>JARHVA010002039.1:430000-2842500 GCA_037957365.1 Torreya grandis
GTAGAATACTATCCTATCGCTTAGAACTTATATTCCCAATTCACCACTCTTTCCTAAGGTCTCCACAACTTGACGATCTCCAAAATGTGCATAAGGTTCAATGAAACATAAGTCTATACTAATAAATCATAGAAAAAAATACTATAAACTAAATGATTCCATATGTACTAACATACATATAATAAAAAGCCCTTCGAAACATGTGTTTTACCAACTCTTGTATCTCTGATCAACTATGTAGCCTCCAAGTAAGTAGTATTACTATCAGGAGCGAGAGCATTATCTGAGCATTTTTTCACATCAATCATGGACTGATGATCTCCCACATAATCCCTTGTCATAAAATGGCCCTTCCTTTATGGATAGGTACATATAACGATGTGGGAATCTAGAAAACAAACAAGTACTCAAGTGTGTATGACTTATAAAACTAAACATGCAGTGTATCATAGAAAACATGTTATATTTCAAGATATCACACTAACATGTAAATCATACATACCAAATATAATTTCACATTTTACATTATTTAACCATAAGATTCATATTAACTCCATCCTCCTAGAAATCATATCACATTTCATGCTAAACATAAGAGTAAATAAAGTATTCTTTTATTCCATCAATACATGGATAAATCACACATTATTATTTAACTCATATAGGAAATAATGCCTACAATTCATACCACTTGAATATGTAAACTATAGATTCCCAACTACTACAATAAGATCCAAACAACTTACAACTATTGATATCTCATAATATCAGAGACTAGCGTTTTAAGGCATAACTACTAGTTTTCTCTTAATTAGTCATATTAAGTAGTCATAAAAGTCTAACTTAACATTTTTTTACACTCTCAAGGTTGTATGCACACATACATGATCTCCTACTAATTATTTACAAAACATATTATTCAAGAATATCTAATACATAAATTTAATCAACCAATGAAGGTGAGAGTCTAAATATAACAAATACAATATGTACCATCTAGCTATAACATACTTTTTAAACTATATAAATCTATGACATCCCATACTTTCATAGTTCACAAATATATATTAAGCATAACTAAACTTGCATTCTCAAAAACCAAAGGTCGCATAATCCTTTAAGATAGCCAAACAAGAATAGATTATACCATCCAGGTATATCTTAGATTGAGACTACATAATCTACACTCTCTAACCAGATACATGTTTTAACACAAGCAATAATACCACAGCCCACCATCTTTATAAACATAATGTCTCAGAAAAGTTGTGTGGATGCTTACCCAAAAAGACCCCATATGGATGAAGTTAAATTACGGTTGTTGGCACCAAATGATCTAGGGTCTGTAATATTTGGATGCACCAAAACTATTATCAATGAGTGTTTATCTAGGAATCTTTTTGGTACCCAACATTTTCACTTTCTTTTTTTTCATTTATGGTACAAGATTTTCATGTAATGTTAGCACACTTTTGAGTTATGTAACTAAATGACTCGACACTCCAATAAATAGCTCAACACTTCAGTATATACACTAATCATTTTATCTAAACATATATACATGACTCTATATATATGCAATTATTTTTTAAACTTAGTGATATAATAATTATTTTACTCAATGATGTAATAATTATTTGCATAAGTTCAAACCATAGTACATAAATCCTAATAAAAGATAAATCTCTATGGAATATTTGATCTTGTATTAAAGAGGAAACACATTTTTCTTTTATTTAAAAGATGTCACTATACACTCAACATTTAAGAAAATACTTAGAGATACTAAATATATGTAAAGCATTCTAAATATATACATAAAAATGTGTGTGTGTGTGTGTGTGTGTGTGTGTGTGTGTTCTGCAATTTTAATTTTATACTTAGCATTTCAAATAGATAACTCTTCAGCTTAATCACCTAGTTTTTATGTGACTTGGCATCTTTAATTTATGCATGGAATTTCAATTTTTTTATGCAAGGTGCTTCAATATTGTGCATGGCATTCCAAATTTATATTCCTAGACCCGGCGTTTCACATAGAGAATCATATATATATATATATATATATATATATATGATCTACTAAAAACTCAGTGATTTAAATTAAATTCTCAATGCTTCACAATAAAATTGGGTATTCTTTTTTAAATATGCTCAACGTTATAATTTCTATACAACAATTTCAACATAAGGCACAATCATCAAAGAGTGAAACACGACTTTATAAAATTGAAATGAAGGCTAAAATATTTTAAAGCAGCCAATATCATTCAATGAAAGTTTAATAAAATATGATGCAAGGTTAAAATGATGTATCTCTCATGTTTTATTATGCAACAAATATTATATACATATAGCATTGAATGTCTTATATTAAAATATTTTTCAATAATAATTTTTCAACCAAATTTTCTATGACAATGAATTTTTGGGTGTTACTGAATATAATCAATATTCATTTTATTTAATATAAAATTTCGATAGTAATGTGAATCAAATATTTATAATAGAACCTACCTTGCATGATAACTATCGATAGGATTAATAAACATCTCTTCTTGTAATTATTTTGCATGTTTCTTCTCCTGTATTCTTCTTTTTCTTTCCCATATCTCTTTCCCCTTCTATTTTATTTGTCTTGGCTTTAATTTAATAATCATTTATTTATAAAATTCTCTTTCCTTTCTTCTGTTGTGCCACCCAGTTTGCATGCTTTATCTCTTCTATCAAGTGAAGTTATCCTTTAATTAAACCCATATTATTCCTTAACTCAACTTTATTAATTAATATTTAAAACATTTAGTATATTTATTTCAAAATTATTATTCCATATTTCTCAAGTTATCCAAAATAATAAACTAAGTTAGCCAAAATAAATAAGAATATCTAGATTTATCTTTTAATACAATCTCTTGCATGCTTTATAAAGATTAAATTTATATCGATATAATTCAAGGTTATAACTCTAAGGTAACTCAATTTTCAAGAAAAAAATTATAACAAGGATAATTAGTTACTTAATTATTAGATATTTAGTCAATAATAATTAATATCTATGTATGTGGATGCCAACACATGCATAATTGTCTCGGACCTTAACTTCATTCTCCAAGGCATACATATTTCCAATTTGTAAAAATAGGCTGAGTTAGTTTTGGAGGGCTCACTAGCGGTAGCTATCACATCAAATCGGGGTATATATTACTTCAACTCAACATCATAGTAGCTAACTTGGTGGTTAAAGTTTAGAATAAACTCTTGATTCCAAAGATAAACATTTTTTTATGGTTGAGTGCTCAAAACAAAATCCTCACAATGGATAATCTTTATAAAAGAAGACTCACCTTCCTAATTGATGTGTTTTTTGTGAAGAAGAGGTAGAAATGGTCTACTATATATTATTTGAATGTGCCTTCTATTTCAAAATTTGGGACATGATATATAATATATTATAAGTCAGTTGGGCTCACCCATTTTCTCTCTTGGATGCTTGGTTGACCTGGAAGGGCCCTTTTACACACCAATAACTGACATCCCTTTACCAACTTGCTTTCCCTTACATCATTTGAGGATTATAGAAGGAGCACAACAACAAGATATTCATGGACATGAAAAACTCATCTGATAAAGTTGCTAATACCATCTTTTCCTTCCTTTTTGATAATTTCAAAAATATTATTTGGAGTAAAAAAAAAAACCTTTCTCTCCTTCTGAGGAAGTCATTGCTAAAGAATGGCACATATCCATGGATAATAGACCTCAGGTAGATCCTAAAATTATACTTAGACAAAATGTTAGATGTATTATTCCCCCTTTTGGTTGGATCAAACTCAACTTTGATGGGGCATCCAAAATAAATCTTGGAGTTCTTAGAGGTGGAGTGTTTCGATATAATCGAGGAGATTTTCTGGTTTCTTATGAAGGAAGTATGGGCATTCAATCTAACCATTTCATGGAAGCTTTTGTGGCTTTATGGGGTGTCCAAATAACTTTTGATTTAGGCTATCAATGTATTTTGGTTGAGGAGGATTCTCTCAACATAATAAATTACATCAATAGAAATAACGAGGTCAACAAGACCATAGCTCACATTATTGAGGAGATTCAACTTTTACCCATGAAATTCAAAAGTATCACTTTTCAGCACACCTAACATGAAGGAAATATGTTTCCTAATGCATTTGCCAATACAGGGGTCAAGGTTAGGCAATTCAATGTTTGGAATGCTATGGAGATACTACCTAATAGGATTAATGAGATATCTTATAAGGACAAAACCAACTATAATCATGAAGGGATGACATGCACTCATCATGTTTAATATGCGTCACAACATTAGTAATGATTTGAAGGTAAAGGATGGTAGGGGGAGTAATTTTGGTAGTCATCATTATAGGTATGGAAACACTAAGTATTATTTAGAGGATTCAAAATAATTTAACAGAAAATCACAATAACAATGCAGACGGCTATGGAGACATAATAACAATGTGAATGTGAAGAGGTTTGTGTGTCTATATTCTAAAATGGAGGGTGTTTTGAATAGGCTTGAGCCACTATCAAAGGATAACATCAGAAACAAACTAGAGCTTTGGGAGATCCTCCACACTAGTGGCATCACTAACTTCATCGACCATATTTATGGCATTGATAAGCATCTATCCCATCAATTTACCAAAAACTAGGGGAATAGAGTGGTTTTGATTAGGAACATCTTAGTAGAAATCAATGAGGAGCTCATTGATAGAGTAATTGGGCTCAAAATTAAAGAACATAAATACAACAAGATCACCAAGGAAAAGACTATTAAAGGAATCACCAGTGGTAGTGGAGAGGTTAGCATCAACAAAGTCATCAAAACAAGCCTCAAGAGTATGACCAAACAATGGACCAAGGCTTATGAAAACTAAAAAATCTTCAATAATTGATTACTTCAGGTGTTGGCTTGTTCTAAGTGTGTGTTTTTATGTTGCCATATTTTTTTAATATTTTAGTTTTTTTTTTTAATCCTTTTATTCTTTGGGATCTTGAATTCCTCTGGGCCTGTGAGCATCCACATGATGGTTAGCATAGTTTTGACTAGGTCTCCTTAACACCCAATTTTAGCCTCAAGAAAAACTAATATCTATATAACAATTAATATCTATTTTACTAATTTATTATTAAAAATCAAGACAATTAATGTAAATAAATATAATACATATTAAAAACTAAATTTACATGCTAATATAATCACATACAAGATTTTATTAATTACGCACTATTATTTAAAACATATAACATTTTTAAATCAAATGTGCATGTGTGTAGGGTCACTAACAATTCTTCTATCATTGCCTAAAAATCCTATCTATCCCATCCTCTTTGATGATGCTCTCCCTCATCAAGCTTTAAGGGTAGGATATATCTTGCATCCACCTTGCAACAAGTAGGTAGTTAGTTCGAGTCATCATATATATCAACCAATGATGTAAAACTAAAAAATATACATCTCTAATATATATAATAATAAAATTCAACTATCACATTATTTATACTAATCAATAATATCATTGACCTATACTAGTATATATTGTAAAGCTCAAGTCAAAGTAATGATAGTTAGATAATAACAATACAAATCCATGGATTTAAAGGTTATAATTCATAAGGTGAAATCAAGATGTGATATCCTCTCCACCTAAAATTAGTCTCCCCCCCAATGACTCTTAATCAAATAAAATTTTATATTAAAAAATAGGGTTTAATGGCATAACAACATAGTATCAAGTATCATATCATGTAAATAAATACAAATTTTACTTGAAGAACTCATCATAGTTATTTTAATTAACACTATTCTTAGAGTATTGATCTCACAAGACCTTACTCGATGACATTTTCTATTATGCAAATAAGTTTTCAAATGTCACTTATGCTAATTGGTTCTATCATGACCATCCTAGGGTCCATAACCACAAGACAAACTCATAATAACTTAGTAAAATTCTTACCAAATTTTTAAAAATACATGAGATCATCATAAAATTCAAAACAAATGTCTATGTAGAGTTCCACAAAACCTTCCAGCCCCTCTGTACATCTCTTTTATCTAGAGAGTGTATTTCTCATTTTGAAGAAAAGTATTTATGGAAACTGGTATGAATGATGTGTATATGTTTACACTATCACTACACCACATAAATTCAGATAATTATAACATGTCAGTACTCTTACTACTCCACTAAAGCTCTGAATAAGTATCATGATGAATAAGAAGTGGTAATGATGGATACAAAAATCATGGAATACCCATCCATAATATACATGTGTATGGCCATACAACTAAATTTGACAAGTTCAACCTATCAAATATTAGATTCGACAAGTCTGTCTATCAGATTGAACTTAGTACCAATAATCTAAGTCAATGTGAGGCTAGGTATGATACCATCCTATTGCTTAAAACTCATGTTCCTAATTCACCACTCTTCCCTTGAGTCTCCATGACCTAAAAATCTCAAAAATATGCATAAGGTTTAATGAAACACAAATCTATACTAATAAATCATAAAAAGCAATACTCTGTGCTAAATGATTTCATATGTACTAACATACTATACAAGAAATCATACAATCATTCTGAGATTGCATTAAATTACTAATAATCAAACATAACTAGTATCATATTCTACAACTTAACCTATAGTGTTATACTCATAGTAAAGAGGAAATAATATCATAATTAATATAACATACAAAGGCTATGGATCATACCATCCTTACAACCTTAAAAATGAGACAATGTCTCCTTACTTGCATGACTAGCACACATCAAGTTAAAAAGTTTATCTCAATAATTTTAGACTACCAATATGTTTTGTGCATATTATAACTTACTTGATCCTGAAGAAAGGTACATATATAACTTTTCAAAATAACATGCTTCAAAAGAGAAAAATATCAATCTAAACAAAGGTATATAATAACATAATAATTATAATCACTAGAATTTATATAAATTCAATGCTATCCACTCCTCATGGTTAAGTACACAAGTTTAGATAAAATAGTGACTCTAAAAAGTCACAAGAGAAAAGTAGAGAGCTAAAATCTCAAAAAATATCTCCTACATACCCTCATATGGTAAAAGTAAACATTGCAACCCAAGTTGCCAAATCACTATTCACTTATCAAACTTGTAAGGGCAATATCATAACTTGCCTCCACAATCAGAATGAAAATACTAACCTCATTTATGCATCAATCTATCCAATCCTATAGTTTCTCTCAATAATAAATAGTAAACACTATCCCATAAACTCAAGGGAATAAGATCAAAACAACAATTAAAAAACAAGTTTTCCACTTAAGAAAACATTGAATCAACATCCTAAAAATATAAATCTTCTCAGTAGCTAAAAATGATGTAAGAGGAGAGTGAGAGAATAAAAACTCACCTCTAAGCTAACTAAGAGAGATGACACTTCTTCTTAAATCTATATAAATATAAGGATTCTATAACAAACACGTAACACAAAGGAATTATCAACCATGACATCTACTCTCATCTATAAAAAAATTTCCACCGTAGCATGTGGTGCCATTATATAATGGTCTTATCAGATTCTCACTCCTAAGATCTATGTAAGACACAAACTAAAGCATATATACTTAAGTGAGAAGAACTTCATTCCTTTAAAACACTCACAACACAAAACACAAATGGTAAAGGTGATTTGATTATCAAGAAAGATGTAATTATACCCGAGGTGTTCAATCTAGAAGATCAAGAATATGGTAGGAAAGTCTTGTTCAAAAATCAATAACTAAGATATGTACTCTTCTACCCATACACCTTATAAAACCATTACCAATGAAACACTTGATACACTAGTAGAAAAACAACAATAAATGACTAAAAAAATATTTAAAATTACATATAAATGACTAAGCTTAGTCACGTGACCATTAGTAGTTTATTTTTGATCATTTATAATGTGATTAAATTTATGAAAAAAATATTTTTTAGTCATTTATTATTTTTTTGATTGATCAATTTGGTAGTATATTGGTGAAAACTGCTAGCTCCCTAGATATGACATGATGTGCTTATGTTACTAAAACTACCTATTATGGGTGAAAAGGGAAAAAAAATACATAAAGCAAACCTAAATTAGGAGGTGATACACAAAGATTTTATTTCATTCATAGACTTAGAATTTTCATAATGAACTAAGACAACCAAACTAGCCTCAACACCATTAATGGAGCTCCTTAACATTAGTGTTTCTCATGAAGGCAAATAACAACTCAAAAAATAAAGGCAAGTAAAGGGAAAGTCAAATGTGATACTACAAAACTCATACATACTTCAATATTCTAATTCAATAGTATACACTTCATGAAATTTGTTAGGAGAGAAGTCATTTACAACAACACATTAAAGGATTGCATGAAACAAGATGAACTCAATCTATTCTTGGCATTCAAGATGGATGACTTCAACAGATAGTGAAAATGGACTTATAGTATAACCATATTGATTTTCATTAGCTTAACTATAAATCAAGGTATAATTTTAATAGGGGCTTCACCATGCCAAGCGTTGGAATGCTTTTTCATATCCAAAATGGCTCATATTTATAGAATTTAGAAGAAGAGAGAGAAGAGAGAATTTGAAGAAGCACAAGGATAAGTGTCAAAGGTGAAAATTAGTTACAAGGCATGTGGATGGAATGAAAAATGAGTCATGAAACTTAATTATACTTGATCACATCCTAAATTAGCCTACTCTTCGAAGTGTGGCGTAGCAATCCTCTCAATCACTATTCCTTTGTGAAACTACATTCATCATGGCTTCTTTGAGCATTCCAAGGCATGTTATGGACAAATGTCTCATGTATGATTAGTATAGGGAGTTACAAAGATGATTCCACCTATATTGGGATTTTATTTCATCATGAAATTATCTTACACAAACTCATCATTACTTTGTTACCATGATCACTCTCCAATTGGCTTATTTTGACACTTGGCACTAGAATATTTCAATCTTTGCCATCTGATCCATACCATGGGTATTTTTACATGTTTTATGACACTTCATATGCTTGGATTCATCAGAAACCTCATAAAAGGCCACCAAACTTGAGTTTCCACTTTGTCTGCTATGTCATTCTAGATGCCAGTTTAGATGGGTTGAATAGAGAGAGCCAATAGAAAAACTTGTGAGTATTTCCAAGGTCTATAAATGACATTTATTATTGGCTCAAGTCCCAAGATACCTTCCAAAGTGATTGACATCTCATGGTCATCTTCAAGACCTAAAAAACATTAAAAAATATCAAAAAAACATGTTTATTTCATCACTTGCATGGATTCCATACATTAAAATTTCATGGAATTGACCCTCATGGAGTTGTAAATAAAATCTCTTTTATTCTCATGGTCAAATTTGCTCAACTGGATGCACTTTTGGCTTGATTTCTACCATCAAGTCACAAAATAGGGTTTGAGAGGGTTTTGGAGTCACTATCCCTCTTATTTTTTGTTCATGAAGATGGCACATTTTAATTCCTTCCGAATGCCACTCAGGGATCCTAAAGGATCTTATCCAACTCTAATAAATACCTCTAGGTCCCATGCATCAGTTCATGAAAGTTATGAGCATTTGATCTTGACCATTTGAGCCATTTTATGCATTTTGTGAAGATTTTGAATGTTTCCAAGCCTAAAATGGCTTATAATTATATTCTATTAAAACCCAATGGTTCAAAAACCTATATATGAATCCTATGAACATGTTTCCATCCTTGGAATAGCTCCTTTAGAACTAGAAATGAAAATTTACCCCTGTTTGGCATTAGGCCTAGACCTTGCCAATAGATTTGCCTACTACTTAAGACTTAATTTGACCATTAAATGGCTTAATTTTCCTCTTGATTACTTAAAAACCTCAAATTTACCTATGAAAACATGAATTATTCAATTTGAAATCATGGAAAATTTCAAAAGTGCACATGCCCCTTAGTTTAGCTTATAGGCTTAAGGGTTTCCTTTATGCATGATTGTAACCCTTCTTGTATAGGGTACCCTATTTGTTCTAAAGATTATATAAAGGTTATTTAAGTATTTTTAGGTCCCCTCCAACTTATACAACCTTAATCTGGTCCTTTATTTCGTTTGGTCATCAATTTCATCATGTTTCTCAAAATTGCCATATTTGTGCAAGTTAAAACTGTTGTTGATCTAAGATAAAATAGAAAGGGTTTGAACTATTAGTATTGGAAAAATGATGATATTATGGTGTTTCATAGGTCCTCATTATGATTTTTACCAATTTTTATCTTATAACTCCTTCATTAGATCATCCAACTCAACAAATTTGCAAGGCAAAGTTTTGGAGAAAGTAGAGTTTTAGGGTAGGTAGGGTATAGGTTGGGTTTGGATATTTTAGGGGTTGATTTGAAATTTATTGGGACAAGTAAGGATCATTTATACTTTAAATTATTTATTTAAAACATACCCTATTCTTTTATCCCCTCAAACACCTTCTTATGCTCTTGGAAACATAGAACTAGGCCTATGACTGCCTAGAAAAGGGAATCCCGGTTTATGCTTGGTTGTAGGTTATATTAGCGTAGTTTGATATTTTAAGGACCTTATTTTAATATTTAAAATGATTACATCTCTCATTTTCTTATCATTATATATCTTCCCTTACCAACCAACATATATAATGCCTCAATGCAACACATAAATCACTCCATGTCCAACCTTTCCTATCTCGGACAAAGTAAATATAGGCTCTTTTACCCTCTCTGAGGTGAGGAAAAATATATCATAGGGTGAATTTCACACTTATTTTCAAATACCTATGAATTTCTTGGACATCCATAGTTGGAATTCAAACAAAATTTCATAGAAATATTCATACAGCATATGTTTTGTTACAATTTATAGTAGTTTCATGATTCTTATGGCACATTTTGCACTGAAAATATCGACATATAATGTCTTTAAAATGTTGTGCAGATGCTTACCCAAAAATCCCCTAGATGGGCAAGGTTAAAATTGTGGTTGTTGGCACTGAATGATCTAGGGTCTGTAATATTTGGATGTACCAAAACTATACTATCAATGAGTGTTTGTCCAAGAACTTTTTTGGTACCCAACATTTTCAATTTCTTTTTTTTTGTTTACAGTGCAAGATTTTCATGTAATATTAGTATGATTTTGAGTTCTGTAACTAAATGACTTGATGCTCCAATAAATAATTCAATGCTTCACTATCTACACTATATATATATATATATATATATATGCAATTATTTATTAAACTCAGCAATGTAATAATTCTTTGCATAGGCTTAAATTGCAGTATAAAAATACTAGGCAAAGAAAAAGTTCTACAAAACATTCGATCTTACATTAAGGAGGAAACATAATTTTCTTTTATTTAAAAGATGCTCCTATACACTCAACATTTAATAAAATACTCAAATATATGCAAAGTGTTCCAAATCTATACACAACACACACACACACACACACACACACACACACACACACACACACACAGCTATATATATATATATATATATATATATATATATATATATATATATATATATATATATATATATAACAATTTTAATTGTATAATTATCATTTCAAATAGATAACTCTTCAGCTTAATGACCTAGCTTTTCTCTAAGTGACTTGGCATCTTTAATTTATGCATGGTATTTTATTTTTTTTATGCAATCCACTTCAATTTTATGCATGGCATTCCAATTTTATATTCAATGTTCTAAATTCCTAGACCCAACATTTCACATAGAGACCCGGCTATTTAAATATAAATATTCTACTAAAAATTTAGTGATTTCAATTAAATTCTCAATGCTTCACATTAAAACTGGACATTTTTTTAAAATATGTTCAATGTTAAAATTCTCTATACAATGATTTCAGCATAAGGCATAGTCATCAGAAAGTGAAACACAACATTAAAAAATTGAAATGAAGGCTAAAATATTTCAACACAACCAATATTATTTAATGTAGGTTTAATAAAATATGAGGTGAGGTTAAAATGATGTAGCTCTCATGTTTTATAACGTAGCCAATATTATATACATATAGAATTAAATATCTCAAATTAAAACATTTTTCAACAATAATTTTTAAACTAAATTTTCTATGACAATAAATTTTTGAGTTTTACTGAACACAATCAACATTTATTTTATTTAATATAAAATTTCTATAATAATATGCATAGAATATTTATAACATAACCTACTTTGCAAAACAATTATCTGTAGGAATAATATGCCTCCCTTCTTTCAATTTTTTTACATGCTTCTTCTCTTGTATTCTTCTTTTTCTTTTATGTATCTCTTTCCCCTTCTATTTTATAGGTCTTGGCTTTAATTTCACAATCCTTTATTTATAAAATTTTCTTTCCTTTCTTCTATTTTGGCAACCACTTTGCATGCTTTATCTCTTCTATCAAGTGCAGTTATCCTTTAATTAAACCCATACTCTTCCTTAACTCAAATTTATTAATTAATATTTTAAAAAATGAATTTGTTTATTTAAAAATTATTATGTCATATTTCTCAAGTTATCCAAAACAATAAACTAAGTCGACTAAATTAAACAAGAATATCAAAATTTATCTTTTAATGCAATCTCTTTCATGTTATACAAAGACTAACTTTAGATTGACATCATTCAAGGTTAGAACTCAAAGCTAACTCAATTTTCAAAAAAATTAATTATAACCAATATATTTATTTACTTAAGTACTAGATATTTAGTCAATAATAATTAATATTTATATAGTAATTAATATCTATTTTCTTGATTTATTATCAAAAATTAAGACAATTAATTTAAATGAATATAATGCATATTAAAAACTAAATTTACATGCTAATATAATCACATATAATATTTCATTAATTATGCACTATCATTTAAAATATATAACATTTTTTAATTTAATATGCATGTGTGTAGGGTCATTAGGATTTCTTCTATCATCACTCAATCGTCATATCTAACCCCTCATGTTTAATGATGCTCTCTCTCATCAAGCTCTAAGGATAGGATCTATCCTAAATCAACCTCACAATAAGTAGGTAGTTAGTTTGAATCATCATATATATTAAACAATGATGTAAAACTAATAAATATACATCTCTAATGTATAAAATAATAATATACAACTGTCACATTATATATACTAATCAACAATATCATTGTTCCATACCAGTATACTCATAAAGCTCAAGTCAAAGTAATGACAATTAGATAATAACCATACTACTCTATGGATTCAAAGGTTATACATCATAGGGTGAAATCAGGATGTGACATCCTCCCCTTAAAATTGGTCATCACCCCGATGACTCTTATTCAATTTAGAAAAAATTTGATTAACAAACAGAGTTTAACAACATAAAAACATAGTATCAAGTATCATATCATGTAAATAAATGTAAATTTTACCTAAATAACTCATCATAATTCTCTTAATTTACACTATTCTTAGAGTATTGGTCCCATAAAACCCTATTCAATGATATTTTCTATTATGTAAACAAGTTTTACAAATGTCACTCATGCTAATTAATTCTATCATGACCACCCCAACGTCCATAACTACAAGACAAACTCATAATAACATGGTAAAAGTCTTACTAACTTTTCAAAAATAAATGAGAACATCACAAAAGTCAAAATAAATGTCTGGGTAGAGTTTCACGAAACCTTCCAGCCCCTTTATACATCAATCTTATCTAGAGAGTGTATTTTTTGTTCAAAAGAGAAGTATTTAGGGAACTTGGTATGAATGATGTGTATATGTTTATTCTATCACTACTCTATGTAGCTTTGGATAAGTATAACATATTAATAATATCACTACTCAATCAAATATCAAGACAAGTACATCAATGAAGAATAACTGGTAATAATGTATACAAAAATCATGAAATAACCATTCACATGGAATAACCATTCACAGTATACATGTGTACGGCTATACAATTGAATTTGACAAGTTCTACCTATCAAACCCTAGACTCGACAAGTTCATATGTTGGATCCAAATTAACATCAATGATTCAAGTTAATATGAGGGTAAGTAGGATACCATCCTATCACTTAGAACTCATATTCTCAATTTAACACTCTTCTTTTAAGTCTCAATGCCTTGATGATCTCTAAAATTTACATAGAGTTCAATGAAACACAAATCTATACTAACAAATCATAGAAAGCAATACTATATGCTAAATGATTCCATATCTACTGGCATACATATAAGAAAAATCATACAATCATTCAAAGACTGCATTAAGTTGCTACTAATCAAACATAACTAGTATCATATCCTACAACTTAACCTAGAGTGTTATATTCATAGTAAAGAGGAAATAATATCATAAATAAAATAGCATACAAATACTAAGGATCATATCGTCCTTACAAACTTAAAAATGAGACAATGTCTCCTTGCTTCCCTGACTAGCACAAAAGTTAAAAATCTTATCTCAATCCTTTTATACTACCAAGATGTTATCTTGTATCTTACTTGCTCTTGAAGAAAGGTACATATATAACTCTTCAAAACAACATGCTTCAAAAGAGAAAAATATCATTCTAAACAAAGATATATAATAACATAATAATTATAATCATTAGAGTTTATATAAATTCAATGTTAACCACTCCTCATGGTTAAGTACACAAGTTTAGATAAAATAGTGACTCTAAAAATTCATAAGTAAAAAGTAGAGAGCTAAAATATCAAAAACAAAGCTCTTACATATCCTCATATTATAACAAGAAACATTGCAACCCATTTTTCTAAATCACTATTCACTTATCAAACTTGTAAAGGTAGTATCATAACCTACCTCTAAAATCAAAAGGAAAATACTAACCTAAAAGATGCATCAATCTATCCAATCCTACAACTTCTCTCAAAAAGAAGTAGCAAACACTATTCCACAAACTCAAGGGAATATGATCAAAAGAAGAATTCAAAAATAAGTTTTTCACTTAAGAAAACATTGAATCAACATCCTAAAATTATGAATATTCCCAGTAGCTGAAAATGATGTAAGAGGAGAGTGAGAGAATAAAAACTCACCTCCAAGCTAACTAAGAGAGATGACACTTCTTATAAAATATATATAAATATGAGGATGTTATAATAAACTCCTAACACCAAAATAATTCTCAACCATGACATCTACTCTCATCTATAAGAAAATTTCCACCGCACTAGGTGGTACCATTATAGAATGGTCTTATAGGATTCCCTCTTGTAGGATCTATGTAAGACACAAACTAAAGCACTTATACTTAAGTGAAAATCACTCCATGCTTTTAAAACACTCACAACACAAAACACAAATGGTAAAGGTGATTCGATTACCAAGAAAGATGTAATCATACTCAAGGTGTTTGATCTAGAAAATCATGAATATGGTAGGAAACTCTTATTCACAACTCAAGAACTAAGATATGTATTCTCTTACCCATACATCTTATAAAACCATTATGAATGAAACACTCGATAGCCAACCCTTTAACAACTCTTAATGGGGTATGAATGATCTTAAGGTACACACTCAATGTACCATACATACTTTCACATTTCTCCTCTCTACTAAATAGAAAGGTACCAAAAAGCTAATGGACTTATTAGGTCCTAGAGTTAGAGCCACAACTCTAATATTACATGTTACAACCCCTTGTATTGTACTTACAATTTATTTTAAAAATATATATTACTTAACATTCATTCCAATCAATCATAATTATACTAAATAACTTTAACCAATCATAATCAATAATTTAGAATAATAACAGTTCCAAAATTCTAATACTAAATGCAATATAATATATCACAATATTAAGGAAAGTAATTACATTAGAACTCAACCATAGCTGGTCCACTTCTAAAGTAACTACTTTTCATCATATACAAATGAAATATAATTACATTTCCTTTAGGCCTTCAGTGTTAATATAAAAAATAGATAACAAGCCCTTTAGAAATCATGCCAACTAACTCGTGTATCTCTAATAAACTATAAGTTAAGTAGTATTATTGTGGAGAAGGAGAGCATTATTTGAGTGCTTTTTCAAACCAACTATAGACTGATGATCCCCTACACAATCTCCTATTAATAAATGGCATTTCCTTCATGGATAAGTACATAAAATAGTGCAATAATCTAGAGAATAAGAAAGTACCCAAGTGTGTATGACTTTTAAAACTAAACATGCAATGTATCATAGAAAAATCATTCTATTAAAAGATATCACATTGACATATAAATCATACATACGAAAGATAATGTCACACTGTACATTATTTAACCACAAGATTTATACTAACTACATCCTCCTAATAATCATATCATATTTCATGTTAAGCATATGAGTAAACAAAGTATTCTTTTATTCCATCAATGCATGGATGAATCATATATTATTATTTAACTCATAAAAAAAATAATACCTACAATTCATACCACTCGAGTATGTTTCACATTCATATTAAACTATAAATTCTCAAATACTACAATAAGATCCAAACAACTTCCACCTCTTGATATCCCATAATATCAAAGACTAGGGTTCTAAGGCACAACTACTAGTTTTCCCTCAATTACTCATACTAAGTAGTCATAAAATTATAACCCAACATTCATTACACTCTCAAGGTTGTATGCATATATACATGATGTCCTACTAATTATTTACAAAACATATATTTAAAGAATATCCAATGCATATATTTAATCGGCCAACAAAGGTGAGAGTCTAAATATAATAAATACAGTATGTACCATCCAAGTATAACATACTTTTTAAAATACAAAACTCTATGACATCCCATACTTATCTAGTTCATAATTATATATTAAACATAACCAAACTTACGTTCTCAAAAACCAAAGTTCTCATAATCCTTTAAGATAGGCAAACAAGAATAGATTATACCATCCGAGTATATCTTAGGCTTAAACTATATAATCTACACTCTCTAAGAAGATACAAGTATTTAACACAATACATAATACCAAAACCCAACATCTTTATAAACATAATTCTTAAGCAGTGATTTAAAATAATAATAAATAATTATATAACTCATAATCTAATATGCTCTTTTATTTTAGTAACTTATTCTATTTCTAGAATGTTGTACCAAAAGGTTATAATTTCTAGTTCTTTAGATTCATATAACTAGATATTAATCTATTATCTAAAGATATAGGCATATGATCCAATGTACCTTTATAAATTGTACATTTAGTTTGAATAGATTGATTTCTAAAGTCAATAGATTGTGTAAGTTTTACTCTTCTCAAGTCAAATTAACATCAATACTCATATGGATATTTTAATATGATTTAGAATTTTAACCACTTGGTTGACTATGTTTGAAGTGCAATCTTAACTCGTTGTTTATTATCTCAAAATGGAATATGTAAATCCAAGGCAACAATAAAGTTCCACCAAACATTCGATCTTGCATTAAAAAGGATATAATTAAAATAATGACTCATCATTTCATATGTATACTTAACATTCAATATAATATGTTAAGCGCTCAATTTAATATAATAAGCGCTCATAAAAAACATTTCCTTTCCAACATGGATATCTTTATTCAATGTTAATCTTATTACATTCTACCATTACAATCTCTTCCAATGCTTGTATCTCTCATTTTCCTATATAATGCCTCAATACAACACATAAAGCCATAATATATAAAACACTCCATATCCAACCCTTCCCATCTTGAAAAAAGTAAATAAGTCACTTTTCCCCTCTCTGAGGTGAGGCAAAATATATGGTAGGGTGCCTTTCACACTTCTTTGTAAATACTTATGAATCGTTTGGACATCCTCGACTAGAATTAAAGCAAAAATTTATAGAAATATTCATCCAAAATACATTACATTACAATTTATGATAGTTTCATGATTCTAATGGCATTTCTTGTACTAAAAATATCAACATATAATGTCTCAAAAAAATTATGCAGATGCTTACCCGAAAAGACCCCAGATGGATGAGGTTAAATTTTAGTTGTTAGCACCAAAAGATCCAAGGTTTGTAATATTTGGATGCACCAAAACTACTATCAATGATTGTTTGTCTAATAACCTTTTTAGTACCCAACATTTTCACTTTCTTTATTTTTTGTTTATGGTACAAGCTTTTCATGTAATGTTAGCACACTTTTGAGTTATGTAATTAAATGACTCGGCACTCTAATAAATAGCTCAATGCTTCAGTAGATACACTAAGCATTTTCTATAAATATATATACAGAGCTTTATACATATGCAATTATTTTTTAATCTCAACGATATCATAATTCTTTTACTAAGTGATGTAATAATTCTTTGCATAAGTTCAAACCATACTACATAAATCCTAAGCCAAGATAAAGTTCTACAGAACATTTGATCTTGCATTAAGGAGGAAACACATTTTTATTTTCTTTAAAAGATGTCGTTATACACTCAACATTTAATAAAATACTCAAAGATAATATGCAAAGCATTCCAAATCTATACGCAACAATATATATATATATATATATATATATATATATATATATATATATATATATATTCTAGAATTTTAATTGTATACCTATTATTTCAAATAGATAAGTATTTAGCTTAATGAGCTGGCTTTTATCTAAGTGACTTAGCATCTTTAATTTATGCATGGCTTTTTTTTTTATATGTAAGGCACTTCAATATTGTGTATGGCATTCTAGTTTTATATTCAACGTTCTATATCCCTAGACCCAATGTTTTACATAGAGAATCGGTTATATATATATATATATATATATATATATATATATATATATATATATATATATATATATATATATATATATATATACTACTACTATTACTAAAAACTCAATGATTTTAATTAAATTCTCAATGCTTCACATTAAAACTAGCCATTTTTCTTTAAATATGCTCAACATTATAATTCTCTATACAACGTTTTCAACATAAAGTGAAACATGACTTTATAAAATTGAAATGAAGGTTAAAATATTTCAATGCAGCCAATATTATTCAATAAAGGTTTAATAAAATATGATAAAGAGTTAAAATGATGCAGCTATCATGTTTTATAATTTAATCAATATTATATACATATATCACTGAATATCTCAGATTAAAACATTTTCTAATAATAATTTTTCAACCAAATTTTCTATGACAATGAATTTTCAGGTCTTACTAAATACAATCAATATTCATTTTATTTAATATAGAGTTCCTATAATAATATGCATACAATATTTATAACAAAACCTACCTTGCAAGACCACTATCGGTAAGATTAATATGCATTAATTATTTTGCATGCTTCTTCTCCTATATTCTTCTTTTTCTTTCCCATATCTCTTTCCCCTTCTATTTTATCTGCCTTGGTTTTAATTTCACAATCCTTTATTTATAAAATTATCTTTCCTTCCTTCTATTGCACCACCCACTTTGCATGTTTTATCTTTTCTATCAAGAGCATTTATCCTTTAATTAAACCCATACTCTTCCTTAACTCAACTTTATTAATTAATTTTTAAAACATTTAATTTATTTATTTAAAAATAATTATGCAATATTTCTCAAGTTATCCAAAACAATAAACTAATTTAACCAAATTAAATAAGAATATCTAGATTTATCTTTAAATGCAATCTCTTGCATGCTTTATAAAGACTAAATTTAGATCAATATAATTCAAGGTTAGAAATCTAAGGTAACTTAATTTCTAAGAAAAAAATTATAACAAGGATAATTATTTACTTAATTACTGGATATTTAGTCAATAATAACTAATATCTATGTATGCAAATGCCAACATAGGCAACATTATCTTGGACCTGAACTTCATTCTCCAATGCATACATATTTCCAATTTGTTAAAGGAAGATGAGTTAGTTTGAGAGGACTCATTGGATAGTAGCTATCAAGTTAACTTGGGGTATATATTACTTTATCCCAACATCATGGTAGCTATTCCAGTGGCTAAAGTTTGGAATAAACTCTTGATTCCAAATAAAAACATTTTCTTATATATGAGTGCTCAAAATAAGATCCTCACCATGGATAATCTTTGTAAAAGAGGACTCATCCTAGATAATAGATCTGATCTTTGTGAAGAAGAGGCAGAAATGATCTACCATATATTCCTTTAATGTTCCTTCTCTTTCAAAATTTGGGGCTTGCCATTTAAGAGATTCCAAATTAGTTGGCTCACCTCTTTCTCTCTTGGATGCTTGGTTGGCCTGGAAGGGCCCTTTTGCACACCAAGAATTGATAGCCCTTTGCAAACTTATTTTCCCTCACATCTTTTGGGGATTATAGAAGGAACACAACAACATGATATTCAAGGACATGACAAACTCATTTGATAGAGTTGGAAATACCTTTCTCTCCTTTTAAGGAAGTCATTTCTAATTAATGGCACATTTCCGTGGATAACAGACCTTGGGTGGATCATAAAATTATACACAGATAAAATGTTAGATAGATTGTTCCCCCTCTTGGTTGGATGAAACTCAATTTTGATGGGGTGTTCAAAGGCAATCATGGATTTTGTGGAGGTGGAGTAGTGTTTCAAGACAATCAAGGAGATTTTCTAGTTGCTTATGAAGTATGGGTGTGCAATCTAACCATTTTGTGGAAGCTTTAATACCTTTATGGGGTCTCTAAATGACTATTGATTTAGGCTATTAATGTATTCTAGTTTTGGGGAATTCTCTCAACATAATAAATTACATCAAAAAAAATACTAAGGTCAATGGGACCATATCTCACATTATTGAGGAAATTCAACTTTTTCCCAAGAAGTTCAAAAGTATCACTTTCCATCACACCTACCATGAAGGCAATATTCTTGTTGATGCATTTGCCAATAGAAGATTTGAGGCTAGGCAATTCAAAGTGTATGAGGACACTACCTAATAGGATTAATGAGATACATTATAAGGATAAAACTAAATATAATAATGAATGGATGACATGCACTCATTAGGTTCAATATGTATTATAACATTAGTAATGATTGGAAGGTAACAGATGTCTAGGGGAGTAATTTTAGTAGTCATCATTATAGGTATGGAAATACTAAGTATTATTTAGAGGCTTTGAGATAATTTGGTAGAAACTTGCAATTCATACAACTGTAGAGACATAATAACAATCTAAATATGAAGGGGTTTGTGGGTCTGCATTCCAAAATGGGGGGTGTTTTGAACAATCTTGAGTCACTATTGATGGATAAAATTAGAAATAAACTAGAGGTTTGAGAGATCCTCTACACTGGTGGCATCACTAACTTCATCGACCATATTTTTGGCATTGACAAGCATCTATCCCATAAATTTACCAAAAATTGGAGGAACAGAGTGGTTTTGATTAGGAACATCTCGGTGGAAATCAATGAGGAGCTCATTGCTAGAGTCACTAGGCTTAGAATTGAAGATCGTAAATACAATAAGATCACCAAGGAAAAGACTATTGAAGCAATCAAACCCAATAAAAATATTAAAAGAATCACTGGTGGCAGTAGGGAGGTTAGCATCAATAGAGTCATTGAAATAAACCTCAAGAGCATGACTAAATAATGGACTAAGGCTTATGAAAACTAGAAAATATTCAATAAATAATTGCTTCAAGTGTTGGCTTGGTGTTAGTGTGTGTTGTTGTTTTGCTATGTTTTTGTTGTATTTTTTTTATTATTATTATTTTTGGATCATTTTGGTCCTTGGGAGCTTGAATTTCTCTAGGCCTGTGGGTGTCCACAGGATGGTTATCATTGTTTGGACTGGGTCCCATTAACACCCACTTTTACTCTCAATATAAACTGATGTATATATAGCAATTAATATCTATTTTTCTAATTTATCATCAAAAATAGAGATAATTAATTTAAGGAATCTAATACATATTAAAAACTAAATTTACATGCTAATATAATAACATAAAAGATTTTCTTAATTACGCACTATTATTTAAAACATTTAACATTTTTAAATCTAATGTGCATGTGTGTAGGGTCACTATAAATTCATCTATCATCATCCAATCATCCTATCTAGCCCATCCTCTCTGATGATACTCTTCCTTATCAAGCTCTAAGATTAGGATCTATCATGTATCCACCTCACAAAAAGTAAGTAGTTAGTATGAGTCATCATATATATCAACCAATGATGTAAAACTATTAAATATAAATCTCTAATATACACAATAATAAAATAAAACTATCACATTATGTATACTAATTAATAATATCAATATCCTATACAAGTATATGTCATAAATCTCAAGTCAAAGTAAAGATAATCAGATAATAACCATACAAATCTATGGATTCATAGGTTATAAATCATAGGGTAAAATCAGGATGTGACATCCTTTTCCACTAAAATTGGTCATCACCTTGATGAATCTTATTCAAATGAAAGTTTTAATTAAAAAATAGATTTTAATAGCATAACAACATAGTATCAAGTATCATATCATGTGAATAAATACATATTTTACCTAAAGAACTCATCATAGTTATTCTAATTAACACTATTCTTAGAGTATTGGTCCCATAAGACCCTACTCGATGATATTTCCTATAATGCAAACAAGTTTTTCAAATATCAATTATGCTAATTAGTTCTATCATGACTATCTCAAGGTCAATAATCACAAGACAAACTCATAATAACTCGGCAAAAGTCTTACTGAATTTCCAAAAATACATGATATCACCACAAAAGTTAAAACAAATGCCCAGGAAGAGTTACACAAAACCTTTCAGCCCCTCTATACATCTCTCTTATATATAGAGTGTATTTCTCATTTTGAAGAGAATTATTTAGGGAACCTAGTCTAAATGATGTGTATATGTTTACACTATCACTACTCACGTAGCTTAGGATAAGTATAACATGTCAATACTCTCACTACTCAACTGGAGCTTTGGACAAGTATGATGATGAATAGTAAGTGGTAATAATGGATTTAAAAATCATAGAATACTCATCCACATGGAATATCCATCCATAATATACATGTGTATGTCCATAAAAATGAATTTGACAAGTTTCACCTATCATATCTTAGATTCAACAAGTCCATCTATCATATCCAATTTAGTACCAATAATTCAAGTCAATGTGAGGCTAAGTAGGATACCATCCTATCGCTTAGAACTCATGTTTCTAATTCACCACTCTTTCTTCAGGTCTCTATGACCTGACGATCTCTAAAATTTACACAAGGTTTAATGAAACATAAATATATACTAATAGATTATAGGAATCAATACTATATGCTAAATAATTCTATATGTACTAACATACTTATAAGAGAAATCATACAATTATTTTGAGATTGTATTAAATTGCTACTAATCACACATAACTAGTATCATATTCTACAACTTAACCTATAGTTTTATATTCATAGTAAAGATGAAATAATATTATAATTAAAATAACATACAAAGGCTAAGGATCATACCATCCTTAAAACCTTTAAAATGAGAAGATGTCTCTTTGCTTTCATGATTAGCATACATGAAGTTAAAAAGTTTATCTCAATGCTTTTAGACCACCAAGATGTTCTATGAAACTTATACCTTACTTGTTCTTGAAGAAAGGTACACATACAACTCTTCAAAATAACATGCTTCAAAAGAGAAAAATATCAGTCTAAATAGAGGTATATAATAACAAAATAATTATAATCACTAGAATTTTTATAAATTCAATGCTAGCCACTCCTCATGGTTAAGTACACAAGTTTAGATAATTTAGTGACTCTAAAAAGTCATAAGTGAAAAGTAGAGAGATAAAATCTCAAAAACAAAGCTCTTACATAACCTCATATGGTAAAAGTAAACATTACAACCCAAGTTGTCAAATCACTATTCACTTATCAAACTTGTAAGGGTAGTATCATAACTTACCTCCACAATCAAAATCAAAATACTAACCTCAAATGTGTATCAATCTATCCAATACTAAAACTTCTCTCAAAAAGAACTAGTAAACACTATCCCACAAACTCCAAGGAATAAGATCAAAACAACAATTCCAAAACAAGTTTTTTGCTTAAGGAAACACTAAATCAACATCCTAAAAATATGAATCTTCTCAGTAGCTAAAAATGATGTAAGAGGAGAGTGAGAGAATAACAACTCACCTCTAAGATAACTAAGATAGATGACACTTCTTCTCAAATCCATATAAATATAAGGATGTTATAACAAACTCCTAATAGAAAGGAATTCTCAACCATGACATCTACTCTCATGTATAAGAAAATTTCCACCATACTAGGTGGTGCCACTATATAATGGTCTTATACGACTCCCATTCTAGGATCTTTATAAGACACAAACTAAAGCATATATACTTAAGTTATAATCACTTCATTCTTTTAAAACACTTACAACACAAAACATAAATGGTAAAGGTTATTTGATTATCATGAAAGATGTAATCATACTCAAAGTGTTCAATCTATAAGATCATGAATATGGTAAGAAAATATTTTTCACAACTAAATAACTAAGATATGTACTCTCCTATCCACACACCTTATAAAACCATTACCACTAAAACACTTGATAGCCAACCCTTTAGCAAATCTTAAGGGGGTATGAATTCTCTTAGGGTACACAATTGATGTATCATACATAATTTCACATTTCTCCTCTCTGATAAAAAGAAAAGTAAAAAAATGCTAATGGACTCATTATATCCTAGAGTTCGAGCCATAACTCTAATACCACATGTTAAAACACTTCAAGTTATACTTACAATTTTTTAAAAAAACTATTACTTAATACTCATTCCAATCAACCACAGTTATACTAAATAAGTTTAACCAATCATAATAAATAACTTAGAACAATAACAGTTCCAAAATTTCAATATTGAAAGCAAAATAAAATATCACAATATTAAGGAAAGTAATTACATTAGGACTCATCTATAGGAAGTCCACTATTATAAAAACTGTTGTTTAGCATATACAAAAGAAATACGAATACATTTTCGTTAGGCCTTTAGCCTTAATATAATAAATAGATACCAAGCCCTCTGGAACTCATGTCATACCAACTCATGTATCTCTGATCAGCAGTGTAACCTCTAGGTAAGTAGTATTGTTGCGGGGAGGGAAAGCATCATCTGAGTGATTTTTCACACCAACCATAAACCAAATATCCATGCACAATCTGCTATCAATAAATGGACCTCCCTTCATAGATAGGTAGATAAAACGGTGTGGGAATATAGATAACGAGCAAGTACCCAAGTGTGTATGACTTCTAAAACTAAACATGTACTGTACCATATAAGACTTATTTTATTATAAGATATCACACTAACATGTAACTCATATATACCAAAGATAATGTCACACTGTACATTATTTAATCACAAAATTCATACTAGCTACATCCTCTTACCAATCATATCACATTTCATGTTAAACATAGGAGTAAACAAAGTATTCTTTTATTTCATCAATGTATGGATGAATAATGCATTATTATTTAACTAATATAAGAAATAATGCCTATAGTTCATACCATCTGAGTATGTTTCACATTCATATTTAACTACAAATTCTCAACTACCACAATAAGATCTAAATAACTTACACCTTTTGATATCCCATAATATCAAAGACTGGTGTTTTAAACAATAACTACTAGTTTTCCCTCAATTAGTCATACTAAGTAGTCAAAAAAGTATAACCCAACATTCATTTACACTCTCAAGGTTGTATGCACGCCTACATGATGTCCTACTAACAATTTACAAAACATATTATTCAAGAATATCCAACACATACATTTAATCAACTAATGAAAGTGAGAGTCTAAGTATAACAAATATAGTATGTACCATCTGGGTATAACATACTTTTTAAATTATAGAACTCTATGACACCCATACTATCATAATTCACAATAACCAAACTTACATTTTCAAAAACCAAAGGTCGCATAATCCTTTAAGATAGACAAACAAGAATAGATTATACCATTTGGGTATAGTTTAGGCTTAGACTGCATAATCTACACTCTCTAAGTAGATACATGTATTTAACACAAGTAATAATACCAACACCCACCATCTTTATAAACATAATTCTCAAGAAGTCATTTAAAATAATAATAGAGAATTAGATAATTTATAACCCATTATGCTCTTTTATTTTAGTAACTTATTATGTTTTTAGAAGGCTATACCTAAATAATATCATTTTTGGTTCTTCAAATTCTTATAATTAGATAACAATACATTATCTAAATATATATGCATATGATCTCATGTACCTTTACAAGTTATACATTTAGTTAAAATAGATTAATTTCAAAAGTCAATAGACTGCCTAAGTTTTATTCTTCTCAAGTCAAATTGATATCAATACTCATATGGATATTTTAATATGATTTAGAATATAAACCACTCAGATGACTATGCTAGCAACGCAAACTTGGCTAGTTGTGTATTTTAAAAATGCAATATGGAAATCCGAGGCAAAGATAAAGTTCTACTAAACATTCAATCTTGTATTTAAAAGGATATAATTAAAATGTGGACTCATCATTTCAAATTTTTACTTAATGTTCAATATAATATGTTAAGTGCTCAATTTAATATACTAAGTGTCAATAACAAACATTTCCTTCCCAACATGAATATTCTTATTCAATGTTAATCTTATTACATTCTACCGTTACAATCTCTTCCAATGCTTGTATCTCTCATTTTCCTATCATTGGATATCTTCCCTTCCCAACTAACCTATTTAATGCCTCAATACAACAAATAAAACACTCCATATCCAACTCTTCCCATATCGAATAAAGTAAATATAGGCTCTTTTCCTCTCTCTGAGGTGAGGTGAAATATATGATAGGGTTCCTTTCACACTTCTTTACAAATCCCTATGAATCATTTGGAAATTCCCAAGTAGAATTCAATCATAATTTCATAGAAATATTCATCCAACATACATTCTATTATAATTTGTTAGTGTAGTGATTTTTTCCATTGGGTATTTCCTACATGGTCGTATGGTCATTCTATGTTATTTAAGCTTCCTTAGGTTAGTTATAGAGGGTCCATAGAATAATTATAATTTAATGTTATTATTTAATCAGAAAACTTAGGAGCTTCCTCATGTTTCCCTAATTTTCTCTATATGTACCCCACTTTTCCTTTTTGGAAGGTTGATTGGTTAATGTAAACATTTTCTTTTTCTTGGAATTTCATGTTTTTGGAGCTCTCACACTACCTCACAGGATTCAACATTGATTGAATGAAATCTATTTAAATATCCTGGCATACTCTTTCATAGTATCAAAGTGTACCTGACAGCCTCATGCATCAGACTCCCTGGTAAGATCATCTTGCATTCATCATTACTAGTTTTTTCTTCTATCATGGCTACCATTTTTGACCGTGGAGGTGTTTTCTTAATCTACCTCAAAACTCATGTCAAAAGGCCTTTGATGAAAAATCCATTTACATATATTTTCTAAGCTTTTTGAGATCTAAAATGGGTTGCTTTTATATTTTTGAGAAAGTTCATGGATTTTCCTAGAAATCAATCTATTTCATCTGGTCAGATGTCTTTACAGATGGAGTAATCAAGCCTACAAACCCTAGTTTACTCTTTGTAGACCAAATCAGTATCTCAAAGGGCCATTACTTGATTCTAGACCAAATCAGGTTTTCATGTGCTACAACTTTCTTGCAAGACCCATTCAAGCTTTCAGCATTACTTTACTTCAAATTCATGAAGTTAAGTAAAGTAGTTTGAAAAACTTGAATTACATTGGAAGAAGCAATCGAGTTTCTCAATGCTAGTAACTAGGAAGTAATCAGGCTTCTCAACCTTAGCAACTTGCTCATAGACCAAATCAAGTTTTTGACATTACTTTATTTCCAACTCATGAAGTTAAATAAAGTAGTCTAAGAAACTCAAAATATGTTGCAAGAAGTAATCGGTCTTCTCCAAGGCAACTAATAGGAAGTAATTGGGTTTCTCAACCCTAAAAACTTGTTCATAGACCAAATCAGGTTTTTAAATTACTTTACTTCCAACTCATGAGGTTAATTAAAGTAATCTAAGAAACTTGAAATACACTACAAGAAGTAATTGGGCTTCTCCAAGGCAATTACTAGGAAGTAATCAAGCTTCTCAACCTCAACTACTTTAAAGTTATCAGACTTGACTAGGGTTATTATTTATACTCAGTTGCATTAAATCAAGTCTAAAACCTTGGTTTACTCTCCATACACCAATTTGGTTTTTGAAGGTAATCTTACTGCATTAAAAGCCCAAAGTAAAGCAGTTGAAAGAACCCAATCAACACTATAAGTCTACATTGGGTTTTCGAATGAGTTTTACTTGTCTAAGATCCTAAAGTAAAGTAGTTTCAAGAACCCAAAGTAAAGCAATTGTAAAACCATGAGTGATGTTCAAGAGGGCATCAAATTTTAGGTGAAAGGTAATGAAGAAATAGAGTAAAGTTTTTGTCATTTTTAGATTTTTGGATTTTTGGAAAGGGTCCAGGAATATGTGGAAGCAAGAACCAATAAGTGCTATAACTTTTAATCATTATCTCCTTTTAGGGTGCCTTTTTTTTAAGTACATATTTTCTCAAGATCTACGCATTGGTGACATTATTTTAGGACTTTTGTAACATCTAATTTTCATATGGTGTAATAGGTTAAAACTCTCTTCAAACCTTTGTACCTTTCCTCTTGGACACATTACCAGCTATGCCTGATGTCCCTCTCATACTTTATCACACTGATTGCTCATATACAAATTCTCGACTGTGCCAAACATATAATTCAGGGGGTTATTCTTGATAGTTCAGGGGGTACTTATACTGTGTGATTTCTATTTTTTTATTTCATTTAAATTCTATAATTTGTCTCCTTCTAATATGCACTAATAGATCTAAACATCAAACCACTCATACCATTTAATTATCTTGAATGGAAGTCTAAAATGTAGCTCACCTATAGAGGTAAAGGCCTCTATCAGATCATTATGGGTTAGGAAACTAAGCCATCTACATATGCAAAAAAGATTAAGTGGTATAACAGATGTGATGAGGCCTATGGGTTCTTATTCCTATTAATGTCTCCTAACCTTCTATTTCATGTTATGTATATAAAAACTCCCAATGAATTCTAGACCATCTTGGACAAGCTTTTTTGAGTGCAGGACATCATGAGGGGTCATGAGATAGAAAATGAGCTCATCACATTGAGCCCTAGTGACTATGACACCCTAAAATACTTCTTTACAAAGTTCAAATCATTGAGACTATAGTTGAAACAATGTGGCATTAAGAAAATAGATGACCATTTGATTCTATCTGTGCTTGCAAAATGAGGTCATGACTATTCAATTTTCATCTCTACATTTCATGCTTCTAAATGTCCACTTGGATCCACTTGGAAAATTCCATCATTTTATTATTTTGTTGCTGATCTGACTTGGGAGTAAGATAGTTTCATTCAAATGGGTGCATTGAAGTATTCAAAATCGCATGCCTTGATTGTCAATTAGGATAAGAAGAAGCCTTTTAGCAGTGGCAAACAAGAGAAGAAATAGTCTAAACAAGATCATGAGCATAAGAAGAATTATAAATTAGATGCCAAGCAAAAGGCATCATTAAATGAGTCTTCCTCAAGTGTGAAACCTAAGAAGGAAAAACTCAAATGCAAATTTTACAAGAAACTTGGACATGATGAATCTCAGTTCATGAAAAAGAAGATTGACACCTTGACTAAGATGCTTGAGAAAAACAACATCAGTGTTCCTAAATCCTCATCTCAAAATATGTTCACACAAGATTTTTTAAATGAAAAAAATAGCAAAAAAGGTTAAAACAAGGGCAAGGTACTTGTTATAGTAGCTTCTCAACCTTTGACTTGGGTTATTGACTCGGGTGCTTCTTATCACATGGCCTCCTCAGAAGATCTATCTTTAAAAATAGAGCCATGTTTTGTGCCTTAAATTCTCATGGGTGATGACACTTTGATAGAATTCAATGGTAAAGGATTAGTTGAAGTAATTGATGAGACCTTCAATGATGTTTAGTGTGTTCTTCCACTATCCACCAATCTCCTGTTAGTTTATCGAATCAATCACATAGGTGCAGGGAAGTGAGTTGAGTTCAAACCTAATTGAGTGGTCATCAAGGAGCTACACAATGACACTACAGTGGCTTATGGAAAGGCCAATTATCAATCTTGGTTGTATACTTTCTCACATCTTTCCCAATATCAGCCCTCAATTGCACTACTTATTCACAAAAATGAAGTAAGCAAACTATGGCATGAACAGTTTGGCCATTTAAACTACCATTATCTAGAGTAACACAGTCATCAAGACATGGTTTTAGGGTTGCCTAAAGTTAAATTATCGAATGGCCTATGCAATATTTGCATTCTTAGTAAGCATCTAGAAGATAAATATGATAAGAGCAAAGCAAGGAGAGCCAAATATAAGCTAGAAATAGTCCACAATGACTTAGCAGGTCCATATCTAAAACCTTCATTCAACAAGACAAGATACATGCTCACATTCATTAATGACTTTTCAAGGTACACTTGGGTGTTTTTTCTCAAAAATAAGTATGACATCTTTGATCAATTTAAGGACTTCAAGGCACTTGTGAGAAGTATTCATAATGTTCCATTAAAATCTTAAGGACTGATAATGGAAAAAAGTATGTCAATAATAGGTTTGAGCAATTTTGCACATCAGAGGGGATTCAGATGCAACAGATGGTTCCATACAATCCTTAGTAGAATGGTGTGGCCAAATGCAAGAATCATACCTTAAAATGGAAAATTTCATGCTTTAATCAAAGTTTCTTGCTCCTTACTATTGGGCCAAATCAATCAACTGTGTGTGCTACATTCAAAATTGAGTTTCATATAAAGCCTTAAAGGGAATCACTCCAATTGACACTTGGGATGGTCAAAAGCCTACAGTAGATCACTTTCAAGTGTTTAAATCACCAGTGACAAACCATGTTCCCAAAAAGAAATGAAAGGAAATGGACCCTTAGAGTCAATCTTGCATCTTTGTGGGGTATGTAGAGGGTTTTAAGGGATATAGGCTTCTCCCTCATAAAAATCATGATTTATTCATTGAAAAGAGTGTCAAGTTTCATGAGGGCCCACTTGAACATAATCTTGGCACTCCGAACTCTTCAAAAGTCTCATTGGGCATTAATTTCACTTCTGGCAATGACGTAGATCCACCTCAACATCCTCTTGATGATGAGGATAAGTCTTATTCTTATTCAAGTTTAAGAAATGAGAGAAATGATGAGGATTCTCCTCCTCCATCTCACACTCACATTATAGATGATGAGGACTCACCTCTTGATTCTCTAATCTCATTGAATTCTAGTCCCACTTGGGCCGAATAGACACTTCAAGGTGCTTGGAAATGGGTTGGAAATCCATTGGATACAAGGTAGACACATTCATAGTTTCAAGGGACTTCACATGCTTGCTTGGGCATTACTTCAGATTTGTAAACCTTTCATGAGACATCTAGCATCCCAAAATGGGATTCTACTATGTAGGAGGAGTTAGTTCCCTAATCAATAATAAAGCATGGGACTTGGTCCCTCTTCTCAAAGGAAGAAAATTGGTCTATTGCAAATGGGTTTATTGGACCAAGTATGGTGTAGATATGTTAGTCAATAAGTACAAAGCTCATTTGGTTACAAAGGGATTTTCTCAGGTTCCTAGCATAGACTACATAGAGACATTTACTCATATAGCCAAGATGATATCTATAAGACTCACTCTATCCATCACAATCGTACATCAATGGGATGTTCACCAAATGGATGTGAAGAGTGCTTTTATACATGGTGACCTTAAAAGAGATATATATATGAAGAAAGCATAAGGCTTTGTGGAAGATACCTCCTTAGTCTACAAACTCAATAAATCCATCTATGGACTTAAACAGGCCCCTAAGACATGGTATGCCAAGATGGACTCCTTTCTCCTCATAGTTAGGATTACCAAATGACACTCATAGCTGAATGTCTACATATAATGACAAGATGATTCTCTATTGATCCTAGTTCTCTATATGGATGACTTACTGACTATAAGGAGATCACAATCATCAATCTCAATAGTGAAAACTATACTTTTGGATAGATTTTCAATGACAGACATGGGATTATTACACTACTTTCTCAGGATTGAAATCATTCAGTCATATTTTGGGATAACTTTATCATAATTCAAGTATTCTCTTGATTTGCTTACGAGGTTTAACATGGTTGATTGTAAGCTAGCTCCTACTTCCTTCTTGTTTGGTGTGAGCTTGAGGTTGATTGTCCTATACCACTCATTAATGCAACTCCGTATCGATAACTCATGGTTAGTCTTATCTATCTCACACACACTAAACCTAAAATATCCTATGCAGTTGGGTTGGTCTCCCAGTTTATGTAGGAGCCACATGAGTTGTGTTGAAAAAGCAACAAAGTGGATTCTTCACTACATTCAGGGTTCATACAACTTTGGGATACACTATGGAGTAGGAATAGAGGTTGATTTGATTATATACATAGATTTAGATTGGCCTAGAGATATTTAGAGTCAAAAGTCCACTTCAAGCTATAATTTTTCACTTAGTTCGGGTCTAATAAGTTAGTCAATCAAGAAGTAACATGTAATTACTTTATCATCTACAGAGGTAGAATACAGAGGGGTTGTCAATTCCACCACTAAGGTAATCTAAATTCATGGGATTCTCATTGAGTTTGGTATCTAGTTTTATAAGCCAACAATCATCTACTATGACAATTAAAGCACTATCTAGATTTACAAGAATCTGGTTCTCCATCAAAGGACCAAGCATATAGAGATTCACATGCACTTCATCATAGAGCTTATCAATGAGCAAATCATTGATCTTTAGTATTATCTAACATAAGAAAAAATTATAGATATTCTAACCAAGACCTTTATAGAGAGTAAATTTAATCATCTATGAGCTCTTATTAGGGTTAGTGTTGCTCCACCTTCTTCTTCCTCCTATGGAGTTTCATCACTATATACTTTGGTACCTCATTAGGCTTTCAAGGTCACGACCCAATTCTCATCTCACCTAAGCTATGCTTAACGGGGAGTATTAGTGTAGTGATTTTTTCCATTGGGTTTTACCTACATGGTCATATGGCCATTCTATGTTATTTAACCTTCATTAGGTTAGTTATAAAGGGTCCATAGAATAATTATATTTTAATTTAATTATTTAATTAGAAAAATTAGGGGCTTCCTCATGTTACCCTAATTTTCTCTATATATACCCCACTTTTATTTTTTGGAAGGTTGATCGGTTAATGCAAACATTTTCCTTTTCTTAGAATCACATGTTTTAGATCTCTCACACTATCTCATAGGATTCAATATTGATTGTGTCAAACTTGTTCAGAGATTTTGGCACACTCTTTCATAATTTATGGTTGTTCATGATTTTGGTGGCACTATTTACACTAAAACTATCGACATATAATGTCTCAAAATATTTGTATGGATGCTTACCTAAAAATCCCCCCAATGGGAGAGGTTAAATTGAGGCTATTGGCACTGAACGATCTAGGGTCTATAATATTTGGATGCACCAAAACTACTATCAATGATTGTTTGTGCAAGAACCTTTTTGGTACCCAACATTTTCACTTTCTTTTTTTTCATTTGTGGTGCAAGCATTTCATGTAATGTTAGCATGTTGTTGAGTTTTATAACTAAATGACTCAACGTTCCAATAAATAACTCAATGCTTCAGTATATACTCTAAGTATTTTATCTATATATATATAATCATTTCTTAAACTTTATGATGTCATAATTTCTTTACTCAATGACATAATAATTCTTTGCATAAGCTCAAACCATAATACAGAAATCCTAGGCAAAGATAAAGTTCTACAGAACATTCGATCTTGCATTAAGGAGGAAACACAGTTTTATTTTATTTAAAAGATGCCACTATACACTCAATATTTAATAAAATACTCAGAGATATCAAATATATGCAAAGCATTCCAAATCTATACACAAATATATATATATATATATATATATATATATATATATATATATATATATATATATATATATATACATATATATTACAATTTCAATTATATAGTAAGCTAAAGAGTTATCTATTTGAAACACTAAGTATATAATTGAAATTGTAATATATATATATATATATATATATATATATATATATATATATATATATATATATATATATATATATATTATAGTTTCAATTATATACTTAGTGTTTCAAATAGATAACTCTTTAGCTTAATGACATCTTTAATTTATTAATGGCATTTCATTTTTTTATGTAAGACACATTAATGTTATGCATGCCATTCCAGTTTTATATTCAGCATTCTAAATTCCTAGACCCAACATTTCACATAGATACTTGACTATTTAAATATATATATTATACTAAAAACTCAGTGATTTCAATTAAATTCTCAATGCTTCACGTTAAAATTGGGCATTTTTCTTTAAATATGCTCAGTGTTATAATTCACTATAAAACAGTTTCAACATAAGGCACAATCATTAGAAAGTGAAATACGACTTTACAAAATTGAAATGAAGGGTAAAATATTTCAACGCAACCAATATTATTAAATGCAGGTTTAATAAAATATGATGGAGGGTTAAAATGATGCAGCTCTCATGTTTTATAATGCAACTAATATTATATACATATAACATTGAATATATCAGATTAAAACTTTTTTCAATAATAATTTTTCAACCAAATTTTCTATGTCAATGATTTTTTTAGGTTTTACTGAATACAATAAATATTCATTTTATTTAATATATAATTCTTATAATAATATGCACATAATATTTATAATAGAACCTACCTTGCAAAAAGATTACTAGTAGGATTAATATGCCTCTCTTCTTTTTATTCTTTTGTTTGCTTCTTCTCCTGTATTCTTCTTTTTCTTTTCTGTATTTCTTTCCCCTTCTATTTTATCTATATTTGCTTTAATTTCACAATCTTTTATTTATAAAATTCATTTTCCTTCCTTCTGTTGCACCACCCACTTTACATGCTTTATCTCTTATATCAAGTGCAATTATCCTTAAATTAAACCCATACTCTTCCTTAACTCAAATTTATTAATTAATATTTAAAACATTTAATTTGTTTATTTAAAAATCATTATGCCATATTTCTCAAGTTATCCAAAACAATAAACTAAGTTAACCAAATTAAATAAGAATATCTAAATTTATCTTTTAATGCAATCTCTTGCATGCTTTATAAAGACTAAATTTGGATTGACATAATTCAAGGTTAGAACTCAAAGGTAACACAATTTCAAATAAAATAATTATAACAAGGATAAGTATTTATTTAATTACTAGATATTTAATCAGTAATAAGTAATATCTATATAACAATTAATATCTATTTTCTAGATTTATTATCAAAAAATAAGATGATTAATTTAAAGGAATCCAATTTATATTAAAAACTAAATTTACATGCTAATATAATCATATACAATATTTATTTAATTACGTACTATCATTTAAAATATATAACATTTATAAATCTAGTGTGCATGTGTGTAGGGTCACTAACAATTCTTCTATCATCACCCACTCGTCTTATCTAATCCATCTTCTTCATTGATGCTCTCCCTCATCAAGCTCTGAGGATAGGATCTATCCTCATCCACCTTGCAATAAATAGGTATTTAGTCTAATTCATCATATCTATCAACCAATAATGTAAAACTAACAAATATACATCTCTAATATACATAATAATAAAATACAATTGTCATATTATGTATACTAGTCAAAAATATCATTGTCTCATATCAATATATGTGATAAAGCTCAAGTCAAAGCAGTGATAATTAGATAATAACCATATTATTCCATGGATTCAAAGGTTATAAATCATAGGGTGAAATCGAAATGTGACATCCTCCCCCCCTAAAATTGGTCATCACCCTGATGACTCTTATTCAAAGAAAATTTTTGATTAATAAATAGAGTTTAACAACATAACAATATAGTATCAAGTATCATATCATGTAAATAAATGCAAATTTTACCTGAAGAACTCATCGTTGTTCTCCTAATTAACACTATTCTTAGAGTATTGGTCTCACCAGACCCTACTTGATGATATTTACTATTACACAAATAAGTTTTGTGAAGGTCACTTATGCTGATTGGTTCTATCATGACCACCCTAGGGTCCATAACCGTAAGACAAACTCATAATAACTTGGTAAAAGTCTTATTGACTTTCTAAAAATATATGATATCATCACAAAGTCAAAATAAATGTCCATGTAGAGTTCCACAAAACCTTCCAAGCCTTTTATACATCTCTCTTACATAGAGAGTGTGGTTCTCATTCCAAAGAGAAGTATTTAGGGAATCTGGTATGAATGATGTGTATATATTTATACTATCGCTAGTCCATGTAGCTTCGAATAAGTATAAGATGTCAATATTGTCACTACTTAATTGGAGCTCTCAATAAGTATGATTATGAATAGGAATTGGTAATAATGTATATAAAAACTATGAAATACTCATCCATAATATGTGTGTGTGTGTATGGCCATACGACTAAATTTAACAATTTTTACTTGTTAAATCTTGGATTTGACAAGTCTCTTTTTCAGATCCAACTCAGTACCAATAATTTGAATCAATGTGAGGCTATGTAGAATACCATCCTATCACTTAGAACTCATGTTCCCAATTCACCGCTCTTCCCTGAGGGCTCCACAACTTGACAATCTCCAAAATATGCATAAGGTTCAATAAAACACAAATCTATACTAATAGATCATAGAAAACAATACTATATACTAAATGATTCCATATGTACTAACATACATATAAGAGAAATCATATAATCATTCTGAGATTGCATTAAGTTGCTACTAATCAAACATAAATAGTATCATATCCTGTAACTTAACCTATAGTTTTTTATTCATAATAAAAAGGAAATAATATCATAATTATAATAACATACAAAGGCTAAGATCATATTATCTTTACAACCTTAAAAATGAGATAATGTCTTCTTAGTTGCGCAACTAGCATAGAACAAGTTAAAAAATCTCTCTCAATCTTTTTAGACTACCAAGATGTTCTACGAATCTTATACCTTACTTGCTCCTAAATAAAGTTTCATATATAACTCTTCAAAACAAAATGCTTCAAAAGAGAAAAATATCAGTCTAAACAAAGATATATAATAACATAATAATTATAATCACTAGAATTTATATAAATTCAATGTTAGCCACTCCTCATGGTTAAGTACACAACTAAAAAGTCATAAATGAAAAGTAGAGAGTTAAAATATCAAAAACAAATCTCCTACATACCCTCATATGATAAAAGAAAACATTACAACCCAAGTTACAAAATCACTATTCACTTATCAAACTTGTAAGAGTAGTATCATAACCTACCTCCACAATTAGAAGGAAAATACTAACCTCAAAAATGCATCAATCTATCCAATCCTATAGCTTCTCTCAACAAGAAGTAGTAAACACTATCCCATAAACTTAAGGAAATAATATCAAAACAACAATTCAAAAATAAATTTTCTGCTTAAGGAAACACTAAATCAACATCTTAAAAATATGAATCTACTTAGTAGCTAAAAATGATGTAATAAGAGAGTGAGACAATAACAACTCACCTATAAGGTAACTAAGAGATATGACACTTCTTCTCAAATCTATATAAATATGAGGGTGATATAATAAATGCCTAACACAAAAGACTTATTAACCATGACATCTACTCTCATCTATAAAAAAATTGCCACCGCACTAGGTGGTACCATTATAGAATGGTCTTACAGGATTCCCATTCCTAGGATCTATATAAGACACAAACTAAAGCATATATACTTAAGTGAAAAGCACTCCATGATTTTAAAATATTTACAAAACAAAACATAAATGGTAAAGGTGATTTGTTTACCAAAAAAGTGGTAATCATACCCAAGGTGTTCAATCTAGAAGATCATGAATATGGTAGAAAACTCTTATTCACAACTAAATATCTAAGATATGTACTCTCCTACCCATACACCTTATAAAACCATTACCAACAAAACACTTGATAACTAACCCTTAGCAACTCTTAAGGGGTATGAATGCTCTTAGGGTAAAAACTTCATGTACCATACATACTATCACATTTTTCCTCTCTGCTAAATATAAATATACCAAAATGCTAATGGACTCATTAAGTACTAGAGTTTGAGCCACAACTTTGATACCACATGTTATAGCCCCTCAAATTGTACTTACAATTTTTTTTAAACTATTACTTAACATTCATTCCAATCAACCATACTTGTACTAAAAAATATTAACCAATAATAATCAATAACTTAGAACAATAACAGTTCCGAAATTCTAATACTGAATTCAATATAATATATCAAAATATTAAAGAAAGTAATTATATTAGGACTCAACCACAACTCGTCTACTACTACAAAAACTACTATTAAGTATATACAAATGAAATACAATTATATTTCCTTTAGGCCTTCAACCTTAATATAATAAATAGCTAACAAACCCTTCAAAACTTGTGTTTTACCAACTCTTCTATCTCTGATCAACTGTGTAGCCTCCAAGTAAGTAGTATTACTATCAGGAGGGAGAGCATCATCTGAGCATTTTTTCACACCAACCATGGACCAATGATCCCCCACATAATCCCTTGTCAGGAAATGGCCCTTCCTTCATGGAAAGGTAGATAGAATGATGTGGGAATCTAGAGAATAAGCAAGTACTCAAGTGTGTATGACTTCTAAAACTAAACATGCAGTGTATCGTAGAAAATCTATTGTATTTCAAGATATCACACTAACATGTAAATCATACATACCAAAGATAATGTCACACTATACATTATTTAATCATAAGATTCATACTAACTCCATCCTCCTAGAAATCATATCACATTTCATGCTAAACATATGAGTAAACAAAGTATTCTTTTTTTCCATCAATGCATTGATGAATCTTACATTATTATTTAACTTGTATAGTAAATAATTCCTACAATTCATACCACTCGAGTATGTAAATTATAGATTCCCAACTACTATAATAAGATCTAAACAACTTACACCTCCTGATATCCCATAATATCATAGACTAGTATTTTAAGGCATAACTACTAGTTTTTCCTTAATTAATCATATTAAGTAGTCATACAAGTCTAACCTAACATTCTTTTACACTCTCAAGATTGTATGCACACATACATAATGTCTTATTAATTGTTTACAAAATATATTATTCAATAATATCCAACAGATAAATTTAATCAACCAATGAAGGTGAGAGTCTAAATATAACAAATACAGTATGTACCATCTGGCTATAACATACTTTTTAAACTATATAAATATATGACATCCCATACTTGTATAGTTCACAATTATATATTAAGCATAACCAAAGTTACATTCTCAAAAACCAAAGGTCTCATAATCCTTTAAGATAGGCAAATAAGAATAGATTATACCATCTAGGCATATCTTAGGCTGAGACTAAATAATCTACACTCTCTAAGAAAATACATTTATTTAACACAAACAATAATACCATGGCCCACCATATTTATAAAAATAATGTCTAAAAAAAGTTGTGCAGATGCTTATCCAAAAAGACCCCATATGGATGAAGTTAGATTATGGTTGTTGGCACTGAATGATCTAGGGTCTGTAATATTTGGATGCACCAAAACTACTATCAATGTGTGTTTATCTAGGAACCTTTTTGGTACCCATCATTTTCACTTTTTTTTTTCTGTTTATGGTACATGATTTTCATGTAATGTTATCACACTTTTGAGTTTTGGAACTAGATGACTCGACACTCCAATAAATAGCTCAACATTTTAGTAGATACACTAATCATTTTATCTAAATATATATACATAACTTTATATATATGCAATTATTTTTTAGACTCAATGATATCATAATTTTTTTACTCAATGATGAAATAATTCTTTGCATAAGTTCAAACCATAGTACATAAATCATAAGCAAAGATAAAGATCTATGGAACATTCGATCTTGCATTAAAGAGGAAACACATTTTTCTTTTATTTAAAATATGCCACTATACACTCAACATTTAACAAAATACTTAGAGATATTAAATATATGCAAATCATTCTAAATCTATACACAACAATATAAATATAAATATATATGTTCTGCAATTTTAATTGAATACTTAGCATTTCAAATATATAACTCTTCAATGTAATGACCTAGATTTTATCTAAGTGACTAGGAATCTTTAATTTATGCATGGCATTTCATTTTTTTTATGCAAGCTTCTTCAATATTGTGCATGGCATTCAAGTTTTATATTAAGCATTCTATATTTCTAGACCTGATGATTGTGCCTTATGTTGAAACTATTGTATAGAGAATTATAACGCTGAGCATATTTAAAAAAGAATGCCCAATTTTAATGTGAAGTAGTGAGAATTTAAGTGCCACATCCTAATTCTCCCTATGATTTATAACCTTTCAATCCATGGATTTGTATGGTTATTATCTAATTATCATTGCTTTGACTTGAGCTTTACAACATATACTAGTATAAGATAGTGATATTATTGATTAGTATACATAATGTGATAATTGTATTTTATTATTCTGTACATTAGAGATGTATATTTGTTAGTTTTACATTATTGATTGATATATATGATGACTCATACTAACTACCTACTTGTTTCAAGGTGGATGCAAGATAGATCCTACCCTTAAAGTTTGACAAGAGAGAGCATTATCAAAGAGGATGGGATAGATAGGATGATTAGGCAATGACAAAAAAATTGCTAGTGACCCTACACATATGCACATTTGATTTAAAATTATTATATATTATAAATAATAGTGCGTAATTAATAAAATATTGTATGTGATTATATTAGCATGTAAATTTAGTTTTCAATATGTATTAGATTTCTTTAAATTAATTGTCTTGATTTTTGATAATAAATTAGCAAAATAGATATTAATTGCTATAGAGATATTATTTTTTATTGAAGGTAAAATTGGGTGTTAAGGGGATCCAGTCGAAACTATGCTAACCATATTGTGGATGCCCACAGGCCTAGAGGAATTCAAGCTCCCAAGGAACAAAAAGATCAAAAAATAACAAAAAAAAATGACAAAAACATGGCAACATAAAAACACACACTTAGACCAAGCCAACACCTGAAGCAATCAACTGTTGAATATTTCCCAGTTTTCATAAGCCTTGGTCCATTATTTGGTCATACTCTTGAGGTTTATTTTGATGAATCTATTAATGCTAACCTCCCCACTACTACTAGTGATTCCTTTGAGCTTTTTGTTGGGTTTGATTCCTTCTGTAGTCTTTTCCTTTATGATCTTGTTGTATTTATGCTCTTTAATTTTGAGCCCAGTCACTCTATCAATGAGCTCCTCGTTGATTTATACGGCAATGTTCTTAATCAAAACCACTTTGTTCCTCCAATTTTTGATAAATTCATGGGACAAATGCTTGTTGATGTCATAAATGTGGTCGATGAAGTTAGTGATCCCACTAGTGTGTGGGATCTACCAAATCTCTAATTTATTTTTGATGTTATCCACTGATAGTGGTTCAAGCCTATTCAAAACACCCTCTATTTTGGAATGCAGACCCAAAAAACTCTTCACATTAAGATTGTTATTATGTCTCCATAGCTGTATACATTATGAGTTTATGTCAAATTGTCTCGAAGCCTCCAAATAATACTTAGTATTTTCATACCTATAACGATGACTACCAAAATTAATCCCCCTACCATCCTTTCCTTCCAATCATTACTAATGTTGTGATGCATATTAAACCTGATGAGTGCATGTCATCCCTTCATGATTATAGTTGGTTTTGTCCTTAAAGGATATCTCATTAATCCTATCAGGTAGTGTCTCCATAGCATTCCAAACTTTGAATTGCCTAACCTCGACCCCTCTATTGGCAAATGCATTAGGAAACATATTTCCTTCAGGTTAGGTGTGCTGAAAAGTGATACTTTTGAATTTCTTGGGTAAAAGTTAAATCTCCTCAATAATGTGAGCTATGGTCTAGCTCACCTCATTATAGAACATGACCCAAATTTTGAAATAAAAGGCACATTCAAAGAATATATAGTAGACTATTTCTACCTCTTCTTCACAAAGATCACATCTATTATCCAGGGTGAGTCCTCTTTTATAAATATTATCCATGGTGAGGATCTTGTTTTGAGCACTCAACCATAAGAAAATGTTTATCTTTGGAATCAAGAGTTTATTCCAAACTTTAGCCACCAGGTTAGCTGTTATGATTCTAATTTAAAGTAATATATACCCCGAGTTGACCTAATAGCTACCTCCAGGGAGTCCTCCAAAACTAACTCATCCTCCTTTTGCAAATTGGAATTATGTATCCCTTAGAAAATGAAGTTCAGGTTTGAGACAATGTTTCCTGTGTTGGCATCCACATACAAAGATATTAGTTATTATTGACTAAATATCCAATAATTAAGTAAATAATTATCCTTTTTATAATTTTTTTCTTAGAAATTTAGTTACCTTAGAGTTCTAACCTTGAATTATATCGATCTAAATTTAGTTTTTATAAAGCATGCAAGAGATTGCATTAAAAGATAAATCTAGATATTCTTATTTATTTTGGTTAACTTAGTTTATTATTTTGGATAACTTTAAAAATATGGCATAATAATTTTGAAATAAACTAATTTAATGTTTTAAATATTAATTAATAAAGTTGAGTTAAGGAATAGTATGGGTTTAATTAAAGGATAATTGCACTTGATAGAAGAGATAAAGCATGCAAATTGGGTGGCACAACAGAAGGAAGGAAAGAGAAATTTATAAATAAAGGATTATGGGTTTAATTAAAGGATTGGGTTTATTTATAAAATTATCTTTCTTTCCTTCTGTTGTGCTACCCAATTTGCATGCTTTATCTCTTCTATCAAGTGCAGTTATCCTTTAATTAAACCCATATTATTCCTTAACTCAACTTTATTAATTAATATTTAAAACATTTAATTATTTTATTTCAAAATTATTATGCCATATTTTTAAAGTTATCCAAAATAATAAACTAAGTTAACCAAAATAAATAAGAATATCTAGATTTATCTTTTAATGCAATCTCTTGCATGCTTTATAAACACTGAATTTAGATCGATATAATTCAAGGTTAAAACTCTAAGGTAACTAAATTTATAAGAAAAAAATTATAAAAAGGATAATTATTTACTTAATTATTGGATATTTAGTCAATAATAACTAATATCTTTGTATGTGGATGCCAACACAGGCAACATTGTCTCAGACCTGAACTTCATTTTCTAAGGCATACATATTTCCAATTTGCAAAAGGAGGATGAGTTAGTTTTGGAAGACTCCCTGGTGGTAGCTATCAGGTCAAGTCGGGGTATATATTACTTTAAATTAGCATCATAGCAGCTAACCTGGTGGCTAAAGTTTGGAATAAACTCTTAATTCCAAAGATAAACATTTTCTTATGGTTAAGTGCTCAAAACAAGATCCTCACCATGGATAATCTTTATAAAAGAGGACTCACCCTAGCTAATAGATGTGATCTTTGTGAAGAAGAGGTAGAAACAGTCTACTATATATTCTTTGAATGTGCCTTCTATTTCAAAATTTGGGTCATGTTATATAATGAGGTGAGCTAGACCATAGCTCACATTATTGAGGAGATTCAACTTTTACCCAAGAAATTCAAAAGTATCACTTTTCAGCACACCTAACGTGAAGGAAATATGTTTCCTGATGCGTTTGCCGTTAGAGGGGTCGAGGTTAGGCAATTCAAAGTTTGGAATGCTATGGAGACACTACCTAATAGGATTAATGAGATACCTTATAAGGACATAACCAACTATAATCATGAAGGGATGGCATGCACTCATCAGGTTTAATATGCATCATAACATTAGTAATGATTGGAAGGTAAGGATGGTAGGGGGAGTAATTTTGTTAGTCATCATTATAGGTATGAAAATACTAAGTATTATTTGGAGGCTTCGAGACAATTTGACATAAACTCATAATGTATACAGCTATGGAGACATAATAACAATCTTAATGTGAAGAGGTTTTTGGGTGGTCTGCATTCCAAAATAGAGGGTGTTTTGAATAGGCTTGAACAACTATCAGTGGATAACATCAAAAATAAATTAGAGATTTGGTAGATCACCCACACTAGTGGCATCACTAACTTCATCGACCACATTTATGGCATCAACAAGCATTTGTCCCATCAATTTGCCAAAAACTAGAGGAACAAAGTGGTTTTGATTAAGAACATTGAAGTAGAAATCAATGAGCAGCTCATTGCTAGAGTGACTAGGCTCAAAAGTAAAGAGCATAAATACAACAAGATCATAAAGGAAAAGACTACAGAAGGAATCAAACCCAACAAAAAGCACAAAGGAATCACCAATAGTAGTGGGGAGGTTAGCATCAATAGAGTCATCAAAATAAACCTCAAGAGTATGACCAAATAATGGACCAAGGCTTATGAAAACTAGAAAATCTTCAACAGTTGATTGCTTCAGGTGTTGTCTTGGTCTAAGTGTGTGTTTTTGTGTTTCCATTTTTTTTTATTTTGTTGATCCTTTTGTTCCTTGGGAGCTTGAATTCGTCTAGGCCTATGGGCATCCACAAGATGGTTAGCACAGTTTCGACTAGGTCCCCTTAACACCCGATTTTACCTTCAATAAAAACTAATATCTTTATAGAAATTAATATCTATTTTAATAATTTATTATCAAAAATCAAGACAATTAATTTAAAGGAATCTAATACATATTAAAAACTAAATTTACATGCTAATATAATCACATACAATATTTTATTAATTATGCACTATTATTTAAAATATATAACATTTTTAAATCAAATGTGCATATGTGTAGGGTCACTAGCAATTTTTTTGTCATTGCCTAATCATCCTATCTATCCCATCCTCTTTGATAATGCTCTCTCTTTTCAAGCTCTAAGGGTAGGATCTATCTTGCATCCACCTTGAAACAAGTAGGTAGTTAGTATGAGTCATCATATATATCAATCAATAATGTAAAACTAACATATATACATCTCTAATGTATAGAATAACAAAATACAATTATCACATTATGTATACTAATCAATAATATCATTGTCATATACTAGTATATGTTGTAAAGCTCAAGTCAAAGCAATGATAATTAGATAATAACCATACAAATCCATGGATTTAAAGGTTATAAATCATAGCGTGAAATCAGGTTGAGACATCCTCTCCCCCTAAAATTGGTCATCGCCTTGATGACTCTTATTCAAATAAAATTTTTGATTAAAAAATAGAGTTTAATAGCATAATAACATAGTATCAAGTATCATATCATGTAAATAAATGCAAATTTTACTTGAAGAACTCATCATAGTTCTTTTAATTAATACTATTCTTAGAGTATTTGTCCCACAAGACCCTACTCGATGATATTTCCTATTATGCAAACAAGTTTTCAAATTTCACTTATGCTAATTGGTTCTATCATGACCATCCTGGGGTCCATATCCATAAGACAAACTCATAATAACTCAGTAAAAGTCTTGCTAAATTTCTAAAAATATATGAGATCATCATAAAATTCAAAATAAATGTCTATATAGAGTTACACAAAACCTTTCAGTCCCTTTGTACATCTCTCTTATCTAGAGAGTGTATTTCTCATTTTGAAGAGAAGTATTTAGGAAACATTGTATGAATTATGTGTATATGTTTACACTATCGCTACTCCATGTAGCTTCAAATAAGGATAACATGTCAGTACTCTTACTACTCAACCAAATACAATTTTTATTTGCTCTTTGGCTCGGTCCATGCCCTTATAAATATAGCCCATTGTGGGCTCTTCTCCATCAACCATATGGAGGAGAGAAACCAATGGTCTGATGACCTATAACAAATATTAGAAAATGTAATTTAGAGTTATAACTTTAAGTATTAAATAAAAAAATTATATTACATAAATTTAGAGTTATAACTCTAAGTATTAAATAAAAAAATAAATTACATAAAATTTTTAAACAAAGAAAATGAAAATTCAAGAAACTTAAAATGACTTACATTTACAATCTCCTTTGTCAGCACCCAAAAGTGGGACTCATCAAACACCCACTCTATAATAGCAATCCTGATGGTCTTTGCATACGAAGACTCACTCTATTTCCTCTGAATAAGTATGATGATGAATAAGAAGTGGTAATGATGGATACAAAAATCATGGAAACCCATCCACAATATACATACGTATGCCTATACAACTAAATTTGACAAGTTCCACCTATCAAATATCAAATTCGACAAGTCCATCTTTCATATTGAACTTAGTACCAACAATATGAGTCAATGTGAGGCTAGGTAGGATACCCTCCCATTGCTTAAAACTCATGTTCCTAATTCACCTCTCTTCCCTCAAGTCTCCATGACCTAAAAATCTCAAAAATATGCATAAGGTTCAATGAAACACAAATATATACTAATAGATCATAAAAAGCAATACTATATGCTAAATGATTCTATATGTACTAACATACTATAAGAAAAATCATACAATCATTCCGACATTGCATTAAATTACTACTAATCAAACATAACTAGTATAATATTTTGCAACTTAATCTATAGTGTTATATTCATATTAAATAGGAAATAATATCATAATTAACATAACATACAAAGGCTAAGGATCATACCATCCTTACAACCTTAAAAAGGAGACAATGTCTCCTTACTTGCATGACTAGCACACATCAAGCTAAAAAGTTTATCTCAATCCTTTTAGACTACCAAGGTGTTTTGTGCATATTATACCTTACTTGATCCTAAGGAAAGGTACATATATAACTTTTCAAAACAACATGCTTCAAAAGAGAAAAATATCAGTCTAAACAAATGTATATAATAACATAATAATTACAATCACTAGAATTTATATAAATTCAATGTTATTCACTCGTCATGGTTAAGTACACAAGTTTAGATACAATATTAACTCTAAAAAGTCACAAGTTAAAAGTAGAGAGCTAAAATCTCAAAAAAAAAACTCATACATTCCCTCATATGGTAAAAGTAAACATTGCAGCCCAAGTTGCCAAATCACTATTCACTTATCAAACTTGTAAGGGTAGTATCATAACTTACCTCCACAATCAGAATTAAAATACTAATCTCAGAGATGGATCAATCTATCCAATCCTACAATTTATCTCAATAAGAAGTAGTAAACACTATCCCACAAACTCAAGGGAATAAGATCAAAACAACAATTCAAAAACAAGTTTTCCACTTAAGGAAACATTGAATCAACATCTTGAAAATGTAAATCTTCTCAGTAGCTAAAAATGATGTAAGAAAAAAGTGAGGGAATAAAAACTCACCTCTAAGCTCACTAAGAGAGATGACACTTCTTCTCAAATCTATATAAATATAAGGATGCTATAACAAACTCCTAACACAAAGGAATTTTCAACCATGACATCTACTCTCATCTATAAGAAAATTTCCACCATAATAGGTGGTGCCATTATATAATGGTCTTTTCAAATTCCCACTCCTAGGATCTATGTAAGACACTAACTAAATAATATATACTTAAGTGAGAAGCACTTCATTCGTTTAAAACACTCACAACACAAAACACAAATGGTAAAGGTGATTTGATTATCAAGAAAGATGTAATCATACTCGAGGTGTTCAATCTAGAAGATCAAGAATATGGTAGGAAACTCTTGTTCACAACTCAAGAACTAAAATATGTAATCTCCTACCCATACAACTTGTAAAACCATTAACAATGAAACACTCAATACACTAGAAGAAAAATAACATTAAATGACTGAAAAATATATTAAAAATTACATATAAATGACTAAGCTTGGTCACGTGACCATTAGTATTTTATTTTTGATCATTTATGATGTGATTAAATTTATTACTAAACCATTTTTTAGTCATTTATTGTTGTTTTGATTGATCAATTTGGTAGTATATTGGTGAAAACTGCTAGCTCCCTAGATATGACATGATGTGCTTATGCTACTAAAACTACCTATTATGGGTGAAAAGGGAAAGAAAAATATAAAAAATCAAACCTAAATTAGGAGGTGATACACCAAGAGTTTATTTCATTCATAGACTTGGAATTTTCATAATGAACTAAGACAACCAAACTAGCCTCAACACCATTAATGGAGCTCCCTAACATTAGTTTTTCTCATGAAGGAAAATAACAACTCAAAAAATGAAGGCAAGTGAAGGGAAGGTCAGATATGATACTACCAAACTCATACACACTTCAAGATTCTATTGCAACAGCATACACTTTATGAAAGTCGTTAGGAGAAAAGTCATTTTCAACAACACATTAAAGGATTGCATGAAACAAGATGAACTCAATCTATCTTTGACATTCAAGATGGATCACTTCAACACATAGTGCAAATGGACTTAGAGTATAACCATCTTAATTTTCATTAGCTTAAGTATAAATCAAGGTACAATTTTGATAGGGGCTTCACCATGCCAAGAGTTGGAATCCTTTTTAATAGCCAAAATGGCTCATATTTATAAAATTTAGAAGAAGAAAGAGAAGAGAGAAGTTGAAGAGGCACAAGGAAAAGTGTCAAAGGTTAAATTCAGTTATAAGGCATGTGAATGGAATGAAAAATGAGTCATGAAACTGAATTACACTTGATCACATCCCAAATTATCCTCCTCTTCCAAGTGTGGCATAGTAATCCTCTCAATCATTATTCCTTTGTGAAACTACATTCATCATGGCTTCTTTGAGCATTCCAAGGCATGTTATTGAAAAATGTATCATTTATGATGAAGAGAGGGAGTTACAAAGATGATTCTACCTGCATTAGGAGTTTTTTTCATCATTAAATTCTCTTACACAAATGCATCATAACTTTGCAATCATGATCACTCTCCAATTGGCTTATTTTGACACTTGACACTAGAATCTTTCAATATTTCCCAACTGATACATACCATGGGTTTTTTTACACATTTTATGACACTTCATATGCTTGGATTCATTAGAAGCATCATAAAAGGCCATCAAACTTGGGTTTCAACTTTTTCTACTATGTCATTCTAGATGTCAGTTTAGACAGGCTGAATAAAGAGAGCTAATAGAGGCACTTGTGAGTATTTACAAGGTATAAAAATGGCATGTATTTTTGTCTCAAGTCCCAATATACCTTTCAAAGTGATTGAAATCTCATGGTCATCTTCAAGTCCTGTAAAACACAAAAAAATATTTTAAAAAACATGTTTCTTTCATCACCTGCATGGATTCCATACAATAAAATTCCATGGATTTGACCCTCATGGAGTTGGAAACAACATCTCTTCTATTCTCATGGTCAAATTCATTCAAATTGATGCACTTTTGGCTTGATTTCTACCATCAAGTTATAAAATAGGGTTTGAGAGGATTTTGGAGTCACTAGCCCTCTTATCATTTGTTCATGAAGATGGCACATTGTTCCAAATGCCACTAAGGGATCCTCAAGGACCTTTCCCAGCTCTCCTATATACCTCTAGGTACCATGTATCAGTTCATGAAAGTTATGAGCATTTGATCTTGACCATTTGAGCTATTTTATGCATTTTGTGAAGGTTTTGAATGTTTCCAAACCCAAAATGGCTTCTAAGTGGATTATATTACAAACCAATGGTTTAAACACCTGTATATGAATCCTATGAACATGTTTCCATCTTTGTAATATCTTATTTATAAATATAAATGAAAACTTACCCATATTTGGCATTAGGCCTAGACCTTGCCAATAGGTCTTCCTGCTACTTGAGACTCAATTTGACCTTTCAACGGCTTAATTTTCCTCTTGATGACTTAAAGACCTCAACTGCACCTATGAAAACATGAATTAGTCAATTATAAATCATGGAAAAAGTCAAAAATTCACATTCCCCTTAGTTTAGATTTTAGGCTTAATGGTTTCCTTCATGTATGACTACAACCCTTCTTGTGTAGGGTACCCTATTTGTTTCAATGCTTATATAAAGGTTATTTAAGTATTTTTAGGTCCCCTCTAATCAAAAATTGCCCCTGCTCTGAGACAAAATAGAGAGGGTTTAAACTATTAGTATTGGAAAAATTATGATTTTATGGTGTTTCATATTTCCTCATGATGATTTTTACCAATTTTTATCTCATAACTCTTTCATTATATCATCCAACTCAACAAATTTGCAAGGCAAACTTTTGGAGAAAGCAGAGTTTTAGGGTAGGCAGGGTATAGGTTGGGTTTGGATATTTTAGGGGTTGATTTAAACTTTATTAGGACAAGTAAGGATCATTCATACCTAAATTGATGTATTTAAACCATCCCCTATTCTTTTATCCCCTCAAACGCCTTCTTATGCTCTTGGAAATGTAGAACTAGGCCTATGACTGCCTAGAAAAGGGAATCCCTGTTTATGCTTGGTTATAGGTTATATTAGCTTAGTTCGATGTTTTTAGGTAATTATTTTAATGTTTCCTAGGTCATAAGTCCATATTCATGATTTATCTCCCTATAATCTTTCAAACCATATAATTTCATTCTTAAGCCTTTAACTAGTATACCACTCTACCTGCTTAGACTGAGACATGCCTGGTGTGCCCATGTTTAGTGAATTTTGATAAGCATTAGGTTTTCCATGAGTTATTTGAGGTCATATTTCCTTCATTGTTCCTACATCCATTTTTAAGTCTCCAATCAAATTTCAAACTCCAAACTCTACCTCACTATCTATATGCCCTTAAGACTATGTTTTTATGGATTCTAGGGCCTGTAGGTTAGTTTGGGATCACCTAGGTCATGTGATTGTCAAGAATTATCTCTAATTTATGCCTAGTACCATAAAAACATACACCTTCATGTCAAAATTTTATCTTTTATCATTATATGCCCAATTGAGGTTAACCTTTGCTAAACCTGTTGTAGATGAGTGTCCCCAGGCCTGTACGAATAGGGGAGGACTATTTTGGGGTCAAAACATCAAACCTTACCTTTTATCAATCACCTTAGCTTAGAATTTCTATTTTGACTATTTGATATTGTTTTAACTTGATGGCATAGTTTAAAACCTCCCATATGAGGTGAAAAATCAACTTTCCACTTACACCCCTGTAGAATTCACTATCAACACTCGTGGTTTTTTGACAACTTTGAGGGTGTTCAAACTCCATCTCCACACCTTCTTGACCTCAAAATTGGTATAGGAAATGAATATAGATAGGGCTACAAGTTGAACCAAACAAGAGCATTGATAACTCATTCTATCATGACATATGTTATCTCAGAAAAGCCTTAGGGTCTCTGTTTGGTCTTTTAGGGACTGAGAACCCAATATAGTCTGATCAGTCTTTTGAAGTGAAACATTACCTTGGCATATCATTATTCACTTTATAACATGAAATCCATGGCTCTTTGGGAATGATGGATCTTCAAACCTAAACTCCACCATGTATTTTACCATATCATCTCCATACAATCCTCCTAGAGTTCAAGCATAAAGTGACTATAAGCACAATCTGCAGATAGGGCAGTGAACAAGGGAGTATAGGAAATTAGATTTAAATAATTGTAACTTGATTTGATCTCTCACAATGGAATTTAATGAAATCACATTTCAAACATGGATTGAATCACATTGAAACATCTCACGGAGCTCTCTTCCATGCTGTAAAACTCAGGTTACCCATATATGGCTGCCAACTTTGAAAATGAGCACAATTTTGAAATATCCTTCAAGGGCATTGAGAGTGAAGTAATTTTATGATTAAACACCATTATAGAGGTACTTATTCCCACCTAAAAATACTTCATCAAACTCACACAACTCCCTGGATCTCTAAAAACAAGAAACATATACAAACTTATACCCCTCTTGGATGTAATTCCATAAAAAGTTATTTGGAGTGAAATTGATTGTTCATGAAGGATGAGACACCAATATAAGACTTATTTTTATGGATTTGAAGTTCACTCAGAGCACTATCCACTTGTATAATCAATCTTCTTGACTCCACTTGTATGGCCCATAGTAAGTGCTTGAATTTGCCCTTCCTTGGCTTACCAATGGAAAATGAAGGAAAATAAGATAGAAATGAAATTTTTTATGCAATATATACAATCCAAATATGTTAATTACCTATGGGGATGTGATGAGGCACTACACCCATGTTTTTAGCTGCAAGTGAACTCAAAGGAGTCTATACAAGTACCCAAAAGGGCCTAAAAACAAGGAAAACTACCATTTCTTGATCATAACTGATTATATAACTATCATCTGATGGATCATAACATTATATTACCTTTCTCACATTGAACCACAGCTTGGTGACAAATTTATTGCTTGTAAAAATCTATACATGTCATTAATTGAGCTAAAAATGTGGCCAAATGACCCTTTTTGCATATGAAACAAGGTGAAAGATAAATTAATTACTTGGAAACATATTAAAACATGTTAAAGGCCATATTGGAACATTTTCAACATGATTTTATCCTTTTACCATCTTTGACCAAGGTTGACCAAATTTGACTTTGGTTGACTAGGTCATTTCAAGAGGGATGAGCTTAGATAAGGACTAGGGAAAGGATAAGTAAGATGTTTAGACCATTATAAGACCCCATAGGACATGAAACCTTATTAAAAAGTTTAAAATATTTGGGGTTGACCTGAATTTGACTTAGGGTCAAATTTGGTCAACATTCTTGGTGATCCCCAAGGGTGGCATGCCAGTTATGCCTAAGACCAATTGCCTTACACCTCTATTAGGCATAGCATCATGTATATGGACACTCAAATTGACTTTAATATACATTTGAATCAATTAAAATAATATTATTGACCCACACACATAGAATCAAAGGCATACACACAATAAGAAAGAAAACAAGCAACTTGTGCTTTGAGAGCACTTAGGGAACATAACAGTAAACCAAACTAAACACACACTATCCTAAAATAATCTCTCCTACATGGATCAAATGGAAAGTATAAAAATATTATTTCCTCATATAATGAAGGGATACATGCAACATGTTTCCATTTGAACATTAGCATGGAAGCCTTCATCTTTCTCATGGTGTTGGCCAATCTTCTTGGCAAGGATTTCCATGAAGCTGAGACAACTTCAAAAAAAACACCTATAAAAATGAATTATTCTTGCACTTCAACTACCTCAGCTTCTTCATAAGACTCCTTAATTTCTAAATGATCCAATGATGCTTCATCAAATCATGTTTCTTGGCTCCCCATGATGTCTTGAGAATAGACAAGTGGTTTATCAGCTATAAGTTATTTAAGCTCATCAAGGAGCTTAGTGTAATATTCATAATATTGATCATTGTTTCTCATGGAGAATTCTTATTCTATATTCTCATATACTTTGCCTTCAACCTTATCATCTACAGCGATTCTTCTTTATCATCTCTCACATCAAGTATCACCTCTTCCTCACGTACTTCTTCTTCAAAAGCCTTATCTTGATCTTTGGTCATATGGTCCACTCCAAGTCTATCCTCATCCTTCTTATAATAAAATATAACTTCATTTGATTCTTCCTTCTCTTGGTTCAATAAGGGTGAGTTATTCTTGATAGCCCCAAGTGGAGTTCCAATGATAAATTCTTCATCATCATTACTTGTGTCATCCTCTTGCTCTGCTACAAACTTAATTTGTTCCTCCTTTGATGCTTCCCTTAAAATATTTTCTTTATTCAAGAGGAGATTGGGTGGGAGGGTGTAAAATGGATGAATGAGTTGAAGAAAGAATGTAAAGTGTAGTGAGAGGCTCATGAATGGATATGGAAGAAGGAGAAAGCTCTTAAAATGTCTCTTGGATACAAACAAGGCTTTGTTGGGTTGAGGGCACATCACTTTCTCCCATAGCCACCTCATGATTTTCATCTTCTTCTTCGACTTCTCTTTTAACCTCTTTCTTTCCCCAAGAATTCATATTTTGGTCCCAAGTTGGAAGCTTGAAACTATTAGGCTCTTTTGAGGATTGAATAGGTTCTTCTTCAAGGAGAGGAATGGTGGAAGAGAGATATATAGGTCTATGGGTTGGGGATGAAGTGTGATGTTCATGGATGTGCATGAATATGGGTGAAACTTGTTGAATGGGCTCTAGAGGGAGAGGTAAGATAGGATGAGAAATAGGAAGGAGATCTTCTTCATACAAGCTTTCATCATCCTCCTCATCTTCTTGAGGCTCTTCATAGCTTTTTAGAGATTCTTTTACAACTAAAACTTGTTCCATAGCCTGTTGAGTTTCTCATCTCTCTAACCTATCAATCCACCATTGAAAAGTCTCTCTTTCCATGGACAATCCTTCACTAATGACATATTATTTCTCTTCCTTAGCATACCCTCACATGTACATTAACAATCTAACTAAAATTCTTAACAAATCCATAAGATGACCAAGAGTTTAATCACAACACTTAAATAACACACTCATAGGCTTTTCCAATTCTAGAAATTTTGGCATAACTACCCACACATTTTGAGAATGAGAGGTATAGTAATCTTGGACAACGTGATTAGGTTGTTTAATTTTTTCAAGCAAGGTTTTCAAAGCTTCATATTTTGCCTCCCAACTAATGGTGTTGCTTAACTCATCATGACAAGGCTAAGGTGAATATCAGTCATATGGCTGGTCAAAAATAGCATATTCATTTGGAAAGGGACTAGGTTGACCATAGGACTACCATGACTCATAGGGAGGATGGTATTCTTGATACGATTGTTGAGAAGGATAGAAAGGGTCATAAACAGGTTAATAGGGAGGTGTATGGTAAGGATTCTCCTCATAGCCATCCATATCAACTTCATAAGTCACATGAAAAGACAATAATTTATCAAAATCTTTACCAATAGATACGTGGGCTGCTTACAACTAGAAATTCATTTGGAGTTGCCATTGGTGCTTGCTTGGATGCTTCCAAAAGAAAATAAGAGAGAAGACACACTAAAAATATTCCCATTATTTGGACCTTATCCCATTGAGCATGATAGAACTATTGTCTCCAAATATTACACTTTAGAAGTTGTTCAAGCCTCTTCAAGATTTGGCCAACGTGGGAATACTTATAGGTGTGTGGGGCACCTATAGTGCAAGTAAATATCTAGATTTTAAGGGCTAGCTCCCTAGTTATGACTTCATGTGATTATGCTACTAAAACTACCTACGATGGGTGAAAAGGGAAAGAAAAATACATAAAACAAATCTAAATTAGGAGGTGATACACCAAGAGTTGCTTCCATTCATACACTTGGAATTTTCATAATGAACTAAGACAACCAAACTAGCCTAAACACCATTTATGGAGCTCCCTAGCATTAGTGTTTCTCATGAAGGCAAAACAACTCAACAAATGAATTCAAGTGAAGGGAAGGTCAGATATGACACTACCAAACTCATACACACTTCAAGAGTCTAATACAACAACATACACTTCATGAAACCTATTAGGAGAGAACTCATTTATAGCAACACATTCAAGGATTGTATGAAAATAAGATGAACTCAATATATGCTTGACATTCAAGATGGATCACTTCAACATGTAGTGAAAATAGACTTAGAGTATAACCAACTTTCTTCTCATTATCTTAATTATAAATCAAGGTATAGTTTAGACAGGGGCTTCACCATTCCAAGAGTTGGAACCCTTTTCAATAGCCAAAATGGTTCATATTTATAGAATTTAGAAGAACAAAGAGAAGAGAGAAGTTGAAAAGGCACAATGACAAGTTTCAAAGGTAAAAATTAGTTACAAGTCATGTGGATGGAATGAAAAATGAGTCATGAAATTGAATTACACTTCATCACATCCCAAATTAGCCTCCTCTTCCAAGTGTGGCATAGCAATCCTCTCAATCACTATTCCTTTGTGAAACTACCTTCATCATGGCTTCTTTGAGAATTTCAAGGCATGTTATTGACAAATGTCTCATGTATGATTAGAAGAGGGAGTTATAAAGATGACTCCACCTATATTGGTAGTTTCCTTCATCATGAAATTCTCTTACACAAGCTCATCATCACTTTGCAACCATGATCACTCTCTAATTTGCTTTTTTTGACACTTGGAACTAGAATATTTCAATCTACCCTAACTGATCAATACCAAAGATCTTTTTACACATGTTAGGACACTTCATATGCTTGGATTCATCAGAAACATCATAAAAGGCCACCAAACTTGAGTTTCCACTTTGTCCACTATATCATTCTAGATGCCATTTTAGATAGGTTGAATAGACAGACATATTAGAGGCACTTATGAGTATTTCCAAGGTCTAAAAATAGCATGGAGTTTTGGCTCAAGTCCCAAGCTAACTTTCAAAGTGATTGACATCTCATGAACATCTTTAAGACCTATAAAACATAAAAAACTATCAAGAAAACTTATTTATTTCATCACTTTTATGGATTAAATACAATAAAATTATATGGATTTGACCCTCATGGAGTTGGAAAAAACTTCTCTTTTATTCTGATTGTCAAATTTATTCATCTGGATGCACTTTTGGCTTGATTTCTACCATTAGGTCATAAAAGAAGGTTTGAGAGGGTTTTGGAGTCACTAGCTCTCTTATCATTTGTTCATGAAGATGGAAGATTGGAATACCTTCCAAATTATACTGAGGGATCCTCAAGGACCTTATACAAATATCCTAAATACCTCAGGTCCCATTCATCAATTCATGAAAGTTATGAGCATTTGATCTTGACCATTTGAGCTGTTTTGTGCATTTTGTGAAGGGTTTGAATATTTCCAAGCCCAAAATGGCATATAAGTGGATTATATTGAAAAAAAATGGCTAAAAAACCAATATATTAATCATATTAACATGTTTACATCCTTGGAATATCTCCTTTATAACTAGAAATGAAAACTTACCCCTGTTTGGCATTAGGCCTAAACCTTGCCAATAAGTCTGCCTGCTACTTGAGACTTAATTTGACCCTTAAATGGATTAATTTTCATATTTATGATTTAAAAACCTCTAATTTACCTCTAAAAATATTAATTATTCAATTTTAAATCATGTATAAATTCAAAAATGTACATGCCCCTTAGTTTGGCTTCTAGGCTTAAGGGTTTCCTTCATGCATAACTGTAACCCTTATTGTGTAGGGTACCTTGTTTGATTAAAAATATTATATAAAGGTTATTTAGGTATTTTTATGTCCCCTCCATCTTATCCAATCTTAATCTGGTCCTTTATTACCTTCTGGTCATCAATTTCATCATTTTTCTCAAAATTGCCATCTTCATGCAAGCTAAAACTGCCCCTGCTCTGAGACAAAGTAGAGATGGTTTTCACTATTATTATTGGAAAATTAATGATTTTATTGTGTTTAATATGTCCTGATTATTATTTTTACCAGTTATTATATCATAAATCCTTCATTAGGCCATCCAACTCTCCAAAATTCAAGGTAAACTTTTAGAGAAAGTAGAGTTTGAGGGTAGGCAGGGTATAGGTTGGGTTTGGATATTTTAGGGGTTTATTTGAACTTTATTAAGACATGTAAAGATAATTCATACCTAAAATTATGTATTTAAACCACAACCTAGTATTTTATCCCCTCAAACACCTTCGTATGCTCTTGGAAACATAGAACTAGGCCTATGACTTCCTAGAAAAGGGAACCCTTGTTTATGCTTGGTTGTAGGTTATATTAGCTTAGTTTGATGTTTTAAGGACATTATTTTAATATTTCCTAGGTATTAATACCATATTCATGATTTTTATCCCTATAATATTTCAAACTACATCATTTCATGCTTAAGCCTTCAACTAGTATACCCCTCTGCTTGCTTCGATTGAGACAGGCCTGGTTTGCCACTATTTAGTGCATTTTGGAAAGAATTAGTTTTTACATGAGTTATTTGAGGTCATATTTCATTAATTTTTCCTTCATCCATTTTAAATTCTCCAAGAAAATTTCAAACTCCAAACTTCTACCTCACCATCCATATGGCCTTAAGACTATGTTTTATGGATTCTAGGGCCTGTAGGTTAGTTTGGGGTCACCTAGGTCATGTGAGTGGAAAGAATTGTATCCAATTTAGGCTATTACCATAAAAATAAACACCTTCACCTCAAAATTTCAACTTTGATCATTATATGCCCAATTGAGGTGAACCTTTGCTAAGTTTTTTGTAGATGAGTGTTCCCAAGCCTATACAGATAAGGGAGGACTATTTTGGGGTCAAAACATCAAACCTTACCTTTTCTCAATCACATTAGCTTAGGATTTATATTTTGACTATTTGAGATTTTTAAACTTGATGGCATAGTCTACAACCTCCCATATGAGGTGTAAAATCAACTTTTCACTAACACCCCTGTAGAATTCACTATCAACACTCAGTGGTTTTTTGATAACTTTGAGGGTGTTCAAACTCCATCTCCACTCCTCCTTTTTGACCTCAAAATTGGCATAGGTAATGAATATATATATGGATACAAGGTGAACCAATAAAGAGCATTGATAACTCATTCTATCATGAAATATGTTATTTCAAAAAATGCCTAGGGTCTCTATTTCGGTCCTTTAAGGACTGAGAACCCAATATAGTCTAATTAGTCTTTCGATGTGAAACCTTGTCTTAGCATAGAATTTTTAGCTTCATAACATGAAATCCATGGAAATTGGGGAATTTTGTATCTTCAAACATGAACTCCACCATGTATTTTACCATAGCATCTCCATACACTCCTCTTGGAGCTCAAACATAAAGTGACTATAAGCAAACTTTGCACACAGGGTAGTGAACAAGGGAGTATAGGAAATTAGCTTTGAAGAATAATAACTTGATTTGATCTCTCATAATGGTATTTAATGAAATAACTTTTAAAACATGGATCCAAGCACATTGAAACATCCCATGGAGATCTCTTCCATGTTGCAAAACTCAGGTTACCCATATATGGTTGCCAACTTTGAAAATGGGCACAATTTTGAAATATCCTTAAAGGGAATTGAGAGTGAAGGCATTAGATGATGAAAAAAAATTAGATATGGCCTTATTCCAATTTGAAAACACTTCATCAAACTCACACAGATCCCTGGATCTCTGAAAATAATAAACAGATACAAACTTATACCCCTCTTGGATGCAATTCCATAAAACATTATTTGGAGTGAAAGTGATTGTTCATGAAGGAGGAGACACCAATATAAGACTTAATTTTATGGATGTGAAGTTCACTTAGATTACTATCCACTTGTAGATGTATTCTTCCTAACTCCACTTGTACGGCCCATAGTAAGTGCTTGAACTTGCCTTTCCTTGGCTTGCCAAAGGAAAATGAAGGAAAATAAGATAGAAATGAATTTTTTTATGAAATATCTACAATAAAAATGTGGTAATGACCTATGGGGAGGTGAATATGTACTACACCCATGTTTTTAGCTACAAGTGAACTCAAGGAGTTTGTACAAGTGCCCAAAAGGGCCTAAAAACAAGGAAAACTACCATTTTTTGATCATAACTAATTATATAAATATAATATAATGTATATTTAAATTATTTGACTTATCTCACATTGAACCACATCTTGGTGACAAATTTATTGCTTTGAAAAATCCATACATGTCATTAATTGAGCTAAAAATGTGGCCAAATGACTCTTTTCGCATATGAAACAAAGTGAAAGATAAATTAATGACTTGGAAACATCTTAAAACATGTTCAAGATAATATTATAACATTTTAAACATATTTTTATCCTTTGACCATCTTTGACCAAGATTGACCAACTTTGACTTTGGTTGACTAGGCCATTTCAAGAGGGATGAGCTTAGATAAGGACTAAGGGAAGGATAAGTAAGATGTTTAGACCATTATGAGACCCCATAGGACATTAAACCTTCTTAAAAAGTTTAAAATAGTATGGGTTGACCTAAATTTTACTTGGGGTCAAATTCAATCAATTGAAACTCTGAGATTTAATCCCAGACTCTTCATCCACATTTACATCCCCCTGCACTTGGGCCTCCAAGTGCTCTTTGTTTGTAGCCTCGAGTGCTCTTCACCCAACACTTTTTTAGTCTTTTTATTTCCCAAATTTTTATTCGATGAAACAACCCTAGGGAGAACTTTCCTCTTCTTATTGTCAAAAATAACAGGATTGGTCTTCAACTCACATAGCCCTTTCACAACCAGAGATTGAGAAGGATCAAGAAGTCTAGATTTTACAATTTCAAGAGATGGACAAACCAAACCCATTAGGACAGGGTAAAATCAGTCTTTCTTAAGGGGGGAATTTGAAGAAGGGGTGACATAGTCCTTGGACTTAGGAAGGGAACCATAGGGTCCCATAGAACCAAATATGACACTCAAGGGGATATGGTCTTTCGAATCACTTTCACAAGATTCATCAATCAAAAAATCCTTTAAAGGTTTAGATAGACACAATGTAAGGTGAAAGTGGTAAATATTTAAAATAAGACTTTGGTGGAGCAAAATGGTGGAGGTAGTTAGGTTACAATCAATAGCATTTTTAACAAATTTGATAGAAGTCTCTAGGGATGAGAGAAGGAAAAAAAGAAAGTTGACAAGCGCTTTGTGTTGAAATTGATTTAGAAGAGCAAAATGGTAATGATAAAAACACTTAAAATAACCTTCAAGGGTGAAATACTTCATGATTGTGAAACATACCTTATCCCATAGCTTAACCAGATTATCCCTATCAAAACCTCCCTTTAGTTTCACTGGGGACTCACCTTCTCTAAAGAATATTTTAATCCCCTTTAGGTCTTAGACTTTGGTGAGTCTCTTCAATATTCTACTCTTGCATCTCAAACCCATGGCCTTCATAATTTATTCTTCACTAATTTCAAACTAAATACCACCGACCTAAAATTTGTGATCCCTATCCTAGTTTAAGGAAATCTGAGTTGAGAGATTCTCATCATAACCATTGAGTCATTCTAAGAAAGAAGTAATACCTCCCTCAGAATAGATACTCCAAAACATGTCATCTGCTTTGGTCTCATCATAGGATAAAAGCTCCATTCTAACCTTGTCACCTCCCATGACTGAAAGCTTCCTAGAGTTGTTAGTAGACTTGGATAAGACTAGAATCAGCCACCAAGGATTCAATAGAATTGAGACGAATAGTCTAGAAGTAAAGGAATGGCTATCATTAGGTAACCATCCTTTAAAATCACTCAAATCTCATCCCCCTTTTTTTAGATTATATAATATAATCAAGTAATGATTGCACAAATAGGGAAGCTTAAGGGGATTATCACGTGAGTAGGTGCCATCAAGAAATTGAATCTGCCTCATGTGATATTGATTTTCATTGAAGTGGAAATAATCATATTTTAAATTGATATCATACTTCACTTTCCAAAATTTGATGATAACACCTTTCCTACCCTTAATGTGACCAATGTCCAACATAAAGCTGCCAAGAAAAAAAATAAGGAAGTAATTTAATCTATAATAGTTGATGTGAGTCATTATGTCAAGAAAGGTTGGGCTTCTAAAAATAGTTCTCTAATGTTAGTGGGTAGACTATTTGTGTTCCTTCAACACCTTAGAGGGAAAATATTTATTCCCAAGTTGGCCATTGCATCTTCCACATGATTTCCCTCTCTATAGATATGTTTGACTTTAAACTCTTCAAAACCTAGAAAGAGGTGTTTTATATCTTGAATGATGTCCTTCAACTTCCATCCTATTCTATATTTATCTCTGACTGCATCAATGACAAGTTTGGAGTCTCCCTCTATTAAGAGGGTTTTGATTCTAATGGAGATGGCTAACTTGATACCCCAAAGGAGGGCCCAGGGTTTTGCTCTATTATTGGAGTTTTCTCCCAACCCACCAGCATAGGCCACAACTAAACATATTATTAAACTTGAATCAAAACATAAAAGCAAATAAAAATATTACATATATGAATAAGCTACACCATTCTAAAAGTTGAAATATTGATTCAACATCATGATAAAAAAAAAGGTAGCCTGCAATAAAAAAATATAATGCAATTTTGATGAACTATAAGATGTTCATATATATATAATCAAAAATGTCAAAGTTTAAGAGTTTCCAACTCTTGAAAATACACCATGATAAAGATCCATGAACAACACATTCAAAATATTGCATATAGTAGTGGACCAAGCTGTCTAACAACTAGTACATGATAAACATCAACTATGTCATTTTTTGCAAATATTTTAGTGGCCACTATGTGAAGGTTCCTTCTTTATCTTTTAGATGGACAGCTCCATCTATTTTGTCTTCATAATCAAGGGTTATGTTATTTTTTACCTTTAAAATATTTACATTTGCATCTCCTATTCCTTTCAATTTGACTCCATGCACAATAGTGACTGAGTGAATCCACCCAATTCCCACAACAACACCATCAAATGGATCCAACACCCCAACTTTATCCCCTTGTTGGAGTTTATCAATACATTTATGTAAAAACAAAAAAAATACACATTATATTGAGATATAAAACATTCAATAACATATAGATAAACATTTGATAAATAGCTATAAGAAACTAGAAAATGATGATAGGAAACTTGAAACCATGCACCTGACATATTAAACAAAAATTAACTTCCCTCTATTTGATATAGAATGGATGTTAGATACATAAAGTCTCAATACGGTATAAATAAAACTAACCCATTGTGAGGTACAAATAAATGGAGGAAAAGACTACAATAGTGCTATAATGTGTGAGTAATCTAGAAGGAGACATAGATTGGCAATGAAGTCCCCCCAACTGAGGACCATGACATCCCCAAACATAATGAACTAATCCATCGTCAAAATCTATGTATGCACTCTATTACAATTAAGCTCTAAGCTTCCATATGTAAGTTATATGTTCTCCCTTATTCCCATAATCTATGTATACTAGCTAATTACACTTTATTACTATTCTAACTAGCTTCTATCACATAGATAACGATTACCCTTATTTACATAATAAAATAAACATTACTTACTTTAATAGTAATTACTTACATGTGGTTTCATATCACTCACCTCGATTTCAGCACCACTACTATTATGAATATCATGCACATGCTCGTCGAGTTCAACATAATCACTATCAACATTGACATGAAGTTGTGTAGCTTTACAGAGAGCTCTATTGCCATGGCCTTTTTATTTTCATTCTACTTTCATATAATTGTGCTACATATGGTTTAATCATCATGAAAAAATTAATAAGTCAAGTAAAGATTGAAAAAGCTATAATTTTTTGTCCAAAAGAACATTTTAAGCATGAAGAATGACAAAACATTGTGACATATTAACTTACAACTTAAAGAATGCAAAAGCTATAAATTTTTGTCCAAAATAAGAATGACAAAACATTGGGATAAATTAACTTATAACTTAAAGAATTCAAAAGCTATAAATTTTTGTCCAAAAAAACATTTTAAGCATGAAGAGTTAAAAAACATTGGTAACTGACAACAACTATTATATTACCTTAAATTCAGCATAATTATGACTATGTTGTACATTATTATCCAGTTCATCATGATCACTATCAATATAGATATCTCTATTTACACCAAGGTGTTTTTATTTTTGTGTTGCTTTGATAAAATTGCTCTTCATGTGGTTTAACCATCGTGCAAAAAAATATACAAAGCATTCAATAGTCAAGTAAAGAATGCAAGATATAAATTTGTCCAAAAGAACATTTTATGGATCACTCCAACAATAAATAAACTAGGTTGGATTCTCCTACACTCATATTTCAATCTACATATTAAGAGGTATTTGTATATAAAATTGTGAAACAAGAAGAAATGATATCAATAGAGCCTCTTACCTCATATAAATCTGTGGAATTATGCTCATTCCATGCAGAAACTATAGGCTTAATGGAGGCAACCAATTGTGAAACTTTCTTAGTGAGACCTTATATGCAACTCATTACATATTCATACCCTTCTTTTGAGCTTACATGATCTAGAGAGGCTCTTACTAGGTGTCTAATAGATGGTTGTGAAATCTCTATTGATGAACTACATTTCCACTTCATCATACTCTAAGATTTACAAGGATCTAGTGCTACCATATAATTGACAATATCTTCTACACTTGCTTCTCTATTACTGTTTTCCATCTAAAATACAATGTCAATTTCAACATATAGTCAATTCAATAAAAAAATCAAAATAAATAACACAATGTAAATTGAAGCAAAAATCCATACACTTACTTCAAATTTGTCCATTTTGGCCTACAACCTACCTTGGCCAAATGTATATCCATCCCTCACATTATCTCTTGTTCTTTCGCCTCTATTACTCTTTGTCAAATATTCTTCAAAATGTATACTTCCTTTTAATGCCTCCCACTATTTAGGAGATAGAGTGGATTCTAACCTCTTTTTTCCCTCCATGATTATTTTTCTATAATTGTATCTAAAATTGTTCATCAAAAGTCTCATCTTTTGCTTGTAATATTTTTTAGATATTTGTCTACCATTAGTCTCAAAATCATTTTCCATTTTTTGTATACATTTTCCACACTTTGTGGATCTTGCTCTGCAAAATTTGATTTGCAAATATCCAAATGGGCCCTACATCTTACACCCAACTCAAAGGCCCACCTTGCAGCATTTGGCCCAATGGGCTCACCATCTCTCGATACCTCAACCAAAAATGGCTTCTTTCCTTCTAATTTTATTTCTTTTACATTTTTATCTATAGATATACACAAATATTGAATCAATCTTTGTCTTTTGACAAAAACAGACACATCTTTTATTAAACTACTACCAATATTTTTGACTGCTCCACTAGTTCCATCAAAATTTGTAGATGTAATAGGTCCACTCTAAGGCACACCAGATGCAAGAAGTCTCTCTTCATGACTTTCAATAACTCAAATTTCATGCTCCTTAGCCACATCAAGTGTGGCATGAGTAGTTAGATAAGTACTAGTCTCCACAAATTTCACTTTAAACACATCCTTTAATCTTGAATAAATCATCTAAAGACTTAATGTTCATTTTCTCTCATGTTTTTCAATAATCTCTCCTAGATTTTGTGCTAAGAGATCATCATGATGTTGCACATCACCATATGCTATATCAAGTTACACATCACCATGTGTTATATCAGGATACACATCACTAGGTGTCATATCAGGTAGCACATCATCATAACTATTATTTTCACCAATTGCATTTGTTGAATCATAAATGCATTGGCTTTTACGAGTTGGAAGCTTGTATCTTTTCTTTCCTTTTATTTTTTCTCTACATTTCTTTGCACTCTTTTTCTTGCCTATAAAAAATATATATCATATTATGTCTTATATACATAAAGATCTTGCCTATAAAATTTCATTAAACACTATTAAACAAATAATATTCTACGTATTGGATTTACAACTTGTTTATCAATCCAAGACGTGATAAATATTCATTATTATTGGCCACATTTTCTCTATGAAATCACTCATAATCTATGATTGAAATTTTAGCATTATGGTCACTATCATCTAATTTGTGCCTTAAAGTATTTTTCCTTATTTCCTGAAGTCTAAATAAACAATAATGTATAAATCAACAACTTGAATCAGTAAACTAGCAGTGGAATATGAGTTTGAATCTCATATTTTGGACATCGAAAGGGCTTTTCTTTTTAGAACAAACTCATTAAAAGTGACCAATTCAGAGGGATTGGAAACATTTATGTTCAACATTTGATAAATGGTTGCTAGGGAAATAAAACATAAAACCCTAGAATGATCAAAAGACATGATGGATTTGGTAACACTGTTGGGATTTCATAGTTTTTTGGTCTTTAAAAGGAGAGTTCTACTTTTTGTCTTGGTCCTAGGGTGTTGGTTCCCAAAATTGTAGATTGCAAACCCTAAGACTATGCCAAGTTCTATGATCAAGTTTAGCAATGTTTTGGCCAATGAACAAAATGAACCAAGATGGTTAGAATTCCCTACTCTTCAGGCTCTACTAGGCCTAGGTGCGTGTACCTTGATCACCAATAAATATAAACTCTTCTAAAACTAAATGGTGATAATTAAGTAGATTATATCCTCACAAAAATTTAGAGGGTTTATTTAATTACTATCTATTCAACTTATTCATCCGCTCATAATCTATTTCGCACTAGCATGAGGGTTTGAAATAGATAAAAACTAACTCCTATTGCTACTCCTACTACAAAAATTAAAAATGTATAAATGAGATTTTTTTTGAAATATTATTTTTATTATATATATGATCAGTGCCTTTACTTATTGGGCAATGGAGTCAAGAATATAAAATGAGATGTGTCCTCCTATCTAAAATTTGAATTGTTTGGCACTTAGGATGTTTATACCTTGTATAAACATGCAAGATTATAGTTACCAAAATATTATTATTGATCCCAGTGATTCTCCCCAATTTACTGTGATTTACTTAAAGGAATTTAATCCTTCCTTGAAGGAACTAGTAAATTAACCACACAAAGATAGAAAATGTGTTTTGATAAACGAGATATACCCTTGATATATTGATTTAAATAATAAGGAAAGATCAAACTAGAGACAACAAGATAGCATTCATTAATTCACTTCAATAAACAATTGAAACTAGAATTTAGCTACCAATTATAACTTCATTCTATTGATCTTCAAAAATATTTTATAATACGTTTCAAAATTTTATCCTGGCTGACTCCCCTACTGATGATTATCATTCGATCTTGGTTTCCCTTTTATACATGAGTAAGGGAAGTGAAAAGCTTTAGACCATTACATTTAAAAAATTGTCTTTTCATTTACCCACTTTTAACATAAATCAAAAAGTCTTAATTATCATTGTTTACATATGATTACATAAATAAAATGAAAGATGAGAAATGAAGAGAAATGATCAGATGTTAAAGTCCAAAGTACTAGCAAGATATCAAAGTTTATTAGTCATCATAAGGTACCCATGATCATTCAGATCTGGCAAGGTCCTCTCTCCATGATAGTATTTCCAAGGCTTGGTACTTCACTACAAGGCCTATTCTTCTAGGGGAGCTCGATATGTCTACTCCTATTGGTACACTATGTAATCATGAGGCCATTTGTACTCCTATATTTTTGGTGTGGTGGTCAAGTGACTCTTCAATATACTGTGTAATAAACCTTTGGCATCCCTGATGAATTTTGAGTATCCATCATCCAGTGCAATTATTCCATCCAAGGTTAAATTGAGGCTGTGAAGATTTATCTCACCATACTTTTGTAAATGAGTGAAGCAGTTGGGAATAAGTTTTCAAAACTCATATGTCCAATCCTTGGATCCTTTCAGTTGATCATCATCCCTTAGTATCTTAGGCATGAATCATTGCTTTAGTGTGTGAAATGAATCCATTATTACCTTGATCTTTTGGTCTTCTCCAGATATGTATTGAAATTCATATATGACCATTCAAACCATTTGCTTAGTAGGATTTAAAGCTAAAAAGGACTCGACACTATTTTGTAAAAAATTTCACAAAATTATTAAGGTGTGATGTATAGGTTGTCATTTCTTGAATAAGGGGTCCAATATAGGTACATGGGCCTTCATCTGATCAACTGCTTTGGGAAAAGGAGACATAACATTCATACACATTTGCCAATTTGTTCACAATTAGTTTGACCCTATGCTCCAAGATATTTTCCAATACCCTAAGGGTTTGTGTCTGTGTTCCTTCCTTTGTTTTGTAATTAGTCTTTTTCAACTTCTCAATTTCTTATTTTAGCACATTTACTTGTTCAACAATGATTGCACCTGTATTAGTCTAGATGGTAAGGGGCTAGTTTATTATTAATTTGGTGCTTTGTGAAGGACCTACTCCCTTCAACTTCTCTTTCAATTTCACATTTTCTATGAATAACCTATTTACTTCATTCAGATCATTCTGCACTTTCCCATATTCTACCAATCTAAGCTCCATACCTTTAACAACAACCCTAGTAAACATTGTTGAGTGCATTATCATAGTAGCTGCCTCCAATGTTGATGTGTCTTGAAGTGTCTTTACCATGGAAGTCCCTCTCATTTCTTGTACAACATCAAGCAATCTTGGTTTTTATATTTTTTTTTCTTTGTCCAAAAGTCTAGGGTTTCAACTCTTGGATTGTAACCTATGCCACTCATTCCCTCATCTGAATTGAATTCAAAAATCAACATGGGATCTTCTTGGATTCTTACTTGATCCAATAAGAATATCTTTTTTAGCTCCATCCCAAGGATGATCAATATGTTTATCTTCAATACCAATTTTCTAGCCTCCTATGGACTAATATTCATTTCATTGCTCTTGATCTCCTCAAAGGTATGAGCAATAATCTAATCATGCTAAGACTATTTAGTACCCATCTTATTAATCTGAAGTCTCTCCTCAAATTCTCTCATTTTCACCTTGATCCAAAAATATTTAAACTTAGGGGTCTGGATAAATTCATCGTCTTTAATAAACCTATGAGCAATGACCACTTTTTCATCATCATGCATCTCCCGATCATTATGTGCATACACATCCACCCTTTCTTCTAGTCTTTGAGCCTCAGTTGCAAGTTTAGGGAATGGTTGATTCACTTCATCATCATCTTTCAAATTCATTAGCACATTGCCTACCTCCTCTATATCCCCCACCTCTTCACTTACATCATATGCCACTAAGGGGGGTACTTCCAATGTCTTCTCCTTCTTAGGCTCTAATTGCTCTAGAGGTGATTCTGATTGTACTGTAATAGTGTCTAGAAGGGGTTTTGTAATCACAACACCACTTGGCCTTTTGATGGACAACTTGGTGGGTTTTGGAGACTGCCCCTCAGGTTCCTTTTCTAGCTGAGCATACAACCTTTCAAAGTTTTCAATTGTCAAATTTATCCTCTTAAGAGGATCACCTTCTTCCACATAAAAACCTAGGAATTCAGTGTCTTTCTTTTTCTCTTCCTCAGATCTTTTTATGATTTCCCATTTCCTTTTCCTTTGAAACACTTCATGAGGGGTAAGGTAATTTATTATTACATCTTCTTCATAATCAACCTCATGGGTTATCTTAACTCTAGTGAGTAGTGTTTTCCTTAAAAATTTTATATGTCCTTTAGGGTCAAAGACCCTTTCCCCTCGTGACTTCAAATAATACCTTACCTTCAAATAAATTTGTAGTTTTTCTAGAGTATCAAACCCAATGGACAATTCCCCACATATAGTTAAGTCAGAAAGGAATGTCCTCTTTTTATGCATCTTCATAACATCCTACTCTATCCATAGAATTTTCCACATAAATTCTAAAAATGTAATTTAAAGGGAAAGAAACTTAGGTAGAATGTGTGGGGCTTGAGGACACCCATAAACTCTTATCACTATTTGGTTTGCTAGAAAGAACTAGTCACTAAAATTATGGGTATGTCCCTATTTTATATTTAATGCTAAGGGTCTTAATAATTCTCTAATTTCAATGGGTAATCTTGGTGAAATGTGACCAAGAGTGGCCATGACCCTTACTAGAAAATCATAATAAAATGTCACATAATTATTTTTCCTACATATGCTATCCCATAAGTAACACCAATGCTACATGGACAACCTATTTCCTTATTGGTCAATCATCCCCAAGCGCATCCTCTTAGTCCATTTATGTCTATTCTAATATAATATTAAATAACATAACAAGAAATAATTTTTTTAAGTGATAGGGGCCAGGTTTTCTCTCACTTTTAAGAATCCCTCATGTAGCCCTTTCTCAATTAGAGTAGCAAAGTCGTACTCAACATTCACTTCCGGGTTTTGAATCCTCATTGCCATCATGAGACTGATTGGCATCTTCTCCTGAGCATCAATCCCAAGCACTTGGCACAAAACAAAATAAGTTCTTTTAAAATAGACTTGAACGTCTTCCATGGTAAATGGCTCATTGTTGAAATGGGAAATAGGTATACTTTTATTGTTTGCACCCCTTTTCATGTGCAGAGGAAGTTCATCACTCCTATATGTTTTTCTTAATCTCATATAGTCTTCCTCACTTTTATCCAAGTTGATCTTGTTGATGGCTTACTTATTCAACATGAAGCACTCTACAATTATTGCTTTAGTCAATACCACTAATAGTGAGCTGTCTAGCATTCTTATAGTCCTAGTAGCCAGGTGGTAATGATATGTTAGCACTATAATAAACTCAACATCTATGAATATGTTTGAGATTATTATTTTGGCCAAGTCTAAGGCCCAAGGATTTAAAACTGGAATCTTACCATCCCTCTTATCATAAAAGTACCAAAACAAATCCCACCCTGAGATAGGAATAATTGGGTCTCTACATCAGTGAACTACATCTCTAAAAAAAATGTAATCCCTTGTTTGTTGAATTGGGTAACACATCAAGTATGGACTATTGTAAAGTTCTCATTTTCATTTTAGAGGCTGTGGCTTATTCCTTCTTAATCGCAAGTTCACTTATTTCAGGTAGCATGATGAAGAATTTACTACTACTTGATTTCTTTAAGTGTCTACTTGTAGAATTGAGCAAATTCAGTTCTTATACACTTACTACAAAGGGATTTTGTTAACTTGCCTAGTGAAATAATAGTTGCAGAGTCTTCATCCTTGAACTTCCTTGCCTCTAGAATGCTAAACTATGTGAATGATTGCAAAAATGGCATCAAATCCCTTTGTTGTTGAGCTCAATCACCTCACTATTAATGTCAATTTGTGCAAAATATTTTGAGTTTGAATATGTGCCTTTGATATTGGAAAATCGAGCAGTTCATCACAGTACCACTATGTCATATCAAGACTGCTACGGGGTAGTGGTATGGTAGATTTAGCATTTTAATCTCCCCGTTATACCACATACCTTCACTTTGCTTACTGCAGGATAACGGGTCAGACAGTCTCATATTGCCACCCTGTGCACACCCCTTTGGACTCTTATCAGGTGGAGGAATGACCTCAGACAATGTGGTTACAATGACATGGCATCAAATCAAATGGGTGAGAATATATTGCCTTTGTTGGGGCCCTTCCAATTTTACTATCTTAAACTATTACACCCTATCATCAACACCCGTTGTCATTCTAAATTATATATATTTTGACATAATAATCTAAATATTAGTATATATATATTGAATGTATCTTTTTGAATAATATTGAGATATATTAATTTTGAGGTATTTTTCTTAGATTTATTATATAATTTTATCTATTGTTTTAATTTGGTTGTATCATTATTATTGATCTTGAAATAAAAATTATTGAAAAAAATAGGTTCACAACTCTATCGTATGTTTAAGATATTACAATTTTTCAATTGCATTCTCTAAATAAGAAGTACAATTGTTTTATGACAATCAAATATACATCAAATTTAAGGGAAGTCATTTTTATTGACATCTCACCCTATTACGTTCCATTAACATTATTTATCCTCATTTTTATTGTAGGTTACATCTATCAACATAATTAAAATAACATAAAATATTATAAATCAACATTCTTCATCAATAAAACTTTAACATTTAAATTTAAATATTAAAAAAAATCTAGTACAAAATATGATTGAACATATTATTATGTGAAAAAAAAAGATTTATCATATGTATGTATTTATATGAGCTTCACAAAATAAAAATTAGATTAAGTGGGTTATAGTCCAACGATGAAGATGATGGTGTAAAAGATGTTACCTAGCCATTCACCAAGGTACAAATCTCCTCCGGGATTGTGCTTCGAGTGAATTTGGTATAATTAATCCATGTAAACAAGATTTCAATCAAGAAAAAATAAAAATTAATTAACATATAATAATTCTATTAATAATTTTACCATGTATATTATAATTAATTTAATTTATATATTAATATATAAAAATTATATTATAAACAAAATATGTGAATATATTGACACACTTTAAAGAATATAAAAGATAAATTTAAACTTAAAATGAATAAATAGAAAAAATAATAATTATACAATTTAAAAAGATTAAAAAATATAAATATTATTTAATTAAGTAAACCATATTATTTTTAAAAAATATTTATAATATTTAAAATAATAAATTATGTAATAAATGTAAAACCCGTAAATTTTGTTACTTTCAAAAAAATATTTATTATATTTAAAATGATAAATTATATAATAGATGTCAAGCTATATAAATCATTGAATATAGAGCTTCTAACTAATCCACCATATTGGTTGCTTGTTCACCACCATATGATGGGTTAATTCTCGCAGTTGAGTGATTGTTCACCATCATACCGTAGTGTCAATGTTTACCCCTTGCGGGGTTGCAGTTTACTTTAATTGTTAGCATGTTCTCACCGCCACCCCATGTTATTCATATTTAGTTGTCACAATATTGTGGTAACCATTTGTACATTGACCTATATGTTCTGCCATCCTATGCATACCTCTATTGACTGCTGCAATAGTGTGGTATAGGATTTTTTATGTATTTTAGGTTGGAATATAGGGGTATATTATGAATGCAGTATTTTAGATATCATTTTATTTAAAAGATTGAACAATTTTATAATTTTGTAGTCTCTTAGTTTTAGTTTTCAGTGTTAGTTAGACCCAAGAGATCATTTCTTTGTTTGTAATGAGGAGGCTTAGTCACGTAGAGAGACTTTTAGAATAGGAATTAAGGCTTTAGTCATTGGGCTCAAGGCTAGTTATGATAATGAAATTAGGTAAATTTTAGAGGTTCTAACATAGGGGTTGTCATTTTTAAAAATTTTGCCTAAGTATGGAACCCTTGTACCTTGAGGATTTTGGTCTTATAATTCATCGTTGACCTCTTATTCCGGTTACAATCTTTTAAAGTTCTCACACTACAAGTTGATGAGGAGATTTAAGTCAGGGGGTTAATTGACCAGCACCTTTCTCATTGATGTCAAAGGGGGAGAATTGAAGCAGTAAAACATAGCATGATCCAGAAAAGCATGACAGTTTTAAATTTAGGAGGAGCATAACAATAAAGGGGAACATGATAGGGAATTCTACTTGTCTTTTCACACAAATTGTTTAATTGTATAGGTTAAATTTTTTGTTCACCTAATGTTAAGATATCTATATGTATTATTAAATCACAGATGTTCATTATTTTTTCCTTCACACAAGCATATTCAATGCATGTGGAGGCTAGAATTTGTATTACAAACTAAAGCTATCCAAATATCAAATAAATGATTACAATTTATTGCCAAGATTTTAAAGAGTTGTTTACTTTTACAGGTATCTTGTTGCATTATTTGATACCTTTAGACCTTGCTTGCTTCTTTTCATATCTAGCAGTTCTAAATAAGTTAGAAAATTTTAGCATCTAGAAAACATATAGGACATACAATAAATTATATTGTAACTAAACAAAATTAATTTCAACCAAAGTAAGAAAACTAAGAATAATTATTGAACCTAACTTTAAATGCACTTCAAATTAGAAGTGAACATCTCAAGTTTTGTATATAATGTACCAACAAAATAATGATGATTATATTCATAAATGTATAAGTAAAACAATAGTAAATAAGCACACATATACTCAAATATTTATTACATTTACTAATAAATTACACCATACATATAACCAAAGTTTAGGTGATAAGATAACAAGTTAAGGTGATAGGCTAGTTAAGGTGACAAAACATCATCATAATCATCTGCATTGCCAACAAGATCAGAATCCTGATCACTCATGTCTACATCTACTTGGTTTTATTCCTCATCCTCATCTGTGACATGAAATACATTCTCTCTCCCAATCTTTTTATTGGTAATCAAAATATCTTCTTCAAACACTCCATCATCATCTTCATCCACTTCTTCGAATGATTCTTGTAAATTAACATATTGCCATCATGAATTATATCCACAACTTCCATGAATTTTCATTTCAAATAAGACTCTATTTGAATGACATATGACCATCCTAGGCTTCTTACATCATCAATTAAAAATTATTGTTTAATTTGAAGAGGGGAAACATACAGCTCATCTATTTCTGATAAAAATTATCATCTATTTACACGTACAAATCCATACTCATCAAATTATACTATGGATGGTCAGATCTACTTACATTTTAATAATATAAGACTATTTTCACCATAATCCACTTGAATAATTTCTTGAATGAATCTAACATAAAATTTGTTCTTAGTTTTGTGAAGAAATTCAGCACTAACAACATAATCACAATTTGTCTTTCCTTTGTCTTTTTCTTCCACTCTTAAATGACTACCATAGGCCACATTTCATTAAAATGCATAGCCCATAAAAGTGGAGATTTTGAAATCTCACTTTCCTCCATTGTTATATCTTGACCTTCTTCTTTTGCATCATTCACTGCATTAGCAATCTATTCTTCAAATTTTAGAAAAGAATCACATCCAATCAAATCATGACATTTGTGCTTTTGAGGTTGATGTTGCATCCAAGTTTAATTCTCTTCTTCATATTTTTTACATAGAATATTAACATACAAATAGTAATATTAATAATATAAATGTGTAAATGCAATTAAGTAAATAAATTATTGTATAAATATTTTTACCTGTGCCACTTATCAAATGAAGACGTGTTTTGAAGAATATAGGCATGTATCACACTTCTTTCTTGATGTGATATCTTGAAGTGACATCCATTTCCTTCTAATATTTCACCTACAACTCTCTCATCTTCATCATCATCCCCTACATGTTGATTAACATTTTTAAAATCCTTCATATATTATGTGTAAAATCCCATGGCCTCTTGCATTGAATATCCCTTAGACATGTTGCCTTTTGGTTTTACCCTAGTATGAATAATTTTTTTCAAAATCTTCATATATCATTCTATAGGATACATCCATCTAGTTCTTATTGGGCCACAATGCTCTAGTTCATATTCTAGATGTATCAAAAGATGCCTAGAAATGTTAAAGATTGTTGGTGGAAATTCTCGTTCCAATAGACAAAGGACTTAAATAATGTCCTCCCTCAAACTATCAAAGTTCTAAGGATCTAATACATGTAAACTCATTATCTTTAATATTAGGCCCAATCTTATAATTGCCAATCTTGGCCCCTTTGCCAAACTTGATATATTTACCACAATAAGTAAAATATTCTTGATTATGACATGATAGTCATGGGTCTTGAGGCCTCTTAAGCTATTAATGTCAGTTTAGATTCTAATACTATTACTTACATATCTAGTGGGAAAGTGAGTCTGAGACATCAACTTTAAGAATTATGCATGTTGTTCCTTTATCCAGACATAAGGAGCACTAGGTTTTCTGTATTTTTCATCATCATATTTTTCAACCCAAAGATTTTGATGAATCTTTACTTGTCAAAAGTCTTCACGTGATGAAATAGTATCAAAAGCACCAAAAAGAGTTTCTATAATAGCATAGTCTATATTTTTCTTAGTATGCATAAAGTCAATAGTATGCCTAATGTCTATATCATTAAAGTATGGTAACTTATAGAATATACACAACCATTTTACACCACTTTCATTACATGGATCATATCTACTATCAACAATCCCATCATTCTAAATTATAAATGACATTATTTTTTGTCCATTCTCAATAATGTAATCAACCATTATGAGTAATAGTGCTTCGCAATTCTCTTATTGACCATTGAAACATTTTTTTTTGTCCACAATACATACACATACACAAACTCCTTGAGTGCCTCACAAAATCTTTAAAGTTTCGAGTAGGACATCCATGGTATCCATGAACAATGAGACCAGACAATTTGCCATATGCAAGAAGATCATGAATTGTAAACAATAAGGAAGCTCTTAAAGTAAATTTGATTGAATGACCATCCCTTAAAGATTAAAGTAATTAAATTCCTTTCCACAATTCCATTAGCTCATCATATAATGGCTCTAGATAAGCATCAATTGTATCTAAAGTCACACTTTTCTTTCTTGGTATAATCAATGATAGCATTAAGAAAAATGGTTTAGTTACTAACCATGGAGGAAAGTTATAATTTATTAAAAACACTGGCCAAGTTGACCATTTAGTACTTTGATCTAAGAATGGATTCACCCCATCTAGAGCCAAACCCAACCTTATATTACGAGGATCTTGAGAAAAATTAAACCATCTATTATCAAATTCCATCCATGTCTTAGAATCAGGCACATGTCATTATTTTCCATTGGAGCTCTTATTTTGGGCATGCCATTGCATAAGTTTAGTGATGTCTTTGCACCTATACATTCAGATTAATCATGGGATTATCAAAAAGTCATGAATAACCTTTTTAGGAATGACAGTTGATTTCAACCCTTGCCTATACCTCGCTTCATTACATTTCATACTTTCACTCTCATTTACAAGATTATTACAAAATAATACACAACCATTAACACATGTGTGGATGTTTTCATACCCTAAGCCTAGATTATTGACTTGCTTTTTACATTAACTTTGTTTTGTTGGCAATGTGGAGTCAGGTGGTAACAATGAACTTAATAATGTCAATAAATGATCTACACTATCATTTGTCCAACCAAGAATCACTTACAAGTTACGAATTTAAAAGATTATTGTCAAATGACTTAACTTACAATTAGCATACACAGGCTTTAAAGTATCCTCCATCGACTTGTCCCAATCATCATTTAGATCCTCATTCAACATTCTATCGACTTCAAACCCTTTGTCTAATATTGTTGCCTTTTCATCTATGTTTGGTGCCACTTTATCTATGTTTATTGCCTCTTCATCTTTTACACTCTGCAATTCTATCATATCTTCATAATAATTATAATCCCCAGGGATTATACCACTATACCTATATCTTATCATATGTCAATAAATCACATTTATTTTTTTCACCTTTCCACCAAGACATTCATTACATGGAAATGGATATTTATCCATGTCCCTCTCATCGGCTACTCTCTCATCATGTGCATGGTGTTGATCCATAGTCAACCTTTGACAATGATTCATCTGTAAATTTCTACATTCCAGTATTAATTTAGTTTCCTATTTTAATAAAAAATAGAAATCTGAAAAACTCAACCTTTTTAGGATCTAATACATGTAAACTCATTCTCTTCATCACTCTTCAGTATTTACTCAAAATTTAGAGAACTTCACAGAATTAGGATACAGAGCACTCTAAAAAATTAGAATTAGAGAACTCTACAGGATACATAGCACTTTGTAGCAATTCAAATTCAATAAATACATCTAGGCATCACTCTTTAGAATCAGATGTTCTACCTCTACATAAATCTCTATGGTTAGTTTTGTGCATTTTTTACTTGTAGGATTCTCGGCTATCAATGGCTAATTAGTAGGAAACATAGCAACTACTCTGCCCTCATTTTTTTTCCCATGTGCAAGAGGCAAAGATTAAAAGTATATGTTTTAAACTATCTATTATTGGCACCTCACCATTTATATTTCTAATATAAAAAATACATGTTGTAGTTAAAAAAAAAAACAATAATGGTTAAATTGTAATACACAAAGATAAGGAAACTTTGGGGTGTTTGTATACTATTTGTTTGCATTTATAGGAGCATGTTGTAATTCTAAAAATCTTGTTGATCATGTAAACTTATGTTTAGTTTACATGTCATCTACAATGTGCATAAAAGAAGACCGTGATGACTGGAAATAAACAAATGTTATTTTTATCCATGTTTTATTGAGGGCCTTCTTTGTCTAGATGATAATTAAAGAAATGATTTAGCAATGGAACATAGAATTTATTCATGTTCTATTGATGAACCACAAGCATTTAAACATATGACAATTTTATCAATGTTAATGAATACACAAACACTAACAAACAAGCTAATGAATTCTTTGTTGTAACTTTGAGCATTACTTACTAACATAAATTATTAACATGTTGAGATAAGATGACTTGTTCTAAAAATTGATATACTCCTATGTGTTGAGATAAGCCAATAATTTTTCAATTCAAAATATTTTTTTTATTACCTACCTTAATATCATATTATCTAATTTTTTTGTGTGACTAATTATTTAGTTATGTTTTTTACCTGATGATCAAATTAGTCATTTATATCTATGTTATAAAAAATTAGTAGAATTTAGTCATTTTTAGTTGTTGTGACTAAAACTTTTAGTCACATAGTCATTTATTTGCCAAATTATACTAGTGATATCCAATCCTTTAGCAACTCTTAAGGGTGTACGAATGATCTTTGGGTACACACTCAATGTACCATACATACTTTCACATTTTTCCTCTCTACTAAATAGAAAGGTACAAATTTTTTAATGGACTCATTAGGTCCTATAGTTTGATCCAAAACTCTGATACCACATGTTACAAGCCCTCAAGTTCTACTTACATTTTTTTTTTTTAAATTATTACTTAACATTCACTCCAATCAACCACAGTTATACTAAATAAGTTTAACCAATCATAATAAATAACTTAGAACAATAACGGTTCCAAAATTCCAACATTGAATGTAATATAATATATCACAATATTAAGAAAATTAATTATAATAGGATTCAACCATAGTTGTTCCACTACTATAGCAACTATTGTTTAGCATATGCAAATGAAATACAAATACATTTAGTTTAGGCCTTCATTCTTAATATAATAAATAGATACCAAGCCCTCTAGAGCTCATGCCGTACCAATTTGTGTATCTCTAATCAATTATGTAGCCTCCAGATAAGTAGTACTATTATCGGGAGGGAGAGCATCATCCGAGAACTTTTCCATACCAACCACGGATCAATGATCTCATGCAAAATCCCCTATCAAAAAATGATCCTCCCTTCATGGATAGGTAGATAGAACAATGCAAGAATCTAGAGAACAAATAAGAACCCAAGTGTGTAAGACTTCTAAAACTAAACATGTAGTGTATCATAGAAAACTTGTTATATTGTAATATATCGCACTGACATGTAAATCATATATGCCAAAGATAATGTCACACTAAACATTATTTAACCACAAGATTCATACTAACTACATCCTCTCAGAAAACATATCATATTTCATGTTAAACATAGGAGTAAACAAAGTATTCTTTTATTCCATCAATGTATGGATGAATCATACATTATTATTTAACTCATACAAGAAATAAAGCATATAGTTCATACCACCCGAGTATGTTTCACATTCATATTAAACTTCAAATTCCCAACTACCACAATAAGATCCAAAATACTTACACCACTTGATATTCCATAATATCAAAGACTAATGTTCTAAATTACAACTACTAGTTTTCATTCAATTAGTCATACTATGTAGTCATAAAAGTCTAACCCAACATTCGTTTACACTCTCAAAATTGTATACATGCATACATGATGCCCTACTAACTATTTACAAAACATATTATTCAAGAATATCCAATCCATACATTTAATCAACCACTAAACGTGAGAGTTTAAATATAACAAATACAATATGTACCATTTGGATATAACATATTTTTTAAATTACAAAACTCTATGACATCCCATACTGTCATAGTTCACAATTATATATTAAACATAACCAAATTTACATTCTCAAAAATCAAAGGTCTCATAATCCTGTAAGATAGGCAAACAAAAATAGATTATACCATTTGGGTATATCTTAGGCTTATACTACATAATCTACACTCTCTAAGTAGATACATGTATTTAACACAAGCAATAATACCATAACCCACCATCTTTATAAACATAATTCTCAAGTAGTCATTTAAAATAATAACAAAGAATTAGATGACTCATAATCCATTATGCTCTTTTTTCAGTAACTTATTATGTTTCTAGAAGGCTATACCAAAAGATTATCATTTTTTATTTTTTAGATTCCTATAACTAGATAAAAATCTATTATCTAAATATATATGCATATGATCCAATGTACCTTTACAACTTATACATTTGGTTTAAATAGATTGATTTTTAAAGTCAATATATTTCCTAAATTTTATTCTTCTCAAGTCAAATTGACATCAATACTCATATAGATATTTTAATATGACTCGAAATATAAACCACTTGGCTGACTACGTTGGCAGCGCAATCTTGGTTGGTTATGTATTATCTAAAAATGCAATATGGAAATCTGAGGCAAAGATAAAGTTCCACTAAACATTTAATCTTGTATTAAAAAGGATATAACTAAAATTAGGACTTGTCATTTCAGATTTACACTTAATGTTCAATATAATATGTTAAGTGCTCAATTTAATATAATAAGCATCAATAACAAACATTTCCTTCCCAACATGAATATATTTATTCAATGTTAATCTTATTATATTCTACCATTACAATCTCTTCCAATGGTTGTATCTCTCATTTTATTATCATTGGATATCTTCCCTTCCCAACTAACATATATAATGCCTCAATACAACACATAAATCGCTCCATATCCAACCTTTCCCATCTTGAACAAAGTAAATACAAGCTCTTTTCCCCTCTCTGAGGTGAGGCGAAATATATGGCAGGGTGCCTTTCACACTTCTTTGCAAACACCTATAAGTCATTTGGACATCCCTCCCTGATAGGAATTCAAGCAAAATTTCATAAAAATATTCATCTAGCATATGTTCTATTACAAGTTATGGTACTTTAATGATTTTGGTGGTACTGTTTGTACTAAAAATATCAACATATATTGTCTCAAAAAAGTTATGTGGATGCTTACCCAAAAATCCCCCATATGGGAAAGGTTAAATTAAAGTTGTTGGCACCAAATGATCAAGGGTCTGTAATTTTTTGATGTATCAAAACTACTATCAACGAGTGTTTGTCCAAGAAACTTTTCAGTACCCAACATTTTCTTCTTTTTCGTTTATGGTGAAAGCTTTTCATGTAATGTTAGAACGATTTTGAGTTCTATAACTAAATGACTCAATGCTCCAATAATTATATCAATGCTTCAATATATAGCTTTATATATATGCAATTATTTCTTAAACTCAGCAATATCATAATTCTTTTACTCAACGATAAAATAATTTTTTGCATAAGCTCAAACTGTAGTATGAAAATCCCAAGCAAAGATAAAGTTCTATGGAACATTTGATATTGCATTAAAGAGTAAACAAAGTTTTATTTTATTTAAAATATGATGCTATACACTCAACATTTAATAAAATACTTAGAGATATCAAATATATCTAAAGCATTCCAAATCTATACACAACAATATAAATATATGTATATTCTATAGTTTCAATTATATACTTATCATTTCAAATAGACAACTCTTCAGCTTAATGACCTAGCTTTTATCTTTGTGACTTTGCATCTTTAATTTATGCATGGCATTTCATTTTTTTATGCAAGTCGCTTCAATGTTATGCATGGCATTCCAGTTTTATATTCAACGTTCTAAATTTGTAGACCCGACATTTCAAATAGAGACTCAGCTATATATATATATATATATATATATATATATATATATATAACTAAGAAATCAGTGATTTTAATTAAATACTCAATGCTTCACATTAAAACTATGCATTTTTCTTTAAATATGCTTAACGTTATAATTCTATATACAGTGGTTTCAACATAAGGCACAGTCATCAAAAAGTGAAACATGGAATTACAAAATTAAAATGAAGGCTAAAATATTTCAATGCAACCAATATTATTCAATGCAAGTTTAATAAAATATGATGCAGGGATAAAATGATGCAGCTCTCATGTTTTATAATGCAGCTAATATTATATACATATCGCATTGAATATCTCAGATTAAAACATTTTTCAATAACATTTTTTCAACTAAATTTTCTATGACAATGAATTTTCGGGTTTACTGAATACAATCAATATTCATTTTATTTAATATAGAATTCTTATAATAATAGGCACATAATATTTATAATAGAATCTACCTTTTAAGACAATTATCGATAGGATTAATATGCCTCTCTTCTTGCAATTCTTCTATGTGCTTCTTCTCTTGTATTCTTATTTTTATTTTTCATATCTCTTTCCCCTTTTCTTTTATCTATCTTGGCTTTAATTTCACAATCTTTTGCTTATAAAATTATCTTTCCTTCCTTCTATTGTACCACCCACTTTGCATGATTTATCTCTTCTATCAAGTGTAGTTATTCTTCAATTAAACCCATACTCTTCTTTAACTCAACTTTATTAATTAATATTTAAAACATTTAATTTTTTTATTTTAAAATTGTTATGCCATATTTATCAAGTTATCCAAAATAATAAACTAAGTTGACCAAATTAAATAAGAATATCTAACTTTATATTTTAATGCAATCTCTTGCATGATTTATAAAGATTAAATTTAGATTGGCATAATTCAAAGTTAGAACTCTAAGATAACTCAATTTTCAAGAAAACAATTACAACAAGGATAATTATTTACTTAATTATTGTATATCTAATCAATAATAAGTAATATTTATATAGCAATTAATATTTATTTTTTTGATTAATTATCAAAAATTAAAATAATTAATTTAAAGGAATATAATGCATATTAAAAACTAAATTTGCATACTAATATAATCATATATAAGATTTTCTTAATTACGCACTATCATTAAAAACATATAACATTTATAAATCTGATGTGTATGGGTAGGGTTACTAGCAATTCCTCTATCATTGCCCCATCATCCTATCAAACCCATCCTCTCTGATGATGCTCTCCCTCATCAAGATTTGAGGCTAGGATCTATCGAATATCCACCTTGAAACAAGTAGGTAATTAGTCTAAGTCATCATATATATCAACCAATGGTGTAAAACTAATAAATATACATCTTCAATGTATAATTATTGATTAGTATATAATGTGATAGTTGTATCAACAATATCACTGTCCCATACCAATATATGTCATAAAGCTTAAGTCAAAGTAATGATAATCAGATAATAACTATACTAATCTATGGATTCAAAGGTTATAAATCATAGATTAAAATCAAGATGTGACAAGACTTTTAAAACTTTTTAATTCATCTAACTTTGACAAAATTGGAAATATTGTAAGTTAAAAAACTCAAACTTTGTCAAAAAGAAAAGTGCAATTTACAAGTTTGATTTTTACAACTTTTCAACCTATAAAAAATGTACTTACAAGTAGTTCTTTCTCAAAAAGAGTTGTCAAAATGATAGTTCCAATTTGTAACCTACAACTTTACAATGTCTTTTACAATAAAGAAATGTAATTTACAAACTGTATTTGATTGAAAGAACTAATCTACAACCATAACCTCTAAATATTATTTGTCCTTCTTCGCCTACATCTTCTCAATATAAGTATCAAATCTTTTGAATATCTCTAGGATATAATCTTCATTAGGACCAAGTGAATATATGTTGCTTATCTCACATTCTATAATTATATCAGAGAGTTCCCTAGATGCAACCCTGTATACTTGAGTGTCTTTCCCCATCTAATTCAATGTATTATGATACCTGATAAATCGGTGGATAAAACTTAAGTTGAATGTTGTGTCCCATGTTGACTCTCTCTTGACCACTCCTTTTAACTTGTCTTGGACTTCTTGTGCTAAAATGACTTGGTCTTGATGATTTTTTGCTTCAAATGATAATTGATTGAGTAAATCTTCAATGTTATAGATTGTATCTATGACCTTATCATATGTAGCCTTAGCCTTATTAATACTTTCAGTGAGTATTCTTATTTTGAAATTAGTCTCCTTGTCCAATTACTCATGCTCTACATCATTTTTCAATATCTTTTCTATAATGAGGGTATTAGTTTCAATCATGTAAACAACTTGAAATTTTTGAAAGAATAGGTTCAACCTTTCTATCTCTTCCTCGTATTTGCTTATTGATGCCTTCAAAGATGCATGATCATCATTCAGAGTTTTGTAATAATCCATTGCTAACTCAATTACTATATTTCCCTTTGTGATAAGCTTCTCATCATAATATTTCGTATCCCTTCCCATACTACTAATATCTATTACTACTTCAAGTGTTTTCTTGTTGAATAACTGAGTAATAAATTGTGTTGGCTGGGCTACAGGCTCATTGAATTTCTTCAGTGCAATTGTCAACTATTCAAATTTATTCTTCAATTCATCCTTTGTGACTTCATCACTATCCATCTTCTCAAAAAGAGATTTAATGATTGATTTAACATCATGTTTCAATCCCTCTCTTATAGGATGACCTAGGTGCACTTTGCATATTTAGTAATCCCCCACCACTAGATATTGTTTATCTAGTGGGGGACTATAATTTCTACATATTTCTCCCCTACTGAATCATATGATATTCTAGATATAGTTTTGGGAGATACTTATAATTTATTTGATGCCTATATAATTCCAAAATCTAGTGTGTTAGGTTTTGTTCCCAAAATCACCTACGTTCATTTTTGGAACAACCCCTACGAAACTTGTCCGTTTCATGTTTTCTCTCTAAGTTCATTTTTTGAGGAAAATTTTTGTTGTTCTCATTTTTGCTCTACTGGCCTCATTCAAAGTTTGTGACATTCTCTTAATTGCATTTTCTTAAAAATTTGAAAATCGTTACAATCTCAATGGGACTAGAGGACAAAGTTTTCATTTCCCAGAGTTAGTGTTTTCTGGCGTTTCTATGCAAAGGCGGCATTTTTTGTTGCCATTGCATTTGCTTTGCATCCTCCATGTAAGAGCAAAAATTTTAGAAACCCCTGCATCCCTCATGCAAGAGTGGCAATTTTTTCCACCCTTGCATCTTTCATGCAAGAGCGGCAATTTTTGCCGCCCTTGCATCCTTCATGCAAGAGAGGCAATTTTTGCCGCCCTTGCATTTTTTGGTCTCTTCCATGCAGAAGCGGCAATTTTTGCCACCCATGCATCCTCGTTTCCTCTCCTCCAGGAGAAAGGGTGGCAATTTTTGCCACCCTTACACGTTCTTCTTCTTCAACATGCGTCGGCGGCAATTTTTGCCACCCACACACTTTCTCCCTGACGTGCACAGGCGGCAATTTTTACCACCTATGCACAAGAACTTCTCCAATATGCAAGGGCAGAAATTTTTTCCACCCCTACATACCTTCTACTCATTTTTCTTAAATCAAAAAATTTTCATTTTTCCTATTTTTTGTGCCCGCTTCCCTTTTCTTCCGCTTTCTGACCTGCTCACGCCTCATCCCTTTCAAGCGCATTTCTCTAATCGTGATCATCAAATGTGCAATTTTTCTAAATTGAAAATTTTTATCCTGATTGCACAATCATGATTCTTATTGTAGTTTCTCTAAAGGATCCCTCTTCATCGACATCTTTTCAACAAAGTTTTTCCAGATCACTGAAGTTTCTCTGAAGAAGTCGAAGACAATGAAGTACAAATATCAAAGTGTTTTTCCAATCGCCTCAGTTGCTTTTAATGTTGATGGCATTAAGGATATAGAGATTGGGCACATGGATATAGTTGAGTTCATAGAAAGAACCAAATCAAGCAATCCCAGCCATGAAATGAAGAATATTGGAAATAAAGATTGAAGCTATTCTTCCATGCTTTATTCAAAATGCACTTTGTAATTGACTTGGGACATTTTCACCTGTACTTTTGTAATATGTAATTACATGTGAAAATTTTGAAAAATATCCCAAAGTCAACGCTGACTCATCTTTGACTAAGATATTTTTATATTTTAATCTTTTTAATTTTTGAAAGGTTTCTCCCTATATATAAAGGGGACCTCTTTTGTAAATATATCTCTGATAATTGAGAGCAAAAACTCTGCTGAAATTGAGACACTTCTTGAGACTTTGTGCTCAACTTGTAAATCATATTTTATCGAATGAATGAGAAACAAGTTTATTTCAGACTTTGTGTTGAAGTAATTTGTGTTATTTAGGAAATACTTCTTATTTCCTCTTTCCTGATAATCTCTTATATGTTTGATTTAATAAGCAAAGTGTGTGTGTTGATATTATCTGAAGACATTTTTAAAAGATAGAAGAAAGACTTTGAGCTACTTTTATCTTGGTGATCCTTTTATCCATTATAGTTTTAGGCAAAGACTTTGTGTTTTGTTTCACTCTATGGTCATGCGTATTCCAGATCAGTGAAGGAGACAACAGAAGACTTTGTGCTTACGTAGGTTTTCTTGTAGACTTTGTTACCTATTTTAGGGGATTTTCTACTCTAGGATGGATACCATTCCTGAAAGAAGAGGAATGTTCTTAGCCAACAATCAAGATTTCTCTCTCTTATTCCTTAGACATCATCTCTGAAAAAAGAGAGGTGGATGCTGTTATACTACCCCGAGTATTATTTTTTGCTTACTTATATATAGCCAATCAGCGTATAAATATTCATAGGGAACCTCCCCTTGATGAGAGGAGAGATTTACCTCATTCAGATGTGGTAAACCCACACTTTTTGTGGCGTAAATATCCTTGTGTTGTAGCTAATATACCCATTTTGTCATTAGTTTGTTGATGACAAAATATTCACCCAACAGCTTTTTGGTGACTCTGCTGGGGATCAAACGTGCAATTTGAAACCTCAAGTTTCAAATTGAAGTAGTCCCTACCCTTATCCATTACATAGTCTAGCAAATCTGTTTCATGTCTTACCCATTATCATTATAGCCTTACCATCTTCCTCCATCTCTATTATATTATCTGGTTTGCAAAACCAGAGCCACTGGGAAGAGCGCGTAGTTTGAAGTCTCAAACTTCAAAATAAAGTAGATCCTACTCTTTTCCATTTTTTGTTCAGAAATTTGGCAACTCCATGTTATACTAGAGGCCAAAAATCCCAAGGTGTTGTTGACCCTATTATTGAGTTGGTGTAACAAAGTAATTTCGATTTGTTTCCTTCATAACCTCACCTAAGACGAACTAGGAGTCTTCCTCCTAGCCCTACCAGGCCACCAACACAAAGTAGAGCTTCTTTTTCTACTATTGGCTAAGCTTTACCTATCCAAGCTCCACTTGGATTAGTGATCCCACTTTTGTATAATCAAATCATGGCTCAAGGCCCCTGGGGTAATTCTTTCAGTCCACTAAATTTGACTCCACCCCTGCATGAGCTTCCACATAGTTCAAGGAAAAATTTCTCCAAATTATTTGGTGATGGGAAAGTTCATCTTGATGAACACATTGCAAATTTTAGCATAGCATGTGGCATAATAGGAGTGGAATTTGAAGACATAGCAGTCAGGTTGTTTGTGGAGACACTATAAGGCGCTATTGCAAACTGGTTCTACCACCTACAGGCTAAATCAGTGACTAACTGGGACACTCTAAAAGACAAATTTGAAGCCAAGTTTAATCCTGTAGAAGATGCACATGCCTTACTGGCCTAGCTCACTCAGATGAAGAAAGAGCCTCATGAGCTTATGAGGATTTTATTGCCAAGTTCGACAAGCTGAGGCATAAGATTCCCATGGTCGCCCAGCCGATGCCTCAGAATCTCAAATGCTTCTTCATCTATTCACAACTGCCTGAAGTAGGTTTCTTGCTGAGACGGGCCAGACACATAGACCTTACTACTGCTCAAGACTTGGCTACTGAGGTAGAAGATGACCTTATCTTGGTAGGAAAGATAAGGAGAGACCCTAATAAAAGTAAATCCTCTTCATTTTTTGAGTATTCACCTGTAGTCACTACTGACCCAATGGTACAAAAGATAGCAAATGAAATGCTGGCTCTCAAAAAGTAAATGGCCCAAGTTATATCTACTTTTCTTAATTGAGATATGCCCAGGAGGATATTTCAGAATCAGGCGTACCAAAGTAATGCTACCAGAAATTAGGGACAGCAAAATCGCCTTCCTCCTCCACAGAGGAACCTCGCCCTTGAAGCACCTCCAAATAACTTAGCAGTTGGATACCTTGAAGTTGAAGTGGATTTCTCACTCCAAACTAAACTGAGTCCTGAAGATGATGCTAATCTCTTCACTAAGGATGAAGAAGAATTAGCTAGTGACTCCCATATTGGTTTCCTAAACTATCAAGATGAACCTAGAAGTGAAGGTAATGTCGCTGAGGGGTCACATGTTGTATTCACCTGGTCTAAGAATCAATCAACTCAACAAGCTGATAAGGAGAAAGTGTAGGAGTGACCTCAACCAACAGTTTCAATTGCTAAGCAGGGATCCACTCTTCCTTTCCAACCAAAGGACCTGGTGATTGCAAAAAAGGTATGTACCCCAAATGCCCCTACGCCTTCTACTTCAAATTTGTAGCCCAGACCTCCCCCTTTCAAAAATCAAAAGGATGAACTCCCATCCTCTGCACCTAGCTCATTCCAGGCATTTGATATCATTGACCATATAAAGAAACCCAAAATTCAAATGTCTAAATTTGAATTTTTGTAGTACATCCTGAGTAATTGGACAAGTTGGTTCAATGTGTCAAGAACCAAATTGTCCCTACAAGACAAGAGGTTAAAAAATTAGCTCATGCTCCCCCAAAGAACATTCCCATCCCAAACAATCTTGTCATTACCCCTCCTGCTGCCCTAGGAAAATAGAGCCTTTCTATGTTTCCTTGTTGATAAATGGTCACTAGCTCAACAATTGCATCATTGATTCTGGGGCTTCAAACAATGTCATGCCTGCTAAAGTGGTAGAATATCTGAGTCTCACACTGACCAAGACATTTGGGAGATGTTTCTTCATGGAGAACAAATAAGTGCCACTGCTAAGGCAAATTAAAGATGCCCAATTTGCATTTGCTACCTTTCCAGACAAGCGAATCAAGATGACTGTCCTAGTGGCTGATGTCCCAGCATCATATGGCATCCTTCTTGGGTAGAAATTTTGCAAGGATGTTGGGGGGGAATTAAGCATGGACTTGTCTCAGGCAAGAATCCCTGTGAAAGGTGTAATGCAGAGGTTGCTTCCTAAGAAGGAGGCAAACTACATTGTCACTCAAACATCAAGGCTTGAAGCTCAAATTCTATTTGAGTCTTTAGGCAGTGGTAATTATTTTTTGTCTACTAAAGACATTCATGTTTTAGCAGATGAAAATCCTATGGGTGATGATCTAAGAGTTGGTTCAGATGAAACAACACCAAGTATGCTTGATAGTGCCAATGATTGGCAGATGTTGAATGGAAATAATCAAATCATGTGTTGGACTGAACCATAAGAGCAACCAATTATGTTAATGGACCATGCTACTATGCATCAAAATCAAAAAAAGAAATTTTTTGCCAAGAAAGCAAAGATTCATGGTTTTCAGATTAAAAGTCAAGTCTTGCTATGGGGCAAGAGGAGAAAACCAAAGGGAGGACACAGAAAATTGGTTTCTTGGTGGAGAGTTTCATTCACCCATCACTGATTCTAAAGAGAAAATGGCTTCTTGCTAGTTTATCAGGACAGAGTGCCATTTTCACTACCTCATAGTGGGCAGCATCTGAAGCACTTTAATCCTTGAAGTATTATATGAGTTCACTTGTACATTTATATAGTTTTTGTGTTGTTTATTTTCTTTTGGTTTCCCATGTTTTTTCCTTTTTTGGCTTGACTTCGTAGCCCAATGGCTTGGATGAAGGCACTTAGAGACTAGTTTCTACTTCCGTTGATCAGTTTGATCAATGGAAGTTCCCCAACAAGAGCCAGTTGTTGTTTCCAAAATCAGCTACGCTCATTTTTAGAATAACCCCTATGAAACTTGTCTGTTTCTTGTTTTCTCTCTAAGTTTATTTTTTGAGGCAAATTTTTGTTTTTCTCATGTTTTCTCTACTGGACTCATTTAAAGTTCATGACATTCCCTTAATTGCATTTTCCCAAAAATGTGAAAATTATTACAATCTCGATGCAACCAGAGGACAAAGTTTTCATTTCCCAGAGTTAGTGTTTTCTGGTGTTTCCATGCAAAGGCAACATTTTTTGCCACCATTACATTTGCTTTGCATCTCCATGCAAGAGTGTCAATTTTAGTCGCCCTTGCATCCCTCATGCAAGAGTGGCAATTTTTGCCACCCTTGCATCCTTCATGCAAGAGCGGCAATTTTTGCGGCCCTTGCATCTTTTGGTCTCTTCTATGCAGAAGCGGCAATTTTTGCCACCCATGCATCCCTGTTTCCTCTCTTCCATGTACACGGGTGGTGATTTTTGTCACCCTTACATGTTCTTCTTCTTTAACATGTGTTGGCGGCAATTTTTGCCATCGACACACTTTCTCCCTGACATGCACAGGCGGCAATTTTTACCACCTATGCACAAGAACTTCTCCAATATGCAAGGGCAGAAATTTTTTCCACCCCTACATACCTTCTACTCATTTTCCTTAAATCAAAAAAATTTCATTTTTCCTATTTTTCGTGCCCACTTCCCTTTTCTTCCGCTTTCTGACCTGTTCACGCCTCATCCCTTTCAAGCGCATTTCTCTAATCGTGATCATCAAATGTGTAGTTTTTCCATATTATAATTTTTTCTCCTAATTGCACAATCATGATTCTTACTATAGTTTCTGTAAAGGATCCCTCTTCATCGACATCTTTTCAACAAAGTTCTTCCAGATCACTGAAGTTTCTCTAAAGAAGTCGAAGACAATGAAGTACAAATATCAAGGTGTTTTTTCAATCACCTCAGTTGCTTTTAATGTTGATGACATTAAGGATATAGAGATTGGGCACGTGGATATGGCTGAGTTCATAGAAAGAACCAAATCAAGCAATCCCAGCCATGAAATGAAGAAGACTGGAAATAAAGATTGAAGCTGTTCTTTCATGCTTTATTCAAAATGCACTTTGTAATTAACTTGGGACATTTTCACCTGTACTTTTGTAATATGTAATTACATGTGAAAAATTTGGAAAATATCCCAAAGTCAACGCTGACTCATCTTTGACTAAGATATTTTTATATTTTAATCTTTTTAATTTTTGAAAGGTTTCTCCCTATATATAAAGGGGACCTCTTTTGTAAATATATCTCTGATAATTGAGAGCAAAAACTCTGCTGAAATTGAGACACTTCTTGAGACTTTGTGCTCAACTTGTAAATCATATTTTATCGAATGAATGAGAGACAAGTTTATTTCAGACTTTGTGTTGAAGTAATTTGTGTTATTTAGGAAATACTTCTTATGTCCTCTTTCCTGATAATCTCTTATCTGTTTGATTTAATAAGCAAAGTGTGTGTGTTGATATTATCTGAGGACGTTTCTAAAAAATAGAAGAAATACTTTGAGCTACTTTTATCTTGGTGATCCTTTTATCCATTATAGTTTTAGGTGAAGACTTTGTGCTTTGTTTCACTCTATGGTCATGCGTATTCCAGATCAGTGAAGGAGACAACAGAAGACTTTGTGCTTACGTAGGTTTCCTTGTAGACTTTGTTACCTATTTTAGGGGATTTTCTACTCTAGGCTAGATACCATTCCTGAAAGAAGAGGAATGTTCTTAGCCAAATACCTATTTTAGGGGATTTTCTACTCTAGTCTAAATCTCCTTGTGTTGTGGCTGATATACCCATTTTGTCATCAGTTTGTTGACGACAAAATATTCAACCAACACTAAGAGACACCATTTTTTTTCATTTCTTTCCAACTAATTACACTAGCCAGCTTGGGGTGGCATCCTATGATCCTAGCACTATCAAATGTGAATCTACAACTGAAGTTGTTACACTGGTGGTTATTGTGGTGAGTGTTATGTCTATTACTGATATGGTCACTGAATCTTCAGTTAATGATTTGGAAATCTCTTCCCCATTTGTGGGTTGAGTAGCCATAATTGTATCAATGATTTCCTCTATTTATACCTTCATTATGGGGGTTTGGGTTATTATGGAAATAGAAGAAGTGGGTGTAGTGAAAATGGATGTGCCTTCTAAGGGTGTGGGAGTTGGAAGTGACACAAGTGGAGGGGTAGGCACTAGAATTTGAAATGAGGGAACCTATATAAGTGTAGAATCTAGAGTTGTGAATGAATCAATCAAAGTGGTGGGGACACTTAGGGTTGATGAAATGGGGAAAGTGATAGGAGATGAAAATGAATCAATAGCTACCCTAGTGGATGGGATGGACAGTGGGATTGTGTTCATGATGATTGAATCTAAAACCATGTACTATTGGGTGGTGTTAGTGATTAATAGAGTGGTGGTGGATACTAGGGATGAGATAGAAGGAATTGTGGAAGAGGGGAGTGAAATTGAATCATGAGTGTCCAATTATGTTGATTAGACTATTTACAATGGAGTCACTAACACATGTGAGCTGGTGTAAATAGAGGGGGAAATTTTTTGAGGTGATGGTGGAGTGGAAATCAGAGGAGGAGGTATTGTAGCTAGTGGAATGACAAAGACAAGAGGAAAAATTATGTGTGCTTCAGTGGTAGCTATGTCTTTAGTTGAAATTAGTATTGGTTGATCCATTGCTACTCCTTGTCTATTAGATTGACCTCTTTTAGCCTTTTATTTCTATTTTTTATTATGTGATGCCAATGGCCTATCTTTTTTTTCCTATTTGGGTTCCACTACTAGATCCTTCTGTTCTTTATGACACACCCTTCCTTTTAACTTATCACTGATGCTCAGATAGTTTTTGTTCACCTTGACCCCTTTACTTCTTAACCAATTGATTCTCTTATTTATTACATTGGTGGTCCTAACCATTAATGAGAAAGAATCAGGTGTGGACCACCTGACTAGTGGAAGAGGTTGAACAAAGATTTTGTTATCATAGTAAACCCTTTCCACTAGAGATTTATCATCTATAAAGTCCTCAAGGACTGGTACCATGTTATAAGCTTTGATATTCTCTAGGGTCATCTTGGAATAATCTTTTAGTCTTACTTTGGAATAATCTTTTAGTCTCACTTCCCCTTCATCTTGTAGGTATTTCCAGTAATATTCATAATAGGGAACAGGGAACATGGGAATATGTTGTGATCCCCAATATGCTGGTAATGCTACCATTCACATCATAAAATGGCCTTGCCATGAGAGATATAAAGGTCATCTGAGTCATCTTGACATCTGCACACTTGGCCTTTGATAGGGAAGGGCATGTATACCTCTATATGCTAATGGGGAAATGAATTCCTGCCTTATGTTTGCTTGATAACAGTTTGTGAGTATCTACAAGCTTCCTCATAAATTCTATTAAATCCCATTTATAAATTACATACCTTGTCAAGGTGTAAGGATAGCCATTTAATCCTCCTACTCTGATATATGAGTATGTGGAGAATTGAATGAAATATGATCCCCAATTTGTGATCCCATAAGTAGTGGCATCAGAGAATCTCCTCTTTTCTAACTTTTTGTCAAATGTGATTATGATTTAGTATATGAATGAATCATTTACCCTTCTAAAATGTTGTCTACTTGCCTCAAGGGTGAGGTTAGGGTAATAATTAAATACCTTGTTGACTTGATCAGGTATTGTGTTCAACCTTAGGAAAGTTTTTCCCTTTGGTAGTATGTATATTAGATATGAAGTCATATAAAACTTTCCTATATTTTGAACTTCCACCAATTGTTTGTGGATGGAGTCACTTATCAATTAGGCCCAATGGATTTACTACTTATTTTGGTGGATTACCCATATATATTAGTACATCCAATCCTGAAAGTTCTTGGCATCTAGGTTCCTAGTAACTCTATGCAATAGTATGATGATGTCACTAAATTCTTCCTTGAAGTCTATTCTTGCTAGGGTTTTAGGAAATCTTGTAGATGTAGGCCTAAGGAATTTTAACCATTGTTTAATGAGGACCCTTGACATCTAGTGTTGTTATCTAGATAAAACTTCTTGGATGAGTTAGAGGTTATATCTAAATAACTTTCATACTCTAGAATCAAGAACATCATGTCGATGAAGTCAAGGTCTAGGTTTAGAATCCTTTCTCCCTAGTCATTCAATACTTCTTTCTTTTCTACATCATAGTGTTTTGCCAATGTGATCACAAGCTCAGGGCTATGCACTGATAAGGGGAAGGTTGTTTCCTAGGGTAATCCATAGTCATAAATACTTAGAATCTAATCATTTTTAAATTCAACATTTACCCTTGTCTAAAAATTAGCTAGGTCAGTATGAACTAGGTCTGTATCTATAATTTCATTAGTGTTAGAGTCTAAGCTTAGTGGGATACCAAGTCTCTTATATTTTAACTTCATTTCTTTTACAAACATAGGTTTTGGAAAAGTTTATGTGGGAAAACCAACTACAGAGTTGGTGGGCTTTAGAGTTGTAAATGCAGGTAAAAGTTTTTGTAGATTTTGAAGTTGTTATTACAATTAAAATGTCTAGTGGGCTTTGGAGTTGAAAAATGCACTTGCAATGTCTAATGAAAAATCTAACAAGTTTTAGGTTTGTTATTGAAGGTAAAATCTCCAATGGGGATTTGGAGTTGAAAATACAATAGGATTTTCCATAGAGTCATAGTGTAGCTTTTGCAAGTGAAATATTTGTGGGTTTTGGACTTGCAATCATAGGTCAAAACTTTGTAAATTCTATGTAGTGGATCTTTGAGAGAATATTCTATATCTTCAAAACCCTAAATTTATCGTAATCTATAAAAAATTTGAAATGAATCTGGTAAGAACTTTGGAAATGTATACAATTTTGAGATGATATAGGCAAGCAAAAGAAGAAACCTATAGATGTCAAGTAAAGGAAAACCCTAAATTCACTACAACATAGAAAAAAATGGCATGAAAATAAGGTATGCTAGCTTCACAGCAAAAATAATAGATGGAAAATGTAGGGGGAAAAAGATGAATACCATGCAGAGGATAACAAATGACGGTCATGGTTTGGGGCTACATTGGCAAGGCATGGTGTTGCTCTATGTCATGGCTTGGTAAGGGTCGCTTGACATAGAGATCTAATTGCTCAATTTGTAAATTAAATAATGATTTCTTACAAAATCCTAATTTCATTGGTATAAGCCTACATTTAATGCCCTTAGGTTGGTGGTTGGGAGAAACGGTGGGAGTTTCAGAGTCATGGCACAATTTTGCAATTTTGCAAAATTGAATTTTGCACTTCGACCTCTACTTTCTGCCAAGTGACTTGGTGCATTATAAATGGGAAAGTAGAACTTAAGGTTAAATTTATAAATTGAAATTGGAGTTTTGGTTTCCAATGGGAGTTAGATACGTGGGAAGTAGAGGTTTGATTGTAATTTACAAGTTTGTAAGTTGTAAATTACAATTGAATCTCTAGTTTCTATGGGGAATGTGTTTGGTAGAAAGTAAGGCTCTATTTTTAATTTGTATCTTTTTAAGTTGAAAATTATGAGAGGAGATCCGATTTCTACCTATTGTGGGGTGTGGGGGAAGCAAAGGTTGGGATGCAATTTATAAGTTTGCAAGTTGTAAATTTCCCCAAATCTCTAATTTTTATTGGGTATGTGTTTGGCAAAAAGTGGGGCTCTGTTTGTAATTTACAACTTTATAAGTTGCAAATTACAAGTGGAGTTTCAGTTTCCACTAGTCATGGAGTGTGTGGGAAGTGGAGGTTGAGATGCGATTTGTAAGTTTTCAAGTTGTAAATTGCACTCAAATATTCCATTTTTACTGGGTATTTGTAAAGTAGAAAGTGGAGGTTGGGATGCAATTTACAACTTTTTAGCACCCAAATCTCTAATTTTTGCTAGGCTTGATAAAAGGGTATCTGGGTCACTTTAAGGCCTTTTTTTCCAAAACTTAATGGGTCTCCCTTAGGGTACATAATGTTTTGACATTTTTGGGATAAAAATATCAACATAAACTTATTTTGATTATAAAATTGGAATGTTCATGCTTTGGTTACACATGTTAAACATTGTGCACATTTTGAAAAAAATGAGTATCATAGCTCTAAATGTTATAAATTACATCCATGTAAATCTTATGGTAAATCCACTTAGGATACTTTGTATTATTGTAAAATGACTAAATTTCCTACCTCTAAAGTTAAAATTATTTGGATTCATAAAAACTTCTAGAGACTTTGATGTGTCTTCATTTGAAAATTATTCTAATATTTCATGACAAACATATTTTGAAAGAGATACATCTTATTTGTCTCCCTTTTGATAAACTCATATTATTATGCATTCCTTTTTTTTTTTTTGTAAAGGAACTATTCCTTGATTATTTTGACTAACTTCATTTTTGTGTAGGGTTTTGCACTTTACGATGGACATTGTCTTTGCTTCATTTTCCTTATTTTACATCTAATTTTGAAATATTGGTTACTTAAATTGAAATATTAGTGTTAGATTGTTTGTTTTACAAGGTTTCATGGATAATTTATCCTTCTTGTTGGTCTTTGTTCCATTGTAGATTGACTGCATTGTCTGAAGAAGATTCTTGGAGATTATTGATTATCACACTTTCATCCTTGTGATTTTTTATGTTACATTCTCTTCTTCTTTCTTCTCTCAACTTTTCTAATTCCTCTTAAATGAAGTTTCTATTAAGAGGTAGTATTATTGAATTTCAAGTCCCTTTCTTATTTGTCAGAAGATTTTCTCTACTTTTGTAACCCCAAATTAAGCTTTAGAGAGAACATTAGAGAATTATATTATTTGGGTCTTTTAGGCTAGTTTAATTTTATCCTAAGTATTGTTTATGTGTGCATTTATTATTTTTATATATGCACTTATCCTAGATTTATGAGGTGGCTCTCACCTCTCTTGTCCACTTGTTGGATTTGAGAATTACTTACATAAGTAATTCCTCCCTCCACACATTCTCCTCACTTGTAAGAGGATTAGGAAACTTGGCACACATATGAATCATACTCATGTAACTCCTTTTTCTCTTCTTTCTCTATTTAAAGGGATCTCCTTTCCCATTCTTCATAACATAACATAATCTAATCTCTTGACTTTATCTTGCATTATTTGTAATGCTCTTTAGTCTTAAGGCCATTCTTATCTCTCTCCTATATTTTACTTTCTATGTACTTGGAGATTCATTATTGCAAGGCTTATAATAATATTGTCAAGTTTTTATTCGTTTGATGGTTTCCCACTTGTAGAATCTCTTGTCTTTCATTTTATGGTTTGTTCATTTTTCAAGGTAACATTGTTCCTTTAAGTAGTTTCATTATTTTTTTCAATGTTAATATTTCAATATTTGGCAATAATTCTATTACAATAAAGACAAAGCTTTGTGAATTTTAAAATTTTTTGGAACACAATTTCTTACCTAAAAAATTTCTATCAAAAAGCCATGTCCAAAAAACATAGAATATATTGAAAATGGCGATGAATCAAAAATCTCACTAGAAGAGGAAAATGATGAAAAAAACATAATATATATGTTTTAAAAAATTATCTCAACCTATAATTTTTTAATTTGGCACAAATTTTGAGGATGTTAAAAATGTAGTACGAGCATCAAACCAACACCTAACACAAAAGAATAATTTGTTGTAGAGGTGGAGATATACCTTTTATTAAAATTTTAGATCAAACCAAACACTTTAATTTTTGCATGATTCCCAATTTGGCCAAAAACTATCATGCATATGTTGAATCAACAATTGAAAAAATGATTTTTTGTTTTAGAGGCTAAGAACTAACTTCTAGCAAATTTTCAAGTTAAATGGAGAACTTTTATTTTTTTGCACACTAAATTATTCAGATTCTAATCTACTAAGATCCCTTGAGGTCAAGGTGAAATCATGAGATTATGTATTTTCAATAGGCCACTAAAATTCATGCTTGGAACTCAACATGCAAAAAAAAAGAAACTTGCAAATCTGAAAAATTATACTTGTTGTGGACATGGAAACAAAATATTTGTATGCTCCATAAAACCACACTACAAGAGGTAAAGCATTTATAGGTATGATACCATATTAAATTATTATATATTATCTACAATTATTGTATATACCATAAGACAAACACCCATAATAAATGTAATATATAAGTCTAATGAAAGGTTAATGAAAGATAGCACACATATTTATTCTAGATAACATTACTACCTTTTTATATTTATAAATTTGGCCTAAATTCACTATTATAACAATAATAACTCTCTTCCACACTATTCCTCCCCCACTAGCCCTCTATACTCTTATATAGATAATGAGGTTAAGGTTACGGTTTGAAGAACAGTGATTTTGAATAATAAGTCTTCTTGAGATAAGACTTTACTATTGTTATCAGAATTCAATTAAGTAAATACTTAATTGATTATATTATTTAATAAATAATAAATGGATAAGTGTGCACCAATTAGTGCATATCCATATTTACAATTAATTTTATAAGAGTGCATATTAAACCATACAATAGTGTATGAGGAATATAATATAATAACACATAAAATCCATCATTCATCTAGAATGTGGTCTTCCACTCATCACTTTCTATAATCCTAATTTAGTGATATCCAATCCTCAAATATATCTTTGTAAGTAAAAGAAAAATAATGCTTCATAGTATCACAAACCTTAGAATGTAGACCTATGGTGGTGGCTACATTTTTAAATATTCTACTACGTGTTGTCAAACCTCTGTTGTGTACAACATTTCCTGCATCTAATTTTTTGCAATGAAAATGTATTTTTATCATTATTATGCCTCTTTTTTCTCTAATAATATATAAGGTTTTCATTCTTAAAGGGATATAATTATATGAGAGGTTAGGGTTCATATAAACAATGCAAGGAATGAAAATCTTTGGATGAAATTAGGTTGCATCAAAGTGGTTGAGGTAGAACTAATTATCACCTTTTAATTCAATGAGATTGAATAAAAACTTGTCGGCCTAATAAATCAGGTTTGATTTACAAGTTTGTGGGTTGAGGGCCTCACAAAAAATAATTACACACCTAGGTAATGAAGCACTGGAAGGTAAAATGGAATATAGACCATCACATTCAGACAAGAGGCTTCTTCATTACTATTTTTAAAGCCAAAGAAGATAGATCTAATGTGTTTTGAACATGGGCCTTATTTTTTTATTAGATCAAGGTTATTTGTGACTCCATGGAACCCAAACTTTAACTTTTCACAAGAGGATCTAACTATAACCCCAATTTGGGTAAGAATTTTTAACCTCGCATCTTTTTTGTGGGTTGAAGCCATTTCATCAAGGATTGGAAAATCCCTTGGGGAATTTATTTGTATTTATTTTTAAACCCATAATAAAATCCTATTATTATGCTAAAATTTGTGATCAAACCTCTTCATATAATAATATGGCTAAAATTACCTAAGGTAGATTTGCTTTCACAACCTATGGACTATGAGAACCTCCCTTTTTAGTTTTTATTATATAAAATCCATGGTCATTTAGCTTTGGACTACCCCTTGACCATTATTATTTAAAAAGAGATAGAAAACGAGAAATTTTAAACTATTGGAAGAAGAGGAAAGAAAAACCCTAAGCTTGATTATAAAGGGAAGGAGAAAATAGAAGAAAACATGAATGCTAATCTAATATTTAACCATTTTGAGATTTTAGGATCAAAGGTGGACAACCTTCAAGAAATAAAGGCATTAAAAACATCATAACTCCAAAATAAATAGTGGTCATGACTCAAGAAATTACGACCATAACTCAAGATAACTAGGCAGTTGGTCTATCTAAAGATTTTATTAAAATCCTTATAGGGAATGATCCAAAATATGATTTTAAGTAATTAAATATTTGAACCATGGTGATTCATTTCAATTTGGTTTTGCAATGCAAGTAGTGATTAGTATGAACAAACACACCCTATGTTCTTCAAAGAATCACTGAGGTTTTTTATCTTTTGATTGTTTTATTTTTTATGCTTAGCTAGAATTCTTGTGTTCTTTTGTTGTAGCAATTTTGTTATTATGTTTTGAGCCTTGTGTCTTACTAACATGGAGAATGGGACATGAACACCAACCGAGTGCCTTTTTTTTGTAACCATCTATGTAATTTAATTATTTATTGGTAAATAATATGACATATCAATGAGTTCTAATAAGAATATATATTTTTGAAGAATCTTGCTCCACTCAAAAAATTCATGAAGTCATCCATTTGTGGAAATGGAAATCTATACTTGATATTGATCATGTTTATCACTCTAAAATCTATACACATCCTCAAATCTCCGCCCTTCTCAAGTGCCATTACTACTGGAACTACACATGAGCTTAAAATTTATCTTAATAAACCCTTATCCAAAAACTCACTTACTTCTCTCGTCACTTATTAATTCTCCATAGGTGTCAACCTATATGCTACCTTTTTTCACAAACTTGATTCAAACACTAAATACATATAATGACTAATGTTTCTCATAGGTAGTATTCCATTCAGAAAATCCCTTGAAACTATATCAGTAAACTCCTTTAACATATTTTTAACATTAAAAGGAATATTACTTACCTTTATTATGATCAAAAATTATATCAACTTTAGGATGAAATAAAAACATGCCTTCTACATATTTGTATCCTTAAATAATTATTTTATTAGAAACCATTAAAAATTTAAGACTATTGTCCACCTTTTCTCCTCTTTCTTTCAATGAGATCAATATATGCCTCTTACCATCCTTCAAAACTGTATAGGTGTTTGTTATACCATCATACATGACTCTCATATAAAAATACCTTGGTCTTCTAATGACACATAACACATCATCCTTATATTAATCAATATGAAAATTAACCAGATGTTGCTCATTCACCAACACTTGATGACCCTTAAGCAACCAATAAATTTGTATGGGTTTGGATGAACTAATTTTTTCAGCCCAAGATTTTTTACCATTTCCTTTGAAACCAAATTATCTATGCTACCACTATCAATAATGAATTTAAAACACTATCCTCCAAGTTTTATTTTTTTATAAAATAAGTTATTACTTTACACTGGTTCAGCTTCTACCTTGCCTAGTTTTAAAAACAATTATTTGTCATAAGAGCTTCACCATGTTTTGGTTCTTCCATGTGTGTTGGAGATCCAACACTATCTTCATCTACATGAGTAATAAGATTGTCTACTTCATTCTTATTATTATTGATTTGAAATGCTTTGGGGAATTAAAGTTCTCTATACACAACCTCTCCATATTCAAATCACTTACCCATGAACTCTCTACCTCTTCCTCTTTTGAAGTAACTTATATCTCTATAATAATAACCTCTTCATCTTTGGGTATGATTATGATTTTGTGAAGTACTTGTTTCACCTTCATGTGTATGTCATTTTCCTCCATTATTATGTCCTCTTCTTCTTGAGAATTTCCTATGCATATAGAGTTCATTTTCTACATTTTAGATAACTTGTATTCCACCTTCAAAACACATTGATAGACTTCCTCAATTGAATTCAAATTAAACATTATAATCTCATCTTGAATGTAAATACAAAGTTCATTTACATACCTCGACACTTGTTCCTAATCATATTCCATATGACCAACTCTAATATTCAACGTGTATAACTATTTCATGTATTCATTCATGCACAACTCCTTTTTCCTTAAATTATGTAACTTTTTAAGCAAACTTAACAAATAACCCGAATGAAATAACTTATGTTTCAGCTTTGTCACCATCCTCTCCCAAGTTTTGATTCTATCTTTATTTCTTCTCTCTATTTATAGTTTCACGTGACCCCACCATAAGGATGCATAACCTTTCATCTTTGTATAATAAAAATTCACTTTCTTGGGGTCTTCCACTAACCCATAATCAAAATATTTCTCAATATCCATGAGTAAGTCTATCAATTGTAAGAGGATTAACATTCCTCCAAATTATGGGTATGTAACTTTGGTTTACTACCCCTATTTGAAATAGATCTAAGAAATTTACTCTCAAGTTCATCCAATATCTCTTCATCACTCTTTCATTATCATTCACATTTTTTGTAATGAAATTACTTAGATAGATAAATCAAATTGATAATAATGGATGGTAATATAAATATCAAGAGTAGATAAATAATAGTATATCACAATAATAATAGCAAAATAAAGTATATCCACACCAATAATTGATTGTAGATTATATTACTGTAAATATATGATTTATCCACTTTGATGGCGTGATGTCCATAACCTTACTATAAGAAATAAAAATTTAATATGATCCTTAAATACTAACCACTATCTCTTATTTATAATCTACTAAGGCTATAGATATTCCTTATGCTGACATTACTACCAATATGAAGATATATAAATTATCATACGATTAAGTAAAATATTATTCTAGCCATAAGATGGCCACACATTCTAATATACACTATTGGTTAAGGGGAAAACATGCCCCTCCCCTTCAAACCAATTTTTCTATCAATTTTGACTATCTCGTAGTGCTTTTATATGAATCCTTCACTCTCCCATGTCATATCTTCACTAGTCAAATTTTCCTACATGATTAGATACTCTATATTCACCCTCATCTACAACCTCATTGTGTATTTCTAGATGATTTCTTTAGGTTTAAAAATTATGATCCCTCTTCATCAAGCTATGATAATTATATTTGGGCTAAAAATATATGTCTAGTGACATTTTCAAGTAGGAAACATGAAATATTAGATGTGTTTTTGTTGAATGAGGTAACTCTTGTTTGTATGCTACAATGCCAATCTTTTACAAGTATTGATAGGGCCCATAATAATTAGGTGAAATATTATTGTCCTTATTTTTTGGTTTGATAACATTTGATTATATGTTTGTCATCATAGACAAGCTCAATCTCCTACTTCAAAATGTCTTTCTGTGCGGTGCTAGTTAGCTTGTTGCTTCATTTATTTATGTTTCATTTCCAAATCATCTATGAGCATAGAGAGTACCACCTGTCGGTGTTGAATGTGGTCTTTAACTACGTGAACCTTTAGCTGAATACTCACATATGAGATAATGGATGATAGTTGGTATATATACAATGGAAAAAATTGAGTCATTTTGGATGAAGTATGGAAGGAAGTGTTATACCACTATTTTTCTAGTGGTAGCCATTGAACTCATATCTCATGAACTTATCCAAATCAAAACATCAAAGGTAACCCTCCAAATACTTTTTGACAACCTTAGTTTGTCCATCATATTGGGGATGATATGATGATATACAAGCTAGTTGATTAAGCAAGAAAACAAATATGTCAAAAATGTGTTGGTAAGCGTAAGATCATGATCACTTACTATGATATGTGGGGTCCCATGTAGCTTTTGAATTGTATCCATAAAATATGATGCTACTATATTTGCTATAAAAGGAAGTGACAAGCCATAATAATGGGCATGTTTTTAAAGTCTATCCATGACAACCATGAAAACCATGGATGGCAAATATTGCATTAAGAGAATACTAAGCCTGTATTCTACAACTAGGAATAAAATGAAACCCCTATACCTCATTATGCATTGAAAAAATAAATTAGAAATAGGTGGCTTTTAGCATGTTTTCACTATGGGTAATGTGTTTATTCCCTCTAAACTAAAGTGTAGAGTTTTTTCTTGACTTTTGATTTACTTAATTATCCTATTCAAAAAGAGGATTGTTTTCTTTACCTATTTTTGATCTAGCACTATGGATAACATTTATGAATTCTACTTTTGGATTCCTTTGCCTATATTGATTTGAGATTTCAAAATTATTTAATTGGAGATAGATGGTATTCTAGGTTTAGTCTTACCTACTTGAACTGGTTTTATGGCTAGCTTCGAACTTTCTATATTGCTACCTTGATTCAATAATTCCTTATGTTGAGAATGAGAAAGATCCTCTAATCCCAAAATCTATTCATGAACATTGTCTTCATCAACCTCTTCTCCTTCTACCTCTCATGGGATATATTATATGTCATTCATATCTTTTGGATTACTCTTCTGATTTTTTCCTTTAGAGAGATCATGTTGAGATTCTTCAATCATTGTGTTATCAACATCAACCACTATATCAACAATATTTTTAGCTAGTTCCTCCACTTGGAGGCTATAAAAACTATTTTGAGATTATGCATCCTTTCCCTTCCAAATATTTTGATCTTATTTTTGTGCCCTTTGCTTCTTCTTAGGTTCTTTAAATTCTTCCACTATTTTTCTTTGATCTTATTGGTTTTTGTTTGGGCAATTTTTACACCTAGAAGGAATGTTTTCATAATCCACGTCTTGAAGCCATTCTCTTGTGTTTAACTAAAATTTAATTTTCATGGAAAGGGGTTTGGAGAGATCCAATTTTACACATATTCTTGTATAAATAGCCATGTGTCTTGTTTCAGTTTTCTTAGCCATGCAAATAAATTACCCAAGTTAGTTTCCCATTTGTTTGAAAATGCCTTCAAACCAGTATTTCATTAGTAAATTGAACAATCAAATTCATACAAAAACCAGTGTTAAGTCCTCCATTTTCATAATAAATCCTTCATCCCATGGCCTCACATATAGGTTAGATCTACCCATGAACCATGGGAATTTTTTAAGTATTCATCCTTTTGAATGGCAGAGTAAAAAACAACTTGGAAAAGCCCTGAGGAAGAAGGATTACCTAATTCATAGATTGAATACCCCAATTTTTACATAACCAAATTTGTAAATCAAAAGGGTTGAGCCAATACCCTAAGAATTTTTAAATTAGGGTGCACTCTTTAAAACGGTTAAATGTGCTTTCAAGATCTTTGTCAAAAACCTTAATCATAGGAATCTCTTCTGAAGTTTGCATGGTCAGAGCTTTGATGTTTGCCTTTTGTTCCTGAGATGAGGGTTTTGGTTGCTCACTGTATTTGAGATATGATATGGATTAATTTACGTTGCCTCATTTGCCTTTCCATTGTCACTAAATTGCCCCAATAGCACAACAACATGGGAGAAGGTTTTTTACCTTGAAGTGTTCAAGAATCCATGTAAAATGAGAGATTTATCTGACTGCAAGGACATCTTACCATTCTTAATGGCAATGATGGTATGTGTTTCTACCTCAAATTTGCTTTTCAGACTTAAAAGAAAGAAGAAACTAAAAAGAATAATGGACAAGGCTTGGGAAGTACCTGGACTAAAGATTGCGCACCGTAAATCCAGACGCTTGTGGGCACTCCTCTTTGGCTGTGGAGGAATGACACCTGCAAGAAAAAAAGGAAACTTGGACAAGAAAACGTTAGATGGATGGGCAGTGGGTTGCCAAGCAAAAGCTTGTTCCCAGAAGTGTAAAAACTTCCTTAAGGGAGGTCAACCCACTGCTTTGATGAGATAAGTGACTGATAAAAGACAGAATGCCAGAATACAGAAGTGACAAAGAAAGTAGAAAGGAAAGAAGGAAACAAAATGATTACCTGAAAGAGCTATTGGGCTGAAGACAGTCGCCGAGGTCGGAAATGTCGCCGGCGTCGGTTAGCTAATCTGCCGGCATCGGCTATCCTGCCGACGTCGGTTGGGGTAGTGACCGGCGTCAGTCGGGGTTGTGGCCTGTAGTCGGGTCTGGGTTGCTTTCTGGACTGTGGACGGGTCTGAGACTGAACGGGGACAAGTTTGGATGGTTTGGGGAGTGGTCTGGTTCGGGTTGGGTGCCTGATGCAAGGTCTTTTTGGCAGAGGGATAAGAAAGTTGTCTATGATTTGAAAAAGAGAGGGACAGGGAAGAGGAGGATTCACAGAGGACAGGGCCTGAGAAGGCTTTGCAGCCTCTCAGGGGGGAGGACAGAGGGAGCAGAAGACAATAGAGGATAGATGATTAAAAACTAAAGAAATGAAATAAAAACCCAGACTTGCTTACCTTTAGCTTGCTGAATGAAGAGAGGAGAAGCTGTTGCTGGAGCCACGGAAGACTTGCTGCAAGGAGAAGATACTGATCCAGGGCCTTTTCACCTGTTGCTGCTGTTGCACGAGGTCAAGACAGAGGAGAGATGAAAGCCAAAGCGCCGAGAGAAGTCTGTTTTCGAGCTCAAGAGTCCAGGGGGCTGCAACGGATGCAGGAAGGGATAATGAAGGCTGCCGACGCTGGCAGTTTCGCCGACGTCGGCCGAAGGGTCGCCGACGTCGGCGGTCGCAGGATGGGCACAGAGGCTAAAAATAGCCTCTGCCCATTCTTGCACGCCGCCGGGCGAGGGGTCATGGGAAGAACGGTCACAAGGATGCCAAAATGGGCGAGGGGGGATATAATGGAGAGATTTGGCCTAATAAATGCTAGGGGGAAGGTGGAGGGATTCAAGGGAGGATCCAAGGTGGCAAGGGTAGGGTGGAAAGGGGGCCTTATTTAATTAAAAATAGATGTTTATTTCCAATTAATAAGACTTAGGTGGGTTAGGGACCAAGGAGGACTAGGAGGGAGAAAGGACCAAGGGGGAGAACCAAGGTGCAGACACGTTTGCGGTGTCTACAGTATGTGGTAGCGCAAGGATCCACCTTAGTGCTTGTTTCCTTGATCAAAAAACAAAGTGACAGATGATATTTTTGGAAACTATTAAATAAAACTATTTTATTGTAATGTAAAAACAATTTTAAAATAAAATCCAATCACATTTTTCTTTTTATTTCATACACAATGATTTTTTTATCTCACAATTATTATTAAGAGTTAAATTAATTATTATAAAATAATTTAAACACATAATAAATATATGATTGATTTAAAATTTATTTATGTTTAAATTAGTCCATATTATCTTAACAAAACTAATGTAAAACGTAATTAATAATATTATTATAATAAATTAAATTAATATGAAACTCATATTTAATCAAATACATTCAAAAAATATTTAATACTTTAATAAAAAGAGCTATGAAATAACTAATTTTGATCAAATTTATATAATGCACTAAAAATATATTCAACTTCTTGCTAGACTTTTATTATTTTCTTAATTAAAATCCAGACATCCTTGGATTAACCATCTTTTCCATCAACAATAACATAGGTAATGCCATATGGTGGAGAAGCAAGGTAATTTGGTCAAAGTCATGCCTTTCAAAGTTCTTGTTTGAGAGTACAACTCCAATTATTACATGTGAAATAAAGATAAATAAATAATTGATGTAAATGCACAATCCAAATGATGTTCATTTGGAAGTTGCCATCAAAATTAATCCATCAAATTATAAAAGCAATTCATATCTATTTAAATTTATAAATTAAATAAAATTACTTTTCACTTTTTAAATTAGAAAATGAGATTATTATGGAAATAAAGATTATTTAAGATATAATTTATTAATAATGCTAATCCTTTATAAATCAAATTTTGATAATAATATTAAAATTAAATATTCTAATCATTAAATTTTAAATCCCACATTACATAACCAAATTTTAGATCTTCAGATTTTATCTTTTCATTCATAAAGTGAGTTTCAGTAAATATTTTAGAGCCTCATTTCCTATGTAGTAATTAAATGGGAGGGAAGATGTGTCTTTTATCTAAAAATATATTTTCTTTTGATGTATTCATTAAATTACATTGAAAGGAAATGATATAAATGAAATATTTGTATTTTTAATAATTTTTTATATTAACTTTTAATTTAAAAATCGACAATGAAATTGTTTTGATGATGATGATGATGATGATGATGATGATGATGATGATGATGATGATGATGATGATGGTGATAATATTTTCATATCTATAATGTGTAGTTCTTTTGAATCACAATGCAGAGAAAATAAGAAATAATGGGATTTGCTACATGCAAAGAGTTTACAAAGAGCCAAAAAACATATATGCCAAACTGCATATTAAAAAGGTTGAAAACATTCAAAATACTGGCTTGAGATTATCTTTTGTGATTTTAAACAAGTTTAAATAGTTTTTATATTTCATTTACAATCTAGTCTCAAAAAAAAAAGAGAAAGATAAAGAAAAGGAGTTATGAATGAATTACATTTTTTATTTTTAATAGTGATGGGAACTTTCATAGTTATAGGGGACTACATAGATGAAAAAAATTATATAGATAGTACAATAATTTTAAAATCATCTTGTATTTAATAATTTAATATTTTTATTTTTAATAGAGAGAGAAATTATAGTTACAATAAATCTAAATATTAGAATTATATTAAACAAATGAAGCCACTATTTTTTTAACAATCATACTATAAAATTTATTATAGAGGTACTAGATCAAAATTTCCATACTACAACTTTGAAAAATATTAGAAATACACAATTTGACAAAAATAAATTGGAAAGAATAACCAATTAAGATGTATCTATATACTACAAGAAAAGTGGAACAAAAAAATTGAATCCCAACACTAATCTTTTGAGAAAAGGATTCCAATGATGCCATAAGGCACATAGTGGTCAACAGCTCCATCCGTGTAAACATATTATTCTTCATCCTCATACAAAATCCCAAATTATTCTAGTGACCAATATTTTATAATATGAAGAGGCATCCCAGTGCCAAAAACATATGAAACAAGTGTTGTGTTACGGTAGCAGTCTTTGTTGTAGCAAATGGCCTAGTTTGTGGTTTGAACTATCAAAATGAGACTCAAATGACTATTTTTATTGTTTTAAAGATGGTGCAGTACATTTTTTAGCATTGGCCTAATTTTCTAACTAAGATAAACTTAGCTCGATGAAAAATGTACCGATAAAAACTATACAGATGAAAATTGTACATTGACCCACCAAAAATATAAAGTTATGTTGCCAGAGCTGAGAAAGTTTATAGGAAACATCCCTCCATTTTGTGATAAGATGGAATTTGTGTATCTTCATGCTAATAGATTAAGACACCCTTCACAAGCAAGATTTAACAATGTAGACAACCCTAGTTACCTTATGTTGATCGTGATAGGGATATGCAACGACAAATAACAAATATGCACTATGCATCCAAAACTTGTAAAAAGTGCATTGGTTGTGGTGCAGTTAGTAGTTTAGTTTTGTATTTTTATTTACATAGATGATTTTATTGGAGGCAAGGTAGGTAATTTGATCAGTTGTTAATATTAATTGGAGGAAATAATTAAAAAATTCTAGACATTATGAAATTTAGATTTTTCCATACCTGCAATAACTAACAAGCATCTTTATTTTGTTGCCCAAACTATTACAAGGAAAATAAATAAAATAGTGCCTTGTGATTGGCCGCATGTCACAGGGACTATTCCTTATTTAGTAGCAACTAGAAGGATAATAAACTAGTAATATTTTTTGGTGGACCTTCAAGCATAGTTTAAAATTAGATACACAACGTGATGTGATTGGCTAAGGATAAATAGTTGGTTGAATTAATTACCAGAGGCCTTTACAATAGTACCGACAAGTATTAATAATAGTCTACCACCATTATAATCAGTATAACAAAAACCCAACAATTGTAGGAAGCTCCCAATCAGATATAGGGTAAATGTGTCAGGGTTTTTTTTACTATAAATTTTTAGGCTATCGACCAATAATCACTAATCAAGAAGGGGACTTAATTCCACATCAATCCTAGTCCTACTTTTCTAACCAACTCTAATTAGTTAAAAGTTATAAAACACTATGTCAATATAAACATCATTATTAATTTCAATAATCATGAGAGTAAAATATTCATTATTGTTATTCAAATTCCATTATAAAATGCTACATAAATCACTATGAATAGATGCACAATAATTATTGCTCAAACAGATAGTACCTATTCATCTTCATTTTTATAGAGAAGGAATATTCATCCTTACATTACAAAATCATCATTATTCATAATTTTTTAAGTTTTTATTCTCATCTTCCAGTACAAAAAAATAAAGATATAATATTTATTCAAAAAAATTATGAGTATCATGAAATGATTATATTTTGTAGTCACTCAAATTTGATCATAAATATTTGATAATTTTAGTTTTGGCCTATACTTTCATTTTAATTTATTTGAGCATTTAATATGGATATATTCTCCCACCTAACTCTATGTTAAGCATCTATACAAACACATCCCTTTCTAAATTGCTATTTTATACATAAAAAAAGGTTTTAAATTACTAAAAACCCCTCTAAGCATATGTACAGACATTCAGATCTTATAATTTATACATTTCTTTACAAGGTAAGATCAATTAATATGGGTCATTTTTTCTAGTCAATTTTGATCCCTATGAATCGATCTTATCCTTCACCCTAACAATAATAACTTTATAAATTTAGACCATTCTTTATTATTGATCCATATTTTTAAAATAGATGTGAAATTTTTCTATTTTAAATTATTATAAAGGCATATCTAAATTGTCTATTTTATTATTTGACAATTTCAATATTTAAATATATTTATACTATTATACATTGATCAAATTTTAAGGTTCACGATGATCCAAAACTCAAAAGTTCTGGTTGACGAATATTTCAATAGCACAGAAATAACACAATAACAACAGATTCTCTGAGAAGAGACGTCGTATTACTTAACAACCACAATACAAATATAGCCTTATCTCTAAAAAGAGATGTTTTGTTGAATCAAAAATTTGCAGATACAAAACATATGCTTATCTCTGAGAAGAGATGTCTGCCTTCCCCTTTTGGGTTACAATGCATTTATACATATTTTTGAAAACAACCTCGAGAGATTGCATGGCTCAAGGAATTAACGGGTGACGATTTAACCTCCCAGCATTAAAACCATACAACGCTCGCATTAAAACAATACAATGCTCGAGGACATACATCCCAGCATTAAAACAATACAATGCTTGAGGACATAATCGCTCGAGGACAAAACTGTCACTGACAATACAAAATTAAAACAATACAAAATTTGAGGAATTATTGTCACCGAATGGTCACCTCGAATTGTTACTCGGATCATTCCTCCCTCCTTGAAAAGCAATGGTCCCCATTGCGTCACCGTTCCCCATCAGGTGTGGTAGTTGTGTCTTGATTTGATTCCTGATGCACACTTGGAAGGGACTGTGGTTTATGGAACTGTGCGGGGCCCGATTGTTCACCATTTCTGTCTGACCATCAGTGTGTGGATGGAGGGTTGTGAACTTCTTCAGCGTGGTATCTATTTGCTTATGTTGTTGTGTTGTCAGGGCTGTAACATCGGCCCTTTTGGATTCCTGTGGCTTGACCACCATGAAAATAAATTTATTGGCGCTAAGCAGAGAGACAGATGTGGAAGGTGGTACTTCTGGTACCTTGTAGCGTCGTGTTCCAAGAGTGAGAGTGATCTGTCTAGTTCTTGATTTGTATATACCATATCGATCATACATGAATGGCTGACCAAAGAGTACATCACAAACATCTAGATTGACCACATCACATAAGACCTCATCTTGGAAAGGTTGTATTGCATATGAGAGAAGACATTGGTGGGTGACATGGAGGTCTCTCCCTGGGCTCAACCATCCAATACTGTATGGTTTTGGGTGAGGCTTCATGGACATATTTAGGCTTTTCACAACATTAGTAGAGATTAAATTCTTTTGACTTCCACTATCAAGAATGAAATGCAGAGGCTTACCTTTCACCCATAACTTAGAGTGAAACAACCTTTCCTTGTCATCTAGCATCTCGTCGTGTGTCTGTGATGAAGCTACAATGGCTTCAGGATCAACATCTATAATTTCTTCTTCAACCTCTTTGACTGCAGGGTCTGTATGAGGTAGAGCAGTAGATGTTGTGGATAGTGACTCAGAAAGCAGTGATTTGATAGCTCGACATTCTTCTTTAGAGTGAGTTCCAAATTTGTGATAACCACACCACTTCCTGGTCTTTCCTTCCTTTTGCTTCAAATTTTGGCCTCGTGTTTGACCTTCTTTATCACTTTTCCATTTTGAAGACTGATTCTTTATATCCATTCTTCCATGCTTATGCTCAATTTTTACTGCGAACTTGTATGCCTCACCGATGGTTTCCAAATTGAAGAGATCCATTCCCCCTCGGATGTACCATTGTAGTCCACCACGATATTTGAGAGTTTTATGTTTCTCACTTTCTTGAATGCCCAGTCTTGCAGACAAAGAATGAAAAGTGTCTATGTAATCTTGCACAGATTGGCCCTTGCCTTGGCGAAGTTGTTGCCAGTGTATGTACAAATCATCATACGCATCGATGGGATAGTATTCTTCTTTTACTGCTTCCATAAAATCATCCCAGGTGGGTTCCACCCTAAGGCCAATGATATCCGTACTGAACCTCTTTTTGTACACTTCCCACCAATTTTTCACGAGCAATGATGATTTCAAAAGAGCAAAAGTGATCTTTTCTCCATTGGTGAGCTTATTTACAGAGAAGTAGGACGACAGTTGATCCAACCAATTTTCCACTGCATCAGCATTGATTTTGCCTTCAAATGTGGGAATATCAAAATTTACCTGAACCTTGAAGGGTGTTGAGGCACTGAAAGGAAGCTCCCTCGATGAGGAGCCTGGATGTGTAGCCGCAGAGCCATAATTTCCCATTGGAAGTGTTTGAAGAATTTGAGCAAATTATTGGAGCATCTGCGCTTGTTGCCGCTGGAGGGCTTCATTCACCATTTCCTTGAAAGGATCGGATGTCTCGGTGTCGTCTACCATTTGAGGTCATTTGGGGCGCACAGGTGGAGTGTTTGGAAGCTCTGTCTCTTCCCACCCAAGTTTCCTGTATCCTGACCTCGTCCTCAGGAACATACACTCTCAAGACAAACCGCTCTGATACCACTGATCCAAAACTCAGAAGTTTTGGTTGACGAATATTTCAATAGCACAGAAATAACACAATAACAATGGATTCTCTGAGAAGAGATGTCGTATTACTTAACAACCGCAATACAAATATAGGCTTATCTCTGAAAAGAGATGTTTTGTTGAATCAAAAATTTGCAGATACAAAACATATGCTTATCTCTGAGAAGAGATGTCTGCCTTCCCCTTTTGGATTACAATGCATTTAGGGTTACAATGCATTTATACATATTTTTGAAAACAACCTCAGGAGATTGCGTGGCTCGAGGAATTAACGGGTGACGATTTAACGTCCCAGCATTAAAACCATACAACGCTCACATTAAAACAATACAACGCTCGAGGACATACGTCCCAGCATTAAAACAATACAACGCTCGAGGACATAATCGCTCGAGGACAAAACTGTCACCGACAATACAAAATGAAAACAATACAAAATTCGAGGAATTACTGTCACGGAATGGTCACCTCGAATTGTTGCCCGGATCACACGATGTCAAGTAGCACTTTGGCTATGGTTTGCAAGGAAACTTACAGTTTATGAAACTCCCTGGTACTTCTATCATGGGGAGGCACCTTACTGTACTATTAATACAAGGTGTGTAATCCTTAATCCCTGCAATGTTTGACCCTATGACCTCCCTTCTAAAAATACATATTCTTCACCATTAAACCAAGAGGAAAAGTGTGTTGAAAATAGAAGTCATAATTCCCATTTATGTATCCATTTACTTGGAAAGCGAGAGGAGAGATGGAGATGGAGACAATTCCCTTCATAGCGAGTTGTCCCATAATATTCAGAGAAAAAATAATTAAAAAATGTATAAATAGAAATCCATTAAGCATCATAGAAGGTGCATGGGTTCTTCAGATTGAATTTTAAAAAAATAAAAACACAATAGAATTTGAACAACAAAATTTGGAATTGCAGTAAATAGGGAAAATAAAAAATGAAATTAAACACCCAAAAAAAATTCATTTTTTTCTTTTTTTTCACATCTCCGGCTCTGGAAACTAATGCTACATTTGTATATAATCCCAGTAAAACAGATTGAAGAAAATTTTATTGAATTAGTAAAACTTTTTGAAATTTGGACTTTTCCTATTCAATTTCCATTTCTTATAGCAAAAGAAAGCTCTTACCTTTAAATTCTAGTGATATTTACAGAGTAACCCGCACATAAATTTATCCGTCTTTAAAATTGGTGCTAATTTTGCTATCATTCATACTTTGATTTTACAGTATTTTGGAATAAAAATCTGCTCAGAAGTATTATTGTCGAATCTCTGATGAAAACTCTGCAAGCGATAATCAAAAGTCACATCTAAACTTCCAATGCTTTTCTTTTTGCAGAAAAACATTCATAAAAATATAAGAATTGTGTAAAGCAATTTGCAGGAAGCAGTCTGTGAAATTCAAAGAATCAGCGTAAACAGGCTCCCATGGCAGATTTTAACAAAGAATGCACAAAATGTAAAATAGCATCCATGAACCACCTAAGATACATAATCCTTGCTCACATTAAGATACAACTATTAGATTACACATTCGAGCATTTAAATTCAAACTAAAGAAGCTTTTTATAATAAACATTTTACGTGGTTATTAATACGATTCATTTAATTATTTATTTACTAATTTTACATTTAGTTTGAGTGTATAATTATTTATATATTAAATATATTAAGAGAATTTAATTTTAAAGTTTTAATTTTCGATTTTTTATATATCATATTGAATAATAATTTTATTATTTTTTATCAAAATTTTATTGATAAATGATATCAATTTATTTACGTTGTTATTTACGGTTCAAAAAAATTTAGTAAAAAAAAAGAGTTCCAAATTTTACTGTATATGTCAATATATTATGATTTTTTTCAATTGAAACATGCATCATATTTAAACATAATACATGTACGATAAAAAAATATGGGCAGTATAACAGCACACCTCGAAACCAAAACATATCGATAGAACCCAGGGAGCCAAAACTACTAAAAGTTTATTACAGCATAGTTGACATCAATAGTTCAAGAGATAAAATAAGACCAAACAACATGTTAAACAACAATAGCGACCAGCGTCGAAAATGGAGGAGGCGATGGAAGATTATTAGGCGTGTCTCTCCATCCTCCCCAGTGGGAGGGAGAGGTATCAGGGATGGTCCAACAATCATCTTGTTTATTTTATTTTTTATTATCTTCTTCGACTTACTCATTTTGAACACGATAGGGGGAGATTGCAAGATCCAACCAATGAAAATTTCCTTGACCATTTCCTCCCGAAGGGGCAAAACCTTGCATGAGCAAGGTCGGTGTTAGATGATAGTCTCCCTCTAAATCCTTCAAAGGGAGATAATCTACATTTGGGAAGAGGGGGAGAGGTGGAAAACATGAAGCGACTCTATGATATACGATGATCACGACTCTGAGATCTGCCACGACCCCATCGATCTTGCTCTTTATGTTGATAGTCATGCAGGGATCATCTAGTGGTACTCTACTGACTGTACATGGGGCATTACCCTAATGATCCAGAATAGTGCGAAGATGCCTAACCTCTATCTCCACGTTATTAACTTGAACTTGAATCTTAAGCATAACATTAAACAATATACTTTTACTAATTTAATAATAAACAAAATAAATTTGTATTTATAATGTTTTAGTAAAAAAAATCAATATAATATGTAAATTATAGATTTTTTATTTAATTTTCATTATATCAAAGTATCTTTATTGCTCGAAACATCTTCATAATATATCCCACAGAAATAAAATATTGAAAAATATTGTTTCCAATGAAAACATTCTCTAGTGAATAAGTGTTTAGATGTAATTTCAAAACTTATTGTCACAATATAATATTGTCCATGTTAATTTGTGATTGTTTGAACTTATGTAAAATCTGGTGTTGAGCTTAAAATGGGATAGTTTTAAGCTCAGACGAATGGTTTTGGTTATTTTCATGATTGTACGAACGGTCATGGTCAGCGCATGCAACTTTTGAAGTGAATTTTCAATTTTGTTTGTATGTCTTTTACTTCTTGTCTTATGTCTTAAATTCATGCATTTGAATTTTGAATTTATAAAATAAAGATCACCTTAAACAAAACTAGATTTTGAATGAGTTTGGTTTAGGGTATGCATAAATATGGTTAACGTCTTCCCTTTAAATTTTTTAAACCTCTTAAAATATTTGTAAAATTATAAAATTAAAAAAAAAAGTAAATAAATTTTCTAATCATATCTTAAATATATGTTAAAAATGTGTTTGATATTAAATGATCTCAATTATATCTATTTTCCAAACTTCCTTTAAAAAATTGATATACATAACTAATTTCTATTAATTAAAATTATAAACAAACAAATTAAACCAAATTTAATAATTTATAGGAAATTGCCACGAGACCCTATAGAGAATCCTAACGAGTATTATGACTATTCACATATTAAAATGTGTATGAATGCACACCATTTCAATGGCTATTATTTTCTCCATTTGGAATAAAGGATATAGCTTTGGAAATAACTTGCAATAATTGAGTTGCCCAATAAAGTATGCTGCCTTAGAAACCAAGGCAAGTAGAATCTGGTCCATTGAATTATTGTTGAAACCTTACCAATTTTGCATCTATAAATGGTTGTGAGACAGAAATTCTTAGGTTACCCAAAACATTGAGAGGGGGAAGTTGAAAGCGAAATGGGTAGTTGACATTTACACAATTAATTAGCAAGTTGAAAGAAATTCCTCATAGTTGCATTCCATTGCAATTTTTTGTATTTGGAATGTGAACAAGAAAGAAATACTTATAGTGAAGGGGTAGTTGACCTATATGCTTGAGTTTAAATTTTATTATATATAAGATTTTCATTATATGAAAATATTTATTTTTAATTTTCCTACAACTTTTTGTGTTTATGATGTATATTGTTATTATTTTCTATTTATGAAGCACAATATTATTATTTTTTAGTTATGATGTATATTAGTTAATTATGGAGAAAGATATTGTGCGATGATAGTGGTGGAGTAAAGTGTAATTATATTGTTATATATTTTATAATGGTAATAATGGGTTAGAGTGTAATGAAATAAATTGTTTGTTTTAATATTTGATTTTAAATTTAATATCTATTTGACTATCACATGTCAATTTTAATTTTAGATTTGACATTTATTTAAATGTCATTTAGAAGTTTTTTCTTTTTGCTTAGAGAATTTAATTGAAAAATCATAATATGTTGGCCATACAATGAAATTTGAAGCCCTATTTTTTTCAAAAATATTTTTTCGAGCCCAACACATTGATGTAGTTAGATAGATACCATTGTCACCAGTCAATGTGAAATTGGACAAAAAGATAATAAATTTATTAATCAATATGTTATGTGAAAAATCTAAGATAAGAACATCAAGATTGATATCTCTCACATATTTCGTATAGAGGTATTTAGATATATGTACTAGTCTAATGTGATGTTCACTTTCGGTACTGTAATCTAATGAGTTGTTCACTTTTATGTTTGACTTTAATTTTGGCATCTATTTAACTGTCACATGAAAATTTTAACCTTAAATTTGACATTCATTGAACTGTCATTTAGAAGTTTTCTATTTTTATTTGGAAAAGTCAATCAAAAATTGCAATATATTGGCCATATAGTAGAGTTTGGAGGCAGTTTTATTTTTTCTGAAAATAATTTTTCAAGCCCAATATATTATCTAAATGCATGTCATTTATCTCCAATCAATGAGAAATTAGATAAGATAATGGAATTATTAATCAATAGAATATATAAAAAATATAAAATAAAAATCTCAAGATTAATATCACTTGACATATTTCAAATAAATGTATTTAAGATATATGTATTAGTAGTAATAATAAGAAGATATAGAGTAATTTTAAAGATTTGTTAGTAGGAAGAGTAATGGATATAATTAATTGTTTTATACTTCTTATTATTTTACCTTTTTACAAGAGAAGGGCAATGGCAAATACAATTAATTATTTTGGATTTTCATTAATTAACCTCTTTACTATAATTAGTTAGGATGGATAATGGTGAATATAATTCATCATTATGGACTTTTTAAATTTTGTATTTTTTAATAACATTTTTCTGGGGATGAACATGTGTTTATATATATTATTGTAAAATAATTATGATAGAAAATATATTTATTATTTATTTAATATTTGTTTACGCTTAAACCACAATGTTTCTATTACAATTAATTTGGAATGCCCTTAACAATATTATTTTTGGTCCCAATATTGTGCATAAGAATAAGACAATGAAGTTTTCTCTAAGTATAGGGACTGTGCAATATATGTGCAGGTTTTGTCGAGTATGCGCAAGGGTTTTCAGGGTTTGTACCAAAGTTGTAATAGTCTAAAAGGTTGCATAAAAATACGTGTGTGCATGGGTTTCAAACAACAAACAATAAAAGGAAAGTGTGCAAAAACATGTACAACCAAAGGGTATGCATAAGTATAAGTGTCAACCCACACAAATGACATATATGCTAATTATTCATAACTAAATCTTATGAGAATCTATTAAAAATATATGTAGGATTTTATAGAGCCTTCTAGAAAAAGCTACATGGATCCAACTGTCATGAATAAATTAGCAGGGATATACAGTAAATAAGACCCTAGGCATATCATTTAGGAAAAAATGAATAGTTCCATGTTTTTTACACCTAGATTCAATGTTGGTATAGCTTGTAAAACATTTTATTAAAAAATTAAGTAATATATGCATGAAAATAGTTGTACACACAAGTTTGATGTATATATTTTCTATATGACCTTTGATGATTAATGATAATGATCTGATTATTCCTATCATGTGTAATGTGCTTAATGGATTAGCTACTAGTTAGAATGTGAGAGAGTTTTTATAAAAAAAATTATTAATTTCAAAATCTTCTTAATAATGATGTCACGACATATCTTGTATGTTTTAGGTGAATGTTTAGACTTAGGTTTAAGTAATATTCTAAAATGTTGGAGATTTTTGAAGTGTTGTTTTAGTTAGTGTTTTAGAATCTTGAAGGTATTTTAAAATACGAAAATATTTTGGTTATATTAACGGGACATTATCTATTAAGGTTATTGGGATTGAGGATTTATATGACATAACACATCATGCTAGAAATCATAGAAGTGTATTTTCAATCCAAAGGTTTGGCATTTACAAAGAAAGCACAAAGTCATGGTGAACACAATCCAAAAGAGTGGTTAGGTAAATACATTTATAGTGACTTATATGAGATATTTTAGGTAGAACATCTAGAACATTTTTCACATGGCTATCTGGAAAATGCAAGATCGAAGTAGGAATTTGGGAAGAAACAATGCTTACTTGGAGGATCAATTAAATAGCTTGAAAGAGACTAATGAGATTGTAGAGATCACTTAACATCCAAGTACACCAATTAACACACTTAGGCAAGATATTTTAGAGATCAAATCAAATTCAAAGGAAAAACAAGGTGCCAAACTAGAGGGCTTCACCATACTAGGTGTGTACTAGATACAACTACCAAAATGGCTTGCATAAATAGAGCATTGGAGCGGAGAGAGAAGAAGATAAGTCCAAGAGTCACCAATCCAAGTGTCACACTATGGAAACTAGTTATAACATGAAATAATGAGGTGAAAAAAATTCAATAAAAGTGGTCTTGGACAAGTGTCCATCTGGAATGCATCATTCTCCCTCAAGGTGGTGTAGAACTCTTCACCATCCTTCTTTGAAACTGCCCTTTGGTGATGAGTCCATTTGACTATCTAAAACTAACATAGGTATCTTTCACACATTTTCACTATTATGATAAGGTGGAAACAATATTTTAACATCCATCATATTCCCTTAAACTGATAGTCTCTCTTGCACCACTTGTCATTCACTGTATAACAACTACTCACTAACCTTCTAGGTCTGTCTTCACACTTGTTACCTAAGTGACATGTAATTTCTCATTGAAATGTGTTACAAAGGTGTTAGGACACCTATTAAATACCCCTTTATCTTCTGGTCTATCATAGACTTCAATAGGATTCAACATCACTCTTCTCATCTTCATACTTAGACAATCACTTATCCTTCTCACTGTCTATCCAATGACTACATGTAGTGACCAATTTAATATAAGAATTTTCATGCATCACAAAGGTTATAAATGAGTCTTAGGAGTTGGGAAAAGTCTCTAAATGCCTCCTCTATGATTTTCATCTGTTCATTCCCTTCTGCACTTGTAGAACCAGTCAAATCCTACAAGAAACAACATGTTAGGTATGTCTTCACAGGTGATAATATAACAAAAGTGTATGGTGAGGATCATGAGAGAGTGATATTCATGTCCAAACCAATTTAATCCTTATGAAATCATTTCTCACCATATTTTTCCCATCGGGTTCACACAAGGGTTTTAAGAGGGTTTTAGGTGTCTTATATTGTTAATAATGGTTCATAAAAACCAGATGCTAAAACTTCAAACTAATTCCACTTAAGACAATATAAGGACCCCCCTAGACTATTCATATATCTTTGGGTCACCATGCATAGTGTTCGCAGTGATATGAGTAGATGAAAGTGACCTTCAAACTCCTTTTGTGTATTCTGAGTAGGCCTAATATGAATTTAGGCCAAAAATGACCAATCTGAGGTTGTTCTCTGCAACCTGATGGATCTTACTAGTCCTTCACTCTCCCCTAAAATTCCTCAAGTTTTTTTTATATATCTTATTATCTTATGAATAGATTTTGGAAACCTAAGGATTTATGACTAGTATTAAGGCTAGTAGATCTAGACTATAATTATGAGTGTATATCCACCTATGAAAGATCCAAATGGTTTTAGGTTCTTATCCATGATTTTTCACATTTATTATAACTATATACATCATCCCATGATGTATTCAATGCTCTTCCCATTCATATTTTCACCATTGATCTATTAGCTCTATAGGTTTCTTATTCAAGAAGTACCCTGTCTGAGACAAAATAGAGGAAATCTCCCCTATTTTTATAGACTAACTGAGGTCATGGAAGCTTATATTAGGTTATTATAATTCTCTACACCAAATTTCAAGTTCTAATTATGTTTTTAAAACTCTCAATACCTCAAATCCTCTAGGCTAGCTTCTAAGTCTACAAATTGTGCATAGGTAGACTGAGTGTGAAGTTCAAAACCCAGTTATTGACTCAATATTTTCTCTATGTCCCATGTATTTTAGTATCACATGGAGATGTGGTATTGTCACTATGAAATTGGTTTTAATGCATTCATCCCTCTTTACTACCTACCAAACAAACTTGCATCTTGCATTAGCCAAAACTAGTCTGCATACTATTTTGATTATGTTGCATGTAGGTAGAAATTAGGGAGATAAATTGGATCCTGTAGGTGTTTATCAATTTTTGAGCATTGTTTTATATTCTCTTGATTACCTCTAAGGTCATTGAGATCATTTGATTACATACCTCTGTTCATCAACTAACTAGCATCCTTCCTTGCTTAGGCTAGTCTACAGTATGAGGGTCCAAACTGTAGTTGTATATTTTTAGGCGATGTGGAATTCATGTAGGTATATATTTATGAGTAAACATTTTGTTTTCATAACACCATCTTCCCTTTATTTCACCAAGGACCATTCCACACTTAATGAACTCCTTTATGCCTTAAAACCATGTAGTCATGCCTCATCACCAATGCATTATGTGCCACTATAAGCTACAGGTTTATTTAAGCTTAAAATCACTATGTTTCCACTGAGAATCCTCAGTATAATCTTGATTGAATTGAAGATCCACTTATCATCCTCTTCCACTGACTTAGCAATCTCCTTTCATATTTGTACTACTATTAGACCTAGGCTACAAGAAGGAAGCCATTAGGCCACCTCAAACTTCATCAACTTACACCAGCAGAGGATTCTTAATGAGATAAGATTTTCTTTCTAAGAGATTAAGGTAACGAATCCCATTAAGCAACTTTTCAATATCTGACTGATTGCAGGCTATACAATGGCTTAGGATCAACATTATGATCTATGAATGACTTGAGAACTTCCATTCAAGTCTTAAAAATGTGCATAACCTATTTATTGGGCTTTAGATGGCCTTCCATTATCCGTACACAACTACAAATAACTGTAGATTGACTATCATATTGAAGTTTGACCAGTCTACACTCATTGTCTTGGAAACTCACCTCAATCAAATCCCAAGTTGTTCAATGTAAACCTACCATGGATAAATTGACTTAAATGGTTTGGTAAGGGAGACATAGATGTAACATATTGATATAAAGCCACTGATAGAAGATGAAACATATTCCGCAGACTATTGTGATGTTCATTTCCAACAAAAAATGAGATGTTCTTGCCCACATTTCATGAGCACAAATACAAAATAAGATGAAAATGCCATGGAAAGGAAGATAAATCCATGCAAGATCACATACACCACCTAGAAGCATCAAACCAATGCAACAGATGAGAAAACATGAAGGTGTTGGGAATGTGAAGGTAATTTTTATTACTACAGTAGTCTTAGTTCTTGTTCATGAAGCACATTCCATCATTATACAATCCATGAACATGGAATGAGAGATTATTACTAGTGCTAACATCTACCAAATCCATTCATCTTGACTCTACCCCTATTGTTCGCACTAGCTGCAAATCAATGGACTTGTTTGACCTACCAAAGGGAGCGAAGAAAGAGACAAACTAGTTTTCACTATTTTTATACATGTCAGAGCAATCTAAATATGGAGATGACTTATGGGGATCTGAAGGGACACTACTAAAGCTTTCACATGTGCCAAACTTGTCCTACAGTCTTTACAACTTAAAAAACTCTCCTTTTTGTAGGTGGTTTTCTTATTTTAACGTTGAACTTGCAAGTTTTTAGTTATAGAATAGTTCCATGACATTCACCTAATACATGGGACATTGAATAACACTTTGAAACACTTATCCTTAGAAAGAAACCATACAATTCATTAAACTGGCCCAAAGGTAGCATAAAATGATACTAAGACAAATGACACATTTGACCAAAGTAAAACATGTTATTTGAGCTTAGTTATGACCATGGTGGATATTTTATTACTTAACAAAACCCTATAGAAGTTTAAACTTACATGGGAGTTGACTTATTTGACTAGGGGAGTTAAATTAATCAATACTATCTCAACAAAATTAAAGTACAACATAATTAGTAGTGTTATTATAATAATTCAAATTAACATAATAACTCACTTTTAATCAAATATATTAAAAAAATACATAATACTTCTAATTAAAAGAACTTTGAAATAACTAGTAGCTACCAAATGTTGATCAACTTTATATAATACAATGAGAATATGTTCAACTTCTTACTAACTTTTATGATTTCCTTAGTTAAAAGCCAAACATCCTTGAATTAACCATCTTTTCCATCAACAATAACATAGGTAATGCCATATGGTGGAGAAGCAAGGTAGTTTGCTCAAAGTCATGCCTTTCAAAGTTGTTTGAAAATACAACTCCAATAACAACATGTGAAATAAAAATAAATAATTGATATAAATGCAATGTAAATGTTATTCATCTGGAAGTTGGGAGTAAAATTCATCCATCAAATTTTAAAAGCAATTTATATTTATTTAAATTCATAAATTAAATAAAATTATATTTTACATTTTTCACACTTTTAAATTAAAGAATAAGATTATTATGAAAATAAAAATTATTTAAAATGCAACCAAGTTACATAATATTTTTATGAAAAAACCTTTATTTCAATAATAATATTATTTTACTAAAAATATATTAATCTTAAAAAAGTCAAATTTTGACAATAATATTAAAATTAAATATTCATTAAATTTTAGATCTTACACTACAACTAGAACCATATTTTAGATCCTCATATCTTATCCCTTAGTTCATGAAGTGATTTTCCTTATAAATATTTTAGAACCTCATTTCGTAAATGGGAGGGAAGATGTGTCTTTTATCTAAAACCATACTTTTCTTTGATGTTTCATTAAATTACATTGAAAGAAGAATTGGCATAGGTGAAATGTTTGTATTTTTAATAAATTTTTATATTGATTTTTATTTTAAAAATAGACAATGAAATTGTTTACATATAAATAATAATAATAATGATAATGATGATAATATTTTTCATATTTGTAATATATAATTACATACAAAAAGTTTATCAAAAATTAAAAAATATATATGTGCTAAACTGCATATTAAAAAGGTTCAAAATACTAATTTAAGTGAGAAAAAGAAAAAAAAAGGAATTATAAATCAATTTTATTTTTACTTTTTAATAAAGATGGGAAATTTCGTATTTATAAGAAATTACATAGATGAAAGAACTTGTATAAATATTACAAAAATTTTAAGATCAATTTGTATTTAATGATTTAATATCTATATTTTAATAATTTTAATAGAAATGAAAATTATAAATTACAATAAAATCAAATGTTAAAATTATATTAAACAAATAAAACTACTATTTTTTAACAATTATATTATAAAAATACTAAATTAAAATTTCCCTACTAAACTTTGGAAAAAATAGAAATTTACAATTTAACAACATTAAATTGGAAAGGATAACCAATTAAAATGTATCTATACTAGAAGAAAAGTGATTAGAAAAAATAAAATCCCAAATAATAATATTTTGAGAAAAGGATTCTAATAATGCCATGAGACACATAGTGGTCAACGGCTCTATCTATATAAACATATTATTCTTCATCCTCATACGTCGTCACAAATTGCTCTAGGGACCATTATTTTATAATATGAAGAGGCATCCCAATGCCAAAAACATATGAAATTATAGCATACCACCATCATCATAATTAGTATAACAAAAACCTAACAATTGTAGGAAGCTCCCAATCAAATACAGGGTAAATGTGTCGGTTTTTTTTAACTATAAATTTTTAGGCTATAAATCAATAATCACTAATTAAGAAGGAGACGTAATTCCATATCGACTCTAGTCTTACTTTTATAACGAATTTGATTAATTAAAAATTATATCAATATAAATATTATTATTGATTTCAATAATTATTAAAATAAAATATTTATTATTATTTAAATTTTATTATGAGTGTAGACACCGAAATCGTGTCTAACTCTTGTTTATTCCTTCCCCTTGGTCCATTCTTAACCCATACAATTACTAATTTAAAATAATAAACTTATTTTGAATTAATAACCCCCCTCCTTTGACACACCACCCATGACACCTCGCCTAGGACACCTCGCCTTGGACTAATTTCTACCCTATGACTCACCCAAGACCTATTCTTACTCCTTTCCAACCGCCTAACCAACTCTCGTGCGTATTTATCCTAACCTTCGACAATTCTCCAACGGATTATGCACCTGGCGGATGGAGAACGGGCTTGCTGGCCCTTTTATTCGTTCTGCACCCGCCGACGTCGGTTTACTTAAACCGACTTCTAACCTCTTTTTGGGGCTAATCACAAATCACGAATCACAAATTCTGAATCCCGGGAGCTAATCAGGACTCTTGACTCCGCTACTCTGTCAATCAATATGCCAATTTCTCAACCAAGCCTCTCACTCTCTCCCTCAGGTGCAGCAACAGGAATTCTGCCTTCAACAACTACAACAGCATCAGGGTTCCACACAGGCTACATCAACAGCAGGTACGGGGATCAACAGCACTCCTTCAACAAGGCACAGGTAAGTATTATGTTTGTACTTTCATTGTGTTTTCTAGTCATTTGCTTCTAAGTATTATGAATTAGATTCAACACTTCCTATCCCCAGACCAAACCAGACCCGAATCCTTATTTCCCTGTCTCCCTATTGGCCTCCTCTACCCTTCTGTCCATTTGATTCCCGTGCATCTTTGCCCAGACCTTCAGACTACCCCAAAACCAGACTCTCAGACCCAGACCCCCAAACCATTCAACCAGGTCCAAACTCTGTCTCAGATCCGTCCACAGACCAAAACTCGTCCAGACCTTGTCCATAGACTACTGCCCCGACCGACGCCGGCCACTGCCCCAACCGACGTCGACAGACTAACCGATGTCGGCAGACTCAACAACCAACGCCGGTAGGACCACCGACGCCGGCCATTGTGACTAGTCCGACAGCGTCTTTCAGGTAACCCTTTGCTTCCATTTTTCTTTTCAGTCTTTTATCATTTCAGTATTTTAACATTCTGCTATTTATCAGACGTCTTTTTTATCGACTAGTGGGTTGATATCCCTTAAGGAAGTTTTCATACTTCTGGGATCAGGCTTTCGCTTGGCAACCCACCATCTCCTTATCTAACGCCTTCTTTTGTCCAAGTCTCTTTTCTTTGCAGGTGTCATTCCTCCACAGCCAAAGAGGAGTTCTCACAGCGTCTGGATTACGGTGCGCACGACTACATCCAGGTACACACAAGCCTTGACCATTTCCCTCTTAGTTTTTTCATTTTCTCTCTTTGAATGTAGAAAGCGAAATTAGCGTAGAAACATTCTGACACGCCCGGTGGGACCTTAGGTTCTTTCTTGGGTTCTTTTTCTTTTCGTTCATATAGGGTGCATTAGGATCCTCCCTCTTCACCTCTTTCTTCTCTTCTAAATGACATCATAAGCAGGAATAAAAAGAACTTTTCTTTTCTTTTCTTGCATTTCTAGACTAGTATAAAATCATATCATTCAACCCTTTCTCAACTTGTTTTTCATCCGAACTTAACATTTCGACTTGGGGCTTAAAACACGCTGCATTGCATTCCTGCTTGCTTGCATTTCTTAGTCCACACTTAGTAATTAACAAACCGTATATTGAATTAATCATAGATCACTTGATGTTACACAACCTAAACCACTTGCACTAAATCAAACATCAAACTTACCTGAGACAAGGCCCGACTGGGATTTCATCCCCCAACGGATACCTTACCCGTCCCGGCGATCCTACTTGGATTTCATCACCAAGGGGAAATCCCACTCTATTCTCTGGCAGAGTCTAATCTCTAGGGAAAGTATATTTTGGCTAAGTGAGACCAGCTTATCACTGGACTTGTGAAGTGAGGGGAGCTTGCTCCTTAGCACCAGGCCATGTACGGAACCTAACCTAGACTTTTTGAGCACTTAAACAAAACCCTGAAACCATCCATAGACTAACTCTTCTAGGACCCCTCTAACAGCCAACCTCCCAAACATCACTTTAAGGCATAAGCCACAGGATTTTAAAAAGTTGATTCTTAGGATTTAACGCTTAGGGCCTGTCTGTCTCTATCTCTATTTTTCTGTTTCTATCTAGTTTTTTGAGCTAGTGAGGACGTTCTTCTTCCTTTTTTCCAAGAATCTTCAAATTTTTTGAGTTTTTGGAAACCACAGTCACCGGCATCAGCTTTACAACCGACGTCGGCCACCTTCCTCCACCGGCATCAGTTATCTGACTGACGTCGACCATATTTTCTCACCGACATCGGTTTTTTAACCGACGTCGGTCACTGTCACAGTCCTTTTTTCCAAAACAGCAGCCTAAAACCCGACCCTTTTTTCTGTCAAAACCTCATTCTGAGTTTCTAAAATTGAAAAAAACACAGTTTCTAGAACCTGCCCCCCTTCTTGCCTTGAATGGTTTTGACACACAGTCAAACCAAGGCCCTTCTTGACCACATTAGCCATCAACCATTTTCATCTTCCCTGTCCCTAACCAGTCCTATAATGGAGTTCCACTCGGAGACTGAAAGAACTCCTACAGGACCGACCCCGACTCAAACTCTCATCATTCCTGAAGGGGACCAAGATTTCGAAAGATTCTTGGACCTCAACGTCACAGCCCTCCAAAACTATCTCGCAAGAAACCCAACTCGAGACCTTTCGGGTGAAGCGACGGTGACATCGACACCATTCGCTACCCAACCTTTTATGACCGAGCCTTTTGCCTCAACCATTAACCCGACCATGGCCAATACGCAAAGTTTGGCCTCCACATCTATTTTTAGACCGACTTTCATCGAGGTTCCAGTACCCCCTCAACCACATACAATTCAACCAAGTTCTACATCATACCAGAACTTAATTGTCTCGACCCCTCACACTCGTGCGCCCATAAATGCAGGAGTGCCAACCTATCCTTCTACCAGTGCTGCCATTCAACCACCTTTGGCGGTATCCAGTCAACTTATACCTTCTACTTCCATAACCCAACCACACTTGGCCTCTACATCTATCCCTGTGACTAGTCATCCATACGTTGCGCCCCCACAAACGCAACCGACTACGTCGTATGCCTCCTCTAACCTCTTGCAAGCACCCTACAACCTAGATGGTGCCCCGTCTGCCAATCCGTCAGCAGACCTCATCAAAATGCTGATGGATAAAATGTCCAGTCTCGAGACCTCTATCTCTGGTTCATGCAATGCTCTCTCGTATGAGCAAATTTGCAACGAGCCCATCCATCCTTCTGTCCCAATTCGACCATACCCTAACCAATGGGAGCTTCTTAAATTCACTCGCTTCCAGAGTAAGGAGGACCCGCAACAACATCTATGGGCATTCAGACATGCCTGCTATCTTATAGCACATGACGATGTGTTACTTTTACGCACGTTCCCCATGTCGCTTGCTGGCCCTGCCCTTGACTGGTATAGCTCGTTTACCAGACATTCTATCTTTTTATTCATTCAACTTGCCCAATTATTTCTCGGCCATTTTTCTATCAACATCACCAAACAAGTCTCAATCATAGACCTCTACTCCATCAGGTAATTCGACGATGAATCAATAGTCGATTTTGTCACCTGTTCGAAAGGCTTGATTAACCAGCTCTCATTCTCTTTGCCTCAACCTGAGCTCATCAAGTTCTTTTCTCGAGCATGTGCCAGGCACATCTCTTCTACCTTACGGATTCAGACATTCCGCACTTTCGACGAAGCTTTCACCATGGCTTGAAAGCTTGAACTCTGCGCCATTGAAGAGGATAAGGTCAAATTGCATAATACCAACGCAAAAACCAATGACCCTTCTTCTTCCAAACCTTCTTCTTCTGCCAACTCCAAACCCAAAGGAGTGGCCAACACTATGGTCATTAGATCACCATCCTCGACGACAACTAATTACTCTCAACCTTCTACATCCCCAAGCATCACCAAACAATTTCAACAACGGTACATCCAACGTTCATACACTCCACTTGGAGAATCATACGCTTCCATTTTGGAAAAACTTGTCAAGCAGGGGGTCCTCAATCTCCCTCCAATCCGACCACCTCAATTCGACCCTTCAAAAGCCCTCCCTACATGGTATAGGGAAGCCGACTTCTGTCACTTTCACTGCATCCACGGCCATGACATCGACAATTGCCAAACTTTCAAGAACATCATCCAAGACATGATCGACAAGGGGGATCTTATTTTAGATAACCCGAATGCGCCTCCCAACCAACACATCGATATTTTCAAACAACCATTTCCGAACCATCCTCCTACTCAAAATAATGTCCAGACTTCGACCAATGACCCCCAAGACCATAATATTCACACAATTAACACTATCCTACCTCTTGTCCCTAACCAACCTCCTTCATCACAAGATGAAGAACTTTCTTCTCCTATTAGTCCTCCATCTATCTATCTTATACTGGAAGATGCCTTGACCATGCCAACGCCATTAGCCCTACCTTCATCTGAAGACCCTACCTTGCCTACTCCTCAACTACAAGAAGAAGGCACGATCATCCCTGCCCTCTGCCCTCTTGAGGAGCCGCACTCCCTTATTTCTTCTCCATCAGAAAAAGAACCAGTCTCTTCACCCATTTCGATCAAGGAAGACCCAGTCACAGTTTCCTCTTGCCTTTTGCCTGAGATTGCTACATCTCACTCACCTCCATCCACATCTGAACCCAAACCCGCATCTAACCTCGCCTCGCACAAAGGTGGCCCTCAACCCAAACCAAAGAAGGCCACTAAACCACACCGGAGGCCTCCTCCCCCACCTTCGTCATTACCCTCAATCTTAGGCCCGCATCCGTCCACTTTAATAGGAGTTCTTCCTACTCCCATACTTCATTGAGGCAAGTCGCCTCCATTACTCTCTCAACCCATCACACATATATCTCCTCCAAACCATCGACCTATGCCTCTTACGCCTCTCAAATCAAAGTCATCAACCCCCACTGTAACAAAACATCCAGACCTATTAGCAAGTTCTGATGCCTTGCTGTTACGGCGATTGTTGTAGTCCTCTCGCATCAATCTCCCGCCTCTTAAATCATATCAATTTCTCGGACCAAAACTACCCTGGTTCGACGACACTCACATTTGTGCATATCATCGCATGCCTGGGCACGACACTGAGCATTGTTGTGCCCTCAAGGTTGCCATTCGCCAATGTCTGGGGAATGACACCTCTCTTCTCGACCATTTAAGCAATAAACCTTCAACACCACCCCACTCATCAACTCTCGGATCAAGGCCATCTTGGTTCAACAACTCTAAATTCTGTCATTATCATCAAACTCTGAGACATGACACTGAGTGTTGTTGCGCTCTCAAAGCTGTCATTCGTCAACAACGGAGAAAGGATTCCCTTCTCATCAAGGACCCTCTCGACCACCTCTTTGACAAATCATCAACACCAACCCATGCTTCTCAAACCTCATCGCCTAAATCAGGACCTCCATGCCAGACTATGATCCCTTTGCCGCCTTTGACCTCATTATTCGACATCAATACAGTCCATCTAACCACTAAGCCTCAACCGAATTTGACCAATCTATCCAACATTCTCCCTAAGCGACTGGGGGAATCCAACCTTATCCTGACCTCGACCAAATATTCGACCAACTTTGACCAGACATTCGACCAAACTTTGACCAAGTCTCAACCAATCATCAATCAACCTTCTTATCATGACCCCGACCAGCATCAACCAAACCTCGACCAAACTTCAATTATCAAACATCAATCAACCAAGCACCTATCACTTCTTCAAACCGTAATCAATCATCGTGACCAATCTCGAAGAGGCAAATGGGGCACCTTTGCTCCTAATTGACTCGAACCTTAGTGCACAAGCATGGCCCAAGGACTTATCAGAACCTGAGCCCCTTTTATGCCTTGCGTCCATGACCATTCTTCTGTTAGTCGAGTATTCATCACTTGACATTTTACTTGAGCTCGTCCCTTGAGCAATCCCCGTCCTCTTGATCCTTATTCCTTTCAACCCTATTCCCTTAAACAAGTCCTAGTCAACCCTTTTTGTCAAGCATTAATGCTCTGTCCTAATAAAAGGGAACCTATAAACCTCTACAGGCTCGTCCATGGCTAAATGTCAGTCAATAATTATATCAAAAAAAATAAAATAAAAATAAAAATAAATAAATAAATCTCATACCAAGTCATTAAACTCTAAGTGTAGACTGCTCCCTCGAAGGACAGCTACACAATTGCTGTATTACTAGACTGCTCCCTTGAAGGACAGCTAGGCCAACATATCAAACATTTAAAGCAAAATATAGACCACTCCCTCAAAGGATGGCTATGACTAACTATTGCTTCAGACAGCACCTCTTTTTCTGAAGCTTCCCGCATTGATCAACTTCACATATATGACCACCAAAGCAAAACAACATTCCTATGCAGACTTTCCGCTTCAATCAGTTTGCGCCAAAAAAAAAATAAAAAATAACTGACAAGTTATAAAGTCATGGACATGCCTATAGTCATTCTTGGGTTACCTATAAAAGGGGCAAGGTTCTTCCTGCCACAAAAGGGTTACCCCATCCTCTCATATCATAATCCTACTTATCACCCCAACATACTCAAGGGACTTCGAGCTCACTTAACATCAAGTGATTCGATTACTTCTCTAGCATCAACCATGGTCAACGACGCGATACATAAATGGGGATTTTGTTCTAACCCCCATCCATGCTTTCATTCTGGTCCTTGTCAATGAAAGAGCAATTTGCCTTTCACTTATCTTTCACACTTTGGCCACATTCAACCAAACCTTTTTCTACCCAACCAAGCCAACATTCTCAGACCAACAACTCGACATCATGACATTGTGACATCATCATTGTCCTTTTCACATAGTTTCTATGGACACCAATACACATGAAAACTATCGACCCGACACAATTTATGTTAAGCATAAACCAATACTTGCTGAAGCATAAATAGACCTCAATTCATTTTTAGCATACATCCATCACGAATATGGAAAATTGTTAGGGATGAAAGACCACTCACCAATGTTACAGAATACACCATTGAAAAAGGCTGTAACATCTTCTTCTCCTCATCATTTCGACCTCGACCTCGACCTAAACCAGCCTATCGACCTCTTTGACCCTCTGTTCGAACTACATTGGTTTGAGGCCCCTTCCAATTTGGGCTATGTAGGCAGCACTCAGTCTTCTGAGGTTAGCTCGGCCATTTCTTTGTCCATTCATTTGCTCGTTCGTCTCTCTCAAGACGTCGATCTTTCATCTTCCATCATGACCAATCAACCAGCCCTGCCAATGTCGAAGTCATTTCTGACTCCTCATGGAGCACATTTGAGATCACTTATATCTCAACCCGACCAGCGACCATGGAGATCACGCCTATCTCCGCAGACCCTGACCACTTCCGAGACAACTCTGTCTTGGTTTTGTTTGCACGCATGCTACCTCACGAATAGATAGCAAAATTATTTGCAGACCATATTTTTGGACCCTCACAAGTATAGGATCGCAAGCCGGTTGATCCGCACTACTTGTGACATTTTCGTGTTTTCAGGAGCACTTTCTGAGCCCGAGATACCTGGAACACGACGACCATTTGGAGCTACAGCTTAGATTGAATAACCCGATCAGCTACGACAAATGTTGGGGCTCAGTTATTTCAATTTTGGCACTCCTCGACCCTCGACCTGCGACCATTTGACCTACCTGTCCCGTGAAGTAGTATGCGCGCAATCACAACTATTGCAGTGTTTTCACTCACTCTTCATCCTTCTCATCCATCTTTTGTCAAATCAACACCCGACATCAGGTTCCCTTCTCTCGACTCCCGCTTTGAGGGGGAATACCTCATCCATACCTCAGGGCAATCCACATCATCTCATACCTGGGGCAACTAACTCTTATTTTTGTCTTGTAGTTCATCCAGAACAACCAACAAGACAAAAAAGGGCAAATGTAGACACCGAAATTATGTCTAACCCTTGTTTATTCCTCCCCCTTGGTCTATTCCTAACCCATTCTTAACCCATACAATTACTAATTTAAAATAATAAACTTATTTTGAATTAATAACCCCCTCCTTTGACACATCACCCATGACACCTCACCTAGGACACCTCGCCTTGGACTAATTCCTACCCTATGACTCACCCAAGACCTATTCTTACTCCTTTCCAACTGCCTAACCAACTCTCGTGCGTATTTATCCTAACCTTCGACAATTCTCCAACGGATTATGCACCTGGCGGATGGAGAACGGGCTTGCTGGCCCTTTTACTCGTTCTGCACCCGCCGACATCGGTCAACTGTTGGTCGACGCCGGTGGGATCGCCGACGTCGATTTACTTAAATCGACTTCTAACCTCTTTCTGGGGCTAATCACAAATCACGAATCATAAATTCTGAATCTCGAGAGCTAATCAGGACTCTTGACTCCGCTACTCTACCAATCAATCTGCGAATTTCTCAACCAAGCCTCTCACTCTCTCCCTCAGGTGTAACAACAAGAATTTTGCCTTCAACAACTACAACAGCATCAAGGTTCCACACAGGCTACATCAACAGCAAGTACGAGGATCAACAACACTCCTTCAACAAGGCACAGGTAAGTATTTTGTTTGTACTTTCATTGTGTTTTCTAGTCATTTGCTTCTAAGTATTATGAATTAGATTTAGCGCTTCCTATCCCTAGACCAAACCAGACCCTAATCCTTATTTCCCTGTCTCCCTATTGGCCTCCTCTACCCTTCTGTCCATTTGACTCCCATACATCTTTGCCCAGACCTTCAGACTACCCCAAAACCAAACTCTCAGACCCAGACCCCCAAACCATTCAACCAGGTCCAAACTCTGTCTCAGATCCGTCCACAGACCAAAACTCGTCCAGACCTTGTCCATAGACTACTGCCCCGATCGACACCGGCCACTGCCCCAACCGACGTCGGCAGACTAACCGATGTCAGCAGACTCAACAACCGACGCCGGTAGGACCACCGACGCCGGCGACTGTGACTAGTCCGACAACATCTTTCAGGTAAGCCTTTGCTTCCATTTTTCTTTTCAGTCTTTTATCATTTCAGTATTTTAACATTCTGCTATTTATCAGACATCCTTTTTATCGACTAGTGGGTTGATATCCCTTAAGGAAGTTTTCATACTTCTGGGATCAAGCTTTCGCTTGGCAACCCACCATCTCCTTATCTAACGCCTTCTTTTGTCCAAGTCTCTTTTTTTTGCAGGTGTCATTCCTCCACAGCCAAAGATGAGTTCTCACAGCGTCTGGATTACGGTGCGCACGACTACATCCAAGTACACACAAGCCTTGACCATCTCTTAGTTTCTTAATTCTCTCTTGAATGTAGAAAGCGAAATTAGCATAGAAACAATGAGATACTATATAAATTATTATGCATAGATGTACAATCATTGTTGCTCAAATAATAGTGCCTATTCATCTTCATTTTTATGGAGAAGTAATATTCATCTTTATAGTACAAAATCTTCATTATTCATATTTTTTTAAGTTTTCATTTTTATTATTTTCTAGAACAATAAAATAAAAATATAATATTTATACAAAAAAATTATGAATATCATGAAATGATTACATTTTGTAATCACTCAAATTTGGTCATAAATATTTGATTTCAATAATTTCAATGTTGACCTACTTTCATTTTAATTTCTTTGAGTATTTTATATGTGGGATATATTCTCCCACCTCATTTTATCCTAAACATTTATAGAGACGCATCCCTTTCTAAGTTGCCTTAAAATTTATATGTTTCTTTGCAAGGTAAGATCAATCAATATGGATCAATTTTGACCCCTATAAATGGATCTTATTTTTCACCCTAACAATAATCACTTTATAAATTTCAACTATTCTTTATAATTTGATCCATTTTTTTAAGATAAATAATATAAAGTTTTTCTCTTTTAAATTATTATAAACTCACATTTAAATTATTTATTTTATTACTTAACAATTTTAATATTTAAATATATTTATGTTATTGCACACTGATCAAATTCTTTCTAAATTCAATTCTAATAATTTGAAGTATTCCTTTAATCAAATATCCAAATCACTTTAAAGAAAACCCAACAAATTTATTAAAGAGAGGGAAAATGTATTAAAAATAGAAGTTTTAATTTCCATTTATGTATCCATTTACTTGGAAAGCGAGAGGAGAGATGGAAATAGAGACAATTCATTTCATAAATAAGGAGTTCTCCAATAATATTTAGAGAAAAAACAATTAAAAAATCAGTAAATAGAAATCCATGAGCATCATGGAAGGTGCTTGGGCTCTCTAGATTGAATTGAAAAAAAAAACACACACACACAATAAAATTTGAACAACAAAAATAGGGAAAATAAAAAATTAAATTAAACACCCAATAAAATTTCAATTTTTTCTTGCCAGATTTGTATATAATCCCAGTAAAACAGATTGAAGAAGATTACATTGAATTAGTAAAACTTTTTGGAAGTTTGGACTTTTCTTATTCAATTTTCATATCTTATAGCAAAAGCAAGCTCTTACCTTTAAATTGTATCCGTCTTTAAAATGGGTGCTAATTTTGCTATCATTCATACTTTGATTTTACAGTATTTTGGAAAAAAAATCTGCTCAGAAGTATTATTGTCGAATCTCTGATGAAAACTCTACAAGCGATAATCCAAAGTCACATCTAAACTCCCAATGCTTTTCTTTTTGCAGAAAAACATTCATAAAAATATAAGAATTGTGTAAAGCAATTTGCAGGAAGCAGTCTGTGAAATTCAAAGAATCAGCGTAAACAGGCTCCCATGGCAGATTTTAACAAAGAATGCACAAAACGTAAAATAGCATCCATGAACCACCTCCACATAATCCTTGTTTTGCTCACATTAAGATTCAAGTCCGCCAACACCTGTATAGCCTCCGGATGCTGGTAAAAACAAAACAGAACTCTCGGAATTCATTAACTAAAACAACAATATACTAAATTTCTCGCCTTCAAGACATATTTTTAATATAATTTCATCGGATTGAATGTTTGTTACAAATAATCCCTGGTAAAATATATCTACATTGTAAGGGTACTTATTTATTGTATTTCACCAAACTTTTTAATGAAAATAGTAACCAAATACTCTCTAATACATGTTATATTAACAAACATTAATGTTATAAAATGGCCTCTTCCGCTCCTCTTCCCACCCAAGTGCTTTGTTTGCAGGAGTTTGTTGTCGCTGGTGCGCCATTTGGGTTTACTGTTGTAGTTGTTGCAGGGTCCTCTGCAGCTTCTGGTGTGTTGTCTGGTGTCGCTGCTGCTATTGTTGGTGCTCCGCTCAAGCCAGGGCCTTAAGTTGTTTCTGGTGCGTTGTCTGATGTTGTTGTTGGTCCGCCGCTTGACCCAGGGGTTGCTACTATTACATGCCTAGGTCTGGGGCAACTATTGCTGGGATGATTTTGGAATCTTCCCCTAATATTCTAATCTCTTTTGCTAATGTGGTGCATGTTGGAGCCCCATCCTCTCATAAGAACACTAGGGGTAGGGTGAAACTTTCAGCACTACCCTCCCCTGTTAAGATTTTAGGAGATGAAGTGTTAAAAAATGAGGAATATTTTTCTTAGAAGGTTTTGATTTGCATATTTGATAGATTATGGACACAACTCCAAGATCTAAACACTTGAATCCTTGAGCAATGGCGTCCCCTTACAAAAAGGAAAATAGAAATTTACCCTTATGCCAAAGGATGCTTTGTTGTTGTTTTTGATTTCTTATTGGATCGAAATGCTATTTTTGATGGTCGGTCTTAGTTCTAGGGACAGCATGTTCTGCTGCGAAAGCCTTGGGTCTCTACCTTTAACCCTGCACAGATTCTTTCAACAGGGTGTCAATTTGGATTCATCTACCAAATTTGTGTCTACATTTTTGGTGTGAATCTTGTTATAAAGGCATTGGCAACTCGATGGGTCGTTTTATCATGGTAGATCCCGCCACTACTCATTTCTCTCACACCACTTATGCTTATATCTTAGTGGACTTAGATTTGTCTATGCCTCTCTCAGCGGAGGTTGTTTTACAAGTTGGTGATCGTTCTTGGTGCCAGCACTTGGATTACGAAGGTATCCCATTTTGTTGTGGGAGGTGCTTTAATACGAGTCATTTGGCATCCGAATGCCCTCACTCAAACGTTGCTCAGTCCTCATCTTGGTGGAAGGATGCTCTACAGGGACATCTTAGAGTAGATGTGGATGATGATGGCTCAATCTTAGATACCTCGGAGCCCTCTTCCGATGATAGGAAGGATTCTCTTCCCCCATTGCATGACTGTTTTGTTGTTGGGTTTGCTGCAGGGACCTCCCCTGTTGTTGCTATTGATCTTGAGATTGTTGTTTGGACCTCCCCTATTGTCGTTATTGTTGGGACTGCTTTTGGGATCTCCCCTACTGTAACAAGGACCTCCCTTGTTGTCTCCCCTGTTGTCATTGTTGTTTTTGGGACATCCTTAGGGATCTTAGTTGTTGTTGATGCTAAGTCTAGAACTGTCATTGTAGGTATGCAGTGTGTTGCTGAGGATGATACTGTTGTGCCCGCTTCACAAGCTCTGCCCCATTCAAAAGATTTGGTGAGTTTTTCACCTTCATCTCCTTCTTCTGTGATTGGAGATCTAGATCCCTATTGGATTGTTGTCCAAAGGAGGAAGCATGGTCTCCTAAACATGTTTCTCAGACTCGCATTCGGGCCAAAGGTGTTAGACCTACCAGATCAAGTCTTGTTATTGTATAGTTTGCAATTTAACTTTTTCGACTATATTGTCCGACTGCGATTGATACGTTGTTTTTGGCCTATGGTTAACCTTTTTTATTTTTAACTCTGAACGCTGCTTTGTATTGGGCTCAAAACTCTTTTTTCATACTGTTCTAATAAAAAACAAACATTAATGTTATTTGAACAATAATTATAAAAAAATACAACAATTTTTAAGCCACAAACATCACATTAACTATAAAAAATGACAATGCAATAAATATTATTATTATTATTATTATTATTAAAACAAATTATATAAATAAATAAAATACATTGTAAAAATTATAAGTGCAAAACTATATAAATGTTAAAGTAAAACTTTCAATAGAAGCATCTCATTGGTCAAAGTGAGGAAAATATTGAATCTTGTTGATCTTTATAGTACGTACTTTGCCACTACAACTATTAGATTACACATTCAATAACTCATTCAATCATATAAATTTAAACTCATGAAGTTTTTTATAATAGATAATTTATGCATTTATTATTAAGATGATTTATTCAATCATTTATCCACTAATTTTATATTTAGTTTGAGTGCATAATTATTTATATATTAAATATACTAAGAGAAATTAATCTTAAGATTTTAATTTTGAATTTTTTTTGCATATTTTATTGATTAATAATTTTATTATTTTTTACCAAATTTTTATTGATAAATAATATTAATCTATTTATATTGTTGTTCAGGGTTCGAAAAAAAATTAGTAGAAAAAAGTGCTCCAAATTTTACTATATAGGTCAATATATTATGATTTTTTTAGATTGAAACATACAACATAATTAAACATAATACATATACGATAAAAAAAGATGGGTGATATGACAACACACCTCGAAACCAAAACATATCGGCAAAACCCAACAAACCAAAACTACTAAAAGTTTATTACATCATAGTTGACATCAATAATTCAAGAGATAAAAAAAGAATAAACAACATATTGAGCAACAAGAGCCCTTAGCATCAAAAATGGAGGAGGCGATGGAGGATTATTAGGCGTGTCTCTCCATCCTCCTCAATGGGAGGGAGAGGTATCATGTATGGTTCAACAATCATCTTGTTTATTTTATTTTTTATTATCTTCTTCAACTTATTCATTTTGAGCACGACAGTGGGAAATGACAAGATCCAACCAAATGAAAATTTCCTTGACCATTTCCTCCCGAAGGGGCAAAACCTTGCATGACCAAGATCCATGTTAGATGATGATCTCCCTCTAAATCCTTCAAAGGGAGATAATCTACACTTGGGAAGAGGGGGAGAGGTGGAAAACACAGAGCGACTCTATGATATACGATGATCACGACTCTGAGATCTACCATGACCCCATCGATCTTGCTCTCTATGTTGATAGTCATGTAGGGAGTGGTACTCTACTGAGTGTACATGGGGCATTACGCTAGTGATCCAGAATAGTGCAAAGATTCCTACCCTCTATCTCCACTTTATTAACTTGAACTTGAATCTTCAACATAACATTAAACAATATATTTTTACTAATTTAATAATAAACAAAATAAATTTATATCTAAAATGTTTTAGTAAAATAATTCAATATAATATATAAATTATAGATTTTTTTTAATTTTCATTATATCAAAGTATCTTTATTGCTCAAAACATCATCATAATATATCCCACAAAAATAAAATATTGTATTTAATGAAAACATTCTCTTTAGTGAATAAGTGTTTAGATGTCATTTCTAAACTTATTGTCACGATATAATATTGTCTGTGTTAATTTGTGATTGTTTGAACTTATGTAAAACCTGGGGTTGAGCTTAAAATGAGATAGTTTTAAGCTCATACGGATGATTTGGGTTATTTCCATGACTGTATGAACGATCATGGTCCACGCATACAACTTTTGAAGTGAATCTTCAATTTTGTTCGTATGTCTTTTACTTCTTGTCTTATGTCTTAAATTCATGCATTTAGATTTCGAATTTATAAAACGAAATTCACTTTAAGCAAGTCTTGCAAAATTAAATTTTTGGAAAGTTTAGTTTAGGGTATACATGGATATAGTTAACATTTTTTCTTTGATTTTTTAAATTTCTTAAAATATTTGTAAAATTATGAAATAATAGAGAAAAATAAACAAATTTTCCAATCATATGTTAAATATATTAACTAAATGTTTGATATTAAATGATCTCAATTATATCTATTTTTCAAACTTTAAAAAATTAATATATATAACTAACCTCTATTAATTAAAATAAATAAACAAACAAATTAAACCAAATTTAATAATTTATAAAAATTTATCTCAAAACCAATATTAAGACTATACAAATAGTCATGATCACATATTAAAATGTGTATGAATGCACACCATTTTAATGGCTATTATTTTCTCCCATTGGGAAAGAACTTGCAACATTTGACGCCAAACGTATGCTTTCTTAGTAACCAAGTCAAGTAGCATCTGTTCCATTTAATGTTTGTTGAAACCTTACCAATTTTGCATCTATAAAATATCAGATTGAGAGGGTGAAGTTGAAAACGAAATGGGTAGTTGACTTTACACAATTAATTAGCAAGTTGAAAAATAAAAATAAAAATATCAGAGTTGCATTTCATTGCAAGTTTTTGTATTTGGAATGTTCCCAAGGTGAGAACAAGAAAGAAAGAAAAAGAGGTATATATTTGAGTTGCATTTCATTGATTGTGAAAGGGTGGTTGACCTATATATATTTGAGTTTATATTTTATTATATAAAATTCTATTTGTATGGAAGTATTTGAAATGATCACTCAAACAAGAAAGAAATACTTATAGTGAAGGGGTAGTTGACCTATATACTTTTGCGTTAATTTTGATTATATATACGATTTTTATTAGATAAAAGTATTTGATTTTTATTTATTTTTAATTTTTTTATGATTTGCATGATGTTTTGTGTTTTTATTTTTTATTTTAATGTATATTAGTTAATTATCGAGAAAGGTGTTGTACAATGATAATGGTGGAGTAAAATGTAATTATATTGTTATGCATTTTATAATAGTAATAATGGGTTAAAGTGTAATGAAGTAAATTATTCATTTTAATTTTTGTTCTTAAATTTAATATCTATTCGATCATTACATGTCAATTTTAATTTTAGATTTGACATTTATTTAATCGTCACGTATAATTTTTTTTTTTTTGCTTAGATAATTTAATTGAAAAATTATAATATATTGGTCATACAATGAAGTTTGAAGCCCTATTTTTTTTCAAAAATGTTTTTTGGAGCCCAACATATTGATGTAGTTAGATAGATACCATTGTCACTAGTCAATGTGAAATTGGATAAGGTAATGAATTTATTAATCAATGTGGTATGTGAAAAATTTAAGATAAGAATGTCAATATTGAAATCTCTCAATATATTTAAGATAGATATATTTAAGATATATATACTAGTCTAATACGATGTTCACTTTCAGTAGTGTAATCTAGTGAGTTGTTCACTTTTTTGTTTGACCTTAATTTTGACATGTATTTGACTATCACAAGAAAATTTCAGCCTTAAATTTGACATCCATTTAACTATCACTTAGAAGTTTTTTATTTTTACTTGGAGAAGTCAATCAAAAAATCATAATATATTGGTCATATAGTGGGGTTTGAAGCCCATTTTATTTTTTCTAGAAATAATTTTTTGAGTCCAACATATTGTTGTAGCTAGATAGATATCATTTATCTTCAATCAATGGAAATTTAGGGAAGGTAATAGAATTATTAATCAATAGAATGTGTGAAAATATAAAATAAAAACTTCAAGATTGATATCACTCGACGTATTTTAAATAGGTGTATTTAAGATATATATACTAGTAATAATAATAAGATATGGAGTAATTTTAAGGATTTGTTAGTAGGAAGAGTAATGATGATTATAACTCATTGTTTTATAATTCTTATTCTTTTACCTTTTTACTATAATTAGTAAGGAAGGGTAATGGCGATTACAATTAATTATTTTGGATTTCTCATTATTTAGCCTCTTTACTATAATTAGTTTGGATGGATAATGGTGAATATAATTCATCATTGTGGACTTCTCATTTTTTATATTTTTTTATAGCAATTTTTTTTTCGGGATGAGCATGTGCTTTATAAGTTCTCCTCATCTCACTATTATTAAGAGTTGTATCCGTTGTTGTAAAATAACTATGATAGAAAATAGATTTATTAATGATGAGCATGTGCTTTATAAGCTCTCCTTGTCTCACAATTATTAGTAAGAGTTGTATCCATTGTTGTAAAATAACTATGATAGAAAATAGATTTATTAATGATTTAGTATTTGTTTACACTTAAACCAATCAATGTTTCTATCACAACTAATTTGGAATGCCCTTAACAACATTATTTTTGGTCCCAATATCATGCATAAGAATAAGACAATAAAGTTTTTTTCCTAAGTATAAGGATTGTGCAACATATGTGCAGGTTTTATCAAATATGCGCAGGGGTTTTTAGGGTTTGTACCAAAGTTGCAATGGTATGAAGGGTTGCATAAAAGTACATGTGTGCAGGGGTTTCAAACAACAAATAACAAAAGGAAAGTGTGTAAGAACAAGTAGAACCAAAGGGTATGCATAAGTATAGGTGTCAACCCACACATAATAACACATGCTAATTATTCAAAACTAAATCTTATGGGCATCTATTGAAAATATATCTAGGATTTTATAGAGCCTTCTATAAAAAGCTACATGGATCCAATTGTCATGAGTAAGTTAGCAAGGATATATTGTAAATAAGACCCTAGGCATATCATTTAGGAAAAATTGAAAAGTTACATGTTTTATACACTTAGATAGATTCAATGTTTGTAAAGTTTGTAAAATATTTTATTAAAAAATTATCAAGTAGTCTATGCATGAAATTAGTTGTACACACAAGTTTGACGTATATATTTTTGTATAAGCTTTAATGATTAATGATAATGACCTGATTAGTGTTATCATGTGTATTGTGTTTAATGGATTAGCTACTAGCTTGAATGTGAGTGATGTTTTATACTAAATTCTATTAATTTTAGTAATCTTCTTAACAATGAGGTCATGATGTATATTATATGTTTTAGGTGAATGCTTAGACTTAGGTTTAAGTAATATTCCAAAATGTTGGAAAAAATTTAAGTGTTGTTTTAGTTAGTGTTTTATGGATCTAAAAGGTATCTTAAAATATGAAAACATTTTGGTTTTATTATCGGGACCCTATCTACTAAGGTTATAGGGGTTGAGGATTTGTACGACAGAACACATCATGCTAGAAATCATAGATGTGTATTTTCAGTCCAAAGCTTTGGCATTTACAATGAAAGCACAAAGTCATGGTGATCATAATCCAAAGGAGTGGCTAGGAAAATACATTTATAGTCACTTGTATGAGATATTTTAGGTTTCATATCACTATCTATGTATACACAAGATCAGAGTAAGAATTTGGGAAGAAATAATGCGTAGTTGGAGGATCAATTAAATAACTTGAAAGAGACTAATGAAAGATGGAGACGTTCAATAAAAATTTGGTGGAAGGGATCATTGAATCAAAACTCACCTACCTATAGGAAGCAAAATTTCATTTTCTATACAAATTCATAAGAGATTATACTATTATGGATGAAAATGATGATAATTAATTTTGGTGTTGAAAAATTGAAGATGGAAGGATAAAATGATCCAAATGTGAGATAGGTAGTGTAGATACGAAAAATAAATATTTATAGCATCTCAGTCTTGTACATTTGATAAATATAAATCAAGGCTCTATCATTCAGTTATAGACCTCCTTGTTGCCAAAAGGCTCGCATTCTCCATCTCATTGTGCATAAATGTTTATCTCATAGTTTGATCCATATGATTCTAATGACCCATGTATCCTACACTGCACAAAAATCTTAGAACATGATGAACATCCATACATGTTAGTTTTAGATCCATACCTATTTTATATCCCTCTCAACACTACCATCCATATATGAAAACTACCATCAATGACAGTACCTAGATCCTTATCTAGTGTCCACTTTCTGAAAGTTATCCAAATTGAAAATGTTTAAAAACTTATAGATTGGCCTATTTGTATTATTGAACCCTACATTGAGATAGTTTTAAAAGGTGTGGTATAAATACAAGTCCAAGCCTTCTCATTTAACATCTAGTAAATACCAAGCAAGCACTTATTAAGGCTCATTTAATCAATTGCATAATTGAGTTATTCTACCCTATTCATCCTCATTTCTTTACCAGTCATAGGAGCAGTCATTCAAAAGCTCTGAAGCATTAAAAGAGTAGTCTATGAGTGATATCTGTCAATTTACAAGTTAAATCATTACATGCATCTTCATATAGTATATCACACCCTTGTGCACACACACTCCCACACATAGGGGATAAATACATAATTATATGGCCCTCCTTAGAGAATTATCTATGTAGGTAGCACTCAGTATTAAAGGGTCATTAAGGTCAGCTTGACACATTGAGCCCACTAACCTATTTTTGGAAAACTCATTATAAGGGTGAAGAGATAGGGTATTATCAATTAGTAAAGAGTGATAACATGTATCCCACATCAAAATATATCAATAGAAAGGTGATAGAAAACCCAGAATAATAAATTTGGTCACATCAAGATCTAGTTATTATTTCATATTAGACACTTGTGTCATAGTCAAACACTAGTATCGATGGTAGTGTTCAAATCTGACTCTGTCGCTACAAAAGTATAATTTCTAGAATCTTACAACTAATATATAAATTTGATCCTACATAATTTCCACCTATTTCCAACCCAGATCTACTTGCACATAGTAAAACCTATCCAAGTATCATTTATCTTTTCTATTACAATCATTTTAAAATATTTCAAATTTGGTACTTTCTATATTTAGCATATCTCAATATTATAATTTAGGATATTCATTTATTTGAGTTTACAATTAATTTAACTACTATATATCATCCTTTTGCTTGAATTAATTATATATTCTTAACCGTATTCCCTCATTATCTAAATTTAGGGATAAACATTTGGTCAACCCGATATCTTTGTCTCTTTATGTAAATTCTATCTTGCCCTAGGTTATTTAGCCTCCCGAAGTTTTTTCTTTCTATTTTTTTAAATTTATTATATTATTTGTATGCAGCCTAAGCATAGCCCTAGATTTTGTGGTGTTTATATTGAACACTTGGAGCTTCCTCTTCTACAACCTAACAGGGCTCAAACTAATGAAGTATCAAATCATATGCCTAATGAGAGTGTCAATGATGAAAATGAATAAATTGTTGAAGATATTATCATAGAAGATTATTCTAATCATGTAAACAATGAATCTAATGAAGATAATAAACATGAACAAATAGATCAATAGCAAGTGCAAACTATTTCTATGTTTTGAGAGCATATTTGTCAAAACCCTGAGGATATTGATGAGATTCTCAAAACCATATTCAAAACTAAACAATGAATCTAATGAAGATAATAAACATGAACAAATAGATCAATAGCAAGTGCAAACTATTTCTATGTTTTGAGAGCGTATTTGTCAAAATCCTGAGGATATTGATGAGATTCTCAAAACCATATTCAAAACTAAACAATAAAAAGGCACAAATGAATTATCCCTCCCCATGAGTATGTCATTAATTCTTACATCTAGTGGGATCATGGATTATGTTTTCAAACCATTTTTCCCTAGGGACCAAATTCCTATTGCTACATCTATCATGAGGCTAGTGAATACTTAAATACCGGTTTCAACGCCTATATCAACTCAAAACATGTTTACATCCCCTTTGGTGACTGCTCAAATATCTACTCTTAATCCCTATGGGTCTATAGTGAAAGCTCTTATCCAAGTTATAAAAGTTTTTGAAGATAAGGTTATCAATATGAAAAAAATACTTTAAAGTCTCCTCATGCTATTGATTCACAAAATATGTTACATAATCCTCTTGCACCTGAAATATCTTCACACCTTTTTTCAATTGATTTTATTACACTGAAGTTCACATTTTATGATGGAAAGGGTGGTCTTAAACAACACCCATGATCTTTCTATGTGGCATGTCTTGATTATGCCTCCAATGATAAAATTTTGACCAAATTATTTCTAAAGAGATTAAAGGACTATGCTTTATGATGGCTCTATGATTTACCAATCCAATCAGTGAGAACATTCAAGCCTCTAGTAGATTAGTTTATAGCACATTTCTCTATAAACATCATTGAAAATATATCATATGTTCAAATTACAAAGATCAAACAAGGAACTAATGAACCTATCAATGAATATGTTTTGAGATATAAAACAACATTGACCAAAATGACAAATCTAATGGAAGATAAAGAGCTTCAAGACATGTTCAAAAAAATTTGCTTTCCCCATTACATGAGTTCATTATTCTCCATAAGTTTAAATCTTTTGATGACTTCTTCCATATTTTTCAAGGTCATGAAATGAAACTTATTTCATTAAACAAGATTAAGTATGTGGCAAACATATAATACCAAGTTTCATGTAAAACTAAGCTACAAGGTGAAACCTGCAGAACCTAAAAAGGAAATAACCACAATGGTCAATGCAATATCACAACAACCAAATCCGGCTCATCTTATCCAATGCACCTAAGATAAAATTTACAAAAAAACTTGAGTCTCCATCTTTGTTACCTACAAATATTATGGAATGTCATCTCATATCTCTCCCTCTTCCTATAAAGTTGATATGAGTTGACCTTTACCCAAATAATATGATGATAATTCATATTGTGACTATCATCAAGGCCATGCCCATTCTAATAATATGTGTTATACCTTGAAGTTTAATATCTACGATCTTATTGATGATCAAAATATTACCTTTGATGATCCTCCAAAGGATTTGGGTTCACAACCTGGTGATCACCAAAATCAAAATATATTTAACAATCCTTTGTAAGATCATTCTAAGAAAGATCCAAAAATGCAAATGACATACAATGCACATCCTCCTCCAGCACATTATGAGAACCAATTAGATAGGATTATTGGAACTTATATATGTATATCCTCCTTCATCACATTATGGGCACATTTTCCTCTATTACATTTGATGATAGTGAAATAGTGGATGATGACTCAGATCTTCATTCATTGTATATTTGAGCATACCTTTACCATCAACCTATACATAGTTATAAGATCTATAACTATATTATTGAGAATGTATGTACCATAAAATTACTCACACATTTGGGATATATGATGATTTATACCCTTCAACCAAAATGGTTAGATCATTCAATGGGACATCACAACTCATTATTGGTGAGATTGATATACCTTTATAGGTTAGTCTAGCACGTGTGACTATTACATTTTTATTTATACCATATACATGAGTCTTTGATATTTTATTGCGATGACCTTAGATACATAAACTCCAAATAGTACCTTCCACAATATATGGGTGTATTAAATACATTCATACCAATAGGGTAGTCACAATTTTTGAAATTCTATACGAACATCCACTTGAACAAGAGAAGTTTATTCCAAGACAACTAATTATCAAACCTACAAAGGTTAATCCTCCATGAAAGGGTAAGAAATAGATAATCCCCTTTCATAGGTGGCCCATACTTGAAAGGCCTTTGCACTAGATATATATAATGGATTCCACATAATCCTCATCTACACCTTCACAACATATTCAATTATTTGTAGTAGCTAAACATGTTCTAATTACTAGTACTCTAAAGAAACCACATAACACTAAATGATGGATTACATGAACCCATACTCCTTATATTTTTTTTTCATGACCACATATTCCTATTATACATACATAGAGTACCACAGATGTTATAGGTCTAGATATGACACCTATGCATGCTCTTTAGCAATACCACCAGTTTGATATGCCATATTCTGAGTTTAGAGCTACCTATGAGCATCACTTGGATGGGATCATAGGTTGCCCTTTTATTTTCAAATATTTTTAAAATAAAAATAAATAACTATTTTATAAATACAAAAAAAATATATTCAATAAAATAAAAAATATTCAAATAATTTATAAATATAAAAATATTCAGCATTTTCATGTTTATTTAGTTCATTAAAATCTATGTTGTTTACTTTATGTCAGTAAATAGCATATCATTTCTATATACACATATGTTTTATAGATAATGAGTGTGATATAGACATACATTATACCCATGATATCTCAAGCATGGAAATGTTGGACATTTCCTCTTTCAACATGATACACTACATTGGGGGCATCTTGCTTCTATATGATCATGATTGAAATAGGTTCTATTATTTTATGATCAATTTTCATTATATTATTGAGCTTATACATCTTGCACACGTCTATATACATGTTCATATCTTTCATAGTCTACTTGATATGTTATGTTACATAACATTTTTTGCTAACATGTATATGCAAGGACTAGTATGATATGTTTATGTTGGTTGCTTATACTTCATATATTCATATTTTCACTTCCATCGATTTGAGAAGAAAGAATGGTATGCTGATTGGGTGGCTCGTGAAGTGGTTGAGAAGCAAAAAATGGTGAGAAAAGATCACTGTATGCTTCCCCTCAAGGGTGATGTACCTCATTATTTGAAGGCAAACAACCGACCACTTTTTGAGAAGGTTAACCCTCAGAAACCCTTTTTAGTTCAACGACTTGGGATTTTTTTCTCGGTGTTGTATAAAATGATAAACAATTCACCCTTTCTCTTTTTATCTTTTAATGCCTTTAGGCCGAAACAATCCATATGTGTGATGTCATCAATGACTTCTTCAGTGACCATGAGCTTCAGACTGTGCATTCGAACCTCCCTATCATTTTATCCATGAGCAAAATCTTTGAAAATCACCACATTATGGCCAACCAGTCTCTCCATGTAGCTAGTGAGCCCACCCTTGACCATCTTTTTCCAAACGTAGGCATCTTCCTTCACTTCTATATAGGAGATTGGCTCTACCCTATCACGATTACCTCCCATCCTTGGTTGTTTGCTTCTGCTATACTTTTTGTGGATGGGGCCCCTTGCAATAAAATCTAGAATGATGTTGATATCGATGTCATTAAAATTATTAGAGCTTAATGTGAAATAGATCCATACGTGCAATATCTTAAGGTGTGGCCAAGACATGATAACCTTACACATGCGAGATCTCCTCTACCCTTGCTGATTGTATTTAACAATAATGAAACCCATAATATCACATGCTAGATTGTCCTTTGTCGATCTCAATGAAAGGAATGCCATCAATAGGAAATGCCATGTCACCTTGCCAATGGGTGAGAGATCCACTAATGACACCTAAATTTGCCATTTTATTTGTGATTTTATTACCTTTTCTATAAACATGATCTGTGGACAACCCCTTAAAGAAAGTAAGCATATTTTTAGCATCTGCTATTATCTTTATTGCTCGAAACATCCCCATAATATATCCCACAAAAATAAAATATTGAAAAATATTATTTCCAATGAAAACATTCTCTCTAAAATAAGTGTTTATATCTAATTTCTAAACTTATCATCACAATATAATATTGTCCGTGTTAATTTTTAATTGTTTGAATTTATGTAAACCCTAGTGTTGAGCTTAAAATGGGATAATTGTAAGCTCATACGAACGGTTTTGATCATTGTCGTGACTGTACAAACGGTCATGGCCAGTACATGCAGTTTTTAATGTGAATCCCCAGTTTTATTTGTATGTCCTTTACTTTTATCTTATGTCTTCAATTCATGCATTGGATTTTTAAATTTATAAAATGAAATTCACCTTAAGCAAGTCTTGCAAAACCAGATTTTGGGAGAGTTTGATTTAGGCTATACATAGATATGGTTAATGTTTACCCTTTTGATTTTCGAAACTTCTTAAAATATTTATAAAATAATAGAAAAAAATAAACAAATTTTCCAATCATATCTTAAATATATGTTAGATAAATATTTGATATTAAATAATTTTAATTATTTTTATTTTTTAAACTTCGAAAAAATTGATATACATAACTAACCTCTATTAATTAAAATAAATAAATAAACCAATTAAACTAAGTTTAATAGTTTATAAGAAATTGTCTTTGAAACCCTATAAAAAATCCTAACGAGTATTATGACTATACAAATAATCAATCATGATCACATATTAAAATGTGTATGAATGCAAATGGTTATTATTTTCTCCGTTTGGAATATACCTTTGGATAGAACTTGCAATGATTGAGTTGCCCAAAGTTATAATCCAAAAATTGATGCCAAACGTATGTAACCAAGTCAAGTAGAATCTGGTCCATTGAATTATTGTTGAAACCTTACCAATTTTGCATCTATAAATGGTTGCGATTGAGAAATTCTTAGGTTACCATTGAAAGCGAAATGGATAGTTCACATTTACACAAATATTAGAGAGATGTGAAAGAAAAATATCAGAGTTGGATTCCATAGTCAGAACATGAAAGAAATAGAGGGTTATAGTGAAGGGGTAGTTGATCTATATACGTGAGTTTAAATTTTATTATGTATAACATTTTTATTATGTGGAAGTATTTGATTCTTATTTAGTGATTTTCTTATGATTTTTATGTTTATGATGTATAGTATTATTATTTTTTCTTTTTGAAGTATATTATTATTAATTTTTATTTATGATATATATTGATTAATTATGGAGATAAGTGTCGCATAATAATAATGGTAGGATAAAATATAATTATATTATTATATGTTTTATAATAATAAAAATGGATTGGAGTATAATGAAGTGAGTTGTTTACTTTAATATTTGATTTTAAATTTGATATTTATTTGATTATTATATATCAATTTCAATTTTTAGATTTGACATTCATTCTAAGTGTTTGTATTTAAAATGTTCCCAAAGTCAAAACAAGAAAAAAAAAGATGGGAATAATAAAAAGATAGTTGACCTATATATTTGAATTTAAATTTTATTATATAAAATTTTGTTTGTGTGAAAATATTTGATTTTTATTTATTTTTAAATGACCAATCATTTTCTTGTGACTTTTATGTTCATGATGTACATTGTTATTATTTTCTATTCATGAGGCACAATGATGTTAGAATAAGAAAAAAATAGACGGGGACAATGAAAGGTAGTTGATTTATATATTTGAGTTTAAATTTTATTATATATAAGATTTTCATTATGTGGAAGTATTTGATTTTTATTTATTTTTAAACAATGAGTCATTTTATTATGATTTTTTTGTTTATGATGTATATTGTTATTATTTTCTATTCTTTGAAGTATAATATTATTAATTTTTATTTATGATGTATATTAGGGTAAGTTTTAGTGGCGAATATTCGTTAATTCATGAATATTTTGTTTTGGGGGATTTGAATTTGACGATTTTTTTGGGTGCAGGATATGACTCTTTTGTTTAAAATTTCAGGATTTTTTTTTTAGGGGTCAACTCACCAATGATTTAAAATAATTTTAAGGTTATATATGCAATTCGTCATATATATATATATATATATATATATATATATATATATATATATATATATATATATATATATATATATATATATGTTCCCAAAGGTCACGAACCTACCACCGAAGTATCTTTGTTTATCAGATTATGAAGATCTTGAGACTTGAGGTCGCACTCCACCGCTCGATTGATTTCAGCAACAACTAAATCATGTGACAAGAATACACCACTCAATAGCAACCTGCCCACCACCAGCATTATGACACACGATGTAAATCGAATGCCTGATGGCATTATGTCGTGTGGTGGAAACCAGGTGCCTGATCGTAATGTGTCACGTGATGGCAACTTGATGCCTAGTGGCATTGTGTCATGTGATGAAAATCTACCACCTGGTGGTAATATGTTGCACGATGGCAACCTACCACCTGATGGTAATATGTTGTGCAATGATAACTTATTGTCCAATAGTGATGTGTCATGCGATGGACCCTAATCACCCAGCTGCCATGTGTCATGCAACAGTGACATGGCATCAGGCAGCGGTCTATCGCATGATCATAAATTGATGCCCCGTAGCATAGTGGCATGTGGTGGCAGCTTGATGCTCGACAGCACTAAACTGCCCATCAACAAAATTGTGGCGTCAGGAGGTAGCAGCAAGGATAAAGCACCATAACAAATACTAGAAAAAATCAACATAATGTCTTATTTCAAAAATCCAGGAAAGAGGAATCTGCAAATAGCAGACACTTCAATTACAAGTAATTCTTTTTTTTTAAATATCAATTAATTTTTTTCACTATAGAATAATTGCAAAACTATTTCAAAATTTCAATGCAGAAATTGACATGGATATTGACATTATTTCATTAGAAATAATTAATCCCAATAAATTCTCACCATCTAAAGATTTTAATGATGAAATGCCACCCCTAAAAGACACATCTCTAGGCACTTCACAAGAACATACTCCTCTAAGCACTTCATAATAGAAATGCAGTTCTTTTTAGACACTAAATTTTGTTGAAGATTTTACTCAAAAAAGTCGATAGAGAAAGATAAGTACATGGACAATAGGAAGGTCTTTTCAAGTTGACTAGGTTACAAAATATCTATTTATATAACATATAGAAAAGAAAAATGGTAATGAGCCTCCAACAGAATACAGATGTACCATTTACAGTTAGAAATTTAGAAAAGAGCAATGAATGTAACCTAAATTAGACACAATTGAGAAGCATTGTGGGAAAATATATATATCCTTGAAACACCTAGACAAACAGATAACAAGAACACACATATAGAAAAATGGAGAAGAATGCATGCATGTAAGATATGCACGTGAATACAAAAATGATCAGAAATGACAAAAACATCTTGTCAAGAAAGGGGGAAACCATCAAAGCACAATTTGGAAAAGTTATCCAGTCTAATCTTAGGGTAAAATATGTATAGTTCTCGACTATTTTCCACATTTTAAAAAAGGGAAGACCCATTTTTGATTTTATAAATTACATAATTGTGTTTCAACATAATGGGTTTCGGATATTCCACAGTCGCATTGGTCATATAACAGTGCTTGAAAAATGGCAAAATGTCTAGCCATTGTTGAGAAGAAAGATTTGAAAGAAAGTGTTAAGAGATCACTATTTATCTCTTCGTCCATCGATGAGGTCACTACCGTTGACAACACAACATGGGTTTGCATGCATGTGTAGACCTTTGAAAACTATTCAAAGCAATCTCATCTTTTAGTTGTCCATAAAATGGTAGAAAATTGCAATGCAGAAAACCTCCATAAATTAGTTGTATCCAATTTAAGAGAGAAAGTTGGGATGGATGATTATGTCATAGCTACAAATTTAGTGTGTGTTGGTGTTGATGGTACATCAATAATGCAGCGGCATAGAAAGGGTCTTTATGTTTGTCTACAAATAATAGTTTCTCCATATATGATTCCAATCCATTGCATGGCACATAAAATGAATCTTGCGTACAAAATTGTTAGCAAATTCAATAATGTTGTAAAAGTGGAAGAGCTTATTCGTGACTTACATGAGTACATGTCAAGTAGCCTAAAAATATTTATGGAGTTCCAGAAATTTGCCATTGGTATGATAGATGGTAAAAAACTATGAAAAGATGTGGAAACTAGATGGATTTCCATGTATGAACTGGCCTGCAAATTTTTTGAGGAATATCCATCTTTGACAGGGTTTATGTATAAATATCACAAGGAAGTTGATAGAACAAAATATTTGTTGTGTCATTTAATAAATTTAGAAACTGTACTCACATTATGTGGTATTTTGTCAACGTTGAAGGAAATCAATTGTTTAATCTATCTATATTGTTAAATTTAGAAACATGACTAAGAGAGGTCTATCTATATTTTTGAATTCATATGTTTGAGAAAATGTGTATGTCAATGTTTAGATATATTATACACATCGAATGAAAGCTTTCACAGACCTATTTTTAGAACCTAGAAAATTTTGACAGATTCTCAGAATCTAGAGAGTTATTTGAAATTCAATATACATGATCATCTTTGTGTCATGGTAAATGGCATTGAGATCCCAATGCACTCATGCTCTAGAAGACTTGAAGTTGTGGGAGTTGAGCTTGAAGATGTACTTGTGACACGTCTACTATATAATACTGTTTTGTCTAAAACATGAATTAAATTGAGCAAAATGTCACAAAGTTTAGCCACTGAGATTAGAGAACGTTTTTTAAGGTATGAGTTGTTGGAGGGCATTGGAGTTGTGAATACCATTTTTTAGAATAGTGTTAACAGTCAAGAACAGATTAACACATTAATTCACAAATACATGAGTACATTGTTAAGTATTTTTGTAAATCTGTAGATGTGAATAGAGTTCAGATTAATGGTATTTTAAATAAATAATTATTGATGTCTCAATCAACACTGTTTGGGGTTACAATGGTGGATTAATTGCAGTGTTTAAGTGACCCAACAAAAATGGTGCCATTATTATTCTATGAAAAAAACTTTATCCAAGTAGCATATTACAAGAAAGTGTTAGTGAATATTTTAGATTATATGAACTTGTTCAAACAATGATTTTGGGTTCTGTGAAAGATGAACAAGTGTTTAGTGAATTATCCTTCATGAAGTTAAAACTTAGAAACAGATTGGATAAAAATCTAGAGACTTGCTTGAGACTATATGTTTCACGTTATTTTGTGGAAAATTTTTCATATGATAGAGTAGTGAAACATGGAGTTCTCTTGTGGAAAGAAGAGGTATGACTAATACAGCTACCAATACAGAGGATGAGAATACCAAGACTGAATACGGCACTAGCATGGTAGATGTAAATCACACTTATAATGAGCAAGTTTCTCGAGGATTGTTTTACCTACCCGAATTTTACTTTGATAAGTATAACAATTACTATTTTTTGAAATATTTTTTACTCTTTCATCTTCAAATTCATTAAACTATGTAATCTATTTTGTGGATGTTACAATCATGAATCTTATTCAATACATTGGAATTAATTTTTTTTATTCTATTAAAATTATGTGTATTTCAAATAGTACTTTATCTTTGCAATGCATGTCATTCATCAAGTAACAATCATAATTCTCATTAACATTGTACAGAGCATTTTCTTATAACATTCATTGAAGCATTGTATGACTAATATAGCTACCAATACAGAGGATGAGAATATCGAGACTGAATACGGCACTGGCATGGTAGATGCAAATCACACTTATGATGAGAAAGTTTCTCAAAGATTGTTTCAACTTCCTAACTTTGAGTTTGATAAGTATAACAATTACTATTTTCTAAAATATTTTTTATTCTTTCATCTTCAAATACATTAAATTATGTAATCTATTTCTTGGATGTTACAATCATGAATCTTATTCAATACATTGGATTTAATATATTATTTGTCCTATTAAAATTTTGTGTATTTTAAATATTATTTTATCTTTGCAATGCATGTCATCCATTAAGTATCAATCATAATTCTCATTAACATTATATAGAGCATTTCCTTATAGTATTCAATGAATCATACAAGTCTTATGTCTAGACATGCACGGTGCACCATAAGACACCAGTTCTCTTGCCATTAAAACTCTAATTATTAAGATTTATTGCTATACATGCGTAAATATTAACAGTGTAACTATAATTATTCTATTGGACATTTACATTAGTACCATTACACAAATATATAGTAAATAGTTTTCCTATAGTTCGAACTTTGGGTCGCATATTTCCAAATTCCACCACAATAAATCAATTCAATGTTATAGCTACTATAATAGTGTAACAATGCATTCAAATCTATATCTACTAGAACAATATAACACTAACAATGAATTCAATACTACAACTACTAGACCAATATAATTCCACAAAATATTTACTCTACAATAGGCTATTTTTCTTACAACTACTACAATATTCAAATACTATAACTACTAAAAATATTTATCCTATAATTAGGTTCACATATTTCCAAATTGTACCACAATCAATTCATTTAATGCCACAAATACTAGAATAGTTTAACAATGCATTCAATGCTACAACTACTAGAACATTATAGCCATGCATTCAGACGCTATAACTAGTAGAACAGTATAACAATGCATTCAAATATACAACTACTAGAACAATATAATACTATAACAATGCATTTAATACTACAACTACTAGAACAATATAACAATGCATTCAAATCTACAACTATTAGGACAATATAATAGTATAAAAATGCATTCAAATACTAGAACTATGCACTAGAACAAAATAATTCCATATAATATTTACTCTATGTTTTCTATATACAATATATAAACTTGACCACAACACATTATATATATATATATATATATATATATATATATATATATATATATAAGAGTGTTTGGAAGTTGGAACAACTGTAAAATATCATTTATTAAAACAAGTGTTTTTCAAACAAACATGATATAAAATGTTATAAACAATACAAATTATCATTTTAAACAATATAAACTCAAACAAATCAACATTTTTCTGGTGGAGACTCTCCACCCCCTTGCTGCTTGCCATCCCGACCCATGGAAATCCCGTGTCTTTTCCTGCTTGTGGTTATGGATCCTCCATTATCACTCCTTGTGAATATCCTCTACAAAAAAAATTCAATTGTGCAAGAATCACCCTCTCCTCATTTGTTGCATCTCCTGTTGAAAGAATTGTAGGATTTGCATCTATTTTTTGCTTCAATAAAATGCTTGGATCCGTACCATGTTCTTAATTATTATTTTCAAAGTGTTGTGTTGTGTATTTAATATAACTAGCTTTTCCTTCAATGCAATCGTTGAGCAGATACTTTGCTTGGCATTTTTCAAATACACATTAAGAAGATGTGCTTTTTGCTTCAAATTTTCATATTTTTGCTTGTAAACAACAAATGATATATAAGTGTCAAGCACATACAAAGGTATTCTACTAATCAAAATACACGTTACAGATAAAGAAAACTTACCATAAATTTATCCTTTTCTACTTGTGCAATGGTAATAAGGTTGATATTTTTAGCCCATTTATTGAAATATGATTGGGATTCTCCATTTAAATTTTCCAACCTGTTTATCATAATCTCTAAAATCTTGTCATTGTAAACATTATCTACAGAGATCAATCTAGATTGAGCTTGTTGGAATAAAGTGTCAATCTTTGAGGGTTCATTATGAACAAGAGAAAACAAATTCACTCTTTAAGAGTGGTTGTGATAATGGGCATTGCTTTCTTTGATAAGTATTTTTGCCCTTATCTCCCATTATTTTAAATCATTAAATTCATCAATAACACCATACCTCAAATTAGCAAGAAGATTTTTTGAAACTAGATTATTTAATGAAAAATTAGTAAGGGAATCCTTAGAGGCATTTAAATTATCAATGTGGGGTGGGGAAGAGGTAGCTGGAGAAAAGGTAGCTGTAGGAGGCACTTGTGAAGGCACATTAGCGAATAAATTTATGTGGATTGAATCCACCAATAGGCGAGGGCTCACTTTCAATACCAATAAACTCTTCATCTGGATCAATCTACTACAAACATGTAAGTGTTAGGGTGTGGAGCTAAAAGCTTCAACTATTTGCAGACACGAAAGAAAGGTTGCTGAAGAACCAGAAGAACTGGCGTCGGCAGCATGACCGACGTCGGTCAGATGCAGTGCAGAAGGCAACTGGCGACGGCAGCTAGTCGGCCGACGTCGGTAGCACCAGGCAAGCAGGGACCGGCGTCGGTAGCCTGTGTGTTCCAGAACTGTTGTTGACGAACAGTCAGTTAAGTGAAGCGAGTGTTTGCATGTCAAATGACTAATTATAGTCACGAGCTGCGTGTCTAATTATTGTAGTTAGATTTCTATTTTTGTAACCATGGGATTCTATTTAAAGACCCATGAGGCATGTATTGTAATGATCAAGAAGGCAAGTAAAAGCATTGAAGCAAGCAAGGTCAAGGAGATCTACAAGTGTAAGGTCAAGGAGATCAGCTGAAGCATTCAAGGAGGGATAATAACTCAGGCTATAGAGTTGTTGTGTTGAGCAAGAGAGAGAGGGAAGAAGGTCTTGAGGTGTGGCAAGCTTTTGAGGTGGAGGAAGAAGTGGCATCTTTTTTATTGTATTTTCTTCTAGTAATATCTAATACAAGAGTGTGTATTGTCTCTCAAATTCTTTGTTGTCTCAAGTTTCTAGTTACTTAATCATTCTGGTATAATTTCGTGTTTAATTGCTTATAATAAAGTAATCAATTGTGCTTCCGTTGGATAAGGGGTCACCTAACAGTTGGTATCAGAGCTACGGTTTGCAGGGAGTAAGTTATTGTTTGTTGATTACAGGTCATTCACAAGTTTCTGATTGAGTGGGAGTTTAGCAATGGCAGAAGAAAGTAAGCTACGAATGGAGAAGTTTAACGGCAAGAATTATCAACATTGGAGGATGCAGATTTAGGATTATCTATATCAGAAGGATTTGTACTTACCGTTGGGTGGGGTTGCATGCAAGCCCACAGATATGAAGGATGAATAATGGAGTGTTCTTGATCGGAAGGCTCTCGGTTCCATAAGGTTGAGCCTTGCATCATCTGTGATTTCCAGCTTATCACAGTGCAAAACAATGGAAGAGTTGATAAAGTCCTTCGCGAATTTATAGGAAAAGCCCTCGGCTTCTAATAAGGTATATCTTATGAAACAACTATTTACTTTGCAAATGCAAGAAGGTGGATCGGTACATACTCATCTCAGTGATTTCCATGGTTTGGTAAACCAATTAGCTTCAGTCAATATTGTTTTTGATGATGAGGTAAAGGCTCTCTTGATTTTATGTTCTTTGCCTGAAAGTTGGGACAGTTTGGTTATGGCAGTAAGTAATTCTGCATCTGCTTCTAAAATCTTAAAATTTGATGATGTTGTGAGTGTGATCTTGAATGAGGAAATACGCAGGAGAAGCACAGGTGAATCATCAGGGAATGCTCTAAGTGCAGAAAGCAGGGGAAGGCAAAGGGAGAAGGTTGAGCAAGGAAAATCAAGGTCGGGAAGGAGATTCAAATCCAAAGGTATTACCTGCTGGTTTTGTGGAAAGAAAGGACATACAAAGAAGGAGTGTTGGTTGAGAGATAAAGAGAATCAACATGCAGGTATTGAAGAAGCAGAGGATGCAAATATTGTGGTACAGGACGCTCTCATACTTTCTTTGGATAGTCAGGTAGGATCATGGATTTTAGATTCTGGTTCATCTTTTCATGCATCCCCAAACAGAGATTTGTTCTATGAGTATGAACAGGGAGACTTTGGAGTGCTTTATTTAGGGGATGGTATGCCTTGTCAGATAGTTGGCAAAGGGAAAGTGCAGCTGAGATTGCAGATTGACAACACATGGGTGTTGAAAGAGGTCATGCATGTTTCAATTCTGAAGCAGAGTTTGATTTCTTTAGGAAGGTTGGGAGATGAGGGATGCACAATGACCCTCACAGCGGATTCTTGGAAGGTTACCAAGGGAGCACTTGTTCTAGCGAGAGGTAAGAAAGTAGATACTCTTTATTTGTCTACTTGTATTACTGATTCCACTTCTGGTGTAGATTCAAAGATGTGGCCTAATAGGCTTGGTCACATGAATAAAAATGGAATGGACATTCTTGATTCAAAAGGTATGTGTTCATATTTGGAAAGCATATATAGAGTTCATTGCAGAAAAAGGAAATTTGATGCTTTTGACAGGAACAAAGAAGCCTTGGTGTTTATGGAGGAGATGAAGGATAGAGATCAATCACAGGGGCTGAATAAATCTGAGCAGGGCAGCATGGATAGAGGTTTGATCCAAGATGAGCTCGTGAATGAAAATTTTATCACTTACAGGAACACACAGACACCGATGTCGGTCACATGGGACCGGCGTTAGTCAACCAGATACCGACATCGATCATGTGCAGACTAGCAGGGTCGGTAGGTCGGGTAGGAGAAGTTTGATGTCAGTCATAAGGACCGATGTCGGCAGGGGGGACACCGGCGTCGGCCAAGGAAACGACGTCGGTAGTCAGGGTCAGTGCAGGGAACCGACATCGGTCGGGAGCAGATTGGGAGATGGCCAAGATCGGTCACTGAAACGGATGTTGGGTGGACATAAAGCTATCAATAAGTCTCAAACACCCATATAGAGGTCAGAAATGGTAAGTGAACCTCATATTCATTGTTCACCTTCTTTATATTGCTTACTGATAGTCAAGAACTAGGAAGATGGAAGAAGCAATGCAGGTAGAATCCAGAAATAGTGGGAGCTTGACATGGATGAGGAGTGTGAGTCCTTGGAGAATAATCAAATAGGTATTTGTTGGTAGAGTTGTCAGCTGGAAGAAAGCACTGGATAGAGGGATGGATTCCCATATTAGAGAAGAGAGTGGATGGACACGTGAGACAGAAGGCTATGGTATATGGTCTTGATTAGGCTGCAGACAATGGAGGTTTGACCATTGTATTTTATCTTTACCAGGTTGGATAATATTAGCTACATTATCCTGTTACTGTATTGTGTTACTTGTTGTAGGGTTTCATAAACAGGGAGTTTTCTGAGCTAAGGGTAGAGTTGGTTCAGAAGTATGTCATGGAAAATTTGGGAGCAGCAAAATTCTTTTGGTATAAGTGACAGGTATTGCATCACAGGTTTGCGTGGTGGTTGGTCTTCAAGAGTGACTTTGAAGAGGGATACAAAGCCTAAGGAACAAAATAGATGGTGTACAGGTACAGGTACAGTAGCAGTTGTTTATCTCCAAGTGGGAGATTGTTAGGGTGTGGAGCTAAAAACTTCAACTATTTGCAGACACAAAGGAAAGGTTGTTGAAGAACCAGAAGAACCGGCATCGGTAGCATGACTGATGTCAGTCAGATGCAGTGCAGAAGGCAACTGGCGATGGCAGCTAGTCGATCGACGTCGGCAGCACCAGGCAAGCAGGGACCGGCGTCAGTCGCATGTGTGTTCCAAAACTGCTGTTGACGAACAGTCAGTTAAGTGAAGCGAGTGTTTGCATGTCAAATGACTAATTATAGTCACGAGCTACGTGTCTAATCATTATAGTTAGTTTTCTATTTTTGTAACCATGGGATTCTATTTAAAGACCCATGAGGCATGTATTGTAATGATCAAGAAGGCAAGTAAAAGCATTGAAGTAAGCAAGGTCAAGGAGATCTATAGGTGTAAGGTCAAGGAGATCAGCTGAAGCATTCAAGGAGGGATAATAACTCAGGCTATAGAGTTGTTGTGTTGAGCAAGAGAGAGAGGGAAGAAGGTCTTGAGGTGTGGCAAGCCTTTGAGGTGGAGGAAGAAGTGGCATCTTCCTTATTGTATTTTCTTCTAGTAATATCTAATACAAGAGTGTGTATTGTCTCTCAAATTCTTTGTTGACTCAAGTTTCTAGTTATTTAATCATTCTAGTATAATTTCGTGTTTAATTGCTTATAAGAAAGTAATCAATTGTGCTTCCGTTGGATAAGGGGTCACCTAACAGTAAGACCATGTGCACTCAAAAGGCCACCAATAGAGAAAGTTGGAAAATTAGACATTTTCAGTGTTCCTCAACTTTATGCAGGGAGGGAGATGTTATTTCCTCTTCTTTGAATCTAGATGGGTGGTGGGAGTGATGTTTTTTCTAAGCATAGGGATAGTGCAACATATGTGCAAGTTTTATCAAGTATGCATAGGGTTTTTTAGGGTTTGTACCAAAGTTGCAATAGTCTGAAGGGTTGCATAAAAGTACATGTGTGCAAGGATTCTCAATAACAAATTATAGAAGGAAAATGTGCAAGGACAAGTAGAACCAAATTATATACATAAGTATAGGTGTCAACCCACACATAATGACACATATGCTAGTTATTGAAAACTAAATCTTATGGGCATCTATTGAAAATATATGTAGGATTTTATAGAGCCTTATATGAAAAGCTACATGGATCCAAATGTCATGAGTAAGTTAGTAAGGATATATACTATAAATAAGACCCTAGGCATGCCATTTAGGAAAATTTGAAAAGTTACATGATTTGTACACTTATATAGATTTAATGTTTGTATAGCTTGTAAGACATTTTATTAAAAATTTATGAAGTAATCTATGCATGAAAATAGTTGTACACACAAGTTTGATGTATATTTTTTTATATGAGCTTTGATTATTAATTATAATGATCCAATTACTGCTATCATGTGTAATTTGTTTAATGGATTAACTACTAGTTAGAATGTGAGTGATGTTTTATACTAAATTCTATTAATCTCAATAATCTTCTTAACAATGAGGTCATGATGTATCTTATATGCTTTAGGTGAATGCTTAGAATTTAGATTTAAGTAATATTACAAAATGTTATATATTTTTTAAGTGTTGTTTTAGTTAGTGTTTTATGGATCTTGAAGGTATCTTAATATACAAAAACATTTTGGTTCTATTATCTGGACCCTATCTACTAAGGTTATAGGGATTGAGGATTTGTATGATAGAACACATCATGATATAAATAATAGATGTGTACTTTTAGTCCTAAGCTTTGGCATTTATAAATAAATAACAAAGTCATGGCAAACATAATCCAAAGGAGTGGATAGGTAGATACATTTATAGTGACTTGTATGAGACATTTTAGGTCTCATATCATTATCTATGTATACACAAGATCAGAGTAAGAATTTGGGAAGAAACAATACTTAGTTGGAGGATCAATTAAATAGATTGAAGAGATATGGAGATGTTAAATTGAAATGTGGTGGAAGGGAGCATTGGATCAACATTCATCTATCTATAGGAGGCAAAATTTCAGTTTCCATGCAAATTCATAAGATATGATATTATTATAGATGAAAATGGTGATAGTTAATAAATTTGGTGCTGAAAATTGAAGATGAAAGGAGAAAATGATCCAAATGTGGGATAGGTGATGTAGATACAAAAAATAAATATTTATAGCATCTCTGTCTTATACGTTTGACAAATATAAATCAAGGCTCTATCATTCAGTTATAAACCTCTTTATTTCCAAAAGGCTCGCATTCATCATCTCATTGTGCATAAATGCTTATTTCTTAGTTCAATCCATATCATTATAATGATCCAAATGTCCTGCACTACATAGAAAACTTAGAACTAGATGAATATCCATAAATTTTAGTTTTAGATCTATACGTATTTTATATCCCTCTTAACACTATCGACCATATATGAAAACTACTGTCAAAAAAAGTACCCAAATCCTTATCTAGTGTCCACTTGTTGAAAGTCATCCAAATTGAATTTTTTTAAAAACTTATGGATTGGCCTATTTGTATTATTGAACCCTAAATTAAGATATTTTCAAAAGATGTGATATAAATTCAAGTCTAAGCCTTCTCATTCAACATCTATTAAATACCAAGTAAGCACCTATTAACTCTCATTCAATCAATTGCATAACCTAGTTATTCTACCATATTCATCCATATTTATTTACTAGTCATAAGAGCATTCATTCAAAAGGTTTGAAGCATTAAAAGAGCATCCCATGAATGATATTTATCAATTTACAAGCCAAATCATTACATGCATATTTATATATTATATCACACCTTTGTACACACACACTCCCACACATAGGGGAGAACTACATAATTCTGAGGCCCACCTTGGATTATTATCTATATAGGTAGCACTTAGTGTCAAATGGGTCATTAAGGTCAACTCAACACATTAAGCCCACTAACCCATTTTCGGAAAACTCATTATAACGGTGAAGAGTTAGGGTTTTATCAATTATAAAAGAGTGATACCCTATATCCCATATCTAAATATATCAATAGAAAGGTGATAGAAAACCTAGAATAATAAATTTGGTCACATTGATATCTAGTCATTATTTTGTACTAGACACCTGTGTCATAGTTAGACACTAGTGTCAACAGTAGTCTCAATGGTAGTGTCTAGATTTGACAGTAGTGTCTATCATTATAAAAGTACAATTTATAGAATAGTATGACTAATATATAATTTTGATCATGCATACTTTCCTCCTATTTTCAGTCTAGATTTCCTTGCACATAGTAAAACTTAGCTAAGTATCATCTCTTTTGTATTGCAATCAATTAAACATATTTCAAATTTGGTACTTTATATATTTAACATATCTCAATATTATAATTCAAAATATTCATTTATTCGAGTTTACAATTAATTGGCCTACTATATATCATCCTTTTGCTTGAATTAATTATATATTCTTAACCCTATCCCCTCCTTATCTAAATTTAGGGTTAAACATTTGTCAACCTGATCTCTATGTCTCTTTATGTAAATTCTAGCTCGCTCTAGGGTATTCAACCTCCTGAAGTTTTTTCTTCCTATTTTTTTAAATTTATCATATTATTTGTATGTAGCCTAGGCATAGCCCTAGATTTGGGGGTGTTTCTATTGAACACTTGGAGCTTCCTCTTTTACAACCTAAGATGGCTCAAACTAATGAAGTATCAAATCCTATGCCTAATGAGAGTGACAGTGATGAAAATTAACAAAATTGTTGAAGATATTATCATATAAGATGAGAATCATGTAAACAATGAATCTAATGAAAATAATAAATGTGAACAAATATATCAATAGCAAGTGTTAGTTATTTCTATGTTTTCAGAGCGTCTTTGTCAAAATCATGAGGATCTTGATAAGATTCTCAAAACCATATTCGAAACTAAAAAATAAAAAGGCACAAATGAATTATCCCTCCCCATCACTATATCAATAATTCCTACATCTAGTGGGGTCATGGATTATGTTTTCAAACCATTTTTTTCTGAGTACCAAATTCCTATTGCTACATCTATCATGGGGATAGTGAATACTTAAACTCAAATACCAATTTCAAGGCCTATATAAACTCAAACCATGTTTACATCCCCTTTGGTGACTACCCAAATATCTACTTTTAATCCTAATGGGTATAAAGTAAAAGCTCTTCTCCAAGTTATAAAAGCTTTAGAAGATAAGGTTACCGATATTGAACAAAATACTTTAAAGTCCCCTCATACTATTGATTCAAAAGATATGTAACATAATCCTCTTGCACCTAAAATATCTTCACACCTTTTTCCAATTGATTTTATTGCACCGAAGTTCACATTTTATGATGGTAAAGGTGATCTTAAACAACACCCATGATCTTTCTATGTGGCATGCCTTTATTTTGCCTCCAATGATAAAGTTTTGACCAAATTATTTCCAAGGAGATTAAAGGACTATGCTTTATGATGGCTCTATGATTTACCAATCTAATCAGTGAGAACATTCAAACCTCTAGTGGATTAGTTTCTAGCACATTTCTCTATAAACATCACTGAAAATATATCATATACTCAAATTACAAAGATAAAACAAGGAACCAATGAACCTATCAATTAATATGTTTTGAGATATCAAACAATTTTGGACAAAATGACAAATCCAATGGAATATAAAGAGCTTCAAGACATCTTCAAAAAGAGTTTTCTTTCCCTATTACATGCATCCATTATTTTCAATAAGTTTAAATCTTTTGATGACTTCTTCTATATTGTTCAAAATCATGAAATGAAATTTATTTCATTAAACAATATTAAGTATGTAGCAAACACATCGATTACATATAATACCAAGTTTCATGTAAAACCAAGCTATAAGGTGAAACCTACAAAACCTAAAAAATGTATAACCACAATGGTTAATGCAATATCACAACCAAATCTAGTTCATCTTATCCAATGCACCTAAGTTAAAATTTAAAAAATAACTTGAGTCTCCATATTTGTTACTTACAAATATTGTGGAGTGTCATCTCATATCTCTCCCTCTCCTATAAAGGTTGATGAGTCGACCTCTACCCAAAAAATATGATGATAATTCATATTGTGACTATCACTAAGGCCATGTCCATTCTAAGAATATGTGTTATACCTTGAAGTATAATATCTAAGATCTTACTGATCACCAAAATATTACCTTTGATGATCCTCCAAAAGATTCAGGTTCACAACCTGGTGATCACCAAAATCAAAAGATATTTAACAATCCTTTGTAGGATCATTCTAAGAAAGATCCAAAAGTGAAAATGGCATACAATGTACATCCTCCCCCATCACATTATGATAACCACTTATATAGGATTATTGACACATATATGTACATCCTCATCCATAACATTATGGGCATATCTTCCTCTATTACATTTGATGATAGTGAAATAGTGGATGATGACTCAGATCTTCATTCATTATTTATTTGAGCATACCTTTACCATCAACCTATACATAGTGATATGATCAATACCTATGCTAGTGAGTATGTGTGTACCATAACTTTACTCACACATTTGGGATATACACATGATGATTTATACCTTTTGACCAAAATGGTCAGATCATTCAATGGGACATCCCAACACATTATTAGTGAGATTGATTTATCTTTACAGGTTGGTCTAGCACATGTGGTTATCACATTTTTAGTTATACCATATACATGTGTATTTGATATTTTATTGGGATGGCCTTGGATACCTAAACTTCATATAGTACCTTCCACAATAAATGGGTGTATTAAATACATTCATACCAATAGGGTAGTCACAATTTTTGAAATTATATATGAACATCCACTTGAACAAGAGAAGTTTATTCCAAGACAACTATTTATCAAACCTACTAAGGTTAATCCTCCATGAAAGGGTAAGTAACATATAATCCCCTTTCATAGGTAGCCCATAATTGAGAGGCTAGTGCACTATAGATATATAGTGGATTCCACATAATCCTCATATACTCCTTCACAACATATTCAGTTGCATAGAGTAATTAAACACGATCTAATTATTGTTACCCCAAAGAAATCACATATCACTAAATGATGAGTTCCATGAACCCATACTTTTTATATTATTTATTTATGACCACATAGTCCTATTATACATATGTAGAGTGCCATAAATTTTATAGATTTAGATATGACACATATGCATGCTCCTTAGTAGTACCACCGGTTTGATGTGCCATATTCTGAATTTGGAGTTACCTATGAGCATCACTTGGATGGGATCATAGGCTGACCTTTTATTTTTAAATATATATATATATATATATATATATATATATATATATATATATATATATATATATATATATATATATATAATCAATAAAATACAAAAACATTCAAATAATTTATAAATATAAAAATATTCAGCATTCCCATGTTTTATTAGTTCCTTAAAATCTATTTTGTTTACTTTATGACAATAAATAGCATATCATTTCTATATACACATAAGTTTCACAGGTAATTGAGTGTGATACAAGCAAACATTATACCCATGATATCTCAAGCATGAAAATGTTGGGCCTTTCCTCTTCCAACATGATACACTACATTGGGGCATCTTACTTCTATATGATGACGATTGAAATAGGTTCTATTATTTTATGATCATTTTTCTTTATATTATTGAGCTTATATATCTTACACACGTCTATATACATGCTCATATATTTCACAGTATACTTGATATGTTATGTTACATAACATTTTTTGTTGACACGTATATGCAAGGACTAGTATGATATGCTTATATTGGTTGATTATACTTCATATATTCACATTTTCACTTCTTTGAGTGTATTTCATTATTTTTTATTGTCTTTCTTAGGGAAATTTTAAATAATTTCCTTGATTGTTGGCCCCTGTGCTATTGTATGTGGTTTGAACATTTGAATATGTCAGTCTATGTTGGTTAGGCATTTAAATATGTCATTTATTTAGATTGTGTGGTATTTGAACATGCCCCTTATTTTCGATCTCATTGGATCTTTATTTTGAAGTATATTTAGTGATCTTGTGTGTGTGCTTGATTTTTGGTTTATCTTGTACTGCTACTCTCTAAAAGTTTCCATGATCTATATCATTCATCTTAGGATTTGATATGATCACATACTACAAGCTTCATTGATATATCTGGTTTGTCATGTTAGTCATATATGCTACATGATTTATATATAGATTATATATTTACCTTATCCTTTTAAGGTAAGGTACCTACCCAATTATATCTACCTCACATCAAAGTGGGGGCATATTTACACTTACACACTTTATCAGTATCTCCATATTTCAATGTAGGCATGTCAAAAAGACATGACCTCCACACTTACATAATCTCCAATTTATTTTCATGATTTATATATACACTTGGATCATAATCCTATACATTATACTAATTTTTTATAGATTTGAAACATAGTTTTTCATATTTATGACACATATACTCCAAATGAGAGATATTATAGGTGCATATTCCATCATATTGCACCAAAAATTGAAAATATACCAATTATATAGCCTGTAAATATTTATTTTTTAATTTTTAAATGAAATTTAGATGAATTTGCCTTCTTAATCCATGGCACTTGCCTTAGTTACACAAATTGGGGATTAGTCACCTCCAATTATTGAAAAGGGTTTAGCAAGAGAAACCAATCTCTAATGCTTCATTAGGGAAGCATCATTTCCAATCAGCTATAGGGAAACATGGTTCACCTACATATATGTGTAATCTTTCCTTTCTATTCAATTTCAAATTTCATTTTATTCTTTTTTAAACTTTATCGAGAAAGAACATTGACTGCTACATTTTCATTTCAAGTTTTATAGAAGTAAGCTACATATTTGGAGCCTTCTATCAAAGATAAAGTCTATTGTACACACTCAAGTACATTTATATATCATTTTACTCTAATATTTATATTATATTTCAATACTTAAATAAAAGTGAGACTTTTATAAAAACTAAAATCTAGTAATTGATAATTTTTAATGTTAGTTTTGACTTACCTTCATCCTACATGACTTGTGCATACAAAAATGACTCTCCTTTATCATTCTCTCACATCCTTGTGCCTTCTAGGATTTTATCATTTTTCAATTTTCTATCACTCACCTATAGGAAATCCCACAATCTATGTTAAACCAACTATTTATCTTACTCAAACATCTCTAGATCGTCATATTAGTATTCATGTCTCTTAGATAGTAATGTCAAACTCATAACATTATATCTAATGGTATCATTTGAGTCTGATAGTTTCATCCTACACCAAGAAATGGTAAAATTTGACATTCAGATCATATTTATGGGGTATCCCTTGCTTTTTTCATGTTAGTGGTGTGATAAAGTACCCAAAATATATCTCATAAACAAAATAGGTATAAGCTTATTACCCATTTAATAAGCACTTATCAATCATACTCAAACACTTACACATTCAATAGGATTCCCCTATTCTTCAATATTTTCAATCAGTCAATAGAAGATGGTGTTTACCAAGTATGATGCACTCAAGAGCCAAGCCAAACTGGTCAATTTTCAAGTATCAAGAGCTAGATCACATGTTGCATACATTGAACTAGAAAAATTGTGAACATTTACCAAATGAGGAGAACTACATGCAGTTTCTTCCCTTTTCAAAGTATTAGATATGTAGCAATGCTCAACAATTCAATGGAAACTGATTGGAGTTAGCTTGACCCACATTTAGTCCCCTTTTATAAGCCTAATTATATCATTGTGAATGGACCTATGTTTTTAATTGAAGGAGATGAATTTTCATGAGATGTGTGCATCATCAGACCTTGGGATTGTACAAAGAGTTGAAGGACAAATAGATTCACCTTTATGTATCAAAATAAAGAGGTAAAATCTACAAAGACATATCCATCAAACATGGAACATAGGATCTAACGGTACTGACTTGAGGCTAACGATGCCATCTAGGGGCATATAAAGGTCTAAATTCTGATCTAAGTGACCTACAAAGCAGTTAAGCACTAAGTATCTTATCTCTTTATTGTAATTTCTATATTTAGTAAGCTAGAGTTCCAAATCAATTTTAATTCTTTATATTCATATTTATACTTTATTGTATATATTTTAATCTAGATAATATTTCTATCTAACTAAAGTTAATTAACCCCTTTAATCCTAATATAGGTAAAACATTTTGAAATATCCTTTGTTTCTTCTTCTTGGTCTCATTGGATAGATTCAAGTGAAAAAGAGTAAAGATATATTGTAAATTTCTCTAGTTTATTGCACTGCTATATTTTTATATCATGTTTCCTATTTTTGTTTGTATTTTATATTTACTAGTTTATTTTTATTTTTTACAAATGTATTTTTTTTTTGCATTCTTCTAGTTTTCATGGAGGCTCTTTTCATCCCCTTGTATAGGGAAGCACTTCTTTTTTCCCTGAATGTTTTCTTCAATTTTTTTGATGTCTTTACCTATTTCATCTATATGGTTCATGTAAGTTTTTTGCTCTTTTTTCTCAGATTTTGGATGTTTTATATTGATAGGATTTCATTTATTAATTAATGCTTTAGCTCTCTTTATCTTTTTCCTTTTTGATAGATAGCCTTGTTATATTTTTAGCGTAAAATGGATTCTCAAACCCATTCTCATCTTCCTTCATCGATTTTTTGGGACCTCCTCCTTCCTATTTTCCGTCTTATTGATATGTTTTGGCTCTACTAGCTAATTCTTCAACTAAATAATTAAGATTTAAACTGCTCCTAGATGATGTTCAAATGCAAAATAAAAATCTTTAAATTCTTGCTTGCCTAAATTTAAAAAGAAGAATATTTAAAAGGATACTACTTGTAAGAGTTATTTCCTATTGTTCTACACACATGATTATAGGAAAACTTAATGGCTTAATGATTTAGCACTCCAATTTCATCTATTGGATTAAACAAGTGTGGAAACTTGCAGCGAAGTTTAAGGTTATTCCAGGACCAATGGTTTCTTTTTCATTGCCTTTTCAAATGCTGAAAATAGACATGGTGTTGTAAAAGGGATCCAAATTATATATTAGACAATAGACCTTGGACTTTAATCCAAATAAGTAAATTTTGAAGTGTGATTCTATTTTGATCCATATTTATGCCCTCATCTTTGAAGTTTGTTCTTAATAATACATCAAAGGAATTATAAATATATTTGGAGAATATATTACTATTTTATAGGCCCATTATACTTATACAAAACTCTCTATAGTTTATGTGAGGTTAGATCTCAACAAACCGATTTTATAATCAAGAATTTTTGAAAGAGATGAATACTAATGTGATCGATCTATTACCTAAAAATATATTTCATTTAAATTATATATATTCTATAAACATGGACACATTTTCTATAATTTTCTTTCTATTTAGACCATCTCAAAGTAGGACACATACCAAGCTTAAAAAAACATGCACTACCCTAGTGGCATAATATAAATAAGTATTAGAAAGTTAAATCAAAATGGAAAACATTTTAGAGGAAAGATAAAGGGAAAAAAACTAAGGAAACTAGGGAACTCATTTGATATACTATCAACCCTAGAGATTAGATAGAGAGAATGCCAAACAACATGCATTTTAACACTTTAAATAAACTCCATTTTACTATGATTGGAGATGCTCAATAAGAAAATTTGAATCTAGTGGAACAGAACTCATTAGTTATTATTTCAATTACATCCCCCTCAACTAAATTTGTAATAATTGAAACATCTTACAAGGAGGAGAAAAAAGATACATATATGCTATGTGAGCAAGGAAGGAATAATTTACTTAAGAGATGGCAACTGATGAAAGGGAAAACTAATTTTATGTACTAGACATGACAAACAAAACTCTAATCAATAGATTTTTTTTATTTTTTCGATAAGGTAAACCCAAGTTTCACAGGGACCTAGAACCAAGAGAGTGAGATACAAAAGTTTAAAAAGGCCCTTCACAGTCGAACGAGTAAAAATAAATACTATAAACTAGAGTAAAACAAAACCAGAAACAAAAAATTAACCAGATTATGTGGAGGGACCCTCTTGGGTGTCATCAATAGTAGAACTATCCTTTACCAAAATGTTGGGTTTGTATTTTGATACCTTGGCTTGAGTATGATTCCTTGGACCTTCATCATGTTCACTAATAAAAATCATCCTAGGTCGCTTCTTGCCTTTCACCTATAAAGGGGTTTGATTTGAGGGGACCCCCTTAGGGGATCCTAGGGAGGGGATTTCAAGACCTTGGGTAATTCAAAAGTAAGGGATTGGGGAGGGGGATGGGTAGAATGCACAAAAGACTGAGCAGTGGCCTTTACCACCTGATGAAGCTCATTCCAAACCTATGTTAGATTTGCCAAGCTAAATCTCACCTATTAAATCTTTGTATTGAAATTTTATAGAATTTGTTTATTTTTCTCAAATTACTCTATTAAAATTGACATACCCTTCTAGTTTGAGGTGGTGGGAGACCCTATTTCGATGGGTTTGGGCTTGGGGATGAACAACAACTTAAGTGGGAGGTCATCGGATGGGGATTTGGATAAGCTATTTTAGGGGGAGCATTAGGAGGTGGGTGGGATCCCTCTGTAGGATCCTCTTTCAAGGAGTCCTCTAAGGAGTTCTCCTCAAGATGATCCTCCTAGGGGAAACAACTAACCTAGAAGGGCCTAGACATGTTTTACAAGCAGAAGTATAAGACCTTGATGGAGGATGGGATTAGTGTCATTAACCTGATGAATTAGGATAGTGCTTTCCAAAGACTTGAGAAGGAAATAGGGGAGGCTAATTTTAAAATTTATGAAATGATTAAGCAACAAGAAATAGTGTGAGAAAATTAGGGTGTACTTACCTTCCAAAGTCTTTTACCTCATGCCCTGAAGGTAGACATCGAGCCAGTATCATGGTAGTTCAGCGTGAAGAAAGCCCTTCTTTTTAGTTTGCATGAAGTCATTGGTTTAAAAGAAATGTTGCAGGTATTTTTATTTCTTAGACTAGCCTTTGAATTCTTTAGCACCAATGTAGGACACACTCATGGCATCATCAATAAACTCCTCAAAGACATTTATGGAAATGCCCCACATAGTGACCTTCATTTTTGTCCATGCAGTGATGAAATCTTGAACCACCATGGCATTGTGCTCAGTAATATGCTTCATAAACTTTGTAATCCCCCCTTCTTAAGTTTTTTCCAAACCTTCTTATATTCTTAAACCTCTTTACAAGAATTTGGCTCTAAATAGTCTCTATCATGACCCATGGTTGTTGTTAGTGTAGGAATGGAGAGAGCAAGCTGAGAGTTCTGGACGTGGTCTAAAAGGTTAGGGCTTGAATGAGATGGAACACCCACCAAAGCAACATAAACATAATTGCTTCCCCTTACTTAAAAATGAATGCAAATCTACAAGATCATGATTAGGCCCATCGAATTGAGGGGCTGCACATGTGAGGAGATAATAAATTTAAGTCGCATATGTACCTTTAATGCGCATGACACTATACACCTTAGGGGGACATTGCCTTCATCATAATAGTTAGTTAAAAGTTGGAAATCCACTCCAATTCTAGCGAAGAGGTTAGCCACCCCATTTCCTTCCCTATAGGTGTGAGTGAGTTGGACTTGCAGAATGGTTTGTAAAATGTGCTTCACATCATCAATGAGCTCCTTGATAGTGTGTGAAGGAAAAACTTTTACTTCCAAGGAATTTAGGATGTTGAGGGAATCCCCCTCTATAATGATTATACTTTGGTTAAAAATTTGCACTAACTGAATACCCTAGAGGGCCTCTTTAGCTTTAGCTACATGATTTGTTGGCTTGCCCATAGGACCCATGTAAGCCACCTGCATATCCCCCTTAGAATTTCATATGATGCCTCCTCCATCAGTAGGGCTTAGGTTGCCTTTGGAGGCCCCATAAAAATTTAGTTTTACCCACCCCTTAGGGGGGTCTTTCATTTGGTTTGTTTGCAAATTAAGTCTTTTATGGAAGAACTAATAACTTGTTGTAGGTCCTAGTTATTAAGAATGAGCTGGGCCAAAAGTGGGGTGGGATCCTTATCTTTGGGATGGAAAGCCTTCCAATTTTCAAAAATGCCTTCACAGAGCTAGGGGAAGATGCTCTTCAGTTGATGCCTTTTGTTTCAAAATAAGCTGTCATTACGAAGTTTCCAAATGCACCAGAACCAGTGAGGGAGGGCGAGGCACCAAAGGAAAGTCAGAGAAGGAATGTTCCACATGGGGTTCCATTGTAGAATGAGGTCCAAGATACTATTGGGTTTAACCCAAGTCATGTTGAGGTGATTGAAGATCCTGTTAAATAATGAAAAATTGAGGGGGCATTCCAGTAAAAGGTGTTGAGTGGAGTCTTTCACACTTTGACAGATCGGGTATCTATTTGGGATAATTAGTCCCCTTTTGGCTAAGTTTTCTACAGTCAAAATTTTATTATGTGCTACTAGCCAATAAAATAAGTTGACCTTGGGGATTAGATGCTTTACCCAAAAAAAATTCCAATGATCCCAGTTACTATCCAAATTAAGTTTAATGGCATGGCCCGAGGACACCAAATATGCATCATTGTCTTTTGCTCTCCAAACAAAATGATCTTATTTTTGAATGAAGAGAATGTGGATCTGATTTTAAAACTTGGTTGAGATTCTAGATAGCTTGAGATTTTTCCAAGGGAAGATCTTCACTGGGTATGACCTTCCAACACTTAGTTACTTCCTTAATTTCCCAATAATCTTTAATCTTAGAACCCCATCTCTGTTTGAGCTATCCATACCATCTAACCCATGTCTCCTTGGCTGAAATGAGGGTGGGGGATATCCATGCATCTTCCTAAAAATCAATTTTCTCACCATTGTTGATTTTCCATGAGATGCACCTTTTCAGAAGGTTTTTATAGTTGGATATAGCCTTCCAGAAGGTGGAACCATCAGCAGGGCCCTCTTCCCACAAGAAGGCATCCTTTTCCCCTCCTTCTAGGTATTTATTCTTAAGGATTCTTTCCCATTCATCATTTTCCTTCATCAGGCACCAACCCATTTTAGCTAATAAAGTTTCGTTCATAGTATTTATGCTTCTCGATCGGAGACCTCTGTTAGCTTTGGTAAGGCAATTTTTTTCCCAAGTGACCTGATTGAATCTGAATCTTTCTTTAGTGCCTCTCCATAAAAAAATTTCTTGAATTTGTTCAATTTTGGAGATCACATTTGATGGCATTTTGAAAATTGACATAAGGTAGACAGGAATGCTTTGAATTGAGGCCTTGAGTAGTTGATATTTCCCTGCCTAGGTAAGGAGGTGACCCTTCCATCTCACTAATTTCCTTTGAATACGATCAATCAAAGGATTCTAGAGTTGGGATTCCATTCTACCAGCAAAGAGGGGGATGCCCAAGTGATTACCTAGCAAGTTACCCACTTGGTAGTTTAAAATTTTAGCAATTTTTCTCTGTTGAGTGGGAAGTGTGTTGATAAAGAAGAGGAAGCTTTTTTGAAAGTTGATCATTGATTGGACACTTTTTCATTATTATTAAGGATAAATTTGAGGCTCTTGGCTTCCCCAGTCAATGCATTTCCTAAAATAATGGTGTCATTGGCAAACTATTGGTGAGTGATAGGATCCATATTCTGGGCCATTGAAATCCCCTTTATCAGACCTTAGTTTCAAGCACATCTCATAATTTTCCCCAAAGTTTCAGTTGAGATGATGAAGAGGCATGGAGAGAGGGGGAAAAAACCTTTAGGGACCCCATTTATAATGATGGAGAAATTAGGAGTGGCTATATAATTCCATATGATTTTTTTGGTGTCATAATTTAGCTCGAGCTTTTCCAAAAATTCTAGCAAGAACTGCTAGGAGACATGGCCATAGGACTTTGAAATATTTAAGTAAAATTCCCTATTTAGAAGATTTGGTAATGAAGCGAACCACTTCATAAGTTATGATAATGCCATAAAAAAAATTCTTGCTAGCTACAAAAGCCCCCTATTATTCCACGATGATTGAGTCAAGAAGGGGTTGCATACGTTTGACCAGGTTGGAAGAACAAATATTATAAGTGGTGTTGCATAAAATAATGGGCCTAAAGTCTAGAATGTTTTCAGCTCCTTATTTTTTTGGGATTAGGACCAAGAAAGTAGTGTTGATTTCTTTTAGAATGGATTTGGAGTGAAAGAATTCTTTAATAGCTCCTTCAACTTCTAGGTAAATAATGTCTCAATTTTTTTGAAAAAAGAAAGGGAGGAAACCATCTAGTCCAGGAGCCTTGAGGCCATCCATGAGGAAGACAACACTTTTTATTTCCTCATCAAAAAGGATTTCGATGAGGGAAGCATTGTCTGAGCTATGAAGACCTTATTGAAGTTAGATAGTGTAGAAGGGACCAGTGAATTATCTAGTTTGCCATCCTTCGATAAAAGATTCTTGAAGAAGTTAATAATATGTCAAGATATGTCCTCCTCATCCTGCTAATGGTTCCATCTTCCATTTGTAGATGGGGGATTTTGTTAGTAATCATGTGTCTAGAAGCTGAATGGTGAAAGAATTTTGTATTCCTATCTCCTTCCTTTAGCCACAAACATATGGATTTTTGTTTTCAGTTTGCCTCTTATTTTTATTTTGTAATATGAAAGTGACATAGGAGGTATTTTTTCCTTAGCAATCACATGCTCATTGTAATCCCCTGAATCACTAATTTCTTCAATAATAGAGAGTTTCATTTCAAGGGCCTTTTTCTATAGAAAGATGTTTTCAAAGACTTCCTTGTTCTATATTTTCAGATTGTTTTTTAGGAAGTTGAGCTTTTTTGTGAGAATGAACATGGCTGATCCCAATAAAAGGTTCTTTGCACCATTGTTTCAAGGAATCTATGAATCTGGGGTGATGGGTCCACATACTTTCAAATCTGAAAGGGTAACATTTGGGCTTAGAGAATTTATTAGCTTCAAATATCATGGGATTGTGGTTAAGCCCAATTCTAGGTAGAGAAGAGAGCCTGTTGGAATAAATAATGTCCCAATTTAAGAAGATCAAAAATCTATCAAGGTGGACCTGGATCAATTTTTCTCCCAGTCTTCTATTGGACCAATTATAGGGGATTCTATTGCGATCCACGTCTACTAATCATGTGTTTGTAATGAAGTCATTAAATTCCATCATGTTATCAGTAAGGTCAATTAGGCCACCTTTTTTATCCCCCAGGGTGAGTGGAGTGTCGAAATCACCTTCCACAATCTAATTCCAACTTGTGCAATTCTTGCGAAAGTCCACAAGTGCCTTCCATAGGAGGTTTCTGGCATATTTGGAGTTTGGGGCATAAGCATTGGTGAGTATCCATTTATCCTTGTTTGCAATGTCAGTGAATAAGATAGAGATTTGGTTTGAGGATTTCCAAAGCAGGTCACCTTCTAAAGCGTCAAGGTTCTAAAAGATCACCAGTCCTTCTAAAGCACTTGTGGATTCTGAGGTGAGAACATGAGCATTTTTCCAAATCCATGCCACACTGATTTTGAGATCAGGATTAGACATTTTGGTTTCCTAAATAAGCAAAATTAATGGGTTGACCCTTTTTACAGTATTGTGCTAACATCATTAAAAGATTTAATTTACATTAAAAAACAAAAAATTATAAGAGTCATATACATTTTAAAAGAAAAAAATATTAAAAAAGAATAAAAAGTGTTGATAGAGGACTCTTTAAAGTTATTTTATTATAACATGTTAGGTTTAGTTTAAAATGTTTTATTGGTACTTGTTGTGTAGGTAATTATTGTATTCACTTTTTCTATTAATTTGTATTAGAGAATGTGTAAATTAATTTTTTCACATTATCAAGTTTTAACATTAGTTTTACAATATATATTATATTTTCAAAAAATTAAAAAATAGAAAATATTATTTTTTTTAGTTTTTTATTAGTTAAAGGATAATGATATGACTAATTTTCAAGATAAGTTCAACTATTTGTTAGATTAAAAAATGAAAAAAAAAAATTGTCTCCACTAAATTCATTGATGTATCACATTCTATATTTACTAAGGTCACCTGAAAATAAATTATGTAAAATGTTTTAATTGGTAGTGACCGTAATGGGTGCCTCATTTATTGTTAATACTTATACAATTGTGCATTGAATTTGAGGAGTGTGAAGGTCACATTCCATGTCATGGTGATGGTAGCGACTTTTCTTAGTATCTTTAATTGCATAACTTATCTTTATTGCTATATTTTTTCACATTGAAATTGAATGTTGCTATTATTAGAGATATTTTATAGCTTGTTATCATCGCCATTGAAGCTTAATGGCTATGTTTTTCAAATTATATTTATTTATATAGATTTTTTGACTTTAATCACATATGTTGATCCTAACTATCCATGTGTCTCAATCATATAATCTCAAGGTAAAAAAGTCATGGAGTAGCAAAATTAATCTTTGCTATGTAATTCCTCTCTTTTGAAATCCACAGTTATATTAGAGCTTTTAATTTTCCTTTATATTTTCTCAAGTTTGAATTTTTTAATCTTTACTTTTATTGCAGCCACCTGGAGAAATCTTATGTAGTATGTCTTCACTGAGTCCCAAGTTCATTCTCTTCTACCTTTACCATGTCCACTGAAAGTGATATAGCATGCCCTAACCCTTCAAAACAATGTTTTCCTAAAAAATGAATAAATATGGATGTTTTTGTAGGATTTGATAAGGACTGCAATACTTATGAGAAAGTTGACTATGCTTTTTATATTACTTCAAATAATTTTTATTGTATGGTTTTAGGCACACAATGACCCAATCACCCACATCAAAATGAATTTCACTATAGTGTTGATATGATTTTTGCTTTAGTCAATTATGTGTCATAGCCAAGATCTCTCTTATACTAGCTAGTACCTCTTGTTGGTGTTGAATGTGTTCTTCAATAGCTTTAACCTTTGGTTTTACTCTAAAGAATGAGGTGATGAATGGGGGATGGTACCCATATAGTAACACAAATGGAAACATTTTGGATGAGGTATGGAAGGAAGTGTTATACCACCATTTTGCTAGTGGCAGTAAATGAACTCATCTCTCCTAGATATTTGATGTTAAAAAATGTATATAACCCTCTAATAATTTATTAAACACCTATATTTTTCCATCAAATTGAGGGTGATATGAATAAATTTGAGCCAATTTAGTAACTAATCATGCAAATAAATCAGTCCAAAACTTATTGGTAAAGATAGAATCATGATCACTTACTATAATCTTAGGGGTACAATGGAGATTTTAAATGGTATCTAGAAAAGTATATGTTATTGCACTTGCTACAAATGGTTGTGACAAGACACAGAAAAGGACATATTTTGACATCCATGGAAACCTCCACCCAACTTTAGCTAAGAATATATAAGGGTTGAATAAGACCTAGAGTCTTAATTGTCTCACTTGTTTTGTTAACACCATGCATTTGGCCATAGATTTTTGGATATCCCCCTTGAGTCCTTCCCAAATGAAGTATTTTTTGATTCTATGATAATTTTACAATAATCTTGAATGTTCTGATACTAGATATACATGGATCCCCGTAAGGATCTTGTGCTTGAGTGAAAATTTCTTGCAAAGGTAAAGCCTATCTTTGTACTCTAAGGCATTCCCTTTCCATAAAAAAAATTATAAGACACTATAATCTTATTAGAGTTTCTGAATCAAATCCTATGTATCAGTTTCACTCTCCCATTCATATTTTGCCTCATGCCCCCAATCTTACTACTATATAGACATTGCACAAAAAAATGACTCTATGGACTCATCCTTCATGGATAGTTCATCAGCTACTACATTATTATTTATTTTATTATATATGATTTTGAATTTAAATCCCAATAATTTACTCACCCATTTATTTTGTTATTTAAATGACAACCTCTTTTCTAAGAATTTTTTAAGACTATCATGACTTATCTTCACCTTAAAGCATCTACCCATCAGATAAGGTCTCCATTGTTCAACTACATGAATAATATCCATTATCTCCTCCTCATAGATAGGCTTTGGTAAATTATTACCATTAAACTGATGAATCTCAAATGTAATGAATCATCCTTCCTACATGAATACTTCCCCCATTCCATACCCTACTTTTAATTATAGTGCCAGATATAAAATATAGTTTAAGTGTGCAATCAACTTGTTGGTAAATTATGTATAATCCCTAAGTCCATCAACAATTTTGCCTTTTGTTTCTTTAGTAAATCTAATACCATGAAGATTTGTGGGGTGATAATGCATAAAAGTGCATGGCATGAGATATTTGGTTGGGTATTATCCGAAGCCTCATCCTACTCATGCTCACCCTCACTTGCTACTTCCTTATCCTCTTCTTCTTCATTGACACCTTCAATGTATAATAATTTCTTCTCAACAAATTTATGTCCTTTATTTTATTTGTTTCCATAGTTGAAACATAACCCTTTTGCTTATTTCTCTTCAATTTGTTGAGGAGTTAGACTGGTAGGCCGAGGGAAATATTGTCTTGGAGTAATTCTCTGCCCAAAGTGAATGCCTATATTTTTACCAAATCTCTTTCTTCATCCTTCTATGCAAAGACCATGGACTATGGTACTAAACTTGGATTAAATATGCAAACATTAAGCTAGATGTTATCTTTTAGCCCACCAAATATAGGTCATTTAGGTTGTCGTTTATGATATCCTCCATGCATAAAGACAAGTTTTAGAATCACTGAATATAAAATCCTTTGTACTCCCTATTTGTCATAATTTTTACAATAGGTTGAAGCAGTTATCTATTGTGTTATTACAGTAGTGCATCTACAACTCATTTGTAATCCTTAAGTAAGAAATAATAAGGCCCTTATTTTTATTTTTATTAATGAAATTGATTAGATCCTTACCATCGAACTTGTGCATGCCCACTTTTGGTAGCATGTTTTGTGAACATGTATTTGAACTTATATTTTTCTAACTATCATAACTCGAGTGGCTCGATGGAGAATTATTGGATGGAGGGGTTATTTGTATATTAGCCAAGGTTGATGTGATCATTTATAATTTCACATTGATGCTGCTTAAAGTTACTTTGATTGTATCAAATTTAACTCTAACCCCATCCAAATATTCATTTTTAGCCATGTTTTGCACATCTACTTGGATTTAGGTAACCAACCCAGAAACTTTTGTATCAAAAGTTTTAGACTCCATTTCTTCCTTGCTAGGCATTTCTCCTAGAGTGGCTTGCTCTTTTCCATGGCCTCTAGTGTTTGGACTGGCCATGAATGAAATCTAGGGTGTAAGGTTAAATAATATTTTGGGTTTTGTGGTCCAAAAAAGTGTACCAAAAGATTATACCATTATGATCATCTCACCGAGACAAATCCAATGACTACTATTTTACACAAGGGTAAGAAAAATATTTCTGTACTTTTAAAAAAACTCAAGAAATGCTATGTTGACAAAAAAATAAGTTCCTTCTAGATCTCAAGTTATGTTTTTTATCCTTCAACCCACAAAACAAACACTATGTTAGCTCTGAAAAAGTTGTGATACAAAACCTTTGAACAGATTGAATCTCCGATACTAATTATAATGTAATTAGCTAGATAGATCAAGCCAATTCACAACAATGGATGCAAATATAATTATCAAAAATAGAGAAATGATAATAGATTGCAATAAATAAGAGCATAATAGCACACATCCACACCAAGAGTTGACAATAGACCAAAATACTAGAAATATAAGATTAAACTACTTTGAAGGGGCAACCTCCACGATTGTGCAATAAGAACAAAATTTGTAATATCATCCTCAAGTAATAACCACTACCTCTTATATATATCCTACTTAGGTTATGGTTACTTAATAGTCTCACCCCACTAATAATATGAGAACATCAAGAATTATGACATGATATGGTAAAAGGTTATGTTGGCCACAAATTAACCACACATCTCGATACATGTTATAGGTTAGGGGTGAAGTAACACAAAGAAATATTTCATTGCATCGTAGTCATGGGGTCATGAGGACACGTAGTTATATTCAAAAAAATTAATAAAACACACAAATTGTTTTAATAAAAGAATTGATATAAAGAAAACATATGGAAATCATCCTGACATCATAGGGTCACAAAGACATGAATGTCTCTTTTCTTTCAATGTGACTTCAATAAACTCTATAAATGTGTTGAAACTTTAAATCTACTTCATATTTGCATGTGTTTTCTTTATCCTTTACACAATAAATAAAAGTACTTGCAATCTCATCTTTTAAACAAAGAATGATTAATATACAATCATTGTAAATTCGAATTCTTAAACAAATGATAATTGGCATGTTAAATGAAGTCATGAGATCAAAAAGACTTCAGAACACAACGTAAATATTTGTGGTATCAAGTACAATACATCGCAGTTAGAATAGGATCATAGAATCACGAAGTCATAGAGTTTTCCAAAACATAATTTAGACTTTGAATTAAAAAAGGCCTCTGCAGATGCATTAATATTTGAAACTTGATTTAAACTATGTCCAAGTATGCTCAATAAAAACATCTCTAGAAACATAACAATCAAGTGAAATTTGACTTTGGATATATGTCACGACCACCAATTACTTTGATTATTTTACAAGGGAAGAAAACATGTAGCCATTGGAATGGGATCACAGAGGTCACAAATAATTATTGTATTTACTTTTCCCATTAGTTTGCATTAGAAAATGTACAAGTAAATATTTTTTCACATTCTTAAGTTTTAACATTAACTTTACAATATATACGAAAAGGCATTGAATTTCTTTTCAAATAGTGAACATGTATTGTGTATGTTTCACTATACTTGTAAATTAAAACTAATTTTTTTATGGATCTTTAAATATGTTCAAAGTTCTCTCTCAAAATATTTTTCAGTGTATATTTAAACCACTTCCCTGCATTCGTTTAAACATCAAGTATTAAAACCACATCATGTAGCTCATTCTTCAATTATGAATATCAAAGAATTACATGGAGTTTTCAATTTCAAGTGCCAAAGCATTAGGCTTGAACTTCATGTTTAATCTACTATTACTTTATATATTAATAAAATATTTTTAATTATAATATTAGGTATGCAAAAGAGTGGTGAAAATATTTTCAAAACCAAGAATGGGCAGGATAGCCCTGCTAGGGATTAAGAGGATGAGGAGATGGATGACCTTGATGAATCTATCTAGGCTAGAAGTTATAAAACAATGGAATAGTCTTCATCAGAGGCAGATAGGGGTTTGGAAAGAATAATGGATACTAGGCAACCTAAGCATGCAAGGCAACCAAAAGAAAGCCTTTGGTCGAAAGGCATGGCACACATGGATGTGTTCAATCAAAGGAAAGAAGATCTGAAGCCAAATGGTAAAACCTAGACATAAGAATCACCTAAGCTCTCATGGGTAGACAGAGTGGCATAGAAGGAACTATTTGGTACCACTATTGGGATGCAGGTCCCAAATGTCATAGTGGAGAAAGGGGTTATTTGGCTTCGAAACCTAATTCAATTATTGAACGATCTCATATTAGATGGTCAAATGCCCTGATTGGTAAGTTCTGGGGCAGAAGACCCATTATTGACATATTCAAAGATTGGGCCAATGGAAATGGAAACCAAGGGATAAATCAAAATCTTAGCATTAATTAAAGCTTTTTTCTAATTTATTTTTATAATCAAGAGGATTGTTTCACTGTGTTTCTAGAAGCTCCTTAGTTCCTAGGTAAATCTTGTTTATCCCTCAAAAAATGGAATCTGGGGATGGATCTATATAAAGAAAACTTCAGTGAAATACCAGTATGGATAAAACTTTCAGGTATGCCACTGAAGTTCTGAGAAGATGATGTGTTAAAGGGCATAATTAATTGTTTTTATCATCTCATCACCTTGGACGCACTCACCAAATCTAGGAGAAGGTTATTATTTTCTGGATTATGTGTCATCATTTGTTTGGACAAAGAACTCCTGTTATCTATCAATCTTATGTCAAAATTTGGAGACGTGTTACAATCGATTGAATATGAAAAGCTACCTATTTTTTGTTCAACATGCCAAAAGCTTGGACATGAATCCCTTTCCTATCAGCTCTGGAAAAAAAAAATTAGGTGGAGGAGAAAGGAGAGGAGTCTTAAACCCATGGCACCCCAAGAATCAAGGGTTGACAGGACTCGAGAACAAATAAGAGCAGCAAAATTGGTCAAAGATCAAGGGGTAAAACATGAGGTCCTCATTTAGGTTGAAGATTTAGTAAGCACAAATGAAGAGGAGCTTAGATGTTTGAATGAAATACACCAATGGAAACAAGAGGAAGATGGTGGCTGCTCAGAGGACCCAAGGACAGATAATGTAACCCTTGAGGAGAGAAAGAGTGAAGAGTTGGTAGACCAAAAGCTAGTTCATGATGAGGAGAAGGAGGACATTCTAGAGAAACCAATAGTGGAGAAGAGGCAAGAAGCTCTTAATATTGAGAAGGAGAGATCGAAGCCCACAAGGATTAAAATCAAAATCAACAACAAGAAGAGGAGGAAAAGAAGGAAGCCACTGGTTCAAAGGAACATACCAAAACCCATACTATGTCTAAGGAGTTAGATGTTAGCGAGGTTAAGATTATTGCCTTTTGGGAAGGATTAATGTACAAGGACATGTTAAGATGGAAATGCTAGATATCTAGACAAGAGCCACCTACAAGGAGGGAGAGAAAGAGGATGATTAGAACCTAGTAAGTAATATAAAATCCAAATCAAAGAGCACAATTCATAAAAGTGATAGGGTGACTAGGAGTATGAAGATGAAGAAGCTTGCAAGATCTAAAGCGAAACACTATGGTGGGTATTATTATTGATAACTTCAAAACTTGTTGTTTGTATTTCTTAAGGAACTCCAAAAAGTTATTTGTTTATTATTTTTATTCTTAGTTCACTGTAATTGATACCTTCTAACAATGTTTTTCCTTAAAATTTGTTATAACTTGTTAGTTATATTTTGATTGTTATATTATTATTGATTAACAACCCATCTATTCTTCTGGATTGTTGGTTCCTTTTTATTAATTATTCTTAACCTTGGGCCAACTTATTGTAATTGTAAAAAAATCCAATTAAAATCCACATTTTACTCTTTATCCAAAAGAATAATAATAATAAGTAAATATCATTTAAAGATAATGCTCATTTAAAGATAATCCACACGGCCACAACCATTTTAACCCAATTATTAACCTAATTTTAATCAAATAAAATACGTAAGCTACTCACATAAATGATAAGCCAATTCATAATCAGTTCTACTCGTCATGGTTGACGAGGTCAATCCTAAACTTATAAAGTATAATTTAGAAAAATGAATTAGGGTGAAGCATATGTCGTTAAAAATTGATATTTGACGCCCCTCCCATCCGTTTTTAACGGTTTCAATCGTAATTTATTGTTTACGATAAAATTAAATCGTCAATAATTGTAGACGTCAATTTTATTACTTAATTTTATATTTAAAATTAAAAAATATTAAAAATAACAATTTTTTTTATATTTGATGGGTTAAAAATAGGGTTTGAAAGGTTTCGTCGTTTTATACAAAAGATAGAACTAAAAGTAAGACATTAACGTTTTGACGGGATGCTTCTGCCAGCAACAATCAAACGGATGATAAAAAACCCACACAATAGGGATTTCCACCAAAGGACAAATAGAAATATAATAACTTCCCAGGGAACTTCCTTGAAGTTTTCGCCAAACTTATTCTGGGGCCCTGACCCCCCTTTTCGCTGATTTTCAGAATATTAACATAGTATCCCCCCAAACGGAGAGACATACAGGGACGTTGAGTCATTGTTTTTCTTCCTTTTTTCTTTTTTTGAACCATGGACCATCCTTCCTTATTCTCACCCTGAAGCGCTTGTGAGACTTCCTCAACTGGGATGCAGGGCTGGGATTTGTCTTCCACTGTTGACCTTGAATTAATATCTGCCCTAAAAGAATCCAAATTTGGAATCTCCTTCGAGGAGGACGCTGGGATTGACACAACCTTCCTTGAAGAGATTAAATTGACCGACAGTGCTTCTTCGAAGTGTGGTGAGCTTTTAGGATCCTTGTTTGAAGCAGGGGAAGCAAGGACTTCAAAAGAAGAGGCAAAATCCTCGCTGTCAGTAGCCCATTATTCGTCTGCAGCCAACATCGTGAGTTTTTTAGGTATAAAATATTTTCACCATGAAAAATCTTTTTTTCTGAGGAGACTACAGTTTTTTGTCAAGTGCCCAGTGCCAAAACAACTATGGTAGCGAAACAATAAACCTTCATAGTCAATAGCTTGAGACCTCTCCAACTTGCAGGGTGATTTTTCTGGAAGGTTCTTAGAGGTATCAATATTCACCAAGATCCTAGCAAATGTAGTGAGGGAGAAACTATCGGTATCTGGATGCAGTTGCAGAAACTCAACTAGAGATCTACCAATAGCCCCCTGACTAGAATCAGTGCAAAACTGCAACGGAAGGTTAGGCATACAAACCCATACGGGTTTTATATGCAAAGGTTAAGTGAGGGAATTGAAGGTAGGGGACCACGGTTTCGAGAGCAAAGGGTGGTGATTCAAGCTCCAGGAGTGGTTCTGAATTTTTTCCTTATCCTCAATATTACGAAAAACAATAATAAAGAAGCTTTTAGCATAAGGGTAAATATCAAGACTTCTTGAGACTAAGGATTTCCAATGCTTCAAGATCCAACTGTTAAGACCTTGCAGCTTTGCCCAGAGATCCACAAATTTGTAAATGATACCCCTGGAAGAAAAATATTCATTCATTTTTAAAACAAGCCTAGTTTCCTCTTCATCAAAAATCACCACTAGAAGCAAAGGTGAGAGGTTTAGGATCCGTTCTCGAAGTTGGCCTAGAAAAGACAACATCGATGAAAGAGGTGGGCTTATCGCCAAATTCCAATCTGACCTCTGTCTTCATTGCCATGACATCCCAGCTAGGGTTTGACTCAACACGACTTGTCGAAGTCTTCTTCCCAGGGAATGGAGCAGATCCAAGTCGGTGGCAGTTGGGAGCAGCTAGGAGCAACGGTAGCTGGAACACGGTTGGAGGAACGACCCCTCCAAGCAGATCTGCTGGTGCAACGTTCTGAACGTCGTTTGAAATGGCGTTGGGCAGGGACCAGTCGTGGGTGGGATATCAGTCGAAGCTGGAGCGCGATGAGACATTTCCAACGAGAAATAACTAATAACATATATATATATATTTTCTAAACTTAATTAAACTTAATAAAATATGAAATAAAATGTTGTTATTATTAAATATAATATATATATATTTTTTACTTATTATAAAGGATATTGAATTATATTATTTTATGATATAAAAGTTAATTATAAAAAAAAAGTGGAAGTAGTCATTTCGATTAAAGTCAAGAAATATTATATCATAAATTTAATAAAATTTGAAACTCTTGATCAAGGTTTTGTATGGCATAATCACAACAATTTTTTTCTTCCTTCGTTTTCGAGAGAGGTCTCTGTAGAGTACCATTCGCTGGTGGTGTTTTTTTCCATTCCTTAGTTAACCTCTGTGTAGACGTTCTCATCTTCCTCTCTTGGGACCTCGTTCTCTCCCGCTACAACTGTTGCTTCCTTTGGCCCTGTTATTGATCCGATAGTAGTGCGGTCTAGTGAAGTTGTTGCAGCGTTGGCCACCCCCCCTTTTTTGTCCTTCCCTCTTTCCCCTGTTCATGACTCCCCCTCCTTTTTTGATGATCCCCCTCCTCGTGTTGCCTCCCCCCTGTTTCCCTCTCCACGCCCTGTCTCATCCCCCCCTCTCCCATTGATGTCCCTCTGTGCATACATTCAGGGAAATTAAACGTTGACTTTGGCACCACCACAAAAAAGAAGCGCAGGGGCTCAGAGGCATAAACGTTGAAAGCTAATGATTAGGCTTTGGTGAGAAAAGGATTTCAATGGACAACGAAGGACCTTCTGTCAAGACGTGAGAGAAGACTCATCCATCCCTGCCCGTGAACACTGCTTCACTTTTGTTTGAGCTCTTTCCGCTAGCCCCCGCTTCGGTCACGACCAATGTTAGTCAAAATTACTGCATTTTTGTTGAAGGACTTTTGTTTTGAGTGGGTTGTTTTGTCTTGTCTAAGGCTTGGCTTCTTGTAGTTTTTGCTCTGGGGTCACTTTTTGCTGGTTTTTTGTGGTTGTATTTGGTTTCTCGCTACTTTATGGTTATGCACCTTCTTGTTGTTTAGGGCTAGATCCTTTTTGTGTTGGGAGGATGTACACCGGAAGCACACAATTTGATTACCAATACCAAGCAACTTAATATGCGGAAATTAACCAGATTCACCAAGTAACTAAAATTCAGAATAACACAGCATATGAGAGACAATACCAAATTGTATTAACACTTTATACAGAAAAGAATACAATAAAGAAGATGCCACTTCTTCTCCACCACCTTACAGAGGTTTCCCACACCTCAAGTGAACAGTAATTCTTCTCCCCAAAGCTCTCCCTCTCACAGGGCCCAACACCCAACTCAAATACAGAGTTGGTGTTCACCTCCCGTGCTCCACGCACACCACAAGTGCTCCACGCACTCCACAAGCACTCCACGTGCTCCACAAGTACTCAAGGTACTTCAAGTAGATCTCCCATGAATCTGCAACAACCTGCAATTCAACAGACCATACTTATGGAAGGAACTCCCTTGCCTTCCTCTTGCTCTATCCGAGTACACACCTGTACTCCAAGTAGATCCTGCCTGATACTGCTCCCTGTTGTGTTGCTGTCTGTATGACCTTGCACACCTGCAAATCAAGCAATGGTTCTAATCACCTGTGAACCTCGACCTTGCACACACATACACCTGCAGATCAACGATCTTACTTACCATGTAGATCTCCTATATAAGCCATGCAACTGTGACCAAGATCCTACACTCTTGAAGAACCCAGCTGGCTCTCCAATCCAGCACCAACACACCTGGTACTGTGGCACTAGGAGGAACGCACCATAGCTCTACCTCACACACAGAAGGAGCTTATAATTATGCTCTCTTACTCCCTAGCACACTTTTCCAATACAACCATGAGTCTATTATATAGATCTCATCCAAACAATGATTAGACATCTAATTACCATAATTAGATCCGCAGCTATGAGTCTAAAATTAGCACTCATCATGCAAACACTCGGTTCGTTAGCTAACTGCCCGTAAATAGCTCGCAGTCGAACCACACAGGCGACCGACGCCGGTCCCTGTTCGCCTGGGGTCGCCGACGCCGGCCGATATATGACCGACGTCGGTTGCCTTCCTGTCTTACCCTGCCGACGCCGGTTGGCCAGACCAACGCCAAACACTTCTGACACTTAGCAACTCATTCTGCAACCTCCTCCATGTCTGCATTAGTGAAGCTTTTAGCTCCACAATCCTAACATTTTGTGTCCTAGCACTAGTTCATAGCTTTGGTCAAAAGTGTTAATTTGGTTCATAGCTCCGACTTTAAAAATGTTTACCTAACAAATAAAGAAAAATTTGAACTAATTTTCAATTAAAAAAGATGAAATAATAAATAGCTAGAGTCAAATATAAGCAATTGCAGATTACAATAAGAGTAACAACGAATGATGGGGGAGGGGGTGGAGGATCATTTGCTTTATCTCCCTAACATTCTCAACAACTACGGGTTAAAAGATTTGCAAAATTAAATATAAGATCCTAACCATCCATTTATTTTCTTTATTTTTTTTTCAATATTATCAATGTTGATAAGTAAATTAGTAAATATCAAATAAGAGAACTTCTTTTACTAAAATATGAACTACTCAGAGTGGCTAGCACCACCACTAGCTCTAGCTTGAATCCCTAAAGCTAAAGATGGAAAAAGTCTTTGAGAGGACCCACTATGACATATGCTACAAGTACACTGCTTCTTTTATTAACCATACTCTCAGTTTTATATAAATAATTAACATTGAAGAGAGCTTAGAGAGATTCTACTACATCGATAATCCAATAAAATTTAAAAGTGAGTCACTTCCAAACAAACTTTCTCAATTAACATTAAATTCTATTAATTATGAGAAAGAAAATTCTGGATAAAATATATACTAAATTTGTGGAGAAAAAATTGAGCATTTGTGGGCGGCGATCATTAAACCAAAACAACATTTTTATTTTCGTTTAATCGTTTATATTTTACTGTAACATGAGGGCAGGTACAAATATAATTTTTTAGTGTCAAATCTCATCCGTGGTGCCAACTTAGTATGCCACTTATCCATCATGTCAATGGCTTTAGATGCAAAGGATTTTAACATCTTATGATTGCCTCATCAATAATTTCACATCATTCCTTGTGTACTTTTGTGAGAGTGATATACACAACTTTGTCTCTCATGGGGTTGCAATCATGAAAATTTCCCCATTGGCAATAATGCATATGCTTTAAAACATCACTCTTGTGGACAAGGTAAGGTAAAGGTTTAGGTTTATTCTTCAAAAATATAGTTCAGTTTTGGGTGCGAAAGTTTTTCTTGTTTGAATGTATAATCTCTCCTTTTTTTTTTAAAAAGTTTTGAACATGTGATTTATATTATAGAATTTATATGAAGAGAGATATTAGTAGTTGAGTTTAGTTTAATATTTAATATGGTATACGAGATCAAAATATTTAATATATGTTGAAAAAGAGTGGATAGTTATTATAAAGAGTTAATAATTGTTGTAAAAGATATACAATTTATATATAATTGTACAATTTTGATCAATGAGTGGTACACAACAACAAATGATATGATGATAAATCTATTGTGCAAGCATAAGATACCTAATGCACATGTATTGATCACACTTGTGTGTACACTATTTTGATAATACCTTACACAACAATCATTGTATTGGCACTGTGATGATATATCGTACTTTGAAAAATCTAAAATTAAATAGTAGATTCTTCAAATTAATCATCAGTGTAATGTTTAAGTGTTTATGTGGCACCATTTCGATATCATATTAATGTGAAGTAAAGGTACACAATTACTAGGTTTTCTCCTTTATCTTCACTACTATATTCATTAAAATTGTACCTTGATAAGAATTGGGTAGTGTTTAAAAATTCACATTATTCAAACAAAAAAGTAACTTTAGTAAATGTGGGTAACAGTGAACTACAAAGATGATATTTAACCCTTGTCTTCCCTGTTTTTAGTAGATTTTAATGTATTTGACATTTGTCTTAAAAGCTTTGTCATCTCAAAACAATGTTCGTTGATTTTAGAAACACATCAACTTTATGAACATCTTATAACATAACAATACTATCAAATTAAATTATATAAATTATTTTGAAAATATTATGTGAATGCAAGGCACATTCTCACATATTTACCTTAAATTTATAATGTGCAATGTTTATATTCAATTTTAACTTATTGATATATGCATTTAATAGTTTTTTAAATAATTGTTGTAAACTGAAAATTTTAGTATGTTGGTCACTAATTTAATTTAACCATCCCCAAAATTTCTATTGAGAGAGAATGGTACTCATCCAATCTCATCCTTAGTGAAGGGGTGGTCGATTTAAAAAAAAAAGTTAAGATTTATTTAAAAACTTATATATTAACAAGTATCATGTTGCAGATTTAGTACTTACCGTTTAAGAATTGTTTTATAGATAATGAAGGTGATTTTATTGTATTCATATGTGTAAGTAAACACTAAAAATTATAACATGTTTTAAACGGATCAAAGTCACAAAATTTATCACAACCAATACTTAGACAAACCATCCAATGAAAGTAATTATTCATCAAGGATCACTCCAACCGAGGGAACAAAAGGTTATGGAGAAGTTAAGCTAATGAGATTAAAGAAAAAATAAAAATGTTAATATTGATTTAAAATTGTACTAGTATCAATTCTACTGTCTTTAAGATAAGATGAACAAATAAAATATTGAAAAGATACGATTATCGGATTTTTTTTTGTAAAAAATGATTTTAAACTATATTTTAGACCAATTTATGTAGTATATCATTATGAAGTTTAGTCTAAAATGAGGATTAAAATATTTTATTGCAATATTTTTGAAAATATTTTATTTTCAACATTATTGATTGTGGAGGCTTCAAATATTAAATAAAATATGATATCATTTTTAAGATATAATAATTAGTCTAAATTAAAGAATATATAAAAATATGTTAAAATAAAATAAAAAAACAAAATTTAACATCTAGTAAGAGATTGTTATCACCAACAAAACAAAGTTTAAAATGAGGATTAAAATATTTTTTGAAAATATTTAATTTTTTTACTTGCGCTCAACATGCATTGGGGTCTCCGGTCCTCTCTTAGGACGGGATCATGTGTGGCATCTTGGCCTGGAGCCTAAGCTGGGTCAAATTTTTATGGTATTTGATTTATTAAGGACTTCCCCTCAGTGAGAGGCTACTCCGCCTCTGCATTCCCCAACCCTTTTGTCCAATGTGCAAGCGTCCATAATCCTTTAAACATTTGCTCTAGTTTTGTTTGAAATCCCAGTCTATCTGGTATTAGATTCATTTATTATTTCAGCCTTATCACCCTAAGCCTTTCTCTTGGTGACATGTGCTCTTTGGTGATTATTCTAATTGATTGGCCTCTATTGTCTTTCTTTCGAAATTCTTACATGCTATTATTCTCTTTCAGTTATAAAAAGCTAGGAACAATGCTATTTTTAATCATGAGACCTATGAAATTTCATTTTTTGTTAATGAAAAGGTTGTTATTTACTTGATCTATTTGCAGATTCAAGCTCAAGTGGAAAAGATGGCTTTAGACCTTCATCACCTACAAGAGCTCCTCAACCACTAGGGGAGTGCCCCTTGCACCATGAGCAGGGTTCTGCTTGATGGCCCACCCCATGATCCACCCCTCCTCCTCCTAAGAGGCATCGAAGTAGAAGTCAGTCTAGAAGTAAGGGCCACTTTTTTCCTTGCCCTCCCTCAGTGAGTGGTTGGAATTCTCATGGCGAGTCTAATGTTGGTCCTTCAAAACTGTCTCTGATAAACATTATTGTTCTTACACAGTCGATTGATGGTTGGCCTATCACTATGTCAGGGAATCCAAGAACAAACACACTTGTTCTGATCCCACTTGTTAGGATATTGCTCCTCAGAAAGAGCACAATATGATTACCAAACTTAAGAAATTAAATATGTGGAAATAACCAGAAGCACAAGTAACTAGAATTCACCAATAACACAAAATATGAGAGACAATACACTATCTTGTATTAACATTTGTACAGAAAAGAATACAATAAAGATCCGCCACACTCTTCCACCTTACAGAGGCTTCCCACACCCCAAGTGTATAGTAATTCTTCTTCAAAACACTCTCCTACCAAAAAAAGGTCCCAACAACCAACTCACACACATAATTGGTGTTCACCTCTCCAACCAGTCAGTAATAACCCTACCAGTACCCAAGCACTCTATAGTACTTCAAGTTGATCTCCCATGCACCTGCAACCTGCAATTCAACAAACCATACTTACAATGGAAGGATCTTCCTTGCCTTCCTTTCTAGCTCATAGTGGAACTAGGAGAACCACACACATTGTTCTCTTCACTAGCACACTTTACAATACATGCCAATGGGTCTATAAATAGATCCCAGACTTAAACAATAACTTAGACTCTTAGTTTACTATAATTATCCACGCAGCTCAAGACTCGAAATAGCCTTTACATGCAAACACTCCATTCACTAAACTAACTGTTCGTGCAATGAACAGTTTTGGAACACACAGGCGACCGACGCCGGTCCCTGCTTGCCTGGTGCTGCCGACATCGGCCGACTTCCTATCGATGCCGGTTGCCTTCTGCACTGGTCATGACCGACGTCGGTCATGCTGTCGACGCCGGTGCTTCTGGGTCTTTAGCAACCTCCTTTTCTTTGTCTGCAATAAGTTGAAGCTTTTAGCTCCACAACCTAACAATCTCCCACTTGGAGATAAATAGCTGCAACTGTACCTGTACTTGTACACTGTCTAGTTTGTTCCCTTAGCTCTATATCCCTCCTCAAGATCACCCCTGAAGACTACCCACCACAAAACTTGTAGTGCAACACCTGTCATCCAAATCCCCTGCCACATCCACATCTACAAACCATGTAGAAAATAACTTGAACCCGCATAGCATGTGCACCTGCTGCTAGTCCCTCTAAGAATTCACTGAACTTCCCTCCAATGCTTCTTTCCTGGATTGGCTCCAAACTTGTGACAACTCCCATTGCTTGAGAAAACTCAGGTCTAGTACATACCATGCATTTAACCTCATTATGTGAATCAAGACACAATTCTGTGAACTGTCCAACCATCGGCATGCTAACCGGTCTCACACAATCATCTTGAAACAAAGTCAACATATGACCTTCCATGTCCCTAGAACACACTCATGCCAAAGAATCTTGCTGCTCCCAGATTCTCCATGACACACCTCTAAACTAGCTTTACCTATAGTTCAATAATACCTATATATGTAACCCTGCAACAAGCCCATCATATAGTAATAGGATAATGTAGCTAATATTATCCAACCTGGTAAAGAGAAACACAATGATCAAACCTCCATTGCCCTGCAGCTTATACAAGACCATATACCCTGGCCTTCTGTCTCACATATCCATTTCCGCTCTTCTTCATCCTGAACATCCATTCGTCTCTCAGTGCTTACATCCAGCTGGCAACTCCATCCAAAACTCCTGTTTGGTTCTCCTCCAAGGAATCACATCCTCCACCCATGCCAAGCTCCCACTGTTTCCTAGATCTACCTGTTCTGCTTCTTTAATAACTTCCTAGTTCTTTCCCATAAGTGGGCAACAAGTAGTGTAAAGAAGGGAAATGACGAGTTTGAGGCTTACATACCCTTTAAGTCCTTTATATGGGTGCTTGAGACTCCTTGACAGCTTGTTGTCCACCCAAAATTCATCTCAGTGATCGATGTCGGTCACATTCCAGTCTGCACCTGACCGATGTCGGTTCCCTGCGACTGCCTCATCACCGACGTCGGTTCTCCCCTTGCCGACGCCGGTGTTTATCTATCCTGAGTCACCGACATCGATCTGTACATAGCCGATGTTGGTCCCTATCTGGACGCCGATGCCAGTTTTCCTGCTGACGTCGGTCACTATGTTTTGCTTGTGAGAACTGACTTCTACCCGCGAGCTCCTTTTGGATCAAACCCTTGTCCAAATCACCCTTGCTCTGCTCAGAATTCTTCTGCCCCTTGTGTTGAACTCTATTTGTCACCTTCTCCTTGAAAACCAAGGCTTTCATGTTCTTGTCACTAACATCAAATTCTTCAAGAAACGTCACCTTCTTCTTCTGCATATAGAAACCTCGATCTATACCCTTTGACTCAAGAACATGCATCTCCTTCTTATTCATGTGACCAAGCCTATTAAGCCACATCTTTGAATCTACAACTGAAGTAGATAACCCAGAAAGAGAATCAGTAATACAAGTAGATAGATAAAGCGTACCTACTTTCTTACCTCTTGCTACAACAAGTGCACCCTTGGTAACCTTCCAAGAGTCTACTGTGAGAGTTACTGTGCAACCCTCTTCACCCAAACTTCTTACAGAAATCAAATTCCGCTCCAAGACTGGGACATGCATGACCTCCTTCAACACCCATGTGTTACCTGTCTGCAATTTCAGCTTCACTTTCCCTTTGCCAACCATCTGACAAGGCTTACCATCCCCTACACAAATTTCTCCAAAGTCTCCCTAGACATACTCATGAAAAAATTTCCTAATTGGGGATGCATGAAAAGAGGCACCAAAATCTAAAACCCAAGATTCTACTTTATCTAAAGAACATACTAGAGCACCCTATGCAACGAAATCTACAACACCTGCTTCTTCTTCATGTCCTTCATGCTGATCTGCTACCAACCAACAATCTTTCTTTTCCTGCTCTTTCTTTCCATATCTCCAGCAGGTTATTCTACCATACCTGGACTTGGACCTCCTGCCATTAAACTTCTCCATTCATAGCTTACTGTCCTCTGCCATTGCTCTACTCCCACTCAAACAAAAATCCTGTGAGTGCCCTGTAATCAAACACACACTAACCAGATCTAATCCAACTTGTTAGTATCCCAACCAAAAGCTCTGATACCAGTTGATGGTATCAAGCTCTGAACCTACAACCAAGGCTCTGATACCAGTTGTCGGGGAATCCAAGAACAAACACACTTGTTCTAATCCCACTTGTTAGGATCTTGCTCCTCAGAAAGAGCACAATATGATTACCAAACTTAAGCAATTAAATATGTGGAAATAACCAGAAGCACAAGTAACTAGAATTCACCAATAGCATAGAATATGAGAGATAATACACTATCGTGTATTAACATTTGTACAGAAAAGAATACAATAAAGAGCCGCCACACTCTTCCACCTTACAGAGGCTTCCCACACCCCAAGTGTACAGTAATTCTTCTTCAAAACACTCTCCTACCAAAAAAATGGTCCCAACAACCAACTCACACACAAAATTGGTGTTCACCTCTCCAACTAGTCAGTAATAACCCTGCCAGAACCCAAGCACTCTATAGTACTTCAAGTTGATCTCCCATGAACCTGTAACCTGCAATTCAACAGACCATACTTACAATGGAAGGATCTTCCTTGCCTTCCTTTCTAGCTCATAGTGGAACTAGGAGAAACACACACATTGTTCTCTTCACTAGCACACTTTACAATACATGCCGATGGGTCTATAAATAGATCCCAGACTTAAACAATAACTTAGACTCTTAGTTTACTATAATTATCCACACAGCTGAAGACTCGAAATAGCCTTTACATGCAAACACTCTGTTCACTAAACTAACTGTTTGTGCAACAAACAGTTCTGGAACACACAGGCGACTGACGCCGGTCCCTGCTTGCCTGGTGCTGCCAACGTTGGCCGATGCCGGTTGCCTTCTGCACTGGTCATGACCGACGTCGGTCATGCTATCGACGCTGGTGCTTCTAAGTCTTCAGCAACCTCCTTTTCTTTGTCTACAACAAGTTGAAGCTTTTAGCTCCACAACCTAACACACTATTCATGATGATTGTTAGATGGATGAAATGCTTTCGATATTCCTGACGTGGACACATTCACTTGGTTAGTGCTTCCCAAAGATGATCCTCCACCTCTGCCTCGTGGGATGATGGTTTGTATGTAAACATTTACTAATTATTTGTAGTTTTTTAAGTTTTACCTTGACCGACTATTTTTTTGTTTTAGAGCCAAAGTATCCTTTTGATAGAGAGTTTAAGCCATGATATGTTCAACTACTTTACTTTGTAACCTTTAATAATTATATTTTTTGTTAATATAATATGAAACGTTCCAATAGTAAAATATTTTCTTTCTAACATTATAAATTATTTATAAATTAAATATAATATAAAAATATATTAAAATAAAAAAATATAATTTTTTTAACATCTAATAAAAAATTGATCTCACCAATAATTAATACATGAATTAAAAAAATTATAATCATTTAAATCAATTTCGCCATCAATGACACAAAATATTTGTTTTAATTTTTAAATATGTCAATGAAATTTAAGTAACTCAAAATAATTTTCACATATTAAGATACAATATTTAATAACAATTAGGTTATATCAAACATAAAAAAATTAGTTTTCCTTTTTCAAATATAATTGATTTATTTGATAATATTTCTAACCATACAAAATGTGATTTATGTTTTCTTTGATTTAAAAAATTATAATTAATAACATAAATTTGAATACTATAATATTTTATTAAGGAAAATACTAATATATTATATAATTATTTTATAATCTAATATGTATATCTGAAATATATATATTGGATAAATATTAAGAGATATCAATCTCAAGGTACTTATCTTAGATTTGTTATATATTACATTAATTAACGAATTCGCTATCTTTTTCATTGATTTCTTTACTAATTAGTGACATATGACCTCAATCTATTTGTACTATTGTGTCAAGTTCATAATTTTTTTTGGAACAAATAAGTTTCAAACTCTAGTGTATGTCAAAGATATTATAGTCAAAGTAAGAAAAACTTTTATATAACGATCAAATAAATATGAAATTTACAGTTAAATTTTTTATATGAAGATCAAATAGACATCAAATTCAAAGTTAGTTATAAATATTACAGTCTACCACCACTTGTAACTATCATTATAGATTACATCTATCAACATAATAAAATATATTAAAACTAATTTATATAATATTAAAATTCGTCATTCTAAACAAATCATTATAATATTAAAAACTAATTTATATGAGTTACATAGTGAAATAGATAGATGGAAACTCCTAAAAACACTTTAACAAAAACATATTGTGAGTTGTGTGATTCAAAAAAATAGAAGGTGAATCAAGCTACTTTTTAATTCTAGTCTAAATTAAAGAATTACATTTAAGTAAGTATCCATAATATATGTACAATACAATGACGATTCCTAATTAATGAATACAATAATTAAATAGTAAATACATAAAGGTATAAATAGTGTATCTTGTGTGAAATAATATATAAGATCTATCATAAAAATATAAACTTAGAAACGTGTAACTAACATTGTAATGATTGTCACCTTGAAATCTAGATTTGATCGAAGAAGGTTTTCAAGATTATACAAAATACTTCTAGCATATGTTTGGAGTAGAAATTTGACTCTTAGTGCTATATGTAAAAGTGGTTTCACATCAACATGCACTACACCTAACCATATATAATATTGTAATTTAAATCTAAGCACATTTACCTTAATATAATAGTAAAATCAGACGTAATTATATAAAATAATATTTTAGAATAATAAAAATATGCAAAGCTAGAGTTATGAGAAGACTACTAAATTATTACAAATATGTAGAATTTATAGGGATAAAATCATTTGGAAACAAGTATTTGAAACAAGGCAAATATAACCCATAAATTTTAGAGTGAACTGTTAAAAAAATTGACATGTAGCGTACTCCTACATTCCTATTCAAATCAAGAGTGTATTGTTATGCCCATGGCCACTATTTTATTTTTTGAAATGAATTTTATAGATTTAATATTCTAGTTTCAAGATATTAAAACCTCGTTCTCTTTTTTATAATTCATGTACATCATCAAAAAGTTGATCTCCTTTCTTGAAACCCTAGATAACTAAAAATACTTTACAAAACCTTTCAAAATGGTGTACTCATTCAGGGACCTATCTCAAATAGACCCTTATTTTTATAAAAGTTATAAACTATAACTAAATTTAGTTTATTAAAGCAATCATGGTGATGCAAACCCTAAGGTAATCCTTATAATACTTTTCACTGGCATGAGAAACTAGAAATGATGAAATATAAATACTCCAAATGAAATCTTACCCTAAACACTTCAATTGTGTTGTTAACCTTTTCTTGGAACTCTTATCACATCTCTCTTACATAATTTCATTTTCTTATATGCACTCATACATTGGGTATATATATAATTCTCAAATTTAAATTAGAACCTTATTGCTCCACAAGTTGACACAGAAAGGGTAGGAAAATTTGATAAAAGAAAACACAAACCTCACAAAACAAAAAGAGAAGGGATAAAGGACACACAAAAAAGAGAGACCAAAAGTGTAGCGGCACGCTCCTAGTTGAAACCCTAAAAATACCTAAAACAAAGTGGAAAAAGTGAAAATTATGGAGGAGAGATAAATGAAAAGAACAAAGAAGAAAATGGGGTTGAAAACATAAAAATACATGTGCCAATAAGATCCTAATCTAAATTGATAATTGATAATGACATAAGTACCCTAAATCAATGCAAGTTGACATCTAAACTATTCCAAATCTAAAATTAAGTTTTTACATAATGCCCCACTTTGATACATGTGTGTATATATCAAAATAAAACAAATAAGTGTACTTCAGAGGGATCATAGAACATGTAGTAGTTAAAACCTATAAATTTATTGAAGTCAATATATGAATGATACTAATATAAAAATTAAAATAAAATAGAAGTTAAATTATTTTTAAAAGTTATGAAAATATTGAAGCAAACATCCAGACTTATGCCTTTGGGATAAGGAAACTATTTGGATGGAAAGCACATAAGTGGGGTTCAAGTAACAAAATCCAAACCATATAAAAATGTGCATAAAAAAAATCTAACCTAAATACACCAGTATAAAATTAGAAACATATCTAACATGAGTAAAAACATAGATTAAGATGTATGAAACTAGACAAGAGATGTTCTTAGAGAAATACTTGAATTTAGGCTTACATGTGCACTATTGGACATTCAAATAAGTAGAAACAAGTCTAAAAGTAGTCCCAAAGTAAACCTATAAAATTTGTTCCAATAAGAGAAGTTACATAATTCAACCAAATTTGTAGGCTCAATTTTAGTAGAATTCAATTTTGGTTACACATTTTAATTTTTTTTAGAGGTGTCATATTTTGATAAAAAATTACAAGCACCTTTATTTATGCCTATTGATAAAAAAAATATTTTTCAAATCATCTAATTGAGCTACATATCCACTAGAACTACTTCTTCCTCCAAACCCTAATCAACTCCAAAAGACCTTGCAAGAACATTAAAAAGGGGTGTAGTTATAAGGGGCCTACCTCAACCAGACCCCTATTTTTAGATAGTTTTACAATTAACACTCATGCATTCCAAAAAATAACCTGAATCTTATCCTTGTTAATGGGATACAACCGAGTAGTAGATTCTATATGATTAGTCACTACTTCAACTAATTTGTTTTTACAAGGGTGTTGATCTAATAAATCCATTTTACCTTTAGACTTCAATAAATAAATTTTCAATTCAAATATTCTCTCTGTAAACTCATTAACATGTTTTTATACTTATAAACTTCTTGAATTCAAATTAAGACCTTATTGATAAGCAATTCAACACAAAAAGGTGGGAATGATTAAAATGGGGTACAAGGAACCTAAAAACCTATAAAAACTAGTCAAAGGACCCATAAAAATAAATGACCAAAATTGTAGGATTTTATTTTGGTAATGACCAAGATTGATTTGGCTAATTTTGGAGAGATAAAATACCTAAAATAATTTTTTGGATAGTAAAAGAGCATTTGGAGTCATACCAGGGAAAAAACATAGTGTATTTATAGGTTTACAAGAGTTTTAGATTGAACATTGGTATTATCATTGACCTAATGTGAATAAAAATTAAGGTTGTCAGGAAAACACAAGGTAATGGAAGGCATTAAGGGGCCTAAGAAAAAATGTGTCAATAAGATCCTAATCAATGATTCATATTCATAAAAACATATTAATACTATAACAAATAACTAGTCCTACCCTAAAATTATGTATCTACACAATGTCCCACTTTGATGTGTGCACGTGAGTACATATCAATGTAAAATAAACAAGTGCACCTAAAAGGATTGAAGAAGTTTGTGGCCAAAACCTATAAATGTTGGTTGAAGTTAACATTAGATATGATAATTATATGTATGTCAAAAGGATGGAACAGGTTACTTTATCAGAGTCTAGCTCCCATGACTTAAAAAATTTCAAAACTATATCTCCTCATAATTTGTATGAGCATCATGACTACCACTAAGGCTCCTAGAACGATCATCCTTGCTCATGTGTCTGTCATGTGAATATCTAGTGTACTTACAAACAAAAATAAAACATTTTCAAGTAGATCAATGCCTATATAAATGAATGATAATTGAACTACAAATATCATTGTGTGAAAATAAAAAGTAGGAACAAATACACTTGGTGTTATGCATACTATATCATTATCTCTTAAAATTTGTGAATGCTCTTATAACTCTTTGGTGTTCAAAGTGTGTCTTATAACTCTTTTGTGTGTGCTCTCAATTGTAGGGGAAAGTGGTTGGACTGTGTCTTTCTAACTGCCTCTAGAGAAAATAGATATAGTGTGTCTTGTGACTGCCTCTTGTGAAAATGGTTGTACTATGCATTAGTGAACACCTTTAGGGAAAATAGTTATAATATGCTCATGTAGCTAAATATATAATAAACATATTATATTCCCCCATTTTGAGGTTTGGAATAACCTAAATATCACTCATCTCAAAAAAAAGGATTATGTGTACCATAATAAATCATAAGAGAAAATAATTATTAAAATCATATTTATAATATATTTTTGTATAATATATAAAAATATTATCATTAAAGCCTATAAACATCCTAAAAACTTATGACCTTCAGGTTCTAATATCATGTATAAATGGATATGTGACTTAAGAGATTGTAACCTATGTATCGTATCATCTTGAAAGTGTGCATGTAGTAATTAATTAAGTCATGTATTAGGGAGTGGAAACAATGTCGGAATTAGTAGTACCACCCTTTTATCGACAAAGCATGGTTTATATAATCATAGGAAGGATATGTTCGTCTCTGTGTGTGCGCGCGCGCGTGCGTGTGTGTGCGTGCGTGTGCGTGCGTGTGCGTGTGCGTGTGCGTGTGCATGTGCATGTGCGTGTGTGTGTGTGTATGTGTATATATGTATATATGTATTTATATGTATATATATATTTATATATATGTTTATATATATATATATATGTATATATATATATATATATGTATATATATATATATATATATATATGTATGTATGTATGTATTTATGTATGTATGTATATATGTATGTATATAGGTAAGTGTAATCAATATAAACACAAGACTAATGCATTTCCCTTGAGAGGGAAATTATAATCAATGTGAGTATAAGAAATAGTTTGTGTTGTTGTATATCAAATGTTGGTAACGAAGCATGGAAATAGAATCCCATAATACCACATTGAATGAATATATAAAAACACATAATAAATGGTTATATATATTTAAAAATACATTATCAAATCATGATACTAAGAAATAATAAAATGTCCACATGGATACATATATACACCAATCAATAATTTCCAATGAGAATCTTATCAGTAATATTATAGGAATGGTTGCTAGTTCAAAAAATTGAGCTCCATATATCACATTCTATAACCATAAGATTCTAAAATATTATTCAAATAATGGTCCTTTCTATATACATGATTCTATTTATTCACATCATATGATTACACATGTAATTATGGTAGATAGTAGCGCAATTAAAAATTTAATTACAACACCATTTCTTGCTAGTCGAGGGTATACTTAGCAAGACTTATTCGACACAACCATAGTAATTAAGAGTTATGATGTCCTTACATCAACACCCATTGGTGTTATTACATTACCAGTCTTCATAGGTTCTAAGACCTTATTGATATGGTTTTATGTATTTTCAAACAATAGAACATATAATATATTGCTTGGACACCCATCGCTAAATCAAAATAGAGTGATGCCATCCATATTCCATCACTCCATTTATTTTGTGAATATTGAAAAAGTATACACTATTCATAACACACCTTACAAATTATCCATCCAACATTAAAAACAACATGAGATATTACATGAAGGGCTTCCTAAGAGTAAAATCATTCAACTGCATGTGGTATCTATTACAATGTCACCACCTACAATACTTTAATCCAAAGTCCAGACTCTTGTAATTATACCTTTTTGATATATATTACATATCCATCCATGTCCCAAGATTGATATTCACCCTTTTACATCAATTCATACTAAAGTACCTAATAAGAGTTTAACTATACAAAAAAACATTTGAACTAATATACCTGCTTTCCAAGAGATTAAAGTGACTCCTCAATCACATTAATACTATATCTGTCTTCGGGATGTTGATTATGGTTATCATATAGAAGCCATGTCTAACTTCCAATGAAATATATACATGTTATAGGTTATTAGATGATGATGATTTAGGTTATTAGATGATGATTTGTGTTGGTAGCAAATAGGACTACAAAATCATAGACTATAATTAATAGACATGTGTGCAACTTGTACTATTTTATCTTTTGTATCTCTTTTTGGATGTATTCGACACTTGAAATCATATCAAGAGTCTTTATAATGTGAAGAGTCTTTATTTTGGTTATAATGAAAGGCTAGAATATAAAGTGATAACACCTTGTAAAAGCTCTATGTATAGTGCTCAATTATACTGTAAAAAAGTTATGATGTGATAGAGATAAATATGAAGTTTTGAAATGGTTTCAATCGAGTGTATTTTTTCATTATTTTGTGCTCAGTGAATGGTCTGTTTATCTAAAAATAATAATCATTTAGATTATATAAATTTTTTTATACTTTTTAATTTTGTATTTCATGCACAAATAAATCATCTTTGGCTAAATAATGGCTTGGTTTACTCTGCGTTCATGTCTATGTTATAAGTATGTTCACACTTCACATAACTATCACTATATTAGTATGTTCTGATATATTTTTCAGAAATCTCCACTAAAAATGGTGAGGTGAGCATGGCATTTTGAAACATGTTGTGATGGATACTAGGAAAACAAGATTTGGAAAGATGGCTTGATGAATAAATTCACAATTTTGTAGAGGAAGAAGCAAGAAAAATAGGGAGTTTTACACAAGAATTTATTCATGAGCAAATTTATGGTGAAATATATGAGATTTTATAGTGGGAATTACCTGGACTATTAAGCTACATGGTTATCAATATTGTAATACTATTGTTTACTGCTGAGAAGGATAACATTTCTAGCTTGGATAAAAGAAATACTAGAAAACCTATGAATATTAGACACTACCTAGACTTGTGGGATAAATCACTAGAAAAAATCTACCATCGATAGATATATTACATAATTTATTACAACAATATCTATTTTTTGAAGTTATGTAGGATATGTTTGTGAAAAGGATTCAAGAAAAGTTTATTCAATGACTACCTACTCTTATCAAGATGTTGGCTATTAAAAAGGCCATGGTGCCTACCCATACCAACATAGGGTAGTCACTTTGAGAATTATGGGGCTGAATGTGATATAGGAGTGAATGATGAGGATCTAAGCAAAGGAACTTGAATGTGAACCCAAAATATGGAGAATGTAGAGAAACATATTGAGAATAAAATTTTGGGATTGGAAAAAGAGTCATGAAAAAAAAGGTGGAATAAATAACATAATAAAAATGTCATTGTAAATAGGAGTAGGAGTAAAATAAAGGATGTATAAGAGAGGGGAGCCCAAAGAGAGGCTACATAAGTTACACAAATTGGATAATTTGGATATTATGCAGAGCGAGGAATGGAAGGACTCAAGAAAGAAGAAGACAAAAATTGGGATAGAGAGGATATGGAAAAAATGAAGAGAATGAAAAATTAGATTAGCAATAGAGCAGTTAGAGGATAGTCGTAGATCACAGTTATAATTAAGAATATTCTTTGGACCAGGGAAAGAATATTCTCTAGAGGAAGTTATGTAAAATTGTAAGATTATCATAGGCTCAATATCGTAGATAGAAGAAGTTGAAGACACATTATATACATCTAAATTTTTTCACTTAATTTATCGTCAATAATATCACTATTAATTGACACTAATTTTACCCATTTCATCTAATATCATTTATCTCTTTTAATTTCATCCTAGTATAACCTCTTCTAGTCATTTATCTAACACCCCCTTCTTCTTTATCATGCTAACCTTATTCCTACCCCACAAATCAATTAATCCACATAATCCCCTTTTATCTACTAACTAATCCCACTTATCTATTATACATGAATTTGAAATTCCCTCCCACATATCCTAGCCTATGAGTAACCTCTCCTACTCCCCTAGATTCTCTAGAATCCCCTAATCACATGACTAATCCACCACTAATCTTGATTAGACTTCAAAAGAGATTCTAGAGACTTATAGAACATTCCCTCCACTAGAATCATCCAAGGAATTTTTAATTCTTTGGATAATCCTCCACCATTGATCTTCCTACACCCAACTTTGAATGTTGGGAATTGATTTTCCCTCTTTTATTCAGTGAATCCATGCAATCCAAGTCAATAACAAGTCAGTGAATCCATGCAATCCAAGTCTCTTAATCAAGTTAATGTCATGTTGTCCACAATCTGAGTCTATTGTAAGCAATCCAATCTCTAATCCATAATCATTTAATCTTTTCTTGTTTGAATCTTGATTTAGAGCATTTAGCTTTTAGGAAGAAAGGTAGGTATGAATGTTTCATTTATCTTTGCATTTTATTCCTAATTGGCTCTAAATTTTAATGGTAGATTATATATTTGGGTGATTTTTATATAAATTACATATCAAAATCTATTTTCCCAAATTTTCATCTTACACATAAATCATTCATTTTGTATGTACACATCCCCCAAGCCCATTTTATCTTTAGTAAAGAGAAAGGAAAGTGCAAAAGCTGGGATAATAGGAAATTGGTTTGAATCATTTATAGATGAATTTGGTAAAGTAGTGTAGAAACTAAGAAATCTATATAAAAGAAGTAGTTATACGAGGTTGGGTTCTATTTTACAATAATTTTTAAGACACTAGGAAAGGATAGTATGTAAAAGCCAAAAATAGGAGCCAAAATTGCACCAAGCATGTCTTTAAATGTAGGAATATTTATTAATTTGACACCATATGATGGTTATTTTGACCCTTATTAGTATTTGTTACACTATGATATGAAATGGCAGGTTAAGGTAGTGACCATTGAGGATGTGAAAAAGTGCAAGTTCATCATAGCCTTACAAGGCTGAGCTCTAGAATTCATTTATAAAAGGGATGTTAATTCCCTAATACTTTAATAGGTTAAGGACCAATTAATTATAGAATTCAAGATGAAGAAGTGTGCAAACCAGATCATTTAGGATCTTAAAGAGATTTGATAGTGAAGTGTAGAATCAGTATGGAAATATGATCATAGATTCTCAGATGTAATGAACAAAGTTGAATTCATTTTAGAAGATAAAGATAAGGTTGTCTAGTTTGTGTAGGGACTAGGATCAAGGATTAGGTTTTCCATTATGATTCATAGTTCCTAACTAAGGTTAATGTATGAATAGTTTCACTTTTAGTAGAGAAAATTGAGGATTATGGATATGTTCCATCAACTGCCTCTAAAACTGAGATGAAAATAGATGTTTTTCTCAGGAAGATGGATGAGTTGTATGAAAGTAATAAAACCAAGATGGGTTTATGTTATGTGGAGTGTATAATAATGGCATCATAGGAATGATTTTCCTAAAATCAAAACAGAGTTTTGAGAAATATGTATAGTAGTAGGGCTTGTAACATCAAAGTGTCACCTAGTACATCACTATATATAGTAACCACTGAGCCTGTACTGCAATTTTTATAAGTCAAAAAATAATGACAAGAAGATTTTTCATGATTTTTAGGAACTAAAATGAGGCATCACTAAGAATATATTCATAGTCACAACACAATAGATACATACTGTAAAGCAAGGAATTCCATACCTAAAGGTATAAATGGCTAGTTTGACATAAGGTAGTCCTAGGTGGATGCCTTTATCACCACAGTATCAACCCTAGGGTCTTGTTATATGGATTCCATCATCTCCATAATATTAGTACCAATCATCATGGGTAACTAATATTCCTCAACCATAACAATCAAATTAGGTTCCATCAACTCGTTAGTGGAAGTATTGTGGATATGATACTCAATAGTAATAGTAACAGGGATTTGATGGGCAACAGTTGCAAGGTTTGGGTTTATAAAAAAATAAATGAGGATACAAAGGGGGATACTAGGGAGGTCATAATAATGATAACCAAAAAGCTTTTCAGCAAATTCTATGATTTTTATGATGAACACAATCACTTCACACAAAATTGCTTGACTAATCCTCAAAGGTAAATGTATTAAGTTTATTTTAGAGTTTCAAGATAACACCATATTGAAAATTTTATAGTTTTGGAGAAATAAAGGAAAGAGAAACCTGTATGAAATGTAAACATGATAAATTTTCACCCCAAGGAGAATTTGTTCATACAAGAAGTTACACGATAATAAGACATAGAGCAAGGATTGCCTCCTTTATAAATTCCACATGATCCACGTATAATAAAAGTTCAAAAGGATAAGTATATTGACCCTATGACATGAAAAGTATCGATGTGCCAAAAAACCCAAGATCTTTAGAATATATAATATCAGGGTGGGTCAGAAGGTGATGCCAAAATCATTGATGCATAAATGTATGGGCAAATTGTCTGCATAATGAGGCAAGAGGGAACATTTACTACCTTGACTGACCTTTTAAAACTTTTGAGCACTCTACGAAATGAAGATATCTCATTTAATATTAAAAATATCTTGTATAACTTTTTGGAATGTGCATAATGGGTTTAGTAACACAATGATAAGATAGTTCAATACATAATAACTACGAAGCCTTGGGATGTTGATTCATGCATAGATATTGAGATGGAAGGATATGGAGTACCTAACATCGTATTTGACTTTGGAATCATAATAAATATGATTCTTTCGTCTACTTAGGAAGATATTGGATGGCCAAAACTCAACTATAGTCTAGTCTAATCACACTAAGTCTCACAGACTATGTTAGGCTAGATCATATTGGTCAACTAGAAGATATAGAAATCAAAGTGGCTAACCTAAGCCTGTGGCTGATTTTGAAGTGATTGAAATTATGATTGATAAAACACAATAACTTGTGATAATTGGTATTAAGTGGGCCTATGATGGTTATTTGACCATTAATAAATTGCATAATCAGCTGGAATGACACCAAGGGGATATAACCATCATTATACCCCTAAATAAAGTAGAACACAAACCATACATCATACCTAATGAGCTAGATTCATTGTATGTGTATGGGGATAATAATTGGTTTAAGGTGTATATAATATAATCTTTAATGCCATGTGAGCTACAATTTTTTTTTTTTTCAAATATGAATGTAGTTTCAATAGTAATTGCAAAGAAATGAACAATCTACCTATAGACTTGTGATCACAAAGGTGCTAGTTTTTTAGTTTCAAATGGATGAATTCAATTCAAATTCTATGTGATCACCAACTAGGTCTAAAGTGGATTTTGTGTACAAAGAAAGTGTGATAGATATGGACTACATGGAGCCAATGAAGGAAGGTATTTTACCCTAAGAGATTGTGTCCTCAATTAGTGGTGATTCATATACCTATATGTTGAATTAGTTAAGGGGATATCATGAGGTATGCATAATGCATGTGGTTTTTGTCACAAAAAATCAATTAACTCAATAATTTATAACTAATGACTTGAATCAATTTATTCTAAGGCTCAAAAACCATGTGCAAAATATAGATTAGAGGGTGAGTGCACTAATTATACATAAAAGCAGTTATTGTGACTTGGTGGGCAGTCCATAGAATAAAATAATTACCATGGGATGAGGTATGTAAACTACTATGATATTTATTCTAAATACCACCTATTATCAGGGAATAATGGCCTTTTTTATAGGAAGGATAGTTCCCAAAAATACACGTTCATAAGTGTGTGAGGTATGAAAGGCAAGGTATAAAACCTAAATATTGGATGCACATTTTTAAATATACTCTGGAAACACTTCCAATGGCTTGGTACATGCACCAAGAATGTAGATGGGATAAAAACCATTAGCTCTTGGTCCAATAGGATTTAATTCAGACTTTTGTTGATTAAAATGAGAATCCCTTGGTGTAGAATGTTGTGTAGAATTTGAAAATATTTATATGTTATGGGAAAGCATAAGACTTAAACACTATGATAGACTCATATTCACAACAAGAAGTATCTAGAGATTTAGATGTAGTTATCCAAAATTACAAGGCCAAAAAATAGAAGGAGTAGGTTTATATCAAACAATGAAATAGTATAGCAAATGATGAAGAAATGAAAGAGACCACTAATAGTGATGAAGTTTTAGATTTCAACAATTTTTTTGAATTAGAGAGAAAAGTGGGAGAGATGAAAGCCAAAGTCACATAATAAAATGAAGAACAACAAGTAAGAAATCTTAATATTAAGGAGAAAGAAGGACACATAACAATGTAAGATTCCATTCCAATTGGTTCCAAAAAATATATCAAGAGCAATTAAATAAGTTGGTAGGAAATATTAGTATAAAACCAACACCAAAGCTTGAAAATTTGGGTGACTATTGGATGTAGAAGAGACTTCAAAATCATTACAATTGTTGTGAGATTACCAGGATGTTTTCCCAAAAAAAATCATAGAATTAAAAGGGGTAAAACCCTTCTTTAGGTGAAATTCACATAGAAATAAAAGAGTGCATAAGACCTATGAAAAAATGACCATATAGGCTAAACCCCAATATGAAGTTAAAAGTAAAGGCTAAATTGAATCGCATGCAAGATACATGTATTATATATCTAGTGGAAAAGATAGATTAGGTCAAACCAATGGTAGTACAACCTAAATTTTTTGGGGAAATCAGAGTGTGTGGGGACTATTGTGCACTAAATGATGCTTGTATAAATGATCACTCTCCCATTCCATTCATAGATTAAGTCCTAGAGTCAATCACATGACATGAAGTGTATTCTTTCATGGATGGGTTCAATGGGTACCAACAGATTCCAATCATAACATAAGATCAAGCCAAAACAAATTTTACAATAGAGTTGGGTTCTTTTTCATATAAGGTAATGCCATTTTTTTGAACAAACCTTCATTTGTGTTCTCTAGGATGGTGGTAATTTCCTTTAAATATTTCTTCCATAATCTTCTTAAAGTCTACCTAGATGATTGGGATATCTTTTCCATGTTCAAGAAATACTTGTCTAAGATATGAATTATGTTGTGACTATGCCAAGCTCTGCACATTGCACTAAAATTTAATAAGTGCTTGTTCTTCACACCTTTTGGTGTAGTGTGGGGACACATAATATGCAGGTATGGGATTTTGGTGGACCAATCTAAAATTATAGTAATCATAGGCATGCCACCTCAAACGAGCTCTATAGAGGTATATCATTCTTAGGGAATTTAGGATACTATAGTAAATTCATAAAATATTATGGAGCTATATATACCTTAATGGAGAAACTATTACATAAAGATACAAGATTCGAGTTTATAAATGAGTGCCAAAAAAATTAATAGATCTAAAGTAGAGATTGGTCATGGTGCCCATTTTGGTCTTTCCTGATTGGGAAAAACCTTTCCATGTTCATGTATATGCTTTAGTAACTGTAGTAGGAGTTATTCTCACACAACTAAGTGTCAGAATATTTGACCATCCAATCCATTTTGCAAGTTGAAAAATATCAATTGTAGAGAAAAAATATATGACTAAAAAATAAGAAGCTTTAGTCATGGTGTTTGCACTCCAAAATTTAAAAAATTACCTTCTAGAAATGCCCTTTAAATTTTTCATGGATCATTAGGCTTTGTGGTACTTAGTAAATAAGCCTATTTTAGGGGGAAGGATGTCTTGTTAGTCAATGTTATTCCAAGAGTTTAAGTTTAGGATCAATATCAATCCAAGAAGGCAAAATGTGGGACCAAATCATCTGAGTCAAATAGGTAATGGAAAAAAAACAAAGGAACTACAAGATGAATCCACTTATGCACATTTGTTTTGAGTTTTGATGAATCCTAAGAACATGGATGACATCACACATTTTATAGAACAAGGGATCTTATCTATGCACTATGTAGAAAGAGACAAAAAGTAGTGGATTACTAGATCCATCCCATTCAACATCATTAATAGGTTTTTGTATAAGATGGGGGAATAAAATGTACTACATAGAATGGTTTTAGAGTCTAAATGATCTCAAATTCTTGAGGAGGAACATCAAGGAATTATAGGTGGACATTTTATAGCAAAATCTATAGACACTTAAAATTGGACACTTTGTGTTGATTTTAACCTTAGTTTTACTAATTACCTAATCATCTCTAATCATCCTTAGTTTTCCATAATCACTATTCATCATCATTATTCATCACCATTATTCATTAATCACTATTCACTTTTTATTATCCCTAATTAATCCAAATTTAATTAACTAATATTTCTCTAATTAAAAATTCTATGGATTTTGCAAATTCATAATTTTCATAAATCTAAAAAATCAAAATTATCCTCACATGTCTTAAGGCTCCACCTATCCCCCACCATTCCAATTTAATAATTTTATTATCCTCCACGATCCAATTCAATAATCCACCTTTATTCCCATTACCTTCCATGATTTGATTTTCTCCAATCCTTTATTCCCATTGTCTTCCATGCTCTAATTTTATAATCCACCTTTATTCCTGTTATCTTCTATGATTTGATTTTTTCCAATTTAATAATCCACCTCACATCCACTTACTAATTTTATATCATATCTTCCTCTCAAATGAATTTTATATTCATTTGTGAGTTTTGCATGTTCTCCACTCTAATTTTTAATTCAAAATTCCCATTATGAATTAAAAATTACCTTTTATTCTTATCCCTTTATCTTCATCTCAAGATGGATGGTTCACATCCATTTCCAAATTCTATAAATTAGAGGTTTTTCCTCCAATTTATCCAAACTTATTAATTAAAAAATTATTTTGCTAGCATATCTATAAAAGGTTCTTCATTACAAAGTTATTCTGCTAGCATAGCAAGAAAAAAGCTTCTTCATTATAAGTTTATCATGCTGGGTTTATAAGAGCGTTGCACATTTTAACATATAAGAAAATCAAATCCATCAAATATTATTTTGCATACCACAAAATTGTCCATTTTTATTTGTATTGGAAGAGTGAGTAACCACAATTCAAAAAGAGCAAATCGAATTCACATCACAATAGAGGAAGCTTCTTTTTGTACTAAGGTATAATTTTGTATTGTTTATTTTGTTTGTATCTCTATTATAGGTTGAGTTAGTTTAGATTATATTTCAATATTAGCTAATTTCTTAGCTTACTTAGCATTTATAGATTTACTACACACATATTTGACATGCCCAATAGGACTATTCTCTCATATTTTTCATCTCGCATTCGTCATAGTTACATTTAAAAGCATTTTTCAATTTATTTTTATTGTTTTTGTGTTTTATTTTCCTAATTTTTGCAGGTTGCCTCGACTCTATGCCAAAATAAACTCTTTAACAAATTATTTATAGGATACTAGTCAAATAAATTTCACAAAAAGGCTAAAACAAAAACCAAAATCTTTCTATTTTGTTACTAACATTTCATTTCAATTTTATTTTCATTTTTTAGTAACTAGCTCACACTTAATTTCTTGGACTTAATTATTTTATTTATTTCAATATTTTTTGTGTGTTGTAAGGTTGTGTATGGTCTTCCCTTGATGTCACATTGGTGATGATTCATAGGAATCAAAATCAACTTTATAACTCTTTTTGTTACCCAAGTTATGCTTGTGTGTATGCTCTTCCCTTGGCATCACATTGGTGACAATAATTGTGAATATAAACAAGCATTAATTTTTTATTTTTATTTTTATAGGGGCTTTATCGATCGCATATTTCATCACCATGCAGTAGGCCAAACTCTGTGTACTGATAAAGTATAAATAGAAAGATCAACTATTTCTAAGGCCTAAGCAGTGTTATGTTTTAAGCACACTATGATGTGAGGGGATTACATGCTCTAATACCCAGGGTTTCAACTATATGGTCTTAGGCCTCATTGTACCACAAGGTATATACAGGACTCTCCATTAAATAAGCTTGTGAAAATCTTAAGCCTAGGAAAGTCTATTTGTCATTTAACTTTGGTGCATCAGTTAGTGGTTAGTGTTGAGAATTTACCTTCCACACACCCTTGAATCCAAACTTAGTGGTCCATGAGAATGGTAGGATCCTCCATGGTTAGTTATTTAAAATATTAGGTCATGACTGAGAGCATGGACAAGTAAGTGACATTAGAAGGCCCAAATGTTGTTCATGACCTTTATCCTATATTTTCACCTTTTTGTGAATTTGCTTGATTATTTAGAGTAGGACTTGTTTGTTTGTCTCTTTGTCATATACCATGTGCTGAAATCCTTGAGTGAAAACTAATTTTGAGTCTTAAAACAAGTTAAAAATCAACCAAGATTCTAAAAATCAAAATTCAATCCAAAGCTCAAAATAACCATGTTATCAATCAATTTTGTTTTCATCATTTGGTCTTTTATTTTATTTTTTAGAGTTAAAAGTATTTATTTTATCATGTTTTGAGTCAAAGCCTTTTTTGTGAGCAATATCACCTATCACTAGACAAATGGATTTGTGGAGCTACCCTTGATCAATTTGGTCACAAATCCAAATCCAAACAATCTTAGTCTTGAACTAGTGTTCAATGTAATCAATTTTGATTCAAATGCATATTTGAATCAACATCAAATCAATCATCTAATAAATCTAAATCCAAGTTTGAATGTGCATTTAACCTTACCCATCGATTAATCAAATCCAAATTTGAATACTTATTCAATTTTACTCATCCACCAATTGAATCTAAATTTGAATGCTTATTCAAGTTTACCTATCTACCAATCAAATCTAAACTTTTAACTATTAAAGTTTACCCATCAATCAATCATATCCAAAAATCAACCAATTGAATCTAAACTTGAATAGTTATTCAAGTTTACTAATTGATCATCTAGTAAATCCAAATCTGACTTTGAATGTGCATTCAACCTCACCCATTAATCAATCATATCCAAACATCAGCCAATCAAATCCAATTTTGAATAATTATTCAAGTTTACCAATCAATCAATCCAATCCAAACATCAATCAATCAAAATCAAACTTGAATACTCATTCGAGTTTACCCATAAATAAACATCTAATTTGATTTTGGGGATAATATCTAATTAATTTTTATGATTTACCATCCAAAACTACTCAAATTATTTTACAAGTTCTAATCCATCCACAAATCAAGAGTCACCAACCATAAATTAGACTGTATTTATCAATTCCTGAAGTTCTAACCTTAGTATTAATCAAAATCAACCCTTTTGTTTGATTTCAAAACCACTTTCAAATTTATGATTGAACCAAACCACATTCACAAGTCAACCCCCAATCTGATCAAGTCCAAACACAACCGTCAATACAAATCCAACCTTTAATCTTAACACCCATCAAAACCAACCATTTAACATACATCAAAATCAACCATTTGGTGATACATCTAATTCATTCCCAAACTTGAATCAAACTACATCAAATCCACATTTTTCCACACATCCATCTAACTTCACAAGTCCACCTAATCTAGATACTTTCACTTTCAACACAAATATGCCAAATCCATCCTTCAATCCAATAAATCTAATAATTCCATCCTTTAGCACAAATAAATTCATCAATACTCCACCCTATATTTTACATTCCCAAATCATTTAATACATCATAGAGAACAAAAATTAGGTATTGCTACAAGATTTAAGTCCAGGAGCCATGTTTCCTCCTGATTTTGAAACCCAAACCATTCCACATCACCATACCACTAGTAACCCTATTTTTCAAAAACAACTAAGTATCTCATCCACTAGTTATAGACTTACTTATAGCATCCCTTATCACACTAGAAAAGGGAATCCAATTATATCATCCCAACCATATAGTATCACTTCATCTACAGAGCCATATCAAATCCAAAGCACCCAAACTCTCAACAACATTACCATGCCTAGTGGTTAACCTAGTCAAGAAAATCACAAACACAAATTCACTACTTTGGGATAAGCTTATGATGTGGCCTTTTAAAATTTGGTCATTGAAAACTTACTCATATTTATAAACACCAAAAAAAATGAGGAAAATATTCCTAAACTTGAGTAGTATAGAGATAAGGAATATTGTGACTATCACAAAATAGAAGGCCATTCCAAAAATCATTGTATGAGACTAAAGCATTATATCCAATATTTTATTGACAAAGGGTATGTTGTGGTAGATCCAATTGTATCCACATCTGAAAATCTTAGCATGGGGGTATGCCAAAATTTCTTTCCTAAGCCTAATCACGCCACTACTTTAATCAATACCACCAACCCTTCATCCCATATTTTAAGTCCATCTACCACACCCATTGATTGGGACCAAAATTCTTACTTGCCATTAGTTTATTACCATAATGATACTAATCACAGACTTCCTAACTGGCCTCTGGTTAAAATAACATCAAAAAACATCTACATATTCTGAGGAACAACAAGCATTCCTAGATCAAGATGAATCCTACCATCCAAATATGAAACGATTGTCCCTTAGTGTAAACCTCTTTAAGGCACTATCAGATAATCCAAATCCAAATTAAAATCCCAATCAAAATCAAAATCCAAAAAATAAAAAATATGAGTCCTTTAGTGATAACCTCTTTGAGTAATTATTTGACAATCCAAATATACATCCCAATCAAAACAATCAAGAAGAATCCCTTGATGAAAACCTTTCTAAGGCACAATTGATGAAAAAATTACTCTATCTTCTACATTAACACATTGTAGAATAGATTTATATCACATATTCAAGACACCATTGATCCAAAAGTGAATCCCAAAATCATCTAACTTACGATTACTACTATTCTTGACAAACATGATATCGATGGTCCCAATAACCTTTCACATCATGAAACCTATATTATTCCCACTATAATTTCATCCCTACAAATATTTTATGAACTCAACACACATCTTTCATCCAACACACCTTTTGATTAACCTATCATAAGGTCTATGGTGGTATCTTATTAAATTTTGAAGAATCCAACGTAGAAATCAAATAAATTATTGAAGACATATCTAGATTGCATACCTAAATGATCAATAGGGGTAAACATCATTCATCTTGAACCCTTTCATAATTAAGATGCTAAAAATAAAAAAAAATCATAAAACATCAAAAACTAAATCATGAAACATCAAACATCAAAATTATGCATCTCATGACTCTCCATTGGGTTAAGATTAGATAACAAGTTTTTTGTTTTTGATTTTATACATATATATATATATATATATATATATATATATATATATATAAAATCAAAAATCAAAAACAAAAAACTTGTTATCTATAAGTACCTTGACACTTGTGGGCAGCCCATTTATAATTACATTTCACATTTTCCTCGTTGCATTGTATTTTTCATTGTTTACATTTTGTCTTGCATATCAGATGTCATGTTTGGTTATTATTTAGTTATTAGTTAGCATAACACAAAATTTCAAAATGTATCTAATCATATCATTTAAATTTTCATATCAACTTATTATCCCATGGAACACACACACACACACACACACACACACACACACACACACACACACACACACACACACACACACACATATAATCAAAAATCAAAAACAAAAAACTTGTTATCTATAAGTACCTTGACACTTGGCAACGGCCCATTTATAATTACATTTCACATTGTCCTCGTTGCATTGTATTTTTCATTGTTTACATTTTGTCTTGCATATCAGATGTCATGTTTGGTTATTATTTAGTTATCAATTAGCACAACACAAACTTTCAAAATGTATCTAATCATATCATTTAAATTTTCATATCAACTTATTATCCCATGGAAAACATTCTCAAATGAGCATTACATTGGCTATTACGTTAGTTCTTACGAACATAATACATCTCTTTTCCCAACATCTTCTTGCAAGACATAGAAAATAATAACCCACAACCTAGTCTAGAAGCTTGTCCATGATATAGTCTCCTCTTATAGTTCCCTCTAATAATAAAACATTATCATGCTACAAAAAAAAGGTAACTTTAATCACCTATCTTGGTCTTTGGTGATGATCCCTTACATATTACTAGTTTAATGGGGCCAAGAATTCGGAGTAAAATCCTTCCAAATAAAAATACACCCTTATCTAAAGTGTATGAAACATCAAATTTAAATTACACATCTCACCCTTTACTGATCTTTGGTGTTGAACCCTCACATCTCACTAGTTGTATAGGGTTAACGTTGGGGAAAGATGCCCTTACTCACCTACGTATAGCCTTTGGTGATGAACCCATGTGTCTTCCTAGTCACATGAGACTAAATGTAGGGGGTCACAAAGAAATGTATTGAATATTAAATCAAAAGGTGTCCAAAGAGAAAATTCTTCAAAAATCTTGTTTAAATGTCTATGCTGAAAAGGGTAACTTTATCCCATTTACCAATTCTGTCAGGGCTAGTTTTATCTAGACATAGCTAATATAATTAGTATTTGTGAGTTTAGAAAGTACATTTTTCCCCTTTGACCATAAGGATTAAGTCACCTTATTCTTTCCAAGAAAAATTTTGATTTTTGGTTTTCATCTTCACCATTTCATACTTATCCTATTCTTCCTTTCATTCATTTTTTGTAAATTGAAAGTAATATGTTGTGTAAACAAAATAGCTAGGTCTTCACCTATAAAATAATAGTTAGCATATTCATAAATTTTCATGCATATCCATCATGTTATATCATTTTCATACATTTTTATTCTCACATTTATAATCATTTTCCATAGCAATATCATAAAAAACATAGAGATACATGGTATATCATCAATGTCAGGTCCTATAATGTTGAGTTTGTATAATAAGTCTATAGTAAAATCCACCTCTATATAGGGCATGTGAGTTGAAAATCTCAAAAATAATTAAAAAAACAACAAAAAAATAAAAAAATAGAAAAATGAGAAAGAGGAAAGAGAAAAATAGTTCATCCATAAGTAAAAACCAGTTTACTAGTGCTTTGGGAAAGTGACATGGAAAAAACCAAATTTGTTGCACCATGCATCCCATGATTACCTTTCTCTTCCATCCATCCATATCAAATCCATGTTGTGATCAATCATCATTAATCCATACCATCAATTAACTTCTTTGTTCATGTTTGCACATCAATCATCCACAATCATTAATTACTCTTTCTACATAGTCTCCTATAAATATCAATTAGAATGATAACATCATAATATCTATCCTTTTTCCATCAGTCCATCACTCACTCTCAATTAGTCAACCAATCCAAGCTCATATATTTTTAATGGGATATATCATTCCCACATCTCCTATGAACCTTGATTCATGGGCCATGTCAAAGCATACAACCTATCTTGGGAGATATCATTCCTAGTCCATTCCTTGCATATATCTTTGCTTGGCATAAAAATCAATCCATCATCACAATCAATCACAATGTGCAATCATTAGCTTAAGTGGGTTAATAACATCCATGGGTCAATCTTAACACTTCATCCATCAACCCTTTTCCTCATCACTTCTCATATGTGTTAAACTACATTAGCCTGATGTCCATGGACTCTTGAAGCACTGCTTAATTTTTAAGGGTATCTTAAACACTAACAACTAATTACCATCCCCATTATTCATATTTTCTTCTCACTAATTATACATTACTAACAATTTCCTCTTACTTAGGTGTCCTACATCAGGGAATCTTTGATTTTTTCTTAGCACCCTTATATTTTAACATCATCTAATACTTATTCTTTGTTTTTTCTCCCATTTTTTAGAGAACTACATGTCACCTGAAGTCTATCCCCATTATCATGGGCATTTTCACTATTTTCACTGGTAAGAGAGTTTAGACTATGTAGGTAATCCTCAATGGCATGGGGCCCTTGGGGTTAGTTTGACCACTCTCTCCATCATCTCCATTCATCCAAAATGTGATTTCACTTGTTCTCATTTATATCCAAAACCACATGGTTATCTTAGGTCTTGTTCATATGTCATTTAATATTGTCATAAATGCTAGCTTTCAGAAGTATCAACCCTAGCCTATGATGTTATCAATTCATTTGCTTCCTTTTTATGTGTTGGTTTCTTTAGTTTTTGTTTACCTATGCTTTTCTATCATTGTGCTTAACTTGTCTTCATTATGATTTCTTAATCTTGATTGTTATATCATGTGTCTTGTTAGTCGTGTCATTTACTTATTTTATCTTACACTGATCAATTTTGTTTGTGTAAGGTTTTTTTCTTTCTTTTTGTTTGAATGCGTCTTCTTTCCACTTGTTTGTTTTTATTTATTTTTATCATTTTTTGAGTCAAGATTATTTTGTGTATTACACTATAGTGTGATTATGATTTTTTCATATAATGATGCTCTTTATTTTTTATAAATTATAATCTTTTAAGTCCTTATGTATAAAACACAAATACTCATCATGATTATTTCATATCATTGGTGGTTATTATTTTTTGTTAAATTAAAACTTAGGTTGCTCAAATCTTACTCACCTATTCATGTTGGAATTCCAAAGCAAGGCAAAAAACAAACACAAGGCAAATGTCTAACCATCCATATAATATCCAACCATGCCATCAATTTACACTTCCTAATTCATCTTTTCTCTATAGCCTATCCCCCTCTCATTCTAATATTTTTCTTTCCAACCCATCATTTTCATATTTCATGACCATTTTTCTCCACAATTTCAATCCCCAATTAACTGAAATGTTATAAATATTTATCAACTTCTTACAACTATCAATTTTGTAAAATCTTTCTCTCAAATTAGAAAATCTATATTTTTTTTAGGTTAGTAGCTTATCGGGATATATCATTCCCACATATGCTCATGTGACCCCAGAGTCCTAAACACCATCCAAGAATGTAACTTTTGAATAACAAATATTATTATTTCCTATTTATTCTCTATTTTTTAACTAGGGTAAAATCATTTTACATAAACTTTAATCTTACAAGTATGATAATGATTTTTAGTGCTTCACTTTCTTGACAACCTTCATAATCACCACTTCATCATTTTCCCTCCTACATCATTACAAGAGTTCATATGCTTTACCACACGAACACTTGAGGGGGCATCATCAGGGGTCCCTCATTTTGTTCCAATAATTATCTTATTCATCTATCCAAAATCCTAAACCTGGTGGTTAGGAAGGAAACAATCATAACATCTATTATTTATTCATCTAATTTTTTTATCCCACTTTTTCAATGACTTTTTCATTCTTTGAAAAGTCATTACTTTGTCAATGTATCACAATGACTTGTCAAAGAGGAGCAAAATGTAAAAACTTAAAATTGGACACTTTGTGTTGATTTTAACCTTCATTGTACTAAATACCTAATCATCTCTAATCATCATTAATTTTCCCTAATCACTATTCATCACCACTATTCACTATTTATTATCTCTAAATTAGTTCAAAGTTAATTAACTAATCTTTCTCTAGTTAAAAATTTCATAGATCTTGAAAATTCATAATTTTCATAAATCAAAAAAATCAAAATTATCCTCACATGCCCTAAGGCTCCACCTATCCCCCACCATTCCAATTTAATAATAATATTATCCTCCATGATCTAGTTTAATAATCCACCTTTATTCCACTATCTTCCATGATCCAATTTTCTCCAATTTAATACTCCACCTTTATTCCCATTGTCTTCCATGATCTAATTTATTAATCCACATTTATTCCTATTATCTTTCATGATTGGATTTTATCCAATTTAATAATCCACCTCACATCCACTTACTAATTTTATATCATATTTTCCTCCCAAATGAATTTTATAATCATTTGTGAGTCTTGCATGTTCTCCATTCTAAATTTTAATTTAAAATTAACATTATGAATTAAAAATTATCTTTTATTCTCAGCGCTTGATCTTCATCTCAAGATGAACGGCTCGCATCCATTTCCAAATTATATGAATTGGAGGTTCTTCCTCTAATTTAGCCAAGCTTTTTCATTACAAATTTATTCTACTAGAATATCTAAAAAAACATATTCATTAATAAGTTATTATGCTAGCATATCTAAAAAAAGTTCTTTATTACAAAGTTATTCTACTAGCATAGCAAAAAAATGCTTCTTCATTGTAGGTTTATCATGTTGAGTTTATAAGAGAGTTGCAAAATTTCACATCCGAGATAATTAAATCCATTAAAAATCATTTTACATACCACAACATTACCTATTTTTCCTTGTATTGGAAGAGTGAGTAACCACAATTCAAAGAGAGAAAATTGAATTCACATTATAGTGGAGGAAGCTTCTTTTTGTACTAAGGTATAATTTTGTGTTGTTTCTTTCATTTGTAACTATATCATAGGTTGAGTTAGTTTAGATTGTATTTAATTATTATTTGATTTATTAGCATAATTAGCATTTCTAGATTTACTACACACATAATTAGTTGTAAGGAAGATATTGCAAAGTGGTATATAGTGGCCTACTCTATTTCAAAATGCACACCGGGTTGGGAAACACTATGTTATATGCCAAAGGATGGGTAAGGCTCATCAGAGTGATGAGATACGATTGAATCATATGCTAGAGGAACATCCATTTGATCAATGGGGAATCAACTTTATAGGGCTAATTAATCCACCTAATAAGTGTAATGATGCAATATACATCATCATTGTGATGACCTATTTCACCTAATGGGTGGAAGCTATTGCAAACCCAAGTTTATATGTTAAGGATGTATCCATGTTATTGTATGAAAATGTTATAACTAGATTTTGGTGTCCAATAAAACTAGTCAATGAAATAGGTACACATTTCCTAAATAACACCATCAGGACTTTCACCAAAGAATTTATGATATCGTAGCATAAAATCACAAATTATCATCATCAAATAAATTAAAAAGGGGAGGTTTCAAATAAATTCCTTGAGAAGATGCTCACCAAGATATGCAATGTCCAAAGAGATGATTGGGAGGATCAGATTCCTATGATTCTATGGGCATACAAGATAAATTACAAGTTTGTGATAGGTTTGATGCCAATTTAGTTAGTCTATGGACTTGAAGCAATAATGCCTATTGTATACATAATTCCTAGTCTATGCATTTTAATGATAATGAGACTAGGGGATAGAGATTATCTGCATACATGATTAATGGATTCAACCAAAATGGAAGCAAATAAGTAAAGGGCACAATTGATGCAAGAAGTTAATAAGCTAAGTCAAAATACATGGCATGATCACAATTTGTGATCTAATGAATTCTATCCATAATAAATGGTATTATTATATGATATTAGATTTAGATAATTTTTGAAAAATATTCACATTAAATGGAAAGGACCCTACATCATTCATGACATTTCACAACAAGGAATAATTATCCTAAAATATCTTCAGGGAACCATTGTTGACCCAATTTTGTCCCCAGGCAAAATCTCGGTCACCTCCTACACCTGCTTCGCAGGCCCAATCATTTCATGTTGCAAGGTCCACTTTCAGGGTTCGACAGCGCCGTTGCAGAGAATAGGCAGCGAAAGACAGAGTCTTCAGACGTCTACAAGAGAAGGGAAAAAATGGAGTGTTCAACACTTAGTCAAAAGAGAGGCAGAAAAAATGCAGAGGGCGGCAAAATTGCTGCCCACTACAGGGGCGGGTAAAATGAGCCCGCCTACAAAGAAAATGCAGAGGGCGGCAAATTCGCTGCCCACAACACAAAGAAAAAGCGAACATCGGCCGACGTCGGCAATACTGCCGTCGTCGGCACCTTACATAGACCGACGTCGGCAGAACCACCGACGTCGGCAGAAAAAAGGCAGGCACAAAAGTCAAAAAAGCCCGCCTATGGCGGCGAAATTGAAAACCCGGCGCCCGATGGTGGAGAAATTGAAAGGGCTGCCCACAGCATAATTCTACCGACGTCGGCAATGAGAACTGCCACCATCGGCAGATTATCGACCGACGTCGGCAGGGATTCCCATATGAAGTTCATGTAAAGGATGGCAAAACCGCCGCCCACTACAAGGGCGGCAAAATTCACCTGCAGTGCACAAGAAAAAACCTGCCCAGCGGCCAGAGGAGAAGACTAACACGCAAAATGAGGCAACAAGCATGGTCTTGGCAGACTTGTGATGTCATCAATAGTGTTTTTCATGCTTTTCGATGAGACTTCTCTTGGCTTTCCTGCTATAAATACAAGGACTTAGTCATTTTTTAGGGATCTTCCTGACTTTTGTAAAGAGCACTGCTCTGCATTTTCTCCACCTGAATCAATAAAAATACAGTTTTTACCTCCATCTTGGATTGATTTGCTGTGTATGCCCTGAGTATCATCTGTGTTTAGTCATTATCTTCCATGCTTTCACAGGTAATACCAACAGACCAGCTATCTACAGGGACCGGTTCTGCAGCTGAAAGGAGAAGAGCAATACTTGAGAAGGACAGAACAGAGTAAGTTGCTTGCAAGCGTGCATTCCACAGCACCTCGGTAAACCTCTTTGACGTATTTTCCATTATAGCCTCCCCCTTTGTCTTAGCAGCCTGATTCCTCTATCAGATGCGTAGAGTATACTTGCATTTCCCCTGATTCTGAGAGTGGATCTGGAAGGTCACTCATGTTTTTGGTGTATCACCTCTTTTAGAGTAGGTTGTTTGTTTTCATGCTTTTCTCTCTCCCTTTTCATCCCCCCCAGTATATACCTATACACCTATATCTCACGCTACCTGAAACAAATAATATACATCAGAGGGAACTAGCCCATATCTAGAGACTCTCCTCTCCTGCTTCACCGTCCCACAGGCGAGAGAGGGGTTTCCATGTTACGGGGAGAGGGCAGGAATCCGTGTTCCTGATGCTGGGTGCACTTTCTAGACGTCAACAGTTCTGGCACACCTGGTGGGACCGTATTTTTCAACGCAGTAGTATTTCAGGATTGATGTTGGTCCTGCTACAGTGATTTTCAAAGATTTTTAGCATTTGGCGACTCCACTGGTAAGAACTCAGTTCTTTATTTTTAAGACCAGTTACTTAACTTCTATGCCAAAAGTTACCACCAGGTCAGCTTCAAGAAGGGTCCCCTTTGAGTTCATTGAACTACCTTTAAACTCTGCTAAAAGACTCAGGTTTGGAAGAACTCACCCTTATCCACTGATAAATTCTCCTAGACCTGTTGCTAGGAACACCAACCCATCTCAACCACAAATACAATCTGTTCCAGCCATGGCCTTGCCTTTTGCAGATTTTCGTGGTGAAAGCCCTTTAAACCTCCCACGCTATGATCCGATCCCCGGAACAGCTCTGAAGAATGTGCCTTCTTTTGATGGAGTGGGACCTATTACAGTTGTTGAGCATATCAAAAATATTGCCAACCTTTGCAATATTCACAATGTTACAGAAGAAAATATTGCCATCAGACTGTTAGCCTTATCTCTGAAAGGGAAAGCTCTTGACTGGTACGACACCTTGCATGTGAATTCCATACATTCTTGGAATGAATTGGGAACTTGTTTAACTGATCATTTTGGAGAAAAAAGTGATGGCCTCTCTCTTGCTGAGCAGCTGACAACTATAAAAGAGCTCCACACGAGTATATGCAGGACTTCAATACGCAGTTTCAAAAGACTTGGGATAGAATTCCCATCCTGGTAAGGCCGACCCCCAGCTACGCTTTCTTGTACTATCTAAAAGCATTGAATAGTGACATTGCTATGATGATCCAATCTATGGGGGGACACATACTGCCAGCTGTGTATGACATAGCCATTACGGCCGAAAATTGCTTAATTCAAGCTGGGAAAATCGCCCTTAGGCCTCATATGCCACTTTTCCCAAAACCGTTGCCTTTAATTCAAGCAGTCGCTCCCACAATTGCTCCCCTACCTGTCATTGAGAAGCCAACTGTTGTTCCATCCAATGAATTAAGTGAAGTTAAGGGCCTGTTGCAAAGCATGTCAAATGAACTTGTTGCCCTTAAAAGGCAGCAAGCTCAAATCCACAAGCCAAACCAGAGTTATCAAAATTATGGCCATGCCCCTAGACCCCCCTTTCAAAATTATAACCAAGGTCAGGGGCAGCTAACTACAACCAGGCCTTATCAAAATTATAACTCAGGCCCTCCTTCGTCATCTAAAGCCATGGTACCTACTCAGAACAATCTAGTGCAGGAGCAGCCAGGTTGTTCAACCATGGGACAAGGTCAAGAGCAAGCTGTCCACACGAATGACATGATGAATTTTTTCCAGAATTCAAAAAATCAGGGTGCTGATTTTTCTCAATTTTTTGAGTTCCCAGCTCAAACCAGCACAAGTAACAATCAGACTCAGCCAGATTCTACCCTGATAAATCACGAAGAGGGGGAGCTCTGTGCAATTAATCACAGGGGTGCTGCAGGTAATCATGCTGATTGCGTTGCGGCCAATACGAGATTTAAAAGAAGAGCAGTTGGAGAAGTGCAAGCTTCCCCTCAGGCAGCAGCGAATCCTCCACCACACCCTTTTCAAAAGGCTCCAATTCCCAGACAACCATTTGCACCTCCAGCTCCTCAGTCTACAGCTCCAATCGGGATCAGCCCAAAGGAAAATGCGAAAGGAGTCAGTCCCCAAGTTAATATAGTTGATCAAATGAAGAAATTGCATGTGAGCATTTCTCTATGGGATTCATTGTCTCTTCCGGGACAAAAGGAGGTATTGAAGAAAGAATTGCATGAGCTAGATCGCCAGGCCATCCCAACAGACACTAATAACGTCCTAATGATGAATGGGCAGCCTTCTGCTCCAGGTCAGGTAAGAAAAGAAGAAAAGACTCCCCCTTTTTATGTATCTTTGATCATAGGGGATTTCTTAGTACATAATTGCATAATTGATAGCGGGGCCAGCACTTCAGTAATGCCTAAATGCATTGCTGATAAGATGGGGTTAAAGTATGAAGCAATGAACAAAGGAGTCTTGCAACTAGATGGGACACCCGCAAAGACAGTCGGAGTCCTGAAAGGATTGAGTTTAACATTGCATGCCTGCCCGACATTCTCAATCCCTCAAGATATAGTGGTAGCGGACGTTCCTCCATATTTTGCAATCTGTTTGTCTAGGGACTTTATGTCCAAGATAGGTGGTTATCTAGCAGCAAATTGGTCATACCTGGTTTTTAGAACCAAGTATGGGACCAAAGTGAAAATCGAATCTGAGCCACTCTACAAGGACCACCTAGAGCCCTATTCACCCAAGGCAGCGAATGTCAGTTACACTATCATTGATCCAGAAGACTCTCAAACAGACAAGTCCTCATCTTCTGCTCTTGAAGGAGTCGCAAATCTACTCTTGGATGAGTGGGGAAGCGATAACTTCGAGCACGATCCTTATAAGTTTATTGAGGAGGCAGACCTTGGCGTCTATTGCTTGCATGAAGAGAGTGCCGTCATGCCCAATATAATGAAGGAAAACAAAGAAGATCTTGGCCTGTGGCAGCTATACTTCGACGGTTCCAGAAGCAAACTGGGTGCTGGTGGTGGGGCAATGTTAGTCTCCCCTTCTAAAGAAAGGTACTTTTCAGCTTTTCGTTTCCAGTTCTCTTGCACATGTAACGTTGCAGAATATGAGTCTTTGATTCATGGACTTGAGTGGGCAAGAAAGAGAGGGATCAAAAAATTGCAAATCTTGGGGGACAGTGAACTAATAGTGAACCAAATCAGAGGCCTGAACCTGACCAAGAACTCCTTACTGAAATCTTACAAGCACAGAGTCTGGGACTTGATGGAGGATTTCCTTGCTCTTAACATTACCTCTATCCCCAGGGAACAGAATAAGCAGGCTGACAGATTGGCAGCTGTTGGTGCCCAATTTGATGTTTCAAAAGAGATAAGCAGGGGTTGTGGTTCGTGCCATTTAAAAGTGGTGGTTCTGGCCTTCAATTCCAGACAATGTTACAAATTGGTAGGTCTTCGAAAGTGACCAACAGATAGCCCTTTTCCTGAAGGAGGAAGCTGAGTTTGCGGTCCACAATCAAGCAAAATTGCAAAAGCAATATGGAAATCAGATTGTTCAATTGAAGAACAATAAACTCCCTAAGGGTCTGGTCACGCTTGAAAGTATTTTCAATGGAGAGGACCAACTAAGAGATGACAAAGCATGCATCACTACCAAAGAGGAGAATTATGAAAAAGTTGAAATCTTCAAGGACAAGTTGCTGGCGCTTGGCAAGGTCTGCACGTTTCAAGAAAGACAAACTTTCATTCTGCTGTGCCAGGAGTTCGCTGATATTTTTGCCTGGAATTATAGCGACTTGAAAGGCTTCGATCCAAGGCTCGCCCAACACACCATTGAATTAGATGAAGGCGCAAAACCAGTCACACAAAAGCAGAGACCTGTTAACCCGATGGTCGAGCTCCTTATGTAGAAAGAATTGGCCAAGTTGATTGAGTCTGGCATTATATTTCCGATCAAACATTCCTCATGGTTGGCTAATTTGGTTCCAGTTAGAAAGAAAAATGGGGAGATCAGGCTGTGCGTCGACTTCAGAGACCTTAATAAAGTCTCTTTAAAGGATCATTATCCCCTTCCAAACATGGAGCAGATCCTCCAAAAGGTAACTGGTTCCGAACGCTTCTCCCTCCTGGATGGCTATTCGGGATATAATCAGATTCTGGTGCGTGACTCCGACCAATACAAAACAGCCTTCACCACCAAATGGGGAACGTTCGCCTACCAGAAGATGCCTTTCGGGCTATCCAATGCCGGTGCTACCTTCCAGCGAGCCATGGACATGGCTTTCAGTGGTTTGATAAATAGGAACGTGCTGGTGTACCTCGATGATATAACGGTTTTCTCCAAAGAGGCAGGACAGCATATGAAGCACCTCAGGCAGATTTTTGAGAGGTGTAGAGAATTTGGCATCTCCCTGAATCCAAAGAAATGTGTATTTGCGGTTCATGAGGGGAAACTTCTTGGCCATATTGTGTCCAAGGAAGGTTTGTCTATTGACCCAGAGAGAGTCCGCTCCATTCTGGAGATGTCCCTGCCAAAGCACAAGAAAGGCCTGCAGAGTTTCTTTGGCCAGATAAATTTCATTCGGAGGTTCATTCTGAATTTTGCTGAAATAGTTAAACCCCTAACCTCCTTGCTAAAGAAGGGTGAAGAATTCAAATGGACAACGCCAAGAAAGGATAGCTTTGAAGCTATCAAACAGGCTTTGACCTAGGCTCCCGCTCTAATCAGCCCCGACTTCAATAAAGACCTCAATCTCTATACCTTCAGCAACGAAGAAGTAATATCTGCTATGCTTACCCAAGCAAACAGTGATAACCTCGAGCAACCACTCGCCTTCTTCAGCCAAGGGTTAGAGGATTTTGAAATCAGGTACACCTACGTAGAAAAGCAAGTTCTGGCAGTGGTGCGTAGTTTGAAAAAATTTAGATATATGTTGTCAAACAGCAAGATCCATCTCATGGTTCCACATCTTGGTGTCAAGGATTTTCTGACCAATCGAGACTTAAACGAGAAGAGAGCGGGATGGATCACCAAGGTGATGGAGTACGACATAGATATCAAGATCACCAAGTTGGTGAGAGGAAGGGGCCTATGTGAACAGCTAGCCGTAGATTTGAGACAAAAGGATGAAGACAACTTGTTGATCCATGACGCAGCCACTGCAGAAGAACCAGCTGTCATAAGAGATTGGACACTGGACATGAGGCGTTTCCTTCTTACGGGCGAATGTCCACAGGGTCTCGGTAGGGCCGAAAGAAGGTATTTTAAACTTCAGTCCCTTCCCTATGTTTTGATTGACAGAGTATTATTTAGGAAGGATCTCTCTGGGGTTCTCCTGAGATGCATTGACTCCAGTCAGACTGACAAGGTTTTGGCTGAGTTTCACAATGGGCCAGCAGGCGGACATTTCGCCCCTAAGACCACAGCAGCAAAAATAATGAGAGCTGGCTATTTCTGGCCCACTCTCTTCAAGGATACCCATGCCTGGGTAAGGAAGTGTCAGAAGTGTGCACTCTTTGACGAAAAGCAGCGATTGGCTGCCATGCCCCTACAGCCCATTCAAGTTGAACAACCATTCATGCAGTGGGGCCTGGATTTCATAGGGATGATCAATCCTCCCTCTAACGCCGGACACAAGTGGGTCCTGACTGCTATGGATTATTTCACCAGGTGGGTGGAAGCCATTGCTTTGAAGGAAGCGAATGAAAGCGCAGTCCTGGATTTCTATGAGGACTTAGTGACACGTTTTGGGGTCCCAGCCACTATAATCTCGGATAATGCCTTGGCTTTTCTGGGAACCAAAACTAGTGAATGGGCGCTAAGGTATGGTATATACCTCAGCACTTCGTCAAATTACTACCCGCAGGGGAATGGACTGGCTGAGTCTACTAACAAAAATTTGATCAAGATTATAAAGAGGACCATGGAAGAAAATCAGAGAACTTGGCATGCCAAGTTGAAAACAGCTCTATGGGCCGATCGAATCACTCCGAAAAGATCAATCGGAAATTCTCCATATACGCTTGTGTATGGAAGGGAAGCAAGGCTTCCTATCTCACTCGAATTGCCAGCGCTGGACCTCACACATCAGCTGCAGCTAGAAGAAGGAAGCAGCATGGAGGTCAGATTGTGTGAACTAATGGAGCTCCAGGAGGTAAGGAACCAGGCCATGGTCTCTATGATCAGTCGCCAGCATCAGGTGAAAAGGCATTTTGACAAGAAGTCTTCATCAAAAAGTTTCACCGAAGGAGACATTGTCTTAAAATGGGACGAAGATAGAGCTAAGCCCAAAAAACATGCAAAATTTGATGCCCTCTGGAGCGGTCCTTACATGATTACTCAGTGCAAGCAGCATAACGCATTCCAGCTCTCCAAGTTGGACGGCGAAGAATTGCGTATCCCAGTCAACGGGATACACCTGAAGCATTGTCACTGAATTTTGGTTCCACTGTACATAGTTTCCCTTGTTTTCTTCCCTGTTTTCCCTAAGTGCAGTTTGCACAGTTAGTTGTTTTTAGTCTTGTGTGTTTCCCTTTGCAGTGGGGGTAAATTCTGTATTTTTGATTTCGGAATCTTCAAAGCTGTTGTGAACTCGCTTCAAAGTCACCATCCGACTCCGCACCCAATGGATATGCAAGGCAACTGGGTTCTAAGCATAGCAGGCACGCTTCCCCTGTGAGTCACCAATTTGTTGACCCAATTTTGCCCCCAGGCAAAATCTCGGTCACCTCCTACACCTGCTTCGCAGGCCCAATCATTTCATGTTGCAAGGTCCACTTTCAGGGTTCGACAGCGCCGTTGCAGAGAATAGGCAGCGAAAGACAGAGTCTTCAGATGTCCGCAAGAGAAGAAGGGAAAAAATGGAGCGTTCAACACTTAGTCAAAAGAGAGGTAGAAAAAATGCAGAGGGCGGCAAAATCTGCCGCCCACTACAAGGGCGGGTAAAATGAGCCCACCTACAAAGAAAATGCAGAGGGCGGCAAATTCGCCACCCACAACACAAAGAAAAAGCGGACATCGGCCGACGTCGGCAATACTGCCGTCGTCGGCACCTTACATAGACCGACGTCGGCAGAAAAAAGGCAGGCACAAAAGTCAAAAAAGCCCACCCTATGGCGGCAAATTGAAAAATCCCGCCCTATGGCAGCGAATTGAAAAAGCCTGCCCTATGGCGGTGAAATTGAAAACCCCGCCCGATGGCGGAGAAATTGAAAGGGCCACCCACAGCACAATTCTACCGACGTCGGCAGCTTTTGGGAACCGACGTCGGCAATACTGCCACCATCGACAGATTATCGGCCGACGTCGGCAGGTATTCCCATATGAAGTTCATGCAAAGGGCGGCAAAATTGCCGCCCACTACAAGGGCGGCAAAATTCACCTGCAGTGCACAAGAAAAAACCCGCCCAGCGGCCGGAGGAGAAGACCAGCATGCAAAACGAGGCAACAAGCATGGTCTTGGCAGACTTGTGATGTCATCAATAGTGTTTTTCACGCTTTTCGATGAGACTTCTCTTGGCTTTCCTGCTATAAATACAAGGACTTAGTCATTTTTCAGGGATCTTCCTGACTTTTGTAAAGAGCACTGCTCTGCATTTTCTCCACCTGAATCAATAAAAATACAGTTTTTACCTCCATCTTGGATTGATTTGCTGTGTATGCCCTGAGTATCATCTGTGTTTAGTCATTATCTTCCATGCTTTCACAGGTAATACCAACAGACCAGCTATCTACAGGGACCGGTTCTGCAGCTGAAAGGAGAAGAGCAATACTTGAGAAGGACAGAACAGAGTAAGTTGCTTGCAAGCGTGCATTCCACAGCACCTCGGTAAACCTCTGTGACGTATTTTCCATTATAGCCTCCCCCTTTGTCTTAGCAGCCTGATTCCTCTACCAGATGTGTAGAGTATACTTGCATTTCCCCTGATTCTGAGAGTGGATCTGGAAGGTCACTCATGTTTTTGGTGTATCACCTCTTTTAGAGTAGGCTGTTTGTTTTCATGCTTTTCTCTCTCCCTTTTCATCCCCCCCCAGTATATACCTATACACCTATATCTCACGCTACCTGAAACAAACAAGATACATCAGAGGGAACTAGCCCATATCTAGAGACTCTCCTCTCCTGCTTCGCCGTCCCATAGGCGAGAGAGGGGTTTCCATGTTGCGGGGAGAGGGCAGGAATCCGTGTTCCTGCCGCTGGGTGCACTTTCCAGACGTCAACAACCATTTTACCCAAATGTGTAAATGGATGTAGGATTAAGCCTCATCATCAATAATATCTATCACTTATCATAGAAAAATGAGAGAGGGTGCTAAGTAGAACTATGTAGTTTAGGATTTTTTGATTAATGTATTATTTTCCTATTTTGGTTAGGTTTGTTTGTATTTATATAGTGTAATTTATATATCATAGGACATCAAAACTAGAGTTAAAAACTCAAAATTGTAGAGTGCGATTTGTAAACAAATACAACATGTTATAAATACAACTTGTACCAGTCACATAAAGATAATTAATTAAGTTTGGGAATGAGACACCAATTTATACCAACATATGGAGAAAGAAAAATCAATGGATAGTCAAAATTGTTAATGACGATACACTTCAAAGATTATATCTTTCCCAAAGCAAATCAAATGTCTAAACGAAAGGATGTATGATAAAGGAAAGTGGATCAGTGAGAAGATGACACATCACATCAACAACTAGCTCTAGGAGGACTCAATGTTTCTAGACATAGAATAACAAATGTTACATCATCTTTAACTGGTTGACATTAATTTTCAAGGTGAAATCATATGTAACTAGCTCAACACATTTAAAACCTTTTTATCAGATGACTTTGAGAAATAAATGCTATATAATAAGGGGTGAAAAGAACACAAGGACATTACACACATTTATGGATAAGATACCTCTATAATCTAAGTTTAGTTTAGTCAATTGAGCATAGATTCCTTGACATCACTACTCCAACTAGAGAAAATTTTCAAACTTATCTATAACAAAAACCATGGATCGTGCACAACTTTTAATCCCCTTCATGGATACATAGAAGGAATAAATGGGAATTATCTTAGTACTCTAATAAACTATATACCATGATCCATACCCATTCAATTTAATTGATGGTGCAAAGGCCAATATATTTAACCATGACCAGTATAAAGAAGCACAAGTAGGAGCCCTAACACTTTAACAACCTATGTGAGGCTCCAATGTAGAGAGACTCATAGAGATTATGTTGTTTGGGAAGTTAGATGAGCTGATACTTACACTACTCAATATAAATAATGAGGGTGTGATCCATCTATCATAAGATATCACCATTTTCAAACCTGAAAGCATGGTATGAGAAATATGACTTCCAGCTTGGGGTAAATCTCTTCTACCTTACAAAACCAAGTCTCCACCATTTCAATCAAATATAAATGAAAATTGTAATAGGTCAACTAGGGGGATACCTATAGACAAGGTGGATGATATTTCGATGCAAATTATCTTAGATTACATCACTAAGTGGTTCTATCATACCACAAAGAGTGCATGGTAGTTAATAAAAGGGGTTATTGACATTGCCTATTGAATGATCAAGATGCATGAGAACCTCAAATAGATTGAATTTTTGGCCTATAAGATTGTAATTGACATTTTATTTTACTCATTGGAACATTTAAGGTGTTTCAATACCAATTTTTGGTCCCACTACTTTATTTTACCTAATGGAAGTCTGTAGAGGGCCCATCCAACCCTGATGAAGATTTTTGGCTTACAACTACATTTTCCAAGCTCAACTGGACCAAGACAGGGTAGCAATACAATCCATTGTCTATTTTTAACCAATGGTGGGTTGATATTCAATCCCTAATTATCTTTCACCTTAGGATATCCAAGGATGTTCTATAGTATCTAGGATAACATGCATCTGTCACAAAACTACATAATGGGATTCACATTAGAGTCCATGAATTACCTAAAACAACAACCACTCCATTACCTTTATTCATTATCATGCTATATGTTAAATAAAAATTACTATGATAAAAATCCCTAACTTCCAAATTAATACAAACCATGTGGTCTATGCCTCTAGATTTGCATCAGCGCTTGTATTCACAATCCTAGGCACAAACACAAGAACCACCATAGGTAGACGTAGCTCCATCATAGGATGATAAGGGAAAGTATAAGTCACCATCTTTGAAAAATTCACCTCCACCACCTAAGACGAGGACATGTCATGCCAAATCTTGGTTGGAAAATAATTATGTACAAAAAATAACGGCAAAAAGCAATCTTACAGAGTTGGGCATCAACGAACATAAAGTATTATAATCAATGCTTAAAGACATAGTAAAGGAGGTCTATGATCAATAATAATAAAATGAATTTTTATTTTTGAAGGTAGTATGCACTTGCCAAGTACATAACCAGGTGCAACAAGACTTTTGGGTTGATATCACTCAACCTCCTCCTTCAATAATAGTATATATTATTGGCTAGGAAGAAGTGCTTAAATGCTTTCAAACTAAGTTATTTTACATAGATACATCTATAAGAACTTTCTTTGCATAGGGAGAGCACTCCCTATTATAATAAATCCCATTACCTATTCTATAGTGCAAGAAAAGGACCCATTCTCTGTCTAGAGTGTCCTCAACAAGCAAAGAACATATGGTTTCCTTTACAAATTCTTTGATGGAAGTTAAACCTCAAAAACCTCATGGATCTAGGTAAAATACATGAGAGATAGTTTAGTCTTACAAAAGAGTTAAGAATAATCTCATGCCTCCACCTTGTTCTAGACATAAGGCACTAGTATGAAGAGGTACTTTGAATGAATCAACCTAATCATCCAATTTATAGTCATCACGTGATTTGATAACTTCTATGTAGGATCCAAAAGAGACAACTACACCTCAGCCCAAGCAACCTATCAAATAAATGGATATCCCAACATAATAAAAATCTACCATTGTGAAATAATAGAAATAAAAGTCAAATCAGGTGACTACAAGGAAGGATAAAAAATTAAAAAGGAAGAACAATAAGGAAAAGGCAAAACACAAGGTTGATGAGGAGGAGGAAAAATGAAGCAATCAAGAGGAGGAGAACAGGAAAAAGATTGAGGAAGAAGAGGCAAAAAATAAAAGGGCTAAAGAAATAGAGGAAAAAAATAAAGAATATGAAGAAACTATGAAGAAGTAACAAGAGCAAGTGAAACAAGAAGTGCGTGTAATAGAAAAGAATAAAGATGAGGTTGAGGTTGTATAATGACATTACTTAGATGAATCATAACAATAAAATTATATATCATAGAATTAAGAGCAGAATAAGTAGATCCATAAAAAAATGGCAGAAAAGTAGATTACTTGAATATTATGATTGAGCCACTTCGAGGGGGAAACCTCCACATCAATGCAATAAGAATATAATTCACAATATGATGCTAAAAGACTAACCACTACCTCCTATATATACTCTACTTATCCATAGTTATTCCATAGGCCAACCATACTAAGAACATCAAGAAATGCAACAAGCAAATATGAAGGTATCTAAGCTATAAGCCAGGCACAAATATCCCTAGATGCATTATAGGTTAAGGGAATAGCATGGCCCTCCCCTTAAAAAAACATTGTTCTTAATGTTGAATCAAACTAAGATTTTGTTATAGGAATTTTTCATCCTCGCATGTTGCATCTTTAGAATGCAGGTTCTTCTATTTGATCAAATATTACTTAATAGATCTAGTAAATAGTTGCTTAGTGCACGTGTGAAGGATCTCTTTAGGATTCAGAATGACTCGATCTTCTTCATCCAATTTAGTTAACTCAGTCTGAGTGGAAACTCTATGTCTAATTAATTTTTTTAGGTAAGACACATGGAATACCAAATGTATGCAACTGGTTAGGGGCAATTCCATCTTGTAATCCACACTACCACTTTTTAAAGATTTGGTAAGGGATATAATACTTATGTGATAGATTTTTATCCTTTTTTTGGTGATTTAGAGACATCTACTTATATGGCTGAAAATGCACAAAGACCCAATCACCTATGTCAAAATGCCACTCACTACAGTGTTGATTTGCTTACTGCTTCATTTGATTTTGTGTCATTATTAAATTCTCTTACAAAGTAACTAGTAGCTCTTATTGATGGTGAATGTGTTCCTCATAAGCTCAAACCTTAAGATGCATTGTCAATTTGAAGTGATGGATGGGGGTGATACCCATAAAATTCCATAAATGGAGACATCTTGGAAGAAGTGTGAAAATAAATTTTATATCGCCATTCAACAAGTGACTGCTAATGAACCCATTTATCCTATTTTTTAGAAATAAAAAAATGAAGATATCCTTTGAGACTTATGTTGACTACCTCTATTTTTCTATCAGATTTAGTATGATAGGATGAGCTATGAGCCAACTAGGTGCCCAAATATGCAAATAATTTAGTCCAAAAATTACTAGTAAATATGGGATCTCATTCACTTGCAATGATCTTTGAGGTACAATGCAATTTTTAAATTGTATTGAGAAAATTAGAAGCTATTGTACTATCAATAAGTGGCTATGATAAGGAAAAAAATGAGCATACTTGGTGAGTCAATCCACAACTACCATGATAACATTTTTACCTTCAGACCGTTGTAACCCCGTATTGAAATCCATGAAAACCTCTTCCAAATGTTGGCTAGGGATGGATAAAGCCTATAAAAGACCTGGGGTCTTAATGGTTTCACCTTTATTTTATTGAAAAACCATGCATTCAGCCAAATATTTATGAACATCCCCCTTGAGTCCTTTCCAAAATAAATCTTGCTTGATTTTATGATATGTTTTCAAAAACCTTAAGTGACCTCTAAGTGAAGAGGCATGAAGTTCCTGAAGAATTTTATGTTTGAGGAGAGAATGCTTACAAATGTATAATCTATATTTATACCATAATGTGTTCCCCTTCCATGTATTTTTTTTCAAATTCATTAGAACCCTACTGAAGATTATGAATCAAATAGTTTGTAGCACTGTCATTCTCCCATTCTGATCTTGCTTCCTTTAACCAATCTACCTGCCACATGGTCATGATGCATAATAATGCCTCAACTAATTCATCCCAATAGGAGAGGGCATATGCCACCACATTCTCTTTTCTTATAAACTATTTCAAAAGTCATAGTTTAACATTTTAGTCACCCATTTTTGTTATTCTTCAAATGATAATTGTGGTTCCAAAAAATATTTAAGGCTATCATGATCAATTTTTAACTGAAAGTGACAACCCATTAGATAAGGTCTCTATTGCTTCATTGAATGCAGAATAGCCATCATCACTTTATCATATATTGGTTTGAACCTATTTTTTCCCTTTAGTTGGTGGCTTTGAAATGTTAGTGGTCTACCTTCTTTCATGAGTATATCCCCCATGCAATATCCTTATGTGTCACACTCCACAATAAATTTTTTTGAAAATTTAGGAGTAACCAAAACTAAAGTTGTGCAGATATCCATTGTTAAATGTTCAAATGCTTTGGTAACTGAATCAATCCACTGGAAAGAGTCTTTCTTCAGTAAAGAGGTGAGTGGGGTTGTAATTATACCATAATTTTGGACAAACCTATGATAGTAACCAATTAGACCTAGAAATCTTCAAAGGTTCTTGAGGGTCTTGGGAACCTACCACTCCAACATCACTTGAATTTTCTTAGCATAAAATTTTGCTCCTTAATGTGAAATAATATGACCCAAGTAATCCACCTCTTGGACACCAAAAGAACATTTAAAAGGTTTGACATAAAGATGATGTTGTTCTAGAATTGAAAGCACCTATTTCACATGATTCAAATGGTCTTCCAAATTTTTTTTGCAAATGAGGATATCATCAAAAAACATTAATACAAAGTTTCTCCCAAATGGCCTAAAAATAGTATTCATTAAACTCTAAAATGTAGATGGTGCATTTGTGAGGCCAAAAGGCATGACCATAAATTCATAATGGCCTTCATGAATTCTGAAAGTTATTTTAAGTATATCCTCATTGTGGATGTGAATATGATGATATCAAGAGTGAAGGTCTAACTTGGTAAAATAAATAACACCATCTAATTCATCTAGCAATTCATCAATTACTAGAATAGGAAACTTATCTTTGATGGTGTATTTTTTGAGTTCTATGTAGCCTGGGCACATCCTCTAACTATCATCCTTCTTCTACACCATGACCACCAGAGAGGAATATTCACTTTGAATATGTTGGATGATTCCTTCCTCCAACATATATTGTACCATATTTTCAATTTCACGCTTTTGGGCATAGGGATACCTATAGGGTCTAATATTAGGTGGTGTACTTCCTAGAATGAGTCTAATTTCATGATCATGTAGACCACTTGGAGGAAGTCCTTTTGGCATGTCACCAAAAATAACAAAATGGTCATGCAACACCCTTTATAAATTAGGATGTATAGACTCCTTGGTTGGTTGAACCTCTATGGAAAATATGCATGCCATATAACCTTCTATACCTTTTCTAATAATCTTCATCATCTAGTGGGAACTAACAAGTTGTGGAGATTTATTCCATAATCCATGTAGTTCAAAGGTCATGCCTTATGAATAGAACCTCATGAATAATTATTATAAATTCATCTCAATAGTGCCCAAAGTGGTGATCCACTGCACTCCCAAAATAATGTCAACTCCTCCCAAGGGAATAACAAACATAGGGGAATCTAACAAATAGTCTCCTATATCAAGTTTAATGCTATGAAATTTTCTAAAATAGTTGATCGTACAACCATTTGTAAGCATGAAATGAAATCCTAGAGCTGGTTAAATTAAACAATTAAAAATAATAGGTAACTTACTATTGATAAAGTTATGTGTACTCCCAGAGTCAATTAAAGCTTGAAGGTGCATGACATGAAATAGTAGGTTAAGAATCTTTAGATTCATCTTGAGGTTCTTCCAAATCTACCCCTAAAGCCTCCTCATCTTGTTCCTCCTCATTGACATCGTCAATGTAAAACAACTTCTTTTTAGCACATTGATGTCCTTTACTCCATTTGCTATCATAGCCAAAATTCAAAAATTTTGCATGCTTTTCTTCCATTTGCTGAGGTGTCAATTTGGTGCGATGATGAAATTATGGTGTTGGGAAGGTACGTTCATAGACATTGGTGAAAGGTTTTCATCTGATCAACTCTTTTTCTTTAGTCATGCATGCCATTGGTATGGCCTTAGATACAATACTAGGATGAAACATGCAAACATTAAATTGGATGTTATCTTTGAGTCCACCAAAAAATAGGTCAATTAAATTTTTCTTAGTGATGTTCATCACACATAAGGAGAGATTATGAAATTGATGAATGTAGTCCTTGATATTCCTAATTTGGCTCAACCTAGCTTGCTGACTGAAGTAGTTTCTAGAGACATTGTTGTCATATTGGAGATACAAATATTTATAAAATGTTGACCATGAAATTAGGACACATGTATTTTTATTTTGAGCACACAACCAATGATACCAAATGATTGGCTTAGGTCCTAGATATAGAGAGGCCATAACCATTTTTTGTGAACATGAAGTCTGATGTAAATCAAATAAATTTTAAATTTGAGTTAGCCAGGTGAGTGGATCATTACCATCAAACTTGTGCATGTCCAATTTTGAAAAAAATAGATTAGGGAAAAAATTAGAGTTGGTATAGTTTGGAGGAGGAGAACCAAATTGAAGTGGTGGAGGGTTATTTTATAGTGGTTGAGCTAGCAAGTTGTCTAATTTCCTATATATATGTTGTAATTGATCCATCATGATATCTAGGTCCCATCTCAACCCTATAATCTCCCCTTAAACCATATCAAAATCATCTTTTTTCACCATGCCCTATAACTTTGAATTAAGTTTCTGAACTACCTTTGAAATATATAGATAAGAAGTTCCAGACTCCATGTCATCTTGGGTGGAGTTTTTAAAGTTTCTTACCCTTTGTTGCATTTGTGAGTGGTTAGACCAGCCATGCACAAACCCTAGGAGGGTTTTAGCCTTGAAAAAAGTGTATCAGCGGAATACACCATTATGATCATCTCATTGAGATGAATCCAACTAATGTTATTATGCACAAGGGTGAAATTTTTTGACCTGAAAAAGTATACTGGTAGAATATATTGTTGCAATTGTCTCACAGAGACTAATCCAATGACTATTAATTTGCACAAGGTAAATATATTGTGTTGTATGAAATTTCTAAAATTTAAGCTCTGATAACACTTGTAAGGAAATTACTTAGATGATTCATAACAATAAAATTATATATCACAAAATTAAGAGAAGAATAAGTAGATCCACAACAATAATTAGCAAAAGAGTAAAATACTTGAATATTGTGATTGAGCCACTTTTAGGGGAAAACCTCCACAAAAATACAATAAGAAAAAAATTCATAATATGATGCTAAAATACTAACCACGATCTCCTATATATTTTATACTTATCCATGGTTATTCCATAGGCTAACCATACTAAGAACATCGATAAATGCAACAAGTGAATACGAAGGTGTGTAAGCCACAAGTCAGCCACACATATCCCTAGACATTATAAGTTAAGGGTGTAGCAGGCTACAACAAAGGCATAATAAGAATAATAATCAAAAGAATCATTGGGCACTCAAGTAGAACAAGTGAAAAAGTAGGCCTAAAAATAGGAGGTTAAAAATAAGGCTAAGGTAGATACCAAATTCAAGGCAAACACAAATTGTTACGATCTTACAACACAATTGATTACTTTTGTATAAGCAACTAAACACATAATTAAACCAGAATTAATAAGTAACTAGAAATCAAAATCAGCAAAGAATAAGAGATACAAGAAACAATGAAAACTTGTATTAAACTCTTCCAGAAGGAAATACAATTGAAGAAATCTCTTTCTTCTCACACCTCTCAGATGTACAGATCTCTTTCCCTCAAGAGTTCTCTCTCTCAATTACAACCAGTTCAATCCTTGAATTGTCTACCCTTTTTCTCATACAAGCTATGAAGATCTAACCCTATTATATAATACTAGGATTCATGAGCTATGCATTCTCCACCGTTAGATACACCTCCTAATCAAAGTTCAAATCTATCTTGAAAAATAGAAACGCAGACTCAATACTAACAGTTACTCTTTTCATGCAAACAATCTATTCTTCCTCGAAAATAGACTTTTGGAATGCACAGGTGACCGACGTCAGTCCCTGTCTATCTGCATATGACCAACGTCGGCCGATACCTAACCGATGTCGGCAGCTTCCCATCGACTCCTGACCGATGTCGTCAACTGTGTGACTCTAGCAACCTCTGCATTTGCTCATCTGGTGAAGATTTTAGCTCCACAACTCAACAATCTCCCACTTAGAGATAAACAGCTGCACCTATACCTGTATAGCAACATCCTCTAGCTTGTTTCACCATCTTCAAGCTCAATCTTGAAGACCAAAAAAAGTTGAATGAAGATTCAACTTCTCCTTTATTATCGGCTTTGTTAAAATATTAGTAGGGTTCTTATCTGTATGGATCTTTTCCAGCTTCAACTCACCATCCTCTAATACCTATCTAATGAAGTGGTACCTATGCTGTATATGTTTGGTTCTTGAATGAAAGGCTGAATTTTTTGCCAAATGAATTGCACTTTGACTATCACTGTACAATCTGCAACTCTCTTGCTCCTTTCCCAACTCTTCCATGAACCGAGTCATCCAAATCATTTCCTTGCTAGCCTCTATGACTGCAATGTATTCTGCCTCTGTAGTAGACAAGGCAACAACCTTCTGCAACTTTGAAATCCAGCTAACTGTCGTTCCACCAACAGTGAACACATATCCTGTGGTGCTTCTCCTGCCATCCAAGTCACCTACCATATCCAAATCTACATACCCATGTAGATAAGTGTTAGACCCTCAAAAGCATAAATACTACTGGTCCCTCTCAGATATCTGAGAATCCACTGAACTGCTTTCCAGTGTTCATTCCCTGGATTGGCCATAAACTTGCTCACAACTCCCACTACTTGGGCAATATCATATCTAGTACATACCATTCCATACATGAAGCTCCCAACTGCTGAAGCATATGGAACTCTACTCATGTACTCAACCTCATCAGGTGATTTAGGACACTGTTCTTTGCTTAACTTGAAGTGTCCAGCCATAGTTGTGCTTACCAGTTTTGCATCCTGCATATTGAACCTCTCCAACACCTTGTTCACATAATCCTCTTGAGACAAAATAAAATTGTGATTTTTCTTGTCTCTCTTAATACTCATGCCAAGGATTTTCTTTGCTACTCCTAAATCCTTCATGGCAAATGTGTGAGCTAATTTTACCTTAAGCTCATTAATATCCTGCATGTGTGAACCTACAACAAGCATATCATCTACATACAGTAACAAGATAATATAATTACCATTATCCAATCTATTAAAATAAACATAATGGTCAGATTGACATCTACTAAAGCCATGCTCTGTCATAAACCTGTCAAACCTCAAATACCATTGTCTTGGAGCCTACTCAAGACCATATAAGCTTTTCTTCAACCTGCACACAAGTTTCTTCTTACCTTTGACCTCAAAACCTTCCGACTGATCCATATATATCTCTTCATCCAAATCTCCATGAAGAAATGATGTCTTAATATCAAGCTACTCAAGATGCAAATCCTTAATAGCAACTAAAGACAGTACAGTCCGAATAGAAGTCATCTTTACTACAGGAGAAAAAAATTTACCAAAATCAATACCTGGTTTCCATGCAAATCCCTGTACTACCAACCTGGCCTTATGTCTCATTTGTCCATTCTCACCTTCCTTTAACCTATAAACCCATTTGTTTTTCAATGCTTTCTTTTTGGCTGGCAACTCAACCAAATCCCACGTTTGGTTCTCTTTCAAGGAATCAATTTCCTCAATCATGCCATGCTCTCACTATTTCCTAGATTCTCCCTGCATTGCCTCATCAAAACTTTTTGGTTCTCCACCATCAATGAGCAACAAGTAATATAATGAAGGGGAATAACAAATTAGAGGTTTACTTACCCTTTCAGACCTCCTCATGGGCATTTGAGACTCATTCACTGCTTGCTGTCCACCCAAATTCTCTGTCAGTGACCGATCTCGGTCATCTCTTAGTCTGTACCTGACTGACATCGATTCTACATGACCGACGTCGATTCCTGTTTGATCGATGTTGGTTCATGTCTAACCAACGTTGGTTACTATCTGACCGATGTCGATTATTGTATGACTGACATCGGTTCCTGCCTGACCGATGTCGGTGTCTGTGTTTTCTTGTGTGTGATTATTTTTCCCCGCGAGCTCATTTTGGATCATAACCTCATCCAAATCAACATTGCCCTGCTCAGTATTATTCAGCCTCTTGAGTTGATCACTGCACATCACCTTCTCATTGAAAACAACATCACAGCTTTTAATAATTTTGTTAGTTTCTAAATTCCAAAACTGAAATTCGAAATCTCCAGAGCCGTAACCAATGAAAGTGCACCACATAGATTTAGCATCTAGCTTCTTTCTATTTTCTTTATCAATGTGCACAAAAGCCTCAGAACCAAAAACTCTGAGAAATAAAAGATCTACCTTTTACCCATCTAAGCCTCTTCTAGAATTCCACCATCTAGTGTAGTAAAAGGTCTTCTGTTAATCAGGTAAACTGCAGTATCTATAGCTTCTGCCCAAAATTGTAAGGGCAAACTAGCATGTAACCTCATACTCCGTGCACGCTCCATTATTATTTTATTCATCCTTTCAGCAACTCCATTCTACTGAGGTGTCCTTAGAACTGTCCTTTCCCTATGTATTCCACTCATAGAACAGTAACTGTTGAATTTATTGCTGCAGTACTCACCACCATTGTCAGATCTAAGGCACTTCAATCTCAAACTTGTTTCATTCTCAACCAAAGCTTTTTATTTCTTAAATGTGTCAAAAACATCAGATTTCCTTTTTATGCAATAAACCCAAACCTTTCTTGTAGCATCATCAATGAAAATAACATAATACCATGATCCTCCAATAGAAGCTACCTGAGTTGGTTCCCACACGTCTGTGTGAACAAGCTCCAACTTGTGCTTCTTCTTTGTTGACCTAGTTTTGAGAAACCTCACTTTCTTCTATTTTTCAAAAATACAATCCTCACATAAATCTAGATCAATGCTTTTATAATTTGAAAACTTACCTTTTGACTTAAGAATATTCATTCCCTTCTCACTCATGTGGCCAAGCCTACAGTGCCACAACATTACATCTATATCTGAAGTAGATAAAACAGAATGAGAATAATCAGTAATACAATTACATAGATAAAAAGTACCTACTTTCTTACCTCTGGCTAATACAAGTGCACCCTTGGAAACTTTCCAAGATTCAACTGTGAGAGTTACTATGCAACCCTCATCCCTCAACTTTTCTACAAAAATCAGATTCCTCTTCAGGATGGGTACATGCATGACATCCTTCAACACCCATGTGTTGCCATTCTACAATTTCAGCTGCATTTTTCCTTTGCCAACAATTTTACAAGGCTCATCATCCTCTAAATAGACTATTCCAAAATCTCCATGGACATAATCATTGAAAAATTCTCTATCTGGGGTTGCATGGAAAGAGGCACCAAAATCTAAAACCCAAGATTCTATTTTATTATCCAAAAAAAATATAAGAGCATCCTATGCAACAATTCTTGCAACTTTTGCTTCTTCTTTACCTTCATGCTGATTTTCTTTTTTAACTTTCAACCAGCAATCTTTCTTTGCATGCCCTTTCTTTCCACAATTCCAGCAGATTATATTTCTCCCATTTCTGGATTTGGATCTACTTCTTATCTTTGACTTTGACCTTGATCTCCCTTACTTGCCCTTCCCTCTTTGCCTTCCCCTGATTTCAATACTTAAAGCATTACCTGATGTTTCTCCTATGCTTTTTCTATTAGTTTCTTCATTCAAGATTACACTAACAACATCATCAACTTTCAAGATATTTGAAGCATATGCAGTATTAATAAATGCCATTATCAAACTATGCCAACTTTCAGGTAAAGAGCATAAGATTAAGAGAGCCTTAATTTCATCATCAAAAACTATTTTGACTGAATTTAACTCATTTACTGTTGCATAGAAATCATTAAGATGACTAGATACAGATCCATCTTCCTGCATTTTCAAATTAAATAATTGTTTCATAAGATATACCTTATTTGAAGCTGAGGGTTTTTCATATAAATTTGTCAAAGTATCCATTAACTCTACCATTGTCTTTCCCTGTGATAAGTTGGAAATCATAGAAGATGGCAGGCTCAACCTTATAGATCCCAGAGCCTTTCTATCAAGAATATTTCATTCTTTATCTTGCATATCTGTGGGCTTGCTTGAAACCCCACCCAACGGTAAGTATAGATCTTTCTGATACAGATAATCTTTTATCTACATCCTCCATAATTGATAATTCTTGCCATTAAATTTCTCCATTCTTAGCTTACTTTCTTCTGCCATTGCTTTACTCCCACTCAATCAGAAACCCCTGAGAGTGAATTTGTAATTAACAAACACTAACCCGCTCTGATGAACCTTGTTAGTGAACCAAGTTCTAATACCACTTGTTAGGATCTTACAACACAATTGATTACTTTTGTATAAGCAACTAAACATGGAATTAAACCAGAATTAATAAGTAACTAGAAATCAAAATCTGCAAAGAATAAGAGATACAAGAAATAATGAAAACTTGTATTAAACTCTTTTAAAAGAAAATACAATTGAAGAAATATCTCTTTCTTCTCACACCTCTCAGATGTACAGATCTCTTTCCCTCAAGAGTTCTCTCTCTCAATTACAACCAATTCAATCCTTGAATTGTCTACCCTTTTTCTCATACAAGCTATGAAGATCTAACCCTATTATATAATACTAGGATTCATGAGCTATGCATTCTCCACCGTTAGATACAGCTCCTAATCAAAGGTTCAAATTTGTCCTGCCAAAAATAAAAATGTGGACTCAATACTAACAGTTACTCTTTTCATGCAAACAATCTATTCTTAATCAACAATAGACTTTTGAAACGCACAGGGGACGGATGTCGGTCTTTATCTGTCTGCATATGACCGACGTCGGCTAATACCTAACCGACGTCGGTAGCTTCCCATCGACTCCTGACCGATGTCAGTGACTGTGTGACTCTGGCCACCTCTACATTTTCTCATCTGGTGAAGCTTTTAGCTCCACAACTCAACAATCTCCCACTTGGAGATAAATAGTTGCACCTGTACCTGTACAACAACATCCTCTAACTTGTTTCACCATCTTCAAGCTCAATCTTGAAGACCAACAAAATTTGAATGAAGATTCAACTTCTCCTTTGTTACCAGCTTTGTTAACATATTAGTAGGGTTCTTATCCATATGGATCTTTTCCCCCTTCAACTCACCATCCTCTAATACATGTCTAATTAAGTGGTACCTAAGCTGTATATATTTGGTTCTTGAATGAAAGGTTGAATTATTTGCCAAATGAATTGCACTTTGACTATTACTGTATAATTTGCAACTCCCTTGCTCCTTTCCCAACTCTTCCATGAACTGAGTCATCCAAATCATTTTCTTGCTAGCCTCTGTGACTGCAATGTATTTTGCCTCTATAGTAGACAAGGCAACAACCTTCTGTAATTTTGAAATTCAGCTAACCGCCGTTCCACCAACAATGAACACATATCTTGTGGTGCTTCTCCATCCATCCAAGTCACCTGCCATATACGAATCTACATACCCATGTAGAGAAGTGTTAGACCCTCCATAGCATAAATGCCTACTGCTGGTCCCTCTCAGATATCTGAGAATCCACTGAACTATTATTTAGTGTTTCTTCTCTAGATTGGCCATAAACTTGTTGACAACTCCCACTGCTTGGGCAATATCAGGTCTAGTACATACCATTGCATACATCAAGCTCCCAACTGCTAAAGCATATGGAACTCTACTAATGTACTCAACCTCATCATGTGATTTAGGACACTATTCTTTGCTCAACTTGAAGTGTCCAGCCATAGGTGTGCTTATCGATTTTGCATCATGCATATTGAACCTCTCCAACACTTTGTTCACATAATCCTCTTGAGACAAAATCAAATTATAATTTTTCCTGTCTCTCTTAATACTCATGCCAAAGATTTTCTTTGTTGCTCCTAAATCCTTCATGGCAAATGTGTGAGCTAATTTTACCTTAAGCTCATTAATATCCTGCATGTGTGAACCTGCAATAAGCATATCATCTATATACAGTAATAAGATAATATAATTACCATTATCCAATCTGTTAAAATAAATATAATGGTCAGATTGACATCTATTAAAGCCATGCTCTGTCATAAACCTGTCAAACTTCAAATACCATTGTCTTGGAGCCTGTTTAAGAACATATAAGCTTTTCTTCAACCTGCACACAAGTTTCTCCTTACCTTTGACCTCAAAACCTTCCGGTTGATCCATATATATCTCTTCATCCAATTATCTATGAAGAAATGTTGTCTTAACATCAAGTTGCTCAAGATGCAAATCCTCAATAGCAACTAAAGACAATACAGTCTGAATAGAAGTCATCTTTACTACAGGAGAAAAAATTTCTCCAAAATCAATACTTGGTTTCTGTGCAAATCTCTTTACTATCAACCTGGCCTTATGTCTCATTTGTCCATTCTCACCTTCCTTTAACCTGTAAACCCATTTGTTTTTCAGTGCTTTCTTTCCAGCTGGCAACTCAACCAAATCCCATGTTTGGTTCTCTTTCAAGGAATCAATTTCCTCAATCATGCCATGCTCCCACTATTTTCTGGATTCTACCTACATTGCCTCATCAAAACTTTCTGGTTCTCCACCATCAGTGAGCAAAAAGTAATATAATGAAGGGGAATAATGAATTGGAGGTTTACTTACCCTTTTAGACCTCCTCATAGGCGTTTGAGACTCATTCATTGCTTGCTATCTGCCCAAATTCTTTGTCAGTGCTTGATCTCAGTCATCTCTCAATCTGTACCTGACTGACGTCGATTCTACATGACCCACATTGGTTCTTGTCTAACTGACGTCGATTACTGTCTGAACAATGCTAGTTATTGTATGATCGACATCGGTTCTTGCCTGACCAACGTTGGTGTCTGTGTTTTCTTGTGTGTGATTATTTTTCTCCATGAGCTCATTTTGGATCATAACCTCGTCCAAAGCAACATTTCCCTACTCAGTATTATTCAGCCTCTTGAGCTGATCATTGTACATCACCTTCTCATTGAAAACAACATCATGGCTTCTAATAATTTTGTTAGTTTCTAAATTCCACAACTGAAATGCGAAATCTCCAGAGCTGTAACCAATGAAAGTGCACTGCATAGGTTTAGCATCTAGCTTCTTTCTATTTTCTTTATCAATGTGCACAAAAGCTTTAGAACCAAAAACTCTGAGAAATGAAAGATCTACCTTTTTACCTGTCCAAGCCTCTTCTGGAATTCCACCATTCAGTGCAGTAAAAGGTCCTTTGTTAATCAAATAAATTGTAGTATCTACAACTTTTACCCAAAACTGTAAGGGCAAATTAGCATGTAACCTCATACTCCGTGCACACTCCATTATTGTTTTATTCATCCTTTCAGCAACTCCATTTAGTTGAGGTGTCCTTAGAACCGTCCTTTACCTACGTATTCCACTCATAGAATAGTAATTGTTGAATTTATTGTTGCAGTACTCACCACCATTGTCAGATCTAAGGCACTTCAATATTAAACCTATTTCATTCTCAACCAAAGCTTTCCATTTCTTAAATGTGTCAAAAACATCAGATTTTATTTTTATGCAATAAACCCATACCTTTCTAGTAGCATCATCAATGAAAGTAACATAATACCGTGATACTCCAATAGAAGCTAACTGAGCTAGTCCCCACACGTCTATGTGAACAAGCTCCAACTTGTGCCTCTTCTTTGTTGACTGAATTTTGAAAAACCTCACTTTCTTTTATTTTTTAAAAATATAATGCTCACAGAAATCTAGATCTATGCTTTTCAAATCTAAAAACTTACCTTTTGACTTAAGAATATTCATTCCCTTCTCACTCATGTGGCCAAGCCTACAGTGCCACAACATTACATCTATATCTGAAGTAGATAAAACAGAATGAGAATAATCAGTAATACAATTACATAGATAAAAAGTACCTACTTTCTTACCTCTGGCTAATACAAGTGCACCCTTGGAAACTTTCCAAGATTCAACTGTGAGAGTTACTATGCAACCCTCATCCCTCAACTTTTCTACAAAAATCAGATTCCTCTTCAGGATGGGTACATGCATGACATCCTTCAACACCCATGTGTTGCCATTCTACAATTTCAGCTGCATTTTTCCTTTGCCAACAATTTTACAAGGCTCATCATCCCCTAAATAGACTATTCCAAAATCTCCATGGACATAATCATTGAAAAATTCTCTATCTGGGGTTACATGGAAAGAGGCACCAAAATCTAAAACCCAAGATTCTATTTTATTATCCAAAAAAAATATAAGAGCATCCTATGCAACAATTCCTGCAACTTTTGCTTCTTCTTTACCTTCATGCTGATTTTCTTTTTTAACTTTCAACCAGCAATCTTTCTTTGCATGCCCTTTCTTTCCACAATTCCAGCAGATTATATTTCTCCCATTTCTAGATTTGGATCTACTTCTTATCTTTGACTTTGACCTTGATCTCCCTTACTTGCCCTTCCCTCTTTGCCTTCCCCTGATTTCAATACTTAAAGCATTACCTGATGTTTCTCCTATGCTTTTTCTATTAGTTTCTTCATTCAAGATTACACTAACAACATCATCAACTTTCAAAATATTTGAAGCAGATGCAGTATTAATAATTGCCATTACCAAACTATGCCAACTTTCAAGAAAAGAGCATAAAATTAAGAGAGCCTTAATTTCATCATCAAAAACTATTTTGATTGAATTTAACTGATTTACTATTGCATAGAAATCATTAAGATGACTAGATACATATCCATCTTCCTGCATATGCAAATTAAATAATTGTTTCATAAGATATACCTTATTCAAAGCTGAGGGTTTTTCATATAAATTTGCCAAAGTATCCATTAACTCTACCGTTGTCTTTGCCTATGATAAGTTAAAAATCACAGAAGATGGCAGGCTCAACCTTATAGATCCCAGAGCCTTTCTATCAAGAACATTCCATTCTTCATCTTGCATATCTGTGGGCTTGCTTGAAACCCCACCCAACGATAAGTATAGATCTTTCTGATTCATATAATATTCTATCTGTATCCTCCATAATTGATAATTCTTGCCTTTAAATTTCTCCATTCTTAGCTTACTTTCTTCTGCCATTACTTTACTCCCACTCAATCAGAAACCCCTGAGAGTGAACCTGTAATCAACAAACACTAACCCGCTTTGATGAACCTTGTTAGTGAACCAAGCTCTAATACCACTTGTTAAGATCTTACAGCACAATTGATTACTTTTGTATAAGCAACTAAACACGAAATTAAATTAAAATTAATAAGTAACTAGAAATCAAAACCAGCAAAGAATAAGAGATACAAGAAACAACAAAAACTTGTATTAAACTCTTCCAAAAAGAAATACAATTGAAGAAATCTCTCTTTCTTCTCACACCTTTCAGATGTACACATTTCTTTCCCTCAAGAGTTTTCTCTCTCAATTACAACCAATTCAATCTTTGAATTGTCTACCCTTTTTCCCATACAAGCTATGAAGATCTAACCCTATTATATAATACTAAGATTCATGAGCTATGCATTCTCCACCATTAGATACACCTCTTAATCAAAGGTTCAAATCTGTCCTACCAAAAATAGAAACATGGACTCAATACTAAAAATTACTCTTTTCATGCAAACAATCTATTCTACCTCGAAAATAGACTTTTGGAATGCACAGGTGACCGACGTCGGTCCTTGTCTGTCTGCATATGACTGCCGTCGACCGATACCTAACCGATGTCGGCAGCTTTCGATCGACTCCTAACCGATGTCAGTGACTGTGTGACTCTGGCAACCTGTGCATTTGCTCATCTAGTGAAGCTTTTAGCTCCACAACTCAATAATCTCCCAATTGGAGATAAACAGCTGCACCTGTACCTATACAGTAGCATCCTCTAGCTTGTTTCACCATCTTCAAGCTCAATCTTGAAGACCAACAAAAGTTGAATGAAGATTCAACTTCTCTTTTATTACCAACTTTGTTAACATATCAACAGGGTTCTTATCTGTATGGATCTTTTCCAACTTCAACTCACCATCCTTCAATACATGTCTAATGAAGTGGTACCTAAACTGTATATGTTTGGTTCTTGAATGAAAGGCTGAATTCTTTGCCAAATGAATTACACTTTGACTATCACTGTATAATCTGTAACTCTCTTGCTCCTTTCCCAACTCTTCCATGAACTGAGTCATCCAAATCATTTCGTTGCTAGCCTCTATGACTGCAATGTATTCTGCCTCTGTAGTAGACAAGGCAACAACCTTCTGCAACTTTGAAATCTAGCTAACTGTCGTTCTACCAATAGTGAACACATATCCTGTGGTGCTTCTCCTGCCATCCAAGTCACCTGCCATATCTGAATCTACATACCCATGTAGAGAAGTGTTAGACCCTCCATAGCATAAATGCCTACTGTTGGTCCCTCTCAGATATCTGAGAATTCGCTAAACTGCTTTCCAGTGTTCCTTCCCTAGATTGGCCATAAACTTACTGACAACTCCCACTACTTGGGCAATATCAGGCCTAGTAAATACCATTGCATATATCAAGCTCCCAACTGCTGAAGCATATGGAACTCTACTCATGTACTCAATCTCATCATGTGATTTAAGACACTGTTCTTTGGTCAACTTGAAGTGTCCAGCCATAGGTGTGCTTACCGATTTCGTATCCTGCATATTGAACCTCTCCAACACTTTGTTCACATAATCCTCTTGCGATAAAATCAAACTGTGAGTTTTCTTGTCTCTCTTAATACTCATGCCAAGGATTTTCTTTGCCACTCTAAATCCTTCATGGCAAATGTGTGAGCTAATTTTACCTTAAGCTCATTAATATCCTGCATGTGTGAACCTGCAACAAGCATGTCATCTACATACAGTAACAAGATAATATAATTACCATTATCCAATCTATTAAAATAAACACAATGGTCATAGTGACATCTACTAAAGCCATGCTCTGTCATAAACCTGTCAAACCTCAAATACCATTGTCTTGGAGCCTGCTTAAGACCATATAAACTTTTTTTCAACCTGCACACAAGTTTCTCCTTACCTTTAACCTCAAAACCTTCCAACTGATCCATATATATCTCTTCATCCAAATCTCCATGAAGAAATGATGTCTTAACATCAAGCTGCTCAAGATGCAAATCCTCAATAACAACTAAAGACAATACAATCCGAATAGAAGTCATCTTTACTATAGGAGAAAAAATTTCACCAAAATCAATACCTAGTTTCTGTGCAAATCCCTTTAATACCAACCTGGCCTTATGTCTCATTTGTCCATTCTCACCTTCCTTTAACCTATAAACCCATTTATTTTTCAGTGCTTTCTTTTTGACTGGCAACTCAACCAAATCCCACGTTGGTTCTCTTTCAAGGAATCAATTTCTTTAATCATGCCATGCTCCCACTGTTTCCTGGATTCTACCTGCATTGCCTCATCAAAACATTTTGGTTCTCCATCATTAATGAGCAACAAGTAATATAATGAAGGGAAATAACGAATTGGAGGTTTACTTACCCTTTCAGACCTCCTCATGGGCATTTGAGATTCATTCACTGCTTGTTGTCTGCCCAAATTCTCTGTCAGTGACCGATCTCAGTCATCTCTCAGTCTGTACCTAACCGCCATTAGTTCCTATCTGACCGACGTCAGTTACTATCTGACCAATGTCAGTTACTATATGATTGACATTGGTTCTTGCCTGACCGATGTCGGTGTCTGTGTTTTCCTGTGTGTGATTATTTTTCTCTGCGAGCTCATTTTAGATCATAACCTCGTCCAAATCAACATTACCCTGCTCAGTATTATTCAGCCTCTTGAGCTGATCATTGTACATCACCTTCTCATTGAAAACAACATCACGGCTTCTAATAATTTTGTTAGTTTTTAAATTCCACAACCGAAATTCAAAATCTCCAGAGCCGTAACCAATGAAAGTGCACCACATAGATTTAGCATCCAGCTTCTTTTTATTTTTTTTATCAATGTGCACAAAAACTTCAAAATCAAAAACTCTGAGAAATGAAAGATCTACCTTTTTACCTGTCTAAGCCTCTTCTAGAATTCCACTATCCAGTGCAGTAGAAGGTCCTCTGTTAATCAGGTAAACTATAGTATCTACAGCGTCTGCCCAAAACTATAAGGGCAAACTAGCATGCAACCTCATACTCCGTGGACGCTCCATTATTGTTCTATTCATCCTTTTAGCAACTCTATTTTGCTGAAGTGTCCTTGGAACTATCTTTTCCCTACGTATTCCACTCATAGAATAGTAACTGTTGAATTTATTGCTGTAGTACTCACCACCATTGTCAGATCTAAGGCACTTCAATCTCAAACTTGTTTCATTCTCAACCAAAGCTTTCTATTTCTTAAATGTGTCAAAAACATCAGATTTTCTCTTTATGCAATAAACCCATACCTTTCTTGTAGCATCATCAATGAAAGTAACATAATACCGTGATCCTCCAATAGAAGCTATCTGAGCTGGTCCCCACAAGTTTGTGTGAACAAGCTCCAACTTGTGCTTCTTCTTTGTTGACCTAGTTTTGAGAAATCTCACTTTCTTCTATTTTCTAAAAATACAATGCTCACAAAAATCTAGATCTATGTTTTTCAAATCTGAAAACTTATCTTTTGACTTAAGAATATTCATTTCCTTCTCACTCATGTGGCCAAGCCTACAGTGCCACAACTTTGCATCTACATCTGAAGTAGATAAAATAGAAGGAGAATAATCAATAATACAATTACACAGATAAAGAGTACCTACTCTCTTACCTCTGGCTAATACAAGTGCACCCTTGGAACATTCCAAGATTCAGCTGTGAGAGTTACTGTGCGACCCTCATCCGCCAACTTTCCTGCAAAAATCAGATTCCTCTTCAGGATGAGTACATGCATGACATCCTTCAACACCCATGTGTTGCCATTCTACAATTTTAGCTGCACTTTTCCTTTGCCAACAATTTTACAAGGCTCATCATCCCCTAAATAGATTATTCCAAAATCTCCATAGACATAATCATTGAAAAAATCTTTATTTGGGGTTGCATGGAAAGAGGCACAAGAATCTAAAACCCAAGATTCTATTTTATTATCCAAAGAAAATATAAGAGCATCATATACAACAATACCTACAATTTATGCTTCTTCTTTACCTTCATGCTGATTTTTCTCTTTAACTTTCAACCATCAATCTTTTTTTGCATGCCCTTTCTTTCCACAATTCCAGCAGATTATATTTCTCCCATTTCTGGATTTGGATCTACTTCTCATCTTTGACTTTGACCTTGATCTCCCTTGTTTGCCCTTCTCTCTTTGTCTTCCCCTGCTTTCAATACTTAAAGCATTACCTAGTGTTTCCCCTATGCTTTTTCTGTGAGTTTCTTCATTCAATATTACACTAACAACATCATCAACTTTCAAGATATTTGAAGTAGATGTAGTATTATTAACTGCCATTACCAAACTATGCCAACTTTCAAGTAAAGAGCATAAGATTAAGAGAGCCTTAATTTCATCATCAAAAACTATTTTGACTGAATTTAACTCATTTACTATTGCATAGAAATCATTAAGATGACTAGATACAGATCCATCTTCCTGCATTTGCAAATTAAACAATTGCTTCATAAGATATACCTTATTCGAAGTTGAGGGTTTTTCATATAAATTTGCCAAAGTATCCATTAACTCTATCATTGTCTTTGCCTGTGATAAGTTGGAAATCACAGAAGATGCCAAGCTCAACCTTATAGATCTGAGAGCCTTTCTATCAAAGAACATTCCATTCTTCATCTTGCATATCTGTGGGCTTGCTTGAAACCCCACCCAATGGTAAGTACAGATCTTTTTGATACAGATAATCTTTTATCTGCATCCTCCATAATTGATAATTCTTCACATTAAAATTCTCCATTCTTAGCTTACTTTCTTCTACCATTGCTTTACTCCCACTCAATCAGAAACCCTTGAGAGTGAACCTGTAATCAACAAACACTAACCCGCTTTGATGAACCTTGTTAGTGAACCAAGCTCTGATACCACTTGTTAGGATCTTACAGCACAATTGATTACTTTTGTATAAGCAACTAAACACAGAATTAAACCAAAATTAATGAGTAATTAGAAATCAGAATCAACAAAGAATAAGAGATACAAAAAACAACAAAAACTTGTATTAAACTCTTCCAGAAGGAAATATAATTGAAAAAATCTCTCTTTCTTCTCACACCTCTCAAATGTACAGATCTCTTTCCCTCAAGATTTCTCTCTCTCAATTACAACCAATTCAATCATTGAATTGTCTACCCTTTTTCTCATACAAGCTATGAAGATCTAACCCTATTATATAATACTAGGATTCATGAGCTATGCATTCTCCACCGTTAGATACACCTCCTAATCAAAGGTTCAAATCTGTCTTGCCAAAAATAGAAATGCAGACTCAATACTAACAATTACTTTTTTCATGCAAACAATCTATTCTTCTTCAAAAATAGACTTTTGGAATGCACAGGTGACCGACATCTGTCCCTGTCTGTCTGCATATGATCGACGTCAGCCGATACCTAACCGACGTCGATAGCTTCCAGTTGACTCCCAATCGATGTCGGTGACCATGTGACTCTGGCAACCTCTGCATTTGCTCATTTGGTGAAGCTTTTAGCTCCAAAACTCAATACAAATGCCAAAGCCAAGGTAACAACTGAGCACAAGTATAACCAAAAAGGTAATTGAGGCTACCAAGATGGTCAGAATTATCAAGACCTAAAAACCATTATTCACATCATGGGGCTCAGATTTTACCCAAAGGGGTGCATAAGAGGAGGAATCATACCAACCTCCACATGTTTACAACATTTTATCTACCCATGGTGTAGATGAATAAATCACTTATGGCACTTGCAGATTCAACTTTAGCCTTGGCTCTAATTGTATAATAAGCCTCACTTGATGTTTCATAGCTACCTCTATCCAAGCAAATTAAGGGAGTATCTACTTTGTAAGAATCCATCACATAGAGGGCATCTAGTTTGGAGTAAAAGGTGTTAAATCTCAAGGAGGAGAATGCATATCTTAACCTCTACCTCACCAAACCTCGTGAGTTGATTGATACTATATGTCATGCCTTGGTCACTTGAGTTTTGGGTGACCAAGTCATGTTAGAAAAAATCAATTTACATCCCTCCTCTCATAGCTCACTAAAGATGAGCTTGTGTCACATAAGCTATAGACACTTTGCACATAATGCCAACATCTCAAGGCTAACACAGAGGCCATTTTTTAGCTTTTTAGGGAATATGAACAAGTTCTCGACACTATTATGCATAAAACACACAACATAGCATAGAAGATGCTTGAATATAAGTAATATTTGTCTAACACATAGAAGGAGGCTATGCCAGATTTTTAAAAAGTGGACAAAGCCAAAACTATTTTGGATGACCATTCTACTGCCTTGGATACACTGGTTTTCACACTTAATAAATTGCTTGAATCTAGAGAAATGTTATATTGAAGATGTAGATTTATAAAAATAGGATGCTACACAATATAATTATTAGTATTCAAATAAGGAGACACGTTGATAACATGGATGAGTAAGTTTAAGATATTCAAGTTAAAATATCCAATGCACAAGATATGATCCTTGTGATGGAAGATGAGGACATCCAAAGTTTAGATGAGTTTCAAGTGTCTTTGCATACTAGAATCAACATGGTTAGAGAATATATCATGGATTTGACATTATTTTAAAAAGACATGTCTCATTTGGATAGATCTATCATAAAGATCATCCAAGAGCCTCAATTTGTTCCTCTAAATAAGTTATAACAAGGAATCCATCATATAAATGTTGATGTAGTTTCATAGACTACAATGCATCCATAGTAAACTCTTCCACCAATAAATTGTACAACAACTTATTTTTCAAAGTTGCAAGTAAAATCATTCGTGTAGCATCCTCCATCCTAAAACAATAATCCATGCCACCACCTTCAGTGTAGGTATTGCACACACTCCATGTTTGTATATTTTAAGTATTTTGTTGTAGGAATTCCTTGAACATTAGAAGTAGACTCAAGTTGGTTGAAAACTCATAAAGGGAGAGCATTTGATTATGCTAATCTATTGAAAACCTGGAAGGGAAGTATATTAGTATTCTACTTAGTTTAAAAACCAAAGGGGTGGTTAAGTAGTGCATAAGAGGTGAAAATCAGTAAAAGACACCTTGATTAATTACCACAACTTATGCTTCTAGTCTAGCTATTTAGATCAGGCAAGTTTTTTAGCTTCAGCACATGGCACACTTCCTGTGACTTTGTCTTAAGATGAGATAACAATTTAAGTCTGAGAAAGTGTTTGTAGTAAACATGGATATAAAAAAATTGTAGACTATAATTGATAGATACATATGTGACTTGCACTATTTTGTATTTTGTATCTCTTTTTGGATATATTTGACACTTGAAAGCATGTCAAAAGTATTCAAAATATGAAGAGTTGTTTGTAATGAAAGGCTAGAATATGAAGTGATAGTGCCTTGTAAAAAATTTATATATAGTGCTCTATATTTAAAAAGTTTCAATGTGATAGATATTAATATGAAGTCTTGAAATAGTTTCGCTCAAATGTCTTTTGTCATTTTTTGTGTATGCAGTAAATGCTCTATTTTTATAAATATGTTAATCATGTAGATTATACTAACTATTATGTAATTTTTAATTCTATGTTTCATAAATAAATAAATTAGCTTTGGCTAAATAATGGCTTGGTATAGTCTATGTTCATGTCTGTATTATAATTTTGTATACAATTCACAAATCTATCGCTATATTAGCATGTTCTAATGGGTTTTCCAAGAACCTCTTATAAAAATCTCTCTTTATGATGTTATAAGTTTACATATACATGTTACACAAGATTCTTAGGTAATTATTTAAGTGGATGAAATGAAATATATACAAGTTACTTATGATCATGAACTTATAGATGCTATGCAAATACAACTATGCCCAATCCCATGGGCATTGTCACATTGATGGCATGCCTTATACTAGGGGATTCTCTTACAAGGAGTCTCAGGTGATATCATTTCAACTTTGAATTTATCATATATATATATATTTATATTGATTATATAGATCTTGATATTCCTTACATCTTGTGTGTTGCATGGATATATTGTGTGTTCTCTTATATGCCTATGATTACTCAATTGCATGCATGTGTGTGCTCATAATTGTGTGTGTTTGTGTTGTATGTTGACATCTTGTCTAAATTTTCCATAGAGGATCCTCTAGTCATCATTTCATGTTGTGTCATTGATTCATGTGGGCTATACATTTTTGTTGGAGAGTTCATGTATTATGTGTTATACTATGATTAGTATCATGATCCATATCATGCATTTTACTACTTGTGATATACTATGATGATTCCTTACGTTTCCATGGTCCTTACTATGCATATATCTAGAAATAATAGTATTATTATGTGTGTCCCTAATTTCTATATCTAACCCATCTAGGAGTGCATTGCTACATTTTAGGCATATCCTTTATTTAAACCTTGCCTTTCCATAGGGTGTATCATACCCAAACATATTATTATAGGTTCACTGATATTATTATAATTTATCATGTTATTTGGGGCATGGTAACCTTTCTTATTTCTTATATGTTATTATCCATGTAAAATATTGATATGGAGCTTACTACACGAATGTGTCTATTGAATTACATCACTTATATATTAGGATAATATGTTATCCTACTTACACCTAGTCATATGGGATTTTTTAAAGATTTCCATGAGAGCTTTCATTGCATATTCATAACAACAACATTTTTTATTTGTTCTAATACTATATTATTTCTTATTTATATGCAATTTTATAATTTGAAAAACTTAATAAATATTTTATGGTTATTTTTTGCCCTTGATTTAGTTTTTTGGTGTTGGTATTTAATTTGATCACAACATTTAACAAGTTACCTTTTGTATTTAATTTTAATAGTTAATATTAAAATTAATTTTTAGAATTTACCTTGTGCTTCCATTCTTTTGAATGGGTATTGGATCATCTACATTAGTGCATCATATTTCATTTTATTTGTTATCTTTATTTCCTCACACCCTTTTCACCCCTAGTAGGTTTAGAGTGGTGCTAGAGGACAAGGAATTCGAGCTTGTTCAAAGGTATTTTTTGGTAAAATTACAAGGCTTTCCCTTTTGATGCTCTAACTATGGTTGGAGTATAGTTGGAAATTTTGGAGTATCAATAGTCACCTATAAGTAAACAAGTATTAGACTAAATTTTAACATACAAGGTTCATGAAAGTTAACTATAAGCATTTTTCATTATTCATGTAAGCAATCATTATAACATTTATCATTTTTTGAAGTAGTATTTTATGGAGGAGCACTTTTGGTGCAAGAGCTAAGGACTATCTATGTTATGCAATTTACTATTATTTGTGAGCTTTTTCAACCTAAAATCTGAAGAGTCTTACTAACCTTAATGCAAGGCCCTAAACTCATTTTGTTTTTCTTAAATATTCAATGTAAATAGAATTAGATATTGCATGTGTAGATGTGTTTCCATGTTGTGGATTTAGAATAAAGACATCAAGTCAAACCTATCACATCATTGCATAATCAATATAAAAACCTCTCATTTTTTTATTTTCTTTACATATCATATCTTTATTTATATAATTGAAACAAATATATATTTTTTATTATTGTGTAAAAGTAAGTTTTTGAAAGGGTCGAAACCCTTTAATCTAGTAGATATTAAAAAAAAAACCAAGAGAAGTCTTCCTCAATCAATATAGGGTTAATAAAAAACCTAATTAAAGAGAAGGTTGTAACAAGACATTAGAAACTAACATCAATTATAGTAAATAGACAACAAAAAAAAATTAAGTGGAAGGTTGAGATGAGAAGAAATCTATTAAAGCTATAACAATGTCCCATTCTTTCTTCAAAAAATTCAAAGGATTTGCAACCACATTTATAATATTAGTTTCAACATTTTTATCTTTCCTCTAACTTCAATTTTTTAATACATTTTTATTTTAAATAATTAAATTAATTTTTTAATTTTATCTTATATAATTCATTTATTTACATTACAATTATGTGATAAATATTCCCCCTTTAAACACCAAGTTACTTTGAAATATCCTTTATTTATTATGTTGGACATAGTCTCTTAGTGTCCAAATAATGCCATGGTTGTCATTGATGTCAAGCCTGGTCATGATTCATAGTGCATTAATGGCAAAGTGATTAGATTGATGGTTTGGAGAGTGTTTGATTAGTTAAGTAATTGATGGTATTGACATGTTTAAAATACCCTATGGGGTGTTATTAATGTTTGTATTACTTATGAAAGTGAAAGGAATTCATCAAAGCAGTCATATGAGTGTCTAGGTTCAAGTAATCATCTTGGCAGATAAGGCTAAAAAAGCAATTTGATGACATCATATTTCACACATGTGAAGGTTTTAGGAGAGTTTTGATACATGGATGTATTCCCCTATGTAATTTAATCATGTGATTAAAATTTTAGGTCATGAAGTTGAGCATAGAAAATTTTATTAAGGTGCAAAGTTGGCTTTCCAAGAAAAGTTTACTAAGTTCCCATACTTAGCCAAATTTGTGATATCAAAGATCTACAATGAGTGTTTAATTGGGTGATGAAGATCTAAAGTGAGAGTTTAATTGGGAAATGAATATATTTAATGAAAAATTAATCTGACTAGTAAGGATCTAAAAGATCATGTGATCTTGTCAAATAGAGATCAACCATGCAGTTTGAGTCAAATAGTCAATGCTCAAAAGGCATGTGACGTTGCCAAGTGTCTTAATCCTAGAAACACAAATCAATGATCAAAGGTGAGAGTTAAATATGTAAATGTAGGATTATTTCAAGGATATTGATAGAGTGAGTTTGATAAAGTTACCAGGGGACATGATATGAAGACACATGTTTGCAATGTTTACATTACACACTGATTGTTGGCATTTGAAATTAACAAAGGGAAAAACAAGTATGTAATATTTTGATAATATATTTTTTATCTATGATGAATTTATTCTTGGATTAGGAATAAAATTTGAATATGAATTCAAGGTACATCCATGAAAGTTGATTAGAATATTTGAATGTTCTTATAATTGCAAATATTGAGCTCTAAAGTTGACTATGTGTTTGACCATGTTCTGTAAGTGACCAAAGAAAGATATCTGAGTTGTTCTTGATGGTATTTTGATATTTCAAGATGAAATAAATATTGGAGATTGTTTTAGACTCAATTAAGACCATTTTTATGGATTTTATAGGTTTTACCAATCCATATTTAGTGTGAACAGTTACTTAGAAGTTGACTATGTTTATTGAATGCACTTACAAATTGAGTGACCATGTTGCAAGAATGAGTTGAAGATATTTTGAGCATAATTGAAGAATAAAATGATTATGAAGATTTTATATAAGTCTATAAATATTATGATAAAGTATTGTTTGTCATGATATGCTCGTGATCTGTTATGGAGAGTCAAAATAGCTTGAATGCATTTTGACTGTATATGACCAGTCTGAGTGGTCATTCTGCGAGAGTTATTTTTAGTGATTAGAGATTGTGTTAAAGTATATAAAGAACATGAAGGCATTTTATAGGTCTTAAATGTTTCACCAAGATTATTTAATTATATGTATATGTGAAATATTTGAGTAATTACTTCAAAACTTTGAGACTATGTTTTCTATATATGAAGACCTGAAGAGCAAGGAGACCTAATTAGTAGGTTTGAGTGTTGATTTAGTGTTATATGTCGTATGGACCCAATAAGGATTAAGAAAGGGTCTATTGGAGATATTTTTGATGTGTTTGAATCTTTGGTAGAAGCTGAAAGTGGCCCAAGGAGTTGAAATTATAACGTATGGGTGAGTAGGCCTAATTGTTTTAGGTCTCACCAAGGCCTAATGGTGGTTTGGGTCGAATGAGGTAATGGCCAACCTAAGGAGTGTGTGGTTATTACATGTAACATTTATTAAGACCTATTTCAAAGGTATAACAAGTATGGTAAGCATCTTGGCTGACCAAGATGGGTTAAACCAAGAGAGTGGTATAAGTACAAGGCCTGTTTGGCCTATTTATGCTAAGTTGTGGATGTGTGGATTCAAACGAAGGAGAGAAACTTTGAAAGAAAAGGAAAAATTAATTAAATCAAAATAGAGAGTGAAGAGGATCAGTCATTTTTATCAGATCAAGTTGATGTAGGAGGACACATAAGTCATTGTACCCAATGAGCCTAGAAGAGGCAGTTTGAGTGAGTTAGTCATATGGGCACCTTAAGAGAGATTAGAGATGAAGAGTGCATACCAAGGTGGTCATCATTAGTTGAAGATTAAAAATAAGTGTTTAAGATGATATATTTAAGGTAGCTGAGTGGGTGCTTGGTTTCCTATAGGGTTAGTTCTTCCTTGCAAGATAAAGCTTGTTAAAGGTCTAGTTGTTATGGGTGCTCAACTAGACAGGGGTAGTATCTCCTTGTTGGATTGGTGTCTCACTAAACTAATGGATGGTGTTCCTTGATTAGTTTATGCTGTTCTAAATGTTGGATCTTTTTATTATAGGATTTTAGTCCATATTTCAAGGTTTAGTGGGTTTTATCCCGCAAGAGGCTTTCCCACATATATCATGTGTTTTGTGTTTGATCTTGTTTTATCTTCCATGTTCATTATTATGAATGATGTGTATGGTTCATGTTTTTATGTGTTGAATGGTTAATGGTTTAAAGGGTTGGTATTGGATTGAATATCTAGCATCACTGATTAATCCCACTCTTAGTGATTGTACCTCTAATAATTGGTATCAAAGCAGGACTTTTATGCAAGTTTAACCACTTGAAGGTGATCCAAGGTATAATATAGATAAAAGGGAATTTTTTCAAAATAAAAGATCGTCATGTTTGATGAAGAAGTTTTCCATAATAGTAGAGAAGAAGAATAGTTATATGATAGTGAGGAAGAAGTTGATCTATAATTTGAGCTCATGAGTGCACTTGGTGAACTGAAGGAGCAAAACAAGAGGAATCATAAAATGAGGAATATGATCAAAGGTCTTGAAACACAAGTTAGGTCTATTGAAGAATGTTTGTCAGGAAAGTCCATAAGAGAGGAAAAGAATAAATAAAAATTGATCAAGTCCATGGAAGAGCAAGCATGTAGATTCAATGATGACATGGCTAAAGAAGCCAAGGAGGATAAGGAGACCATCAAATATCTTAGAATTTAGATAGAGGCTGCAAGTTCAAGCATGAGAGCTAAAGAAGATGAATGTGATCAATTAAAGACTAATATTTTTTATTTGAAGTATGAGCATGAAAAGGTCATAATCAAGATAGGCAAGCTTGAAGAAGAATAAAATAAATAAGAACAAGACAAAGAGTATGGTAACGTGAATTACAACAAGTCAGACATGATCAAAAGGAAGAAGCTAATCAAATAGGAAAATGCTTCAAGGTATGTCAAATATCTTATGGGGCATTGTTTTGTTTGTCATCTTGTTGGTCATAGGGTAAAATACTATGTAAGAAGAAGCAATCAGTTAAAGGGAGATCACCGCCATATTCAAGTAAAGGGTATGGAAGACATTGTATGTGATAGTTGTCAAAACTTTGGCCACATTGATAGGTTATATAAGCAAAGACCTTGAAGTCAAGATAAGTTAAATCAAGATCCTAGAGTGAAAAAAGGAAGACCAGCTAGAGAGTGCAAGAGGAAAAGTAACTTATCAAAAGGAGTTCATAGTCATCATCAAACAAAAGGTATGAATAATGTTTTTTGTTTCAGTTATCGTCATATTGGTCACATTGCAAAATCTTGTCCAAGTAAGGTTGATAAATTATGACTGTATATCAAAGGATAGGGAGCTCCTAGAATGTAAGGAAGAAGTCAAACATGGATTTGGAGACCTAAGTCTGTTAGGAGAGATCAAACTAAGACCAAAGATGGCTTGTTTTCCATGATAGATATGAAGGAAGGTTGAGAGTTTCTATCATCTGCATTTATTGACAAGTTTGAAGCAAAGAATGAAGTCAAAGATCCATTCAAAGTCAAATTAGTGATAAGGTAGGACTATAATTTAAATGAGAGTATGGAGATATGGGAGTCTCCTAAGGTTTGGGACTTTAGTCTCACTATGTCAAAGGGGTGTCTCTCTTTAAGCTTTAAGGAGACACTTTACAGAAAGAGAAAGCATGGTGGATGCTTATTGGGTCTTGGTTGTGTTATATGACAAAGAAATTCATGAAGGTCTCTTGGGTCCAAGAATTTTATAAATTGGTATGAATTTGGAAGCTTATGCAAGGGTGAAGGTGTCTTCAAACAAGGTATGTCAATCTTGGGAGAAGTTGTGCATGTTTTGGTTGATATCTTTTGGTTTATGGCTTCAAGTGGTGTGATTAGGAAGAGCATGAAGTTAGGGAGAGATAACTCATGCGTCTTGATTATGGTATGATGTTTTGACATGTTTTATGTGATCAATATGTGTCAAGGAGCATATATTTTTTGTATATGTGGTCATGATCTAAGGGGGGGGCATTTATGAGATGCTCCAGTTAATAAGCTTGTATTATTTGGTATGTTTCATCAACTCAAGTGGAGTAACTCAAATAAAGGTATGTTAATTTAAATAGGTTTGATTCTAAGGTGTGTTATAAGTCATCTTGTAAGTGAAAAATATTGAGAATGTTAGATCAGTCTTATTGAGGATAAAAGTTTGAAGATGTACATGGTGTTAGGGGGAGCTTGCCAGCTTTGTGATCAGTTTTTGATAGGTCCAAAGATCAGAGAAGCCCAAGTTTAGATTGGTTTATGTAAAATAACATATTACATGAGATGAATCTTGATGTTAGGGGGATATTTCTAAGCTATGTGATTAGTTTGTGAAGTCATTGATCAAGTTGACATATTGAGGAAGAGACCCTTTGTCATTAATGTCAAAGGGGGAGAAAGATCAAAATTGAGGAGTTGTTTAGATTGAGAGAAAGCATTATGAGTGTGTTTTTACATAAATGAAAAATGGGTAGAGTGTTGGACATAGTCTCTTGGTGTCCTAAGAATGTCATAGTTGTCATTGATGTCAATCTTGGTCATAATTCATAGTGTATTAATGACAAAGTGATTAGATTGATTGTTTGAAGAGTGTTTGCTTAGTTAATAAATTAATGGATGATATTAATGGTATAGACATGTTAAATAGACCCTTAGGGGTGTTATTATTTCTTTGAGTGCTTGTGGAAGTGAAAGGAATTCATCATATTAGTCATATGAGTGTCTAGGTTCAAGTAATCATCTTGGCAGACAAGGCTAATTAAGCAGTTTGATGATGTTATATTTCACACATGTGAATCTTTAAAGATAATTTTGATACATGGATGGATTACCCTATTAAATTTGATCATGTGGTTCAAATTTTATGTCATGAGGTGGATCATAGTAAAAGTTATTAAGGTGCAAAGTTGGCTTTCCAAGCAGAGTTTACTAACTTTCCATACTTATCCAAATTTGTGATATCGAAGATCCATGGTGAGTATTTAATATAGTGATGATTATATATGATGAGTAATTAATCTGACTAGATAAGGATCTAAAGGATCATGTGATCTTGTCAGATGGATATTGACAGTGCAGTTTGAGTAAAATAGTCAATACTCAGAAGGCACGCAAGGGTACCAAGTGTCTTAATCACAGAAGCACAGATCAATTACCAATGGTGAACATTAAAGAGTTAAATTTAGGTGGATCACAAGGATATATATGGATCATATTGGATCAAGTTATTAGGGGGAAAAATATAAATACATGTTTTTGTAATTTTTGCATTACATAGTGACCATTGGCATTTGAATTAATAAAGGGAAAAACCAGTCTACAATATTTTACTAATATATTTTGATCTAGGATGAATTTCTTAATGGAGTAAAAATAAAATTTGAATATAAATTTAAGGAAAATCAATATGATTTGATTATAAAATTTAAATATTTTTATATTTGTAGATATTGAGCTCAAAATTTAACTGTGTTTGACCATGTTCTATAAGTGACTAGAGAAGGATATTTGAGTTATTATTGATGGTATTTGGATATTTAAAGATGAATTAACTATTGGAGAGTATTTTAGACTCAATGGGGACCATATTTTTTGATTTTTGAGGTTTTAACAATCCATATTCAATGTGAACAATTACTTAAAAGTTGACTATGTTTATTGAATGCACTTGCAGATTGAGTGACCATGTTGCAGGAGTGAGTTGAAGGTGTTCTGAGAAAAATTGAAGAAGAAAATGAATACAAAGATGTTATATGTATCTAAGGATTATGATAATGTATTTTTTGTCATGATATTCCCCTAATATATTATGGAGATTCAAAATAGATTTACTGTATTTTGACTATATATGACTAGTTTGAGTGGTCATTTTGAGAGAGTTGTTTTCAGTGCTTAGAGCTTGTGTTGAAGTATCTAAATCACATGAAGGAATTGTGTAGATCTTAAATGTTTCACCCATGTAATTTAATAATATGTCTACATGAAATATTTGAGTATTTACTTCAAAATTTTGAGACTGTGTTTTCTATATATGAAGACCCGAAGAGCAAGGATACCTAATTGGTAGGTTCGAGTGTTGACTTGATGTTTCAGGTGGCATGGATCCATGAGGTAGTAATAAAGGGAATATTGGAGATATTTTTTATGTATTTGAAGCTTTGGTATAAACTAAAATTTGACCAAGGAGTTTAAGTTGTAATGTATGGGTGAGTAGACCTAATTATTTTAGGTCTCACCAAGACCTAAGGGTGGTTTGGATTTAATGAGGTAATGTCCAACCTAAGGAGTGTGTGGTTATTACATGTAATGTGTATGAGGACATATTTAAAAGGTATAATAAGTGTGTTAAACATATTGGCTAACCAAGATGGGTTAAACCAAGAGAGTGGTATAAGTACAAGGCCTAATTGGCCTATTTATGCTAAGTTGTGGATGTGTGGATTCAAGTGAAGGAGAGAACCTTAGAAAGAGAAATTACAAGTCATTGAGGACAAAAAAATACTAAAGAGGATGATTCATGCTTGTCTGATCAAGTTGATGTAGGAGGACACACAAGTCATTGGACCTAATGGGCCTAGAAGAGACAGTTTGAGTGAGTTAGTCTTAGAGGTAACTTAAGAGAGATTGGAGGTGAAGAGTGCAGACAAAGGTGGTCATCATCAATTGAAGAGAAGAAATAGGTGTTTAAGATAATTTTTTCAAGGTAGTTTAGTGGGTGCTTTGTTTTCTAGGGGGTTGGTTCCTCTTTGTAAGATAAAGCTTTCTAAAAGTTTAGTTGCTTTGAGTGCTCAGTCAGACAGGGGTAGTAGCTCCTTGTGCGATTAGTGTCTCACTAAACTAAGAGATGGGTGTTTCTTGATCAGTTGGTGTTGATCTAAATTTTGGATCTTATTATTATAGGACTGTAGTCCATCTTATAGGGTTTAGTAGGTTTTATCTGCAAAGAGGGTTTCCCACATATATTCATGTGTTTTGTGTTTAATCTTGTTTTATCTTCCATGTTCATTTTTATGAATGATGTGTATTATTTGTGATTTATGATAGATATTCAATCCAATACCCAGCTATTTAAACCCTTAACCATTCTGTAGACACCTAAATCTAGCCACCGATAATCCCCAATCAAGATTTTGGCTAATTTCCACCTAAAATGCATAATTTAGCCTAAAAACACTAAAACACGCTAAAAGATTTGAAATTGACATATTAAAATTCCAATTTTGGCTAGGGTATCACTAAATGGGGTAATGAAATTTATGGGCCAGCTAACTTTAATCAAATCATTTTGAGTCAAAATGCCAAATTTGTACTTGGGTGCTTTGGATTGCTCTTTCCTATCAAATCTTATACACAAGACACGTACCTTTGTTATTTATTGTTGGTAACATCCTAAATGGGAATATGGATCTAACGCGTCTGACATTACCTTCTAATTCCAATCCAGTTAAATTTTAGACCTATAACAAGGCATTTTGATCAATTTGAGTAATTTGTGCACAAAGTGCTTATAAATTAGATCCTAATTAAGAATTCCATGAAAACTTATTGAATACTTTATTTTGGAAATGAATATTAAATATTTGCATCATCAGGTGACCTCATTTCTTGAGAAGACATTCCTAGGCCATAAAAAATACAAATATCAAAATTCATGCCCTCCATGCCTCATCAATGCCTTCCATGATGCCCTCCATGCCTCTTAATTTCCCCTTCTTCCAATTTCATGATGAAGATAATTACAAAATTAATTAAAAAAATTGAATTAATATTAAAGCACACATCTTAATCTTAGGATGAATGGTTTAGGTTGACTCTAGATATTTGAAAAAAATTATAAATATGAGGCTTTACCACATCATTTCTAAGCTTAATTTATGCAAAGTTATAATGTAAAATTGGTTCTAAAAGTTTCAAAAAACCTAATGTTACCATGCTAAATTGATTCCAAGCCAAGCCAAACCACAAGCCAAAGGTGCCAAGGAGAGATGGAGGTAGCTAAGCTTCCATTGCCAAGGACTTCATGAGCACAAGCTAAGCAAGCCACCACTACAAAGACATTTGGAGCATCCAAGGAAGGTGAAAAAATATGTGTATTTTTTTTTCAAATTGTTAGTTGTGTTTGCCATTTGTTTTTGTTAACTAATCTCTCCCTAGTTTCTAGGCCTAGAGATGTTATGTTATTAGTGTGTTCTTTTCATTTTGTTTTCATTTTGGAACTAACACCATACTAATCATCCTCTCTTGAGTCAAATTCCTAGATCAAATAATGGAACACTTGATGGGACAAGACGCATCTCACACTTGAAGGAGATTATTTTTCAGCTCTAAAATATTTATTTGAGCCTTTAAAACTCTTGAAAATTGATTTTCTAACTTTATTTTGCTATTTTTATTTGCCACGGTTTTACACAGTAACTGACGTCGGCAAGAATGCCGATATTGCTTACCTATTTTACCAACGTCGATTAGTAAAATTGACATCGGTTAGATCTCAATTAGTTAAAGTAACTGATGTTTTTGGTAATAATCGATGTTAGTCACTATATTTTTTCAAAAACATAGACCTGAGAGCTATTTTTTCAAAGTTTATTGTTTCAAGATAAAAAGAGCTTCAAAGCTAAATAACATACTAACAATTTTGCTGTAGGACCAAGCTTGATTTTTGTTCAAAACATGTTTAAATCACCTTTGTATTTCTAAAAATCAATTAGGAATCTTGTTTTGGTGTTTAACAAAGAATTTAGATGTTTTGGTCAATGTTTCCAAAGTTTGAGACTAAGACCAAGGGGTCAAATAAACACCACCAAATCTTTCATTTTGGGCTTAAATTTGAAAACACTTGTCAATTCTTGTTTGCAATAGTTGTTTAATCAAATTTTTATTTGGAAAAAAGAGGAATGTTTCATGTATGCTATTCCATTTGTACCCTATAGGGAACCCTTAGACTCAAAAGCATCATTCCTATTGCAAATAGCCTAGTCTAAGGTTTAGAAAGAAAGTCATCTAAAGCACTCCCCAAAAACTCATCAAAGTTTAGGTGACCTTAAAAATGACCCTAAAGTCTTCTTACTTTCATACTTTATTTATTTTTATGCATCTTGGCTTGCGAGGGGGACAACAACACCTCCTACAAGTTCTTTAGGGAAGCTTTGACCTAGAGTTTCATCTCTAGACATTGACTTCATTTGCCTCCTTTAGAGTTGTACATGGGACGTGGTGGCACTTTAGACATCACACTACACTGAACGAATAATAGGATGTAGTGGTTACAAAAAGGACTAGACTTTTTTGCATCAAGCCAAGTGATATAGACCCAAAATCCATGCTTTTTTTTTGCATTGTTTGACGTGAAAGTCATTGTGTAATTGATTCCCCTACAGATGTTTGAAACTTGCTAGTTTAGTCAACCCCACATTACCATACCCTTGCTAGGATTTGGATGATTATACTTAGTGTATTTTTGGATCATTTTCTCATTTGGTATGTTTTGAGACTAAAACTAGTTTATTTGTTCATAAAGCCATGTCAAAACTAATTTGTCTATTCATCACTCTTTTGTCTAAAGAGGCATTATGCTGGTCATTTTACACCACACTTGTGACTTGAAATTTTTTCTAAACTTATTTGTGTGTGTGTGTCATTTGAGTTGCAGAGGGTAGCGATGCTTCCCAAATCATGTCAAACCACTTTGCCTTTGAGTATTTAAAACATAGTATTGACCACATCATTCGAGCATGCTTACACCATTAGGCTACTCAATTTATTTTAAGACTTGTTTCACCTTGTATCAAAAACCATTTGTTTCAAATCATGTCATGTATACCATTTGGACCTTTGTCTTGTGTTGTCATGTGATCTAATCTTGTCTAGCCTGTTTGGTCAAGTCCTAGTTTTCAATTAGCCTTGTCAAGTTTGGATTCAAACATTGATTGATTTCTATTTAGGCCTTAATTCATGGGGCTAATACATAGATCTTTTTCTTTTGGGTTGCATAACTTTAGTTAATTGATTACCCCAATTTAAAAACTATTGATGGTTTGTTTGTTTAGTACCTATCCTTATCATTGTTTGTGTCTTTATTTAGGAAAACATAGCCTTTCTCAAAGAACCTTTTGTCTTATGCCTTATGCCAACTAAACATGTTTATGTTTGATTCTATGTGTTGGGTCTATGTCAAAATTATTTCTAAACTTGTTGGATTAAATCGAATCACATCATGCCTATTTGTTTGAGCCTAGCTTTTGACTCTGTATTTAGACAAAATACTTGGCAATTCAGCTTTTTCCTTTCCTAGTTTAGACCTTGTTTGCAACACTTTGACCTAGACCTTTGACATGAAATTTTTTATTCAGATGATTGACCTTTTATGCGTATGATATTTGATGTTAGAAGTTTGACGTTAGGCAATTTTATGCCAAGTCTTAGCATAAACCATTTTAGAAATACAACTCCATTTTTAGACCACATTCAAGATACAGCTCCACCTTTTAACCAAGTTAGACCAAGCTTAAACCATTTGTCCTTTAGACATAGTTTTTTTCAAAGTTTGTAAAACTCTAAGCCTTTTTATTTCAGAGCTTTCATCATTTACACGGATATGTCTCACTACACTTATAGTGGAGTCACATACAATCCAACTTATGATAGAATGGGCACACAAAATCCGATTAGGAACCTCTATAGAGAAAGATTTTTTAAGGAGTTTTATTATTCTCCCTACAATACTCCATATGGGGAACAAAGTCAAAATCCACAAAACCCAAATCAAGACCTTCATTGGCATGAAGAGGCTTGTGAAGAAGACTTTGAAGACACAACTACAGATAATGTTGTTTAGGATACAAATCATTACCCTCTTTATAATAATTAGTATATGGAACACAGTCAAGAACCAGCTTATGAGCCAACTCACAACTAGAATGATATAGTTTATGAGGAAGACTTGGATGCTTTATCTTATGTGAGTAATCAGGCTCCACCACATCATACCATTTCTATTTTAGGAATACAATGTCACACCATTCCCATACCAATACCTCATCTTTTGGTTTGTTTGAGAAATCATGCTCCCCAATGCCCTACCATTATCCAACCACAGGCCATTCTTCCTCCAATACCAATCCCAACCAAACCTCAATCAATCCAATCTTTTGAAGACTAAGCTATGTTCAAAAATGGTATTTTCCAACTCATTGGAAACTAAGGCCAAGAGAACCAACCAATCCAAGATGTTTCCATTGAATCAACTATTTTTGAGAAGTCAACCTATTATAAATTGCCTATTGATCCTATACCAGTTATTGAGGAGTCTCACTTTGAGGAGCTAGTCTTTACTGAGTCACTTTGTAATGATTATAACCACCTTTGAGAAAATCATTACATCAACCATGTGCCTATTTTTCAATAGCCTCCTATTTATAATCCAGCTCTGAGGAGTTGTCTCTTGACCTTTTTCCCATCCTAGAGGAGTCCCAATTTGATAAACCAATTTTTATGGAGCCCATTGTGCCATCACAGGCTATTACTTATCCAATACCAAGGATTCAACGAGACATCATTGTAATAGAGTACCCATCAGATGAAGAATTAGAATTATTGTCAGGTTTTATTGTTGAACTAATATCAGATTTAGTATCAAAATTAGAATCAACATCAGTCTCAACATTCCCTTGAGTTAGAATCAACATTAGTCCCTTGAGTTAGAATCAGATTCAGATGAAGAATATGTTCATGGTTGTTAAAATATTGGTTACGCATGCCTCACAAATCAATTTGAATATATTTTTAATCCTTCTACAATTTTTTCGGATGAGTACTTCAGCTTTGACACAAGTTATCCTAATATCTTCTATGAGGATTGTGTAGCCTCTCCCCATTTCATTACCATTCCACAGGCCATTACCATCAACTAAAATAGCCATATTGTTGACATTCCATCTCCCACAAATGTCGATTGGGACCTACAGAATCACACTTTATTAAACTGCATCCATGGTGACATAGCAGTTGAAGAAGAGCAAGGAGGCCAAGACAACATTCATGTAGTAGAATAACACTCTCTTAGTGAAACCTTTTTGAAGGTGCTAGAGGAGAATCAAAGTTAGAACTCAACATCTTCTAGTGAAACTTTTTTGGAAGCACTAAAAGATAATCAAAGTCAAAAGTCAACATTCCTTAGTGAAACCTTCTTGAAAGTGCTACGGGACAATAAAGACAACTTCATTGTTGAAAACCTCATTGAGGCACCAATAGCTACGCACAAAAGTTTTTCACTACTTGATGAAGACAAAATCAAAGATCAAATCAAAATAGCTTCTTATCTATAGCCTAATCAGATGGTATCTACTCTCAAGCCCAAACAACAAAAAAATTTGAAGGTCCTATTGAGAGAACAAGTCTTTGGCCCCACCACAACCAAAATTATGTCAAATCCAACATCAACAACATTACATGTGACTAAAAGTCCTGATCTTCATTTGTTTCCCCACCATTATACATTCCATTATCATCTACCATTCCATTTCACAGTCAAACAAACCATGCGTTATTTATCCCTATTGACCATCCATGGTTGCATTTTCATTTGTAGAGGCTATAAAAATACCTTGTCTCAATATTTGAAAGAATCAGAATCAACAACCAATGAAGATCACAAAAACATTCTCAATAACCAAATATATAGTCCATTCTTGATAGAGTAGTTATTCCGATGAGGTGTGGGTTAGCAATTAACATGATCAAGTATTTTTTGGTATCATTTGTTGATTAGGATATGCATCTCCCCATCAATAGGAACAATATAATAAAAAACCACACCTAGGGCAAAAACATGTACCATACCATTGCCATTTTCACATATCCATTTTCCATTGTTAAAGTACCCAACCATTCACCTCACCACTTGGGAATAACCCTCTTACCATTTTATCCAATATATCTAGACCATCATTATCCTAAGAAAGACCATACCATCCTATCATTCCATTCCTATCTAGACCAAAGCCTATTTTTAGTCATCCTACCCAATCCTATTTTGATCTTAGTTCTTTTGGTTCTTCCTGTACTTTTTGTGAGAGGATTTTGATCAAGTTTCAACAATCAATCCAATCTATGTTTTAATGATAGTTTATGAAAGTAGTGTGACTGTTGATTTGACAAGATATATTTCATCATATCAAGTTTTTTTATGTGAGCTTGATTATAATCGCGTATGGGCAAATCAATGTTTCACTAGTCTTGCTACTAATTATAACCGCCTATGGAAAAATTAGTATAATTGACCTATGCTATTATATCATAGTTATAATCACCTATGGGCAAACTAGGGGAAACACTTGTTTATCATGCATTGTCACATCTCCTTGCCATTACTGTTTTCATTTGACTAGCCATTTACCAAATTTGAGAACTTGTTAGGACCTAGTTGGTTTTTCCCCACATTTTGTGTGGATGGAATTACTATGACTTGAGATCATTTTGGGACTATGTGGGTCATGCTCAATTCATGTTGAGGTCACCTCAATACCTCTTTCCATACACTCTCACCATTTTATGAGCAACCTAAGCCAAATGCGCTCGCCATTTTGCGAGCAGGTATCCTGTCATTCTCTAATGAGTTGAGATACCTCAAAATTCCAAAAACATTCATAATATTTCAAAATCCAAACACATTTATCCTATCTAAGCCTAGTCAGTTATCCTCGATTTGCCTTAATAGGGCATTGTCATTGTTAGGATGCTTTCTTTTGCTTTTATTTTCAGGCTTTCTATTTATTTGTTTATTTTAGGTTTTTATTTATTTATTTATTTGTTTGTTTATTTATTTATTCGTTTGTTTGTTTATTTTCAACACTGTTGCCTTGACTCAGTCTATATGTGTTCGTTGGGTGATTCCTCAAGCACATTATTCTTGAGTCTATCCATATTCATACGTCAACATTATCAGCATGGTTTTTATCATTGGTGCATTGTTTTTAGGTGTTTATTAAATCGAGAGTCAGTCCTTATGCATATTTTAGACAAGTCTTCATGTTGTTCTATCATGAAGCCTACCATCACATGCTACAGCAAAAATTAGCTTCACAAAGGTCTACAATCAATGGATCCACATAAGTTTCTCTTTGGTACCTTGGAAAATCCTTCCATCCCACCCTTGATCAATATAACTCATTTGACCATTATAGTTATATCATTGTTAATCAAGACGAGCATCTCTTCATTGATAGGTATAACTGAATCATTTTATTGATCAATCTCATTCCTCTATCCATTTCTTTCATCACTTTGTACCCGCTCATCTTTAATATGTATTCTAGTTTATATCCTTGAGTTATGCTTGCTAATCAGCCCTAATTGGGGCACCATCATCTTTAACCAATTTAGGTTCTCGTAATGATTATAACCGCCTATAGGCAAATCATTATTTTAACTTTTATTTTTTATTATAACCACCTTTGGGCAAATCAACATCCTTTTTACATCAATGCGTGCAAATATTTTCTTATTTGGATTAAACTCAACCATGGATTAATTCCACATTTCTTCTTGTTTCTTTTCGATGACCATTCATCAAAAACTACGATGGCCACTCCCTCAAGCGGGCATCTTCATAGGCTTTCCAAACACCTTTTGGAGCTTTGTTCTTCAACCATCATCTTCTTTTTCAAAAATAGGCCATCTCTCACTATTTGAGAAGACATTACTTTGCCTATAGTTTGAAACATCTTCTCAAACAGGGGCAAACTATAAACACTTAAATCTGGCCACTAATAACCTCCAATCAGGGTTTTATTTAATTTCCATCTAAAATGCATAATTTGGCCTAAAAAGACTAAAACACACTAAAAGATTTGAAACTAACATATTCAAATACTACTTTTGGCTAGGGTATCACTAAATGGGGTAATACAATTTATGAGCCAACTAACTTTGACTAAATTATTTCAAGTCAAAATGCCAAATTTGCACTTAGGTGCTTTAGATTGCTCTTTCCTATCAAATCTTCTTCACAAAACACGTACCTTTCTTATGTTTTATTGGTAACATCTTAAATAGGAATACATATCTAATGCATCTGACATTGCCTTCCAATTTCAATCCAATCAAATTTTGAACAAATAACAAGGCATTCTGATCAATTTGAGTAATTTATGCACAAAGTGTTTAATCATGCTTAAGAGCTAAATTAGATATTAATTAAGAATTCTATGGAAATTTGTTGAATACTTTATTTTGGAAATGAATATTAAATATCTGCATCATCAGGTGACCTTATTTCTTGGAAAGACATCCCTAGACCACAAATGCCACAAATATCAAGATTCATGCTCTCCATGACTCATCAATGCCTTCCATGATGCCTTCCATGCCTCTTAATTGCCTCTTCTTCTAATGTCATGATAAGGATAATTATAAACTTAATTCTAAAAATTAAATTAATCCTCAACCACACATCTCAATCTCAAGATGGATGGTACAGGTTGATTCTAGACATTTGTAAAAATCTATAAATATGAGGCCTTACCACATCATTTCTAAGTTTAATTTGTACAAAGTTATAATGCAGGATTGGTTCTAAAAGCTTTGAGAAACAAGTATTACCATACCAAATTAATTCCAAGCCAAGCCACAAGTCAAAAGTGCCAAGGAGAGATGGAGGTAGCCAAGCTTCTATTGTTAAAGACTTCATGAGCACAAGCTAAGCAAGCCACCACTAAAAATGAATTTGGAGCATCCAAGGAAGGTGAAGTAATTCTTGTGTTTCATTTATTACTTTTTATTTGTGTTTGTCATTTGTTTTTATTAACTAAACTCTACTTGTGTCTAGGCCTAGAGATGTTATGATATTAGTGTGTTCTTTTCATTTTATTTTCATTTTAGAACTAACACCATAATAACCGTCCTCTCTTGAGTTAAATTCTTAAATCACATAATAAAACTGTAGACACTTAAAATTGGCCACCGATAATCTTCAATCAGGCTTTTGACCAATTTCTGCCCAAAACACACAATTTGGCTTAAAAACACTAAAACATACTAAATGATGTGAAACTAACATATTTAAGTGTCAATTTTAGTGAGGGTATCCCTAAATAGAGAAATACAATTTATGGGCCAACTAACTTTGATCAGATCATTCCGAGTCAAAATGCTAATTTTGTACCTAGGTGCTCTAGATTGTTCTTTCCTATCAAATCTCTTGCATAAAAAATGTGCCTTTGTTATTTATTGTTGGTAACATCATAAATGAGAATACGGATCCTATGCATCTGACATCGTCTTTCAATTTCAATCTAGTCAAATTTTAGACCAATAACAGGGCATTTTGATCAATTTGAGTAATTTGTGCACAAAGTGCTTAATCATGCTTAAGAGATAATTAACTCAAATCAAGGCCTAATTAAAAATTTCATGGAAACTTGTTGAAAACGTATTTTTAAAAATGAATATTGAATATCTGCATCATCAAGTGACCTTATTTCTTGGGAAGACATCCCTAGACCATAAATGCCATAAATATCAGGATTCATGCCCTTCATGCCTCATCAATGCCTTCCATGATGCCCTCCATGCCTCTTAATTGCCCCTTCTTCCAATGACATGATGAAGATAATTACAAACTTAATTCCAAAAATTGAATTAATCCTTAACCACACATCTCAATTTCAGGATGGATGATTTAGGTTGATTCTAGATATTTGTAAAAATATATAAATAAGAGGCTTTACCACATCATTTTTAAGCTTAATTTGTGCAAAGTTATAATATAGGTTTGGTTATAAAATCTTCAAAAAACTAGTGTTACCATGCCAAATTGATTCCAAGCCAAGCCACAAGCCAAAGGTGTCAAGGAGAGATGGAGTTAGCCAAGCTTCCATTGCCAAGGACTTCATGAGCACAAGCCGAGCAAGCCACCATTACAAAGGTATTTAGAGCATCCAAGGAAGGTGAAGGAATTTTTGTGTTTTATTCCTTACTTTTTAGTTGTGTTTGTCATTTATTTTTAGTAACTAAGCTCTCTCTAGTGTTTAGTCCTAGAGATGTTATGTTATTAGTGTGTCCCTTTCATTTTGTTTTCATTTTGGAACTAACACCATACTAACCATCCTCTCTTGAGTTAAATTTCTAGATCACACATTCAACATCTTCTTCCCGATCTTAGTGATTGTACCTCTAACATCTTCCCAATCTCATTGCATAGATTCAAGTGCAAAAGAAGCTGAGATGTATTGTAACTTTTTGTAATTTATTGTGTTATTTCTATTCTTATATTATGGATGAATTGTAAATATATTTGGAGACTATATTACTATTTTATAGGCCACTAAATTCCAAAGTTTATGTGAGGTTAGATCTCAGGTAGGCTTGAATTTTGTGGTTAATTTACTATTATTTTTTATATTAATAAAATATTTAATTATTAAATATTTTTTGAGTTTTTTTGGACAGTTGGTTTAAAATTTTATTTTATATTTGATATAGTCTACCAAAAAATTTGATTGTATATTATGATTAAAAAATATAAACGTTGTCATACTATTATAAAATTTAGTAGTTAAGTTTATTAAAGGATTAAACATGTGCTAATAAAAAATGAGATTTAACATCCGTCCCATCTCTTTTCAAGAGTTTTAAACGTATTTTATTGACTACTTTAAAATTAAATTATCAATTAATGTAAACATAAAAAAAAATCTTAATTATATATATAATAACAATACAAATTGAGATTGAATGAATCTATTTTCTAAATTTAATTAAACTTTGAAAAAATAAATAAAATATGTTATTCAATGGAACCTTTCAATTCTTAACGTTTAGTGAAAAATTTAATATTTAATCATATATATTTTATTGTAGAATGATAGCTTTTATGTCTTTGTGGTAGTGACTTAATGGTAAGGAAAGTGGCATTGCTTCTCATGAAAAACACTTTTAAATGTTTTAATGTCCTTTAATGTCCCCCAAATCAAAAAAAAATTGGTTACCAATTTAAATAAAAAATAATAACCCTTATAAATGTTTAAATGTCTTTTAATTTTCTTTTGATGAAAAAGTGAATTGTCACTAACTTAATATTCAAACACTTTTAAAATTTGAACATTTTATGATTGCAACTTGCAAGTCATGTAAAACCTTATCCTTAAGATTTTTTTTTCTAATTTCATATTTGAAAGATGCCTTTTTCTTTTTGGAAAGTACAATTATAATTCATTCTTTATACATTTCACATCTCAAAGGTATATTTTTATGAGTTATACATTAATGACACTATTTTTCGATTCCATATCTAATATAAAGAAAAAAACAATGACAATAATTATTTTATTCTATATCTGATATGAAGGGAAAAATATGATACTATTTTTTTAATAGTATCACATTGAAAGATACTTTCTTTTCCCTGAAAAATATAACTCATTCTTTGTACATTTCACATTTGAAAATGAAAGGTGTACTTTTGTGAGTGTTATACATATCACAATGGCACTAAACATGCATATGCTTTATTGGTAGGTTTTCTTTATGTAATTTTTGGTGTACGAAACTTTTTCTTATGTCAATGGACAATCTTATCCTTTTAAAGATTCGAACATGTGACTTTTATCTTCACTACTATACTCATTAAAATCGTACCCTCACCAAAATTCGCAGTGTTTAAAACGTTCATATTGTTTTTTTGTTTTTTTAAAGTAACTTTATTAAATGTGGCGAAGGGGAACTATAGAGATGAGATTTGATATATATATATTTTTTTTTAGTTTTAAATGTATCGAGAGATTGGGTTAGTTTGTTTGTGAAGGTTGACTTTTTTTTTTTTTTAGAATCTTAGATTTATCAGGGCTTGTATTATTGTGGATTTTTCTATTTTGTTCTTTCATTTCATTAATTTGTTGTCTTCATATGATTTGTGGACTCAATTTTTGAATTATGAAAGACTTACTTTTCACTATTTTCATTGTAATTTGTTTGGTCATTATTGCATTGATTATCCTTTTAAGACGAGACATCACTCTGCGCTTTGGTTTTCTCAAGGATGGTCGAGGAAAGGTGTAACTCTTGATCTAGATTTTATTTGGCGTAATCACGAAAAGTTCTTTCATCCATTCTTGAGGGAGGTCCTTGTGGAAGACTATTCGCAGGGGGTGCCTTCTGCCATCCCTCATCTGCGTTTGTCTTTGCCCACTGCAAAAGCTCCTTCCTCTGGGCTTATTGGTGACCCAGTAGCAACTCGGCCTTGCACTATTGATGCGATCTTGCCCTCCCCCCCTTTTAACCTTTCCCCCTCCCTTGCTCATGACTCTCACATCTTGTCCGATGATGCCCCCCTCTTGTCCCCCCCAACCCCCCTTGGTTCCCTCCCCCCTCCCAGCGCCTCCCCTCGTTTCCCCTTCTGCTAACCCTCAACGTATGTGTCTCGAGAAACTTAAAGCGGATGTCGAACCCACTGCCAGGAAGAAGGGCAGGTGCTCGGAGGTGGAAACGTTGAGGGATGAGGTAGAAGCTTTGGTGAGAGAAGGGTCTCAACGAACAATGAATGAACTTTTGTCAAGACACGAAAGAAGACTTGCCCTTGCCTGTCGCTGAGGACCGTATTGCGTTGGATCAAGACATTTCGAAATGCTCCCACTTCGGCCACGATGCTGGCTAAAATCATTGTAACCTTGCTAAAAGACATCAACTTTAGGTGATTTGCTTTCCTTTGTCTAAGGTTTGGCAACTTGTTATTTTCGACATGGTGTGCCTATTTGTTAGTTTATGGTGGTTGCTTTTGTTTCTCCTTGCCTAATAGTTTAGTGCTTTTTATATTGTACAATGTTTATATTCAATTTTAACTTAATGAGAGAGAGATTTAATTTTATTCCTAAATAATTATTGTGAACTGAATTTTTGTTAACAAGTATCATGTTTCATAACTTTTAAGAATTGTTTTTTAAGGTAATGAAGGGGATTTCATTGTGTTTATATGCGTAAATAAACACTATAAAATATAGTGTCTTAAATGGATCAAATACGCAAAAATTATCACAAGCCAATGCTTAGACAAACCAAGTAATGAACCTAACTTTTCATGAACAAATGGTTATGAATAAGTTAAGCTAATTAAATTAAAATGTTAATATAGATTTGAAATTGTAATATATATCAATTCTTATCTTTTTTAAAGATAAGATAAGCAAATAAAATATCGAGAAAATAAAATTTCGAAATTATTAATAAAAAATAATTTTAATCCATTTTTTAAATCAAATTATGTGGCTTATTATTATGGAGTTTAGTTTGAAATGTGGATTAAAATATTTTGTTTCAATATTTTCTTTTCAATATCATTGATTATGAAGGCTTGAAATCTTAAATAAAATACTATTTCATATTTTAAGATATAATAACTAGTTTAAATTAAAAATAATATAAAAACACATTAAATTAAAAAATATATAATTTTTTTTTAACATCTTTTAATAAGAGATTGTTATCACCAATAATAAATTATATTAAATAATATTTTATTTAGTTATACATATAATTAAATATATATTATATGTTTTATACAAATTTAAAAATATATAATCATTTAAATTAATGTTAACATTAATAACACAAAATATTTGTGTATATATTTAATTTTTAACTATATCAATAATATTAGATTTAAGAAATCCAAAATATTTTTTTCACATCATCACACAATATTTAACAACAATCAAGTTATATAAAATCTCATATATCAAAACTACAAAAATAATTATCACTTTTTCAAATATTATTAATTTAAATGATAATATTTCTAATTATAGAAAATGCAATTTAATTTTTATTTGGTTTTAAAAATAGTAATAGTTAATATCAAAAGGTGAATATTATAATATCTTATTAAGAAAAATACTAATATATTAGTACATATATCTTATAAATTAGTACAAATATTGTAAATACATTTATCTAAGAAATATCGAGAGATATCAATCTCGAGATGCTTATCTTAGATTTGTCATATCCCATATTCATTAATTAATAAACTACCTTCTCCATTAATTTTTTACTAACTAGTGAAATTTGATCTCAATCTAGCTATACCACTATGTCAGGATTATATTTTTTTTAGGGGGAAAAAATGAGCTTCAAACTCTATTGTATGCCCTATGCCCAAGATATCAGGGTTAAAGCAAGAAAAAAAAATTTATATAACAATCAATTAGATGTGAAATTTAAGGTTAAAATTTCTATATAACGATTAAATAGACATCAAATTTAAGATTAGTTATTAATTATTAACATCTCACGGATATTACCAAAATAAGAATTTTTTTCTATATAACAGTCAAATAGATGTGAAATTTAAGGCTAAAATTCTCATATGAAGATTAAATGAACATCAAACTCAAGATTAACTATTACTTGTTAATATGTCATATATATTACACTCCACCACCACCCCTAACTATCATTATAGGCTACACCTATCGATATAGTAAAATATTTTAAAACTAGTACATATATCTTAAATACAATTATTTCAAAAACACTGAGAGATATGAATCTCAAGGCACATATCTTGGACTTGTCACATATCACATTAATTAATGATTCCATTACCTTCACTATAAATATCTTGCTAACTGGTCTTCAATCTAATTACACCATTGTACTAGAATCAAACATATCTTTTTGAATATAAAAATAGGCTCCAAACTCCACTATATGGTTAAGATATCAAAAATTTTCATTCAACTTACAAAATAAACTATCTTTTTCTTAAGATTCAAAAAATTTGGCTCGTTTTGGTTCCAATGGTTGTTGGTAGGGCTCTACAGGGTTTAATGCTTATGGTTTGAGCTCAAGTTGGGATGATGTTTCCAATGATAAGGAGGGAGAAGAGGATGATGATATGCTGTCCCAAAAATGGGTGGATCTAGGATTTAGAGTGGAGCCATATTGAGCCTCCTGCAGGACCGGCCTACAATAGGTTTTTTGAATGCCATCCACTCTAAGGTGACCAGACAGAGTGATGTTTCAAGTAAATCTAAAATGTTTGTCCCCTGTAGACCATCTTTTTTTGTTGCCTCTCCTTAGACATTATTGGTCTCCTTTGAAGTTTATTCTTCTCCCTAGCTCTAACATTGGTAATGGTGTTGATTTTAAGGGCTAGACTACTTCTAGGAAAGGTTCCAACTCTATGTAGGGTATAAGTTCCAATGAGAATCCTTCTTCCCTCCACATGGCATCTACATTTTAAAGCCTCAGGTAGAGGACGCTTTATACTAACTGCAAAAATGTGTCTAATCCCTTCCACTAGTATAGCAAATTCTATAGGTCTTCTCTGGTTGTTATTTATGGTAGGTTAGTTCCCTCCTTGGTGAGGATTGAAGTTGGCATCAAGACACCTACAGATATGGCCTCCTCCCCTTCGTTCCTCATTGGATATCTTCCTATGTCTTTCTCGGATGATGCTCCTGAACTAGTTTTTTTATCAAGACATTTAGGATTTGAGCTTAGATGTTAGTAGTCTAGCTTGTTTGACAAATGCATGGACTCTCCCCTCTCGATTTATGATCTTGTTAGTTGGGATAAATCGGAATGGGGTTCTATGAAAGTGCCTTCTTTCACTCTGTTCAACCATGGATTCTTCCAAGTGGTTTCCACTATGCAACAGATCATGATTTTGCTTAGGCTTTTGGGCCTTGGTTCGTTGGTAACTTTAGGTTTTTTTCTGCCCTTGGGCTCCATTATTTGACCCTAAAAAGGCAAAGGTCATAACAGGATCCATTTAGATCAGATTATGCAATATCCACCCTATTCTAAGAAAATAAGAACACATTATTAAGTTGATCAATCGAGTGGGATCCTTTGTGAATCTCAATGCGAGGTCAGTGGAGAAGATATTTATGAGAGCTTGTGTGGTTGTTGACATCTCCAAACCTCTCTGTCATTCAGATCAAACTTTTCTATTCTTAAGGTTTGTGGATCTAATACCTCAACTTTGAAGGTTTTCCTTTTAAATGTTTATGTTGTAACATTTTTAGGCACCAAACTATAGGGTGTTCTTCTATGGATTTTAAGAGCTCAGCTCCTCACTCTTATTTGGTTTGGAAAAAGAAATAAGGAGCTATTGAACAAGATTTATTATGAAACAATCATAGTGTCTTCTTCCACTCTTTTGGTTCTTTTCCCCTCCTCCCCTCGATTGGATCTTCCCTAGGAGTGAAGTCTCTTTGCAGGCTGATGTAAATTTGGGTGGGCCTCTGAGTTCTTTGCTTCCGTTGGCAACCCTAGATTCCCTTTCTCACCCTTCTCTGGCTAAACTCAAATCCTCCATGGATTTAACTATCAAAAATAAAGGGTGAAGCATAGAGGTAGAAAAGATGCATTTCAATGTGGAAGATATGGTGAAAGATGGGAACCATTGGATGATGGAAGGTATTCTCTCCCATCATGGAAGAAGAGTGATGATGTCCATAGGTTGATTATCATCTCTTTAGCTTGGCTACTTGGGTAAAATGTTGATTTTGATTAGTAGTCTTTGTGTTGGTTAAGGGTGGTTGCACAATTAGTTTTTTGGTAGGTGTTGACTTCTTGTTGATCTTTGGTGTCTTATATGCTGAGGGCTTGTTATTCCTTATTTTTTTGGTTAATTCTTTACTACTATTTCAGACTCTATTTTTAGTTGTAATCTTGTGATTATAATTAATTGGTTGTTTATTATCATTTTATTTAATTTGGTTGATGTATGACCAACTTTGGAATGCACTGTGAGACCTCGCCAAAACTTTTTTTTACCTTTATCTAATAAAATACATATGAAGGAGAAAAATGGCACTAAACTACCTTTCTTACAATGTAACAACACCATTAGCATTAATGCATATGCTTTAAAGCATCATTATTATGGACAAGGTAAACATAAAGGTAAAATATAAAATTTAATGTCATTTTTTAGGTGTACAAAAGTTTTTCCTACGTATATTGATGTTTGTGTGTGTGTGTGTGTGTGTGTGTGTGTGTGTGTGTGTATTTGAACTTGTAATCTTTATTTATATATATATATACACACATTATGATATTCATTAAAATTGTTTTTTTGATAAAAATTAGGTAGTATTTAAAATGTTGTTTACATTGTCTAAACAATAAAATAATTTTGATAAATGTGGGTAAAGGGTAATAACAAAGATTCGATCCGACTCCCTTCTTCCCTTTTTTTAGTGGTTTTAAGCGTATTCAATGTCTATTTTAAAAACTTTTGATGTTTATTAATTTTTGAAATCTGTAAAATTTATTAATAATTTATAACGTAATAATTACTATTATATAAATTATAATAAAAATATCAAATTTATTAGTAGTTTATAACGTAATAATTATTATTATATAAATTATTATAAAAATATTATGTGATTGCAATTTATATTTTCACATTCTTACTTTAAATTTATAATGTACAATGTTTATATTTAATTTTAACTTAATAATAGATTTTAAAATATTCATATTTAACATTAACTTAATAGATATATTTAATTTTATTCTTAAACTAATAATTTTATATTGAAAAATTTAATATAAAAATACTAAAATTCCTATTAACAAGTAAGGGTGCAAATCAAATCTCAACCCTATGAAGGGATAGTTGATTACAACAAATAAATTTAAAATTTATTTAAAAACTTGTTTTAGATTAAGGTAAAAGCAGGTTTTGAAGGGGCCCCGAAACCCTTTACAGTCCAATAAAGATAAAGCAATACAAATCCCCTGGACAGGCAAACCCACTGAAAAACAGTAACAAAATCAGGGTTTACATGGACTTGAAACCAACAAAATAAACCAGTTAAAGCTCCCCAGGTTTTACAAGGCCCTGAAACCTAAACAAAAAAACCGGGCTCTACGACCTGAAACAAGAATACAGGGTTTACAGGGCCCTGTAACCTTAAAAAATTCCACGCAATAATAGATCTGCACATTTCAAAGCCGCGTTAACACGAGGAAGGGTATAAGGGAGCCGCATAAGCGTCCGCCCTCAGTCCCCAACCCCAACCAAACAAACAATGAAACAATCCCCAGAACCAGCACCGCCATCGCCCAATCCGTCCACCCGATCGTCTACCCATTCTTCCCCTCTGCTGAACTCAGAGAATTCACCGCCTTGGCAATCAAAATTTCGTCAAAGACGTCTGGAAGCACTTCTACATGAGCCACAACCCCACAGAGTATTATTTTTATATATTAAAAAATATTTTGTTGTAACTATTATTTTCCTTTGAGAGATTTTCTTTTAATACGCAATGAATGTGATTTCATGTGTTCATAATTTTTTTAAATGAATCAAATTCATAAAATTTATTTCGAGCCAATGATTGGGCAAACCAACAAATGAAAAAACTATTTATTAAAGATATAGCTAAGGAAACTAAGTTAATAAGATTAAAGAAAAAAAATTAAAAAGTTAAGATTGATTTAAAATATTAACGCACATCAATTTTTATCTTTTTTAAGATAAGATAAATACATAAAATACTAAAATATAAGATTTTTAGAAATATTTTAAAAAATAATTTTAATTTAAGTTTTAGATTAAATTTTGTGATTTATTATTAGATAATTTTATCTAAAATATAGAATAAAATATTTTATTTTAATTTTTTTTTTAATATTATAAATTGTAGAAGTTTGAAATCTTAAATGAAATAATATATTATATTTTAATATATAATAATTAATCTAATTTAACAATAAATATAAAAAATATTAAATAAAAAAATTTACATAATAAAAAATTGTTATCATTAACAATAAATTATTTTAAATAAAATATTATTTTATTGTATATATAATTAAATGTATATATGTACTTCAACCAAATTTAAAAAATAAAATTATTTAAATTAATGTTATTAAATATATATATATATATATATATATATATATATATATATATATATATATATATATGTATATGTATGTATATATATATATATCTATATATATATATATATATATATATATATATATATATATATATATATATATATATATATGAGAATTAAGTAATTCAAACTAATTTTTCCACGTCATCATACAATATCTAATAACAATTAGTTATATCAAACCAAGAATATAAGTCAAGTTTGGGGTAGAATAATGGTTAATGTAAAAGAAAATTTTGAAGTTCAGGTTCAAGATTGTCAAGTGAATTTTTGGTGGGAATTCAATAGGCTTAATGAGACTTGGTATCCTTGTGGAATCTCTCTTTTTCACCTCTTTTAATAATTCTCAACATCATCAACCCATTTAATGGGTTTGTCCTCTTCTTGGCTTGGTTAGAATTTTTATATCGATGGAGCTTCAAAAGACAATCTTATAAATATTGGTATGGGAGGTGCTTGTCTTGATTATCATAGCAATGTTAAGTTTTAGTTTGCTACTACTTTGTTGAGACTATGACCATTCACCAAACTCTTTTAATATCTAAGTCAAAGCACCTTATTGATATTATTTGGGATTTGATTCTAAAATTTTAGTTGATCATTTCAACAAAAAATCTTTCCCTCAATTCTAGTAGTGACAACTGAATAAATCTAATAACGATATTGATATCCTCATTCAAGATTTTAAAAGTGTTCAATAGAACCATACTAAAAGGGAAAGAGATTAGGTTGCTTATTTTTGGCCAAATCAACATCTAATTGGTATAATATTAAGCTTGATACTGGAGTTAATCAAGAAGAAATTATTTGAGATATGAACATAGCATTTAGTGAATTCGTGAACGTTGACATAATTGCTTCTATGGACTCTTGATCCCCATTTATTTTTCTTTGGCATTTATTTATGTACTTTTTGTAGGGAAACAAGTGCTTATACCTTATTCATGAGTATGAAAGGTTCTTCCTCTTGTATTGTTTATCTTTCTTTAATCCTTCTTGATCTTTTTATTTTTCTAGATTTGGTTTACTAAGAATCTCTTTGAAACCGATTGACCCTCTTTATAATATGGTGTTGTTTTAATATATTTTTTCACCTTTTATTTTAAAAAACAATCAATTTATATCAATTCTCATATATTAAAAATTAAAACTTAATTTTCACTTTTTCAAATATTAGTAATTTATATGACAATATCTCTAATCATAGAAAATGAGATTCATTTTTTTCCCTCAAAAAATAATAACAACTAATATCAAAAGCTGAATATTATAATATCTTGCCAACAAAAATATTAATAAACTAATACAAACATCTTATAAATTAGCACAAATATTTTAAATTTATCTACTTGAAAAGTATGGAGAGATTAATTTTGAGATAATTATCTTGGATTTGTCATGTACCACATTAATTAATTAATTCACTACCTTCTCCATGAATTTAATATTAACTAGTGACATGTGAACTCAATCTAGTTACACCATTATATTAGGTTTTAGAAAAATATTTTTGGAGAAAAATTAACTTCAAATTCTATTATATACTTAAGATATTACGATCAAAACAAGAATTTTTTTTCATATAATAATCAAATAAATATCAGATTTAAGGTTAAAATTATCATATTAAGGTCAAATTGACATAAATTCAAGGCCAACTATTAATCGTTAACATCTTATAAATATTACAATCCACACCACCCTTGACTGTCATTATAGGTTATGCTTATCAACATAGTAAAACATCTTAAAACTATTTAAAATATTTTAAAAATATTTATCTAAAAAATATTGAGAGATGTCAATTTCAAGGCACATCTATTGAATTTGTCACATATCACATTGATTAATGGTTCCATTAATTTTGTTATAAATTTATTTTTAATTGGTAATAGATGGTTTCAATCTAGCTACACCATTATGTCGAGATCATTTTTTTTTAAACAAAAATAATCCAAACTCTAATTTATGATCAAGATATTACAATTTTTTTGATCAAATTTTCTAAGTAAAAAGAAAAAACTTTTTTTGTGATAATCTAAGGAACTTCACATTTAATATTTAAAATACCCTATAATGATTAAATAAACATAAAATTTAAATTCAATTATTAATTGTTAACATCTCATAGATATTATAATCTATCATCACCTCTTATTATTATTGTAAAATGTCTATTAACATAAATATAATAAATAATTTTAAAATTTAAAAAAAAAAAAAAAAACATATTATGAAAACATATTTATAGAAGTAATAGGATAGTAAAGTTCACCCTAATTTATTTTTAAGAAAATTAAAAGTTATCATTTAAAATAATGATTATAACATTAATAACTAAATTATATGAGTTATGGAGTGAAATAGATAGATTGGAAACTTTTTTTTTTCAAAAACTTCATCTTCAAAAATATTATAATTTGTGTGCTTTTAAATAAATAGAAGGTGATTCATATGCCTTTTAATTTAAACACACAATTCCTTAGGAATTACATTTAATTGAATATGTATTAACATAATAATATTTTTTAATAAATAAATATAATAATGAAATAATAAATATATAAGGATAGAGATATTGTATTTTTTATAAAATATTATAAAAAAATTGTCACAAAAATGTGAACTTAGAAAAGTGTAATTAAAGTTGTGATGATTTTTATCTTGAAATTTTGATTAGAGAAGGTTTTCAAGATTATACAAAACACTTTTAATAAGTGTTTAGAATAGAAATTTGGCTCATATTATAATATGAAAAAGTGATTTTACACCAATATGCACTATACCTAATCAAAAACAATGTCACAATTCATATTCAAGCATATTTACCATAATATAATAGTGAAAAATATATCTAATTACATGATATAATACTCTAAAATAATTTAAATGTGAAAAATTATAGTTATGAGAAAAACACTAAATTATTACAAATATATAGACCTTATAGGGCTAAAATAATTTGAAACATGTCCAAGAACCAAGGCGAACATAAACCATAAAATTTACAGTGAACTAATAACCATAAAAATCAATAAAGAGTGGATCTTACATTCCTAATCAGATCAAGAGTGTATTTTTATGCTCTTGGTCATTATCTATTTTATTAAAATAAATTTTACAATCTTAATCCTCTACTTCTGGGCTCAAAAAACCTCATTCAATTTTTTAAAATATGTGTACATTACTAGGAATTTGATCTATTTTATTAAAACCCTAGATAACTAAAAATAACTTATAATCCTTAAAAAATTGGAGTAGTCATTGAGAAGCCTATCTCAATCCAACCCTTGTTATTAGACAAGATAGAAACTTGTAGTCAATGTAGTTTAGCAATCAATTATAGTGATGCAAGCCCTAATCCTTTTTAAAATTTTCACTAACATGAGAAAATGGAAATGCTGAAACATGAAGACTCCAAATGAAATTATTCCCTAAGCACTTCAATACTTCTCTTACACTTTTCTTGGAACTCTTATCATGTCTATACTACTTAATTTAATCGTCCTATATGCACTAATACAACTATTTACACACACACACACACACACACACACACACTTTTTTAAATTTGAATATATATACAAACATACACACTTTTTAAATTCAAATTAGGACCCTATTTGCCCAAAATTTGACTTGTAAAGGGCTTGAAAAGATGATAAAATAAAAAAACCTAGGGGAACAAGAATAAAAGGACCAAAGGACCCACACAAAAGAGGGACCAGGAGTAGTGTCCCTCTCCTAGTCAAAATCCACAAAGCAAGCAACATACATGAATACCGACAAGATCTATCCAGAGACCAAAACCAAAAAATAATACCTCAAATACCAAGGAAAAAACTCAAATAAGAAAAGAGACAATGTTTTTATTACTTTAGATGTGCACAATTACATACAAGTGTCTGTCTCACTCTGATCTTATTGTCACACAAGTACACTAATGTTCATTGAATATGAGTTAGAGAAGAAACTAGAAGAATTTATCCCTAGAAGGATCTTGTGACAAGTGTCACACTAGAAGATTCCTTATCTAGAACATGCTTATGATAAGTATTATCAGTTAGAACATTCTAAGTTTGGCATGTGACAAGTGTTACACTTGTAATTATGCACTTATTTATTTTATGCACACATGGGTACATCATAACAAAATCTCAAAAGAAATGAACTAAGCATTTTAAGACCATTTATCATATCATAGCCTGTGTATCTCTAAATGCATAAATAAGTATTACCAATATCATATTAGATTTAAATGGCATATTTTTAATGCAATCACAAACATAACCTGACAAGTTTACTCTATTAAGCAAGTAATATAAAATGTCTAAACAATAGTTTTACTGTATTATAACTATCCAGCATGCAATATACAAAGTAACATCATCTAATAGAATGTAAGAATGTATTACTAAAAATAGTTATAAAAATCAATGAGTACTAAATTCTTTCAACTTACACAATCAACCATATGGTTAGCAATAAGAACAAACACTCATTCAATCCTACTATGGTGTGTGTGGGTTCTTAGTATCATCTCTTTACCCCTAATGTAACCATCTACTTCCCCCTCTCTGATGATACTTTCCCTCCATACTGTCAATGAGGGTGGAAAATATCCTACTTCTAACTCAAAAAAATAGACCTGTAGTTAGTCCACGTCATGATGAAAATAAGCATGAAATCATAACAACTACTGAATATAATAGGTCATCAAAAGTACATATCTAATATAGTTTATAATGAACATCAAATCTATTAATAAATAACACATAATCTACTTAATAATGTCTCCAATAACCATAGGTAAAAACTAGATGTAATAGAGGGCCTCAAAGTGATGTAGTTCTCCCCTACGTGTTGGCTTATGTGTGAATCATACAATGTGTGTAAATCAAGTACAATAGTGACCTAGCTTGTAACTTGGCATATCAAACTCTTGGGCTACTCCTTTAGCACTTCAAACATGTAGATGTGTTGTACATATGACTAGTATGGAAATAGGGTAGCTTTGATCAATTGAATGCTTGATAGAGTGCTTTTTGATAAGTGCATTGCTATCTTTAGTATTTTCTAGGTTTCGTAGGTGAGGAATGAATGAGAGTTGATCTTGTGTTTAGATAAATCCCTTTAGAATAGTAAATTGTAGTATAAAACTTAGGATAACCATTAAGATATGCTTTATTTGAAAATTGGATGATTTAGGGCATTGGACACTTGCATCAAGGCATGATAATATCATCAATGCTATTGTCTGTCTTGGATGTTAGTGTCCATGGAGTAGAAAAATAAGTACAAGCTTAGAACTTGTGGAGGTGTAAGATAACAACATTGTAAGCATTATGGGCAAGATAAATGTCTATGTCATCAATATAAGACTGGTCAGATTAAGAGATAAGCCAAGGGGCACAAGATAAACTAGATATGAGGCTTGTAAAAACAAGGAAAGTGTATAACTAAGAGGAAAAACCAAAATCTGATTTTTTCAAGTGTACAAGACTGAGGTGTTACAAAATCAAACAATATCATTTACAAGGGCATACTTTCACATGTTTCATTGATTTCAGGCTCCCCTTTTTATCCAAAAACTTTGCTAGGTTGAGGATATCTCTTCATTCTCCATAAACACTTCAACAAGTTGTATTTATCCACAACCTTCTACTATGTCAAGTTAAATATCATATAGAAGTTTTGTTAATCACTCATAATTTACATTATGTTCCATTAATATGTTATTTTCTAATAGTTTAATTGATACATATGGTGGATATAGATTAGTCTCTTTTACTTTATGTTTCCTTTTTCTTGCTTTTCTACATGATAAGTTAGTATTTGCTTGATAATTGTGTGTGGCCCTTGGCCTTGTGTGTACTATATATATATATATATATATATATATATATATATATATATATATATATATATATATATGTTATTTATTTCATGACATCATTATGTCATTTGAGTGTGGCCCTTGGCCTTATGTATTTATGTGATATTCACATATCCCTTGTATGTGGCCTTTGGGCTTTATGTGTGGCATTTTATGCAAATTGTATGACATTGTTTATTTGATCATTACCTATTATTTTGGTGCCATGATTCATATCATGAGTTGTTTCTTATACTTTAACCATTTTGTCATGATGCATATCATGCACATCATGTTTAGGTGCTTCAATACCACATTTAGCTAACACATGTTTAATTTGTAAATCAATGTTATATTCAAAACTATGATGCAATCCAATTCAATCAATACCACATTTAGCTAACACATGTTTAATTTGTAAATCAATGTTATATTCAAAACTATGATGCAATCCAATTCAAATGATTCAACATGTTACTACATGATTATATATTTCATACTATTTTTTTTTAGATAATTGACTTGAAGGCTACATATATCATCTCAAAAGAGGGGAATCACAATAGGTTTGTCTTGAGAAGTCAAAGTCCTCATGAGCAAATTTATGGCACTGTACAATTTTTAGAATTATAAGATGATTCAAAAAAATTAGATTATTGGGTTATGGGACATGCATGTACACTCATTCCTATAATTTAAATTTTTGTAAATAGTTACAAGTTTATTGACCATTCAATATCAATACAATACAGATACAGGGGGCTTGATATTCATTCATGGTCACCTTTCTACATGGCAATTAAAAGTTTCAAAATTTCTCAAGATTTAAAGTCTTAAATTTTTTAATTTCAAATATAATATAGATTTATCTTCAGTGGTGTGATTCATATTCATACTTCAAGTGGGCCATGTTAGAGTCTAGTGACACTTAATGTCTATGGTTGCACTTTTTATATGTATCAAGCCATAATTTGTGGTTCCACCCCTTCAATTATTTTATAGAGTACTCTATATATTCAAATGAGAGGTGTAGCATACAATATTTCCAACTCAATAACTTTCAATTCTTTCCAAATTAAGGCTTGATCACTCTCAATTTGACATAGTTTTAACATTTATCAAAATGCCTCAACAAGGGGGCAAGCATTTCTCCAATTTAAAGTTACAGGGAAATTAGTTTACATACTCTTTTAGATGTAAAATTTCCTTGATCTTTTTTCAAATTTCAGATGTCAAGTTTTAGATTTTCAACTTCAAAAAATGAATAATAACTACTTTTAATGAAATTGTTGTAGTTTTCATATTAAGGTGTCTTACATGAACAAAATTTGCATAAAAATAAAAATTGTGTATACACACTTAGGTTTACATCTACTTTACTCTAGTCATTTCCCTTCATTGCATAAATAAAATAAAGTGGGGGAAAATGTAGACACTCAAATTTAATCATTAAGTGCTTGTCAATGTTTAGTCTTGACATCTTTCCTTTGTTTGGCATAATTTCTATTTTTTTAACTCGTAATTTATACAAGAACGTTCACTACTCTAGAAATTATCTTGAAAATTCTTATAACATCATTCAAAAATCCATAATCTACTTATGAGCACCTATCAAACCTTTTTCATTCGTCTCTATCCTTTTGGGACAGGACCACACTAGGTTGGATAGGGTCGCACTACGGCCTTATCCACTAGTGCGACCTTGTCCCCATGTGCTCCAATAATAAATTTTTAAATTTAAGACATTGATTACCCCTTTCATGCTTTTATCAAGGTTGTTTAGTAGAAATATTAAAAGAATTTCCCTATAGAAGCACATCAAGGACTATCAAAATGCATCTAGTAATCACTTCAAAATTCTAATGCACACTAAGTAAAATAGCACTATTTCTTTCAATTCTAGTTCTAAAGCATTCTAACAGTCATAAGTCAAGTTTAAATATCTTTTATCAAAGGTCAAGGGCACTCATTATCAAGCATATAAAGCAATCTATCTAGTTGCAATCATATAACCAAGTCAAGATTCACACACTCACTTTAAGAGTGAGAACTATATCAGCCTAAGGCCCATTTGGGATATATAAGTGTCATTTAGATTATGTAAGTTTTTTGAGGATAGCTCGGTGATTCCCACACTTTTTTAAATTTTATCTCTATTGTGTTTATTGTGTAGGAGATAGAGTCTTATGTTTTGCATGACTCTGTTCCAACACACACAAAATTAGTAAACCCTCATAGATAGGCACATAGACCCATATCAAAAAATTAGTCCCAAAGTCAATCAAGATATGGTTGCACTCAACAAACAATGTCATAGTGTAGTCCTGTCCTCCTAGCATGGCCTTATCCAACATAGTTTGAATTATTGTATTTAGTCAAAACATAGTTCACAGGTCTTCTTAAGCATTTTTAGTGGTATTCATCCTTCATAGTGAACATAAAATTAGTACAAGGGAGGTTTGCATGTCTTATTTTTAATATACTATTGTTAGCTAACCTTTAGTTCTACAAATTTAGTATTCTATTATATATTCATGTATTTAAATTTCAATAGTTTAATTTGATACTTTCAATTCAAAACAAATTAAACACTAGGGGACATATTAAAGACCACCACATCTACCATTTTCTATGTCAATGTTTCTTTTGTAGAGTGAATTCCTAGTAATGTGACCCATTTCAAATGAAATAGAGGAAACTTTTGTTGATATAAGGGCAAGGGATATATTAGACCACCATGTGTCATTTTTATTTCTTCATGTTTCCTTTCTAGATTTAATTTTTATAAAAGGGGCCCCTTTCTCATGAAATTGATACAACATAAGAAGATGCAGGGATATGGGGAGAAAATATACTAGCTTGTGTCATTTTTATGTGTTCATGTTTCTTTTGTAGATAAATTTTGACTAAACAAGATCCTTCTCACATGCATTGGAGGCAATGAGGAATATTTAGGGTTAACAAGAACATTAGACTATCATATGTCATTTTCATGTGTTAATGTATCCTTTTTAGAATGATTTATTATTAACATAGCCCCTTTCACATGCAATGTTGGGTTTTTATTCTTAATATAGATTTGGTACTGAAGTGTATCCCAATGAGCTAGTGCGCTAGCCCTTTCGCATAAGATTGTGGTCTTGCACGCTCACCTAAAGCACATAGCTAGAGACCAGTTCTCATAGGTTATGTTGCATAGTAACATTTATTTAGTTATATTCTTTATGTTAAACATGTTTTTAAATAGATATTACATGAAGGCAAAGATAAACTACTTTAATACTTGGAGTACTAAGCTTGATTACCACAATTACGCAAATTAATGCCATTATAGTTTAGACTTGTCACTTAGAAAAAGAAAAGATTAGTTTAGATTTCATACTAAGTTATAATCACTAAATGTTCAACCCAACCTATCATAGTTACACAACTTATCCATCTTACTGAACATGAACACCAGAATGTTTTATAATATCTGCCATTCATATATTAAGCATAAGCAAGTATAATTCAACAAAATACATCATCACAATGCTTTAGAATAGGGCTATTTATACTTGTTATCCCTGACCAAGTATTTGTAGCATTAATGATAGGAGTAATTAAGAAATGAACTCGCAATAAAATGAGAGTCATAGAGCTCTATCAACTAACTTCTCCTAAGGACCTAGGCCTTTGTTCCCCTTATACATTCGCTCTATGCTAGATCCTTGCTACCATGTGCTCATCTCCTTATAGGTTGGTGTAAAACTTCTAATGGATAAGGTCTAGGTGACCCATATGAATCACCCCTTAACCGCTCTCACTTCCCATGTACTCCCTAAGTCTTCCCCTATTATTCCAATTCCTATGCTCTTAGGTTCCTTATGACTAATTCTCCTTTGGTTGGGTCCTCTCACATTGGTACTTCCACGCCTTAGTGATTTCATGTCCTGCAGGTTCTGCACTATGGTGCTTCCATGCCATAGTCTTCTACTCAAGGTTCCTTCAATGTCATGTTAGTTCCATGCCAAAATGTCAAAACACTTAGCTAAATTTTTGGGGCCAACATCAACCCACACTATTCTCTTAGTCTATCTCAAACTAAGTCTTGTTGGTAGCCTCTACCAAAAATTTAGGCCCATCTGTTTGATGTTCTTCTTGACATTATCCCAATGTGATAATTGGTCGATCAATTGGTATTTATTACCTCTATGGCCTCCCTAGACTTCTTCATCTCCTCGAGTTGGATAGATGTCTCATTGGCCTTCTTGACCAATTCATCTAGGGACACGTTGGCATCCTTTTGGACGTCTTCAAATGTTGAGACTTCTTTAAAAACCTATACTCAGAGGGATATAAAACTAGCATTTATTTGTTGACAATGTGTATTGATCTTTTCTTCCATCATATCCACATCCTTGAATGCTTTCGTGCACTCGATGTGATCCCTTATTAATAATGTTACATCAACCATCTATTGCCTTTGAACTTTTGATTGGAGTCGATCCTTCAATATCTTATTTAGGCATACCAACCATTCAAAAATTCCATCCAAAATGGAGATGACTTCCCTAACTCTCTCCAGGGAGTGCTTGTAGACTTCCACTACCTTGATAAATTTCTTTGCTAACTCTAGTCCCTTGTCTTTTAGCATAGGCTACTCCTTGCAATGCTTTAATAGGAGGTTCACCAAGGTCTCTAGTTTGTCTATGGCATCCCTATCAAGAGGTATGCCATCTGCTAGTATTAGATCATGTCCTAAAATTATCTAACATACATTTAATGTTTTAACCTTCACCTCTATGGCCTACTTGACCTGCTGCTTTAGAGCAGCCACTTCCTCAGTGAGTACCTTCTTAGAGACAACTTCCTTATTATACATACCCAAAACCTGGGTATATTTCTTCTTTGCACTATGTACATCAGAATTTGACAAAATGTTCTGGCATGTGACCTCCAAGGCCATCTTCAAAAATGTTGAACTTTCTTGTAGAGAGGTGATCTTTTGGGGATCCACCCATAGTGGTTTTGGTAGTGTAGGAACATTAAGTCCTAAATAAAGGCTATCTTGGGGAAGCTCAATGGTGCATTCCTCATTGTACATGTTCAATAAAAATGACACTTACTTCCTTATCTCCAAGGTTGCATCACAGGGAACAAAGTATGGCCATAAATATAACATCCTATCAGGGATGCCTGCTTAGTATCGATTGCATATATTTATAGATGCATCAATGACAAGATCTTTTAACGACCCATCTAGCTCCTTCCCCTTATTCAAGTCATGTCCTAAGACCTCAACCTCTATGTTGGTAGCCATGAAAGTTCTATCAACAGTCATCTTGCTCATTTCTTATTCCTTACCATCCCCCTCTTCACCATAAAGTTGCTCAACATCAAGTGGTGAGTCATTGGAAGTGGCCTCCTCCTCCCACACTGGGGAGGGTATCTTCTTGGAATTGGATTTTGATGTTGTCATCTAGATTACAATGAATTCTTGCTCAAGTGCTTGCTTTATGGCACCCTGATGTAGAGCTCCTAATGAATAAAATTTTAGGAGAAATAATTGTGGTGTTTTTTTGGGGGTGAAGGTGGAGTTGGAGGAACGTGTGGAGGAGAAGGTGGGGGTGGAGGGACTTGTGGTGGTGGATACTTGGGTAGAGAAGGTCAAGGAAGAGAAGGGAGTGATGGAGAAGGGCATGATAAATAAGGGCATGGTGGAGATATTCGAGAAGATGAGGGTCTAGGTGGTGAGGGGCTCAGTCATGGTATCTAGGTAGTCTTTTACCACTTTTGTGGTACTTGTTGACCACTTGCACTAGTATCATGCTCAGCCCGCTTCTTCTTATTCAGTGGAAGTGTTAGTGGGATATTTTCCTTAGGTTTTTCACCCTTTGAGTCCTTCCTAGGTCACAATATATAGAACAAGTTGTGTACTTATTCTCCCACTAGTGTTTGCTTGACCTTTATATTTGTTAGGTCCACCTCCTTCTTCTCCTTATATGCCTTCTTACCTAGATAGACATACACTTTTTGGAGGGTATGAATCTCCAAATCAATCTTCTTAGGATCCAAGGTAATGGGATGTGTGAACTAGGAATTTGACTAAGAAGAGGAGATTAGTATTGTGTTAGTGAATGAAATCAAATAAAAAACACACTAAACTAACATCTTCATGCCTAGTTACCAGGATGAGCTTAGTGAAGAAATAAAAATGAACAAAGCACAACTAAAATACAATAAAACACACATTCCTTACCTTCCTTGATGCTCTAAGAGTATTCTTTGATTGGCTTACTCAGTTTGTGCTCATGAAGTCCTCATCAATAGAAGCTTGGCTACCTCCATCTCTCATTGGCACCTTTGGATTTGGCTTGGTTTGGCTTGGAATCAATATGGCATGGTAACACTAGTTGCAATGGATTTTGGAATCATTTGTGCATTATAACTTTGCATTATCAAGACTAAATAATGATGTTCATGGCCTCTCTATTTATAGATTTTTGAGATTGATCAGAATCAACTTGAACTATCCATCTCGAGATTGAGATGTGTGGCTAAGGATTAATCTAATTTTGCAATTAAAATTGATAAATAGGCTCATCAATATTTGGGATAGAGGAGCAATTAAGAGGCATGGAGGGCTTTGATTAGGCATGAGAGACATGAATCTTGATATTTGTGGCATTTATGGCCTAGGGGTGTCTTCTCAAGAAATGAGGTCACCTGATGATGCAAATATTTAATATTCATTTCCAAAACAAATTATTCAACAAGTTTCCATGGAATTCTTGATTAGGCTCTAATTTGGTTTAATTAGCTCTTAAGCATGTTGAAGCACTTTATGCACAAATTACTCAAATTGATCGGAATGCCTTGTTACTGGTCCAAAAGTTGACTGGATTAAAATAATAAAGGTGTGTGTCTTGTGTAAGAGATTTGATAGAAAAGAGCAATCCAGAGCACCTAGGTGCAAAATTGGCATTTTGACACGAAATGATCTGATCAAAGTTAGTTGGCCCACAAATTACATTGCTCCATTTAGGGATACCCTAGCCAAAATCAGTACTTGAATATATCAATTTCAACTCATTTAGCATGTTTTAGTGTTTTTAGGCCAAATTGTACATTTTGGTGAAGATTAGTCAAAATCTTGGTTGGAGGTTATCGGTGGCCAGTTTTAGGTATCTATAGGATGTGCATCATGAATCTAGTTTATGGAAGTAACAAAGTACCATGATGAGAAGGCATATGATAACTTCATCCATGCAGAGATCTCTTTGAAAGGGTCATCTTGATGTGTATGAGAGAAGTGTTGCTTCACTGCAAACTATGCTTTCTCAGTAGCCAAGGGCAAATCCTTTGAGATGCGCCATTCATTTTTGAATGCCTCCTTCATGTCATCAAATTGATAGTTTATTTTTATTTTATGAGATTGGGTGATGTGCCCTAGCCATGTGAATTCCTTATAGCACTTGGTATGGGACCTATGCTCGAGCAGGTATGCCCACTTCAGTGCTCTCAAGGACTATTCTAGTACACAAATCTCATCAAAAACCATCAAGAGTATAAATACTCCCCATAAAAACTTGTGGCTGGGTATTTGATGGGTCTTCTCTGCATCCTCAACAATTTTTGGCTAAAATACATAGCCCAATTATATTTTAAGCCCTGAGTGACCTGGTGTGTGATGTATAGGTGTGCCTTGTCAACCTCCTTCCAATAATTGGTCGCATCGATCTTGGTCATGATGATCTATGCTGCAACTTAGAGGGTAAGATAATGTAGGTTTTTTATATGCATGGTGTGGCCCTGCTACTAGTACATCAATGCCATGGCAGTCTTTTAGACCTCTTGATGTCTACCAAGTCACAACCGCATCTAACCTTGAACACTATAGTCCTAATACCTTGCTTATCTTTTCAAGCGTGATCCTCATACTACACCCAATAAAATAGATATAGTTCTCATAGAAATGTGAAAGAAGGAAATTGATTACCTCCATTGGTTTTCCAAAGTAAGGCAAATTGAAGAGTTGGAATAACCTTGTAATGTCTAATGCATTGAAGATCTTCATATCATACACTAATTGGTTCTTGGTGTTTTGTATCTCAACTTTATAATCATTTTGTAATTCAAACTCATTCCTAGGTTGATGAAGGTTATAGTAAAAAAATGTATAACAAGGCACATTGAAGACCCAGTTCTCCATACATAACATTGATTCATGTTATTGCATTTCTTCAATCATTAGAGGTGGGGGAAGAGATAATTGATTCTTTTTTACTTGTCATGCCATACTTTCTTCTCCCCTTTCTGCACACTAGGCTTGCTCCTCTAATTTCTCTTCTCTAATTAATATTGTGTCTCCTCTAATTATCTATTCTTCCTCTGGTACCACAGGTAATGGATCAGTCCTTAGGGAATTTTTCTTAGGCTACCTCACCCTCCGAAGATCCCAAAGGTTGATACACAACCATCCAATGTTCCCAAAGGAGTATGTGGTTACTTTTGTTGACTTTAGATTTTTAAGCTTAACGATCCTCTAATGGTGGAATTTATCTATAACCTGCAACTTTTCCTTATCATGGTCGTGTACCAAAGTTATCTTATGTTTTATTGTATAGATAAACTCATAATATTTATATAAAAATTTGCAATACTTCATATATTTTATAGTGGAATCAAATGAACTTGATTTGCTCTTTAGCTCTAGTATTATTCACTCTTGTCTCTATTAATCTCAATTAAATGCAAAGGTTAAATGTAAAAATGAATTAACTTATCTATTTGTAGGCTCAAAGGGGTGGTCTGCATTTACTATCCTCTTTTAGCTTATCCATCACTTCTCATCATAAATGCATATTTTAATGGTTACCACACTTCGGTCATCGCTTCTCATCATTAATTCATTTAATGATATTATCTTTTCACACCATTGGCATATTTTTTACAACCACTTATTCATTTGTATCAATGACATGTCCCATATTATGCCTTCCTTTGAAGTGGAATACAAATGTGTCCTATGCTTTTTGTAAAGTAAAAGATAGATGTATTTCTTAAATTTTCAATCGATTTGGTATGAACACCCTCTCCTTAGGCTATGTATTTTTCATGATTTTAATTACTTACACACCTTTAATCAATTGCATGCCCTAAGTACCTTGTGTGCCCTGAGTACCTTGCACACTTAACTTTTAATCATGAATTTAGATCTCTTACCCAACACTAAAATTGAGTTGTGGTCCTCCATGATAAGATAATTAAAAAATTAAAAGATAATTACATTAATGAAACATTGTGTGAAACAAAGGTAACACACTTATTGAAAAATAGGAAATTCAAAACTAATGGCATAAGCCTTATTATTTTACAAAATTTTAACTATTTAGAAGTGAAATATGGTCGAAGCCACCTGCCATTGTAATGCCCAAGAAGGAACTAGCCATCCAACCTTTTTAACTGACAAGCTCTGATAGGTCAAATGTTATGAATGATAAAAATACCATCCTAGTGAATGCAAAGTTTCTTAGAATGGTGCGTAAACTTGGATTCATATAGTAAGACCTTCATTCCCATGGAAAATGTTTTGTGCTTTATGTGGTGGTCATGCCATGCTTTCTATTTATGTTTTTCCACATCTTGACTCTAATGAGTGAGAAAACAAGGTTCATCAAGATTGAACAAAATGTCTAGGCATGCTTTTAAGGATGACTCCTCCTCCAATTGTTCTACATGCACAGTGCAAAGAGATGGTACCAAAAATTCAACTAGAAGAACTGCCTTTTTGCCATATACTAAATTAAATGGAGTGTTTTTGTTCAAGCACTTGTAAGTCATTTGGTAAGCCCAAAATACCATAGATACCCTATCATCCTAATCAATTTGGCCAATATTACAAATATTTGTCAGGGTGGTGCCTAGGATCTTGTTGAAAGCCTCAGCTATGTCATTGGCTTGAGGGTGATATGACATTATTTTGTGGTGTGCAATCATGAACTCATCCAGTAAGATGTGAATAGTTTCATTTAGGAAATGGGTAACATGATCACTCATGAAACTGAGTGGATAAACAAACTAAGTTATAATATGTTCTTAAATGAAACGTGCAATAGTGGTAGCTATAAAATCTCTTATTGGTATAACTTCATCCCACTGCATGAGGTAGTCAGTTGTTGTTATGATATACTAGGAACCTGTTCATCATCCAGCTGGAGTGATGGGGCCAACAAAATTAATGACCCATTTCTCAAATGGTTCCTGAGAGAGAATTGGTTGTAATGGCATGGCGTCTCATCGGTTTGGTTTTCCTACATGTTGACATATGTCAGACTGCCTAAATATATTTTAGATCTCAAAAAAGAGTAGGCCACCATAATCCATCTAGTAGAACTTTGTATGCAGTAGCCTCTCCAACATAGTGTCCTTTGGTAATACCTTCATGAACTTCTCAAAGGACCTCAAAATGCTCATGTTGCATAAGACAATGTTGAAGAACCTCATCATGGCCAAGCTTATAAATATCTCCTCTTATGAGTTGAAAAGGTATGGTGCAAACTGAGATTTGTTTCTTGGCTTGAGGGGTGAGACAGTTAGGCATTAAGCCAGTGGTTAAAAAAGCTGTAATATCTTTGAGCTCCTCGGGTACACAAGTAACCCAAAAGAGTTAAACATCAATTAAGTCATTTTTAATTACACACAGTGGCTCTCTAGATTCAATTTGAGACAAATGGTCAAGTCCATAATTGGCTTTTCCAAGTTTGACCATGACAAAAAATTGAAACTCCTGGAACAATACTATCCAACATCATATTCATTCAGTAGCACAAGTTTTTTTACTAAGTACTTCAAGGCCTCATGATCTGTATAGAATACAAAGGGTGTTTCCAACAAATACTATCAGAACTTTTGTAGAGCATAGACAATGGACAATGCTTCATGATCCATGATGGTGTAATTCCTCTCAGTTGAAGTGAATTTTATACTAGAAAAGTAGATTTGATGATCGAGGTGACCTTCCCCTAGTTATGTAATAATTACACCAACTACCATTCTAAATGCATCAACATGGACGTGAAATGGTTTTGTCCAATCTAGGAACTAGAGGATTGGAGCAGTCACCAGCTTATCCTTTAAATTTTCAAATGCTTCTTGACAAGATCAAGTCCATATTAAGTACTCATTATGTTTTAGAATTTCCTCTAGGGGTATGATAATCTTTGCATATCCATGAATGAATTTTCTATAGTATCATATATGTCCTAGGAAGGCACAAGTCTTGCACTGAGACTTAGGCACTAAGAATCAAATAATAATGTATACCTTTATTGGGTCTACTAAAATTCCATCTTTATAAATAATGTGTCCTAGGAACACACTAAAATGTGTAGCAAATAGGCACTTCTTAAAGTTCAGTAATATTTGTAAGACTCTACAGTGCTCAAGAATGAGCCTTAGGTTATAACAATGGTCTTTGACTAAGCCATAGACAATCCAATCATCCAAGTAGTCTTGAATAAATTTATGGATGAAATCCTTAGAGGTTTCAATAGTTATACATGAGAACACATCTGGTGCATTTTATAACCTAAAATGCATGATAGCATATGCAAACGAGCCCCATTTAATAGCAAATGTTTTATTTGGTTGATCCTCCTCAAAAATATAAACCTAATGGTATCTTGAAAATTCATCTGTGAAAGTATATATCTCACATCCAGTAACACCTTCAAGGATTTCCTCTATGGATGGTGTTGGGAAAGGATCAGTGACATAAGATGCATTAAGTACCTGATAATCAATGCAAATTTAGACGCATACATATTTATTTATAATAATCACCATAGGATTGACCCATTCAGATTCATCAATGGGGGTGATTAATCTATTGCATAGTATACTGTCAATTTCTTCTTTGATGCATGCCAGTAGATTAGGATTCATTTTAGATGGCCTTTTTCTGACTAGTCAAGCATCATCAACCAGTTTGATATGCATCTTTCCTAAGGATGGATGAACTCCTTTCATCTCATTTTAGCTTCTTGAAAAGACATCTTGATATTCTTTTAATGGCTTGAATATTTTGGAAATTTTAGTATCAGTCCAAAAATTACCTACAATAACCATCTTTGGTTCTTACTCTATGTTGGAGTAAGGGTAATCTATATCGACACCAGTATCATGAACAAATCATGTGCCATAGTCTATAGGGACATCCAAATGTTTTGAAAAATGTTCAAGTGGATTATATCCTTCACCCAATTCCACTTGAAACACTATCTTTTTTTTCCTTGGATGTATCTCTTTGTGCTAGTCTCGATCAAAGACTAGTTCTAGTGTGGAAACAATTTGTGTCGATGGTTTCTTGAAGAGATGTAGAGCTTGTTCATGAATATGATTGATATTTATTACATTATATTCAATAGGACTCAGGTCACCAACAATTACTTCATGCATGGTTTAGAGAGTAAGACATAAATCCATCCTTGGTAAAGAATAAGATAGTGTTGATTTCATGTTTTCCTTCAAGAGATGCCAAAATCAGGTACCCATGTGTCATTCTTCATGAACATACCATGCCTATGCCTAGGTGCATAAATTTATATAGGATACATGCACCCACAAGTATGCAGTTTAATATGACTTTTCATCTCTCCACATTCTATCGTAAGCTTCTATATGGGGTTCAGGTGCTAGTACTTTACTATAGTTGATTTTTACCCTGACTTTGTTGTCATGATGGAACTGGTGATGCAAGGTAAAGCATACTTGGTCCCATTGAAGGAGTTTCTCATGATGGGTTCACCACCATCTTATATTTTTACCACCTAAGAGGTGAACCAAAGATCAAATATAATCAGTGTCAATGTGATAAAATTCTTCATGGTGTTAGATAAAGTTGTGGCCTTCCATTTGTCTATAGAAGCATGGAGCCTCATCAAGTCTCTCTAAAGGTGCATCTATTATTGGTTCCCTTATGACTTGTCCATTAATAAGTTAGATGAACCTATGATGTTTATGAAGCTAGCGTGGAACATTCTCTCGACTTCCAATGTCACTATACACTCTTTTAGTGAGGTCATAATTGTTATGCACCCAACAATTACAAGCAGTGCTTGTAGTGTCAGATAGGGAATGAGTTTCCATCCGTTTAAGGATGCCATCAAGAGTAGGATCATCTTACTCATCATCTCTAGTAGTGACATTATAAATGTGTTTTATATCTTCTTCCACATTAATAGGTTTGATGTATGGGGGCTCATGTGTTTAATCAAGAGGAATAACAACACACTAGGTAACATTCTCAAAACTGATGTAACACTTTTTAAAACTTAAATATGTGTTGTTTTCATAACACCAAGGTCTCCCCAATATATCTAGGAATTCTTCAACCTTTGCCAACTCAAGAACCTTGAAATCATCTTTAAAGGGTACTCCAATTATATCAACCATTACATTCTTGAGGAGTCCAACTGGCAGAGCATGAGTTTTATTGGCCATGAACAGTATGTGTGGTGAAGGTTGTAGTTCCAGACTATCCATTTTACACTATGCTTCCTTCATGAGAATGTTTAATTCAGTGCTAGTGTCAATTGGGTTGTCCCAAAGTACCTAACCATAAATGGCATCATTTACTAGTATCTCCTTATCTTTTGGAGGTGTAGGAGCAATAGGGGTATCTTGCCACTGAGCATGATTCAATAAACAATCCTTGGTTTGTCGAGTCACTAGAGGTTGAGCATTAATTGGTGCTTTTATCTAATTTTTAAGCCAAATCCTTTGTTTTTAAATAATGTCTTCATCTGGCATATGCTTTTAAATTTTCTATAAGTCATATCGCACCAAGTTTTGTAGCTCTATTGCCTTTTATAGATCAACATGTTACATTGCTTATTTATCTTTGATAAATTGGATCTCTCCTTGGAGTTCTCACACCAACATCATAGTATCCTAGAGCACATTCTTATATTTTTGGGCATCAGGATACTTCCTCACCTAAGGTTTCTCATGTTATACCTTCTCAATAGGCATGGATGTGGATTGAGATTGCCTTCCATTACGCATAGTGATATTCACTTGTTGTGCTATTGAAATAGTTGAATACATGCACCAATGTGGTTTCTATATACAAATAATACGTGCACCCTTTTCATTTCTCTCTTTAGTGATAATTGTGTACAGGTTAGGATACTCCTCCAATTGATGGTCTTTTTTATAGAAATCACATGGAGGGTAAACTGGATAATCTATTTGATAGTGGTCCAGGGATCGACACTTGTAACATATTATTGGTGGGAAATAATCACCTCCTTATCCCCATATTCTACCTTGGCCATGATAGCCACCATTATCCTGATTGTTGGCTACATAGGTTTGGCATGTACTACATGCACATGATTCATGAATGTCACTAACTATTCAACAATCATTAGTGTTATGAATATAGACATTGCATATTTTACAATAATCAGAGACATTTATGTGTGTTGATCATTTTAAGAGTGGATAAAAGCATACAACATGATCTTCATGAAAGATTTTACATGATTGATTTAATAAAACACAAATGTTCTTATGTAGACAGTTACTATACGTATGTCCTTCATACTCATAATCACTGCACCAAAGACCAATACGAGTTTCATGTGCATTATTTATAGTTAATTTCTTGAGTTGCGATGCCATGGAAGCTATATGGGCTTCCATGAAAGGATTGATCCCAGTATCAATACTACCAACTGCTTCAATGTAGAGGGTAATTTCCAAAGCCTTGTGTGGGATATTGAAGGTCTTCTAAGATAGTGTTCATTGGAAAGGTAGTAACAAACCTCCCACAAATAATTGTACATGTTGAGCAACATTGATTTCAAATGATAACTTTGATAAGAGTGTTTTGAACTAGCATCATACTCTCATACACTTTCAATAAGTTACTACTTTATGTCCTTCAACATGACTATACTTTGTTATTCAAATTCAAGAATATCAAATTCTTGAAGGAATGCCATTTTAAGTTGATCATAGTCCACCACTGCTTGGTGAGGGTCAAACTTTCTATACCATTTGTGAACTCACTCCAAAAGTGTAGTTATGAATTGGGTGGATTTTATCTTAGAAGAAGTGATGACTTGAACTTTCCAGATGAGCTCACACTTATGGGAATATTCTACTACATTCTCCACACCTCAATATTCAGGTAAGTGAAGTGTCATTTCATAATAAACTGTAGATGGCTGAGGTGCTTAAACTAGTGGTTGTTGAGGACCTCTAGATCCTATCTAGTGAGGAGAAAGTCCATTACTTCCTCCTGTGCCAACTCCCAATCCACCTCTAGCACCTCCAAAGCCTCCAATACCTCCATTAGTAACACCTATGCTGTGGGGCATGGTTGTTGGTTGATTAATGACACTTGGGCATGTGTTCTATCCACCTTGAATGTCAGGTCCACTAGGCATTCCAAATTGTGCCATGAAATTCCCTTGAAGAGGGAAGGAAAGTGTTGAGTTCATATGAGTACCAACAAGCTCAGTTATAATACCCCTTATAGGTTCAGTCTATGATTCTACACTATCCATATCCTAATTATGTATACATATGCCATTTGATTCAAAAACATGAGTGTGCATTATGGATAAGGAGTTTGGTTGGTTCAGGCTTGGTTCTTCAGTTTCTATCATCTAACTGGGTTCTCCTTCATATGATAAAAGTGACATGAGGCATGGTTCAAAATTTATGGGGTCCTCTTTGTGTGTTCCCACTTCCCTATAGATCCTAACAACACTTCTCAAGTCCTCATGATCTCTTCTCACACCATTTACTCCTAAGTCCTTTGTCGAGCTTCATCATACTTCCACTTCCACAATGCCCGCTGCATGGTTACCATTTTGAACCTACAATATTTTAATAACTCTTCTTCACTCCCATTTTAAATGTGTGGTTCATGAAAAAATGGATTTATCTCTCCGTTATCATACTTTCAAGTCCATAGTTAATAAACAACTTCTTGATTTATAATGAAAAGTGTCAAATGTAACAGCCACACGATTCTCTAAGGAACTAGAACTTGGCTTCTTCAGGGCATGAATAGGTAGTTACAACATACTCTAGAATGTAGATGTTCAAAACTCCTCTCCTCCAAATGTTGGAAACTCACGTCCATAGATCTCTAAGTTGTAATAAAGTTCTTTGTCATCCTAATGTCTAAGACTATCTTCTCCCAAGGTTTCATGATCATCCTTAAGCATACGTAGATAGCTAAGTGTGTAAATGAATTAGGATCTCAGTAAAAAAAGTTTCATATAATGCACTATAAAGATTCTTCTCTACCCATTGTCATGAAGAAACTCTTGGTTCAAGGTATGAAACTATAAAATTATCTTCAATTCTTGTAATCCATTATTCAATACTCTCAAGGGTGATATGCTCAAACATCTTCCATGACTCTGTAGTAAGTACTATGAGTCTTGAAAATGGAACTAAAATATTGGGTTTTTATTTTTAATAGAGCTTCAACACTGAAGTGCATCCCAACAAGCTATCACATTGGCCCTTTCACACAAGACTGTGGTCTTGTGCACTCACTCGAAGCACAAAGCTAGAGACCGGTTCCTACATATTATGTTACATAGTAACATTTGTTGAGTTATATTCCTTATGTTAAACATGTTTTTAAATAGATATTACATAAAGGCAAAAATATACTACTTTAATCCCTATACTACTAAGCTTAGTCACCATAATTATGCAGATTAATGACATTATAGTTTAGAGTTGTTACTTGGAAAAAGAAAAGATTAGTTTATATTTCATACTAAGTTCTAATCACCAAATGTTTAACCCAACCAATCATAGTTACACAACTTATCCATCCCATTGAATATGAACACCAGAATCTTTTATAATATCTGCCATTCATATATTAAGCATAAGTATCATTAAGCAAAATCCATCATCACAGTGATTTATAACATAGGTATTTATACTTTTTTATCCCTAACCAAGTATTTATTGCATTAATTACAAGAGTAATTAAGCAATGAACTCTCAACAAAATGAGAATCATGGTGCTCTATCAACTAACTTTTCTTAAGGACCCAGGCCTTTATGTCCCCTATATACTCGCTCTATGCTAGATCCTTACTGTGATGTGTTCATCTCTTTACGGACCGATGTAAAACTTATGATCGATAAGGTTTTGGAGACCCATATGAATCACTCCTTCACCGTTCCCACTTCCCATGTGCTCCCCAAGTCTTTTTCTATTATTATGAGTCTTATGCTCTTAGGTTCCTTATGCCTAATTCTCCTTTGACTACATCTTCTCATGTTGGTACTTTCATACCTTGGTGCTTTCATGACCTACAAGTTCTGCACCATGGTGCTTTCGTGCCATAGTCTTTTGCTCAAGGTCCCTTCCATGCTATGTTGGTTCCATGCCAAAATGTCAAAACACTTAGCCAAAATTTGGGGTCCAACACTAAGTCTTGATGGCAGCCTCTACCAAAAATTTAGTCCCCATCTACTTGATCTACTTCTTAAAATTATCCCAATGTGATAATGTGTTGAGCAACTATCAGTTATTACCTCTATGGCCTCCCTAGACTTCTTCATCTCTTTGGGTTGGCCGAATGTCTCATTGGCCTTCTTGACAAATTCATCCAGGGATACACTGGCATCCTTTTGGACATCTTCAAGCATTGATACATCTTCGACAACCTATCCTTGGAAGGATATAAAATTGGCATTTAGTTTTTGATGATGTGTATTAATCTTTTCTTCCATCATCTCTACATCCTTAAATGCTTTGGCATGCTTGGCATGATCCTTTATTAAAAGTGCAACATTAACCATCTATTACCTATGGGCTTATTCTATTTGGAGTTGAGCCTCAAATATATTATTCAAGCATGATATCCATTCAAAACTTCCATCCAAAATGGGGATGACTTCTCCAACTCTCTACAGGGCACACTTGCAGACTTCCACTGCCTCGATGAATTGCTCTGCTAACTCTAGTCCCCCATCTTTCAGCATGGGCTGCTCCTTGTAGTGATTCAACAGGAGGTTCATCAAGGTCACTAGTTTTTATATGGCATCCCTTTTGAGAGGTTATGTGCCATAGTGATTCTACACCATAGTATTCTTCTCAAGGTTCCTTCCACATCGTGCTAGTTCTATGCCAAAATGTCAAAACACTTAGCCAAAATTTGGGGGCCAACATGCAATAGAGGCAACATTTGCTAATTTAGAGCTAAGGAACATATTATATACCCTGACGTGTATCATTTTTATATTAATATTTCATTTTTATAGTGAATTCATATTAATTGAGCCCATTTTACAAGCAATAGATACAACATTTTCTGATTTAGGCATAGGGGACACATTAAACCACCATGTGTCATTTTTATGCATCCATGTTTCATTTATAAAGTGAAGTTGACTAAAATGGGCCATATTCACATGAAATAAACATAAAATATAAGGTTAAGGTCTATGTAGATAAAATAGACCAACGTTTTTCATTTTGTGTATTCATCTTTATTTTATAGAGAGAAGTCAACTAAATAGGGCCCTTCTTTCATGCAATCGAGGAAACAAAGGAAGACTTAGGGGGAAAAGACACATTAGACCATCGTGTGTCATTTTTTTATGTTCATGTATCATTTTTAGAATGAATTTTTAATAATGAGGCTTATTTCACATTCAATAGAGGTAACATTTTTCAATTTAGGGCTATGGCACATATTAAACATCATCAAACATGTGGTTTTTTTATGTCGATGTTTCATTTTTGGAGTTACTTCATAGTAATGAGGCCATTTCGTATGCAATAGATGAAAAAAAATTTGATTTATAAATAGGAAACACATTAGACCACCATTTTTCATTTTTGTGTTCATGCTTACTTTTTAGAGTGAATTTGACTTAAAATGGCCCATTTCACATGAAATACACATAACATTAGAAAATATATCACTATTGGGATAAATTATACCAATATGTGTTAGTTTTGTGTGTTTAAGTTTTTATTCTAGAGTGAAATCAACTAAATGGGCTCCTCTCATATGCAATTGAGGCAACATAGGACGATATAGGGGAAAGGGACACATTAGACCACCATGTGTCTTTTTTTGTGTCCATGTATCTTTTTTAGATATAATTCATTGTTCAAGGCCCATTTCATATGTAAAGGAAACATTTTTCAATATAGGGCTTAGGGAGTGTTGTGACAAACATACCCCCATTTATGCTTGTAAGAAATGAAGACATCAAATTATGTGAAACTCATATCAAGTTTTGATTAAATCGATTAGAAATTTCCTATGATTATTTTATTTCTCTAAGATTAAAATGTCACCTTACATTTAAAGGGATTTAGTGAATGAAATTTTCACGAACTTAATAAATTCCCACTTTCATAAAATAAATTTTAGTTTTGGTACTTATATCTCAAATTTATGAAATTATTCTGACCATTGAAATTACATATCTCTTTATCAATTATGTTCACAATCATAATTTATCTAATCTTGATTTAAATGACCTTTCAATGTGTGTTATACAAGAGGCACACATAATCTCCTAATGAAGTCTCATGACCTATGTGACCTCCTGAGAACTAGTTCATCAAAAATGCACCTCAGGACCTCTTACCTATTTAGTCAATGACACATGTTTCTTATTTGATTAATTTTATTATCATTAAATTATTAGATATTAGTTATGTATTATTTATTCATATGAGGTTTATCATTTCCCACAATTTTGCACTGAGTAATATAAAGCCAAGACTCTAGGAAAATCATACACTCTATGACTCTGGGCTAATCAAATATTACCACTTGCCACTCCTCTCGTAGTCATGCATCCCTAAAAATCATTTCAAGATTTGGGAGACTCTAGGAAATATAAGTAAATCTATACAACCTGATACCTCAATAAAATTAAAGGATGACACGTGGAACATTCTTTTTTATTTAAGGAGAGGCATCATAAACAAAGAGTCATGGTCACCAAACACTCATAATCAACTCGTACCAGGAGGTAGACATGTGTTAAAACCAGTCACCCAAACTATAATTCACATAGAATATTAATGTATGAGTCTCATTGTCTTATATTGTACAATAAATAAGGAGGCCAAATGTAGACTACAAGACCTTTAAGATCATGATATGTAGATGGATTAGATTTCATTTAAAAAATAAATTGTAAGAAAAAAGGGATAAAATCAAAACTATAATAAGAAAAATAGCTAATATAGTTGTGAAAGATCATCTTCTTAATTAATAATTTGTACATATGATGCAACTAAAGTTACCATTAAGAGTTTAAATTATAAAATGCGAAAGATGTGATATAAGAGTTGACTTAACTCTTGTAGTGACCACCATTCTTCCTACGTAGAGAAAGAGTCTATAACATTCCATTATGAATAGATAATTTTAAATTAATTTTACAAATAAATGATCAGTAAGATTTTGGTCTAGTATGTTGTTCTAATTCAAATCATTTATATATAGCATATGGCACATGAACTACGCTTAATCCATAATACCCTTGATCATCTAGTTTGAACTAGTTACCCCACTAAAACATTTTATAATAGAAATGAAATAATACACTCTTTGATTATTTATGGACATTATAAAAATAAAAATTGTTTCATTATATTTTTTCTTAAGATTCATACATGCATGTGATCCTTTCCCATATAATTTAATTTGTATATCTCAAAGTAACACATATAATCAAATTAGAGTGTTATTTAAAAATATATATATTGAAGGGTTTATCGTTAAGTTGGGATAGATGCTAACTTATCATAAGATTATGTCAATTAATAAAACATAAATATTTATAGTATTCAAAATAAAAAAGATGAAATAAAATTTAAAATATAAATAATTATAATAGAATATATATTTTATTAAGGGTAGGTTTATTCACTAATAAAATAAAGAACTATTTTAATGTTTTGATATTATTATTGTATAGATATGTTTAGTTAGCATTGATATTAATTTTTTAATGAGCCGTGAATATTAATTGGTTGTCTTTTGTTATAATTATTTATATATTTTATAAATTTCAATTAATTGATATATATCAATGCTTTAATATAGAAAAACTAGATAATTACTAAGTATATAATTGATTTTTATGTAAAGGTCAAGTTAATGTGGACATATTCGAATATGGTTTGTACCATATATTAAATCATATGCTGAAAGAAGATACTAGACACATACTCTAGCATACCTTCAATAAATATCATTAGAATTATGTTTACCAAGATCAATTCAACTCCAACTATGTGCTAACTTACTAACCTTTCACTAGGTTTGGTTAGAATGGGAACAACTTACCTAAATTAATGTAAAATATTGTCCTTAATTATTATTTAAAACTTTATTTTTGTCATCATTCTTTTCTCTCACTTGAGTAAGTTTAATGGTGAAGAATTTTTAGTTCTTAAAATGAAATCATAACATAAAATATATATATTATCTATATAGTAGTAAAATAGTCAAAATCCTCCTTCCCAAATTTATAAGAAACATGAAGATATATAAACTTAAAAAGAGTATGAATTGGTTTCATACATACATACACATTTTTTTAGATAGATTTCAAGGATTACAGGCCCTACCCAAATAAAATTAGAGATCCAAATAAGACATGCCTATATTGAAAGTAAAAAGCTACCAAGGCATTTGACCAACAAAATTGACCACATTAACAACCAACTATGTTATTAAAATACAATTAATATTGAAAGTATATAAGAGTTAGAAGTTTTTAATTTACCAAAAGAAATTTACTAATTCCCTTTAATCCAATGTTATAACAGCCAAAAAACCATTTACAAAAAAACCCAAATCTCATTCTAGTAAAGTGACCTGAGCCCCACCCCAATTTGCACCCAAAACTTCACTATTCAACATGGCAAGATCACTTACATGCCATGCCCATCTTCCATCATCCTCTACCTTTGAAATGAATGTCGCTTGGTCCACCATCTTTGTTGTCGGGCCTACATTGCCTAAGACCACAACCAAGAGACACTTTGCCACCACCTTCCTTTTTTGATGATCCCCCCCTCCCCCCTTGTTACCCCCCCTCCCACTGTCAGGGAATCCAAGAACAAACACACCTGTTCTTATCCCACTTGTTAGGATCTTGCTCCTCAAAAAGAGCACAATATGATTACCAAATGCAAGCAATTAAACATGCAGAAATATCCAAAAGTACAAGTAACTAGAATTCACACATAGGACCGAATATGAGAGACAATATACAATCTTGTATTAATACTTGTACAAAAAAGAATACAATAAAGAGACGCCACACTCTTCCACCTTACAGAGGCTTGCCACACCTCAAGTGTACATTAATTCTTCTTCAAAACTCACTCTCCTACCAAAAATGGTCCCAACACACAACTCACACACAGAATTGGTGTTCACCTCTCCAACCAGTCAGTAATAACCCTGCCAGTACACCAAGCACTCTAAAGTACTTCAAGTAGATCTCCCATGAACCTGCAACCTGCAATTCAACAGACCATACTTACACATGTAGATCTCCTATGAGCTTGCAACAACCTGCAATTCAATGATCTTACAATGGAAGGATCTTCCTTGCCTTCCTTTTCAACTCATAATTACAATACATGCCAATGGGTCTATAAATAGATCCTAGACTTAAACAATAACTTAGACTCTTAGTTTACTAATAATAGACATGCAGCTCAAGACTCAAAATAGCCTTTACATGCAAACACTCAGTTCAAACTAATTAACTGTTCGTTCAACGAACAGTTTTGGAACACACAGGCGACCGACATCGGTCCCTGTCTAACTGGTGCTGACCGATGTCGGCCAACTTCCTGTCGACACTAGTTTCCTTCTGCATACATCATGATCGACGTCAGTCATACTGTCGATGCCGATACTTCTAGAACTTCAGCAACCTCCTCTTCGTCTGCGTAGTTGAAGCTTTTAGCTCCACAACCTAACAATCTCCCACTTGGAGATAAACAGCTGCAACTGTACCTGTACCTGTACATCATCTAGTTTGTTCCCTTGGCTTTGTATCCCTCTTCAAGATCACTCTTGAAGACCAACCACCATAAATCTTGTAGTGCAACACTTGTCATCCAAATCACCTGCCACATCCACATCTACAAACCCATGTAGAAAATAACTTGACCCTGCATAGCATGTGCACCTGCTGCTGGTCCCTCTAAGAATCCACTGAACTGCCCTCTAATGCTTCTTTCTCAGATTGGCTCCAAACTCGTGACAACTCCCACTGCTTGGGAAAACTCAGGTTTAGTACATACCATGCACTTAACCTCATTATGTGAATCAAGACACTGTTCTGTGAACTGTCCAACCATTGGCGTGCTAACCGGTCTCACACAATCATCTTGAAACAAAGTCAACATGTGACCTTCCATGTCCCTAGAACACACTCATTCCAAAGAACCTTGCTGCTCCCAGATTCCTCATGACATACTTCTGAACTAGCTTTACCTTTAGTTCAGCAACTCCCTGTATATGTAACCCTGCAACAAGCACATCATACAGTAATAGGATAATGTAGCTAATATTATCTAACCTAGTAAAGAGAAACACAATGATCAAACCTCTATTGTCCTATAGCTTATTCAAGACCATATGCCTTGGCCTTCTGTCTCACATGTCCATTTTCGCTCTTCTTTATCTTGAACATCCATTCGTCTCTCAGTGCTTTCTTCCAGCTGGAAACTCCACCCAAAAACTCCCATTTGGTTCTCCTCCAAGGAATCACATCCTTCATCCATGCCAAGCTCCCACTGTTTCCTAGATCTACTTGCTCTACTTCTTTAATAACTTCCTGGTCCTTTACCATAAGTGAGCAACAAGTAGTGTAAAGAAGGGAAATGACAAATTTGAGGCTTACATACCCTTTAAGTCCTCCATATGGGTGCTTGAGACTCCTTGACAGCTTGCTGTCCACCCAAAATTCATCTCAGTGATCGATGCCGATCACATCTCAGTCTACACCTGACCGATGCCGGTTCCCTACGACTGCCTCATCACTGATGTCGGTTCCCTTGACTAACACTAGTGTTTATCTATCCCTGAGTCACCGATGTCAGTCTGCACATAGCTGACATCAGTCCCTGTCTAGACGTCGACGTCAGTTTTCTTGTCGATGTCGGTCTCTGTGTTTTGCTTGTGAGAATTGACTTCTACCTGCGAGCTCCTTTTGGATCAAACCCTTGTCCAAATCAACCTTGCTCTGCTCAGAATTCTTTTGCCCCTTGTGCTGAACTTTGTCCGTCACCTTCTCCTTGAAAACCAAGGCTTTCCTATTCTTGTCACTAACATCGGATTCCTCAAGAAACGTCACCTTCTTCTTCTGCATACAAAAATCTTGATCTATGCTCTTCAAATCTGAAAGCATACCCTTTGACTCAAGAACTTGCATCTCCTTCTTATTCATGTGACCAAGCCTATTAAGCCACATTTTCGAATCTACAGCTAAAGTAGATAACCCAAAAAGAGAATTAGTAATACAAGTAGATAGATAAAGCGTACCTACTTTTTTACATCTTGCTACAACAAGTGCACCCTTGGTAACCTTCCAAGAGTCCGCTGTGAGAGTTAATGTGCAACCCTCATCACCCAAACTTGTTACAGAAATCAAATTCCGCTCTAGAACTGGGACATGCATGACCTCCTTCAACACCCATGTGTTACCTGTCTACAATTTCAGCTTCACTTTCCCTTTGCCAACCATCTGACAAGGCTTACCATCCTCTAAACAAATTTCTCCAAAGTCTCCCTCGACATACTCATGAAAAAATTCCCTATTTGGGGATGCATGAAAAGAGGCACCAAAATCTAAAACCCAAGATTCTACTTTATCCAAAGAACATACCAGAGCATCCTGTGCAACGAAATCCATAACATCTGTTTCTTCTTCATGTCCTTCATGCTGATCTTCACCCGACCTGCAATCTCTCTTTAAGTGCCCTTGCTTTCCACATTTCCAGTAGGTTATTCTGTCATACCTGGACTTGGATCTCCTACCATTAAACTTCTCCATTCGTAGCTTATTGTCTTCTGCCATTGCTCTACTCCCACTCAAACATAAACCCCTGTAAGTAACCTGTAATCAACACACACTAACCAGATCTAATCCAATCTGTTAGTATCCCAACCAAAAGCTCTGATACCAGTTGTCGGGGAATCCAAGAACAAACACACCTATTCTGATCCCACTTGTTAGGATCTTGCTCCTCAGAAAGAGCACAATATGATTACCAAATGCAAGTAATTAAACATGCAAAAATATCCAGAAGTACAAGTAACTAAAATTCACACATAGGACCGAATATGAGAGACAATATACAATCTTGTATTAATACTTATATAGAAAAGAATACAATAAAGAGACGCTACACTCTTCCACCTTACAAAGGCTTGCCACACCTCAAGTGTACATTAATTCTTCTTCAAAACTCACTCTCCTACCAAAAATGGTCCCAACACACAACTCACACACAGAATTGGTGTTCACCTCTCCAACCAGTCAGTAATAACCCTACCAGTACACCAAGCACTCTAAAGTACTTCAAGTAGATCTCCCATGAACCTGCAACCTACAATTCAACAGACCATACTTACACATGTAGATCTCCTATGAGCTTGCAACAACTTGCAACTCAATGATCTTACAATGGAAGGATCTTCCTTGCCTTCCTTTTCCGATCATAATTACAATACATGCCAATGGGTCTATAAATAGATCCCAGACTTAAACAATAACTTAGACTCTTAGTTTACTAATAATAGACACGCAGCTCAAGACTCGAAATAGCCTTTACATGCAAACACTCAGTTCAAACTAACTAACTATTCGTGCAACGAACAGTTTTGGAACACACAGGTGACCGACGTCGGTCCCTATCTAACTGGTGCTGATCGACGTCGGTCGACTTCCTACCGACGCTGATTGCCTTCTGCATACCTCATGACCGACGTCGGTCATACTGTCGATGCCGGTACTTCTGGAACTTCAGCAACCTCCTCTTTGTCTGCATAGTTGAAGCTTTTAGCTCCACAACTTAACACCCACCGCCTGCCTCTTACCTTCCTTCTCTTCAAGCCAAGGTGGAGCTGGAAACCACACACGCGCAAATTCACAAGTTTGAACCTTCACCACCTCAAACCTCTCTAGAGACCTATGAACTGCATGCCACTTAGATAGAAGAGGAAAGGGAGCTTTAAAATCTTCCAGAATAGGGAGAATCATTCATCATTCTACCTCTATAGCCTCTTTATTGGAACACCATTTATCCAATTCCTCAATAAAACTCAATAAAGAAGCATAACACTCCTCTAATTCACTAAACATAGATACTAGAATAAAACCAAAACTATCTTTCCTTCACCTTGTCCATTTTCATAAGCAAGCTTCTCCGACTGTCTTCCCAAATAAAAAAGGAAATTAAGTCTTTCACTTGAGATATATCTATGATGACCATCAACAAATTACTTGTAAACAACATTGCTAGATTTGAATTGGCCTTCACCCTTATAATAACCACCAATAATTCATTCCCTAGCACATTTTTAATAGTCTCTGCCATCTCCAAAGTCAGAGCCCAAAAAACATTACTCGGTCGGGTCCTTGACACCTTGCTTGCAAAGCCCATCTCCCTAGAAACGCTTCCTCCAAAGCATAGTGGCCAATCTAACATTTCAACCAGCTTAGACTCCGTCACCAGACAAACCAAAACTAAACTATGCTACTCCTCATTCCCCATAAGGAAAGAGGGGGCTTCCATAAAATCCACCAACCCAAGGCACCGCACATTTGAGAGAAACCCAAAAATAATTTGCCACACATTATCATTAATGCTTTCATCATTAAACTTACCTCCTCCTCCTCCCATGCTACACGAAAAGATTGCTTACGATAAATTCACCATTTCAATCCCTGTATAATCATGCCAACATTCTTTGTAATTATCAACCCAAATATCCTTTATTTGGTCTATGCCCACATTAGCCAAAAAATTGGCCACCCTGTTATTTTCCCTAAAGCAATGGTAACTAAACCAACCTCTAAGTTGATCCAATAACGACCAAGCCTGAGTCAAGATATTCTCTAGATGTCATTCTTTAGCCTTTTGCTTTTAAAAAGTACAAATAATTTGAAAATCTCCCTCAATTTCTAGAAACTCCACCTCACATGAGAGAGCTAAGATTATACTAGTGTCTGTTGCATGTTCTTCTGCTTCATTATTGGTCCCGTTCATCAATTTATAAGACACCACTCGAATTACATATCCACTATAATCTTTGATCACACAACTCATTCTAGAAGCTCCTCGATTACCTCAACAAGCTCTATCAAAATTAAATTTATACCAATCGAGATGCAAGAGCCTTTAAACAACCAAAACTCGATTACTATTTTAACCAAAACTATCATCAACCCTTTAATAGAAAACACATACATACATCTTATTATAAAGTTTAAAAAATCTTTCTTTTTCCTTTTTATCGTACAATTTATTTCTTATTAATACAAAATATTACTTTAGAGAATATGATAATTTATATATCCAAATAAATATTGTGGTTGTTTTTTTTTTAATCTACAAACAAAGAAATTATATTCTTATAACGAAAACATTTACGGTAAAGTTTCATATATATATATATATATGTAGATCTACAATAAACATAATCATTCTTTTCGCCATTGAATATATCTCTGTGTCAAAGCTTAGGTTCCCTATACATAATAAACAAAGTACTATGACTAATATAGACAAAATACCAACTTAAGGTTCCTTAAAATGATTATAGATTGATATAGACACAATAACAATTAAATATAATAAGTACACTATTACTAATTTAAATATATAAATTTTATGTAATGGTCATAAGAGTAGCTTTAAATATATGATTTTTGAGAAGATCAAAAATAAATTTATCTTATAATGAGTTAAGGCTATCAACACACTAAAAATTATCATTATATCAAAATATAATAAAAATGTAGTAATTATATTATATAATTAAATTGTAAATTTATTTTATATTATTTGAATTATTTTTATATTTAAAATATTCTTAATTAATTAATTGGTATTGGTTACTCTAAAAAATATTTTGTAATGAAAATGAAATATCATAAACTTTATAATTAATGGTGCATTTTTATAAAAATAAGAATATTTTCTATAATAAAAACATAATTCTTTTCTAAGAGTTGTATGTTCATGTGATCTTTTTTCGTGTCTTTTGTTTTGCATGTTTCAAAATATTATTATTTAAAATTATTTTAAAAGTTTTCAAAAAAATAAATGATTTATAATATAATTGAAATAAATTATAATAAATCACAAAAATCAATAATATTATTCTCATTATCTTCTTAGGTATGATTCGAAATTGATTATTCCAAAATAATGAACACTTAAAAAATACTAATTAATCTTCTTAGGTAAGACTCAACATCAACATGAAGAATACGTTTCGTACCATGCAATCACTAAATGGAATGGAATCACATAAATTTGGGCGAGGAATGGAATCACATAAAGGAGGGCGAGGACAACTTATTTTCAAAATGCATGGCATGTGAAATCTTGTACTTGTTAAACCTTGTCATGTCATCAATCCTGTCAATGGCTTTGGTGGCAACTTTTTAAATAGATTTTGGAATTTTAAAATATAATTATTTATTAGTTTTTGTTAATGTAGGTTTATAGGAATTGATTTTTAATCAATTGATTTTTATTTAGTCAATTAAAAAATTTAAAATATATTTTAATATTTATTAAAAAAATTCATAAAATTTATTATGTAAATGTTGGTATATTTCTAATTATTTAAAAATATTTTTCCAAATTTAAATAATATTAATTATTACATTTTATTATTGTTTATAATTATATCGATCATGATCCATGCTTCCCCCCACAATTGTATGGCTTTTGCTTTTGAAATTCATTTTATTTTTATTTTCTTTAATTTGCAGTCAATTGATATGATTCATAGAGTGTTTATCACAATAAGTTACATATAATTGAAGCACGCATTGACAACTTTTAATATTAAAAGAATTTTTTTGTATCACAAAATAATTTGGAATGTTTCAATTCTAATTAATTTGATATCCTCAAACTTAATCGCAAAGTAAGATATATGACCTTTTGTATTACCTCCTAGCATTTTCTTTTATTCTGCTAAATTACAAATAATGTCTAATGTTTTATCTCATTTTCTCTTCCATGCTATATTTTATATGTTTATATTTTAATGTTAACTCATTTTTTAGATTTAAATTAGATGCAAGGTACATTTGACTTTAGTTTTTTATAAGTTGACAAACTATAAAAATTTACAAACATCTTGTTGATCTCTATCAACACAGAGATAACATAGCGTCCACTCCAACGAATAATACTTTAGCTCTAACTAATCATAATTAATCCTTGTGTAATATTTATTGTTGTGTTGAACTTACATTATAAATTTTTATACAAGTTCAACCATAAATAATTTTTACTACAAAAATAGGGACTAGCCGCTGTACAACCTTATTTAAAACTTTGTTTGCACTATCAATCTTTTTGATGGATTAGTAGGTTTAATGATGAAGAATTTGTATCAAATAAATAGTGCTTTCATACTCCATTAAGTAAAGAAGATTTTTTTCTAAATAAATCGTGTAAAATATTTTAAATCGATGTTTTAGATCATACTCTATAGACCATCGTATTCTTCTCTCATCCTAAAAAAATTATATTTTAAAGAGAATCACAATGTAAAATTTATATTATAAGAACTATGTACCTCCTATCTACAAATAACAAATTAATAAGAAATATATAAATTTATAGGGAGTGTGAAGTGGTCTTCTATACCTACATTTTATCGTCAAGTTTAAAAAGATCTTTCATTTTCTTTTTTTTTCTCTAAAATATAAAATATAATTTATTCATTATTTTTTTATAAAATATTACTTTTTTTGGGATAATAATTTTAAAAACCACATAAACATTGTGATTTTTTCTTTTTTTAATATACAAACAAATAAATTTTATTTTTATAATCAAAACATTTACATTATAATTTTATATATAAATAGTTAAATAAGGGATGAGGTCGCGTTCGTGTCTCGGGGGAATTTGGTTGAATAGATATCGCTCAGTCCTTAACACTAAGCTCAAAAAGCATTCGATATATCTAATCCGTATAAAAACAGAATTTCAATTAAAAATAATAATCTTCAATCTATTCTAAAACAAAACTCTAATTCCATACATATGATAAATAAAGTATTATACTTGATATACACAATTACAATTAAAGATCATGATTAAAAATAAAATAATCATATAAATTTAGATTAAAATATTTATATCTAAAATATATTTCTTATTATAATCAATATATTTTATATAATTTTGAAATATACAATAAAATATAATGCACTTCTTTAAAAATGAATATTATATTTTTATACCTCATCTCAACGATCACTTTTTAAAAGGAGGGCTTCTTTTATCTTGTAATTTAATATTACTTAAGATTTCATATAACATAATATTTATTCATAATTAAAAAAAATTAATTGTTTTGTAATATAATATTAGTTAAAATTTCATATAATTCAACAAGAAAATATATAATATTTATTTATTAATTAAAAAATTTATATTTTTTAAATGAATAATATTAATGTTGGAAAAAAAAAATCTTGAAATAATAATTTAGTTTAATTTAAAATTAATAATATTATTTTTAAAAAAAATTAACAAAATATTTTATTATAAACACTTAAAAATAACTCTTAAATATTTATTATCTATTTTTAAAATATTTATATAATTATTTATTAATAATTTTAAATTTATTTATCAAACATATTTAATCTCTTTATTCTTTCTTAAACCCCATCTCCCCACACAATATTGGGCTCCTCATCCAAATCGTGAAAATTGAACTATCAATGGTAATTAATGGTACTTTGTAAAGTCAATTCTAGTTATAATGGGTTTTCTTAGTTCTTAAGAAAGCTAGGTTTTCTTTATTTCAACCCTTGGAAAAACTTTATTTGAAAAAAAAAAAGGCAAATTGTACCAAATGTACTATATTTTAAAATTAATGTTATTTTAATAAAAATATATTTCAGTAATATTTTATGTTATGTTTATATTTTATATGAAAAAGTATTTTTTAAAAATCGTTTTACTAAAAATTTTAGGTTGTAAACATTTATGTATGGATGAGATCATTAATTATAATATTAGTAATTGTATTAAGGAGGTGCAATGAAAACGTCAACAAAGACAATAAAAATGAAGTGTTATAACACAAGGTTGAGATATGCCAAAAGAAAAATAGAAGTCATTTTAAGATGACTTAAATATATATTAGTAAAATTTTGATAAAAAATACATTATAATTAAAATTCCTCATAAAGCCTCAAGTACTTAATAAGAAATGAAAGGACAACAATATTGACCAAAAACTAAATCAATTAAGAAGGAAATGTGACATGGAATGCATTGCTCGTTCTTCCTTTTTTCTACTGTGGATGTATGCATTATTGCATATATGGAAAAGAGAAAAAAGGATAAATGTGAAGGACTTACAAGGAACAATTTTTTGAGATCTCGGTAAAATTTAATCCTTGACATTTAGAGTTCCCAATATCAATTGTTATTTTCTTCAGTATCAAATCTTGTAACTTATATATCGTTAAAATCCAAATCATTATTTATGAAACTTGTTTTAAGTTTTTACGAATAATAAAAAAATTGATTACCCTAAAATAATAAACACTTAACAAATACTAATTAATATTCTTACCACACTTAATAATATATTATAAATATTACACCAACTAAATAAATATAAATTTTCATAAATATCAAAAATAAAAAATAAAATTCAAATTCAAATTCAAATAATTTTAATTGAATACATACCTTTATTCATAAAATTTATTAAGGGCATGTTTATTCATCAATAAAATGTAATAAATTAAATTCTAGAAATAACAATTCTTAATGGCTTAGCTAAAGCTCGCACACCCTCATTTTCACATAAAGGTCATCATTACTATCTCTATGTAATAGAGTACGTTTCGTACCATGCACTGAGATGGAATAAAGGAGACCATGGAGGAATCATGGAATTGGAGGGTCATGTAAAATTTTGTACTTGCAAGTCTTATCATCAATCTTGTCAATGGCTTTGGTGTAACTTTTTAAATAGAATTTGAGCATTTCTTTTTCAAAAAAATTGTATTTATTTATTGTTCAAAACTTTGTATCATATTAATTTTGTTGGTGGATTAATAGGTTTAACGATGAAGAATTTGTATCAAGAGACAGTGTTTTCATAGTTTATAAAGTAAATAATTTTTTTTAAAATTAAATTGTTTAAACTATTTTAAATTAATAATTTAGATTATATTTTGTAAATTATCATTTGTGTTCTCATACCTTGAGAAAATATTTTTTTTAAAGGAATCATAATATAAAATTTATGCTATAAAAAGAATTGTGCCTCTTATTTATAAATATTACGTTTATAAAAAATATATAAATGTATAGGGTGTACAAAGTGGTCTTATGTACTTACATTTTATTCTGGTATTAAAAAATATTTTTCCTTTTTTTCCTTTTCTTTACACAATAAAAATACAATTTATTCATTATTTTTATAAAATATCATTATTTTTAAAATATAATAACTTAAAAATCTACATAAACTTTGTGATTTTGCATTTTTTTTTGATATATAAACAAATAAATTTTATTTTTATAACCAAAACATTTGTATTACAATTTTATATAAATGATTCAATAATCAAATGTTTGATATGTTATAAGACAAAACCTCAATTCCCCTGTTCCCCCATATATAATAAACAAAATATAATAATTAATATAAATTAAATTGTCAACGTTTTTTAATTGAAATCTTATTTTTATATGGATTAGATGTATAAAATACTTCTTCAATTTAGTGTTAAAGATCGAAAGGTATGTATTTTGTCAAATTTGTCCATGGTACGATCTTAACATCGTTCCTTTTAATATCTCTTAAGATTTGTAAGGTGAATGACTATACAACACCTTTTATACTATCATCCTTATCATTAGACTAAATCCACTTAATCAACAACATATTTATTGACCTTTCACATCCTTCGCACATGATACAAAAAGAGTGCTTGAGCGCGTTCGAGGGTGCCTTAGACCTATCCGTATTGAGCATCGCAACAAGTTTCGTTGTTACCCAGCGCAATGCAAAGCCTCCCTCTAATAACATGATTTTCAATAAAATTTTTGAGGTTTTTTATGTATCCAACCAATCATCATTTACCACATAACATAAAAATGAATTAAATTTTTGTTAAGTTTAAATTTCATATACGTAAAAAAAGAATCAAATGCTCAATCGCTTATACGAATTTCCTCCTCGATTACACTTCAATGCGCGCTCACCTTTCACCACCATATGCACAGTGCTTTAGTGTTACTCCACGTCTCCCCACGCACTATCTCCTCCGCCCATTTTTTGAGCTGCTTATCCAAATCGTGAAAATTGCCGAGTCAATGGTGGTACTTTGTTGATAAGTTAAAAATTGCAAAATAATTTCATATTTATAGATTGGATTCTAACTTTTGTGACCTTTGTAAAGACAATTCTAGTCATAGTGGGAGTTCTTAGTACTTCCGAAAGCTAGGTTTCCTTTATTCCAAGCCCTTGCAAAACTTTATTTGGGAAAAAAGCACATTGTACCAAAGGTACTATATTTTAAATTTAATATTATTTTAATAAAATGTATTGTATTAATATTTTATTTAATGTGTATATTTTATATGAAAGAGTGTTTTTTTAAAATCATTTTATTAATATTTCTAGGTTTTAAACATTTATGTAGTTGAAATTGTTAACCATAATATTAATTATTATATTAAGGAGGCGCAATAAAAACATTGACAAAGACAATGAAAATGAAGTGTCATAATAGTAGTGTAAGATGTGCCATAAGAAAAGTAGATGTCATTTTAAGATGACTTAAATACACATAAGTGAAAATCTAACAAAAATTACAATATAATTAAAATTCTTGTGAGAGCCTTAAAAAATAAAAGGACAACAATACCAACCAAAAACCAAATCAATCAAGGGGAAATGTGACATGGAATGCATCGCTTTTTCTTCCTTTTTCCTACTTTGGTTCTATACATTATCTTACATTATTACATATTTGTCAAGAGAGAAAAGAGGAGAGATGTGAAGGTCTTACAAGGAACAAACATTTGAGATCTCAGTAAGACCTAGTCCTTGACGTTTAGCATTCCCAATGTCAATTGTTGTTTTCGTCAATATCAAACATTGTGACTTATGTATCTTTAAAGTCCATGTCACTTTTTTAGAAACTTGTTTTAGGTTTTCACGAGTAATAAAAAGGATCAAATCATTCACATTCCATGATGGATTGGTATATATTTTTATTTGGATAACTACAAACATTGGTAAGTCAAGTGGATGTGTGCCATTTTTTAAACAATAGTATAAATCTCTCCAAGAGTACCATTGACTAAGCCAACATCAACCCACAAAGTGGCAGTAAACATAACTACTTGACCCTTCAACAAAAGAATTTTGGTCTCTAATTGATCATCATTAGGAGCTCTATTTTTTTGTGTGTATGCTCTTCATTACTATGTGCAATCAACATATTTAATGATGTCAACATTTATTTATTTTGTGTTGTGGCAAAACTAATTGATGTGAATTAACATGTTGAAGAATGAAATGAATCTTTTTCTTCTAAAATCAAAGATGCGTCTATTAGACATTAGAAATTTTCAATCTTCAACTTTTGGTTCAATGTTTTGAATCTTCAATAAGAGATATTGAAACCCATATGATATGGATCAGAACCGTGTTAATGGGAAATTGTGTGCAATGTGGTAACAATTTCAAAAATTCACCAAATGGTTGACCTATATGATGTATAGCTTACATTGGGATGTTTTGTACTGGAGGTAAATGGCCCAAGTCATTGTTGAGGATGTTATATCTACTCTCAATTGATCACACTTGTGTTGTGGGAAAGGCTTACACAAACACTAGTCAATACGTGTCAATAATTTCTATCCTATGAAATGCATTTCATCAATGAGAATGTATTGGATATGTTTCAAATATTTTCATAAATTTTCAAGTGCCTATCCTTCTAGTGATTTTATTTCCTTTATAAGCATCAGAAGACTTGAATGTATTGTTGAAGCATTAATGTTAAATTTTGCAATCCTAGTTAGGGTGGAAAAAAGGGTGATTTTATAATTGCTTGTGAATTCATTATCAAACTGATTTTTTTATAAGGTAATATTTTCCTCTACTACCAGTGCCTTGAATTACTATTTTCAATGGAAAAATACATGAGTAAGTGCACCAACTTGGGGGACAAAAAAGGGCCTACCCGTGGACATGATTTTTCTGAAATTTTAGAAATGTGAACTTCTGTAGATAATTAGAGATTGATACACTCAAAATTTGAGGATGTTATAAAAACATGAATTTTATCATTTCGACTCTAGTTTCTAAAAAATATATTTTTTTAAAAAATGGTTAAGTATAAATAGGTCAAACATCTACAATTTAAAGAGGACCTCCTATTTTTTTAAGAAAATTTGAAGTGTACCATTCCATGTGACCTACCATTTTTTGAGCATCGTTAAATATTGTTAGAAACCCTTTGGTGAATATTTAAATTAGATCTTCTAGTGTGTTATGAATTTTTTTATATATATTTTTTTATGAATATTTTTTTTATTAATTTTACAATTAAGTATATCCTGAAAAGTGATAAAAAAAGGATAGCCATCTATGTGACCCACCCTAATTACCTCCAAAAAAATGAAAATTTGATTTTTTTTTAAATGTGTGTAGAATTAGGCCTAGTTTGTTACCATATAATTTATTTTACATTTGGATAAATGAAAAACAAATTAGATAAACATGAATAGGCATGTATGGGTGAGGCATGTAGTGGCCTAAAAAAAGTGTTGTTAGAGATAAATATAGTTTGAACCCTTTAAATAGCTCAAAAATTATAAAAATGATAGATTTAGAAAGAGGACAATGTGCTCGTCGTAACAACAATAATTTTTTGAATTTTGATGTTGAAATCCATAGCATATTTGGTGATTGAAGTTAAAATTTATTGGTTTTTCCTAAAACTCTCAGTCTCGACTATAGATGCATAGTCCCAAGCCTTTGGATCAGAAATCCAAGCCATTTTTGAGCCTAAAGGCTCAGTTTTAAATTTAAATTCAAATAACATGTATGTGTTATATAACGCAATAAAGAATGTGTACGCATTATATAATGCATATGTGTTTCTTTGACATAAAATGAAACAAACAAATTTCATGTTTGTTATGGGGGAAATGTCTCATTAGCCATGCATCCTTATAGGAGAAATGTCAAATTTCATGTTTCTTATAGGGGAAAGGTTCCATTAGCTTTGGAAAGTGAATTAAGATGCCATAACATCGCATTAGATTTAAAAAAGTTTACCCTTTTCAATATGTCATCTTAACTACTTATAACTAAGGTTTCAAGGTCTAACACATTATACATTTGACAATAAAAATTGATTTTATCATGAGAGATAATAAAATGCATATTTTAAACCTATGATAAAAAATAAACCTTTAGCATATCAATCATTGTGCATTAGAGTACCAATACTTGACTCTTACTTGTCAAGATGTGATTGGTTACTTTTATTTTTATAGAATAAATGTTGAACAAGTATTACATATTACATGTTCAGCTTCTGGTGCACTTTAATATTTATATACACCAATATGTTTTGTTAATATAACACATGTTAACAAAAGCCTTGTTCAATAATTAAAACATGCACAGCTATTGGGATCTTTCCCTAGTAGGGCAAGGATATACCTTACCACTTTACTTGCCTAAAATCCTACTTGCCCTTAAATTTTGTGTTTCTTATTGATATTATCCTACTTTCCTAAAATATTATCCTACCATTTTCTTTTTTCTTTGATATCTTTGACCAGACCTCTTTATTTATAAATTTTGAACTAATTTGTTTCAGTGGCAAACCCATTGAATTGGACTATGTAGTATAGATAATATTGTGTAAGTAGGAATAAGAATTGAGCCCTTGGTATAACAATGCATCTCTTGGATATCTATTTCAAGAATGCTATCTAATGGATCCCAATACCTATGAATCATGCCTTGGATTGTCCCAAAAACATTCCTAAGATGTGTTGAATAAGATCCCTTAAGTTTCCTCCAAGGTCACTTAGTGCATCTAATTCAATAGGTGCATTTTGAGGTCCCAATTGAAAGTCTAATAAGAGTCTTCTATTGTTACAATTATTCAATTTTGATTCCCCTAATGTATTCAAATACATTATTCAAATTTTGCCTAAAATTAAGATCTCTTGTGAAAATATAGTTAATACTCCATTTCATGCACCTCCTTCATCTACCCCTCCATCACACATGGGATAACCATCAACCACTCCATCATCTAAAGAGTGTGTCTTTGACATGGGACTAGTCCTAGCCACACCATGGATGCAACAATTACAAGCTCAAAAATAAGTTAGACAACACTTGGTGCTTATCAATACTATAGAGTTATATACCTTACTATGTAATTGGGATGGTAAAATACGAAAGTAGGATGATGGACCTACAATATATGTACATGTTAAATTCTTAAATATTTTGGTCAATTTGGGTACACATTTTATGCTGTATAAGATGTGGTTTTTAGCTCAATAAACTTGAAATGGTCACATGCATCCATTAGTGATGATGTGGTTTTAAGATGTTTTAAGATGTCATGGCTGTAGTGATGAATGTATAGCTTATAAAATATCTAAATGCACTAAGGACTTTGTTTGAAACCATTAAGGGATGGTGTAAACCTGGCATTGACCAAGTACGACATATGTATAAGTTACCCTAGCTCAAACTCTATTGAACTTATTTAAGATACATTAAACCTGTGATAATGTCCCCTAAATCTGAGACCTACTTCCCCTCAAAGATGATGCTGAGTAGGGAGACCCAATAATTGTTCATGTGGATGATGAACTACTCACCTCATATAGATGGTTGATCAAAATTGAATACCAATGTGCATGCCCTCATTGAAGGTTTCAAGATTATATATATTTTGTACATATCTCTTCAATCATCTTGTTCATATTTCATTATAATGAGCTTAAACCTTATGATGTGGAGTGCAAGAAAGTAGTATATGTCTTAGAATTCTTGCTCCAACTTGGGATTTGAGGTTGAGTCTCATCCATTACTGAATTGTGTTCTCTCCTACGTGTAGGAATTAATATGAATGTATGTTTTGGGATCTAAAGGTAATTAAAGGTAGAGGGATATATATAATTTGTAGACATACATGTAGAAAATTGATAACATTCAGTGCTTGCTCAATTTGGATGGGACCTTAAAGGGATCTACATGATAATTTTTATATAGTAATAGCAAGTTGGAGGCTCACATCATGTGAATTATTTACTAGACATGAGTTGATTGGATTGATGTCAATATTTAAACATTATTGGATTTTATGTATGTATGATAAATTTGTGAATAAGCCTTAGTTGGATTGGTTGATTTGGTGATGGAACATGTCTAAGTATCAAAGATGTGCATATCTAATAACTCTATCACTTCTCCAAGTGTACTATAACTACACATGGAAATATTTGATTGGATTGGGTGTCTTGAGGCTCTAAAAAATTTAATGCTTCTAGGATAAGTGATATTTAGATATCTAACACAAATATATGTGTGTACAATGTACACATATGCATGTATCTAATTGGATCAGGACTCATAGGGATTTGATAGAGTTGTTTAATGCTTCTAAGACTTAACACCTCTAACAATGTTGACACTTCTAAGCATGTACAAGGTACATGTGGTGATATGTAATTGGATTTAGCCTCTTGAGGTATTGTCAACTTTGAAACGTCCAGGACTTGATGCATATTTGATAGCTTTAACACTTTTAGGTATATGAGGTACACACATGGCAAAACAAGGTTTAATTATAGGGGCAATTCAATTAAGGAGGCATGGGAGGCCAATTTTAACCCCTTCTTGACATAACTATAAGATCATGATATATGATTTGGGACAAAATTAAGTATGATTTTATCTATCATGAATTGAACCAATTAGTTGATTGGTTCAATTAGGGACGTGATTTGGGTAAAATTGAGCCCCTAAACCAACTTTATGGCCCAATTGATTATATAATCTAGATGCAACTTGTATGACTTAACTAACCCTAATTTAATCAAAAATGCAAATACAAACACAAATGTGGCCAATTTCAACCCATTGAACCTAAATTGGAGTCTATGATGTGATTGAAAGGGCTAAATTAGGTCACATTTTGTGACATGTTGATCATAAACCCTAATTTTAACACTTGAACATGTACAATTCCCCTAAACCCTAATTTCATGACATATACACATATACAAACCCGTTACACTAAACCCCTAACCCTAAATTCTAATTTTATAAAAAATACAACCCCTAAGTTCCTTGATTTCATCATAAATGCATAAATCCATGAAAGTGATTAGTACCATTTTGTGAACCTATTATTCACCTAGTTTTGTAAGGACCTATGATGGGATTTTGGATAAAATTATCTCATTTCATCTTACATATTGAGCCTTATTGCATCATTAATTAGTCTTATTACTTCATAGTCTTATCAAGAGTCTTATTGCATCATGTAATGGAGATTTAAACATCATATTGGGGAAGTATGCATCATATTGAACCTTATTTCATCATATGATAACCCATTTGCATCATATTGAGTCTTATTTCATCATATGATATCCTAATTGCATCATATTGGATATGTATTACATCATATGATAGTCTTATTGCATTGCATGATAGTCTTATTACATTACATGATAGTCTTATTGCATCATATGATAGTCTTATTGCATCATATTAAGCCTTATTACATGATATGATAGCATTATTACAACATCTGATAGTCTTATTGCATCATATTAGGGATTTATACATCATATTATAGTCTTATTGAGTGTTATTGCATTATATTATATTATTGTAGTGGAAAAAATGTTTGAATATGAGCCTTTTTGCTTGTTTGTATAGTATATGCCTATACTTCAAGGAATGTGTACATGTTCCTATGAGCATTCCTATAATGCATACATGTTCCTTAAAGTAAAATCAAAAAATCACTTTCAACGTCTATTTTTATCCCTAATCGAGATTGTTGTCCCCACAAACATTCTCTATATACTCTGCATACTTTCTTGGTTGCAATTTTTTTGGACCCCACATTTGAAGTACTTTCTTGGTTGCTTTTGTCAAAATTGGATCCGGTTCATGTTCAAGGAGTAGGAAGAAGTTTAAGAACAAAACATCAATGCAATTAGAAGAGTTAAGAGAAAAAAAAGTTACAAATGCAAGCAATTCATTCCAGACAAGGTACAAACACTAACCTTGATGAGCCAAATGCCTTAAATAATGAGGCAATTGACAATAATCAATTGAGTAATGATGAAATTTATAATAATGTATTTAATTATGATGAAATTCACAATAATGAATTTAATTATGATGAAATTGACAATAGAAAATTAGATAATGTTGGAAATTCACATTCAAATATTAAAGTTTTTGATTATGTTGATGAAGAGGCTATGCATGATACTTTACCCAAAAATAATGAAGAAAATTTAATGGACTCAAATAATGATGAAATTAATAATGAATAAAATTTCATGGAAACATATAATGAAGAAACAAACAATGAAGAAAATTTTGTGGAAACATATAATGATTTTGAAACACCCTTTGAATGGATTCCACCAATAATAACACCTCCAAGAATTGTGCGTAGAAAAGATAAGTACTTAATTGAATTTGATGAAAATATTTTGAAACCAATACATAGCAAAATGTTTGACCACCATTCAAAAATATTCGCTCAAGAAATTGGGGATAGTTTCTTTCATAGATTGGAGTATAATAGTCAAAGATGTCAATTATTTGTTTCATTGATTAAATTGCTTAAGATGAGACCTATGATGTACACATTAAGACTAAGAACATCTAACATGGATAATGAAAATGATAAAATTATTAAATATTTACATGATGCATATCATATTGTAGGCTTGAAATCATGCAACAATGATTGTAATATTGCCCAACATTTAATGATAACTTGTGTAGTAAGTGCTAAAATAGGGAAAAAAATGATTGATTTCAAAAACAAGTCAAACACTTGATATAAATAAAAAAACATTAATGAAAATAATTACAAGATGTGAAATACTTAATGAACCCAATACGAAAGAAATCTTGGCATTCTATGATAGACTTCTATGAAAGGACAAGGCTATAGTCGATGCTTTGAAAGAATTGCATAATTTTGGAAAGATAATACAAGAGTTTCACCCAATGCAAAGATGTAGTGAAAAGAAGAGTTGGTTCTTGTAATTGTGAACCACATCTAAAACATTTCTTGGATATGACTCAAACACAATTGTACTCTATGTTTTTGGAAAAACATTCACAAATTGCTATTAGTCAAAGACTTTTTGAGATGGCCAAACCTTTTTGTGTAAAAATAAATCACACATGCACCACTTGTTATTGTAGGCAACATGTTAAATTTTTAATGCACTATGATGTTTTTCACCATATGTGTTGTACTTTACATACTATTAACATTTTGTAGGAGTGTGGCATAGAAGTTCTGCCAAAATCAACCATGGAATTTATTACAAATATTTTTGAGAAAGCCCAGATGGACAGTTCTTTTATAAGAAAACATGTTTGAATAGAAATTATAACATTTACAATGGATTGCCAAAATTGAAAAAATGTATCCAGGAGGAGTGTACAAGTGCAATTGGACAGATTTTTAGTTGGTTTGAGCAAATATAAATCTGTGACTTATCAATTAAAAGATGGCAAAGAATCTAAAAGGTGTGAGCTTGTTATGAAAGAGATACCTGTTTCAAAATTTATAGTTAAATTTATGAAAAAAATTGTTTATGAGTATGCAAGGCACACACATAGGGATAAATGGTTGGATGAACATTTTAAGTTAAGCAAGGACACATTCCCACTTGATTATATTGTTTTAGTAGTCGACTTTGCTAAAAATTGCACATTCAAACCATAAATGGAAGTTCAATCATAGTATTACAACTCAACACAAATTACCATATTCATGCATATAACATTCATGTATGCACCTAATAGTATAGAGGAAGATCAAAAAATATTAAGGGAGTACCGTTGATATATCATCGACGATCGATCACATTATACAAAGTATATGCAAGGTTGTTTTGATAAGTTCTATGGATATTTGACTCAAAGGAACATTATTTTCAAACGACATTACATTTGGTCAGATAATTGCACATTGCAATTCAATAATGCATGGATGTTTTATTGGTTGAGCAGGATGCACGTTACCATTAGTGTAGAACATATTTGGATTTTCACTGAGGTTGGCCATGGAAAAGGGGAGCATGATGGTGTTGGATCCTGTGTAAAAAGAGCCATTGCAGGGGAGGAGTTAAAATATGATAATGTTGCTAATTTTATTGACATAAAAATTACGGTTGGCTGGTGTAATGAGAACATATGTCATGGTGCTCAAGAAAATTCTATTGTTTGTACACATTTTTGGTTAATGGAGGAAAAATACTTGGCAAACTATGAGGATTGTATGACTCTAACAGGTGCAAGTGAGCTCCACTCATTTCGTAGCTCAAATGTAGGTTCTTGGACTATTCATATGTGACACTTGACATGCTTTTATTCTACATGCATGGACTTTGTTTGGAATGAGTGAGTCACAAGAGTGGGTGGATGATTAGAGTTCCAAACCTCTAATTCCAATCAACATATTTCAGGTTCCGCCAGCATTACAACTTACTGACATGACATCCTCACATGACTTTGACCATATATCTAATCTAGTACAGCCAAATAGAAGATTAATCTTTATGTACTATTTATTCTCATAATCTATCTTCATAATGTCATTAAATTTTATTTTTATGTTACAAGCCATATTTTTATAGTTATTGTAGACAAGGACAATGAAGAGGGAACACATTACTACTTTTTCTAGTGTGTAGATGGAAAGAAAAAATTGACTTCCCTAATCGTAGATAGAGAAAACATTAATTATCCCACTATGTTTGTGGTAGTCACTGAAACTTGGCTTCGATGATATCCTATAAAAAAATTCAAATGTATGGTTGTTTGAAGACTTTGAAACACACATGAAGATTCTACACTATTGAAATTTGGTTCTTGCAATGAATATTCAATTGCAAAAATATCATAGGAGGCCAAGAAACAAGAATCTATGAAAATTTTACGAGTTAGACCATGAACCTATTCCTACAATCAAGATTAGAGAAGATATAAATGGTTAACTAGATTGAAATGCATAGGTATGTTGATTTGTAAAATGTAGATGTAATCAATTTTATGAAATGTTTTTGATTTTGTAGGTAGTACATGCATAAATTTCATCTTTAATTACTTACTAACATTTTTTTGTAGGTTAGTGGTGCCAAATCAGCTTCCACCTTCACATGGTTGGCACCGTTAGTAAATAATTTCATATTATTAAAGCTAAAAGAAGATTACTAAAAGTACTTGGAATTTTTGCACTCCTGAACAATTGTTCATGACAAGTTTATTTCTCCTTGTAGCCTTCCAAACACATTTGTTTTCAGTGTTTCTATGCTGCAGAACAATAGTGAAAATGCACTTACAGGTGGAATTGGGTGTCACCATTGTTGAAACACATGTAATTTGCCTATATAGACATGCTCAAAGTGGTGTATTTTTCCTACCGGTCCCAAAGGCAAAGTTGTTAGTTGGAAGTCAAGAAGTTATCTCTTCACTGCCAAAAAGTTGCATTTTGGGACCCTTTACTGCAACTTATGCCACAAATTTATCTTAGAGGTGCTTCAAAATAGATTCAAGGTGAAATTAGAGTACTTCCCCATGCACATAAGGGATCTTACGGTTCCTCTATATGACTTATATTTTTGGTTTTATGCATGTTGGAAGTTAGGCTAAAAATCAACATCTTCTTGTATTGGGAAGGGCATTCTTGACCCTGGAATGGGTGATGGGTTTATCATTCAATCCAGATGGGAGGCCAAGAACCTGGTCTTGGATGTTATTCACCCCTCTAGATGTGTTGGTTGTGCTATTTTTTAGCCAATAAGCATCAAAAATTAAGTTCTCAGACTGTAGCTTCAACTTTGATAACATTTGTTATCAGTGTTTTCGTGCTCCAGAACAATAGTGAAAATGCACTTGTGGGTGGAAGTGGGTGTCACAATTTTTGGAACATGTATAATTTAACCATATAGATGTACTTGAAGTAGTGGACTTGCACTTGCCTATCTCAGAGGCAAAGTTGCTAGTTGGAGGTCAAGAAGTTGTCTCTTCACTGCCAAAACATTACATTTTAGGACCCTTTACTGCAACTTCTACCATAGATTTGTCTTAGAGGTGATTCAAACTATATTTGGGGTGAAATTAGAGGACTTTCCCATTAACATAAGGGATATTATGGTTCTTCCATATTATTTAAATTTTTGGTTTTATGCATGCCTGAAGTTAGGCAAAAAATCAACATCTTTCTTGTATTGGGAAGGGTGTTCTTGAACCCAAAATGGGTGGTAGGTTTGTCGTTCGAGCCAAATGGGAGGCCAATAACCTATTCCTAGATATTATTTTCCCCTAAAAACATTTTGGTAGTGCCATTTTTAGCTATCAAGTATCAAAAATTGAGTTCTCAGACTGTAGCTTCAACTTTGACAACATTTGTTGTCAGTGTTTTCGTGCTCCAAAACAATAGTGAAAATGCCCTTGCGGGTGGAAGTGGGTGTCACAGTTGTTGGAACATGTGTTATTTTCCTATATAGACACTTTTGAAGTGGTGGATTTTTACCTTCCTATCTTGGAGGCAAAGTTGCTTGTTGGAGGTTAAGAAGTTGTCTCTTCACTATAAAAAAGTTGCATTTTAGGACCCTTTACTGCAACTTCTGCCATGGATTACTATTAGAAGTGCTTTAGAATAGATTCAAGGTGAAATTAGAAGACTTTTACATGCACATAAGATCTTATGGTTCTTCCATATGACTTACAGTTTTGGTTTTATGCATGCCTGAAGTTAGGCTAAAAATCAACATCTTTCTTGTATTGGGAAGGGCATTTTTGAGCCCAGAGTGGGTGGTGGGTTTATCATTTGGGCCAAATAGGAGGCCAAGAACCTGGTCCTAGATATTATTCACCCCTTTGAACATGATGGTAGTGCTATTTTTTATCTAACAAGCATCGAAAATTGAGTTCTTAAATCTTAGCTTCAACTTTGACAACATTTGTTATCAGTGTTTCTGTGCTTTGAAAATGCATTTATAGATGGAAGTGGGTGTGATGGTTTTTGAAATACATGTAATTTAGATATATATATGCATTCAAAGTGGTAGATTTTCACCTGCCTTTCCCAAAGGCAAAATTGCTAGTTGGAGGTCAAGAAGTTGTCTCTTCACTACCAAAAAGTTGCATTTTAGGACCCTTTACTGCAAATTTTGCCATGGATTGCTCTTAGAGGTGATTCAAAATAGATTCAAGGTAAAATTATATGATTTTACAATGCACACAAAGTATCTTATGGTTCCTCCATATGACTTACAATTTTGGTTTTATGCATTCCTAAATTTAAGCTAAAAATCAACATCTTTCTTGTATTGAGAAGGGCATTCTTGAGCTCAAAATGGGTGGTGGGTTTGTCATCCAGGTGAGATGGGAGGTAAAAAACTTGGTCTTGGATATTATTCTCCCCTTTGAACATGTTGGTAATGCCATTTTTTATCCAACAAGTGCCAAAAATTGAGTTCTTGAATCATAGCTTCAACTTTGACAAGATTTATTGTCAGTGTTTCCATGCTCTGGAATAGTAGTGAAAATGCACTTGCAAGTGGAAGTGGGTGTCATAGTTGTTGGAACACATGTAATTTTATTATATATATTTTCTCAAAGTGGTGTATTTTCACTTGCCAATCTCGAAGGCAAAGTTTCTAGTTGGAGGTCAAAAAGTTCTCTTCACTACCAAAAAGTTGCATTTTAGGACCCTTTACTGCAATTTCTACCACAGATTGCTCTTAGAGGTGATTCAGATTAGATTCAAAGTAAAATTAGATGTTTTTACCATGCACATTATGGATATTATTATTCCTTCATATGACTCACGGTTTTGGTTTTATGCATACCTGAAGTTAGGCTAAAAATCAACATCTTTCTTGTATTGGGAAGGGCATTCTTGAGCTCAGAATGAGTGGTGGGTTTGTCATCTGGGCTAGATGGGAGGCCAAGAATGTATTCATAGATGTTATCCACCCCTCTATACATGTTGGTAGTTCCATTTTTTTCCAATAAGCATGAAAATTGAGTTCTCAGATCGTAGCTTCAACTTTGACAACATTTGTTGTCAGTGTTTTCGTGCTCCAAAATAGTAGTGAAAATGCACCTATGGTAGAATTGGGTGTTATGGTCATTGGAACACATGTAATTTGCCTATTTAAATTTTTTCAAAGTGGTGGATTTTCACCTGCCAGTCCTAGAGGCAAAGTTTCTAGTTGGAGGTAGATGACATTATGACAGAACTTTTGGTGAGTATTTGAGCCTTTGAAACATTGTAATATTTTAAACTATGAAAAGAAGGGAATTATTGGTGGAGTTAGACATAAAATAAATTTTTCATGCCCTTAATCATCCAAATTAGTTCAAGGAGTGAAAAGATGGATTAATTATGCTAATCCACCGAACTTGTACCCACAAACCCTTTTTGTACACAACATATAAATTTAACATAATGCAATGATAATTATGATAACTAAATGTATGGCTTCCCTACTTCAAGTATTGAAGGTGGTTTGGAGGTTGTGGAAATATTATGGGAGGAGATATGGCCAAATGTCAGTCCCAAAGAAGCCTAAGACCCTAATGAGACAAGTTTATAATAGAGTGTAGTTGTTAGGCCTAGTCTTTAAAGCTAACAAGGGGAAATAAGTGGATAATTTGGAAGAGTGGATGTCTAAGCTTGTGAGAATAGTTGTTTAATATTGAAATAAGTATTATAAGTGTGAGAATGGGGTCAAAAGTGAGCAATAAGGTCATAGGGGAAAAATAATCTTTAAGAACATGAATTAGGCCTACTAGGCCTTATAGTCCTACTTGGATAAAAGTGGGAAATAGGTACAAGGAAGACTTGGGGCCTTCAATGAAGGTTGGTTGGCATGTTTGAGGATACGGTAGGAGGTTGGAAGCTATTGTATTTGACTTTAAGTGTAGATAGATAAGGTAGATGATAATAGGCCTAGGCAAGCCTAGAATATGCATTGAGAGAGTGAGACAAGATTGATTGCAAAAGGAGAGTGGAGATTTTAGAGTGAGTTAAACCTTGATATGTGACTGCTCATTCAAGATATAGAACTTTTGGCTGGAATAGGCCTAATTAAGCCTAGTTTGGGGGTTTCTATCAAATCAAGTGATAACCAAGAGAAGATTAAAGTGTTATAACTTTTTGAGGAGTTGAAGGGTGATAGAGGGTGTCCTAAACTATTCTTGCATCTTCAAGAAAGGACACAGGTTAATCAAACTAAAGGAAAAATAATGAAAACATGGTTACAAGCCTAGATAGAGTATTGTGACCTTGATGTGTATCAGGAATGGAGAAGAGTGTTTGGTCACTTGATAAGGATTTATACAAGTTCGTAATGATAAATTAAGACCATAAATGTAATGAATTTGATTCTTAGCATCTTAAACCAAGGAATGGTCCTAGAGACCTAATGGGCTACACAGTGTGAAGGATAGTGAACACCCTTGGAGAAGTGTTGAAAGGTGAACTAGGTTTGGACACTTTAAATAGGTTTGGGAAGGCATGTTTTGACCATTTAAGACCATTCAAGCATTGTGATTTTACTCTTTAAACTTAAAGTGAGATTTGGTCCTTGGAACCCAAGGGGTTGTGCCTAGTCAAAACTAGTGAAGAGACTACAAGAATCAATTCATCAAGTACATTGAAACGAGTTATAATGATTATTTTTATACTTATACTCAATTATCTTCATCATAAACCAAGTCAAAATAGGATGATGACTCATCTGTGAAATTTGACCAAGAAGATATGTGTCACTAGCTTTTGCCAAATTGGGCCTATAGGCCAAAATAGGCCAGATCTAATCAAAAAATTTGGTGGAGAATATGACATAATAAAACAATTAAATATATTTTTGTGGATTTTTGATAATGTAAACTATTCACTATTTTAGTACAATCAACCCTATGTCAAATCATGATCAATATTAGAGCCTACCTTAGAGAAATTGGTTAGTTTGGGGCATCTATATGTTGAGAAAAAGCACAAAATTTGGTATAAATGGTCTCCATGACCTAAAAAAAATCCCATTATATCCTAAATATCCTATAAAGAGTGAAAGGGCCCTTTGTTGTTTTGACACAGTCCTCTTGTAGTTAAGAAGGTGGCCATTGGAGATTTCTAGAATTTTGTCAATTCTGGATGCTAGGAAGTAGTTTAGGCCATAGAGAGATCTTATAAACATATAATATGATGTTGGAAACATATATTGTCCTATATAATTTATCACATTTAGGTTTTTCATGCAAAAGTTTGAATAAAGACAAGTTTTGGCATCAAGGAAGCATGCAAGTAACTCAAGGTAAATTATGGTAAAAAGGGTCTACAAGACAAAGTACCTATCCAAATGACTTAAAACTTGGTATGATTGGTATTAATGGAATAATATACCCATATATAATATTTTAAATTTAATATAACAAGTTTAAGTTCTCACTGTTTTGTCACAGTCCCCTCCATGTCTCCTAATGGTCACTATTCATGTAGGCATAATTTTTGGAGTTTTAAGGTGTGTTTGAGGGTTAAAATCTTAGATAATTATTTTATAAGTATGTTAAGATGTTTTTAAACCTATTAAACACATTTAAAGTTTGTTCACACTCCAAACTTTATGCAATCCCCACAAGCAGGCTCAAATCCCCATAGGTCATCTCAAAGGCAAAAATACAAAGTTGGTTTTTTAATCATTAGAAAGGTGTTTTGAGTATGTTTTAAACAAAATAATATCATTATGAAGGTAAACTTGTTCCTTTAGAGAGTATGTACAGGGCATGGGAAACCCTAGATTATCAAGCTTTGGGTATTTTCAAGAGATTTAACCATGGGAATTTAATGAAACTTTGTAATCTTGCTCTCATATACATGTACAAGGTGAATCAAAAGGTTTTTACCTAAAATTTTATGGATGTGTACATATTTTGGGATTGAGCGTTTGGAATAAGGCTAATTAGGCCTAAATGAGGGTAGGCTAATGAAGGAAGTGATAGTTAGAGGTGGAGTTGGGCTATGAAATTTGACACAGACATGGACAGAGGTCAATTACATCAAGGAGGTACCAATAAGATTACAAGGAATAAGTAATAGGTGTAATAATCTAAATTAATTCCAAAGATTCAAAAGAGGAGCTAGCTTGTGAAAGAAGATTCAAATCAAACTATAGCAAGTGAATGTCATCGGTTGGGTTTAGAACTAGCTAATGATGTTTTTGTAGACTTCTCCTCCATATCTCAGCATTAACATACAAACATAGTTCAAACACAATCACTGATATTCTTAATTCCTTATAAGGGTCTAATTTACAACATTATCCTAACAGGTTATTCTCAATCTCATAACATTTGTAATCCTTAAGAATACTTCAAAACCAATCATTTATTATAATTTGAACAAAAGTGATTCAAACAAGATTTACTTCATTGGTTTTATTAAATATTCAAGTATAAAATAATAATTCCATGTACGAATGCCATATATAGGCATACAATGTCAATAATACATGCATTGCCATATAGGCATACAAAAAATTACATCATGTCTAACAACATACTATCTAATATCGGGTGAATACATCATATACACATGTATAATACCAAAAATGCATACATTACCATATAGGCATACAAAAAAGTACACCATCTACAACATCCTAATCATCAAATAATTTCCCTCTCTTTGCCTTCTTCAAAGAAGACTCTCTTTGGGATGCCCTATTTGTAGATGGAGATATCCTGAATGCTTTGGATTGCTCTAAGGTTCGACTGTGGGTACTATGCTCATAGTTCGCTTGCATTCAAACTTGTTCAAATACAAAAAATATTATAAAATTAACAAGTATACATGAAACCAAGTTAAGAAACTCATGTTTTAAACTATGATAAAAAAATAATTTAAACATGCACTTACTACAATCTCATGGTCCTCCTCAATTTGTCATTGACACTTGACTGGGTCAGTGCTAAGTTCAATTGCATGAACAGGCATGTCAAATGATGAAGAAACATGAGGAGCTGTCACAATATTCATCTAAATCAGACTATCAAATGTCATATGATAGCCCTGCATATACAATACATTCATGCACATAAGTTATATTTTCCAAAGTATATAGTAAAATTATTAAAACAAAAGTACTAAATTACAATTCAAAATTACAAGTGAATATACATACCTTGGTGAGTACCTATGTAAATGACATTACAACAGTAATGCTTGAGTCTATCTCGATTTGCAATGATGGAGGAGTGTCCACCCTACTTATCATCTAAACAAACAACTTAATAATTAATAACTTGGGTAATTCATTGATTAAATAAGTTGCTAACAAACTTATTCTTGCATAAGATATGAAAAAATCTAATAAGGTCACGAGAAGCATGAATGTGACAAATGGATATGTGCAACATGTGACTTGTAACCACACTGAAGGCAAGAAATGTTAGTTTCATGAGGGATAATGATAAGATAACAAGGGAGGATTTTTGAGTGAATTTGTGAATTGAGTCATTGAATGCAAGTTAGGTGTTGAAAGATCCTTGATATGTACCTATATACACTAATTTGGATGCTTGTAGCTTTGTTGAGGTGTATTTCATATTTTGACCTGATTACTTGGTCATTAGGCATAATTGTCTTAAGGCAATGGCTTGGTATCATTAAGGAAAGTCCTATGAGTATTGGTGTGATAAAAAATCCCTTACAAATAGTCATTGTGATAAGACAAGTAACCTATATAGGTGTTTTTTAAGAAGTTTGTAAATTGAGTTTTAATCAGGTTAAGACATCTAGAGTGATAGGTTGCTTTTATGGGGGACATCTATACTTGAGCCTTTTAAGAGTTTCTAGAACCTTATAAAATAGGTCTTGTCAAAATCTAAAGAAACATATAGAATATAGAACTAAATATTATAAAGATAAGAGTGAAAAGACAATCTTCTTTACAAGTGCATGATTTTGGTTGCCCTATAGGTGACATTAGGTTAACTATCTATCTTTAGATTTCCCTTAATTTTTACAAAGGAAGGTATATATGTATACATTGCAAGTAGGTTGAGGTCAACAAAGGGTGATATAGTCTTGTCAACACTCAATATTCATTTTAGGGGGACTTTAATGATGAAAGGTATTATAATCTTATAGAGTCAGCATGTCACTCGAGTGATGAAAGTGCATGGATATAGATAAGACCTCTCCCCCAGCTATATATAGTAGGTCTTTGGTCCCCCTAAGTAGGTGATGGTATCAAACTAATCAACCCCATCTATCTATATGGGGTTGATGTCCCCTATTTGTATATATTCACAAGGCTTATGCCATATATATATATATATATATATATATATATATATATATATATATATATATATAGGTTATAGTTTATAGTTGACGCTCTCCCAATAAACCAATGGGATCTAATGGACACTCTCCCCACAAACCAATGGAATTGACTAAGTATAATGGGATCAAGAGGATATGCCATCTAAATTTATAACTCCATAGATAGAGATGAAATTATTATGCTTGAATGGAATCAAGATGGGAATTAAATTTCTAGCTATGACCATTTTGGATATCAATCATAGATATTTAACTGCTATATGTGATTAGGATAACAAAGAATCAAGTGCCTAGCTATGAGGCCAGCATTTAAAATAAAGGAGTGGTGTGCATATTGATGAATACATGCTATGCTAAATTAGGAAATTGATAAAAATATATTGTACCAAACAAATTATATCAAATGAAATACACACACACACACACACACACACACACACACACACACACACACACACACACACACACACACACACACACACACACACACACACACACACACATCTAATCCTACTGATTGGGATTGACCCGCTATGGGAACTACATATAATGGGATATCAAGCAAATGTTCAACTCATTATTCTGGTTATTAAAAACATAGTTGAAATGGAGGATGAGTTTCTAACAAGTTATTCCAATCCATGTTAATACATCAAATAATAAAAAGCCAAACAAAATTATATTAGGTATTTTATATTTTCTTACACAAAATCTACCAATGATGCAATTAAGGTGTATGAATGTAAATCTAGAGTATATAAGATTAATTTGAAAATTTACCTCTATAAATGTATATGGTCTCATACTAACATGGATATATGTAGTAGCCTGGTTGGCCCACTACCTAGTTGTGACATCAAAGGCAATGTCTCCTCCTGAAACACAAAAAAATACATATATATTATTCAATTTAAATGTGTAAATTAATTTTTACCTTTTTAATTTTCAAATATAACTTAAAAATTTAACATTAAATTTATATAAAAGATACCCGCATGTGTGTAGAGACTCCCAATGTATCTAAACCAAATGTGTGTGCCAACAACTCATTGGTCAAGACCATATCCTCCAAGCCCCCTAAAGCACCACCATCATCATTTGAAGGTCTAGTGCATATATGACCACAACATCTGCATGGGTGGGGTTGGGTATAACCACTAATTAGAGTATCTCAAGCATCTATCTCTTAAAGTCTACTTGCATGATGAACGAGTGTATCAATAAGCAAACTAAGCACATGCAAAGTGTCTATCTCCACAACCTCTGTTATTGTAGAGGCAATCTCCAGATGAAGTGGCTTTTGGGTTAGGATCCTTGTAGGTTGATTAGGTGCATGACATGCACTTGGTCAATCCTACATGGAGCCTTTCCCTCGGCCCTTAAACTCACCATAGTCAAAGTAGTTTGGAATTTGATTGAGGACAGACTTGCAATAGAGTTTCCTTAAAAGGTACAAAGGGACCTCATGGTTATTATAAGGGGGATATTCAAACACCATCTACCGTCACTCCTAAAAATTGGCTGTAATAAAATTATGTTAGCATCGATGGATTGGGAAATGTAAGTTATGCCAATCCATGTTAATACATCAAACAATAAAAATCCAAACAAAATTATATTAGGTATTTTATATTTTCTTACACAAAATCTACCAATGATGCAATTAAGGTGTATGAATGTAAATCTAGAGTATATAAGATTGAATTGAAAATTTACCTCTATAAATGTATATGGTCTCATACTAACATGGATATATGTAGTAGCCTGGGTTGGCCCACTACCTAGTTGTGACATCGAAGGCAATGTCTCCTCCTGAAACACAAAAAAATACATATATATTATTTGATTTAAATGTGTAAATTTTTTTTTACCTTTTTAATTTTCAAATATAACTTGAAAATTTAACATTAAATTTATATAAAAGATACCCGCATGTGTGTAGAGACTCCCAACGTATCTAAACCAAATGTGTGTGCCAATAACTCATCAGTCAAGACCATATCCTCCAAGCCCCCTAAAGCACCACCATCATCATTTGAAGGTCCAGTGCATATATGACCACAACATCTGCATGGGTGGGGTTGGGTATAACCACTAATTAGAGTATCTCAAGCATCTATCTCTTAAAGTCTAATTGCATGATGAACGAGTGTATCAATAAGCAAACTAAGCACATGCAAAGTGTCTATCTCCACAACCTCTATTATTGTAGAGGAAATCTCCAGATGAAGTGGCTTTTGGGTTAGGATCCTTATAGGTTGATTAGGTGCATGACATGCACCTGGTCAATCCTACATGGAGCCTTTCCCTCGGCCCTTAAACTCACCATAGTCAAAGTAGTTTGGAATTTGATTGAGGACAGACTTGCAATAGAGTTTCCTTAAAAGGTACAAAGGGACCTCATGGTTATTATAAGGGGGATATTCAAACACCATCTACCGTCACTCCTAAAAATTGGCTGTAATCAAATTATGTTAGCATCGATGGATTGGGAAATGTTTGGTCGTTATGGGAAATGGGGCATTGGTGGTCGAGTCAATAAATAAGGTACACATTTGATCTTTTATTATATTTTTGTTCTTCACCTCAGATGCTGATAATTTTTTAGCATAATAAGCCCTATAGTTATCCCTATATGACCTCCATCGATCAATTTGACTCATTATCGAGTCAACTTGACCTAATACTGACTCTAAGTTATTGAACAAATAGGTGCGATGGCTATTCGTGGAAGTGGGTTCCCTCATTCTCCTAATTATTTGCTCAATTTCAATTTTGTTCTCCCTTGTATGAGCAACTATATCCTCCTGACTACCTGGGGGATCTAGGGGAATTATAGGAGGGTTAAGGGGGTTGGGCGAAGGATTAGGTAGAGGGTTAGGTTGAGCATGCCGACCTGTTGAAGAAAAATAAAAAAATAAATAGATGTAATTCACATTCACAAAAAAATTAAAAAAATGATTTGATTTATAAAAAACCTACCTCTTCTTCATGATGGCATCATAAATCTCATGAATGGAGGTAAAAATGAAGATTTGCAAGCCAAAATATGAGCTTGAGGGTATATTGCAATCTTGCAGGCCAAAATATGAATGGGAAGCACCAAAACATGATTGTGAAGCCGGAAAGAATGATAGAAGTTGAGGGTTTTTTTGTTTTATACTTTAAAAAATGTGTATGCATTATGTTAAATTATAGGAATGTGTACACATTCCTATAACATGTACATGTTTCTATGAGTTAACATAACACATATTCATTATTGTTATAATGTGTACGTTTTATGGCTCAGGAATCCCGATCCATAATGTATACACATTATAATAATAACATGTACATGTTATGTTATAATGTGTACACATAGTGGGTTATGTCCATGGAATTTTCCCCCAACTCCGTGCACATACCCATAGCTTGTTAAGTGTAGTGGTCAATAAAAATATCAACTGTAAGTTGTTCTACAGACAAAGTACTAGAAGTGGACAAGATAGAAGAATAAACTTCAAAGATTTCATGGGTTGCTCAATTGATATATATAAAAGAGTAAGTTATTCTTGTAAGGATGGAGAGAGATTATTGTCATGCCAATCATGATGGATGTCAAAATCATGATGGCCAAGCATATCAAGTTAATTTATGTCGATATCATTTTTGTGGTGGACGTACGATAAGACTTGCCATTCATCAAGTTATTTGGAGCCATTATAAAAAATCACATGATTTGAAGATTCATCATCTAAAATTATTTCATTCTTAGAAGGTGTTCAATTAATGTGCCATTGATGGTAGGAATTTCTCATGATTTTCCAAATTTTAATGATTTGTTTGTTGAAGCTGCTAATGTCTACAATGCTATTTTAGAGTTTTTTATACAAGGTAAGTTTGCTCCAATAAAATGATGTATATGGAGATGATTATTTTGATGAAATTAAAAATTATTGAGGGTAGAAATGAGTGGTTACTACCATTTATCTTTTTCAATTTATGAACATGACAATATTTACCATAAAACCAACACCTTGTTATTTCCATAAGAAGCTAAAACAAATAAGGTCATTTCATGTATTCATCAACGAAGGTAGAAATTGTGAGCATATTAGTTATAGTTTGGGAAACACAAGATAAAATTATCTTATTGAATTTTAATGAAAAATGATCAGATGCGCAAAAGGAGAGGGATTTTTTGTAATATATGATAAGCCTCCTATGCATTGATACCATGATCAATAATTTTTAGACATTAAATCTAGTATTAGACACTTTACAATGTAAGTCTTGACCTAAATTCACCTTATATAACTTGTGTGTATGCTCTTATTTTAGTCACTAAAATTGACATTTAATGCTGAAACAATGCACTTATGACCATCCTTTCATACACACTTAGCTCATGCCTAAAACAACAACTCTAAACCACTATTTCTCTACTTCTATGTGGATGACCATTTTCCTTGAGCATCTTTGATATAAAATATTTGAATTCCTCATTTCAAGTAGTCTAAAATCACTATTATAATGATCAACACTTCTAGTTTCACTATCTATACTTCTTAGATAAGGTCACTCCATGATTATCACACATGTTGGTAGTGTTTGAATCTGTTGGTTTCACCCTCCTGCCAAACAATTAATTTCTCAAATTCAAATTTAACTAACAAGTCATCATACATGTTTTTCAAGTCCTATTTGAGAAATTTCCCAAAATACCACTATATAAGCATATTTTTCATTCATTTATTCACTATATGACAAGAGGCTTTTATGTTGTAAACATCAAAATTATTCTATCCACACATTGAGAATAAAACACTCATTTTTCCTAATGATAAGTTTATACAACCCAAATAACCCTAAGCTAAGTTTGCAAACATCTCTAAGGCCACAAACCATTTTTGAAGTGCATAATTACACCAAGATTGCATCAACATATAATATTACACTAGTATTTCACACACACCATCATAGCATGGGATAACTACATGGAGTTTGATCGCTCTTTGAAGTATTGGTATGTAGGCAATGCTCAACACAAGGGGTGTTAAGGTCAATAAAAAATTTGACCACTAAACCATTTTTCTCCACCTATTGTATTTATCCTTAATTATCTATCAAACTAAGGTTTTAAGTGAAGAAGAAGGTACACAACTGCTTCAATAGGAAATCAAATGACTTTGATCACACACACATGACTTTCAAGAAAATACACATTGATATAGTTTTAAATAGAGGGAAAAAACATTATTGGACATTGACGCTCCCTACAAACAATAACACAGGTCAAAATTATATGAATAGTGTGGCCTTGTCCCAAATTTAAGTGAAGCCCTATTCACAATTCACATACATCTCACATAGTGTGACAATCAGTTACACAAGTGTCATTGAAATCATCCATATCTGAGTGCCAACTAAATTATTTATCTTCTTTCTTTCCTTATTTAGTATCCTTCCATAAATAACAAGTTCCAAATCAGAAACACTTAATTTATGCTTATTTAATACATTCTAATTTTTTTTCAAGTATTTATCTGAATTAGATTATATATATTCTTCTACTACCAATTTTGATAAAATATATTGGTGAACCTACCTATAGGTTTAATATTACAAACCCTAACCATTCATGTTCCTAGGGTTTTTCACCTTTTTATTGTTTCTAATTGATGTATTAGGGTTTTCATATTTGGTAAATTTTTTGTTAACGAGAATCTTATGTGTTTATATTTCATGTTTTAATTAATCTAACAAAGTTATTTCTACCTCTCTTAGAAGAAGTGCTAGACTAAGTGGTGCCCAGGTTGAGTATACTCAAATTTTTTTTTGATAAGGCACATAAGACAAATAAGCACAAAGTTATATCAAAACCTTTAGATATTAATTGCATAAATTGAATATATAGAATTGCATGGCAATACATCAGAGCATGAATAATATAATAAAGACATCATTGACTCTATAGATGAGAATTTAAATGTAACTCCACCTATAGGTGATGAACAACCAAAGTTTAATAAAGTGAAAATTATTAAGAAATTTCAAGAAGTAATCTGTGATCAACATCATAATTATCATACAATTTTACAAACTCTTTTAAAAATAAAAATTGCAAGCATGGTTAATACATATGAGAATTTTACTGCTATGGATTCCTTACCTTTCTCTGCATCATTTGATACAACTTATATACCAACATCTACTATGGGGGAAACCCAAATGTTTCAATAGATCAATATGCCCATCTATATTTGGTCAATCTTTACACTGCCTTTGGTTATCAAACATTCTAGTCCCGATGTGCAATCCCTTATGCAAGAGGTTTTAGCCTTGTAAACTGAGGTTTTACATTTGGAACAAGGTGCTTCAAAACCTAATTATGCACTTGATTCACATACTTTATTAAATATTCCATTGGCTCAACATATTTCAACATATCTTTTATTAATTAGTTTTGTGGCACCAAAGCTTACATTGTATGATGTAAAAAGTGACCATGAGTAAAATTTGAGATAATTCCATGCAACATGTTTGAACTATGCATCTAATGATAGGTTGTTAACGAAGTCATCTCTAATAATTTGAAAATAATATGCACTCAAATGGTTTTATGATTTACCACATTAATCAATTGATGCATTCAATTCTTTAGTATATTTGTTCCTTTCACACTTCTCAATCAATATAAGTGAAAATATTTCATATTCTCATATTGCTTAGCTCAAACAAGAATCCAACATGCATATCACTAAATATGTATTAAGGTATAAAACCATGCTATCTAAGATGATGAATCTTATAAGACATATTTGATATAGACACAATAACAATTAAGGATCATGATGTAAATATATAAATTTATAATTAGGTTCCTTAAAGATAATAAGTACATTATTATGACTGTTATAGGCATAATACCAATTAAGGATCATGATGTAAATATGTAAATTTTATGTAATGGTTATAAGAGTAGCATTAAATATATGACTTTTGAGAAGACCAAAAATAAAATCATTTTCAAATGAGTTAGGGTCATCAATACACTAAAATTTATCATTCTATGAAAGCATAATTACATTGCTAACTTGTCTGATATGGTTTGATCTACTTTTAAATCTAAAATACTCTTGATTAACTAGTTGGTATTGGTTACTCTAAAAAATATTTTGTAATGAAAATGAAATCATAACATAAGATATATATTATCTATAATATACTAGAATAGTCAAAATCCTCCCTCCTAAATTTATAAGAAATATGAAGATATATTAATTTAAAAAGAGTATGAATTGGTTTCATACATAAATATTTTTTTTAGATATGTTTCTTGGATTACGGGCCCTTACCCAAATAAAATCAGAGATCCAAATAAAATAGGCTTGGGTTGAGAACAAAAAGCTACCAAGGCATTTGACCAAAAAAATTCATCGCATTAACAATCTATTTTGTTATTAAAACACCATTAATAACAAAAGTATCCAAAAGTTAGTAATTTTAAATTTACCAAGATAAACTTACTAATTCCCTTTAATCCAATGCTATAAAAACCAAAAAACACTTATAGAAAACACCTAAATCTCATTCTAGTAGAGTGACATGAGCCCCACCCCAATTTGCACACATAACTTCACTATCCAACATGGTAAGATCACTTATAGGCCCCACCTATCCTACATCATCCTGAACCTCCAAAATGAATGTCACTTGGTCCATCATCTTTGTTGTCAGGCCTGCATTACCTAATACCACAACCGATAGACACCTTACCACCACCATCCTTTTACAATGATCCCCCCAACCCAGTCTTGCCTGCAGCCCCCCCAACCCCATCCACACCCCGTGCCCCCCCAACCCCCCCCACCCCCCTACCTCTTAGCTCTCTTCTTTTCAAACCAAGGTGGAGATGGAAACCACCCACGTGCAAACCCATGAGTCAGAACCTCCACCACCTGAAACCTCTCCAAAGACCTACGAACCACATGCCACTTAGATAAAAAAAGGAAAGGGAGATTTAAAATCTTTCAAAATAGGGATAACTATTCATTGCTCTACCTCCATAGCCTCTTTCCTAGAACACCATTTATCCAATTCCTGATGAAACTCAACATAGAAGCATAATGCTCCTCTAATTTCCTAAACATAGATATTGGAATAAAACCCAAACCATCTTTCCCAGAAAAGGGAAGCTCCACAAATAGACCTTCCTTCACCTTGTCCATTTTTATAAGCAGGCTTCCTCGACTATCTGGCTAGACAAAAAAGGACACTAAGTTTTTTATATGAGATTTATCTGAGATGACCGTTAACAAATTAATTACAAACAACACTGCCAGATCCTAATTGGCCTTCACGCTTCTACTAACTGCCAACAATTCATCCCTAACACCTTTTCAATAGCCTTTGTCATCTCTAGAGTCGAGGCCTAAAAAAATTACTCAGTTGGGTCCTTGACACCTTGCCTGCAAATCCCATCTCCTTGGGAATGCCTCCTCAAAAGCACAATGACCAAACTAACATTTTAACCAGCTTAGAGTCCATTGCCAAATAAACCAAAACTAAACTCCGTTATTCCTCATTTCTCATAAGGAAAGAGGGGGGCTTCCCATAAAAGCCACCAACCCAAGGCACTGCACATTCGAGAGAAACCAAAAAATAATTTACCACACATTATCATTAATGCTTTCATCATTAAACTTACCTCTTCCTCCCACATTCCACGAAAGGATAACTTATGATAATTCTACCATTCCAATCCCTATACAATCATGCTAATGTTCTTTGCAATTATCAGCTTGCATATCCTCCATTTGGTCTATGCCCACATTAGCCAAAATTTTGACCACCCTATTACTTTTCCTAAAGCAATGAGAACTAGACCAACCTCTAAGCTAAACTCGACCAACCTCTAAACTAACCCAATAATAACTAAACCTGAGTCAAGATATTCTTTGGATGCTAAGCTTTAGCATTTTACTTCGAAAAAGTCTAAATAATAAATTGAAAATCTCCCTCAATTTCCAGAAACTCCACCCCACATGAGAGAGCTAAGATTATACCAATGATCACTACCTATACTTCAGCGTTATTATTGATCCCATCTATCCATTGAAATAAAATGTTGCCCAAATTACAAACCTATTACAATTTTTGATCATATAACTTACTCTAAAAACTCTCAAATTACCTTGACAAACTTCATCGAAATTGAGCTTATACCACCTTAGATCTAAGAGCCACCAAACAACCAAAGCTTAATTATTATTCTTAACCAAGACTATCATCAACCCTTTAAAAAAAAATATATATATACATACATCTTATTATAAAAATTAAAGAATCATTCTTTTTCCTTTTTATCATAAAAGTACAATTTAATTTCTTATTCCTACAAAATATTACTTTAATGAGTATGATAGTTTATGTATCCACATAAACATTGTGGTTGTTTCCCTTTTTAATATACAAACAAAAAAATTATATTCTTATAATAAAAAGATTTACGGTAGAGTTTCATATATGAATGTTCCAATATTCAAATCTACAATAAGCATTATCATTCTTTTCACCATTGAACATATCTTTGTGAGAAAGCTTAGGTTCCCTAAGCAAAGTACTATGATTGATATAGACACAATAACAATTAAGGATCATGATTTAAATATATAAATTTAAAATTGGGTTCCTTAAAGATAATATAGGCACAATAACAATTAGGATCATGATTTAAATATATAAATTTAAAATTGGGTTCCTTAAAGATAATATAGGTACAATAGCAATTAGGATCATGATGTAAATATATAAATTTTATAGAATGGTCACAAGAGTAATATTAAATATAAGATTTTTGAGAAGACTAAAAGTAAAATCATTTTTGAATAAATTAAGGTTATTAATATATTAAAAATTATCATTATATTAAAATATAATTATATTAGTAATTTGTTTTATATGGTTCCAATTATTTTTAAATTTAAAATATTTTTGATTAATTAATTGGTATTGGTTATTATAAAAAATATTTTGTAATGAAAATGAAATATTATAAACCTTATGATTAATTATGTATTTTTGTAAAAATAATAATATTTTTATAATGAAAACGTAGTTCTTTTTTAAGAGTTGTAGGTTCATGTGATCCTCTTTCGTGTTACTTGTTTTGCATGTTTCAAAATATTATCATATAAAATTATTTTAATGTTTTTTAAAACAAAAAAGGATTTATAATTTAATTGAAATTAATTATAATATATTACAAAAGTTAATAATATTACCCTTATTATCTCATAAGTGATTGAAAATTAATTATTGAAAAACAATAAACACTTAAATACTAATTAATCTTCTTACCACACGGAATAACATATCACAAATATTACACCAATCAAACAAATATAAATTTTCATAAATAAAAAAAAAATCCGAATAATTTTAATAAAATACATACCTTTATTCATAAAATAAAATAAATTAAATTCTAAAAAATAACCATTCTTAATGGCTTACCTAAAGCTACCACACCCTAATTTTCAACATTGCCATCTGTATGTATAGAGTACGTTTCGTACCATCCACTAAACGGAGTGGGATGCATGAGATGGTAAAAGACGATAAAAGTTTTGGTAGGAATAATGTGAACAAATTATCACTAAATGCATGTAAAACCCACCCTGGACTCGTTAAACCTTGTCAAGCCATCACTCTCAATGGCTTTGGTGGATCTTTTTAAATAGAATTTGAACATTTTTTTTTTTAATGTATTTATTTATTAGTCTTTGTTAAGGTAGGTTTATAGGAATAGGTTTTCAATCAATCAATTTTTGTTTAGTCAATTAAAATTTTAAAAATATATTTTAATAATTATTAAAAAAATTAATAAAATTTATTATATAAATATTAATATATTTTTTAAATATTATTTAAGAATACATTTTTCAATTTAATGTAGTTTTAACAATACATTTTTAAATAATATTATTTATTACATTTTATTATTATTGTTTATAATTATATCGATCTTTTTTTATTTTCTTTAGTTTGCAATCAATTGATATGATTTATAGAGTGTTTATTATAATAAGGTACATATTTTTGGGACATACATTGACAACTTTTAATTATTTAGAAAGATGTGATTTATAATTTAAAAAAAAAATCTTATATTGTGTTATGAGATAATTTAGAGCGTTTCAATTCTAATTAATTTGATATCCTCAAACTTAATCACAAAGTAAGATATATGACCTCTTGTATTTACTACCTAGCATCTTCTTTTATTCTTCTAAACTATGAATAATGTCTAATGTTTTATCTCATTTTCTCTTCCATGCTATATTTTAGATTTTATATTTATTGTTATCCCATTTTTTAGTTTTAAATTAGATGCAAGGTACATTTGACTTCAATTTTTAATAAGTTGACAAATTATAAAAACTTACAAACATCTTGTTAATCCCTACCAACACAGAGATAGTATAGCGTCCACCCCAACAAATAATATTTTAGCTCTAATTAATCATAATTAATCCTCGTGTAGTATTCATTGTTGTGTTCAACTTACATTATAAATTTTTATACAAGTTCAACCATAAATATTTTTTAATACAAAAGTAGGACTAGCTACTATGCGAGGATTAGTCGGTCTAATGATGAAGAATTTGTATCAGAGAGATAGTGTTTTCATAGTCCATGAAGTAAAGAATATTTTTCCCTAATTAAATCGTGTAAAATATTTTAAATCAACGTTTTAGATCACACTTTATGAACCATTATATTATTCTCTCACCCTGAAAAAAATTATATTTTTAAAAGAAATCACAATGTAACATTTATACTATAAGAAGAATTATGTCCCTGAAATATATAAACTTATAGGGAGTGCGAAGTGGTCTTATATGCCTACATTTTATCATCAAGTTTAAAAGGATCTTTCGTTTTCTTTTCTTTTCTTTATATGATAAAATATAATTTATTCATTATTTTTTATAAAATATTACCTTTTTTAGTATAATAATTTAAAAAGGCACATAAACATTCGGATTTTTTCTTTGATCATTACAATTTTATAAATAAATGGTTAAATAGGGGATGAGACCGGAATCGTGTCATGAGTGAATTTGGCAGAATGGATACCCCTATATCTTTAACACTAAGCTCGAGAAATATTTTGTACATCTAATCCTTATAAAAAAAGAGTTTCAATAATAAAAATTTCAATCTACTATATTAAAGACAAAATTTCGATTCTCTACATATAGTAAGTATTATGCTTGATATACACAATTACAATTAAAAATCATAATTAAAAATAAAATAATCATATAAATTTAGATTAAAAGATTTATATCTAAAATACATTTCCCATTATAATCAATATATTTTATATAATTTTGAAATATTGAATATTATATTTATACGATAAGAAATATAACGTGCTTCTTTAAAAATGAATATCATATTTTTATACCTCATCTCAACGATTACTTTTTAAAAGGAGAACCTCTCTTATCTTGTAATATGATATTAATTAAGATTTCATATAACTCAAGAAGAAAATACATAATATTTAGTCATTGATTGCAAATTTTAAATTTTTTAAATAAATAATATGATTAATAATATTATATCTTTTTATATATATATATAATTTGATGTTGAAAAAGAAAATAATGAAATCTTTTTTCTTGTTAAATGATATTTTATTTTAATTTAAAATTAATAATATTATTTTTTTATAAAAATTTAAAATATTTTATCAACGTATTTGTCCTCTCCTACCCCACATCTCCCCCACACACTATCAATGGGACTTTGTTGATAAAGATACCATTGATAAGTTAAAAATTGAACAATAATTGCACGGACTCCATTCATATTCTAGTCATGATGGGAGTTCTTAGTACTTACGAAAGCTACGTTTTCTTTATTTCAAGCCTGGCAAAACTTTATTTCAAAAAAAGCCAAATTGTACCAAATGTACTCTATTTTAAAATTAATGTTATTTTAATAAAAATATATTTTAGTAATATTTTATCTCATGTTTATATAAAAAAGTATTTTTAAAAAATCATTTTATTAATACTTTTAAGTTGTAAATATTTATGCATGGTTGATATCGTTAATCATAATATTAATAATTATATTAAAGTGTAATGAAAACATTTACAAAGACAATAAAAATGAAGTTTTATAATAGTGGTATAAGATATGCCAAAAGAAAAGCAAAAACCATTTTAAGATGATTTAAATATATATTATTAAAAATTCAATAAAAAATTATATTATAATTAAAATTCTTCAAAGAACGTGCAAGTATTTAGTAAAAAATGAAAGGACAACAATACCGATAAAAAACTAAATCTATCAAAAGAGAAATGTGACATGAAATGTATTGCTTGTTCTTTCTTTTTTATACTGTGATATATGCATTATCTTGCATTATTGCATATATAGGAAAAGAGAAAAGAGGAGAGATGTAAAAGACTTACAGGGAACAAACTTTTGAGATTTCAATAAAACTTAGTCCTTAACATTTAGCGTTCCCAATATCAATTGTTATTTTCTTCAATGTCAAATTTTGTAACTTATATCTTGTTGAAGTCCAAGTCATTATTTATGAAACTCATTTTAGATTTTTACAAATAATAAGAAAAATCAGAGCATGCTTAAGGTTATTCACATCCCATGTTAAATTGAGTTAAGACCATATGTAACACTAAATATATAACTTTTGAGAAGACCAAAAACAAAATTAATTTGAAATAAGTTTGAGCCATCTAACACACCAAAAATTACCATCACACCAAAATATAATTAAAATTCTCTTTGATTAGTTAGCTGAAATTGGTTACTTCAAAAATATTTTGTAGTGAAAATAAAATATCATAAACTTTATGATTAATTATACATTCTTATAAAAATAAGAACTTTTTCTCTAATAAAAACAAAACTCTCTTTTAAGAATTATATACTTATGTGATTCTTTTTGATATTATTTATTTTACATATTTTATATTATTATTATATAAAATCATTTAAAAATTTAAAAAAGAATTGAAAAAAATATAATTTAATTAAAGTAGATAATAATATATCACAAAGATTCAATAATATTATTCTTGTTATCTTATTATCATTTCGAAATTGATTATTTTAAAATAATAATTATTCAACAAATACTAATTAATATTATTACCACACTTAATAATATAATATAAATACTCCAACTAAATAAATATAAATTTTCATAAACATTAAAAATAAAAATAAAAATAAAAATAAAATTCAAATAATTTTAATTGAATCCATAGCTTTATTCATAAAATTTATTAAGGGCAGGTTTATTCATCAATAAAATGTAATAAATCAAATTTTACAAATAACAATTCTTAATGGCTTAGCTAAAGCTACCACACCTTCATTTTCACATAAAGGTCATCATTACTATCTCTATCTCAATGCATGGAATAAAGGAGACCATGGAGGAATAATGGAATTGGAGCGTCTTGTAAAATTTTGTACTTGTTAATAGTGCTATTGCTTAAAACCTTGTCTTGTCAATGGTTTTGGTGTAACTTTTTAAATAGAATTTAGCATTTATTTTTTAAAAAATTGTATATGGATTAATAGGTTTAACAATGAAGAATTTGTATGAAAGACATATTTTCATAATTTATAAAATTAAAAAGATTTTTTTAATTAAATTGTTTAAAATATTTTAAAGTATATTTTGTTTTTAACTTCGAAAAATATATTTTTAAAAGGAATCATAATATAATATTTTTGTTATATCAAGAATTGTACTTTTTATTTACAAATATTAGGTTTATAAAAAATATAAAAATATATAAATTTATAGGGTGTAGAAAGTGGTCTTATAGGTCTACATTTTATTGTGGAGTTTAAAAATATATTTCATTTTTTTTCGTTTTCTTTACACAATAAAAATATAATTTATTCATTATTTTTATAAAATATCATTATTTTTTAAATATAATAACTTAAAAATCCATATTAATTTTGTGATTTTTCATTTCTTTTCAATATATAAACAAATAAATTTTATTTTTATAACCAAAACATTTCCATTACAAATTTATATAAATGATTCAATAGTCAAATGTTTGATATATTATAAGACAAAACTTCAATTCCCTTATATATAATAAATACAATATAATAATTAGCATATATACTTATAATTAAAGATCATAATTTAAAAAATAAATGAAATATTTATATCTAAAATGTATTTTCTATTATAATCAATATCTTTTATTTAAAATATAAAATACTATCATATGAATGATAAGGAACATAATGTGTTTTTTCTAAAATTAACATCATATTTTTATAGAGTACGATTACCCTGTTATATTGAATTTGTAAATATATGATAGAATTTGATGTTAGAAAAGGATATAAATATATTTTCCATTATAATCAATATCTTTTATTTAAAATATAAAATATTATCATTCATATATAGAGAAAATAATCGTTTCTTTAAAAATGAACATCATATTTTTATACAGTATGATTACCCTAAGTATATGATATAATTTGTTGTTGGAAAAGAAATTAATGAAGTTTTTATTCTTTCTTAATATAATATTTTAATTTAATTTAAAATTATTATTATTTTTAATAAAATATAAATAATTTTATTGTAAACACTTAAAAATAACTTTTATATATTTATTATTTATTTTTAAAATATTTTTATACTTGTTTATTATTAATTTTAAATTAAATTATCAATGTTTTTAAATTGTAATCTTATTTTTACAAGGATTAGATGTATAGAATATTTCTTCGATTTAGTGTTAAAGATTGAAAGGTATCTATTCTATCAAATTCATCCAGGGCATGATCCTAACTTCATCCCTTTTTAATATCTCTTAAGATTTATAAGGTGAATTGATTACACAACACCTTTTATACCATCATTCATATGATAAGGAATATAATATATTTCTTTTTAAAATAATATCATATTTTTGGAGAGTACGATTATCCTACTATATTAAATCCTTGTAATTATATGATAGAATTTAATGTTAGAAAAATATATAAATATATTTTCCATTATAATCATTATCTTTTATTTAAAATATTATCATTCATTTATGAAGAATATAATCGCTTCTTTAAAAATGAACACCATATTTTTATACAGAATGATTATCCTATTATATTGAATTCTCTAAGTGTATGATAGAATTTGATCTTGGAAAAGAAAGTAATGAAATTTCTATTCTTTCTTAATATAATATTTTAATTTAATTTAAATTTAATTTTTATTTTTTTAATAAAATATAAATAATTTTATTGTAAACACTTAAAAATTACTTTTATATATTTATTATTTATTTTTAAAATATTTATATACTTGTTTATTATTAATTTTAAATTAACTTGTCACTGCTTTTTAATTTAAATTTTGTTTTTACATGGATTAGATGTGTAGAATATTTTTTTGGTTTAGTATTACAGATTGAAAGGTATTTATTCTATTAAATTTGCCCAGGGCACGATCCTAATTTCATCCCTTTTTAATATCTCTTAAGATTTGTAACTTGGTGAATGACTACACAACACATTTTATACTATCATCCTTATCATTAGACTACAATCCACTTAATCAACAATATATTGCACACATGATTAAAAAAATAGTGCGCTAGTGTACTTGAAAGTGCCTTAAGCCTACTCATATTGGTCATCGCAGCAAGCTTCGTTATTGCCAAGCCTAGCGTTGAGCCTCCCTTTGATAACGTGATTTTTAATGAAATTTTGGGGATTTTTATGTATCCAATGAATCATCATTTACCACGTAACAGAGAAATAAATTTAATTTTTGTTTAGTTTAAATTTCATGTATGTAAAAAGAGGATTAAATGCTCGCTCGTTTGCTCATACTTCAATGCGTGCTCACCTTTCACCACCATGTGTAGAGCACTTCAGTGTTACTCCACATCTCTTCCGCTCATTTTTTCTCCCCATTTTTAAGCTACTTATCCAAATCATGAAAATTAACTTGTCAATGGTGATACTCAATTCTATGTATGGTGGGGGTTATGAGTACTCACAAAAATTAGGTTTCCTTTATTCCAAGCTCTACAAAGCTTTATTTGGGAAAAAAGCACATTGTACCGAAGTTACTATATTTTAAATTTAATATTATTTTAATAAAAATGTCTTGTTTTAATATTTTATTTAATGTGTATATTTTATACGAAAGAGTATTTTTTAAAAATCATTGTATTAATATTTCTAGGTTTTAAACATTTATGTATAGTTGAAATTGTTAATTATAATATTAGTAATTATATTAAGGAGACACAATAAAAACGTTGATAAAGACAATGAAAATGAAGTATCATAATAGTGGTACGAGATGTGACAAAAGAAAATTAGATTTTATCTTAAGATGACTTAAATACACACAAGTAAAAATCTAACAAAAAACATAATATAATTAAAATTCTTGTGAGAGCCTTAAAAAATAAAAGGATAATACTAACCAGAAACCAAATCAATCAAGTGGAAATGTGACATGGAATGCATCACTTGTTCTTCCTTTTTTCTACTCTGGTTGTATACATTATCTTACATTATTACATATTTGTCAAGAGAGAAAAGAGGAGAGATGTGAAGGTCTTACAAGGGACAAACATTTGAGATCTCAGTAAGACTTAGTCTTTGACGTTTAGCATTCCCAATGTCAATTGTTATTTTCTTCAATGTCAAACATCATGACTTATGTATCTCTAAAGTCCAAGTCACTTTTTTGGTAACTTGTTTTAGGTTTCCACAAGTAACAAGAAGGCTCAGATCATTCACATTCCATGATGGACGTATATTTTTTTATTTAGATAACTACAAACATTGAAAAGTCAAGTGGATGTGTGCAATTTTTTAAACAATAGTATAAATCTCTCCAAGAGTACCATTGACTAAGCCAACCTCGACCCACAAATTGACAGTTAACATAACTAATTGACCCTTCAATAAAAGAATTTTGGTCTCTAATTGATCATCATTAGGAACTCTATTTCTTTTTTGGGTATGCTCTTCATTACTACATGCAATCAACATATTTAATGATGTCAATATTTATTTATTATGTGTTGTAGCAAAACTAATTGTTGTGAATTAACATGTTGAAGAATGAAATGAATATTTTTCTTCTAAAGTCAAGGATGCGTCTGTTAGACATTAGAAAATTTAAATCTTTAACTTTTGGTTCAATATTTTGAATATTCAATAAAATATTTTGAAACCCACATGATATGGATCAAAACCGTGTTAATGGGAAATTATGTGCAATGTGGTAACAATGTCGAAACTTTACCAAATGGTTGACCTATATGATGTTCTAACTTACATTGGAATGGCTTGTACTAGAAGTAAATGACCCAAGTCATTGTTAAGGATGATATATCTAACTCCAAATTGATCACACTTATGTTGTGGGAAAGGCTTACACAAATACTAGTCAACACATGTCAATAATTTATATCCTATGAAACACATTTCATCAATGAGAATGTATTGGATATGTTTCAAATATTTTCTTAAATTTGCAAGTGCCTATCTTTATCATGATTTTTATTTACTTTATAAGCATCAGAATACTTGAATGTATTGTTGAAGCATTAATATTAAATTTTACAATCCCAGTTGGGGTGGAAAATAAAAAGGGTGAATTTTTAATTGCTTGTGAATTCATTATCAATTTGATTTTTCTGATAAGGTAATACTTTACTCTACTACCAGTGCCTTGAATTACCATTTTCAATGGATAAATATATCTCATTTAAATGTAGTGGTGAATAAAAATATCAACTACAAGTTGGTCTGTAGATAAAGCACTATAAGTGGACAAGATAGAAGAATGAACTTCAGAGATTTCATGGGTTACTCAATTGATATCTATGAAAGAGTAAGTTATTCTTATAAGGATGGAGAAAGATTATTGTTATGCCAATCATGATGGATGTTAAAATCATGATGGCCAAGCATATCAAGTTAATTTATGTCGATATCATATTTGTGGTGGACCTGCGATAAGACTTGCCATTCATCAAGTTATTTGGAGCCATTTTAGACAATCCCATCATTTAAAGATTCATCATCTAAAATTATTTCATTCTTATAAGGTGTTAATAAATGTGCCATTGATGGTAGTAATTTCTCATGATTTTCCAAATTTTAATGATTTATTTGTTGAAGTTGCTAATGTCTACAATGTTATTTTGGAGTTTTTTAGACAAGGTAAGTTTACTCCAATAAAATTATGTATATAGAGATGATTATTTTGATAAAATTATAAATTATTGAGGGTAGAAATGAATGATTACTACCATTTCTCTTTTTCAATTTATCAACATGATGATATTTATCATAAAACCAACACCTTGTTGTTTCCATAAGAAATAATAGTTACAACGAATAAGGTAATTCCATGTACTCATAAATAAAGGTGGAAATTTTGAGCATATTAGTTATAGTTCGGGAACACAACATAAAATTATCTTGTTGAATTTTAATGAAAAATTATCAAATGCACGAAATAAGAGGGATTTTTTGTAACATATGACAAGCCTCCTATGCATTAATATCATGATCAATAGTTTTTAGACATTAAATCTAGTATTAGACACTTTACAATGTAAGCATTGACCTAAATTCACCTTATCTAACTTGTGTGTATATGCTCTTGTTGTATTCACTAAAATTAACATTTAATTCTAAAAAAATGCACTTATGGCCATCCTTTTGTATACACTTAGCTCATACCCAAAGCCATGACTCTAAGATGCTATTCTTCTACTTCTATGTGGATGACCCTTTTCCTTGAGCATTTCTGATATAAAATATTTGAATTCCTCATTCAAAGTAGACTAAACTAACTATTATATCAATCCACACTTCAAATTTAGTTGTCTCTAATTCTTAGACAAGGTCACTCCTTCATGATTATAACACTTGCTAGTAGTGTTTGAATCTGTTGGTTTCACCCTCCTGCCTAATAACAACTAATTTATCAAATTAAAATTTACCTAAGAGGTCATAATTCATGTTTGGCAAGTCCTATTTGAGAAATTTCTCAAAATACCACTATATAAGCATATTTTCCATTAATTTATTCACTATATGGTAAGAGGCTTTTATATTGTAAACATCATAATTATTCTAACCACACATTGAGAAGAAAACATTTATTCTTCCCAATTATAAGTTTATATAACCCAAATAGCCCTAAGCTATGTTTGAAAACATCTCTAAGGTCACAAACCATTTTTGAAGTGCATAATTACACCAAGATTGCATCGACATATAATATTACATTAATATTTCACACACACCATCATAACATGGGATAAATGCATGGAGTTTGATCTCTCTTTGAATTATTAATATGTAGGTAATACTCAATATAAGGGGTGTTGAGGTCAATAAAAAATTTAACCACTAACCCTTTTTTCTCCATCTATTGCATTTGTCCTTAATTATCTATCGAGCTAGGGTTTTAAGTGAAGAAGGTACACAATGGCTTGACTAGGAAATCAAATGACTTTGATCACACATATATGACTTACAAGAAAATACGCATTGATATAGTTTTAAATAGAGGTTAAAAAACATTATTGGACACTGACGCACCCTACAAACAATAACACAAGTTGACATTATACGAATAGTGCGGCCTTGTCCCAAAAGCCCTGTTCACAATTCATAGACATCTCACATAGTGTGACAGTGAGTTACACAAGTGTCATTGAAATCATCCATATATGAGTACCAAATAAATTATTTGTCTTTTTTCTTTCCCTATTTAGTATCTTTCCATAAATAACAAGTTCCAAATTAGAAACACTTAATTTATGCTTATTTAATACATTCTAATTTTATACATGTATTTATTTGAATTAGATTATATATATTCTTCTAATACCAATTTTGATAAAACATATTGGTAAACCTATCTATTGGTTTAATATTATAAACCCTAACCATTCATGTTCATATGGTTTCCCACCTTTGTATTATTTCTAATTGATGTATTAGGGTTTTCATATTTGGTAAATTTTTTGTTAACGAGAATCTTATGTGTTTATATTTCATATTTTATGCAATGTAACAGAGTTATTTATACCTTTCTTAGAAGAAGTGCTAAACTAAGTGGTGCCTAGGTTGAGCATACTTAAATTTATTTTGATAAGGTACATAAGATGGACAAGCACAAAGTTATATCAAAACCTTTAGATATTAATTACATAAATTGAATATGTAGAAGTGCATGACAATACATCAGAGCATGAATAATATAATAAAGATAACATTGACTCTACATATGAGCATTTAATTGTAATTCCACCTATAGGTGATGAAAAACCAAAGTTTAATAAAGTGAAAATTATTAAGAACTTTAAAGAAGCAATATGTGATCAAACCTCAGAATTATCATATAATTTTATAAACTCCTTTAGAAATAAAAAGTGCAAGCATGGTTAATACATCTGAGAATTTTACTATTATGGGTTCCTTACCTTTCTCTGCATCATTCAATACAACTTATATACCAACATCTATTATGGGGGAAACCCAAAGGTTTTAATAGATAAATATGCCCATCTATACTCGGTTAATCTTTACACTACATTTGGTTATCAAACATTCTATTCCCGATGTAAAATCCCTTATGAAAGAAGTTTTAGCCCTGTAAACTAAGGTTTTACATTTGAAATAAGGTGCTTAAAAACCTAATTAGGCACTTGATTCACATACTTTATTAAATACTCCATTGGCTCAACATATTTCAACATATCTTTTATTAACTAGTTTTGTGGCACCTAAGTTTACATTGTATGATGTAAAAAGTGACCATGAGAAAAATTTGAGATAATTCCATGCAACATGTTTGGACTATGCATCTAATGATAGGTTATTGACCAAGTCATTTCTAATAATTTTAAAATAATATGCACTCAAATGGTTTTATGATTTACCACATTAGTCAATTCATTCATTCAATTCTTTGGTATATTTGTTCCTTTCACACTTCTCAATCAATATAAGTGAAAATATTTCATATTCTCATATTGCTTAGATCAAACAAGAATCTAACAAGCATACCAATAAATATGTATTAAGGTATAAAACCATGCTATCTAAGATGATGAATCTTATGGTAGATAAAGAATTTCAAGATATATTTGAATAAAGCTTGCTTACACCACTACATGAGTCCATTATGTTCAATAAGTTTCCTTCATCCATAGATTTATGTCACATAGTAAAAGAAAGAGAGCTCAAATTATTAGCAATGAATACGTTAAAGTATGAAACCAACCTAGTTTCTAATACTCATGCTAAGAATCCAAGTAAGCCACCATACAAGGTGGGACCAAATTATAAGAAGAATGATCAAAAAGAAATAATGAATGTCATTTTTGAACTTACTCTACACATTGTATTATCAGTTCTTCCAAGGAAGTAATTTACCAATTTTTTAGAATCTCCATACAAGGTATTATAAAATTTATTGGAGTGCCAACCTCATATAAGTCTCTCCTATTAAATAGGATGATGTGAGTAAGCCTTTTCCAAAAAGATTTTATCAAAATGTCTTCTATGATTTTCATATATCACCAGGGCATACTACAAACAGATACATTAATTTACACCATAATAAGCATGACTTAATAGATGAGATTATCATTGATGTAGGTATATCTATATACAATTCAAAATCACAACCAAGTGAGAATAGAATAATAAAGATATGCAATGATATTTTTTTAAGCACAAATCTCCAAAAATAAGAGATACATCAAGTGTGCATTACACATACAATTCACACCCTTCATCAACTGTATCATTGTTACATATCATACTTTAATTCCATCCAGATCACTCATCACATTCATAAAACATGAGCTAGTTGATGATGATTCTAGCTTTCACTTTTTATTTGTTTGAGCTCACATCAATTACCAACCTATAAAAAGTTCCATGGTTGATAATGGTTCAATTATGAATATGTGCACCAACACACTATTATATCAGCTTGGATACATAGATAAAGATATAATTCCTAATAAAATAGTCATTATGGGCTTCAATGGCCATATTCAAAGCTCTATCAATGAGATCACATTATCACTATAGGTTGGTCTAGCACATGTGGCCTCCATGTTTATAGTATTACATAGTGCAAGAGTATTTGATATCTTATTAGGACACCCTTTGGATTTTATAACTTCACACAATGACCTTTCTAGTACATAAATATTTTAAATATATATTTGCTAAGGAGGTCATCATAGTTCATGATATTCCATATGAATACCCCCTTTAACCACATATAATTATTCCTACATAATAAATTGTAGTTGAATAACCTGAAAAGGATCAACCTACTCAAAAAGTTTAGAAATAAGTGGCCAAGTTTCCAAGGATACATATCCTTGAAAAACCAATAAATCAATGTTTTGTCACATAATCTAGAGAACCACTCTGTATACCATCACACTCTAGATTGATACTACAGGGCATTAAGAGTGTTCCAAAAATAACACCAACACATAGTTCATATACTACACAATGGGTTTCAAAGAGTCCTAAAATTCACATTACTAAACAACATATGGAACATGCTATAGATTATCCTCATGACAGTGGCACTTATGTTACAAAGCTAGACTAATTTGTAGATTCTAAGTTGACACTAGTTTATTCACAGTGGCATGATACTTTCCACTCACAAGAGGCCATCCTTCATATGCTAAATATAAGGCCTATTCATTTTGAGGATCTTGATGGAGTCATTAATTAATATGTTCCTTTTCATGTTTCATATATTCAAAAATACAAAAAAAAATTTGAGAAAATTTAAAATCAAGACCTATGCATGATATGTCTAGTTCGTTTACTTTAATTAGTTATGCTCAGTATATCCAATATATTTTATATATCTAATTTATATCAAATATACTTCACAAGTTTAATTGAGTGAGTTAAAAAACATATAGGTTGATATTTTCAGATGAAAATTGTAGTTGGTGATACTATCTCAGACCCATAAATTAAACATATAAAAAATTAAAATACCTAAACGGTAACATGTTTCACTCTTATCTGATTATAATGGACTTGGTCCCAGTGAACATAGACTATCAATTCTTAGATCCAAACCATTCACAATCTTTCTAAAAATTTTTTCCATCACAAAAAGTTCATTAGGGGCATATTATACTCATGTTTTATTATTATAAAACTATCCCTTTTGTTCACATTCCAAATACCATTCATTTCATAAAATATTTCCATATTTACTCACTTAATTTCACATTTCTATCTTACCGAATACCTAAATTACTAAATATACTGATGCACCAATTTATTATGCAGATGAGTTTAACTAATCCATGTATGATTATCATGTTTTGATTCTTTGTTTCATGATTTGTGTGTATTCTTTTCTCTAGATTATGGGCATTTGAACATGTCCTTTTTTGTGTCTCTAAGCCTTATTGCATGTCTATTAGTGTAGGGTTTTTCCCACTATGTGGTTTTACCTACACTGTCTAATTAGCTTGCTTAAGTTTAATAAAGGTCATTGGGGAAAATAATCCCACATGCATGAGGATGTTGGGACATGTCTATTTTCTACCTATATAATGAACCTTCCTTTGTAATTTTTGGCTAATGCTTATTAATGCAATTTTGTTATTGTGAAGACAAGTTTCTTCCTTTGGATTATTCTTTTGGATTTCACTACTCCATACAAGTTTTATTCATGAATTTAATCCTATCTAGTTGATCTTTGATTGTGGCCCACTCTAATGTGGTATTAGAGCTTTGTTGGTAGCTGAATGCCATTGTTCCTATTATGAGATCTAACATTCTAGCTTGTTCAGGTGATTTTCTTGATTTCAATTTTCAAGGGTTTGGTGGGTTTTATTAAAAATACATGCAGATCGATATATTCTGGGTCTCTAAATAAAAAATAGACAACATAATTGGATTTAGAAGGTGTCCAAACCCTAGGATTGGCTATAAACATGATCTAGTTTCATGATAGTCAATATTTCACCATTTTTGTAGGGATTGAAGGCATTTTTTGAAAATCTTCAGATTCCATACCCCTTGGTACTCAAACTAGAAATTTTTTATAGGTTTACAAAATATGAAGTGGGTATTTACTAGTTTTTTAGGAAACCATACATATTGTTTAAGATCTGAGGTTTTGCTTGCTAGTTTTTTCACCATTTTTGGCTAGTTTGGGGACTTTTTCTAATTTTTAGACTTAGAATTTATCCTATTTCTATTGCATTCATGCATCTTCCATGGCTATGCCACCATTCCTATATCACCATGATCCTAGGTTCACCCTGCTTCATCCTGCCCATATCCCACATATCACCATGTTTCTGTAGGCTCACGAGCTAGTTTCCTCGACCAGATGGCCTTATCCAACATGAGCACATGAATGCTGGTCATATGGGAGTTAAGCCCCTGATCACTTCTAACCCAAAATTACTTAAATTTTACTCCAAGTGGGCATAAGTTTTTTTGTGAGGAAGTTTGTACACCCAATTTTTTTATGCAAAGTGGAGAACAATACTTTTTGCTAGCAATAAATATTCAAACACACATAAATTTTAGCCTGTTACTCCTTTTAAGGTGCCATTTTTTTTTGAAATTGCAAGTTTTTTCAATCTCTACATATTGCTTATATGCTTGTGCCTTATAAATTTGGACCTATCTAAATTTAAGAGGGGTGTCATATTCCTAGTCTACAACACACACAATTTAGCATGTACTTCTTTTCTATACCATGGATCTTAGTTTTGTTATGATTCTTACACTATTCAACTATCACGAGTGGAAATTCAAATTGAAAATCCTTTTTATGAACAAAGGATTACATCAAATCACAATGGGTACAAAAATAGGATCAACACTTGAAGCAGAGAAGGTGAAGTGGTACAATCGAAGTGATAAAGCCTACAATCTATTATGCTTGTCTATGTCTCTTGACTTACTCTTTCATATCAAATCTACAACATATCCAAATCAAGTATGGTCTATAATAGAAAAACTCTTTGGAAAATAGGATGTCATGAGGGGTAGTGAGTTGGAGAATGAGCTCATCAGTTTGAACCTAGGTGACTTTGATACAATTCAAGACTTCTTCACCAAGTTAAAATAATTTAGGTTACAATTAAAACTATCTGGCATTGACAAAAAGGATGATCAATTGATTCATTTCATCATTTCCAAATTGGAATTTGACTATTCTATATTTGTTTCTACCTTCTATTCCACCAAATGTGCCATTAGAGTTAATGGACCATGTTTTCCTTGGATGATTTTGTTGTTGACTTGATTAAGAACAAGAAAAACTCATTTAAATGGGTACACTGAAGCCATCTAAATCACATGCCTTAATTATGAGTCATGACAAATAGAAGGCTTATAGTATCAAGGAGAAGAAATAAAACAAGGACCTAGAACAAAGAAAGGGTCATAAATCAGATGCTAAGCCAAAATCATCAAAAGAATCCTCCTCTTCAGATGAGAAATCCAAGAAATAATGAATCACATGTGTCTATTACAAGAAATATGGGCATGATGAATCGAAATACATGAAGAAGCCTAATTAAAAAAAATGCTCGAGAAGCACAATATCAATATTTTTGATTCTTCCATTCAGAGTTCATCAGCACATCGGTATTTTAAAGATAAAGATAATAATAAGGGAAAATATAAGGGAAAAGCACTTATTACAATTGCATCTCAGCCTTCCATATGGGTTATTGATTCTAGTGCATTATACCACATGGCTTCATCATAGGATATGTTATCATCCTTAGAGCCTTATTCTATGCCTTCCAATTTATTAGGTGATGATACTTCCATAAAATTTAGTGGGAGTGGATTGGTTGAAGTGAATGATAAGACATTTCATGATGTTCTATGTGTTTCCACTTTATCCACCAATCTCCTATCTATTTATCAGATCACTCACATCAGTTTAAGCAAGAGATATGAATTCACACTCAATTACGTGTTTAGTAGGGAAGCTAATAGTGAATCCATTATTGCATGTGGGAATGTAGATCACTAGTCATGATTGTATTCTTTATCACATTTTTCTCTTGATCAACCCTCTACTACATTGCTCACTCATTCAAATGAGTTGAGTAAATTATGGCATGAGCGATTTGGCCATCTTAACTCTCATTACCTATAACAACTCAATCATCAAGACATGGTTTTAGAGTTTCCATAATTTATTTTTTATGATGGGGTTTACCAGGGTTGAATACTTGGTAAACATCTTGAAAATTATGACAAGGGTAATTCATAGAGAGCTGAACAGATATTGGAACTAGTTCATAATGACATTGTTAGACCATTTCCAAAACCTTCATTCAACAGGACTAAATACATGCTTACTTTCATGGATGACTATTCAAGGTATACTTAGGTGTTTTCTCTTAAGTATAAATTAGAAGTATTTGACCATTTTTAGGACTTTAAGGTTTTTGTAGAGAAACCATCAATATTTTACGCACCTATAATGGTGGTGAGTATGTAACCATTTTGAGTAATTTTATATATAAGAGGGGATTGAAATACAATATACAGTTACATATAATCTTTATTAAAATGGTGTTTCATAGTGCAAGAACATGTCTTTGAAGGAAATGGCCAACTATATGATGCACTCCAAGTTTTTTGCACCTCAATATTGGGTTGAGGCTATCAACTATGCATGTTATATACAAAACCGATTTTAGGATAAAGAATTAAAGGGAGTCACTCCTTTTAAATCTTGGAGTAGTCAAAAACCCATAGTGGAACGCTTTCAAGTCTTTAGATCTCTTGCTATGATCTGCATTCCCAAGAAGAAATGTAAGGCAATGGAACTTTAGAGTCAATTGTATATCTTAATTGGCTATCCTAAGGGTGTTAAGGGATATAGGATTCTCCATCCCACCACTCATGAGTTTTCCATTAAGAGGAGTGTTCATTTTTTAGAGGGTCCTTTGGAATCCACCCTTGTCACTTCTTCCCCTTCCTTAGATGTACTGGGATTTGATGATAATTCTTAGGAGTCAAATCCACCTAATTAGCTTCCTAATGATCTTGATTCTTATTCTAGTTTTGATGATGAGAGTGGTGATGAGGATTCCCCTCATCCTTCTCCTAGAATATCTTCAGAGGATGAGGAATCTCCTCTTGACTTTTTAAACACTGGTCTTATTTAGGCTAGATAGACATTACAAAGTGCTAGCCAATGGGTTAGAGATCCATCATACAATAAGCAAACCTATTCATAATTTTAGGATGGCCCACATGCTTTTATTACATCTAATCTTGATCCACAGTCATTTTATGAGGCATCAAGCACTCCTGAGTGGGATAATTCTATGGAAGAGGAATATAGTTCCTTACAAAGGAATAATACTTTGGATTTAGTCCCTTTTCCTAAGGGATTTTTTTTTTGAATTTAGGTGGATCTATCGAACACAATTTATAGAAGATAGGTTTGTAGACAAGTGCAAAGAACATTTAGTAGAAAAGGGTTTTTCTTAGGTATCTATCATTGACTATAGTGAGACATACACCTAGTTGCCAAAATGAACTCAATCTGACTCACTCTTGCCATTATTGCAACACATCATTGAGATGTTCATCAAGTGGATATGAAGAGTGCATTTCTTCATGATGACCTCAAAGAATAAATATACATGGAAAAACCACAAGGATTTATGTAATATTTTTCCTTAATTTACAAACTTAATAAATCTATCTATGTAATTAAACAAGCTCCTCTATCTTGGTATGGCAAGGTAGACTCCTTTCTTCTTTTGGTTGGGTTCACTAGATGTCATTCTGATCCAAATATCTACATCTTCTGATAGGATGATTCATTGTTGAGTTTGGTTATCTATGTGGATGACCTATTGATCATAGGGAGTTCTTTATCTACCATCATAGTAGTGAAAAATTATTTGTTTGATAGGTTATTAATGACTGAGTTAGGCTTGTTGCATTACTTTCTCAGGATTGAAATTTCTCAGTTTGAATTAGGGATCACTATTTCACAATCCAATTATGCTCTTGATTTAATTAAATATTTTAGCATGGATAATTGTAAGCCAAATCTCACTCCTTTATATTTGGTGTGAAGCTTGAGGTTGATTGTCCATCTATTTTGGTTGATGCTACCTTGTATCGATAAATTGTTGGTAGTCTCATTTATATTATGCACACTAGACCTGACATTTCATATGCAGTAGGAATGGTCTATATATTCATGAAATAACCATATGAGCTACATAAAAAATTAGCTAAGTATATTCTCTATCACATTTAGGGTACTCATAATTTTAGGATTCACTATGGGGAGGGTATTGACATCAACTTGATTGGTTATATAGATTTAGATTAGGTTAGAAACATTCAGAATCATAACTCTACTTCAAGCTATAATTTTTCCCTTGATTCAAGTCCAATTAATTGGTAAATCAAGAAGCACAATATTATTGCTTTATCTTCTATATAGGTGATATACTAAAGATCTGTTAATGCTTCCACTAAGGCTATTTGGCTTTAAGGGATTCTCACTAAGTTTGGCATCTTATTTTGATGACCAACAATCATCTTCTATGATAACCAAAGCACAATCTATATATACAAGAATTAATTCCTCCATCAATGGATCGAACATATCAAGATTCACATGCATTTAATTTAGGATCTCATCCACGAATAGATCATTGATCTCTGCTACATCTAAATAATGAAGTAAATTGCTGATATATTCACCAAACCCTTCACTGAAAGAAAGAATCTTCATTTACAAGATCTTATTGAGATTAAAATAGATATATATTATTCATCTTATAGGGGATCATCTCTATGTACTTGGGTACCTTATTAGGCCTTTGTGACGAAGCCCAATTCTAGGTGTTAGTATATGCCTTTTCCCACTATGTGGTTTTACCTACACAGTCTAGTCAGCTTACTTAGGTTTAATAAAGGTCATTGGGGAAAATAATTTCACATGCATGAGGATGTTGGGACACGTATATTTTTAAATCATATAATTAACCTTCCTATGTACTTTTTGGGTAATGCTTATTAATTCAATTTTCTTATTATGAAGATAAACGTCTTCCTTTGGATTATTCTTTTAGATTTCACTACTCCATACAAGTTTTTTTCATGCATTTGATCCTATCCAGTTGATCCTTTATTATGTATCACTCTAAAAATATATTCTATGTGTGTGAGTGGTACTTGAACATGTACCTTGTATGTGGCCCATTCACTTTCTTACACGATTTTACATGTAATAATTATGTTATGTCATGACCACGACTCTTATTTTCTATTTTTTGCTTAGTTTGTGATGCCATGATCAATATCATGCATAAATATAGTGTGTTAATGCCATTATTAATATTGTGTATCCTCTCTTTAAGTTATTCTATTCACTTTTCATACTCAATTTGATCATTTATTCACTACATTCAAAATTGCTAAAATCTATATAGACATGGCACTATGTTTGTTTGGTTCTACATGTATCATAAAGTAATACTTTTGATCAAATTATCAATATGATGGCACTATATAAAATGTTATAATTACTATTCCAAAATTTAATATTTTATATAAAGTCATACACATAATGTTTGATTTTTAGCTAAGTTATCATGCAGGTTTCACAACTCACCTTAAAGAGGGGCATACATAGTGTCTTATCTTAGAAATTAAGATGGAAAACCAAGTGATCATATTTCTCACTTAATTTATACTTATAAATAACTTTCAGATAACAACACTCCTCTTGGACAACAACACATGCCATATCTTCCCACAACAATGCCTTTTTGTCCTAGGGATCAAAAGCAACATTTTTTAGATTTATTGGATTTACACGCAGTACACAAATTAATTTTGGTATTTCTCAAAATAATTTATAGGTTCATACTCAGTTTGTCTTAGAATTTGTTCAAATTTGGGGCATCATGTGTGACATGTGTTTTAGGGTTTGACATGGATTTATACTTAAATACATAGTTTATATTACTTAGTAAACATAATAAATATGTTCAGATATCAGATTAGGGGCATGGGCATAGAACATGGCCACTTTTTTGCAAAGTTTTTCACTAGTTTTGTAGAAAGAATGACAACTCATGTCATTTTACACATTATATACACCATACTATTTTTTCACCACTTTTACACTAGAAATGAATGTTATTTGACTTTCAACAGTTGAGTCACATTTTTACACCAATTTTTCATTAGAATCACCTATTGGAATTCATACATGATTTCTAAGCCACATTATAGCCTTGAGCTATGCGATTATGGAGTCAAACACATATTGAGTTCTTAAGCACATTGTCCTATCAATGAGTATTAGGGCATGCATAGTTCAATCCAAGTGTTTCAATGAAAAATTAAATCTCCATGGGTCCTACCCTCTCTAGTCACCACTTTTTACATTAGAAAACACAATGGTTCATGTAACCAAATAGGTGTATCCATTCCTTGTTATTTGATCTATTAGTTTCTTGTATTTACTTTTAGATTTCATCTTAAGTAAGGATTGATTTATAAATGCTTCATTGTAGGTTTTCGTAAAGCATATTTCAATGTGTGGTATATATCAAATCCTAATCAACATAGGTAATCTCACATATAACTATCTTTCTTGGATACATAAACTCTGTGCAATAACTTCCATAGTGCGTGGGTCTATTAAAATTATTTATACCAACATAGTAGTCAAAGATCTTGAAAATTCTATATGAACATCCACTTGAACAAGATAAGTTTATTCGAAGACATATAATTATCAAACTTACTAAGGTTAATCCTCTGTGAAATGTTAAGTATCAGGAAATCTCCTTTTCTACATGGCCTATGCTTGAGAGACCATTACATTAGAGATACATAGTGAATTACACAAAATCATCATCTACTATACACAACACACTCAGTTATCCAAAGTAACTAAACATGTTCCTATTATTTCTATTTCCAATAAACTACAAAACACAAAATTATGGGTTCTACAAACCCCTACTACTTGTATTACCTATTTGAGATCTCAAAGTCCTATGAAACATACATAGATCCTCATAGAGTCTACAACTACAAATATTACACCTATAGATGCTCCTTGGTAGTACCACTAGTTTTATATACTATATCTAATGTTCAAATCACTTCTAGATGAAAATCCCTTAGATGGGATAATTGGCTAGACTTTTCCTTTTATATTTTTTCTAAAAAAATCAAATATTTCAAAACTATAAAAACATTTAATAACTTCAAAATAATATAAAAATAGCATGTTCCTAGTTGTATTATTTCTTAGACATACGTTTTGTTCCATGTTATTATATATCATATCATTCCATTCCTATATATAAATATATGTTTCACACTTCATTTGAGTTTGATACATGCATACTTAGAAACATGATATATGTATATACATGTGTTGGAACTTCCCTCCACTCACATCATAAGTACATTGTAGGCATAGACTTCTTTGATCATGATACACCTAGGTTATGTTACTCTATGATCACCTTCCATTATCATGTTTGAGATTATATACTTGCACATGGATTTATTCATGATTTTACCTTTCACAATGTACTTGATATGTTATGTAATTAATATTTTGAAAACACATATGTTTAGGAACTAGTATGCTATATTCATGTTGTTTACCTATATTCTATGCTTTCATTTATGGGCTTCCTTACATGTGTTCTTTGCTTACTATTGTATTGCATTGTATTTCTTGTTTGAACATTTGAATATGCTCCATTGATTACATCCTCCACACCTTTGATTTCTTATTTTCAAAATTAAATATGTCACTCTATGTTGTATGGAGACATTTGAATATGTCATTTATATGATTTTTGGATATTATACTAAGTCATGTCCCTTCAATTGTGTGGCATTTGAATATGCCCCTTATATGAGGTCTCCTTAGACCATTTCCTTTTGCTTTGCTTTTGAGTGATCTTATGTGTGTGATTGATTGTTTGCTGAGTTTATATTTTTACTCTCTATACGCTAACATGATCTACATAATATATCTTAGAACTTGATGTGATCACATATTATGTGCCTTAATGTTATATCTACCTAGACATACTACTCATATATGCTACATGATCTATACATAGCTTTTACAATTATCTTATCCTTTTGAGGTAAGGTAACTACTAGAGTATATTTCCACTAACCTCAAAAGGGGGGAATATATAAAAGAGTTATTAAAACTCTTCAGCCAAGATTTCTCTAATAAGTCATTACTACATCCATGGAAGCTTCACCATACACTCAAATAGAATAAATCAATTATATTCTATTTTATGATCTATATCAAATAGTTTACATTAAATATGTACTAATAGGTAGAGGATAAGAGAATCCTAACCATCCTATGCATGTGGGACTACATTATCAAATATAGGTTAAAGTAAGACATAAACCCATCATCCTTGTCAAAGTGGGATAAACATCTTCATAAGAATAACACCTAAATAAGCTAAAGGGTAGGAAACTAATATCCTACACCAACACCCCCTTAAGTGTAGCTTAGGTGGGCACAATAAAGGATGTAATGTGAAGCCATATGTCCCTATGGATGCCAATCCATCTTGTCGGAGTACATAAATATCGAGTCACTGTAACCACTAAGGGAAAGTAGGAATGGTGATGAATATGAAGATCACTGAATATGAACACTAAACTCCAAAATATTAGGTAGAATGATAAACTTGAGGAAGCATTGATTAAACAACCTCCAAAAAGATGGTGAGAAGTGATCACAAAGTTTGGTGTGGCTACCACACTAGTGTTATATGTGGAGATACCATTATAGTGTCACTATAATAATCACCAAAAAGGCCATGGAGTCAATTAAAAAAATTCTCATATGGGTTTCGAGAAACAAAGTGCTTGAATAAGATACCATGTACAAAGGAAGAATCTAGAAAAAAACTCAAAAAAGTGAAAAATATACATATAACTCTCATAAAGTGGATAAAAACCCCATTGAACTACCCCCCCAAAAGAAAGAAAATAAGAGAGATATAAATTCCCCCAAAGATGTTGTTGAAGTAGTCTGCACTCCAAGTAATTGAAAGTAACAAAGGAACTCAATTTGTACAAGTGGTCCGAATCCACTATTCAATCACAAAAAAAGTTGACACTGGGCTTCACCAGAATAGATTCAATCAAGAAGACTATTACTTGTGAAAAAAGTACAAAAGAGTACTGCATGTGTAAGGAATGCTCAACACCTAAGAAGCAACATGTACACCACACCCCCATATTACTGACTGGGTGGAGTGATGCCAAAAAAATATGTATGCACACACCCCATAATGATAAATAGGTGGAGTGGATGAAAAATGTCTTCACAAGTGGTCTAAATCCACTACTTGAACACCAAACAAGCTGACATTATATGCATCAAAATAACTCTATATCATGATGAAAGAGACTGTCGAACTATCAAAAAAGATAAGATGACACTAGGATTCATCAGAATAGCTACACTTCAAGTTATGGGAGACTGTAAACTATCAAAAAAGTGGTGTTGAAAATATAGATAAGGTCTCTCAAAGAGGATGGCTCTAGAGGTGATGGAAGAGACAAGTAATTGAAGAGGTGAAAAGGTGCCCAAAATAGAGCACAAAAACACATGAAGGTAGACAAGTCTGAATCAACAAACCCCCCATGGCACTTTATAAATTAGTGTGAGTAAAATATGTCCCATACACAAAAAACACCAAATAGAAACAAGGAAGACAATAGACTTCAACAGAATAGCTCCAAATAAGGAGATTATCGACCTATCAAAAAATCCATCAAGTATCATGAGAGATATTCCAAAAATAAGGGAGCATAAAAGTGTCTCCATAGAAGAAGGAAAAATAATAAGAAAGGAGTCTTTAAAGAAACATGACACAAACTACAAGTGTGTCAAATTTACAATACACAAACTATAATAGAGCATGTCATGGGATGATGGAAGAGTGTGGAAAATGGCAAAAAAAGCCATCATGTATGCAAAAAACACACTTGAAATGATAAACTACCAAAAAAATAATCTAAAAATCACATGCAAAGGACATCAGACTCAACCAAAATACATCTGAGATAATGAAAAGTGAAATAGAGGTATAAGCAGTAAAATGTGTAATCTAGGCAACACTTCAGGCGACATTTTGGATGACGGTTCTATCCCAATTGGTGACAAAACTTTCAGGAGTCATAAATTTTGAACCATAGCTTTACTTTACTCCCCATTTGGAATGATGGAAAGTTAAGAACAAGGAGAATGTGGTGAGATGTAATGAAACTATACTTTCTGGATTTAACCCATAAAAACTCAATGAAAGTGCCTGAAATTTTAATTTTAATAGTGCAATCTAAAAATAGTCAATTTCTAAAAATAATAATTTCTCAAATTCTATGTTGTAATTCATGAAATTCAAATCATTTCATATCCCTTGAGATTGGTGACCTTCAACATCCTATTTTTACCTTCAAAATAGGTATAAATAAAGATGTAGCCTAAAAAAAATCAGACATCTCTTCCCAGAGATAGGCATATGTTGTATCTACAATTTTGAGCAATAAAACATCTCTTCTCAGAGATAACATTATTATTTTTATGTTCTTGAAATATTCTTGAACCAAGAATTTTGAGTTTTTGATCAATGGTATTAGACGGTTTATCTTAAGAGTGTATGATCTTGAGGACAAGGTCAGACTACAAGAAGCTCGGGCAAAAAATATAAGATCTAGTAGACTATCCAGCTGTTCACTCCAAATGACCTCAAATGACAGACAACATCGAGCCATCAGATCCTTTCAAGGAAATGGGGAATGAAGCCCTCCATTAGCAGCAAGCATAGATGCTACAACAATTCACCCAAAATTTTCAACAAAATCTTGATATAAAATTTTGGCTCCTCATTTGCACTGTGATGTCCTTTCAGTGCCTCAACACCCTTCAAGGTTCAAGTGAATTTTGATATCCCTACATTTGAAGGCAAAATCAATTCTGATGTAGTATGAAATTTTTTGGATCAATTATCTTCTTATTTTTTTGTAAATAAATTCATCAATAAAGAAAAGATCACTTTTGCTCTTTTAAAAGCATCATTACATGTTAAAAATTGGTTTGAAGTGCAAAAGAAGAGGTTTCGTACATATGATATTGTCTTTGAGGTATAACCTACTTGGAATGATTTAATAGAAGTTGTAAAGTAAGAATACTACCCTATTGGAGCATATGATGATCTGTATATATAGTGGCAATAACTTTGTCAAGGTAAGGAATAGTCTATTCAAGATTACACCGATATTTTTCATTCTCTATCTACGAGATTGGGAATTCAAGAAAGTGAGAAAAATAAGGTTCTTAATTACTATGGTGGATTATAATGGTACATACAGGGGAAATGGAACTCTTCAATTTAGAAACCCTTGATAAAGCGTACAATTTCATGGTGAAGATTGAGCATAAGCATGAAAGAAAGAATATGAAGAGTCAACCTTCAAAATGGAAAAGGGAATTCCAAGATAAGCAACCCCAAAAGGGAAAGACTAGGAAATGGTATGATTACCACAAAAGTGGAAATCACTCCAATGAAAAATGTCAAGCCATCAAGTCCCTGATTTCGAAGTCACAATCCTCAACATCTACTTCTCTACCTCATACACACCCTGCAGTTGAAGAGGATGAAAAAGATATTGTAGATGTTGAGCCTGATGCCATCATTACTTCATCACAAATCCATGAGAAAATGCTATATGACAAGGAAAGTTTATTTCACTCTAAGTTATGGGTGAAAGGTAGGCCTTTGCATTTCATTCTTGATAGTGGGACTCAAAAGAATTTAATCTCTCTTAATGTTGTGATAAGTCTAAATCTATCCATAAAGCCTCACCTAAAGCCATTTAATATTGGATGGTTGAGCCCTAGGAGAAACCTCTATGTCACCAACCAGTGTCTTCTTTCATATGTAATAAAACCTTTCCAAGATGAGGTTTTGTGTGATGTGGTCAATCTAGATGTTTGTGATGTACTCCTTAGTCAACCATTTATGTATGAATGACATGGCATCTATGAATCAATAACCTAAAGGATCACCCTCACTCTTGGAACATGGTACTATAGGGTACTAGAGGTACCACCTTCCACATCTATCTCCTTGATTAGTGCCAAGATATTCATTCTCATGGTAGTCAGGCCATAAAAATCTAAAAGGGTTGATGTTGTAGCCCTAAATACACAATCAATACAATAATATAAGAAAATGGATAATAAGCTGAGGAAGTTCATAGAATTCTATCCATAGACTGATGGTAAGATATAAATGGTGAAAAATCAAGCCTTACATATCTCTACAAAGCACAATCCATTCCAAGTATGCATCGGGTTCCAACCCATGACACCAAATGATGTAGACATTCCATATCATCCACCTCTATTAAACACTTAAATCATAGTAGAACAACTAGACATTGGTGAGCTTGATCCAAATTTTTTTTATTTAGTGGAGGAGGATCAGGTTGTGGATACCTGGATAAAATAATAAGAGGGTGCTCTACTCCACTTTATCCAGTGGTCAAGAGGGGCAAGATTAGCCACCAAGGTGAGTGGCTCACAGGGAATCAAATCAAAATATAATTGCCACACTTGATGATGAATCTTAATGCAATCGGGACTATTTATTCTCAAGGAGGGAGGAATGATCTGGGTAATACTTCAAGTGATAATTCAGGCGATGGTTAAACCCCAATTGGTGGCAGAACTTTTGAGAGTCCTAACTTTTGAACCATAGCTTCATTTTACTCTGTGTTTGAACATTGGAAAGCTAAGAACAAAGAGGACATGGTGAGGTGGCATAGATATTTTTTAGGTGGGTTTTGACCTCTAAAAATTCAATATAAGTGCCTCAAATTTTAATTTTAGTAGTGCAGTATAAAAATAGTAAGTTTCTAAAAACAGTTTGAATATTATGTTGTAATTCATGGAAGTCGAATCATTTCATCTCCCTTTAGATTGGCAACATTTCAAATCCTCTTTATACTTTAAAAATAAGTATAAATAAAGATTTAACTCATAAATGAAATCATACATCTCTTCTCAGAGATAGGCATATGTTGTATCTACAATTTTGAGAAATAAAACATCTCTTCTCAGAGATAGCATTATTATTTGTATGTTCTTGAAATATTTTTCAACCAAGACTTTCATGTTTTAGATTAGTCTTATTAGAGAGATTTGTCTTAAGAGTGTATGATCTTGAGGATGAGGTCAGACTATAGGAAGCTTGGGTGGAAAATACAAGATTCAGTAGACTATCCAAATATTCACTCCAAATAACCTCAAATAGCAGACAATAATGAGACATCTGATGCTTTCAAGGAAATGGTGAATGAATCCCTCTTGTAGTAGTAAGCATAGATTCTACAACAATTTGACCAAATTCTTCAACAAATATCGATGTGAAATTCTAGCTCCACATCTCCACCTCCACATCCTTTCAGTGCCTCAACACCCTTCAAGGTTCAAGTGAATTTTGATATCCCTACATTTGAAGGCAAAATCAATGCTGATGTAGTATAAAATTGGTTGGATCAATTGTCTTCCTATTTTTATATAAATAAATTCACTGATGAAGATAAGATCACTTTTGCTCTTTTGAAAGCATCATTGCCTATCAGAAATTGGTGGAAAGTGTAAAAGAAGAGGTTCAGTATGGATGATATTGGCCTTGTGGTAGAACCTACCTGGAATGATTTTATGGAAGCTGTAAAGGAAGAATACTACCCTATTAGAGCATATGATGATCTGTATATATAGTGGCAATGACTTTACCAAGGTAAGGAATAATTTGTTTAAGATTACATTGACATTTTTCATTCTCTTTCTGTGAGATTGGGAATTCAAGAAAGTGAAAAACACAAGGGTACATATAGGGATAAATATAAATCTTCAATTTGGAAACCCTTAATGAAGCGTATAAGTTCATAGTGAAGATTGAGCAGAAGCATGAAAGAAAGAATATGAAGGGTCAGCCTTCGAAATGGAAAAGGGAATTTTAACCATAGAAGGGAAAGACTGGAAAATGGTGTGATTACCACAAAAGTGGAACTCACTCCAAAGAATAATGTTGAGCCATCAAGTCCCTGCTTTTCGAGTCATAATCCTCAACATGTACTGATCTGCCTCATACACACCCTATAATCAAAGATAATGAAGAAGATATTGTAGATACTAAGCTCAATGCCATTGTTGCTTCATCAGAGACCCATGACGAAAGGTTAGATGACAAGGAAATGTTGTTTCACTCTAAGTTATGGGTGAAAGATAAGCCTCTACATTTCATTCTTGATAGTGGGAGTCAAAAAAATTTAATCTCTGTTCATGTTGTGAAAAGTCTAAATATATCCATGAAATGTCACCCAAAGCCATTCAATATTGGATGGTTGAGTCCAAGGAGAAACCTCTGTGTCACCCAATAGTGTCTTCTTTCATATGTAATAAAACCTTTCCAAGATGAGTTCTTATGTGATGTGGTCAATCTGGATGTTTGCGATGTACTCCTTGGTCAACCATTCATGTATGATTGACATGACATTTATGAATCAAGAAGCCAAAGGATCACCCTCACTCTTGGAACATGGTGCTATAGGGTACTAGAGGTACCACCTTCCACATCTATCTCCCTGATTTATGCTAAGAAATTAATTTTCATGGTGGTCAAGCCACAAAAATATAAAAGGGTTGATGTTGCAGTCTTGACTACACAATAAACATAAAATAGAAGCATATGGATACAAAGTTGAGGAAGTTCATGACCTTCCATCCATATAATGATGGTTAGATAGAAATGATAAATAATCAAGCCTTGCAAAGCTCCACAAATCACAATCTATTCTAAGTATGTGTCAGGTTCCAACCCATGACACCAAATGATATAGACATTCCATATCATAGCTAGTCATTAATAAGTTTGATCCGTAGAGTTTTTCTCTAGTGGAGGAGGATCAGATTGTGGATACCTAGATGAAAACAACAAGAGGGTACTCTACTCCAATTTATCCATTGGTTAAGAGGGCAAGATTAGCCACCAAGCTGAGTGGCTCACAGGGAATCAAATCAAAACACAACTGCAACACTTGATGATGAATCTTGATGAAATGGGGACCATTAATTCTCAAGGAGGGAGGAATGATTTAGGCAACACTTTAATTGATAATTTCAGTGATGGTTCTATCTTAATTGGTGGTAGAACTTTTAGGAGTCATAACTTTTGAACCATAGCTCTGTTTTACTCTTTGTTTGAACCATTAGAAAAATAAGAAGGAAAATGTGGTGAGATGACATGGAACTTTAATCAATGATTTTTGACCTCCAAAAATCCAATAGAAGTGCCCCAAATTTCAATTTTAATAGTGTAATATAAAAATAGTAAGTTTCTAAAAATAGTAATTTCTCAAATTTTGTGTTGTTGTAATTCATGGAAGTCAAATCATTTTATTTCCCTCGAGATTGGTGACCTTCCAACTCCTTATTTTGCCTTTAAAATAGGTGTAAATAAATATGTAGCCCAAAAAGGAAATTAAACATCTCTTCTCAAAGATAGGCATATGTTGTATCTACAATTTTGAGCAATAAAACATCTCTTCTCAGAGATAACATTATTATTTATATGTTCTTGAAATATTTTTCAACCAAGACTTCTAAGTTTTGGATTAGTGGTATCAGATCATTTTGTCTTAAGAGTGTATGATCCCAAGGATGAGGTCAGACTATATAAAGCTTAGGTGGAAAATACAAGATCCATCAGACTATCTATCTATTTGATCCAAATGACCTTAAATGGTGGACAAAACTGAGACATATGATCCTTTCAAGAAAATGGTGAATGAATCCCTCCAACAGTAGCATGCACAGATGTTACAAAAATTCACCTAAATTCTCTAATAAATATTGATGTGAAATTTTGGCTCCTCATCTACACCTCCACATCCTTTTAGTGCTCCAACACCCTTCAAGGTTTAGGTGCATTTTGATATCATTACATTTGAAGGAAAAATCAATGCTAATGTAGTAGAAAATTGGTTAGATCAATTATCTTCCTATTTTTCTATAAATAAATTCATTGATGAAGAGAATATCACTTTTGCTCTTTTGAAAGCATCATTCCTTGTCAAAAATTGGTGGGAAGTGTACAAGAGGTTCAATATTGATGATATTGGCCTTGAGGTAGAACCTATCTAGAATGATTTCAAAGAAGTTGTAAACAAAGAATACTACCCCATTGGAGCATATATTGATTTGTATATACAATGGCAACAACTTTACCAAAGTAAGGAATAGTCTGTTCAAGATTAAACTAATATTTTTCATTATTTGTCTGTGAGATTAGACATTCAAGAAAGTGAGAAATATAAGGTTCTCAAATACCATGGTGGACTACAATGGTAGAAATAGGGGGAAATAAAACTCTTCAATTTGGAAACCCTCAGTAAATCATACAAGTTCGTGGTGAAGATTGAGAAAAAACATGAAAGAAAGAATACGAAGAGTCAGCCTTCAAAATAGAGAAGGGAATTCTAAGATAAGAAACCCTAGAAGGGAAAGACTAGGAAATGGTGTGATTACCACAAAAGTGGAACTCATTCTAAAGAAGAATGTCAAGTCATCAAGTCCCTAATTTCTAAGTCACAATCCTCAATATCTACTGCTCTACCTCATACACACCCTATATTCAAATAAGATGAAGAAGATATTGTAGATGCTGAGCTTGATGCCATCATTACTTCATCATAGACCCATGAAGAAAGGCTAGATGATAAGGAAATGTTATTTCACTCTAAGTTATGGGTGAAAGGTAAGCCTCTGCATTTCATTCTTGATAGTGAGAGTCAAAAGAATTTAATCTCTGTTAATGTTGTGAAAAGTCTAAATCTATTCATGAAGCATCACCCAAAGCCATACAGTATTGGATGGTTGAACCTAGAGAGAAACCTTCGTGTCACCCACCAATGTCTTCTTTCATATGCTATAAAATATTTTCAAGATGAGGTCTTGTGTGATGTGGTCAATTTAGATGTTTGTGATGTACTCCTTGGTCAGCCATTCATGTATGATCAACATGGCATCTATGAATCAAGAACCCAAAGGATCATCCTCACTCTTGAAACACTATGCTATAGTGTCCTAAAGGTACCATTGTCCACATATATCTCCTTGATTAGTGCCAAGAAATTTTTTCTCATGGTGGTTAAGCCACCAAAATCCAAAAGGGCTGATGTTACAACCTTGACTACACAATCAACACAACAACATAACCAAATGGATACCAAGCTGAGGAATTTTATGGCCTTCCATCCATAGACTAATGGTCAAATAGAAATGGTGAGTAATTAGGCCCTATACAGCTGTATAAAGCATGGTCTATTCCAAATATGCATCAGGTTCCGACCCATGACACCAAATGATATAGACATTCCATATGATCCACCTCTATTAAACACTTCAATCATAGTAGAACAACTAGACATTGGTGAGCTTGATTTAAAGAGTTTTTCTCTGGTGGAGGATCAAATTATGGATACCTAGATGAAAACAACAAGAGAGCACTCTACTCCACTTTATCTAGTGGTTAAGAGAGGCAATATTAGCCACCAAGGTGAGTGGCTCATAGGAAATCAAATCAAAATACAATTGCCATACTTGATGATGAATCTTGATGCAATGGAGACCATTGATTCTCAAGGAGGGAGGAATGATCTTGGTAACACTTTAGGTGATAATTTTGGTGATGGTAATACCCTAATTGGTGGTAGAACTTTTAGGAGTCATAACTTTTGAACCATAGCTCTATTTTACTCCCTGTTTGAACCGTTGGAAAGCTAAGAATGAGGAGAACATAGTGAGATAGAACAAAATTCACTTGGTGGGTTTTAATCCTAAAAAACCCAATGAAAGTGCTCCAAATTTTAATTTTAGTAGTGCAGTCTAAAAATAGTAAGTTTCTAAAATAGTAATTTCTCAAATTATATGTTGCAATTTGTGGAAGTTGAATCACTTCATATCCCTCAAGATTGGTGACCTTCCACATCTTATTTATACCTTAAAAATAGGTAAAAATAATGATTTATCCCAAAAATGAAATCAAACATCTCTTTCTAGAGATAAGCATATGTTGTATATGCAATTTTGAGCAATAAAACATCTCTTCTAAGAGATAACATTATTATTTGTATGTTCTTGAAATATTCTTCAACCAAGACTTCTATGTTTTGGATTAGTTGTATCAGAGTGGTTTGTCTCAAGAGTGTATGATCTCAAGAATGAGGTCAGATTATAGGAAGCTTGGGTGGAAAATACAAGATCCAAAAAACTATCCACCTATTCACTCTAAATGACTTCAAATGGCAGACAACATAAAGATGTTTGATCCTTTAAAGGAAATGGTGAATGAATCCATCTAATAGCAACAAGCATAGATGCTACAAAACTTCATCTCTATTCTCCAATAAATCTTGGTGGAAAATTTTGGCTCCTCATCTACATCCCACATCCTTTTAGTGCCCCAACACCCTTCAAGGTTTAGGTGAATTTCGATATCCCTACGTTTGAAGGTGAATTCAATGCTAATGTAGTAAAAAATTAGTTAGATCAATTGTCTTCCTATTTTTCTGTTAACAAATTCATCGATGAATAAAAGATCACTTTTACTCTTTTAAAAGCATCATTGCCTTCACAAATTGGTGGAAAGTGGAAAAAAAGAGGTTAAATATGGATGATATTGGCCATGAGGTGGAACCTACCTGGAATGATTTCATATAAGCTATAAAGGAAGAATAATACCCCATTGGAGTGTATGACGATCTATATATATAATGGCAACAAATTCACTAAGGTAAGGAATAGTCTATTTAAGATTACACTAACATTTTTCATTCTCTATCTGCAAGATTGGGCATTCTAAAAAGTGAAAAACATAAGGTTCTCAAATATCATGGTGGACTACAATGATACATACAAGGGGAAATGGAACTCTTCAATTTGGAAACCCTTTGTGAAACGTACAAGTTCACGGTGAATATTGAGAAAAAACATGAAAGAAAGAATACGAAGAGTCAACCTTCAAAATAGAAATGGAATTCCAAGATAAGAAACCCCGAAAGGGAAATATTGGGAAATGGTGTGATTACCACAAAAATAGAACTCACTCCAAAGAATAATGGTTAGCCATCAAGTCTTTGCTTTTTGAGTCATAATCCTTAACATCTACTACTCTGCCTCATACACACCCTATAGTTGAGGAGGATGAAGAAGATATTATAGATGTTGAGCACGATGCCATCATTGCTTCATCATAGACCTAAGGGGAACGACCAAATGACAAGGAAATGTTGTTTCACTCTAAGTTATGAATGAAAGGTAAGCCTCTTCATTTCATTCTTGATAGTGGAAGTCAAGAATTTAATCTTTATTAATGTTATGAAAAGTCTAAGTTTTACCATGAAGCCTCACCCAAAGCTATACAGTATTAGATGGTTGAGCCTAAGGAGAAACCTCCATGTCACCTACTAGTGTCTTCTTTCATATACAATAAAACCTTTCCAAGATGAAGTTTTATGTGATGTGGTTAATCTAGATGTTTACGATGTACTCCTTGGTTAGCCATTTATGTATGATCAACATGGCATCTATGAATCAAGAACCCAAAGGATCACCCTCACTATTAGAACATGGTGATATAGGGTACTATATGTACCACCTTCCACATCCATCCCCTTAATTAGTGCCAAGAAATTTGTTTTCATGGTGGTTAAGCTGTAGAAATATAAAAAATTTGATGTTCAAGACCTGAATTCACAATCAACACAACAATATAAGTAAATAGATACCAAGCTGAGGAAGTTCATGGCCTTCCATCCATAGATTGATGGTTAGACAAAAATGGTGAACAATCAAGCCCTACATAGCTCCATAAATCACAGTCCATTCCAAGTATGTGTCAGGTTCCAACCCATGACACCAAATGATGTAGACATTCCATATCATCCACCTTTATTGAACACTTCAGTCATAATAAAAAAACTAGACATTGGTGAGCTTGATTTATAGAATTTTTCTATAATAGATGAGGATTAGATCCTGGATACTTAGATGAAAACAACAAGAGGGCACTCTACTCCACTTTATCTAGTGGAAAAGAGGGGAAAGATTAGCCACCAAGGTGAGTGTCTCACAGGGAATCAAATAAAAACACAACTACCACACTTGATGATGAATATTGATGTAATGGGGACCATTTCTTCTCAAGGAGGGATGAATGATCTAGGTAACACTTCAGGTGACAATTCGAGAGACGGTCCTAGCCCAATTGGTAGTAGAACTTTTGTGAGTCATAACTTTTGAACCATAGCTCTATTTTACTCCTCGTTTGAACCATTGAAAATATAAGAACAAGGAGAACATGGTGATTTGGAATGGATATTTTATTAATGGGTTTTGACCCTCAATAACCTAACAAAAGTTCCCCAAACTTCAATTTTGGTAGTATAGTCTAAAAATAGTAAGTTTTTAAAATAGTAATTTCTCAAATTCTATATTATTGTAATTCATGGAATTCAAATCATTTCTTATCCCTCAAGATTGGTGACCTTACACATCCTTATTATGCCTTCAAAATAAGTATAAATAAAGATGTATCCCAAAAATAAAATCATACATCTCTTCCCAGAGATAGGCATATGTTGTATCTACAATTTTAAGCAATAAAACATCTCTTCTCAGAGATATCATTATTATTTGTATGTTATTGAAATATTATTCAACCAAGACTTTTGAGTTTTGAATAAGTGGTATTAGAATGGTTTGTCTTAAGAGTGTATGATCTTGAGGATGAGGTTAGATTGTAGGAAGCTTGGGTGGAAAATATAAGATCCAACATAATATCCACCTATTTGCTCTAAATGACCTCAAATGACAGACAACATTGAGACATCTAATCATTTCAAGGAAATGGTGAATGAAGCCCTCCAGTAGTAGTAAGCACAAATGCTACAATAATTCACCCAAATTATCCAAAAAATCTTGATGGGAAATTTTGGCTTCTCATCTACACCGCCACATTCTTTCAGTGTACTAACACCCTTCAAGGTTTAGGTGAATTTTGATATCCCTACATTTGAAGGTAAAATCAATGCAAATATATAAGAAAATAGGTTGGATCCATTGTCTTCCTATTTTTCTATAAATAAATTCACCAATGAAGAAAATATCACTTTTGCTCTTTTGAAAGCATAATTACCTATCAAAAATTGATGGGAAGTGTAGAAGAAGAGGTTTAGTACAGATGATATTGGCCTTGAGGTAGAACATACCTAGAATGATTTCATAGAAACTGTAAAGGAAGAATAATACCCCATTGGAGCATATGATGATCTGTATATATAGTGGCAACAACTTCACCAAGGTAAGAGATAGTCTATTCAAGATTACACTGACATTTTTCATTCCTTGTCTATGAGATTGGGCATTCAGGAAAGTGAGAAACACAAGGTTCTTAAATACCATGGTGGAATATAATGGTACACATATTGGGAAATGGAACTCTTCAATTTGGATACCCTTGGTGAAGCATACAAGTTTGTGATGAAGATTGAGCAGAAGCATGAAAGAAGGAATACGAAGAGTCAACATTTGAAATGGAAAAGGGAATTCCAAGATAAGTAACCCTAGAAAGGAAAGACTAGGAATGTTGTGATTACCACAAAAGTGGAACCCACTCCAAAGAAGAATGTCAAGCCATCAAATCCCTAATTTCTAAGTCACAATCCTCAACATCTACTGCTCTACCTCATACACATCCTATAATCAAGGAGGATGAAGAAGATATTATAGATGCTGAGATTGATGCCATTGTTGATTAATCACAGACCCACAAATAAAGGTTAGATGACAAGGAAAGGTTGTTTCACTCTAAGTTATGGGTGAAAGGTAAGCCTCTGTATTTCATTCTTGATAGTGGGAGTCAAAAGAATTTAATCTCTGTTAATGTTCTAAAAAGACTAAATCTATCCATGAAGCCTCACCCAAATCCATACAATATTGGATTGTTGAGTCTAGGGAAAAACCTTCATGTCACCCACCAATAACTTCTTTTATATGTAATAAAATATTTCTAAAATGAAGTCTTGTGTGATGTGGTCAATCTAGATGTTTGTGATGTAATCCTTGTCAGCCATTCATGTATGATCGACATGGTATCTATGAATTAATAACCTAAAGGATCACCCTCACTCTTGGAACATTGTGTTATAGGGTAGTAGAGGTACCACCTTCCACATCTATCTCCTTGATTAGTGCCAAAAAATTCATTATCATGGTGGTTAAGCCATAGAAATCCAAAAGGGGTGATGTTGCAACCCTAACTACAAAATCAACACAACAATAGAAGCAAATAGATACAAAGCTGAGGAATTTCATGGCCTTCCATCCACAAACTGATAGTCAAATAAAAATGGTGAATAATTAGGCCCTGCATATCTCCACAAAGCATAGTCCATTCTAAGTATGTGTCGAGTTCCAACCCATGATACCAAATAGTGTAGACATTCCATATCATCCACCTCTATTGAACACTTTAGTCATAGCAAAACAACTAAACATTGGTGAGCTTGATCCATAGAGTTTTTCTCTAGTGGAGGAGGATCAAATTGTGGATACCTAGATGCAAACAATAAGAGGGCACTCTATTCCACTTTATCCAGTGGTTAAGAGGGTCAAGATTAGTCACCAAGGTCAGTGGCTGATAGAGAATCAAATCAAAACACAATTGCCACACTTGATGATGAATTTTGATGCAATGGGGACCATTGATTCTCAAGGAGGGAGGAATGATTCAAGTAACACTTCAAGCGATAATTTGGGTGATGATTCTACCCAAATTGGTGGTAAAAATTTTGGGAGTCATAACTTTTGAACCATAGCTCCATTTTACTCCCCATTTGAACCATTGAAAAGATAATAACAAGGAGAATGTGGTGAGATGACACAAATATTTTTTAAGTATGTTTTAACCTAGAAAACCCAATGGAAGTTCCCTAAATTTTAATTTTAGTAGTGTAGTCTAAAAATAGTAATTTCTCAAAATTTGTGTTGTTATAATTCATGGAAGTCGAATAATTTCATATCCCTAAATATTGGTGACCTTTCACATCCTCATTTTGACTTAAAAATAAGTATAAATAAATATGTACCCCAAAAATGAAATCAAACATCTCTTCCCAGAGATAGGCAGATGTTGTATCTACAATTTTGAGCAATAAAACATCTCTTCTCAGAGATAGCATTATTATTTGTATGTTCTTAAAATATTCTTCAACTAAGTCTTCCAGGTTTTGGATCAGTGGTATCAAATAGGTTTGTCTTAAGAGTGTATGATCCTGAGGATGAAGTTAGACTACAGGAAGCTTGGGTGGAAAATACAAGATCCAACAGACTATCCACCTGTTTACTCCAAATGACCTCAAATGGTAGATAACATCGAGACATCTGATCCTTTTAATAGAATGATAAATGAAGCCCTCCAACAACAACAAGCATAGATGCTACAATAATTCACCCAAATTATCCAAAAAATCTTGATGGGAATTATGGCTCTTCATCTGCACCCCCATGTGTTTTCAGTGCCCCAACACCCTTCAAGTTTCAAGTGAATTTTGATATCCCTACATTTGAAGGAAAAATCAATGCTGATGTAGTAGAAAATTGGGTGGATCAATTGTCTACCTATTTTTCTATAAATAAATTCACTGATGAAGAGAAGATCACTTTTACTCTTTTGAAAGCATCATTGCCTATCAAAAATTGGTGGGAAGAGTATAAGAAGAGGTTCTATATGGATGATATTGGCCTTCAGGTAGAACCTACCTAGAATGATTTCATAGAAGCTATAAAGTAAGAATACTACCCCATTGGAGCATATGATGATCTTTATATACAGTGGCAAAAACTTTGCTAAGGTAAGGAACAATCTGTTCAAGATTACACTAACATTTTTCATTCTTTATCTACGAGATTGGGCATTAAAGAAAGTGAGAAACACAAGGTTATCAAATACCATGGTGGACTATAATGGTACATATAGGGGGAAATAGAACTCTTCAATTTGGAAACCCTTTATGAAGCGTACAAGTTCATGGTGAAGATTGAGCAGAAGCATGAAAGAAAGAATACGAGGGAAAGATTTGGAGATGGTGTGATTGCCACAAAAGTGTAACTCACTCTAAATAAGAATTTCGAGCCATCAAGTTGTTACTTTTTGAGTCACAATCCTCAACATCTACTGCTCTACCTCCTACACATCCTGCAGTTGAAGAGGATGAAGAAGACATTGTATATGTTGAGCCTGATGCTATAGTTCTTCAATCATAGAACCATGAGGAAAGGCCAGATGACAAGAAAAGGTTGTTTCACTCTAAGCTATGGGTGAAAATTAAGCCTCTGCATTTTATTCTTGATAGTGGGAGTCAAAAAAATTTAATCTCTACTAATACTGTAAAAATTCTAAATCTATCCATGAAGCCTCACCCAAATCCATATAGTATTGGATGGTTGAGCCCAAGGAGAAACCTTCATGTCACCCACTAGTGTATTCTTTTATATTCAATGAAACCTTTCTAGGATGAGGTCTTATGTGATGTGGTCAATCTAGATATTTGTGATGTACTCCTTGGTTAGCCATTCATGTATGATCGACATGGCATCTATGAATCAAGAACCTAAAGGATCACCCTCACTCTTGAAATGTGGTGCTATAGGGTATTAGAGGTACCATCTTCTACATCTATCTCTTTGATTAGTGCCAAGAAATTCATTTTCATGGTGGTTAAGCCACATAAATCCAAAAGGGTTGATGTTGCAGCTCTAACTACACAATCAACACAACAACATAAGTAAATGGATACCAAGATAAGGAAGTTCATGGCCTTCCATCCATAGACTAATGGTCAGATAGAAATTTTAAACAATTAGGCCCTACACATCTCCACAAATCATAGTCGATTCTAAGTATGCGTTAGGTTCCAACCCATGACAACAAATGATGTAGACATTCTATATCATCCACCTCTATTAAACACTTCAGTCATAGTATAATAAATAGACATTGGTGAGATTGATATATAGAGTTTTGATTAAGTGGAGGAGGATCAGAGTGTGGATACTTAGATGAAAATAATAAGAGGTTGCTTTAGTCCAGTTTATCTAGTGGTCAAGATGGGCAAGATTAGCCAAGAAGCTGAGTGGCTCACAGGGAATCAAATCAAAACACAATTGCCACACTTGATGATGAATATTGATGCAATGGGGAATATTACTTCTCAAGGGGGGAGGAATGATCTAGGCAACACTTTAGGCAATAATTCAGGTGATGGTTCTACCCCAATTGGTGGTAGAATTTTTAGGGGTCATAACTTTTGAACCATAGCTCCATTTTACTCCCCGTTTAAACCGTTGGAAAGATAAGAATGAGGAAAATGTGGTGAGATAAAATAGAGATTTGATTTGTGAGTTTTGTTTCCAAAAAACCCAATAGAAGTTCCCAAAATTTTAATTTTATTAGTGCAATCTAAAAATAGTAAGTTTCTAAAATTAATAATTTCTTGAATTTTGTGTTGTTGTAATTCATGAAAGTTGAATCATTTCATCTCCCTCGAGATTGGTGACCTTCCACATCCTCATTATACCTTAAAAATAGGTATAAATAAAGATGTAGCCCAAAAATTAAATCAGATATCTCTTCCCAGAGATAGGCATATGTTATTTGCAATTTTGAGAAATAAAACATCTCTTCTTAGATATAACATTATTATTATTTTTTTGAAATATTCTTCAACCAAGACTTCTGAGTTTTAGATCAATGTGGGACAAATATCATGCAAGTAGGACATCTTTCATAGCTAAAAATGCATCCAAAATTATAATGAGAAACCAAAAGCAAAGAAGGAGAAAATGAATTTGTTTGTGTGTGAGGGGGTTTGGCTGTCTACCAAACTAGGCGTCACCCTGTAGTATTTAAAAAATGAGTTTGAAAAAGGTGAATAATCAAATAGTTAAAATTAATCCACCTTATATATCCACATTATAAAATATTTTTTTTATAAAAAAATAATAAAAAAATGTGCCCCCACTATGTGACGATCACTTAGTGAAAACATAATGGTCCCCCATTAAAATCTTTGTGATATTTGACTAAATCACCCACCATTATCAAATGCCCCCCATCTTTAATAAACTATACCACTAATGATGTATGTCACCAAAAATAAATATTTAAAAAATATTTAAAAAATAAATGCATGATATTTTCATAGAAAAATAACCCTTACTTTTATTATTATTATTTTAAAGAATGATGAGGGGATTAAGGAGATGAAAATTGATAGTGGTGAGGGAGTCACAATGGACAACTGGTTGATTATGCAGGTCATGTGAAGCTTTTGGGATGATGAGTAAGTGGATGATGATAGATTGGCAAGATTAACCATCAGTAAATTGAAGGATGGCTTCACCAAATAGTTTGGAGCTTAGATAGGCCCTTGAAAATTGATCTAGTAGGTTGAGCCTTTGTCACAATGAGTAAAGGAGGAGGGGTTATGGGTAAAACTAACAATGATCGATGAGCAAACTGTTTCATATAAATTCTCACTTTAAGTTCTAGGGAAGAGATAAAAGAAAATTGATATGAGTGTGGTTAAAAAACCTATTTATTTGTGCACATGTTGAATCTGAAGATTGTGAAGAGCTGCTCATTGGCTTGGGAGGAAGACCTATAAATAAGAAAACATAGAAGCAAACTTGTTCGTTAGACAAATAGTTGGGTGGACTACCTAGAGATAGCTAGATCTTGAAAATGAGAGCTTCTTTAGGGGCTGTCAATCCATACCTTTTAAATAATTAAGTTCACAAAATTGGAAAGAAGGTACTTGCATCAATAATCAAAATGTACTAAAATTAAACACAAGAATGTTTGCTTGGAAAATAGACTAGAAATTATCAAATTAGTGACAAACTAATTAATATTAGTGCTTAGGGGTTGGGTTATGCTTTAAAAAATCTTAAAGAGGTCTGTGAGTGCTCAAAAACATAAAAAATTAGGTTTGGTTGAGGGTAGATGGGTAAAAACAATTTGTTGGTTATCATTACCATAGTGACCATCGATGGTTAAGGTGACCATTGACGGTCAAGCTAACCATTGATGGTTGGGCAGATCGTTAGTGGTTGAGTCAATAATCAATGATTACTATATGAGTTTTGGGTTATTAATTACTAAATAACAAGATCTAAAAGATGGATTTTGATTGATGGGAAAGGGCTGGATTAATTGCAAAATGGGAATAAAGTAAATGAATATTGACAAACAAGTACTTGTCTTACCAAAAGTTGATTGGGTGAGTGATTGAATTAGTTAACCCATTAGTGAAATCTGATTTAATTTTGATAGAGTAACAATACTTGAGAACTTGGTTGAGAGGTGATGACAAATTAGATCTTAATAAGATTGTTGATGATGCTCGATAACATTGATGACATTGATAAACATGCAAAAAAAACTCCTAAATCCTTGAGCTCCTGATAATTATTGTAGATGGATTTGACTTCCCAAGCTTCTTTCTTCTTATAGGCATAAGCAAGAGGTGGAAGTCAAGGTGAAACTAGGCCATATAAATATAACTCATCCATGTAAAGGCTCATAACAAGATTTAGATGAGCTATATTTATAAAATCTCAGTGGGTGGTTGCATGTTCTTTGTTAAGGAGGTGGAACCTAACTATTGATGGTCAGGGTTTCCCATGGTGACCATCAATGGTCACCTTGATCATCAATGGTCTGGTTCTAAAGGAAAGAGGTCTTGAAGGCGAAGTTGAGTCAGCTTGTGAATCTAGCTATGGGTGCACTTGGTTAGGCCAAATTAGTGTAAATTGGTCCCAAGAGAGTTATAAGTAGGTCCAAGGGGTTTTTCAACATTAAAAAGTATAGGTGTGTAGATTTTTGATGTCTACATTTTACCCCTTTTTATTTTACTACTTGTGTGAACAAGCTGTAAAATAAAAATAGAGTATGGTTTAAGGTTTGGTTGCCCCGAGAGTAGGAGGAATGGAAGGAGGTGTTTCCCCTCAAACTGAGAGTTGATGAAGTTTGATAAATGGTATTTTGTAATGAAAATGGGTGAATGATACGTTGGGCACTTGAGATGCAAACTTACACACAAAATGTGACAAAAATGTGTAATAATCAAGATCGTGCATATACTAGGTTACCGATGTTTAAAAAATAAGGTTTGATGCTTATAAGGACAAGTGACAAGCAAATCATGTGATTTCCTATAGGTGTGGTGGTTGGGAACACTTGTAAACACAAATCTCCTAAGTAATTTTTGTGTTTTCAATGGGTATCCAAGGTAGGAAGTTCTCCTAGTGAAAACACAAATTAGTAAAATATCATAGGTATCTAAGGTAAGAAGTGATATCAAAAAGACAAAAATGATTTGGTATCTATAAGGTGGCATAAGATCTGAAGGGGTCAACATGGCAATGTAGTCATTATGATCAAAATATTAGGCAAAAAGTGTCTAAAATTGCATTCCAGATGGGTCAAAATAGACCAACAGTGAGGTAACAAAGTGGTCAGGTTGGTTAGAGAAGGTAATCTCCAAAAGTGGGTAAATCTTGGTTTACTTTTACTAATAAGGGCTACTATAGGTATAAGTGTAAATTTGGGCCATCTTGACTGTCGATGAACAGGGCTCCCAAGAGGTGACCATTGATGGTCACCCTGATCATCAATGGTCAAGGCAAACCCTAAAAATCCATGGGGTAAAGAGTGAAAATAGAGTTGATTTTTACCATTTATAACTTTGCTACTTGGTTGACTTTGCTCTGGTAATTTCAACATTTGTGGAGAGTTTTCTTGATGAGTTGGTGACTGCTTATTAGTTGGAAGCATGTGGGTTTGATCTTTATGGGCCTGAGATGCAGGGAACACATGGGCATGGCTGAGAAACTATTAAAGAAAATGTTTAAATGGGTTAGGTTTAATAGGTAGCCATATCTTGTAGGTTTTAGATGGTATGCTTGGTGGGTCAATGGGTAAATAGGTAGAATAGGTCAGGTGTTTAAAGGGTAAGGTAGGGGAAGTTGTTCTAATGTGTTTTAAGGGGTTGTGTGTTGATAGGTAAGTCTTGGATGCTAGAGGGAAATGGATTGAGAATGGGATATATGGTTAAGAGGAATAAGGGATTAATTTAGGTGGCTAAAAAATTAGGGTAGACAAGAATAACATAGACTAAGCCAAGTGTTTGATATGATGTAGGGCAGGGAATAGATTCAGATGCGTGACCATGCGTCACTCATCTTTCTTAAGATACATGAGGGAATGACTCTAAAGGACTAGGCCCATATGTAAGAGGTGGGGTTGGGGGCTATGAGGCACTATTAATATGTGCCCTGAGATGCATATATGGTTGTAACACTCATCAAGAGATGGGATAATGCTATAAACACCTTCTTTCTCCTGACTAGGGAGATGACTAATCTCCTCAAGGACATACACAATATTACTAGACTCCCACTATATGGCGAGGTGATTTATCATATCGAGCATGAGGAGTGAGAATATTTCATCAAGTACTTGTATGGGGATGAGAATGATTAGGTCTAATAACATGCTGAGGGATTTTGATACTCGATGTTGTATCAGAGAGCTCTAGTAGAGATGAGGCTCATGACCATGCTCATGATTATAGTGACATGTTTTGGGCTTTCAAATTTGAGTAGTGAGAGGTTTCCCTATTTATTACTGGGGGTTTTGGTGGAGTTGTTACTAGGTTAGATGATATTTTTTTGGGTCCCTAATTTGGTTTTGCATAGCTACAGAGAGTTGTGGGGGTTTAGGCACCATAGGAGATATAACATTAGTGTCAGTCTGGTTATACATTTCTGGACCTATGAGCATATTTGGGTGCTGAGACTTGTAGGATTGTCATGGGATAGATATACATAGATAGAGTTCTTTATTGGCTTTATATGATGGAAGGATGATTTGGCTACATCAAGTGTAGGTGGTGGTGCCCATGATGTAGAGTGGTTCAAGGGTGCACTAGATGCACTAGTGGTTAGAGATATCACTTAGAGGTTGTATGTGCAATTTTTGATATGGCTAGGGTATAAGAGGTAGAAATTTTCCCTTTAAAGATATAGATGGATCATTTATAGGTGAGAGGGAGAGGTAGAGCTGATTCTATTTGATAGGGTACATTGGTAGTTTAGTTTGGTACAAGGTGTCCAAGGCCCATTTCCTAGGTATAAGAAGTAGGATTCAGAGGTTTTATTGCCAATGCCCAACCCTACTCTGATATTTTTAGATGGTCTCTATGAGGAGCTCCATATTAGGGCTCCTATAGATGATGGGGGGTATGCAGATGAATATATGGATTGGTACCAACCCACATATATAGCTATAGATATTGGTGGAGATGATGGAGTCACGAGGTTAATGGTTGTAGATATAGCTGGTCATGATGGACAGGTAGGGGAGGATTTAGCTATAACCTAGGCATATGTACATACATTATAGGGATAGGTGGCCACAATATAGGGATAAGTTACAACATTACAGGCATAGGTAGTGACCTTGATTGGTGAGTGAGATTAAGTGAGGATCTATCTTGGGTTGGTGACACAAGAGAGAGACTTATTGAGGCAGAGGGTAGGGGCAGCCACAATAACAATTAGAGGACCACTGAACATAGTGCCAAAGGCACATTATCTAGCCACTATGGAGGAGATTATGTATTATGAGGCCATAGTGTTAGATCAAATTTATTTCGAGATGAGATATGGGGATTACCAAGATAGCTTGGTAGGGGGTCCATCTGTAGCTACTCTAGGATAGTGGGCTATGTAGGGATACTGGGGGGGTACCACTAGATGGGGGTACAAGTATAGGTAAAAGTGGAGCTAGTAGCAGTGGCATAGGTGTAGGTGGGGTTAGTGGTAGTGGTGCCTCATGATCATGTTTTAGACATATTTTGATATATTGGTAGTGATAGGTGTACACTATTTTGATACTAGCCTACATGCCAATGCAGTGAGATGTACATGTTTTGAGAGAGAGGTTATATATTATCACATGTATTATTTATGATGACATGATGTATATGATGTATGGTGTTATATATGATATATGCTTATGGTTCATGTTTTATATGCTAATGTGGTTATTTATGTTCATTTTTATAGTTGATGGCCTATGGTTTCCTGCATATGCTTTATGAAATGTTGACTCAGTAGCTTAGGCATGTGATTTTAGAAAGATAGTTATGATGTTCTAGTTTTTTTCATGGATGCGATGGGATATGTTATTGATGGATGTATTTCATATGATAATGTAATCATAATGTCTTTGTTTATGGTTATTTTGATATGTTTTTTATGAGTTGATGTTATAAGATGAATTGTGGTAATGTTATGGTAAATGGATATATTGGTATATGGTATGGTTCATGATGTTTTGCTCATTGATTTTGTTTTTGCTCAGGATAATGAATGGCATAATTAGGATGGTTTATGATATGAAATATGTTCACATGATGTATTGATATTAGATGGATAGGATAATGCTCATGATATGATGTAATATGTTGCGATGTCATGGTGTTTTGATCATATATAGATAGATAATGTGGTTCATGGATATGGTTCATAATGTTACACTTTGGATTTGATATTTGTTGTTTATGATCATGGAGATAAAATGTATGGTTGAAGATGTAATGAGAATACATAAAGTAAGTAGATAACAAACTAAATCTTTAGGATGGTGAGAGGAATCAAAATAGGTACGTTTACATGAACCAATAAAAGATAAGAAGATAAACATGATGTTTTTTCCTTGGTAAGGGCCAAAATAAAACCCAAAGTTGGATTGGCTTAATGCAAATAAGCCTTTGAAATATGTCACATTATCATGATTCGATTAATAAACATGTATCTTGATCACATTGTGTGAAGTAAGCTCATAGTCCTGTACATATGATATATGGAGGGAGGATGGGTGAAACTGGAACCTTTTGTGAGACTAGCATGCCTCTTCTAGAGGCTTCCAAGAGGATAGTATAAGTTTGTCTATGCTCATATATAAAGTGTAGAGTGATTGATGTGGAAAGTCTACTAAGGAGAGCCGATTGTATCTTTTCAAGATGATTACTTTTATGAAATCTGATTTCAATGTTTCTCATTGATTTTGCTTTTGCTTATGGGTCATTTACTATTTTGATCTTGCTTTAGTATCAAGGAAGCTAAATGATGTAGGAAGCTTCCAATAAATTTTTAGCTTTGACAAATGCTTTACTGATCCATCCTTCAAGGGAGTGGTCTAAGTTTATATGCTTAGTTCAAGTGCTTTTGATAGCTATCCTTCCAAGGGAGTAGTCTATGAATGTTAAGAATGACACATGATTTGGTTTTAAATTTGATATTGCTTTTGATTTTGTTTAATTTTGATTGACATAGACTTGATTATACATGCTCAAGGGGTTACCTTTATGAAGGTAAAACTAAGGGCACAAGAAGGTTCAATAGGTAAAATGAGGTTTAGGTGATAACTACCATAAAAATCTATCTAGAAGAGGGATAGAAAGTACCATGAGAATCATGCCATGGGTAGAGCCATGGTACCCATAGTTCAACATTAGGTTATGACTATGATGGATAATCACATGATTTAGCTATAGTCAGTTTCCCCTAAAAAAAAGGAAATAAATGTGGTTGCAGGGGATGAGCTTAAGTTAAACTAGCGATGATTGTGACCCATATTTAATAATAGAAAGGATGCAGATGAAAATCATTGAGAGGCTCAATTTTTGGTTTGCTTTTGAGAGAAGACAAATGATAACCTCCTGATCCATACTTATGGGTTATAATGTAGGGTCCAAGCCAATTGAAAACAAATTTTCCCCTTTTGCTTTTCTCCATATTGGTTACATGTTGATTTTCCTTGAGAATGAGGTCTTCAATATTGAATTCTCACACTTTTAGTGTTTGTTATAAGCACACTTGATTCATTCTTAATAGACACAAAGATGCAAAAGAAAAGCCAAATGATGCTCATCAAGTGCTCAAGTTGAGCTAAGCATTCTTGATGATAATCATCTTATGAAATAAGGTCATGCAAATAGATGCAAAGAGACAGTATTTGAACTTTGAGAGGCAACATAGCCTCATCTCCAAACATGAGAGAAAAAGGTGTAGAAAATGTAGGGGTTTAGATGCTAGTGCAATATACCCATAAGGTGAAAGGGATGTGCAAGTGCCAATCTTGACCTGAGGCATTGACCATTTTGGTAAGCATGTTGTTAAAGGTTTTGTTAGAGGCTTCTACTTGTCCATTTGCTTGTGGGTGATAAGGTAATGGAAATCTTAGTTTAATACTAAATACATCACAATGGCCCTAAACTTGTTTATTTTTGAAAGATTTTCCATTGTCAGTGATGATCTTATGGGGAACATAAAAGTAGTAAATGATGTGATGGGTGATAGATTTGACAATATTTTTAGCTTTAGTCAAGACAAGAAGAATAGCCTCTACCCATTTGGTGAAATATTTGGTCGTAGTTATGATAAAGTGATGTCATTGTGAAGAGTGGGGGTTAATTTCACCAATAAGGTCTAGACCCCATTGTGAAAAAGGCCAGAAGTCAGTGGAAACTTGAAGACTATGGTTGGGTGTATGATGCAAATTAGCATGTTGTTAATACTTGACACACTTTTTCACATAATCACAATAGTCTTGGTTAAGGGTAGGCCAGTAATATCCGAGGAAGAGGATGCACTTAGCCACAATGAGTCCACTAAAGTGACCCCCATAGATATCATCATAAGTCTCTTTGATAGCATGAGAGGCTTTTGGATGATGGAGGCAATATAATAGGAGGCTATCAAAACCATGTTATAGAGGATGACTCCCATAATGCTATAATGGGAGGTGATCTGAATAAATGTTCGATAGGCATTCCTAGAGAGGCTAGATAGAACTATGACAAGGTTAAGGTAGTTGAAGGTTCATTGATGCCAAAGGTTAGGTAGGATATCCTCCACATTGAATATGGTTGGAGTGTCTAATTTGATGTAGGAAGGTTCAGTGAGGTGATGGAAAACGACTGAAAGCTTAGAGTCTGATGGTGCTGATGGAATATAGGAAGCAAGGTAAGCCATGGTGTCGACAAACTTATTGGTAGATCATGGGGTGGTTTGAATATGGTAGTGTTCATATGATGTCAAGATTTTCATGACTAAATTTCTGTATAGTTTTTAAATCTCATTATTACACTAATATATGCCATTGACTTAATAGACCACAAATTGGGAGTCACCAAAGATGTTATTTATTTTGACCCCCAAGGCTAACTTGGTTTGGAGACCTATTACTAGGGCTTCATATTTGGCCACATTATTGGTACATTCAAAGTCAAGTTTAAAACATAAAAAAGTGGTTCACCAACAAAGGGGATAAAGATGATACCATCTCCCCCACCATGCTGACACTTTGATCTATCGAAGAACATAGTGACCCGATAGGTGAAATTCGCTTGAGACAAGGTTGTGATAGACTCATCTAGAAATTCAAGGGGAGGGGGTTGGTTATCTATTAGAGGTGTGTCAAGCAATTGGTTAATAATGACTTGACCCTTAATTGACTTATTCTATAAGAAATCAAGGTTAAACTTAGCTAAAAGTATGAGCCACTTGGCCATATGCTGGTTTTGGTATGGCTTGGAGTGCATGTACTTGAGTGGATTGGTATTGGTTATGACAAAAAAAATTTGGTTAAGAAGGTAGTGGTGAAGTTTTATGGTCATGAAGACTAGGGCCAAGTAAAGTATCTCGATATGAGTATACCGAGTTTCATAAGGGTGTGGCTTATATAATAGATGGCTTTCTCTTTGTGGTGTTCATCTCGATGGGAAAACTTTGCTCCTAAGGAATGGTCAATGGTAGAGATATAAAGGTATAAGGGTTGGTTATCCTTAGGGGGTGTAAGGATAGGTAGAGATAAAAGGTACTCTTTGAATAAATCAAAGGCCTTTTGATAATCAATGTTCCACTTAAAAGAGATGTCCTTTTTCACGAGGTGGTGGAAAGGTTGGCACTGGTCAGGGAGCTAAAAAATAAAGAAACAAATAGATTGGAGCTTCCCCTGCAAGTAGAAGAGTTGCTTAATATTGGTTAGAGGTAGCATCTTGAGGATGGCTTTGATTTTCTCTGAATCAACCTTGATTCCTCGAAGGGAAATGATGAAGCTAAGGAGTTTGATTGACAAGTTCTAAAAAATACATTTATTAGGATTGAGGTAGATATGGTAATGGATAAGTCTCTCAAAGATAATCTTTAGAATGGCTAAATGGTCCTTGAAAAGTTTAGATTTTATGAGGAGGTCATCCACATCATCCTCGATGATTGTATGGATAAGGTCATGGAAGATGTAGGTCATAACACATTGCTAGGTTGCACGAGCATTCTTAAGATTGAAGGTCATGACTCTATAACAAAAAGTCCCCCATGAGGTGATAAAGGTAGTCTTGTGTTGCTTTTGAGGGGTAATCAAAATTTGATTATAACTTGAGAATCCATCCATGAGAGACAACATCACATGGCCTGCTATAAGATCAACATGTTAGTCAATGCTAGGTAGGGGAAAACCATCCTTTGGGTAGGTGAGATTAAGGTCATGAAAGTCCACATAGATACGTAGTCTCCCTATGGCTTTAGTGATATGCATGATGTTCAAAACCCATTGGGGATCATCAATGGGTTGAATGAAGTTGATAGAGAGGAGGCATTGAAGCTATTTTTTTAACAAGAAAGGTTATGTGAGGATACATTTGTCAAATTTGTATCTGACAGGCTTGGCATCATGATTGGTTATAATGTTGTGGGTGGAAATGGTTAGGTCAATACAAGGCATATTTGCATATGGCCATGTGAATGCAATGCTACAATCCTGGAGGAAGGAAAAGAAGTCTTGAAGTTCCTTAGTGGTGAGAGATTGGCCAAGTTTGACACCATGAGGGTTTCCTAAAGTGCCCATGTCAATATCCATAGTGGATTCATTCGACATGGTTGATGTTTTAGGAGGTAAGGATTTATGGATGGAGGAATCAAGTGTACTAAGGTAGGTGAGAATAGAATCATCATCCTAGCACTAGATAATGTTAATGGTAGGAGAGTCATCTCCCACTAGTTTAATATGAGTCAAAGGTATGGATACTTGTGCCCCTTCCTTTTGATAATTTAGGAGGCCAAGTGTAATCATGTTGAAAAAAAATTTAGGCAAGGTAATGTCCTCATCCCCACACTTGGGTAGAGGGGACGTTGGTGAGGAAGGGGGCTCTTTTTCAAAAATGTTAGTGTTAGGTCATGTGGATTTATTCTTATTGGGTAGAATGAAGCCAAGGATATGATTCTCATGAGGCTTTTAGGTGGGCCATGATCGTATCATCTTAAGCCAAACCCTTTCTAGGCACACCTGTGAAGGTATAATTTGGTGATGTCTAGGTTGTCCAAGTAAGAGAATGTAGGGGTGAATAGGTGTGGTGAAGAGGGGGTAGGGTGAAGAGGGGGTGATGGTATCATTAAGTGGCTTGTTAATTCCCTCATAGATAAAATAGGTTTGATAGCTTGGAGGCCCTAAGGGAGTAATGTCTCCAATGTTGGGGTCATAACCTGGTTAGTGGTTGAGTGTCCAATACTCTTGGGGAGTAGGGAAAGCATCAAGGGTAAGGAGTCAGTATTATCTAAGGGTAAGGTGGTGGAAGGTAGATTCCAAGGGATCAGTGGTAGGTATCTGGTCCACAAGAATAGATAAACTGGTAGATGCATCTATGGAAGAGTAGGAATGGTTGCATTTTCCATGGTTGAGGGCTTAGTGATGGATGCTTGGGGTGCTTTTGTCAGGGGTAGGAGGATGTCATTAGGTCGATAGATCATGTTGCATGATGAAAAAGGGATTGGGTTAGATTTTATGGTAACAAGCTAGCACTCATGCTTGAATTTGACATAATGGTGAAGAGTAAAAGGTATGCAACCCATAGCATAGATCCTTGTCTCCCTAGCAGAACATTTGTTAGGGTGTGGAGCTAAAAGCTTCAACCTTTGCAAACTGAGGAACAGATGGTTGCTGAGTTCTACAGGAACCGGCATCGGCATAATGACCGACGTCGGCAGGATCCAGTGCAGAAGGCAACCGGCGACGGCAGGAAGTCGGCCGACGTCGGCAGAACCAGACCAGCAGGGACCGATGTCGGTCGCCTGTGTGTTCCCGAAGTTTTCATTTCACGGACAGTTAGTTAAGTGAACGATGAGTTTGCATGTCAAGACCAGCCAGAGTCTTGGGCTGCGAGGATAATTGTCTAAATTAAGAGTCTAAGTTAGTGTTTGAGTTAGGGATCTATTTATAGACCCATTGGCATGTATTGTTTAAGGCATGAGATAGAAAGGAAGAGTCCCTTCTAGTTGTAAGATCTATGAGTTGCAGGTTATTGCAAGCTCATTGGTGATCTACATGTAAGTTTGGTCTTTGAATTGCAGGTTGCAGGTTCATGAGAGATCAGCTTGAAGTGCTATAGAGTGCTTGATGTACCGGCAGGGTTATTACTGACTGGTTGGTGAGGTGAACACCAATTCTGTGTGTGAGTTGGTTGTTGGGACCGTTTTTGTGTAGGAGAGTGTGTGTGAGAAGAATTACTGTACACTTGAGGTGTGGTGAATCTCTGTAAGGTGAAAGAGTGTGGTGGCTCTTTGATGTATTCTTTTCTGTATAAGTGTTAATACAAGATAGTGTATTGTCTCTCATATTCTGTGCCATTGGTGAATTCTAGTTACTTGTGTTTCTGGTTATTTCCGCATATTCAATTGCTTATATTTGGTAATCATACTGTGCTCTATCTGAGGAGCAAGATCCTAACGAGTTGAGTCAGAGCATGTTTGTTGTTTTAGATTCCTGACAAGTGGTATCAGAGCCTTGGTTATAGGTTCTTGAGCTTGATACCAACAAGTGGTATCAGAGCTTTTGGTTGGGATACTAACAGATTGGTGTAGATCTGGGTAGTGTGTTTTGATTACAGGTTACTCACAGGGTTTCTGTTTGAGTGGGAGTTGAGCAATGGCAGAAAATAGTCAACTACGAATGGAAAAGTTCAATGGCAAGAACTACCAATTATGGAGGATGCAGATTGAGGACTATCTGTATCAGAAAGATTTGTACTTACCGTTGGGTGGGGTTGCTAGCAAACCCTTGGATATGAAAGATGAAGAATGGGAGGTTCTTGATCGGAAGGCTCTGGGATCTGTTAGATTGAGTCTTGATTCATCTGTGATTTCCAGCTTATCACAGTGTAAGACAACGGTGGAGTTGATGAAATCTTTGGCAAATTTGTATGAAAAACCCTCGGCTTCAAACAAGGTATTTCTTATGAAGCGTTTATTTAATTTGCAAATGTTGGAAGGTGGATCTATTCATAGCCATCTTAGTGATTTACATGGTTTGGTAAACCAGTTAAGTTCAGTTAATATTGTATTTGATGATGAACTTAGAGCTCTCTTAATCTTGTGTTCATTACCTGAAAGTTGGGAAGGTTTGGTAATGGCAGTTTCTAATACTGTGTCTCCTTCAAAAGTCTTAAAAGTGGATGATGTTGTGAGTGTAATCTTGAATGAAGAGATACGCAAGAAAAGCACAGGTGAATTATCTGGAAATGCTTTGAGTGTTGAAGGAAGAGGAAGGCCAAGAGAGAGGACAGAGCGTGGGAGATCAAGGTCGAAGACAGGCAAGAGATCCAAGTCCAGGTATGGCAGAATAACCTGCTGGAAATGTGGAAAGCAAGGGCACTTAAAGAGAGATTGCAGATCGGGTGAAGATCATCATGAAGAACATGGAGAAGAAGCAGATGTTGCAGGCTATGTTGCACAGGATGCTCTGGTATGTTCTTTGGATAAAGTAGAATCTTGGGTATTAGATTCTGGTGCCTCTTTTCATGCATCTCCACATAGAGAATTTTTTCATGAGTATGTCCAGGGAGACTTTGGAGAAATTTGTGTAGGGGATGGTAAGCCTTGTCAGGTTGTTGGCAAAGGCAAAGTGAAGCTGAAATTGCAGACAGGTGACACATGGGTGTTAAAAGAGGTCATGCATGTCCCAGTTCTGAAGCGGAATCTGATTTCTGTTAGAGGTTTGGGTGAAGAGGGTTGCACAGTAACTCTCTCAGCGGACTCTTGGAAGGTTACCAAGGGTACACTTGTTATAGCTAGAGGTAAGAAAGTAGGTACGCTTTATCTATCTACTTGTTTTACTGATTCTCTTTCTGGGTTATCTACTTCAGCTGTAGATTCAGAGATGTGGCTTGATAGGCTTGGTCACATAGATAAGAAGGAGATGCTGGTTCTTGAGTCAAAGAATATGCTTTCAGATTTGGAAGGCATGGATCGTGGTTTCTGTATGCAGAAGAAGAAGGTAAGGTTTCTTGAGGAATCCGATGTTAGTGACAAGAACGGGAAAGCCTTGGTTTTCAAGGAGAAAGTGACGGACAGAGTTCAGCATAAGGTGCAGAGGAATTCTGAGCAGAGCAAGGGTGATTTGGACAAGGTTTTGATCCAAAAAGAGCTCGCGGGAAAAAGTCAGGTCTCACAAGAAAAACACAGAGACCGACGTCGGCAGGAAAACCGACGTCGGCGTCCAGACAGGGACCGACGTCGGCTATGTGCAGCCCGACGTCGGTGACTCAGGGCAGAAAAGAGATCGGCGTTGGCCAGGGGTAACCGACGTCGGTAGAGAGACAGTCGCAGGAAACCGACATCGGTCAGCTGTAGACTGAGATGTGACCGGCATCGGTTACTGAGATGAATTTTGGGTGGACAGCGAGTTGTCATGGAGTCTCAAGCGCCCATTTGGAGGACTGAAGGTGTAAGTTCTTAAATTCGTCATTTCCCTTCTTTACACTACTTGTTGCTCACTTATGGCATAGGACCAGGAAGTTATTGAAGAATCAGAACAGGTAGATCCAGGAAACAGTGGGAGCTTGGCATGGATGAGGATGTGATTCCTTGGAGGAGAACCAAATAGGTGTTTTGGGTAGTGTTGCCAGCTGGAAGTAAGCACTGAGAGACGAATGGATGTTGAGGATGAAGAAGAGCGGAAATGGATACATGAGATGGAAGATCAGGGTATATGATCTTGTTTTAGCTGCAGGGCAATGGAGGTTTGATCATTGTGTTTCTCTTTACCAGGTTGGATAGTATTAGCTACACTATTCTATTTTTTGTATGGTGTGCTTGTTGCAGGGTTACATATACAGGTATTGCTGAACTAAAGGTAAAGCTAGTTCAGGTGTTTGCCATGGAGAATCTGGGAGCAGCAAGATTCTTTGGCATGAGTGTGTTCTAGAGACATGGAGGTCTTGTTGACTTTGTTTCAGGATGATTGTGTGAAGCCGGTTAGCACGCTGATGGTAAGACAGTTCATAGAACAGGTGTCTTGATTCACATAGTGAGGTTGAGTACATGGTATGTACTAAACCTGAGTTTTCCCAAGCAGTGGGAGTTGTCACAAGTTTGGAGTCAATCCGGGAAAGTAATACTGAAGGGCAGTTCAGTGGGACCAGCAGCAGGTGCACATGCTATGCAGGGTCAAGTTCTTTTTCTACATGGTTGTAGATGCGGATGTGGCAGGTAATTTGGATGACAGATTTTGCATCACGGATTTTGTGGTGGTTGGTCTTCAAGAGTGATCTTGAGGAGGGATACAAAGCCAAGGAAACAAACTAGACGGTGTACAGGTACAGGTACAGTTTGCAGATGTTTATCTCCAAGTGGGAGATTGTTAGGGTGTGGAGCTAAAAGCTTCAACCTTTGCAAACTGAGGAACAGATGGTTGCTGAGTTCTACAGGAACCGGCGTCGGCAGAATGATCGACGTCGGCAGGATCCAGTGCAGAAGGCAACCGGCGACGGCAGGAAGTCGGCCGACGTCGGCAGAACCAGACCAGCAGGGACCGACGTCGGTCGCCTGTGTGTTCCCGAAGTGTTCGTTTCACGGACAGTTAGTTAAGTGAACGATGAGTTTGCATGTCAAGACCAGCCAGAGTCTTGGGCTGCGAGGATAATTGTCTAAATTAAGAGTCTAAGTTAGTGTTTGAGTTAGGGATCTATTTATAGACCCATTGGCATGTATTGTTTAAGGCATGAGGTAGAAAGGAAGAGTCCCTTCTAGTTGTAAGATCTATGAGTTGCAGGTTGTTGCAAGCTCATTGGTGATCTACGTGTAAGTTTGGTCTTTGAATTGCAGGTTGCAGGTTCATGAGAGATCAGCTTGAAGTGCTATAGAGTGCTTGATGTACCGGCAGGGTTATTACTGACTGGTTGGTGAGGTGAACACCAATTCTGTGTGTGAGTTGGTTGTTGGGACCGTTTTTGTGTAGGAGAGTGTGTGTGAGAAGAATTACTGTACACTTGAGGTGTGGCGAATCTCTGTAAGGTGAAAGAGTGTGGCGGCTCTTTGATGTATTCTTTTCTGTATAAGTGTTAATACAAGATAGTGTATTGTCTCTCATATTCTGTGCCATTGGTGAATTCTAGTTACTTGTGTTTCTGGTTATTTCCGCATATTCAATTGCTTATATTTGGTAATCATACTGTGCTCTATCTGAGGAGCAAGATCCTAACGAGTTGAGTCAGAGCATGTTTGTTGTTTTAGATTCCTGACAACATTGTACTAGAATTCACCTTCAACCACATAGAAGAGTTTAAGGAGCATGCATGGTATAAGCCAAATGTGAAGGATAATGGTTCATGAGGTAGTGGTCATGGTGTCATTAAAGGATCGAAGGACAACTAAAGTATGGGACATGACATTGTCTGATAATTTGAGTTGGTCATAGGCATGAGAAGAGATGATGTTGATGTTGGCTCCCCCATCGATCATAACCCATTTGATGTGGGTTTGGTTTATGTAGGCATCAATAAATAGAGGAGGATAAAAGCCCTTAGGGTGGATAGATGGTATTTGAGTCCTTAAAAGTAACAAGGGTGGAGAGTTGGAGAGCACCTACGAAGGCCTCTATAGGTTGGAAGTCTCTTGGTCTGACCTCAATAACTTACATAGCCTCTATCATGGCCTGACAATGGTGAGGTGAGGTGGAAATGAGCTCATAGAGGCTCATCTTAGCTAGATTCTAGTGGATTTTCTTAAGAATGATCCTCTTAATGGATTCAAAGGGGTTAGCCTTAGAGGTGCCTAAGATGGTAACTTTGGGCTTAGCTGAAGAGATTGGGATCTAGTGTGGTTTAGGATGAGAAGGTGGGTATGTCCATGGAATAGACACTTTGGCCTTCCCTTTATCCTTTTTTTGTGATCATGTGACCACATTAATGGTATGGATAGAAGGGAAGGTTAGGGCATGAGATTGGGTAGGCACTAGTTTACTTTGTGATGAGAGTGGAGAATTGGGTTAGCTTTGGTAAATGGTTGTTACGTGCATTGGTAGAGGGGTTAGGGGGGTTCATATAATAAGAGGCCATCTTACTCATAGAGCTGAAAGATGATATCATGGATATCTTTGTAGTTTTCCATGTCATGCCCATGTGTCTTGTGATAGGAACAAATTTAATAGTCATTATACCATGCTAGTTTCAAACCAAGAGGATTAAAGGCCCTGATAGGGGTAAAGTGAGGTAAGAGGCTTGAAGAAGCCATTGAAAAATGGTTATATAGGATTAATATATAGGTGATAAAGTTCTAGAGGTTATGATTTTGATTGGTAAGGTGGGCGTTTTGATAGCAATGGGTTTGGTGAGAGAGGGTTTAGGTAAGGTGTTGTTTCTGGTCAATGGTTTTGGTTTGGGTATGTCGGTGGTGGGGGTGTTTGGGGTTGATATAATGGCTATTGGTAATTTGGGAAGGATTGGTGCATTAGACATTAAGTGGGCTGGTGTAACCAATGGTGGTGGATGACATATGTTAAAAAGAGCTTGATTTTTAAGCAAAGTTGAGGGATGAGGCCCCAAGATAAAAGGCAAGGTAGAGGGAGGTATAATCCTATCCATGTGTCTCTTTAATAGTCTCACCCCCTTGGTTAATTTGGGTTGAGGATTGGGTATAGGCTTGGATCGGGTTAATTCCACCTTCAAGGATGGGTGAATCAAACTTTGTGTAGGGAAGGCACCATGAGTTTTTAAAGGTTTGGTTGGTGGTGCGGTCATTTGAGATGTGGTTGTTTTGGTTGACTAAGAAGGTGAGGGGTTAGTAGATGTTATGATCGGCTTAAGAGGTTTTGGAAAAATGATATATTGGTTGGTTAAATGCATGCTGAAATGTTGGGGTTTTTTGATGTAAGGGAGCCCTAACTATTGTCAGAAAGTGGTTTGATCCATGTCCAGTTTTGTGACCATGCCTAACTTTTAAACAAGTTTAGAAAAAGGCATGTATATTGGTCTGGCCTCCCAAGTAGTGGGTGTCAAGGATAAACTTATGGATTGAGGAGTAATATTACTAGCCTCATCTATTTATTTAATTAAGGGATGTAAGTTAAGGCTAGGTGTCTGCTCCACGAGGGGTGCTTGTGAAAAAGTTGCTTCCTTGGGCACAATGTCCATAGTTGTGGCTTGTTCTATGGTTAGGGGAGATGGTGGATTAGGAATGGTTATTTGTTTGGATAGGCTATTCAAAGGGGTGCTTGATTATTCTAAAGCCTCTATGAGTATAGCCAAAGAAAAAGGAACATCCTCAGTTTGGGCTTCTAAAGGAAGGGAAGGTGACTCCACCACCTCGACAAGTGAAGTGGGGGAAAAATAGGTAGGTTGGATGATATATTCACCATTGATAAGTGTATTAAAGACCATATTAATTGTGTGGGCATCATGAGAATATTTAGCCTATGTGTCCTCAGTTTTGGTAGGGTCGTGGTTGGGAAGGGGTTTCCTGAAGATGTCAAGAGCTTGATTTTGAGGGGCATTAGGATTATCCAACACGAGTTCCCCCTTGTCGATAAGGCTCTAAATAAAATTCTTAAAGGTATAACATCAACTGATGTCATTTCCAATTACTTGATGAAAAGGACAAAGGTCACTCTCATTGTACTAAGCACGTGCTAAATGAGAAGAATCAAACTGCTGGGGAGTTTTGATGGGTAGGAGTTGTATAAGGTTAGCTTTTAGTAGTTTCTCCAAAATTGAGGCATAAGATTCTCCAAGTGGAGTGAAATATTTTTTGTTTTTTTGGTTTGGGTTCCTTATGATTTGGTTGGAGGTAATGGGAGAAGTTTGTTGATTGAAATTGGGTAGAGGGGTGGCTTTAAGGACAACAACATTCACAGTTCCCTTGATTTTGGTTTCGGCATTGGTTTGGTTGCCTAGATTGGAGGAGGAGGTTTTGTTGGTATTGAAGGTAGAGTTCTTTTTTTGTAACTTTAATTACCCTCATCTATGGCTCAGTTTTCTAGCTTATGTGCCATGGTAAAAGCTTCATCAAAAGTTCTGAAGCTTTGTACATGCAGTGTAAAAGATATATGTTTGGCGTAGGCTCAAACAAAAATATCTATAAGTTTAGGTTGAGGCAAGGAAAATGAAAGATGATTAATCAATCTTCTCTAACAAGTGATGAAATTGAAAATGGATTCATCATTAAATTACCTTTTAGAATAGAGGTTGGTGATAGAGACCTTCTTGGAAATGTTAATAGAAAAATGATCTGAGAAGACTTTAGCTAGTTGGGTGAAAGAAAAGATCAAATGCCTGATAATGGAGCTATATCAGTCAAGTGTTAGGCCAAATAAAGACATGGGGAAGGTTTTAAGGAGAAGGGCATCATCATAAATAATCACGTAACATGCATGTCTAAAATCCCTAAGGTGATGTTAGGGGTCCTCCTTGCTGTAAAATTTGATAAATTTTGGAAGCTCCCATTGAGGAGGATAAGATCTGATGGGGATACAAGGATTGATAGGTTTATTACAAATCCGATCATAGGATAAGATGTTATGAGTCCTTGAAATGGAATACTCGAGGTTTGTCATCTTGTCCATGAACATACTCATTAAGTCAGTTGAGGTGGTGCACCCAAAGGATTATAAGGTGTATATTGTAGTTGTGGTTGAGTGGTATACTAGTAATTGGTTGGTAGTTGAGGGGCTACCACATATTAGAATGTGGATGCTAGAGGTTGGGTAGGTGGCATGTAAGGGTAGGTAGATGATGGTGGTTAGGTAGTGGGTACATTCCCTTATGAGCTAAGGATGTATCTAAGATTGGGTATGACAAGTACCTATTGAGGAATTCCTTTCGATTGGGCATGAATGGTAGTCAGGTTAGTAACAAAAGGAGAGGTAGTGACCTTCATGCTAGTAGGTGGTTAAGTAGAAGGGATAGATAATGCTAAGCTTGGTAAATGGGTATTGACCAATGGGTTGGTGTTGATAGAGGGAAGGCTGGTAGTGCTGGTGGTAGGTGTTCCAGTAATTAGTGGAGCATGATGGGCTAATGGCTAGGTTGTTCCTAAGGTGGAGGAGTCATTGGTAGGGGTAGAAGTTGGTTGGATATGTTAGTTTTTAGTTGTGGCATCAAAGGGGTTAATAGATTAATATACCTGGGTAGTCAAAGGTTGGGTGGTGACTATGGTAACAAGGACACCCCTCATAAGGTAGGATGACATGTCATAAGGAGGATCTTAAGGTGAAGTTGGAACTGGGACATGATGAGGGGAAGTGTTAAGGTAGTGCTGAAGAGAAATTAGATTGCTGTCTAAAAAAGTGGTAAGGTCCATGTTTCCTTAGGAAAATACCCAAGGAAAAATAGGGATTCCCAACAGATGAGGTGAGTCTTATACTTTTGAGATGTACTCCATAGATGAGGAGGTAGAAGAGGTTGATTTGAGTGACGGGTTTTTCTCTACTAGGTCTCTTCATTGTTGGTGAGTGAGAACCATGCAAGAAAAGGGGGAGAGAAAACAAGAATAAACTCACCACTCAAATAAGAAGAAGACATGAAAATGATCAAGGCAATCAAGACACACACTATAAAGTATGTTAAGCCTAGAGGTTAGTTTTAATCTCACTTTTGGCTTATGCCTTAGTTTATGAGAATGTGTGATAGAAGTTAGCTTGTAGATCAGGTATTATAGAAGCAATCTATGGTTGGTTTTGGGTTGTTTACTTGCTCAAAATAATATGTATTGGAATTAATATGTGGCTTGGTATTGGGGCCTATCCCCTCACTTCACATACTGTAGTGATAAGGGTGTCACATGCTTAGCCAATATATACTGATATCCAAAGTTTATACTCAACTAGAGAACTGAGTTGGTTTTCCTCTTGGTAATGACCTCTAAGTAGGATTTATAGGAAAGGGTAAGGTGACCTCTAGGTTATGAAATCCTAGTTGGGCCTTGTCTCAAATTGTTTTGATGTTTGATTGATGAAAGTGTTTTGGTTAATGTGTGCAACAAAAGTGGTGCTACGATAAGATTATTGTGCTTTAATTCAAAGTGAACTAATGTTAAAAGAAAGTAATAAATGTAGTTAATTTTAAGCCCAAAATAAAATTTAGTTTTAATTATAAGCACAAATAGAGAGAAAAGCATACAAATGCAAAGATAAATGCGAGTAAAGAATCTAGGTCCCACCGGGCATGCCAGAATGTTTCATATAAATTTTCACTTTAAGTTCTAGGGAAGAGAGAAAATAAATTAGATATGGGTTTGGTTGAAAAACATATTTGTTTGTGCATGTATTGAATCAGAAGATTGTGAAGAGCTCCTCTTTGGCTTGGGAGGAAGACTTGCAGATAAGAAAGCATTGAAGCAAACTTGTTCATTAGATAGATAGTTGGGTGGATTGCCTAATGATAGATAGATCCCATAAGCGAGAGCTTCCTTAGGGGTTGTCAATCCACATGTTTTAAATAATTAAGCTCATAAAAGTATAAATAAGGTACTTGCATCAATAATCAAAAGGTACTAAAATTGAACAGAAGAATGCTTACTTGGAAAATAGACTAGAAATGATCAAATTAATGATAGACTAATTAATACTAGTGCTAAGGGGTTGGGGTATGTTTCAAATAATTTGAAAGAGGTATGTGAGTGTTCAAAAACATAGAAAACTAGGTTTGGTTGAGGGTATATGGGTAAAAATATCTTGTTAGTTTTCACTACCATAGTGACCATCGGTGGTTAAGGTGACCGTCAATGGTTGGGCAAACCGTCGATGGTTTAGTCAACCATCGATGGTTATTATGTGAGTTTTGGGTTATTAATTAATGAATAATAGGATCTAAAAGATGGATTCTAGGTGATGGGAAAGGGTTGGACTGATTGTGAAATGGGAATAAATTAAATGAATATTGACAAACAAGTACTCATTTTACCTAAAGTTAATTGGGTGAGTGATTGAAGTAGTTAACCCATTAGTGGAATTTGGTTTAATTTTGGTAGAGTAACAATACTCGAGAACTTGGTTGAGAGGTGATGATAAGTCAGCTCTCAATAAGATTGCTGATGATGCTCGATAACATTGATGACTCTAATTAACCTATAAAATAAAACTCATGAATCCATAAGCTCTTGATAATTATTGCAAATGGATTTGACCTCCCAGGATCCTTTCTTCTTATAGGCATAAGCAAGAGGTGGAAGTTAAGGTACAATTAGGACATCTAAATATAACTCATCCATGCAAAGGCTCATAACAAGATTTAGATGAGATATATTTAGAAAATATTGATGTGTGGTTGCATGTTCTTTGTTAAGGAGGTGGACCCTGATTGTCAATGGTAAAAGTTTCCTATGGTGATCATTGATGGTCACCTTGAAAATCGATAGTCAGGTCCTAAAGGAAAGAGGTCCTAAAGGCCAGGTTGAGTCAGCTTGTGAATCTGACTATAGGTAGGCTTGGTTAGGCCAAATTAGTGTAAATTGGTCCCAAGAGGGTCCTAGGTAGGTCCAGGGGGTTTTTGACATTTGAAAGTGCAGGTGTGTAGATTTATGGTGTCTGCACAAACATCAAGTGGAATAGAGGAAACTCACTAAGTTACATTAAGGTAGATAAGGGTAATGGAAAGTGCCAAGGAGGGTTTAGATGGGACCATGGGAGGTATGTTCACTACTCATAAAAAAGAATGAAAATAGTAGACATATGGATTCAATGACAATGACTACAATGCCCAAATCTTCATCAAATAACATGTTCTAATGCTCATCCCATCTAATAGAGAACTTGATATACTTAGCATGTTATGAAAGGCTTAGATCCAATGGTGATACATCAAATAATAATAGAATATACAAGGAAGGATGGAAATACCAAGGTGGAAGGAAGGACATCGAGGGATAGAAACTGCTAGTCCAGGGAGAGATGTAGCTAGATGCCATGCCTAATCCAAGTGCTAGTAATCCTATTCTGATTGAAATAATAAGAAGGCCCCCATGACAGATGTATGTTCCCTCAATAGCACATGCAAAAACACTACAAATTGGATCTTGTTTGAAAAATTATCCCTGAGTTGGTTGAAGTCATGCCTCCTTCGTAAGAGACAAGGAAGCTCAACTCTAGGCCATGTTGTGGAGGGCAAACTCCATCAACAAAAAAATGCTAACAAAATGTGGCTCTACCTTGGTCGGGCCATTACCTTGCCATTGCCATCATGCTCAAAGCCTAGTACTCTAAAAAAATGATCCACATAGAATTATTAGGCCCATTTTTGGATCTGGAAAAAATACATTTGCTAAGATTCAAAAAATAATCAAAACCTTAAAAACTAGGAATAATTAAAAACTATAGTAGTATAGCCAATCAGATCTTGAGCATAAAAGAGATATATGACTAAGTCCAAAAAAACACAAACAGAGGTTACAACATAAATTGGATGAGTAATGGCTATTGGAGGGTTGATTTGATACCATGAAAGAGTTAACAAAATTCTTCAACCAAGATCTCTCTTATAAGACATTACTACATACATGGAAGCTTCACCATACACTCAAACATAATAAATCAATTGTATTTTATTATGTGCTCTAAATCAAATAGTTTACATTATAAATGTACAAATAACTAGAGGATAGGAGAATCCTAACCATCCCATGCATGTGGGAATAGCTTCTTCAATAGAGGTGGAAGTAAGGCATAAACCCATCATCCTCATCAATGTAGGATAAACATCTCCAAAGGAAATAACACCTAAGTAAGCTAAAGAGTAGGAAAGTAATATCCTACACCAATATTTTTGTGGGTACGTGTCATATAGGTATGAATTCTAAATTTTCACAGTTCTATATTAGAGTGGGGTCATGTCAAAAAGGCATAACCTCCACACTTATTCAAGTACTCAACATCTCTAGATTACTATGGAGGAATGTTATGGAAATATGTTCTCCATAATTAAACCATTTTTAATATTTCCTAGATTTAGTAGAGGTATGTAATAAAAACATATCCTCCACACTTAAACTAATTTCAAATTCATCAGATTTTAAAATCATATGATTCAGATGCATATTTGTGGTAACATTCTATATATTAGTAATATTATTATACCTGGATTTAAGCTTGATAATAGTATTTGTGGGCACCTAAAATTGTAAAATCAACAAATACCAAATTTTAAATACTATTATGGACTATTATAAAACTCAAGATGGACCATTATTGAACTAATCTATTATAATGGTTGGTTCACCTTTGGAAGGTTGAGTTGATTAAATTGTTCAATCTTACCAAACTTATAAGTTATATTTGATTAAATAATATAACTTTACCATAATTATAGGTTGGATTTGATTAAATGATCCAACCTCAATAGATGTATAGTGTGAGTTGATTAAACAACTCATACTCCCCAAATTATGCATATATTTGAGTTACATGATTGAGATAAAACAAGATCAATCATTGTGTTGTAACTCACCTTTACACTAAGGTTGTGGGAATGCATCCTAAAATCTCTAGATATATGCACTTGTGGGTTCATAATTTTCCTAATATTAGATCCAAGGCTTCATAAAAAGGCATACTTTAAAATTAAATTGCCAAAAAATAATATGGTTATATTGACACAAGGGTATACTCTTAACCTTACTCCTTTTACTTTCAAACATTTCAAATTATTTCAATTTTATATTTTGTACACTGATTATATACTATAAAATGATATTAGTTACTGGTCAGTCACTAGAAAATCACTCAAGGTGGGTTCATACATAGACAAAGTGTGTTATACACAAATAGGTATGCATTTATTTCCTTTGAACTAACAATTTCATTACTAGGATAAAGGGGTGAGGGAATGTAGTTACTAAAATATTATTTATATAGCACATTAGTCTTTTACACTTGGAAAATATCTATCATGGCTATACCTTTTAGTTTTAGATTAACCCCTTCTCGAAAGGCTCACATTAATTCTCTTTGTGCTCAAATTGCTTATCTCTTAGTCTGACCATTATTAATATAATGACCAAGCCTTATATATTGTGTAAAAATCTCTAAAATTGATTATTATCCTTCACTACTAGTTCTAGACCGTACCTATTTCCTAGCTCTCTGGACACTTACGTCCCAGAGAGACACCTATATTGACAGAAGTGTCCACCTTTACTACAAAGTGTCTAGTTCCAAGAAGGCATCCAATTTGAAAGATAAATGTATCTAAAAGGTTAGCATATTTTTTTTAATATGATATATTAATAAAAGGGATTATATATATACAATATCAACACTCATTCATTTCTCACCTAGAAACATCTATAAATCACATACAACTCCCAAGGCAATATACCAAGAAATACTCAATCAAACATTCAAGTGAGAAAACTTTCCATATTCATCCCTATATATATATATCAGTTAGAGAACAATATTTCCATACTTATGAATCATTTAAGGAGCAACCCATGATCCATATTTGCCAAGTTTGAAGCCAGGTCATTGCATGCATCTGATTTTATCATAATGCATTATTCTGCACACACAAGCCAACACATAAGGGATAAATACATCAATTTGAGGCTCTCTTTGGATTATTAGCTATGTAGGTAGTGCCCATTGATAAATGGGTATTTGGGGTCATCTTGACATTGTTAGTCCCCTAACCCATTTTTCCCACAATCACTCCAAGGATAAAGAGATAGGGTTCAATCATTTGACAAAGATAGACATCATGTGCACATGATTTGAAGACATTAAAATAAAGATGACAAAAAATATATAAGGCTCAAGTTGGTTGCATCTAGGTCTAGTAAATATTTCATATAAGACACATGTGGTAGAGTTAGACACCTGTGTTGATGCAACTGTCTAGATCTGACGCAAGTGTCCAAAGGCCACATAAAGGATATTTATATAAATTAATGATTGTTCTAGGATAATCTTATATTCTAATTTTATCATGTTCCTAATTGTACCTATATGTACATAGTAAACCAAATATCATTGATTTAAATTTATTGTAATATCTATCAAAAGATGTACTTCACTAGTTTTAGCAATTTTAGTTGTATAAATTCAAATTACTGTTTGTCTAATTTTTCTATTAATTAGCCTACTTATTATATTAGTTCACCACCCTTTTGTAAAAGTTAATATTATATTATTAACCATAGATACCACTTATCTATATTTAGGGTTAAACACTAGTCAGGTGAATCAAGCAAGAGCTTTCTCTCGAGAGTCATTACTTCAAGATGTCTAAGTATCTATGGTGAGTTTAGGATTGATTTAAAATGTAAAAAAGGTGATTTGTGCCATGAAAAAATATGAAATATTATGTAGAGGGAATTGAGAAAACAATGCATCACTGTGCTAGAAGACCATACACATGTTTTAGTGTGGGATCAATATGGTGCCCAAAAGCTATTAAAGTATAAAGCACCAAAGAAATCACTAAGGACAAGTAGCACCTAGAATAAGAGGCAAGAAAAAAAGAGTGAAAAATAATGCACGAGTGGGGAGGATAACATATCGAAGGAGTTGACATGAAGAACAAGCCAAAGGTACAATATGAAGTGACATGTTTTGAGCTTTAGATAAAAATTGACAAACAAACAGTTGAACAACTAGATGAAGTGATAAATAGAAATGACTAGACAAGAGGATAGGAATGGATGGGAGATCCAAGATTTTGATCTGAATTAATTGTGGTTAGAATTAAGTAGCTCAAGGAGTGAATTATATAGGGAATAACAAACATGGAAGGGCTTAAAGCATGATTAAGGCATGACACGTATCACAATTTCAAAACCCAAGATATGACTCAGTTAGGTTACCCTAAGTAAAAATGATATGAATATGTGACATACCTAGTAGATGGACAACTACTAACCTATATACTAAATTATTCATTGCCTTACTCTTTATAATTATAAATATGGGAATTTGTCCTATGAAAGAAATTACAAAATAAACTTGTGTTGAAGGAAGTCCATAGAGAGAATAGGGTAGTGTCATTGAATATATAAGGTGGAGAGATAGAAATGGGATCTGAGAAGCTCAAAGTGTGTGGAACATTTAGAAGGCTCAAATGGAAAAGGAGGATGAGTCTTAAGGATTGAGCTTTGTGAATTTCAAGAGATCTTAGGGATTATCAACAGGAATTCCCATGGTAGAGGAGAAAGCTGAGGAATAAATCTTATGATCAAAAGGTTTAGGGACTTAGAGACCCCATGCATTTTATTTTTCTTGTGTGGGTAAGGTTGATACAAGAAGGCTATGAGATATTAACTCACCCCTTTGGGAGATCTTAGGAAGATAATGAACCTACAAGAAGTAAGGATGAGGCTACAGATACTTCCAACTAAGTGGAAAATCATGCATAAGATGGCTCAGGGAGGATTTAGGGTCCTCCATCAAGTGTTTATGGGTAGAGGGAAAGAATCACAAGAGAATATGTGGGGATATAGATGAATACCAATGCATGAAGAAAGCCTAGACAAGAAGAGGAATCAACTAAAGAATGCCGAACGTAGTTTTACACCAATAAAAACTAAAAACTAAACAGGAAAAGAGAGTACATGGTGGATTTACTCACTTGGAGGATGGAAATAATTTAAAGAGAGAGTATGATGGGAAGGCAATGAGAAGAGAAAATAGGTCTCTATACTACCATGCTCAATAGTGTTTATTTAAACTTACCAAAGGGTATCAGGAAGTTTGTAAGGGTGGAAAATTTTATCCAAATCATGTATCCACACCCATATAAGTGGCATCGGATATCTAAGGTATGACCTTTAGTCTTTGAGAGTACTCTAGCTGTACACTATGAGAGATTCACATGTAGATGATAAAAAATGGTCAGGTTAATTTCTCTAACTTGGTCTATAATTATGGTAATCGATCTGCTAACATTAGGGGGAGAATGGGAAAAATAGAATTAGATTTGCACAGAAAATATAGTTGGTTGTAGCTCCCCTTATAGGAGGATGGATAGAGGAAGTTTGTTGGGAGAGAACTTGGGAGAATCTGATGGCAAGGTAAAGTTCAAAAGGCCCTTATGAAGTAGCTAAGTGATCATGCAAGAATACAAGGTTCTATTGAAAAGTAAATAATACCTTAATGTAAAAGGAAGCATGATCTTCATATTGTGAATGAAACTAATAGACTCTATATACAAGATAAAAAATGGGAAGGAAGGGCTTGAATTAGTATATAATTCATCATATTTCTCTATAAGGATATTGATAAGAGAGCCAAAAGTTCCCAAGAAAGTCATGTAAAGAGAAAACAAGTTTTTACTTATAAAAAGGATAATGAAAAAAATCTCATGAGGAGCTACATAGAACTAGGCTTGCATAAAAGTGTAAATAAAGATGAATTAATTGCTTATAGTGTAGCTTCATAGGCAAATGGATGGTACAAATAAAGCAAACAAGATTTGGACTAGTTTTAGGGATAGGAAACTAGTTTAGTGTGGGGTGATGTTGGCCCCAAATATCAGCCAAGTCTTAAAAGACTAACATGCACATCAAGAAAAGACATAATAACACCACTATCTGAGGAGTGGCATGTGCAATCTAAACCAATAACCTACATGTGCACCTAATATAAGATGCCATCACAATAGGCATAAATTATCAAAAGCTATGCTGACGTGTTCTAAACAAAAAACAACAACATGATCCAAACACATAACCATGTGGACCTAAAAACTATAATGGAGAACATGAGGAAAGACGATGGGAGTAAATTGATAAGATATTTGTGAAGTGATGATGGAACACAAAGGTAAATGACATTGAGAATCATGATACTTTTAACTTTCAAGTGGGCATAATGATGTAACAACTGGAAGGTAGCTATAATTGGTTGTAGAGAGGGCTCTGATGATCCTAAAAAAGGTAGAGGACAAGAAGAAGAGCTAGCTAGATAATTAATAAGTGAGATATTGGATAGTTTCCTCATAAAGGATGCAGTAACATAAATGTTATATATGCTATAATTTTTGTCAGGGATCTAGAACACAAAGCTCTGATACCAAGTTCTGATACCATCTGTCAGGATCCACTCCTTAGAGTATAATTGAATACCTTTGTATAAGCAACTAAACATGGAATTAAACCAGAAGTAATAAGTAACTAGAATTTAGAAACAACATAGAATATGAGATACGAGAAACAATACAATCTGTATTAACACTCTTCCAGAAGGAAATACAATGAAGAAATCTCACTCTTCCCACACCTCTTGGGTGTATAGTAATTATCCCTCAAGATTTCTCTCTCTTAATCAATTACAATCAGCTCAATAATGAGTTGTTCCCTCCAGTGAAAATCAACCCAATGGTTGTTGTTGCCTACAATCCAAGTGACAATCAACTCAACCGTTGTTTCCTCTTATCCTTGACCACAGATCTTCTTGATCTTGCACCCTACAGATCTAATTGATCTTGCTCACACTGTGTGTTGTAGATCTTCTTGATCTTGCTACCCCATAGATCTAACTGTTCTTGCACACACACACTTGTAGATCTACTTGATCTTGCTACCTCACAGATTAACTGACCTTGCTTACCTATAGATCTTCCTAATCTTGCACTCTTGCAGACTTTCTAGATCTTACACTTGAGGATCTAATCCTTCTTAGTCCTTATTTACAATACAACCCCATGGGTCTCTTAAATAGATCCCAAAACAAACAATAATTAGAAATGTAGACTCAAGACTAAAATTAGTCTTGACATGCAAACTAACTATTCATCTAAAATTAGCAATTCTAATTCTGGAAACGCCACCTAGAAATGCATAGGTGACCAATGTCAGTTCCTGTCTGACTGATGCTGGCCAACCATAATCGATGCTGGTTACTGTGTAGCTAAAGATGAATAGTTGCACCTATACCTAACAATCTCCCACTTGGAGATAAATAGTTGCACCTATACCTATACCTGTACATCTTCTAATTTGTTTCTGGCTTGTATCTCCATCTTCAAGTTCAATCTTGAAGACCAACAAAAGTTGAATGAAGATTCAACTTCTCCTTTATTCCCAGCTTTGTTAACATATCTGCAGGGTTCTTATCCTTGCTAGCCACTGTGACTGCAACAACATTCTGTAACTCTGAAATCCAGCTAACCATTGTTCCACCAATAGTGAACACATATCCTGTGGTGGTCCTCCTATCATCCAAGTCACTTGCCATATCCAAATCTACATACCCATGTAGAGAAGTGCTTGACCCTGCATAGCATAAATACCTGCTACTGGTCCCTCTCAGATATCTGAGAATCCACTAAATTGATTTCCAGTGCTCCTTCCCTGGATTGGCCATAAAATTGCTGACAACTCCCACTGCTTGAGTAATATCAGGTCCAGTACATACCATGTACCCAACCTCATCATGTGATTTAGGACACTGTTCATAGCTCAGCTTGAACTGTCCAACCATAGGTGTGCTTACCGATTTTTCATCCTGCATATCAAACCTCTCCACTACCTTATTCACATAATCCTCTCGAGACAAAATCAACCTATGATTTTACCTGTCTCTAGAAATACTCATGCCAAGGATTTTCTTTGCTCCTCCTAAATCCTTCTTGGCACATGTCTGAGCTACTTTTACCTTTAGCTCAATAATTCCCTGCGTGTGTGACCCTGTAACAAGCATATACACTACATACAGTAACAAGATAATGTAGCTATCATTATCCAACCTGGTAAAATAAACACAATGGTCACATTGACATTGACTAAAGCCATGCTTTGTCATAAACCTGTCAAACCTCAAATACCACTGTCCTGGAGCTTGCTCAAGACCATATAACCTGGCCTTCTATCTCACCTATCCATTCTATCCTTTCTTTAACCTATGAATCTTTTCGTCTTTCAGTGCTTTCTTTCCGAATGGAAACTCTACCAAATCCCATGTTTGGTTCTCTTCCAAGGAATCAATTTCCTCATTCATGCCATGTTTCCACTATTTCCTAGATTCTACCTACATTACCTCTTCAAAACTTCCTGGTTTTCCACCATCAGTGAGCAACAAGTAGTATAAAGAAGGGGAATAACGAATTTGAGGCTTACTTACCCTTTTGGACCTCCTCATGGGCATTTGAGACTCATTGACAACTTGCTGTCCGCCTAAATTTCATTCTAATAGTGACCGATCTCAGTCATCTCTCCGTCTACACCTGATTGATGTCAGTTCCATGTGACCGACCTGACCAACATCGGTTCTTACCTGATCGACATCAGTTTCCACCTGCCCAACATCACTGACTTTGGTCTCCACCAGACCGTCATTGGTTCCTGCTTATTCGACGTTGGTTCTCACTTGACCGATGTCGGTATCTATGTTTTCTTGTGAGTGATGATTTTCACTTGGGAGCTCATTTTGGATCATAACCTTATCCAAATCAACATTGACCTGCTCAAAATTATTCATCCTCTTGAGCTAATCTCTATCCATCATCTTCTCCTTGAAAACCAAGGCTTTCTAGTTCTTAACATTTGACTTAAGAACATGCATTCCCTTCTCACTCATGTGACCAAGCCTACAGAGCCACATCTTTGCATCTACATCTGAAGTAGATAAAATAGAAGGAGAATCAATAATACAAGTAGATAGATAGTGTACCTACTTTCTTACCTCTTGCTAAAATAAGTGCACCCTTAGAAACTTTCCAAGATTCTGCTGTGAGAGTTACTGTGCAACCCTCATCACCCAACTTTCCTACAGAAATAAAATTTCACTTCAAGACAGGGACATGCATGACATCCTTCAACACCCATGTGTTGCCATTCTACAATTTCAGCTGCACTTCCCCTTTTCCAACCATTTGACAAGGCTCACCATCCCCTAAATAAACTTTTCCAAAGTCTCCATGGACATAATCATGGAAAAATTATCTATTTGGGGTTGCATGGAAAGAGGCACTAGAATCTAAAACTCAAGATTCTACTTTATCCAAGGAACACATAAGAGCATCCCATGCAACAATACCTGCATCATTTGCTTCTTTATTTCCTTCATGCTGATCTTCTACCAATCAACAATCTTTCTTTACATTCCCTTTCTTTCCACAATTCCAGCAGGTTATACTTCCATTTTTTGGATTTGAATCTCCTGTCTATCTTTGACCTTGATTTCCCTTGCTTGATTTTCTCTCTTTGCTTTCCCCTATTTTCAACACTTAAGCATTCCCTGATGTTTCCCTTGTGCTTTTCCTGTGAATTTCTTCATTCAAGATTACACTAACAACATCATCAACTTTCAAGATATTTGAAGCAGACACAGTATTACTAACTGCCATTACCAAACTATCCCAACTTTCAAGTAAAGAGCATAAGATTAAGAGAGCCTTAATTTCATCATCAAAATCTATATTGACTAAAATTAACTGATTTACTAATCCATGGAAATCACTAAGATGACTATATATCGATTCACCTTCCTGTATTTGCAAATTAAATAATTGCTTCATAAGAAATACCTTATTCGAAGCTGAGGGTTTTTCATATAAATTTGCCAAAGATTCCATTAACTCTACCATTGTCTTTGCCTGTGATAAGTTGGAAATCACAGACGATGCCAGGCTCAGCCTTATAGCTCCAAGATCCTTTCTATCAACAACATTCTATTCTTCATCTTGCATATATGTGGGCTTTCTTGAAACCCCACCCAACGGTAAGTATAGATCTTTCTGATATAGATAGCTTCTATCTGCATCCTCCATAATTGATAATTCTTGCCATTGAATTTTTCCATTCTTAGTGTACTTTATTCTACCATTGCTTTGCTCCCACTCAATCAAAAACCTCTGAGAGTGACCTGTAATCAACAAACACTAACCTGCTCTGAACCAGGCTCTGATACCAGCTGCCAGGGATCTAGAACACAAAGCTCTGATACCAAGCTCTGAACCAAGCTCTGATACCAGCTGTCAGGATCCACTCCTTAGAGTATAATTGATTACCTTTGTATAAGCAACTAAACACGGAATTAAGCTAGAAGTAATAAGTAACTAGAATTCAGAAACAACACAGAATATGAGATACGAGAAATAATACAATCTGTATTAACACTCTTCCAAAAGGAAATACAATGAAGAAATCTCACTCTTCCCACACCTCTTGGACGTATAGTAATTCTCCCTCAAGAGTTCTCTCTCTCAATCAATTACAATCAACTCAACACTAAGTTGTTCCCTCCAGTGACAATCAACCCAATGGTTGTTGTTGCCTATAATCCAAGTGACAATCAACTCAACCGTTGTTGCCTCCTATCCTTGACCGTAGATCTTCTTGATCTTGCACCCTACAGATCTAATTGATATTGCTCACACTATGTGTTGTAGATCTTCTTGATCTTGCTACGCCATAGATCTAACTGATCTTGCACACACACACCAACAGATCTACTTGATCTTGCTACCCCGTAGATCAACTGACCTTGCTTACCTGTAGATCTTCTTGATCTTTCACTCTTGCAGACCTTCTAGATCTTACACTTGAGGATCTAATCCTTCTTTACAATACAGCCCCATAGGTCTCTTAAATAGATCCCAAAACAAATAATAATTAGAAACGCAGACTCGAGACTAAAATTAGTCTTTACATGCAAACTAACTGTCTGTTTAAAATTAACAATTCTAATTCTGGAAATGTCACTTGGAAACGCATAGGTGACCGACGTTGGTTCCTGTCTGATTGATGCCGACAGACCATAACTGATGTCGGTTACTGTGTAACTAAAGATGACTAACATCGGTTGACCTGACCGATGTCAGTTACTCTGTAACTCAGTAACCTCCACCATTTGCATAACAATGAAGCTTTTAGCTCCACAACTTAACAATTTTGAGACCTATAGACATTCTAGATAGAATTCTAAACTGTAAAAAGTTAGATTAAGTGTTATGTCATTAGCTTAGATTAGAGTGAGGACTGAGACTAAAAGTAATAACACTGTAAGTGATAAATCAACTTGTAAAACATGAGCAATTATGTAACATTGGGAAGCTAATCAATAAAGTTGCATGGTTAACTATATCTTGATTATCTATGTTCATTATGTTGTTGTTGTTTTATTAGCTTTAGCAATATACTTAGTCATGTTTTGATAATAATTAACAAGATGTTGGTGTAAATGTTTACCGAAGCTAATGCTTAGTATGATGTGAGGGCACCTCAAATGTGTCAAAGACCCTTCATACCATACTCCAACCCATTCACCATTATGCACAATTATCCTTGACCTACCCTAGTTTCTCTTCTCTATGCCTCAGGTGAAAGGTGTGTGATTCAGCTAGTGCGTTGAGCTAACCACTAGATTTTAGTGGTAAACACACAACTTCCTCCTTCAAAATATGTCATTCAAGTCCTTTTAAAACTTGAAATTTATAAATTAATTGTACTTTTAAGTTAAAAATAATTTTAAAGTTAAAATAAAGTTGATTACCTTATTACAATTTAACTACTCTATATTTTTAGGATTTTAATAAAAAGTTCAAAAAGTGATCTTTGTAAGATTTAAGACTTTTTTTTTTAAAGTATACCATAACACAATTATATTTATGATGGGTGGGGGGACCACTTTACCTATGAACAACTTAATCATTAACATAATTTGTCATGCAAGGAAAACAAATCATATGGCTAAATATAAGTAATCAATCACTAAAATGTAATCTATAATAGTCTATATTATCAATTTTTATTATTCAAACATGATAATAAAAATTTATCATTTCAACATTGACAAATTATAATAAAATCTATTGACATAATCATTGCACCACAATTTGATCTTTTAACTCAAACTAAAAGTTAACATATTCTAAAGATTATCAAACCAAAATTGATCAACTAACATGAAAATTTACTACATGCTAATAATTTTATTATAATTATAATGAAATATAATTTCCACTAACAAGTGTAGACACCTAAATCTATCCACCAATGACCTTCAACCAAGATTTTGACCAATTTTCACCTAAAGTGCATATTTTGGCCTAAAAACACTAAAATGCATTAAATGAGTTGAAATTGATATATTCAAGTGCCAATTTTGGCCAGGGTATCACTAAATGGGGTAGTGTAATTTATGGGCTAGCTAACTTTGATCAGATCCTTTTGAGTCAAAATGCTAATTTTGCACCTAGGTGCTCTAGATTGCTATTTCATATCAAATCTCTTACATAAGACACATGCCTTTGTTATTTACTATTGGTAACATTCTAAATGGGAATACGATTCAATTGCATTTGACATAGACTTTCAATTCCAATCCAGTCAAATTTTTGACCAATAACAAGGCATTCTGATCAATTTCAGTAATTTGTGCTCAAAGTGCTTAATCATGCTTAAGAGATAATTAATCCAATTCAAGGCCTAATCAATAATTCCATGATTTTTTTTTGAAAACTTATTTTTAGAAATGAATATTGAATATCTACATCATCAGGTGACCTCATTTCTTGGAAAGATATCCCTAGGCCTTAAATGCTACAAATGTCAGGATTATGAGTCTCTGATGCATCTTTCTTACCTCACATGCCTCATTAATGCCCCTTCTTCCAAAGTCATGATGAGGATACTTATGTATTTTAATTACATATTTCAATTAATCCATGACCACACATCTCAATCTTGATGGATGGTCATGGTTGATTCTGGTCATTCTTGAAAATATATAAATAGAGAGGCCATGAGCATCATTTTAAAGCTTAATTTGTGCAAAGTTACCATGTAAAATTAATTCCAAGATCTCTCACATGCCAAAGTTATGATGCCAAAATATTGATCCAAGCCAAGCCAAAACCACAAGGTGCCAAGGAGAAGAGGAGATAACCAATCCTCCTTTGATGAAGACTTCATGAGCACAAGCCAAGTAAGCCACTACAACACACATTTAGAGCATCCAAGGAAGGCAAAGGATTCTTATTTTTCTTTACTTTTCAGTTGTGTTTTTCATTTTTTTTTATTAAGCTCACCCTAGTAACTAGGCCTAGAGATGTATGCTAGTTAGCGTGTTTTTATCAATTTGTTTACATTTTTAGACTAACACAATACTAATCACCTCTCTTGAATCAAATCCCTAGTTTATATAATGGCATGCCCGGTGGGATTGTACCCCATAAATTTGATCAAATAACACCTAAAAGTAACATACTAACCATTATCATGCAGGATCTTGGAGTGTGGAAGCAAAAAAGGTGAAGATTTGAGTAAAAAGTTTAATTTTTAGAGTTAGGGTTTTATTCTCAGATACTAACTCAGATCCCAATTTTGATCTTAATTTGCCCTGACTCAGATCCTAACTCACCCTAACTCATATCCAAACTCAAATCCCAACTTAACCCAACTCAGATTCCAACTTGGATCCCAACTCAGATCCTAGCTCACCCCAACTTAGACCCTAACTCAGAGCCCAACTCATCCTGACTTGAATCCCAACTTGGATCCCAACTCACCCTGATGAGTTGGGATCTGAGTCAGGGTGAGTTGGATCAAGTCGAGCAAAGTCAGGATTTGAGTCAGGGTAAGTTGGATCAACTCACCCCAACTTGACCTAACTCAACCCAACTTGATCCAAATCACCCTAACTCAGATCCCAACTTGGATTCCAACTCGCCTCAACTCAGCCCAACTTGACCAGACTCACCTTGACTCGGATCCCAAGTCAACTATGTCAACTCAAGAGTTCATTTTCCTAAGTTAATTATTTCATCTTTAAAAAATGCTTCAAAGATAAACCACTTGTTAACATTTTTCTTGTAGGACAAACTTGAAAAAGTGCTAAAATGTGTTTAAATCATCTTTTGTATGCTTTAAAATGAACTAGGAACATTATTTTGGTGCTTAATATAACATTTAGGTGCTTAAGTAATTTTTTAGCATTAGTTTTCAAAGTTTATAATTTTAAAACTAAGGGTTCAAATGAACACCACCAAACCTTTCAATTTGGGGCTTAAAACTGAACTCATCTTTCAAAGCTTTTGTGTTCACTACTTGTTTCAATTAGCACTTTATTTTCACAAAATACAAGGATGTTGCATGTATGCTCTTCCATTTGTCCACTTTAGGGAACCCATGGAATCAAAAGTTTCCAAATGTCATCTAAATCACTCCCCAAAAACTCATAAAAGTATTGGGTGACCTTGATAGCGACCCTAAAGTCTCTCTATTTTATGCTTTCTTTATTTCATGTAACCTTGGCTTGCGAGGGGGAATCATTACCTCCTATGAGTTATTTAGGGAAGTTTTGACCTAAGGTTTTGTCTCCCGATATTGACTTCACTTACTCCTTCTGAGTTGCGCATAGGATGTATCTGAATTTGGACATCGTACTACACTGAGTGAACAACAAGATGTAGTGGTTATAAAAAGGACTAGACCTTTTTACAACTAGCCAATGTTGTGGTCACCCAATTTATATGCTTGTATTTTACATCATTTTACGTGAAATTCATTATGTAACTGATTCCCCTAAAAACTTTTGAAATCTTGATAGTTTAGTCAACCCCATATTGCCATACCCTTGCTAGGATTTGGACGATTATACTTAGTGTATTTTGATCATTTTTGCTTGGTATGTTTTGAGACTAAAACTTGTTTGTTTGTTCATAAGCCATGTCAAAATAAATTTATTTATACATCACACTTTTTTCTAAAGAGGTGTTATGCTAAAATTTTACACCACACTTGTGCCTTAATTTTTTTTTCTAAACTTGTTTGTGTGTGTGTCATTTGAGTTGCAGAGGATAGTGTTATGCTGCCAAAATCATGTCAAACCATTATACCTTTGAGTCATTTGAAGCATAATATATATCACATCATTCAAACATGCTTACACCATTAGGATGCTTAATTTATTTTAATATTTGTTACACCTTATGCCAAAAACCATTTGTTTAAAACCATGCCATGTATACCATTTAGACCTTTGTATTGTGTTGTCATGCTGTCCAATCTTGTCTAACTTGTTTGGTCAAATCGTAGTTTTCAATGTTGAGTTTTCAATTAGCCTTATCATGTTTATATTCAAAAATTTATTGATTTCTATTTAGGCCTTAATTCATGGGGCTAAACCCACATCTTTCTCTTTTGGGTTGTATAAACTTTAGTTAATCGATTACCCAAATTTGAAAACTATTGATAGTTTGTTTGTTTAGTGCCTATCCTCATTATTGTTTGTGCCTTTATTTGGGAGAACACCAATCTTTCTTTAAAGATCCTTTTGTCTTATTCCATATGCCAAATGATCATGTTTATGTTTGATTCTATGTGTTAGGTTTATGTCAAATTTATTTCCAAACTTGTTAGATTAAATCTAATCACATCATGCCTTTGTTTCAAGTCTAGATATTAACTCCATTATCTAAAAGTCCTAGCACAACTTGTTTGAGCCTAGATTTTGACTCCATGTTTAGAAAAAACACCTATCGACTCTTTTCCCTTTCCTAGTTTAGACCTTGCTAGGAACACTTTGACCTAGACTTTTAACATGATGGTATTTATTCAGATGCTTGACCTTTTATGCATGTAACATTTGACATTAGACATTTGATGCTAGACTATTTTATGCAAAGTCTTAGCACGAATCATTTTGAAGATACAAATCCACTTTCAGACCATATTGGAGATACAACTCCACCCCTTTGACCAATTTAGACCAAGTTAGAACCATTTGTCCTTTAGATAGTTTTTTAGAGTTTGTAAAACTCTAAGCCTTTTTGTTTTAGAGCTTTCATCCTTTATGTAGATATGTCTAGCTACACTTATGATGGAGTAATGTATAATCCAACTTATGATAGAATGGCCACACAAAATCTCACTAGGAACCCCTATAGATAAATATTTTCTAAGGAGTGTTATTATTCTCCCTATAATACTCCATATGGGGAACATAGTCAAAATCCAAAAAATCTGAATCAAGACCTTGATTGGCATGAAGAGGCTTGTGAGGAGGACTTTGAAGACCCAACTATAGATAATGTTATTTGGGATACATATTCATACCCTCTTTACAATAATCAGTATGTGGAACACAGTCAAGAACCAACTTATGAGCCAATTTACAATTGGGATGATATGGTTTATGAAGAAGACTTAGATGCTTTAGCTTAAGTAAGCAATCAGGTTCCACAATGCCCCTTCATCATTCTAGGACCTAGTCCTTTGACTTATGTGAGCAATCAAAATTTACACCACCCTATCATTACCATTTCAAGACTTCATCCTTTGGCTCATATGAGAAATCATGCTCCCCAATGCCCTACCATTATCCAACCATAAGCCATTCCTCATCCAGAACCAATCCCATCCAAACCTCAATCGATCCAATATTTCGAAGACCAAGTTGTGTTTAAAAATAGTATCTTCCAACTCATTGGAAATCAAGGCCAAGAGAACCAACCAATCCAAGGTGTTTCTGTTGAATCAACCATTTGTGATAATTCAAATTGTGATGAATTGCCTATTGATCTTATACTAGTTGTCGAGGAGTCTCACTCTGATAACCCAGTCTTTACTGAGTCACTTCTTAATGATTATAACCATCTTTGGGTAAATTATTACCTTGATTATATGCCTATTTTTTGAGAGTCTCTCCTTGATAAGCTATTCTCTAAGGAGTTATCTCTTAAGCTATTTCTCATTATGAAGGAGTCTCACTTTGAAAAACTAGTCTTTGTGGAGCCCATTATGTCATCACAGGTCATCACTTATCTAATACCAAACATTGATAAAGACATAATTGTAATAGAGTACCCATTAGATGAATAATTAGAGTTAGAGTCAGGTTCTATTCTTGGATCGACATCAGATTTAGCATCAGAATTAGAATCAACATCAGTTTCAACATCAAATTTAAAGTCCGTTGAGTTAGAATCAGATTAAAAAAAAAATGTTTGTGGTTGTTACAACATTTGTTATGTATACCACGTAGATCAATTTGAATATATTGGTGATCCTTCTACAATTTTTGAGGATGAGTACTTCAACATTGACACAAGTTCTCCTAGTATCTTGTATAAGGATTGTGATGCCAACACCCATTCCATTACCATTCCACATGCCATTACCATCAACCAAAATAGCCATATTATTGATATTCTATCTCCCATAAGTGTTGATCGTGATTGATATAATCACACTTTGTTGAATTGCATCCATGGCGACATAGTAATTGAAGAAGAGTAAGGAGGCCAAGACCACATTCATGTAGTAGAAGAACACTCTCCTAGTGAAACCTTTTTAGAGGTGCTATGATACAATCAAAGTTCCAACTTAGCATCTTATATTGAATTTTTTTTGAAAGTGATAGAAGAAAATAAAATTTAAAAGCCAATGTTCATTAGTAAAACCTTCTCGAAGGTGATACGGGACAATCAAGACAACTTCATTGGTGAAAACCTCGCTGAGGTACCAATAACTAAGCACAAAATATTTTCACTACTTGATGAAGACAAAATCAAAGATTAAATCAAAATGGCTTCCTATCTATAGCCTAATTAGATGGTATCTACTCTTAAGCCCAAAAAACAAAAAAAATTGATGGTCCTATCGAGAGAATAAGTCTTTATAGCCTTGCCACAACCATAATTATGTTGAATCTAATATCAACAACATTACGTGTGATTGAAAATCTTGATCTTCCTTTATTTCCACACCATTATACATTTTATTATCATCTACCATTCCATTTCACAATCAAACCTACCATATATTATTTTTCCTTGTTTACCATCCATGATCGCACTTTCCTTTGTAGAGGCTACAAAGATACCTTGTCTCGATGTTTGAAGGAATCAGAATCAATGACGAACAAAGATCATAAAAGCATTCTTGGAATCCAAATCCACATTGAGTTCTTGATAGAGCAGCTTTTCAGATGAGGTGTGGGCTAGTAATTAACATGGTCACATATTCTATTTATATCATTTATTGATTAGGATGTGCATCTCCCCATGAGCAGGAACAACAGAATCAAAAACCACACCTAGGCCAAAAACATGTACCATACCATTTCATTGCCATGCCATTGCATTGTTACATATCATTTTACCATTTTTCATATTCTGCCATTAACCTTATCACTTGGGGGCATCTCTTTTACCATTTTATCCATCCTATCATTCCATTCCTATCTAGACTAAACCCTGTTTTTATTCATCCTACCCAATCTTGTTTTGATCTTGGTTCATTTGGTTCTTCCCACACCTTTTATGGGGGCATTCCAATCATGTTTTAACAATCAATCAAAATTGTATTTATAATGATAGTCTATGATAGTAGTGTGAAAGTTAATCTGGTAAGATATCTTTCATTTTCCATGATATATCAAGTTTATTTATGTGAGCTTGATTATAACTGCCTATGGGCAAATCAATGTCTCACTAGTCTTGCTACTAATTATAATCGCCTATGGGAAAATTAGTATCATTGACCTATTTTATTGTATCCTAGTTATAATTACTTATGGGAAAACTAGGGGAGACACTTGTTTACCATGCATTATCACATCACCTTGTCATTACTAGTTTCATTTGACTGGCCATTTTTTGGATTTGAGAACTTGTTGGGACCTAGTTGGTTGTTCCTCATCTTTTATGTGGATGGAATTACTATGATTTGAGGTCATTTTAGGACTATGTAGGTCATGCTAAATTCATGTTAAGGTCACCTCAATCCTCCTTTTCATACACTCTCATCATTTTTCAAGCAACCTAAGCCAAATGCTCTCACTATTTTGTGAGCAAGTATCTTGTCATTCTTGATCGAGTTAAGATACCTCAAAATTCCAAAAACATTCATAATATTTCAAAAAGTCAAAAATATTTATCTTGTCTAATCCTAGTCAGTTATCCTTGATCTTCCCTACTGGGGCAAAGTCATTGTTAGGATGCTTTATTTTATTTTATTTTATTTTTAGGTTTATTTATTTCAAGTTGTTTGTTTTTTCACTTGCCTGTTTGTTTACTTTCAACATTGTTGCCTCGACTCAGTCTATATGCATTCATGGGTTATTCCTTGAGCACATTATTCTTGAGTCTATCCATATTCATACGTCAATATTATCATCATGATTTTTATTATTGGTGTATAGTTTTGAAATGTTTATTGGATCAAGAGTCAGTCCTTATGCATATTTTGGGGTAGTCTTCATGGTGTTCTTTCATGAAGCCTATCATCACATGCTACAACAAAAATTAGCTTCAAGAAGGTCTACAATCAATAGAGCTACAAATTTTTTTCTTTGGTACCTTGTCAAATCCTTCCATCCCACCCTTGATCAAATTAACCCATTGGCCATTCTAGTTGTATCATTACTAATAAGGATGAGCATATCCTCATTGGTAGGTACAACTGAATCATTTCTAATGATCAATATTATTCCTCTATCCATCTCTTTCATCACTTTGCACCCACTCATCTTTAATCTATATTCTAGGTTATATCTTTGAGTTATGATTGCTAATCATCCCTAACTAGGACACCATCAATTTTAGCTAATCCAAGTCCGCTTAATGATTATTACTGCCTGTGGAAAAATCATTATTTTAAATTTTATTCTTGATTATAACCACCTTTGAGAAAATTAGTATCCTTTTTACATCAATGCATGCAAGTATTTTCTCATTTGGATTAATCTCAACCACGAGTTAATTCCACCTTTTTTATTTCTTTTCGAGGCACCATCCATCAACAAATGTAATGGCCACTCCCTCGAGGGGGCATCATCATAGGCTTCCCAAAACCATTTGGAAATTTATTCTTCAACCATCATTTTTTTTTTGGAATACAAGCCTTTTGTCATTATTTGAGAAGGCATTGCTTTGCCTACAGTTTTAAACATCTTCCCAAATAGGGGAAAACTATAGACGCCTAAATCTGGCCACCAATGACCTCCAACTAGGCTTTTGATCAATTTTCACTTAAAGTGCATATTTTGGCCTAAAAACACTAAAATACATTAAATGAGTTGAAATTGATATATTCAAGTTCCAATTTTGGCTAGTGTATCACTAAATAGGGCAGTGTAATTTATGGGCCAGTTAACTTTGATCAAATCATTTCGAGTCAAAATGCCAATTTTACACTTGGGTGCTCTAGATTGCTATTTCCTATAAAATCTATTACACAAGACACATGTCTTTGTTATTTGCTATTGGTAACATTCTAAATGGGAATACAGTTTCAACACATCTGACATTGACTTCCAATTCCAATCCAATCAAATTTTGGGCCAATAACAAGGCATTCTAATCAATTTGTGCACAAAGTGCTTAATCATGCTTAAGAGATAATTAATCCAAATCAAGGCCTAATTAATAATTCTATGGAAACTTATTGAAAACTTTTTTTTAGAAATGAATATTAAATATCTGCATCATCAGGTGACCTCATTTTTTGGGAAGACATCCTTGGCCATAAATGCCACAAATATCAGGATTATGGGTCTTCCATACCTCTTTATTACCTCTCATACCTCATTAATGTCCCTTCTTCCAAAGTCATGATGTGGATAATTATGTATTTTAATTACATAATTCAATTAATCTATGACTACACATCTCAATCTTGAGATGGACGGTCATGGTTGATTCTGATCATTCTTGAAAATCTATAAATAGAGAGGCCATGAACATCATTTTAAAGCTTAATTTGTGCAAAGTTACCATGTAAAATTAATTCCAAGAGCTCTCACATACCAAATTTATGATGCCAAAATATTAATCCAAGCCAAGCCAAAGCCACAAAGTGCCAAGGAGAAGAGGAGATAACCAAGCCTCCTTTGATGAAGACTTCATGAGCACAAGCCGAGCAAGCCACTACAACAAGCATTTGGAGCATATAAGGAAGGTGAAAGATTCTTTTTTTTTTTTTTTTAAAACTTTTTAGTTGTGTTTTTCATTTGGTTTTGTTATTAAGCTCATCCTAGTAACTGAGCCTAGAGATGTATGCTAATTAGTGTATTTTTATCAATTTGTTTGCATTTTTGGACTAACACAATACTAATCACCTCTCTTGAGTCAAATTCCTAGTTCACACTAATCTCACTACAAATATCAAAGTAATTTCCATAAAACCAAAAGTATGAAAGCCAAAACTAAAACTGTTTAAGAATATCAATCTTTAAAATAAAAAAAACAAATATCAACCTACTTTTGAACATTTAAATCAAATTCAATCAAAGGAATTCCTAATTCAGTGTAATACTTAGTGTACCTAAAATGATTTTTAGAGATGTCAATTTGAATTCATCGTCAACCTCAAATTTGATTTTATTTATGAAGTGAGTTACCATAAGTAGAGATAAAGGGATAATAACATGTTTGTGGATTGAGGACACAAATTTATCTATATTAGTGGAATGTTTATAGGATTCAAGAGTCAACAAAGCATTATTTTTAAGCTCAAGATTAATAATAGGATCAACAGATGGATTTACCTCTTTGGTTACAGACTGTATTTAGTGGGTTGAAGTACTTGGTGAATGACATTTGAATGGTCGAATCTCTAAATACCTCTATGAAATGGTATTCGATATTGAGTACCATAATATGGCAAGGAATTACGAGGCATAGTTTTCAAAATGTTTAAGAATTTAGGATCACTAACATCAAAATAAAGAGAGACACAGGTACCACTACTAAAACCAATTATAAATGTGCTAGTGGCCATTTAGGCTCTAAAGGGTTTACCTCAGTAATTGGTCTGAATGGATGGCACATTATTTTTTTGTTGAGTTTCGATCCTGAGCAATATTCCTATCAAAGCTTGGTTAACCTTGACTCCAAATTGACATCTTACTTTTAAAATGAAAAGAGCATATAAAACAAAATATATTTATAAAAACAAGAAAAAAATTGATATACATCACTATTATTTCTAAAAAATGTAAACTCAAACTCAAAACATTATTTGATAATAAAAATTCAACCACATTTCCAAATCAAGTAAACCATGCTTCTACATTTTTATCCATTCTATTACACTATGTAAACTTGTAAGACCACTTTATCATTTAAAATCATTTAATCAACTTATAATATTTGATTTTTAAAAATTTATAAGCAGATTTGAACAAGTGAGCAAATCAAATCATCACACATTTTGAATAGGCAGGTCATGTTAACAATTTTCACACTATATCCAAAGATCATTATTAATTTATACAAGTGAAAAACTAAATTTCATCTCAAATTGAATGCAAGTTTCAACTTTCATCTTACTCATTCAATCTGAAAATACTATTGTAACAATTTTATAATAATGTCAATACAATTCATTATTTAAAATTTTAAATAAAAAATCACTCAAAATAATCATTATAACATGTTTCCATATTTTTCCAATCATGAATGAAGAATCAAATGAAAAAGAAAAAAAATAAAATTGTTAAAGTACATTTAATCCAAGAACTAAATATTTATAAATAAATTGAACAATCCTTCTTTCATTCCATTAAATTTTTTATTATTTAAAAAATAAAAAAATATTATCATAACCGAATAAACAATCAAATTATAAATATAAAACCCTAAAGATTTAAAACAATACATAACCTTATAGTCATTGTTGAAAACATATTTATGAGTCATCAATAATTGCATAAAAAACTTTTAAACTCTCAAACTGAACCTTACTCATAACAACTATCAAATCTTCATGTTCTTAAAAAATGGAGCAAACCTGAAAAAACCCTATTAAAACATTCTTTGAATGAATTAAAAAAAAAGCCATGCAACTTTATATTCGAAACGCTATACAACTTAGAAAATATAAATTGTTCGATACTTCACAAAACCATGCATTATTACTTATTTTTTAAAAATTAAAAAATATTATCATAACTGAATAAAAAATCAAATTATAAACATCAAACCCTAAATATTTAAAATAATACATAACCTTATATTCATTGTTGAAAATATATTTATGAGTCATCAATAATTGCTTCAAAAACCTTTAAAGTCTCAAACTGAACCTTACTCATAACAACTATCAAATCTTCATGTTCTTAAAAAATGGAACAAGCCTAAAAAAAACCTATTAAAAAATTCTTTTGAATGAATAAAAAAATAAGCCACACAACTTTATATTTGAAACACTATACAACTTAGAAATTATAAATTGTTTGATACTTCACAAAACCATGCATTATTACTTATTTTTTAAAAATTAAAAAATATTACAATAACCCATTTTATGGATTTAGCATATCGGTTAAATACCAAAAAAATCAGTAACTAAATTAATACGATTGAATATTGACCATCAACTTCATTTGGTTATGTTTTGATTATCACCATCTCGAGTACATGTATTGAATAAAAGGTAATAGAATTTATTTGAAATCTTAAGTAAATTAAAATAATCATTTTTATAAATGGTTGTTGGTTTAAGTGGTAAAGTTATTTGGTTTATGAAGAGCCCACTATGGATCAATTCTTGCTGATAGAAAACCCTGACACGTGAAAAAGAATGAGGTCGGGATCAATTCTTGCTACTAACAATACCCCTCAATCCTTAACTCTTTACTTAAAATCACTTCTTGATTTTTAAATTTCACAATATGATAAAGGAAGTCTTGTTAATTAATCCAAGTATTCTCACGACATCCCATGTCACTTCAACATGGAAGACTACAAGTCCACACAGACTTCTTTTCAATTTTAAGTTAATATTTCACAAAGTATTCTTCTCCTTAAGTTGATGGTACACTCTAAAGGGTGATGCTGGGAATCCTTCTATTCTTGAGTCATACACATATTGATCTCTTTTGATGTGAATCATGTATCATGCCAATGTCAGGGCCACCATGATAGACATTAACATATTACTAAGCACATTCTACAATATCTTCTTAGTACTACTTATTACGGGATTGAGTACAAGTCAGAAGTAAAAGCCTCAATTTTTTGTTACACATCAGGTGGGAAACAATATTTGTAAGATAAAAAATAATAATTTGATGGGATATGTAAATTATTGTAATTTAACCATAGAATATATATCTGTCATCTTGGGGTAAGTCTCGTGACTTGGTCTTTCAAAAAACAAACTACTGTCACTTTGTCTACTACGGAAGCTGAGTATAGTAGAGTTGTCACTACCAATTATGAGTTAGTATGAATTAATCACACATTTTTTGAGTTAGGATTTATGTAGACCCAACCCACAATGCTTTGGTGTGATAATCAAAGTGCTATTCACATATCTTGGTATCTAACAGAGCACCAATGCACAAATCACATTAATATTTATATACATTATATTTGACAACTAATACAAGTCAAAGTCATTTATCTCAATTTTTGTCAAATAGATGATTAGGTTGTATACATCTTCACAAAACCCTTACTTGAGGCCCAAATTGTTCAACTCAAGAAAATTTTAGGAGTGAAAGAAGGTGTTATCAATGAGGATGCTTCAGTGATTCCTCTTTCATTCTCTTTATTGAAGTATATCTTAAGGGGGAATGTTAATGTATTTAATTACTCATAGACTATTGTATACTTTTAAGATGTAATTTTAATATTAATTATAATATAATTCATAGATAATCACTAATTAGTGCATATTTATATAAAAAAATATTATTAGATAAAAGTATCAATCAATTTATTGATCTGGTTTATTTTTGCTATTAATATTAAAGTTTTATCTTAATTTAGATTTATTATTCTAGTTAACTACTCTCCAAACCCTATTCCTAGCCTCTTTCTTATCTATATAGGAACACAGAGAGATAATTTGGTTGAGTTAATTGTTATGAAAGAGAGATATTATTATACTATAAATTTAATTTAGATATGTTTAATCTAGAAATGTAATCATACTACCTATGATAAATTTGTGGAATATTCTTATTTAAAGCTTTCATTGATATATAATATTGCATGTATTGTGATTGTATGTATTATAGAAACTACAACAATTATGGATACTATTTAGTGACTTTAATATAGAATCTTATAAGGATAAAAAATATTCTAGAGTATATGTTGATGTTCCCATGAAACAACACAAGTCCAATGATTGGGTGGTTTAAAACTTATAAAAAAAGGTTATTAGAGGAAGAACAAAGAAGGACATATATCACTTTACACTTATTGGAAACTAAAATAATATCATGAAAAGGATGTAAATGAATCTATGAATTAATAAAAATATTAAGATGAGTGGGAGAAGGAGCCGAGGGAGGAATTCAAATTCAGAGGCTGGGCAAGAAGAGGGGGAGATCGAAGGTGATGATTTAGATCCAGATCCAGTTGGTATTTTGAGCGTGACAAGGCCCACTAGGCGGGAAAGAACTAGTGCAGATGACTGGCAGACCCTAAGATCTGAAGTTGAAGATTTTGGGTGGAGTTGGTCAAAATAAATCAGAGTAGAAGATTGGCAAAATCTAAACAATAAACATTCTATTTTTAAATTGCATTTGGTGGGACTACAAACAAAACAAATCCCTAACACCTTCCTACAGAAGATTGAATGGCCTGCTAAGTAGGAGAGAATCAGAACAGAAGCTTGGCATGCACCAAATACTGGAGCAAAAGACTTTGGGTAGGATCTTATAGAAAAATATAGAGTAGAAGATTGGTTGACACTAAATGATATACTCACAGATTCAAAATTGTATTTGGCAAGACATTATACTAGCAGAATACCCAGACCATAAAGGTGGTATTATTTCAGGGGATTCATAGTAGAAGTCTTGCTACCTCATGACAATATATCTATATGACTTCTATTATGCTGGGTAAGACAAGAGAAATGTTGGAAGGTTAAAGTCCAGAGTCATCCTGAAGGTAAATTTCCCCATTTCGAAGGTGGAGTGGTATTGTTTTCCCTTTATGCTTATGTTTTATCTTGGATTTATCATATGGGAGTTTGTTTCACATAGTTTGTTGGTTGTTTATTTTTATCCCTCTCTTGTTGGGAAAGGGAGGAAGCTTGGTTGTTTTTATGGTTATCATCTATTTTTTACAATGTACCAAGCTACTATCCCCTAGCCAGTTTCGGGTATGATGGTTTACTGGAGATGGGGACTACCCTAAGGTTTTAATTCAGTAGAAACACATTATTTTCTTATTGTTTGGTGGGCTTAAGGAAGGCCCATTTGGTTGGGGACAATGTGTGGGGTATTTCCTTTTTTTAAAAAATCTAAACATGGTCATTAGAAGAGACCTTTTTAGAGCTCATCCTACCTAGTTAGATAATAGAGGAGTCCATCATATTTTATGGTCGATTGGCTTGATGTGCTTTGCAGTTTTGAGCCATGCTCCTGTTTCAGGTAATTGGAACTTGATGCTAACCATTGGGGATTGTGTTCTTTTGGTTGATCATGAAGAAGTCCCTTGGAAGATTGGCAGAACATCCACTGTGACGATCTATGTTATTTTCATGGCCAACATAGATGCTAGAGGAATCCGTGGTAGTGTTACTATGAATATTTTGGATGAGTGTGTGGAGGATAGAGTAATCTACATCTCTTTCATCATGGTTTACATGATTACTAGAAGAATATGCATTAGATCTATCTTTGTGATCTATGACAAAAGCCCTTTGCCACTCTTGATCTATTGTGCCATAACCATTGCCTGGTTATTTAGACTGGCTTGCCCTATTTTTTGGGGTCTTGTTATGTGTAGAGGCTGTGAGAATGATTCAAGGAGGTAGAAGATTAGAGGAAGACTGTCTGCTCCACACGGGATTTTGGTCTGCAGTGGAGTTTTGGGGAAAGTTTTGCCAAAGTGTGACAATGATAACTTGTATTCAAATGGATTATATCATGATGTTGCTAGATTATTGAAGATGATTTGTCTATCACCTTACTAAGATTTAGATTTTGTTTAGCTCAGTGGGTGTGCAGGTTCACTTGTTATGTTTCAGTTGTACAAAAGTTGTGCAAATGTCTTGAGGAGACAAAATATTAGTGGAAGATAGGCTACTTCTACTTGGCTTTTATTTAGCCGCTAAAGTTTTAGGGAAACTTCATTGAAGGGGAATAACTATTGTTAGTATTTATTGTTTATGAAAGAGTTGTTTTACTTGCCTTAATAAGGTTGTGGTATCCTCAAAAGCCTCTAATCACGGTTGTGGGATCTGTCAAACCCTCAAGTTATATCTGACATGGTTGTGGGACCCTTAAAACCTTCTTATTGTAAATTGTCATGGTTATGATTTATCATGGTTGTGGGATCCTTAAACTCTTTAGATTATGGGACAATTGTTCAAAACCTTCTTTCTTAATTGTGAGTTCAATTATCAAAACATTCACGTATCCAATCCATAACTCCGATTTTAAAAGCATTTATCCTATCTAATAAAAAATCTATGAATTAAGAGAAAAATAACTATTCCAAATTTATTTCTTAAATTCAATATTCCTTCCATCTATAATTTTTCAATTCGATTTAACATGAATGACTTTGTTAGTTCTAACCAAATTAAACCAACTATGAGTTCATTTTGTATGATTTCTAATAGATGGATGAATGTGAAGCCCATATCAAAATTGTTGTGCTTAATATTTAAAATAAGTTAACTTTTACCATGGTGCTTTAAATTCCTTAAACCATTTTTAATAAAATTTAATGATTAGATAAATATTTGCTAACTATAAAACTCTAATGCACAACCCACCATTAGATTTAGGAGTAAGTATAGTCTCCCATTTAACTATGTATTCATGCATGTGATTTTTTTTCGGTCCTTCGCAGATAATATTTTTGTTATGATCAATTTTACTATGAATAAATTTAATATCCAAAGCTATCATAATTAATATTTATTATAAAATCATTTTGATGAATGTCAAATGATAAATTTTTAAAATTTATTTATTAGTATAATTATAAAATTATTTGTTTTAGTCTTTTCATTAAATACTTTTAATTTTTAATTTTATATTTTTATAAATAAATTTCATTTCTAAATGTATCAAAAAAACTAAAAAACCAAATACATGTTGAATGTTATATATATTCTTTTCATTAATATGAATAAAATAAGGATTCGATTCATATGTTTTGATTATTAATTTCAAAAAAAAATATTAATAATATTTTAGATAATAATATTCTATTAAATTGATGCTTGAATAAATATTAAATAATTTTATACACACTAAAATTAAAAACAAAGTTTTTCCCAAAAAATAATATTAATTTCATGAACATTTTCCAATTCTTTAATATGGTCTTAACCTTTACCAAATATTATTAACAAAAAGAAATAAAATATATATCAAATTTAAAATAAAATTGAAACCCCTTATTAATTTTATTATATATATAAAATAGTTGATATACATCTTATAATCAAAGGAGACTCGAAATTCTTAAATGTGTATAATAAATCATATCATACAATTTTACAATACCTAGTATTTTAAAGTGAATCCATTATTTCTCTCCATGCAACAAATCCTCCATATTCCTCTAAAATGATTGAAGGAAGAAGTGGGGCCATTCTATTAGCTAAAAATTTTATGCGTTATATTCCATAAAGCAATGGGTCGACACAGATCCTTCCATATATTTAAATATCAAGCACTAGTTTTTTTTTTAATTAATATATATTAGAGTTAAAAATATTAAGCACTTGTTTTTTTATTTATATTTTTATTGTCAACGTGATCGCTAAGATTTGTGTTTTTTAATTAATATATTCTTATTATTATCATATATTAAAAATTAGAATACAAAATATATTAAAGTTTAAAATATTTATAATTGTAAGAACAATAAATAAAAGTAGGATGTTAGGAAGGTGAATGTGTGGTTGATAAATATGGTCGAGTAAAAACATTTTTTAAGTGATAAGTTTATGAAATCAATTGTTATATATAGTTTATATAGATATTTAATTCTAGTTTAATGTATTTTATTTGTCAAATTATAAATTTTTATAGTTTTTATGTATTTTTGATTGATTCATATTAAATTTTTATTGGAATTTTTTTCTTTATATATTAGTTTTATTTTTCATATCTTTTTCTTCTCATTTTTCTCTATTTTTTCTTTTTCTTTTTTAATTATTTTTATGTTATTTTGAGTCTGCTTCTTAAAACTGTATATTGTATGCTTCTAGGTAACCAAAACTATACACTATATGGTTATGATGTGGGCTGTCATAACCTTTGTTTTGGGTTTTCCATGCCTTTTGCTTCTTGTTTGTTTGTTTTTCTCACCTGTTATGTGTTGCCTTGTGCATTAATTGGCCTTAATTTAAATTTTAAATTTATAAATATTTTAGTCCATTAATGCATATAAGACATGAAATGAATGTGAAGTTTAATAATAAAAAATAAGAATCAAGAATTTATTGGAGGCATCTATAGAGAAGAATTTTAGCATTTAATGTAAAATGTGAATCAAGAGTTGAATTATTTATTACATTTTCCACTTGTTTAAGCTAGCATAAATTTTCATATGGGATTAGGTCTTGCATCCATGAATTACTTCTTGAAGTACATTAAATTTTGTTTTCCAAATTGTTTAAAGAACAATGGATTGATAATAATGGAGGGATAATGCATGTGTTGATCCCCAAGTTTAGATATGTATAGATTCATGCGAGAGCATCACTATAGAAAAACACCATTAATGAAGAATTCATATTTTGATAAGCTAATTCATGTACGGAGGTAAATATTTTATGATGTAACACAAACACACACACACACACAAAGATATGTGATAAAGGTACACTCACACACTCCTACACACCCACCCACCCATAAAAAGGATTATATGAGAATTACATTAAATATTTTAGTTAAGTCTAACAACACAAAAGTAGAATAAGAGATTCATAATATTCAATGGGTGCAAAAGGTAGAGAGCTAGCTACCAGTTATCACAAAATCACATAAGGAAAAGGTAAAATGGTTGTAAAACTTAGGATCACCTAAATAAGAAATGTATTTAGCACAAACCCTGGAGTGCATGATTGGGGAGGTCACTTGTGCAAAACACATAGGCATAAAAAAATGAAATACATTTGGCACTACATAAGGAACTAGTTACCCAAGGTGTATGCTATTTTTTAAAAGTGGTTGAGTCTTTTTAGGTCATGAGCTATCATGTATGCCATTGTAGGTCTTGTTTCTATAAAACTATGCCTTTCCATTTACGTAAGGGTTTATGGCTAATGTATTAGGGTTAGATAATGTTTTCTCATATTCTATTTATTATTGTATTAAGTTTACATGTTTCCATTATTTAAGCATGAATGATATTGTAAAATATTTTATGCTGTATTATTATGCACTATTACAAACCCATGTCTCATAGGGATAAAGGGTGGAAACTAGAAATACACGTAGTTTTTTTGATGACATGCATGAATTCTAATTTCCAAAATTTCATACTTACACAAATGCAGGATGGGTGTTGACTGAGATAGGCCCCTTAAACAACACCTTTATTTTTTATACCCTAGTAAATGTGGATTTGAGCTCAAGAAAAGGAAATCATTTTCTGGCATTTATCCACATCTATTCACATATATGAGAGAGGTTTATGGGCATCTTCTAACAAAAGGTTTCTAAAAGTTTTAGATTTTTTGAACTTATATAACCAATTTATGAATAGGTTTACCACTTTTGAGAAGTCTATCAGTTTTAGAACATTCTGATTCTGACCATGTCATTGTCATACACTCTGATTATGGTCACTACCTTATATCACTATCTAATTTTTAGAGTTTATTTCTCACTATTCTAATACTTCATTTTTAGTACTTTTAACTTTTGCCAAAATTTAGGTAAGTTAAAAATAGATATTCATCTATCAACATCATTTATCTTTCCATTTCTCCTTCACCAATTTTCATTTCAAGGTAATTTCATCCTACATTGACACATATATAAGTATTATCTACCATATATTACTATGTTTAGTTAGATTTGACTTATTCTTGCATTTTATGTGGTTGGTGTATTGTATTGAAGACTTGTGTAACCTCCATATAAGAATATTTTCTATAATGGATATTTTAGTAGTATACTTTATGTCATGTGTTTATGATTATTTACTTTGTTTTCTCTAATTCATTTGACTTTTTTATATGTGATATTTCTTGTATTTTTAACTTCGTTTCTATTTATTTACTTGTCTACTCTGTGTGCATTACTATTTTTCATGTTTACTCTAAGTGTATTTTGCTCGCTATGTGATTAGTGTGTTTACCTTGCTTTCTTTTTTCTACTCTATGTTACTATGATTGGTGCCATGATTTATATCATGCACATTATTTCTTGATTGGATATATGATTTTTTCCCTATGTCTCCAAGCTTCCTACCATACATATATTGGGTCATATTGTTGTTTTTCTTCATTTATTATATGTTTTCCATTAAGGGCATGATATACCAATGTTGACACTGATTATACATTGTTTATATTGGGATTTGCCATCACCATCCTTCCTTACTTATATTTTTTTCCACATTAGGGCATCATATTTTTTTCCTTCTGTGCTTGTATTAGGCCATTGTTTTTTTTAAAATCCTAGTAAACTTTTTAACGTGACTGGCGGCGCTGGCTAGACACGCCTAATACTGTACCACGGGGCGAGGGGAGACTAGAACATGAGACTAGCAAAGCCACAACGGAAATACTTAGCCAACCCGACTAGGGCCCCCACCCTTTGTATTAGGGCATTTTTATCATCATAATTCCTTATATTTTGTCCACATTGGGGAATATTATTTCTTGTTCCTTAGCTACTTGTATTGGGGCATGTTATTTCCATGTTTACCTTACTTATAACTTATCCATATGGGGCATAATATTGCATGTGTATTCATTGTTTTAGGTAAAACCTCCCATTAAGTATGCTTATATTGCTTACACTAACCGATATAGAAGTAAACCATTACTAGATTTTCTTACATTTCCTCCACTCAAGCATATGTGAATCTAGTTACCTACTATAGATGTGTTTTCATGATTATATCTTACTTATGTGACTTAGACCTACATACACATAGGCCAAGGTCCTTGTATATATACATGATTTCATCTTGTTATCTTTCTATAATTGTACCAACATGTGTTATAAATTCACTTTAATGATGATTTCATCTTATGATTCCATATTTTATTCATGGCATGTGTGATCCATTTCTTTTGAGATATGTGATTCATAGGTTCAAATCACACCTCAAAAGGGAGACATATGATCTACTTATTCTACTTCAATCACATGATGATTCACAACAATATAAAGAGCTATAAACACTTGCTCTTCTATTTGGAAGCATTCTCTACAGAGCTACAATACATTATTCTAATTTGTTCCATATTTATAAGCAATTAAAATAAAGAGTTATAAGACACATTATGCTTTGTCTCTTTAATGAGACACACATTCAAAGATGATACATATTATATAAATAAAAATTTAAAATTTTTATATACCCTTAACCTATGGCATGTCGAGGGATATGTGTACCAACTTAGGGCTTACATACCTCTTATATTATTTTTTCATATTTCTCTATTTCTTAGTAAGGTTGGCCTATGAAATAACCATGACTAAATAGAGTATTTATCGGAGGTTGTTGTTAGTATTTGATCATCATATTGTGAATTCTACTCTTATTGCATTGTTGTGAAGGTTTCCCCCTCGAAGTGGCTTAGCTATATTTATCAATCATTCTATTATTTATCAATTATTATTGTGGATCTACATATTCTATACTTATTTCTATGATATAATATTTTATTGTGCGAATATATAAGTAATTTCATTAAAAGTGGTATAAGAGATCCAATTTGGGTAATTTTATGTGGCATTCCTTTTTTAGATCTAGTGTTATGGGTCTCTTGCAAGCGAAAGGATTAAAAAAACATAACTTGAAATTATGGAAGAATTTATTTTTTCTATCACTACAATATTGTTCGAAGTGCTTTTTAAAAAAAAATCACCTTTATGCATATTAGTAGTCATTAGATTCATATTAGTGAGATGATCACAGTGATATAATTTGATGATACACTTTTTGGGCTGAAAATTATCACCCTTATGCACATTAGTAGTCATTGGAGTCATCTTGGTGAGATGATCACAACTGTATAATCTATTGATACACTTTTTTTATGGCCAAAACCTTCCATCCTAGGGTTTATGCATGGCTAGCCTAACACTCATAGATGTAAGAATGGGAAAGAAACTCCAAAAAACCCTCACAAGGATGACATTGAATTTGACACTTTTGATCTATTTGTTTCTTAGATGGTTCACTAATTTTAATGAAATTTACAAACCATGGTACAGAAAGATGATATTGATGCAGTCAAAGGGGACATTATTGAAGTAACACAGGAACTAAATGTTTTGAAGGATAAATTTACACTTATAACTAGGCAATTATCCAATCTTATAGCTCAGCCTTCATAAAAATCCTCCACTACTCTATTTCAATTCTCCTCATTTAAATAATCATACCTCCAATCCTAGTCCAAAATAGTTGTTTCTAAAAGTGGACTTGTGCAAGTTTGATGGTAAGGATCCACTCACTTGTATTGATCAAATCAAAATTTTATTTTATCTACATCAAAATCCATGGTAAAAAAATGTGGTCATTACCTCTATATATATAGAACCTAAAAATTTCATTTTATATAGATGGTTGTGCACTCAAAATAAAAAAGAATGGCCTTAAAGTTTCCTGGTATATATTTTTTGAGGAGATGCATATGCATTATCATAATAATGTATCATAAAACTACTTCAGTTAGCTATCTAAACTACATCAACTAGGGATTGTGAAGGATTATATTCATCAATTCTATAATCTCTCCTTACATGTAGATGACATCATTAGGGCAATTTGCTTGATCTATTCTTGGGTGGCCTTAAAGATAGGATCCAAACTAAGGTTTTCATGTTTAGTCCTAATTCAATATCTGAATCCATACCAATGGTACACATGGTAGAGTAAACATATTTGGTCAAGTGAATACCTTTCATGAATTTTTGCAAACACAATTTCCTAGTCCCATCATTTCCTTAACCTACAAGATTGAACCCTCCGTAAATTGAATAAAATATATAAAAGGGTTATGTTTTGGTTATGATACAAAATTGAGTAAAGAACATAGATGCGATAAAAATAAGTTGTTTTACATTAAAGGTGATAATGAGGATGAATAATATGATAAGACCTCATGTGCAGGTTTAGAATAACCCAAGGATGAATATGAATATTATCAACCTACTATTTATTGGCATGCACTTTTAGGTATTAGTACTCCTCAAATTATTAAGGTGGTGGGTTTCCTTAAGAAATATAAGTTGATTGTGTTTATTGACTCTGAGATTACACAACTTCATCAAAATTAAGTTGGATACTCATTTGAATTATTTTATTTACCCAACTCCAAAATTTTAGGTCATGATTATAGATGGTGGTATAGTCAACTATTCTAGAAAATTTATTAGTATTAATCTTGCTATGGGAGATTATATATTAGATTATCCTATGTTTGATATTCCCATGGGTGGGGATGACATTATTTTGGGAGTGAAATGGTTCATCACTTTGGTATTAATTGAGATGAAGTTTTAGGAATTATTAGTGCACTTTCATTCAAAAGGCAAGAAGTTTGAATTGTGTGGTTTATGGGCTAAATCTCCACAATTGGTTAGTTCTCACAAAATGATGAAGATGCTTAGAAAATGTGTTGAAGGATTTGTTGTGGGATTATTTTCCATAGAAGTTCAACCAACCAAAAAATATATCCATCTTGATTTACAACTATTATTAGATGACCATTATGTTATTTTTGGTGCCATGCCAAAAGGAATTCCATCAAGCAAAGTGCATGATCATTCCATCAAACTACTTCCAAGTAGTACACCACCCAACATCAAAACCTACAGGTATCCCTATGCCCAAAAGAGTGAAATTTAAAAGATGGTATAAGAGATGCTAGAGGTAGGAATTATCAGGCATAGCCAAAGTGAATATTCCTCCTTGGTAATCATGGTGTGTAAGAATAATGACACTTAGAGGATGTGCCTAGACTATAGACAACACAAAAATTACACCATCAAAGTTAAGTTTCTTATTCCAGTAATTGATGATTTTATAGATGAATTGCATTATGCTATTTATTTTACCAAATTAGATTTTTGCTCTAGGTATCAACATATTAGAATACATGAAGAGGACATACTAAAATAACTTTATAAACTCATGAAGGCCATTATGAGTTTATGGTCATGTCATTTATTCTCACAAATGCACCATATACATTTCAAGGTTTGATGAATATGGTTTTAGGATTTTTTTTAGAAAGTTTGTGTTGGTGTTTTTTGATGACATCCTCATTTATATAAAAATTTGAGAAGACCATTTGAAACATGTGAAATAGGTAATTTTGGTTATGGAACATTAAATTTACGCTAAAACTTTTAGTGACATAAAAAATGTGGATTAATTGGGTCATATTATTTCACATTGAGGCATGCAATTTGATCTTAAACATATCCAAGCAATGATGAAGTGGTAAGTGCCAATATCCTCAATAACCTTTAGGGATTTCTAGGGATAATAGGATACTATCATATGTTTTCCAAAAATTATGGTAGCATCATAGCCACACTCACATATTTATTGAATAAAGACTCCTTTTAGTGGATTAAAATATCTACCAAGGCATTTCAATAGCTGAAAATGGTTAGCTCCCCTTGATTTTTCAAAAAAATTATTATTGAATGTGGTGCATCACGATATGACATGGAGGATATACTAATGCAAGAAGGAAGACCAATTGAATTTGAGAGTCATCAAGTAAAGAGAAAAAAAGGCTCAAGCCAATCAATGAGAAGGAGATGATGGAAATTATACATGCAATCAAGCAATATATACCTTATCTGACGGGTCGACACTTTTGTAGTAAAGATTAATCATGATAACCTCAAATTATTTTTTGAATAATGATTATCATCAAAATAACACCATAAATGGGTGACTAAAATGTTTGGGTATGATTTTGAAATAGTATATAAGAAAATAAAAGAGAATGTGGTGTTATATGCACTATCTAGGTGAGGCATTGTTATGAGCATTGACCATTTGGTAGGTAGATTAGCTAGAGGAAGCAAGATTGGATTGAGAGAATGAAAGGAATACCTAGGATTTTATTTAGAATATTTAGCTTAGTTATGGGGGGTCTAAAAAATTTGCATGGAAGGGGAATGCATTATGGTTTAAATATCAATCATAACTTTGTAAGCATTTTCTCCTTAAACGTAAAATCCTTAAGAAACTTCATGCATCTCCAATAGGAGGTCATTTAGGATTTTTAAAAACATATCATGGAGTGAAGCAAGATTTATTTTGGGAAGGAATCAAGGGGGATGTCCAGAAATATGTGGTTGAAATCATGGTATGTCAACAGAATAAAGGTGAAACCATTAATGCCCTAAGTATTTGCTAGCCTTTATCCATCCCTAGCCATAGGTGGGAGGAGGTTTATATGGATTTAATTATTGGGTTCCTGTGTTCCAAGGATAAAAATGTTATCATAGTAATTGTGGATTGAATCACCAAGTATGTTCATTTTTGCTCCTTATCACAATAATTTTTTACTAGTACAGTAGCTTCTAATTTTATCAATACAATTTATAAATTGCATGTACTTCAAAGATCATCATAAATGATCAAGATCCCATATTTATTAGTAACTTTTGGACTCATTTATTTGCTTGTTTGAGCACATAATTGGATCATATCTCATCCTATCATCTTCAATCTAATGGATAAATAGAGGTAGTCAACAAATGTTTGAAGGGGTATATTTATTGTTTTTTTTCTAACAAACAAGACAAATGGGTTCATTGGATACCACTTGTTGAATGGTGGTCTAACACATCTTTTCACACTTCTTCCAAAATGTCTCCCTTTATGGCATTGTATGGATATTACCTCCATATATCACTTCAGTCTTGAAGGTGCATCCCAAGGTTTGAGTTTTTGAGGAATACATTTGACATCAATAGGTGGTACTCGCTAGTTTGTGAGATAATTTAACAATGACAAAATAAAATGAAGAAGCAAGTAAATCAATAATGTAGTGAGATTAATTTTAACATAGGTTATTATGTTTTTGTGTGTTTTCATCTATACAAGTAGATGTCTCTAAAGCAATAAAAAAAAGATAATAATTTATCCCCTAAATATTATGGCCCTTATTAGATCTTGCATAAAATTGGTAGTTTGGTTGTAGTCATATAAAATGTCTAAATTGGTATCTTGAGTGTGGCTTGTGACACCCAATCCATAGGACCTTCTTACATACTCTCATGACCCTTCCAAACACCTTTTTGTTTATAACTGGTCATCCATAGAATTTTGAGACCTAATTATAACTCAGTTAGGCTCTATTTATAGTGATAATTCCATCCCCCTAGGTCCTAAGCCTATAGGATAGGAGTGTTAGGGTTGGACTATAGCACTAGACCTTAGGGTGTCCCATTTTTGGTGCTCTTATCCAATCAAATTTTGAGCCCAAATGACTATTTCCTTTCAATTTCTATTCTTTATTATGTCATCCTAGTGCGAACATATTTAACCCATGACCAATAGATATATATAAAATCCCATTCAAATTTCATTTAGAATGGGTTGGAAAATATTACAAAGACAACAAGAATATAAGCAAAACCACTGAGGCAAATTTCTCTATTCTCTATATACAGCCATCCAATATAACTACAAGCATATTCAAACCCTCACACCAGTCCCTAGCCACCTCAAGCACTCTTAGTTTGACATTTTTGCATCTGGATGACACTATTTCACAAAGCACATCAAGTGGGAGAACTGCATATGACTTGATCCTTCTTCAGAGGATTGGTATGTAGGCAACATGCCCACATAAGGGGTGTGGATACATGTTCAATGCATCTTACACACACTAACCCCCCCTGTTTCTCAAGTTTTATTCAAACATAATGAAGGGCTAGGGTTTAAATATTAAATCATGTCTACAAGGAGCTCTTTCAACATTTAGAACTCAAAATTACATAAGAAGGCTCACATAGGGAGAACAAACAAAACCCAGAAAACTCAAATCTCTGTGACCAGTTTGGACAATAGTGATAGGACCTAGACTATAACATCAAACCTTTAAGTGTCCTATTTTTAGTGCTCCTATCCTTTCATTAAACAGAATCAAGATCTAGGTTCATGACACTATCCTATTCCTACACAGTTAGTTTCAACCTTTGTCTCAGTTGTCTCAATCTAGTTTTAAGCTAAGTTACATTTCTCCTTATTCATTGTTATTTTTAGGAAGGTTTAAAAGGCACAGTAAATTATACAAATCAATACTATAATTATTGAAATATTATTTACTGATTTATGTTTGAATAATACTCTAATATTCTCAAAACTGTTAAACCATTTGGTAAACCCCACTTACTTCATTTGCACATAAAAACTTTAGAAACCCTATGGTAAATTCCTTACAGATTTTCTCAATTTTATTTTTATTTTTCCTGAATATTTAAATAATAAATTTCCATTTAAATTTTAAATTTACCTTAGTAATTTTAATTTTTTTTTTCAAACCTTAGTTGCCTATACTAGGTCCCAACATTTTTCTAGTATTTTTAAAATTTTTTCTAGCATTTTTAAATAAAAAATTCACATTTAACTTTAAATTTACTTTAATAATTTTAAAAATATTTACATTCAAACCCTAGCTGCATATATTAGGTCCCATGCCCCATGCTTTTGAGGTATCACCTTACATCCAAATCATATTTCACATAAAAATAAAAAATGGACTTCACTCATTTTATAACATGTCTTGCAAATAATAAGGAGTCCATACTTGGTCCTATCATGTACATGAATGATGAATTTTAATATATGTTAATTCAAAGCTCCATTCTTTCCTTCTCATGCTTACTTTTTATAATAAGGGATGATATATCGGAGTTGTTGCCAGAATCTGGATAATGCGAGTGCAATGGAGACATGATCACACAAATTGAAGCAAGTGCACACCACATAGATGCTAAAGAAATTTGAAAATAACACAATAAAAGAAATTGCACAAGACAAAATAGAGAAAACCAAAATATGATTAACATGAGATGGCCAAAGTGAGGACTACAAATAAGAGAGTACTAAAGTAACTCCTCCACAAAAGGTGGACAAGGCACACCAAGAATAGTCAGTAACTCCTCCATGAAAGGTGGTGACAAGGTGCTAAGAATAGAGAAGTAACTCCCATCAAGGGAGTTACTTATGACATTCTTATGACACCTATGACACATCTATGACACACACCTCCACATAAGCTAGCCTATCCCACAAATGTAGGAAAACTCCATGTATGCACAAGAAATACAATTTCCCTAATTAAAAAATAGGGAAAAATAAAAACCTACACTAATACCTCCCCATAAGCGTAGATTAGGTGGGCAGTGTGGAAAAATAAAATAGGTCCCAACAACTAGGCCTGATGAGGTACCCATGTACAAATGCAATCTCCCATAAGATAGAGAAAAAGAGAAAACCCGTAGGAAAAAACTCCCCCCAAAAGAGAGACATAAAAGAAATGAAGAGGCTAGAAGGCCCCCCTGAAGGTGATGCTGCTGCAGATGTAGACCGCACCCTAAGAAGAGCTCATAGATGAATGAACTTGCTCTTGGTGAAAGGTTTGGTGAAGATGTCTGTAACCTACTCTGAAGACTGGCAAAATATCAAGTCAATGACCTGACTATGAATAAGCTCCCGAATCAAATGCATGTGAATCTCTATGTGCTTGGTCCACTGGTTCTGAATTGGATTCTTGCAAATCTGAATGATACTCTGGTTATCACAATAGATGATGGTGGGCTGCCTGATAGGAATGCCAAACTTGAAAAGAATCCCCTGAAGCTAAATAGCCTCAGTAGCTATATTAACAGCTCCCCTGTACTCTACCTCTATGGATGATATAGCAATAACATTCTGCTTCTTGCTAGACCAACTAATAGGACCAAAACCTAGAGATAAATTGTAACCAAAAGTGGACTTGTGAGTCTGTGAATTTCCAACCCAGTCTGAATCTGTATATCCAACCAAGTCAACCTCTATGCCAAATCTGTAATGAATCCCATATCTATGTGAACCTTGTATGTAATACAAGATCCTCTTAGCTACTTTCCAATGCAGCTCATGAGGTTCCCACATGAATTTGGAGACAAGTCCCATTGTATATGATATGTTGGGCCTTGTGTGAGTCAAGTAGATGAGACTACCAACAAGTTGTCTATACCGAGTGGCATCAACCAATGGTGAAGAACAATCAGCCTCAAGCTTGACTCCTGATAAAAATGGAGTCGAAGATGGCTTGCAATCAACCATGTGAAACCGAGCCAATAAGTCAAGAGCATACTTAGGCTGTGCAAGAGAAATCCCTAAATCTGACTGTGAGATCTCGATGCCAAGGAAGTAGTGCAATAAACCCAAGTCTGTCATGTCAAATCTATCCTAAAGAGATGCCTTCACTATTGCAATAGCCGATGAAGAACTCCCGGTGATCAAAAGGTCATCAACATATAGAACCAAAATCAAGAGCGAATCATCCTGTCGTAAGAAGTAGACATTAGGATTAGAATGGCACCTAGTGAAACCTGCTGTGAGAAAGAAGCAATCTATCTTGGCATACCAAGCTCGAGGGGCCTATTTGAGGCCATAGATAGATTTCCTAAGTCTGTATACTAAGGAAGAATCCTGAACAAATCTTGATGGCTGCTCCATGTAGATCTCCTCCTCTAGGTCTCCATGAGGAAAGGCACTCTTCACATCCATCTGATGCACATCCCAACCATATGCTACAACAATAGCCAAAGTGAGTTAGATAGAAGTCATATTTGCAATGGGTGCAAAGGTCTCTGAGTACTCAATGCCTACCACTTGTGAGAAACCCTTGGCAACCAATCGTGCCTTATACTTATCAATCGACCCATCTACTACAAACTTGGTCTGATATATCCACCTACATCGAACCATCTTTCTTCCCTTAGGAAGTGAAGTCAAATCCCAAGTGTGATTTTTGATTAAGAAAGAATATTCTTCCTCCATAGCATTATCCCACTCAGGTACCCTTGATGCCTCTCGAAAGGTCTGTGGATCTGAAACTATAGCAAAAAAGGCGTGTGGATCTCTCTGAAAATCCCCCTAGTATGTCTGTCATCTGTGGGATCTCCTGCCCAAGTGCCAACACTCTCAAGTGTCTTTCTAGCCCAAAGTGGCCCAGAAGTGGGCGAGTCAGGTGCTAACTCCTCATCCTCTAACTGACTAGAGGTGGATGACTCTGCATCACTGTCCTCACTGTCTGAACTCGATGAAAAAGAAGATGTCTCTGGCTTAAGAACTTGCTATGGCTGATCTAAATCTTATGAGGAATCATCATGAAGAAGTAGATCCGATGAGGGAGATGAAGTGTCAAGTGTTGAGTCTCTAGGACTCTCCTAAAAATGGACACTTCTCTTGATGAAAAACTCATGAGTGACTGGATCTAGAAGGCGATATCCCTTAATACCATCCAGATATCCTACAAAGATGCAAGGCTTGGACTGATGTTCCATAGCTTTGCATTTCTTCTTTGGAATGTGGGCCATGGCTGGGGATCCAAAAAATCTAAGGTGCTCAACATCAAGTTTCCTTTTATGCCAAGCTTTAAAGGGTGTTATCCCTTTCAAAGCTTTGTGAGGAACCCTGTTTTGAATGTAGCAAGCATAATTGATGGCTTCAGCCCAGTACTGTGGTGTTAAGGATTTGGAGTGAATCATACAAATACCCATCTCTTTTAAGAACCTATTCTTGCATTCTACAACCCCATTCTGTGAAGGACTGTAAGTGATTGTGCACTACAAATCAATCCCCTCTGTGGTTGAAAACTGCTCAAACCTGATGCTGACATAGTCCCCTCCATTATCAGTTCAAATAACCTTGATGGATTTCTCACTCTATTTCTCAACAAGAGCCTTGAAGTCTAGAAAATTTTCAAACACTTCAAACTTTTGTTTGAGAAAATATATCCAAGTGTACTTAGAGAAATCATCAATGAAAGTGAGGATGTACTTGGCCCTTCTGAAAGATGGTTTGGGAAAGGGTCCCAATACATCACTGTGGACTAAATCCAAAGGTTGTGAAGCCCTCCAAGCTTTGCCTTTGTCAAATTTAGCTTCGGGATGCTTCCCAAGGGAGCACTCACAAATTCCTTTTGAGAATTGGACATGAGGCAAGCCAATGACCATGTCATGTTTGCAAAGTTGCTCAAGGTAGCGGTAGTTAAGGTGGCCAAACCGCTCATGCCATAATTTGATAACTCCATCTGAATGAGTCAGGAATGTTGTTGGAGAAGAATCTGATGCAAAATGTGAGAAGGTGTATAACCTGGCTTGGTGATCTACCCTAGCCACTGCCACTGTAGTATCACTATGCAACTCCCTGATAGCCACTGAATCTGGTGAAAAATCAACTCTCATGCCCCGACCAATGTGAGTGATTTGGTACACTGATAGGAGATTGGTTGAAAGAGAAGGAACACTTAGAACATTATTGAATGTTCCTCCTTCCATTTAAACTAACCCTCTCCCTGCAATGGAAACTGATGTGTCATCACCCAAACTAATTAAAGTCATGCTATAAGGCTCTAAAGATGAAAAATCAACTAGTGAAGAGCCCATGTGGTGAGAAGCACCTTAGTCGATGACCCATGAAGATGTGGAAGATGTTGTAACTACAAGGGCCTTGCTCTTTTCTTTCTCCTTACCCTTGCCTTTTGCCTTGGTAGAATCTTGGGTAGATGAATTCTGCTTGATGGACTCAGGAACACCTATGTTGTTCTTCTCTAGAAGATGAGTTAGGTGATTTATTTGTTTCTTCATGAATTTTTATTCATCATGCCCTATATTTTTACAATAGGCACACTTAACCTTCTCCTTCTTAGGTTTAGCATTGGAAGAGGAAGTCTCAGTGTTGTTTTTGGTAGGATTGGTGTTTTCTTTCTTCTTCTCCTGATCCTTGTTCTTTTTCTTCTTCTCCTTTGTTGAAGTCTTATCCTTACCATTTCTAGCTATCAAAGATTGGGGTTTAATAGACTTCATTGTGCCCATTTGAATTAGCTTATCTTGCTCCCTATTCAAGTCAGCAATGAATGAATCCAAAGAAGGCATTTTCCATGTAGTGCCAAGGGCACTTTTTGTGGCATGGAAAGTGGAGACAAAGACTGAATAGCTTGGACCTAACTTTGAGAGAATAGAAAGTATGATTTGATCATCTTTCTTCTCTATCCCAAATTCTTTCAATTTCAATATAAGGGCCTTAAACTTAGTGAAGAAGTCCTGTAGGGTGTCAAAGTTGCTAGGACTTAGACTTATGAGTTCATTTTCGAGCTCATACCTCTCATCTCATCAAGCTTCCTAAATAACTTTTCTAAGGTGTCCCATATGTCATTAGGAGTCTGGAAGGATTATAAATGGAAGAGAAGTTTAGGAGACATAGACAAACTTAGTAATCCATAGGCCTCGTCACTATGGTTGTACCACTTGACCTTTTCAGCATCAGTGTTGGGTTCTACTTTAGTACCCATGATGATCCTATATAACCCTTTTCTTCTAAGAATGATTGACATTTTAACCTTCCATTCATGATAGTTGAAGGGTGTTAGATGTTTAAGTTGAAATGAATCTATTTTTTAGCTGAATTTAGGTGAAGTTGTGTTGATTGTAAGTTGTGAATTTATGCAGAAAGGAGAATGAAAGTGAAGTTGTGAAAAGCAATCACACCCCCCCGAAATGTTGAGACCCCAAAAAATATGTAAGTGCATGCTCAAAAGACGTCGAACTCAGCTGAAAATGCATCTTAGAGCAATCAGTGCAAGACTAAAGCAAACAGGATGTCGGACTCAGCCCAAAATGCGTCTCGAGAGACCCAAATTTTGACACTTTATAAACCAGTGCATTTTTAACAATTAACAAGTCTACACTATGGAAAATTGAATTACAAACACTTTTGCAAAAAATGGCACCCAAAACTGAGCTACCGTTTGCAAGATATTAAAGGTACAATTTTCTCGTAAACTAGTGTTTTTGCAAAAAAACACACTAAAACATTAAAAAATGCCTATTATGAGAGAGAAAGTGGCCTTCCAACCACTCATTGGATTTAGCACAAAATGAGGAATCCAAAGGAGGTTTGTGTGAGGGGGAATTGGCCTCCCGCCAACCCAGGCCTCACCCTTTGTCTTCGTAGGTCGAAGATACAAGTTTTAATTCAAACCCCCAAAATTACAAAACTGTCTAAAAAATTAAATACTCAATCAAATTGACTGATTTTTATTTTGACAAATCAATTTTAAACTGAAAAGAATAAAGTAAAGATAGTTTTGATGAATGCCAAATGTCCAAGGGTCCACATGGGACACCAAGCAGGGAGGGGTGCCAAAAAACACAGAATGCAGATTTTATCTCAGAAAAGACAAAAATAAATGCAGACTTGCTGCTAGGCGCCATACGGCCTAATGGCGTGGTAGGGAGGACTGTTTCAAACAAAAAAAAGTCAGCTGAGGGTCTGCATAAACATGGCACAGAGTTCCAAAAGTGCTACGCCTGGACTAAAGTAGAAAATGGCACGCTATACGGAGTGGGCAGCAGCTGGGCTAGATGCCGTATGGCTAAGGGTGTGGAGCAGCTGGAGCAACAGGCTGGAGACTATGGCGTGGAGCAGAAGGCTAGAAGGTGGCATCCAAGAACAAAAAAAGATTGCAGAGATCCTTTTCTTTTTTCCTTGCAGAATGACAAAACCAGAATTCCTCCGCCTCGCTGAAGAAAACCACAGATCTAGACAAGATGTCTTGGCAAATACTAACTCAGAAGTAAATTTTTAAACAAGTTTCGTATGGATTTGCATGAGTTTTCAAAAACTCTACCAAAGCTCTCAAATGCAATGGATTTAAAAAAAAAAAAACTACTAAGAAAGCAAAGTAAGAATTTCAAAATAAACTACTAGCATAACTAGACACACGATTACCGGAGTAGCTCTGATACCATATTAGAGATGTTTCCAGAATACGGATAATGCGAGTGCAATGGAGACACAAGTTGAAGCAAGTGCACACCACATAGATGCTAAAGCAATTTGAAAATAACACAATAAAAGAAATTGCACAAGACAAAATGGAGAAAACCAAAATCTAATTAACATGAGATGGCCAAAGTGAGGACTAAAAATGGGAGAGTACGAAAGTAACTCCTCCACAAAAGGTAGACAAGGCACACCAAGAATAGTCAGTAACTCCTCCATGAAAGGTGGTGACAAGGTGCTAAGAATAGAGAAGTAACTCCCATCAAGGGAGCTACTTATGACATTCTTATGACACCTATGACACATCTATGACACACACCTCAACATAACCTAGCCTATCCAACAAATATCGGAAAACTCCATGTATGCACAAGAAATACAATTTTCCTAATTAAAAAATAGGGAAAAATAAAAACCTACACTAATATGATATTAATAAATTTATTGATAAAAATGTTAAGATCTATTTCCTTCAAAGCAATGTTTACTTTTCCTTAATAAAATATTTCATTACTTCTTTAACATGCTATCTATTTATAATGTGTAATTAAATTAAGAATAATATCCTTACATACTTAGAGGATCCACTACATATGCTACTAACCATCTATCAAATTTCAATGTCATATCTTATGCACATGAAAGAATTTCCTTCTCCTCCTCTCCCCCAAGAGGGTGATATCTACTTTCCCTCTAACTAGGTCCATGATATCACCCCTCCGAACGGTGAGTATCCTATCCTATTGTTCCTAATCCATACATTCATCCTATAGCTTCTCACAATCCTCTTCAACATATGTGCTTACATGTTCAATCAGAAGCAACTAGGATTGCACTTGTGATATTCTAAAGGATTGAATCACCAGTATGAACAAGTTAATTTCAGATTTACAAACACAGAATCAACTATTACATGAATATATCACAACATTAGAAAATTAGATTATAATACAAAAGCCTCAAAGGTACCCTAGTGCCAATCATGTATATGCACCTTCACCTAGTCAATTGGTTGCAAGCAATGTTACATATCAAAATAAGAAATCACAACAAAGTAACTCTACAACTAGTGATTCAAAAAGAATTCAAAGATCAAATAAGAGTTCAAGTGAGGTACTAAGGGAAATGATTAAATCTAAGTTGATCAAACTACCTCCTCTACATCTAGTGTGAAGATCTAGATATTATTGTGCATATCATATAATGCATGGGCATCATACGGATTCATGTTTTGCACTGAAAACACATATACAATAGATAATTACTAATGAGGACCCTATACAAGGTAAATTAGTCAAGCAATCTAAAGTGACATAGGGACACATTCATAAAAGGTCAAATTCAAAAACAGTATAAAAATGGTTACCAAAGCATAAATTAGAAGAACAAAAGGATCAAAAAGCAAAATTAGAGAAAAAAATAGTACCAAAAACATAGGTAAAGCATGCAAAAGATGAAAATATACCTCTTAAAAATGGGCTCCACTTTCAAATCAGTAAGGGTTTGGTAAAAAATATCTACAAAATTTTGATTATCAAGGTTAAGGGCTGGGCAAGCATGCTCAAGGCATCACTAGTCCTATTCTAGTAGTTGATAATGTTTGTCACCAAGGTTTGGGATTTATGGAACATACTAAAGAAACTCATTTATAGACACAATTTATCAAAAGAAAAGATCCATATACAATAAAAGTCAACACTAGCATTCCATTGGTTCAAAATGAAGATGATAATGATAAGTTAAACAATATAGGTTATTATGATTTCTAATATACTGACAATGAATCTAAATATTTAGAGTCATATTCATAGCCATTCCCTCGTGCTCCATAATCATGCATGATTCCTTTGTTTGATACAAGACACCATGATAGGGAGTCTCTTATGAGATTCATTGATTAGTATTGCTTCTTCTCAGTTACTTATACATAATCTTTTAAATTACTTGTATATAGTTTTTTCTAAATTAATTGTACATAGTTTCTTTATGCTTACTTATACATAGCTCATTTCCAAATACAAAAAAAATATAACATGTCAAAATCCAAAAATAACTCAAAATCCAAAAAAAACATTTAAATAAATCAAAAATACCAAAAACATTTCAACTGTATGCATCATCCATGCTTTACATTTCCACTAACATCTTAGACTAACATTTTGTTGTTCTATGCTATTGTTTGTTAATTTATCTATATTACCATGCTTCACTTGATCTTCTTTGAGGGTGTGCAGTGATACCCAGATCTTTGATTACTTCACTCTACCCATTGAGGGCCATCTTACTTCTACATTCAAGACATACACTGATATATGTACCCACTAGAGGCATATTATACATGACTACACCATCCAAGTTATGTCATTCTTACACCACACACTCTATTTATCATGTTGATGTACATTACTTACTAGCTTACATAGATTATTCTATCGACACTCACTAGTATATAACACTTGTGTATTTCTTAGCATCTACCTAGTCTTGTACTCCATGTCTTGCATATCTTCACTTCTTGCTTTGATTTGTTAGATCTGATTGTATTTATAATATATTACATGCTTTCCTTCCTTGCTTTGCATATTTAGATGTGATTATCTTTCTCAGTTCCTATTTTATCTCTTGTATGTGCCTTAAGACATTCGCCAATGTCCTTTGCTTTTATTCTTATGTGTGCCTTAGGACATTTGCCAATGTCCTTTGCCTATACTCTTGTATATGATAGTCACCCTCATGCCAACCTTTATTATTTTTAATTGTATGTGTATGTGGGTATTTGAACATGACTAGTATGCTTGCTTTCCCAGTTTGAGTGACATGTTCCCATGTCCCTTGTTTGTTTGGCCCCTTCGCCACTATTGTATGTTTTTTGCTTCTTGTCTTGTTTACTTGTTGCTTATTGAATTATCATTATTTACAATGCCATGATCCACATCATGCATTATTTTGCTTTCTTGGATGCCATGATGGACATCATGCTATATCCCTCCTTGATAAATAATAACTAAAAACTAACAACTAACAACTAACAACTAACATTTCTAGTTTCAATTTAGTATATTTCACAAACTATTACATTATTATATCTATCTAAGCATACCTCTGTTAATTTAACAAATCTCCAATACAAAATATGATATATCTTGAGACATCTTTTTGATTATCATTACTATATCATATATTTCATAGTATAACACACTTGAAGGGCTATTTAGTTTGAGGGAAATCATTATAGGGCCTTCATTCCTACCCTCAAAATAGGGGGTAATAATAAAGGGTTTTGTCATAGAGACCATAGCTTTCTATCAGTCAAAAATATTTTTTTAGAACACTCAGAATATTAATCAGAGATCAAACTAGGTAGAATAAACCAAAAAAATAGTGATGATTATAGAACAATCATCAAAATCAACAAAGGACAATAGCACCAAACCTAGACATCAACACCAGACAGTAGGGTGTCCTATTTTTGGTGCTCTATTCAAACAAAAAAAACTTAGATTTTCTAGAAATAGGTAGAAAGGTAAGCTTAGCTACAGTTTTGTCAGATACATATCAGTTTAGAATCAATAGTTTTAGTACAGTTTTTCTTAGAGAATTGATATATAGGGGACATCATGAATGGAATAAGGGCTCTCACTTCTAGTTATAGATTGGGTAGTTGGTATAAACTTTCAGATCATAATCCATGTTATAGACACCGGTGATTGGGGACAATGTGCATGACACATTTAACTTCTTTTCTTTCTAAGTTTAGTATATTACCCAAGCATTCTCAGTAGTTGCATGCCTTATTCCATCTATAGATGGTTGGCATCATTTTGGAGTGGCTTTCATATAGGCCTAACCTTCACATTCTCGAGTGGCTTCCATTTAAGCCTAGTTACCAGTTTTGGAGTGGCTTTCATACAAGCCTAATCTTCACCTTTTAGAATGGATAAGATTGGCCTAGTTTCTAGTACATAATCAACTATCCATGCCACATTGTTAGATTTCAAAGCATTCATGGGCTTTAAGAGCCATCTCATATGATGCACATTCATATCGGTATCAGTTCATAATTTCACTTAGTGGGAAATGATGGAGTCAAAGGACTAGCTAGCCTTTGTATTCTTGAGACACCTACTTAGAGGGATTAGACACAGTCCAAACATTGATTAGCACACATATGATCACATAGCTTCACTTAATGGGTGACAATGGAGCCAAAGGGCTAGCCTTTGCATTCTTGAGCCACTCTCAAAGAATTGAGCACTCAGATCCATTCATGATATTACTATTGGTTTAGTACATATCCAACATCACTCAATAACACATCAAGTTTTATATTGGTTCACGTACTCGACTAGGTGTATTCTTTCCTTTCTCTTCCTTCTCTCTTACCCAAAATTTATACATTCTTATTTTAGATATAAGTATCTAGTAAGAACTGATCTACTCTTTTCTTTATCTTGTATATTTACACTTCATAATTTGCTCTCTATACACACTTAGTATCACACATCTTCATGGACTTCACCCTTGTAGGTAAATTCAGGTACACTTTCTACTTTTCTTTTATGCTAGTATTTTGCTTTCTTGCATCACTAGAATCAAGGGGGGAAATATAGTCATATAAAATGTCCAAATTGGTAGTTTGAGTGTGGCTTGTGACACCCAATCCATAGGACATTCTTACATTCTCTCATGACCCTTCTAGACACTTTTTTGCTTATAACCAGTCATCCATAGACTTCTAAGATATGATTCTAGCTCAATCAGGGTCTATTTCTCATGCTAATTCCATCCCCCCAAGTCCTGAGCCTATAGGACATGAGTGATGGGGTTGGCCTATAGCATCAAACCCTAGGGTGTCCCATTTTTGACACTTCTATCCAATCACATTTTGAGCCCAAATAACTATTTCCTTCTGATTCTTGTTCTTCATTATGTTGTCCTAGTGTGAATACATTTAACCCATGACCAATAGATCTCTATAAAATCCCATTTAAATTTCATTTAGAAGGGGTTATAAAATATTAAAAAGTAAGAAAGAATAAAAACAAAACCACCAAGGCAAATTTACTTATTCTCTATATACAACCATCCAATATAGCTACAAGCATATTCAAACCCTCACACCAGTCCCTAGCCACTTCAAGCATTCTCAGTTTGGCATTTTTGCATCTGCATAGCACTATTTCACAAAGCACATCAAGTGAGAGAACTACATATGACTTGTTGCCTCTTTGGAGTATTGATATGTAGGTAGTGTGCCCACATAAGGGGTGTGAATACATGTTCAATGCATCTTACACACACTAACGCCATCTTTCTCAAGTTTTATTCAAGTATAATGAAGGGCTAGGGTTTGAAGATTAAATCAGCTCTACAAGTAACTCCATTTATATTCAAGACTCTAAATTTCACATGTAGGCTCACATAGGGATAATGGACAAAACTCAAAAAACTCAGATCTTTATGACCAGTTTGGACAATAGTAACAAGACCTGGACTATAACACCAGACCCTGAAGTGTCCATTTTTGATGCTCTTTATTTTCACTAAATGAAATCTAGATCCAAGTTCATGACACTATCCCAGTGCTGCACAGTCAATTTCAACCTATATCTCAGCTAGCTCAGTCTAGTTTTAAGCTAAATTGCATTTCTACTTATTTATTGCTATTTTTAGAAAGGTTTAAAAGGCACAATAAATTATACAAATCAGTACTGTAATTACTACAATATTATTTATTAATTTATTGTTCTAGACCCTTAACTAAATTAGGAATAAGACTTCAATATTCCCAAAACTATTAAATTAGTGGCCTAAAAGATGGAATTTCCCCTATTCACTTGCATACATTTGGTATTCCATGTCTCTTACATAAATAAGTTAACTAGAAACATAGTTTATACTCAGATTGAGTTACCTAAATTGGATGAATAAGGCTGAATCATTATGGATCTTAAAGAGATCCTTCACGTGCACACTGATTTAACTTTTTTGGGAATATTGTTGTTTTATTTCTATTTTAGTCAAGGGTTTGAATTAATAAATTAGTAAATAATATTGCAATAATTATAGTCATAATTTGTATAATTTATTTTTCTTTTTTACCTTTCTAAAATTAGTAATAAATAAGGAGGAAATATAACTTATCTTGAAATAGGTTGAAATGACTATTTTATGGTCTAAAACTAGCAGTGTAAGATTAGAACTGTATCATAAATTAGAATTTAGCTTTCATTCAATGAAAGGATATGACCACCAAAAATAGGACACTTTGGGGTCTGATGTTGTTGTCCTCTTCTAATGTTGTTCTCCAAACTAGTTTTTGAGACCTACTTTTTTTGGGTTCTTTGCATTATTCCTATGTGAGCTTGTCTGTGAAATATTGAGTGTTGAATGTCGATGAAGATTGATATAGAGATGATTTAGTCTTTAAACCCTAATCCTCCAGCTTGCTTAATAAAATGGGATTTGAATCACTTGAAAGAGGGGGGTTAGTATGAGTAAGATGCACTGAACATGTGATCCACACCCCTTATATGGGCATGCTGCTTACATACCAATATTATGAAGAGGGATCAAGCCATTTGTAGTTCTCCCACTTAATGTGCTTTTTATAATAGTGTGATGTGGATGCAATAATACCAAATTGAGAGTGCTTGAGGTGGTTAGGAACTGATATGAGTGTTTGTTGCTATGTTGGGTGACTGTATTTAGATAATAGGGAAGTTTACCTTAGTGTTTTGTTTGTATTCTTGCTTGCTTTACAATATTTATCACCTCCCTTTGTAAATGACCTTTGAATGGGATTTTATAGGGAACCATTGGTCATGGGTTAGATGTATTCATGCTAAGTAGACATAATGAAGGATAGGAATCAGATGAAATTGACCATTTGGGCTCAAAGTGTGATTGGATAGGAAAATAAAAAATGGGACATGCAAGGGTCTGATGCTATAGTCTAGGTATGGTACTCCTATCCTACATGTTCAGGACCTAGGGGGATAGGATTGGCCTGGGAGATAGAGTTTAGTTGATTTGAAATTAGGTTTTAGGAGTCTATAGATGACTAATAATGAGTAAAAAGGTATCTAGAAGGGTCACAGAAGCATGCAAGAAGGACCTATGGATAGGGTGTCACAAGCCACACTCAAACTACCAATTTGGACATTTCATATGACTGCACAAACTAAGTAATTTTGGACTAGATAAATTAATGAATATTTGATCAAATGGGAGAATTTGCATTTTAAAGATGCAACATGAGAGGATAAAGTGTTCCTATAGTAACATCATGGTTTGATTCAATGTTGAGGATAACATTATTTTGGAAGGGAGGGGCATGCTATGCCCTTAACATATGGCATGTTTAGGGATATGTGTGGTTGACTTAGGGCTTACATACCTTTTATATTATATTGTCACATTTCTTTATGTTCTTAGTAAGGTCAACCTATTGAATAACCATGGCTAAGTAAAGTATATATAAGAAATAGTGGTTAATATTTGATCATCATATTATGAATTTTGATCTTATTACATTGTTATGGAGGTTATCCCCTCAAAGTGCCTCAACTATATTTATCAAGTATTTTCTCTTCTATCAATTATTTTTGCAGGTCTACATATTTTGTTATTTTTTTTACTAGATAATATTCTATTGTGTGAACATATAAGTAATTTCATTACAATTTGTCACACATCTAGATGTATTCATTCCTACTTTATAAAACTTATTAATTTTAGTAGTTATTTTATTATCAGTTTATATAAGTAGTGATCTAATTATAAATGTTTTCCCTATATTTGTAGGTACCCATCTTTTTTAGTTCTAGAAACCTGACCAATAATGTTTGTTATAGGATCCTTAGGGCTTTTTAAAATGGTATTCAAGATCTCATACAGATTATAAAGAGTCATAATTTTTTTATTTTTCAATTCACAGGAGTTGGAATATATGATAAGGTGAATTCTTTAATTTTCACTTTCAAATCATTATCACAACCAATATCAAATTCAATAACACTTACAGGTTTCAAAAAAAAATGTTTCTTCAATCCTTCCTATGTACTCTTGTTTGTTTTACTATGATATATACACATATGTACACATCAAAGTGGGGAATTGTGTAGACACTTAATTTAATATAAGACTAGTTAATTTTTGCGGTATTAATCTTTTTATCTACTTATGGATCATTAGATAATATTATGCTCTTGTTAGCATATTTTTAGTACGTTATAGGCCTAGTTTCCCTCTAATTCTTTATGTTTCATTTGAAACTCCATTTTTGTGCATCCTAGGCAAATGATAATACCACCATTCAATCTATAATGCCTTAAATCCTGTAAAATTATTGTTTACCTCAATACATCTCTAGATGCTCTTGGAATGTCAAAAATATAGTTTTAGGGTTTCTTACTCTCTTTGGTAAGGAAAGCACCACTACGCTCCTAACATGACTAAGAGCAACCCAATACACTCTTAGTTAGCCCCTTTATCCTTTCTCTTAATTTATTTAGTTCTTTGTGCTCTATTTTTCAAATTTATTACCTTTTGAATGTTGTCTTATGCACCAATATGTTCCTAAAGTTGAATTAAATAAGTATATACGTAGATGAGCACGTTGATGCATTTATAGAAAAGATAGAATTAATACACACATATTTTAATTGATAATTTATCTATTGAAGTGTCAAAGAAAGGATTGTATTATTAGAGTAATTCCCCTAAAATTAGAATTGGAATATTAGTGAAAAATAATATAGACTATACTAGTAGTTTGCATATCATTAACAATGATAAGGATAATGTTTAGGATATTCATATTACACTATACTTCTTACTAAACTACATAGAATGTTGATTTTTTTAAAAAAATAATAGGGGTATGATTAATGCATGCCCTTCATAACAATTCCCATGTTTTTAGGTTTTACAACATTATTTGAGTTGATTAGGGTTGTAAGGAAGGAGAAGAATTTCTATAAGACCTACATTGAATTATGAAAAATTGAGTGAGGTTTATGAATATAAAAAGTAGAGGAATTTATTTGTTAATTTAATATCATAAAAAAATGAAACTTCAACTTGAAGCATAAGGAACATAATTTTTCTAACCACGAGTGTTTTCTCTCTCGATGAGTGCACCATTACATTCCTAGTCATTTACTACTAGTTATTAGATTTGTAAAAATTATTTTTAGTTAACTCTAGATCATTCTATAGACCTATTTTTCTCTGATTTCAGCCAGTGATAAAATATAGGTTTGATATAATTTGGTATTTATCTTAGAACCCTCTCTTTTTCAATTTAAAGCATTTATAACCATTCTACTAATGTAATTAAGCTTGTTTATGTTGTTGTGTTGATGTATATTATTTGGATCTAAACTACACAGTCATTTTTTTGTTAATGTAGTGTCCTTGACCTAAATCCACTTTAACTCTTTACAATACTAAGGGCCAAAAGGTTTATAATTTTAAGTTACTTTATCTCTTTTCTTAAGTTATACATTATATTTCATTTTCAAACAATATAAGCGATCATGTTATTTTTTTATGATGATTATTATGTTTAATATTTATACGTTGATTATTTATATAAAATTTCTATGATCATATCATTTTATTAATATTTGATTACTACTATTGTTGCTCCCTCAAATCTCAATGATTAAACCATGTTCTGTATTTATCTATTTTTATTCTACATGATTACTCTTGATGTTACTATAGACATGATTTCATATGATATTTAGGAATCAAAGGACTAGTACACTCTGGGTACCTCATTCCACTTCATGTTGACTCTAACATTTCTTTTCCAAGACAATTTGACTTGCTTTAACTCTAAAACATGGTCATGACTAGACTTAGGTTTGATTGATTATCATATTTATCCTATTACTTCATTTTTTCCTTGACATTTATTACATATTATTTAAACTTGACTAGTGTATATGTAAAATAAAATATTTTATAGGATTTGACATAAGTTTTAAGGCATGATAATTTAACAGAGAATACACACATTCATGCTAAATTGGAATTTTAACAATTCATATCACCATAAAACTGACTGTAATATTTATAGTTTATCCTTTATTGATCTCAATATATCATTGATTATTTGAGAATGTATTTAAAAATATATTTCTTTCATATGATTTAAGGGGCACAAGATTTGTAGTATAGAGAACATGTGCATGGATATCTATTCTATAATAGAAATTCAAAGATTTCTCTTTCTCCTTTTAACTTTTAGTTCTCTTTCATTCATTTGTTGACTTATTAACTATTACATGTTTTTTATAATTGAGGCATATTCTACGAACCCTACAGGGGATATTATTCATTTTATTTTAATATGTATGCACCCACACATAAAAGTGGGTAATTATATCAACATCTATTTTTTTTCAGGGATAGTTAATTACACTTTTTAGGGTACTTGTGCATTTATAAAAAAATTGTTCATATTTTGATCTTATTGATTCAATTTTTAGGTTTTGGTCATCTGAGATGTTTATTTTCATTAATTTTATCTTTATCTCTCATCTTTCTATCTCCTCCCTGGTCTTTATTTTGTAAAATTCTATGTTTTTTTGAAATACACAAAATGTACAGTCTTAGGGACCCAAAAGTGTTAACTATACTTTTTAAGGTTTTTTGGTGCTTTTAGTTAGTTTTAGGTACACCCTTGCTATGCCCTTAACCTATAGTGCATTTAGGGATATGCATGGTCGAATTTTGGCTTACATACCTTCATATTATCTTATTACATTTCTCAATGTTCTTAGTATGGTCAGTCCATGGAATAACCATGGTTAAGTAGAGTATATATAGGAGGTAGTGATTATTATTTTATCATCATATTGTGAGTTTTGATCTTATTACATTTTTTAGAGGTTTCCCCCCAAATTGAATCAGTTATATTTATCAAACATTCTACTCTTTTATCAATTATCATGTGGTCTATTATCTCTACTCTCATTTTTATGATATATTATTCTACTATGTGAATATATAAGTAATTTAATTACAAGTAGTATCAAAGCTTTGATTTGGGTAAGTTTCTATGATTGATTTTTTTGGATCTGGTGTTTCACATCTCCTACAAATTCAAGGGTTAAAAAACATAATTTGCGATCTGGGAAGAATTTATTTTTTCCATCTCAACAATATTATTTGAAGTGTTTTTTAACCTTTTGAAAATTAAAAATCATTGGATTCATCTCTGTGAGATGATTAAAACTATGAATTCCATCGATACATTTTTTGGGGCCAAAAATTTTCACCTTTGTGCACATTAACAATCATTAGATTTATCTTGATGAGATGATCACAATAGTCTCATCTATTGATACAATTTTTTGAGGATAAAACGCTCACATGGTTTATGCATGACTAGTCCTAACACTCATAGATGTAGGAAAGGGAAATAAACTCCTAAAAAACCTCACAATGACAACATGGGATCCAAAATTTTGATCCATTTATTTTAGAGGTAGTTTAGTAACTTTAGTCAGATTTGCATGGCATGGTGTGGAAATATGATCTTGATGCAGTTAAAGGGGACATCATGGGGATGAGAGGGGACCTAAATGGATTGAGGGATATATTACAACAAATAACTGGGCATTTGGCTGACTTTTTAGTTCAACCATTAAAAAATAACCCTCCACCACTCTATTTTGTTTTTTTCCTCCAAACAATCATAATTTCAATCCTACTCCAAAGCCAATGTTACTAAAATTTGACCTATGTAAGTTTTATGGTAATGATCAACTCACATGAATCACTCATATTAACAATTCATTTAATATATATTAGATTCCTTATTCATAAAATGTGGTCATGGACTCTCTTTATCTGGAACATGAGTAGTTCATTTAGTGTCGATGATTATGTGCTCACAATAAAAAAAAGGGTCTCTTAGTTTCTTGGTCTGTATTTTATGAAGGGTTACAACTCCATTATCATAATAAAGTCTTAAAGAAATACTTTAGACAATTATTCAAACTACACCAAATAGGGATTGTAAAGGATTAAATTCATCAATTTTAGAATCTCCCCTTATATGTGGTGGACATCACTAAGGAAAATATGATTGACCTATTTTTTGGTGACTTCAAGGATAACATCCAATTATAGGTTCACATTTTTCATCTCAATTCAATATATGAAGCCATCCCAAGGGCATGCATGGTAGAGGAAAACTATCTACTCAAAAAAAGACCTTTCATTAATGTCCGTGAATGCACTTTCTTAGCACCAACATTTCTATAGCCTACCTAATTAACCCCTCAACAAATTGAAGAGACACATTCAAAAGGTTTGTGTTTTGGTTGTGATAGAAAATGGAGTAAATGACATCATTATGTTAAAAAGAAGTTATTTTACATTGAATACACCAATGAAGATGATAAAGATGATGAACCCTCAGGGGCAATTTTGGATGAACTAGAGGATGAATCTAAATATTATCAACCTACTATTTCTTGTCATGCACTTTTCAATATTAGTACTCCTAAAACTCTTAAGGTAGTGGGGTTCCTCAAAAAATAGAATGTGACAAAGTTGATTGACTCTAGGAGTACACACAACGTCATCAATAGTAAATTGGCCAATCATTTGAACTATTTCATTTACCTAGATCTATAATTTTAGGTTATGATTACTAATGGTGGTACTATCAACTATTTTGGAAATTACCATAGTATTAAGTGTAGACACCAAAATAGCGTCAAACTCCCCCCCCCCTTTGGTCCCTTTCTAACTTCAATATGCCTAACCTATACTTTATTAATTTAAAATACTTATTTTAAATTAATAATACCCCTTAGACACCTCACCTTGGATTCCTAGCTCTTAGACCATTTATCACCTATGACAAATCATAATTACCTAAGACCTAATTTTAACTCTCCCACTAATCTTTGCGCCTATTAAACCTGCCCTTTGGATTGTTCACCAACGGCAGCTGAACTTGGCAGACAGAGGAACGAGCAAAAGGTTAAAAATAGCCTTTTTACCCATCTTCTAGCCACCAACGTCAGTTACCCATTGGCCGACACTGATGGAATCACTGACGTTAGTTGCTTAAAACTAAATTCTGACCTTGACTGCAGACTCGAATGCAAATCCTCTTGCTCTTGAATCTAAATTCTATCTCTCCTGGACTCTTTGCATATCACAGGCAAGCTTTGAGATGAGGCATCAACATTCTATCATCACTCTCCAGCTACAGAAGCTCTGTAGAATTCACTCTAGGCATTGGATTGGAAGTTTGTACGAAGTCTTCTACATTAGTTGCATCATGAACAAGTCTTCTACACTTCTGGTTCTCCACCAAGAGCTAAGTATTCTTCTGGTTTATATTTCAGTATTTTTAAAATGCATTGGTAATTAGTCCATTGGCTATTTCTGAGTACTATTGAGACAACCCGACTTTCTTCTTGAAAAGGCTAAAAAGCCTTCCTCTCATCCTTATTCTCCTTCCACCCCTGTCCTCTACCTTAGCCCTTTTAGATCCTATTCGCTGCCTTGCAACCCTGCATAGACCCAGACTCCTTCCAGACCCCTCTGTCGACCACAAACCTGTCCAAAACTTGCCCAAGGCCATTGCCCTGACCGACATCGACCATTGCCCCTATCGACGTTAGCAACATAACTAGTGTCGCCAACATTGACCAACTGATGATGACAGACTAACCGGCATCGGCGATTGTGGAAGACTGATTGCAAGATTTAGGTATGCATTATCTATTTCTCTTTCTTTAAGTCTTTCATTATTTCTTTACATTATGACATTCTTTTTATCAATAATTGGACTGTCATCCCTCAAGGAAGTCTTTACACTTCTGGGACTGAGCTTTGCTTGGCAGTCCACCATATCTGTCTCTAACATTTTTCTTTGTTAAGCCTTTCTTATCTACATGTGTCGTACTCCACAACCAAAGAGGAGCTCCTTCAATCATCTGGATAACGGTGCGCAACTTCATCTGGGTATCATCTAACCCCTGACCATTATCTTTAGTTTCTTATTTCTTCTGAATGTGAAAAGCGAAAATGAGTTAGAAACATTAAGCTTGATATAGGAGACTAAATTTTAGACTATCTTATGTTTACTATTCTTATGAGAGAGGTTAACATTACTCTAGGGGTGTAATGGCTCACAACTTTAGGTACTATTGAGATGAATTTCTAAGAACTATACATGTGCTTTCATTTAGAAGGAATGAAATTTGAATTGTGTAGATTATGGGGTAAATCTCCACAACTAGTTAGTTCCCATCAGATGATGAATATTCTTAGAAAAGGTGTTGAAGTATTTTTGTTGTGCATGTTTTCCATTGAAGTTCAACCAACCATGGATTCTACCCATCTTGATTTACAAATGGTGTTGGATGACCATTATGTTATTTTTAGTGACATTCTAAAAGGACTTCCACTAAGTCGAGCACATGATCATGCCATTATAATAGTTCCTAGAAGCACACCACCCAACATTAGACCCTATAGGTATTACTGTGCCTAGAATATTTAAATAAAAAATATGGTATAAGATATGTTGAAGGTAGGAATCATCTGACATAATGAAAGTGAATTTTATCCCCATTGGTCATGGTATAGAAAAAGGATGACACTTGGAGGATGTGCCCAAACTATAGAGAACTCAACAAGTACACCATTAAAGATAAATTTCCTATTATAATAATTAATAATTTTCTAGATTAATTTCATGGTGTATTTTATTATACCAAGTTAGATCTTTTCTCTAGGTATCAAAAAATTCAAATACGAGAAGAGGGTATACCTAAAACACCTTTCAAAACTCATGAAGGCCATTATGAATTTATGGTCATGCCTTTTGGCCTCACAAATACACCATATACATTTTAGATTTTGATGAATATTATTTTTAGGCCATTTTTATAAAGTTTATGTTGTTTTTTAATGACATCCTCATTTACATCAAAAATTGGGAAGACCATTTGAATCATGTGAAACAAGTACTCTCAATTTTACAACAACATTAGATTTATGAAAAAGCTTTCAAATGTGATTTTGGCATACAAAGAGTATATTAGTTGGGTCATATTGTTTCACATGAAGGAATGAAAGTAGATCCTAAAAATATCCAAGTGATGGTGAAGTGATAGGTTCCCAAGATACTCAAGAACCTTGAGTATTGCTAGGGATAACTAGTTATTATTAAAGGTTTGTCAAAAATTATGGTAGCATAACAACTCCACTCACATATGTGTTTAATAAATACTCATTATAGTGGAATGATACAGCTACTAAGGCATTTTAATAGTTGAAAATGGTTATGACACCAATTCAATTTTGGCTACTCCTGATTTTTATAATTTTTTTGTTGTGGAATGTGATGCACCAAGATATGGCATGGGGGATGTACTCATGCAAGAAGGCAGACCATTTGAATTTAAGAGTCTCCAAATAAATGGAAAAAATAGGATCAAACCAATCTATGAGAAAGATATGATGGTTATTTTGCATGTATTTAGTAATGGAGACCTCATTTGATTGGTTGTCACTTTTAGGTAAAGACTGATCATGATAGCCTCAAATATTTTTTGGATCAATGATTGTATTTTTAAGAAAAAAATGGGTGATTAAAATGTTAGGCTATGATTTTTGAATAGTCTATAAGAAAGAAGAAGATAATGTGGTGGCATATGCACTACCTGGAGGGATGAATTAGTTAATGCATTATTATGTGTAATGATTATTTGGTAGGTAGATTGGCTAAAGGATGTAAGATCAAAATCAGAGAATTATAGTACCACCCATGATTTAATTCAAAATATTCAATAAGGTTTTGGGAGATATAAATTTTTTACATGGAATGGGAACACATTATGGTATAAAGATAGATTATACCTCTATAATCATTCTCTCCTCAAACATAAAATCCTTTAATAACTTCATGCATCTCCACTAGGAGGTCACTCAAGATTTTTGAAAACATATCATAGAATCAAGTAATATATCTTTTGGGAAGGACTAAAAGGGGATGTATAAAAATATGTGGCTAAATGTATGGTATGTCAACAGAACAAAGGTGAAACCATTAAGACCCTAGTTTTTTAATAGCCTTTATCCATTCCTAACCGGTATTGGGAGGAGGTTTCTATGGATTTCATTACTGAGTTACCACAATATGAGAGTAAAAATGTTATCATGGTATTTTTGGATCAACTAACCAAGTATTATCATTTTTGTTCCTTATCACAAGCATTTATTTTTAGTATAGTAGCTTTTGATTTTCTCAATATAGTTAAAAAATTACATGGTATTCCAAATATCATTATAAGTGACCAAGATCCCATATTTACTAGTAAGTTTTGGATTAAATTATTTACATGTTTGGGTACCTAGTTGGTTCATAGCTCATCCTATCATCCTGAATTTGATGGATAAATAAAGGTAGTCAATAAATGTATAGAAGGGTATCTTCATTATGGGTTTTTGACAAAAAAGATAAATGGGTTCATTGGCGAGCACTTGCCGAATGGTGGTATAACACCTATTCCAAAATGTCCCCCCTTTGTGGCATTGTATGGGTATCACCCCCATCTATCACTTTAGTCTTGATGATGCATCATAAGGTTTGAGCTATTGAGGAACACATTCACCATCAATATGAGGTATTAGTTAGTTTATGAAAGAATTTAGCAATGACACAAAATATAATGAAGCAATAAGTGGATCAATGCTATAGTGAGTGATATTTTGACATAGGTGATTAGGTTTTTGTCAATTTATAGCCATATAAGTAGATATCTCTAAAAAAATAGAAAAATGATAATAAGTTGTCCCCTAAGTATTATGACTGTTATTAGATCTTGATAAAAATTGGTAGTGTGGCCTACAAGATGGAATTTCTCTCGTCCACTCACATACATTTAGTATTCCATGTATCTTGCCTGAATAAGGTAATTGGACAAAATTTTCACTCTAATTGAGTTACTTGAATTGGATGAAGAATGCCAATCCATTTTGGATCTTAAAGAGATCCTTCATGTGTGCACTATGCAATTGTAGATATGAGTGATTAATGAGTATTTGATCAAATGGAAGAATATGCATTCAAAAGATGCAACATGGGAGGATGGAGTGTTCCTATAAAAACAACCTAGTTTGATTCAACATTAAGTACAATGTTGTTCTGAAGGGGAGGGGCATGCTACACCTTTAAACTATAGTGAATCTAGGGATATGTGTGGTCAACTTGTCGCTAACATACCTTTATATTATCTTATTGTATTTATCGATGTTATTAGTATGGTCAGCCTATCAAATAACTGTGGCTAAGTAGAGTTTATAAAAGAGGTAGTGGTTAGTATTTTATCATCATATTATGAATTCTACTCTTATTACATTAGTGTGGATGTTACCTCCTTGAAGTGGCTAAGTTGTATTTATGAAGCATTCTGTTCTTCTATCAATTATCATGTGGATCTATTATCTTTACTCTCATTTCTACAATATATTATTTTATTGTGTGAACATCTATGTAATTTCAGTACAATCATTGTATTTTGGTCCTAATTTTTTAGATTTTCATTCTGATGGGTGTTTGCTTGTGTGCCAATTTGGTCTAAATTTATGTTTAAAAAGTTTCTAAATACACATGTGCATAAGTGCATTTATGGTAATAGAGAATAGATGTGATGAGTGATAAGTGAATGTGAAAAGTAAGATCAAGCATTTATTAAAGAGATATATTGTGTTAGAGTATACTTTTAGCATCTAGAGAAAAATTTAATCAAAATGTTAATACTTTTTCTTCTTGTGCCATTTTTTCATGCTAGCATGACAAATTATATAAGGTTAGGGAGTGCACCCATGAATTTATTTCTCTAAACTAGAGGTCTAATAGTAATGAAGGGATACCACATAGCCACCATCGATTGACCCATTTTAAATTAATATGTGATAATATGTTAAGGTTGTAAAGAAGGTGATTAATTTTTCATAGATATGTTCAAAATTTAAAAAAAGTAAGCTTTATTTTTGTAGCCCTAAAATAGATAAACATGATCATGAAATCATATTATAAAAATTTAAAGTTTTCTATAACTAGTATTTCTATATTTAAAACCATTCTTTCTATAATTATTATTTAAACTATCATTAGTGTGCACTCTAGAAATGTCTTTCTTCATTTCAAGTTTTTTGGGTTTTGTTTATCTTTCCTTCTAGAATTATTCTTTATTTTCTATTTTAGATGATTGTACCTTGATTCATGATAAATAAAATACTTTTATAAAACTCCCTATTTATGTTTAATATTGATTCTATAATATTCATTATTGAAATTATGTATGATTTTATTGTTTCGTTAGATTAAATCTAAGCAGACCTAGTTACATTTTGAATAAATAGATGCATTTTATTTTGATGTAAAACTAATTTTTCAATAAATAAAATTCTTATTAAATATTTAAATTATAATAATTAAGTGTTTAAAAAACATCACTCAATTTAAGTATAATTTATATATAATTGAGAATTATTATTTATTTTATATATAATAAAAATAATATTTTTTTTTGGGTATAATTTTTAAATTTATTACATTTTTAAGATCAAAATATTAAATTTTGACCAAAACTTATTTAATAATTTTAACATAAAATATTTACTATTAATTGCATAAATATTCAAAACTTATTTAATAATTTTAACATAAAATATTTATTATTAATTGCATAAATATTCAAAACTCTAGGCACCAAAACTGTTGAGTTGTGGAGCTAAAAGCTTAATTGAATATGCAAATGTGGAGGTTGCTGGGTCACACAATAACCGACATTGGTCAGGCCAACCAACATTGGTTATCTCCAGCTACACAGTAACTGGCATCGATTAGGGATTAGCCAGCATCGGTCACCTTCAGACTGACATCGGTCGTCTGTGTATTTCCACAACTGTTCTAATTTTAGACGAACAATCAGTTTGCATGTAAGACTAATTTTAGTCTTGAGTTTGCATTTCTAATTATTGTTTGGTTTGGGATCTATTTAAGAGACCCATGGCACTGTATTTTAATGTAAGCAAGATCAATTAGATCTACAGGGTGCAAGATCAGGGAGATCTGTAGGGTGCAAGATCAAGAAGATTTGCTGGAAGTAGGCAACAACGATTGAGTTGATTGTCACTTGGAAGTAGGCAACAAAAACCATTGGGTTGATTGTCACTGAAGGGAACAACTTGGTATTGAGTTGGTTGTAATTGATTAAGAGAGAGAACTCTTGAGGGAGAATTACTGTACACCCAAGAGGTGTGGGAAGAAGAGATTTCTTCATTGTATTTCCTTCTGGAAGAGTTTAATATAGATTGTATTGTTTCTTGTATCACCTATTCTTTGCTATTTTTAATTTCTAGTTACTTATTACTTCTAGTTTAATTCTGTGTTTAGTTGCTTATACAAAGGTAATCAATTGTACTCTAAGGAGGATCCTAAAAGTTGGTATCAGAGCCTAAAGAAAATTATGTGACCTCATGACGCCTCCTGTGCGCGCGTTCCCTGAATATTTGAAATCGGTTGTCGAGAGTTTGGTGGCCGACGCGGCTGTGGCTACTAAAATGGGTGGGGTTTTTTTTGCTCGTAAGGGGAGGGATCGGAATGCCCCTAAAGTGACTTCTTCTACAGGGGGAGGAAATATTTCAGCCGGGCGTTCTGCCTATGCTCCTAGTTCAGGGTATGAACCTGGGGGAAGAACTTTTGCAGATGTGGCAGCCTTCAAAGCAGATCTACATGATGCTGTGCCTCATGCATCATTTGGGCCATCCTGTGTATTGCCAGTAAGTGCTTTAAAACCCACTAGGTTAACTCTAGATCCTGAAATAGTTGATGAAATCTTCGAACGGGTAGAAGATTTTTCCTCTCATGCTACTATTTTTCATTTCCGTGGATTTTGGCCCTCTGTCGCTGATCTACATGGCTGGATCTATAGGACTTGGTTGCCACTTATTGAAGACAATGTTGAAATCTTTCCATGTGTTAAAGGTTTCTTCATAGCTTTCTTCTAAAGATCTGAGGACAGGAGGATAATCTTGTGCAACAATAACTTTTTATGGCAGGGTAAATATCCTCTCATGGCCAAACGATGGCATATGGATTTTAATCCTCTTAAGGAAACCTTTAACAAGTTCCCTATCTGGGTTCGGCTCCCAAATCTACCAATACATCTTTGGCATGAATTGGTTTTTAAAACCATCAGAAATGCTATAGGAGATTTTTTATTTGTGGATGAAAATACTTCGGATTGTTACCATTCAACCTGCACATGCTTAATGGTTGAGGTGGATGTTTTTAAGGGCCTTCCTGAGGTGATCTGTCTAGATTCCCTAAGGGGTACTTGGACACAAATGTTGGATTTTGAGGGTTTACCTTTTCGGTGCAGAAAGTGCCACCTGACAGGTCATATTGCTGCTCGTTGTACGGCTGGGAAATCAAAATCCAGACGACCACCTTCTTGGTGGTCTGAGGTTTCCTCTGAACATTACATGGCTAAACAACCTGTGGAAGCTCCAATTGATTCCAAGAATGAAGATAGTATCCACTCCGAGCCGATGGTTGAGGAGGATTCACTGGTGAAAGATTCTATTGAAGGTCCTGTGGAGACTGGGATTAGTGATCCTTCTAAGCCAGTTGTTGAGGAGGCTTTGGTCTCTCCCCCTATTTTGGAGGAACTTCCTAGGAGCCAGACTTTAGTTGGTTTTCATAAGGATTTTGCTGAGGCATCTGTGTCCCCTAGGCTTCATGGATCACTGTCTTTTGAGGCATGGATGGCTGAGGCAGCTAAGGTAGAGGATGGATGGACAATAGTTAAGAGGAAGAAGTCTAAGCCTTTGGTCCCCCCTCTAGATATGAATCTTCGATCGTGTAAAAAATAATAATTTAAAACTCATATGTATGGGAGGTTTGTAGGGTGCTGATCCTGTCTGTTGACGGTCCACTTTGTGTTTTGTCAGCTGTTACATCTGGTCTTTTTTGTTGGTTTTAGGTTCCTGTTTAACCTGGTTTTGCTTTTTCTGGTTTCGGGTTTCTTTTTAAAAACCCAGCTGTGCTTTAAGGTTTATCTCTTTTTTGATGTAAAGGGTTTTGGGATCCCTTCAAAACCTATTTTTACCTTAATCTAAAATAGTTGGTATTAGAGCTAGGTTCACTAACAAGTGGTAGAGCGGGTTAGTGTTTGTTGATTACAGGTTCACTCATAGGGGTTTCTGTTTGAGTGGGAGTAAAGCAATGGCAGAAGTAAGTAAACTAAGAATGGAGAAATTCAATGGCAAGAATTATCAATTATGGAGGATGCAGATAGAAGATTATTTGTATCAGAAAGATCTATACTTACTGTTGGGTGGGGTTTCAAGTAAGCCCACATATATGCAAGATGAAGAATGGAATGTTCTTGATAGAAAGGCTCTGGGATATATAAGGTTGAGCCTGGCATCATCTGTGATTTCTAACTTATCACAGGCAAAGAAAATGGTAGAGTTAATGGATACTTTAGCAAATTTATATGAAAAACCTTCAGCTTCGAATAAGGTATTTCTTATGAAGCAATTATTTAATTTGCAAATGCAAGAAGGTGGATCAGTATATAGTCATCTTAGTGATTTCCATGGATTAGTAAATCAGTTAAATTCAGTCAAAATAGTTTTTGATGATGAAATTAAGGCTCTCTTAATCTTATGCTCTTTACCTGAAAGTTGGGATAGCTTGGTAATGGCAGTTAGTAATACTGCGTCTGCTTCAAATATCTTAAAAGTTGATGATGTTGTTAGTGTAATCTTGAATGAATAAGTTCATAGGAAAAACACAAGGGAAACATCAGGTAATGCTTTAAGTGTTGAAATCAGGGGATGACAAAGAGAGAAGGGCAAACAAGGGAAATCAAGGTCAAAGATAGGCAGTAGATCCAAATCCAAAAATGGAAGAATAACTTGCTGGAATTGTGGAAAGAAAGGACATGCAAAGAAAGATTGTTGGTTGAAAGAAGATGAACATGAAGGTAATAAAGAAGCAAATGATGCAGGTATTGTTGCACATGATGCTCTTATATTTTCTTTGGATAGTCAGGTAGAATCATGGGTTTTAGATTTTGGTGCTTCTTTCCATGCAACCCCAAATAGAGAATTTTTCCATGATTATGTCCATGGAGACTTTGGAAAAGTTTATTTAGGGGATGGTGAGCCTTGTCAAATTGTTGGCAAAGGAAAAGTGTAGCTAAAATTGCAGAATGGCAACACATGGGTGTTGAAGGATGTCATGCATGTACCCGTCCTAAAGCAGAATCTAATTTTTGCAGGAAAGTTGGGTGATGAGGGTTGCACAGTAACTCTCACAACTAAATCTTAGAAAGTTTCCAAGGGTGCACTTGTATTAACAAGAGGTAAGAAAGTAGGTACACTTTATCTATCTACTTGTATTACTGATTCTCCTTCTATTTTATCTACTTCAGATGTAGATGCAAAGATGTGGCACTATAGGCTTGGTCACATGAGTGAGAAGGGAATGCATGTTCTTAAGTCAAAAGGTAAGCTTTCAGATTTGATAGATCTAGATTTTTGTGAGCATTATATTTTTGGGAAATAGGAGAAAGTGAGGTTTCTCAAGACTGGGTCAACAAAGAAGAAGCACAGGTTAGAGCTTGTTCACGCAGACGTGTGGGGACCAGCTTAGGGAGCTTCTATTGGAGGATCACAGTGTTATGTTTCTTTCATTGATGATGCTACAAGAAAGGTATGGGTTTATTGCATAAAGAGGAAATCTGATGTTTTTGACACATTTAAGAATTGGAAAGCCTTGGTTTTCAATGAGAAGGTGATGGACAGTGATCAGCTCAAGAGGCTGAATAATTTTGAGCATGGCAATGTTGATTTGGACAAGGTTATGATCCAAAATGAACTCATGGGTAAAAATCATCACTCACAGGAAAACATAGACACCGACGTTGATCAGGTAGAGACCGACGTTTATCAGGCAGGAACTGACATCGGTCTGGTGGAGACCAAAGTCAGTGATGTCAGTCAGGCAAAAACTAATGTCGGTCAGATGGAAATTGATGTCGATCAAGTCAGACAGGAGGAACCGACATCGGTAAGGTGTAGACTGAGAGATGACCGGGATCGATCACTTGTAGAATGAAATTTGGGTGGACAAAAAGCTGTCAATGAGTCTCAAATGCCCATGAGGAGGTCTGAAAGGGTAAGTAAACCTCAAATTCATTATTCCCCTTCTTTATACTACTTGTTGCTCATTTATGGTGGAAAACTAGGAAGTTTTGAAGAGGCAATGCAGGTAGAATCTAGGAAATAGTGGGAACATGGCATGAATGAGGAAATTGATTCCTTGGAAGAGAACCAAATGTGGGATTTGGTAGAGTTGCCAGCTGAAAAGAAAGCATTGAAAAACAAATGGGTTTATAGGTTAAAGAAAGGAGAGAATGGACAAGTGAGACATAAGGCTAGGTTATATGGTCTTGAGCAAGCTCTAAGACAGTGGTATTTGAGGTTTGATAGATTTATGACAGAGCATGGCTTTAGTCAATGTCAATGCGACCATTTTGTTTATTTTACCAGATTGGATAATAGTAGCTACGTTATCCTGTTACTATATGTAGATGATATGCTTATTGCAGGTTCATACATGTAGGGAGTTACTGAGCTAAAGGTAAAATCATCTTAGACATTTTCCATGAAGGATTTAGGAGCAAAAATCCTTGGCATGAGTATTTCTAGAGACAGGGAAAATCATAGGTTGATTTTGTCTCAAGAGGATTATGTGAATAAGGTAGTGGAGAGGTTTAATATGCAGGATGCAAAACTAGTAAGCACACCTATGGTTGGACAGTTCAAGCTGAGCAAAGAATAGTGTCCTAAATCTCATGATGAGGTTGAGTACATGGTATGTACTAGACCTGATATTGCCCAAGCAGTGGGAGTTGTCAGCAAGTTTATGGCCAATCCAGGAAAGAAGCACTAGAAAACAGTTCAGTGGATTCTCAGATATCTGAAAGGGACCAGTAGTAGGTATTTATGCTATACAGGGTCAAACACTTCTCTACATGGGTATGTAGATTCGGATATGGCAGGTGACTTGGATGGCAGGAGAAACACCACAAGATATGTGTTCACTATTGGTGGAACAATGGTTAGCTGGATTTAAAAGTTGCAGAAGGTTGTTGCCCTGTATACTACAGAGGCATAATACATTGCAGTCACAAAGGCTAGCAAGGAAATGATATGGATGACTTGGTTCATGGAAGAGTTGGGAAAGGAGCAAGAGAGTTACAGATTATACAGTGATAGTCAAAGAGAAATTCATTTGGCAAAGGATTCAGCCTTTCATTCAAGAACCAAACATATACAACTTATGTACCACTTCATTAGACAGGTATTGGAGGATGGACAATTGAAGTTGGAAAATATCCATATGGATAAGAACCCTGTTGATATGCTAACAAAGTTGGGAACAAAGGAGAAGTTGAGTCTTCATTCAACTTTTGTTGGTCTTTAGGATTGAACTTGAAGATGGAGATACAAGCCAAAAACAAATTAGAGGATTATGTTGTATAGGTACAGGTACAGATGCAACTATTTATCTCCAAGTGGGAGATTGTTGAGTTTTGGAGCTAAAAGCTTCACTGAATATGAAAATGTGGAGGTTGCTGGGTCACACAGTAACTGACATCGGTCAGGCCAATTGACATCAGTTATCTCTAACTACACAGTAATCGGCATTGGTTAGGGATCAATCGGCATCAGTCACCTTTAGACTGACATCGGTCGTCTGTGTGTTTCCAGAACTATTCTAATTTTAGATGAACAGTTTGTTTGCATGTAAAGACTAATTTTAGTCTTGACTCTGCGTTTCTAATTATTGTTTGGTTTGGGATCTATTTAAGAGACCCATGGGGTTGTATTGTAATGTAAGCAAGATCAATTAGATTTGTAGGGTGCAAGATCAGGGAGATCTGCAGGGTGCAAGATCAAGAAGATCTACTGGAAGTAGGCAACAACGGTTGAGTTGATTGTCACTTGGAAGTAGGAAACAACAACCATTGGGTTGATTGTCACTGGAGGGAACAACTCGGTATTGAGTTGGTTGTAATTGATTGAGAGAGAGAACTCTTGAGGGAGAATTACTGTACACCCAAGAGGTGTGGGAAGAAGAGATTTCTTCATTGTATTTCCTTCTGGAAGAGTTTAATACAGATTGTATTGTTTCTCGTATCACCTATTCTTTGCTATTTCTAATTTCTAGTTACTTATTACTTCTGGTTTAATTCTGTGTTTAGTTGCTTATACAAAAGTAATCAATTATACTCTAAGGAGGATCCTAACAAAAACAACATTCTCAATGTTATAATTGACATAATATTTCTTGCTAAAAGAAATTAATATTTTTTTTGATTTTTGGATTTAAAACATGACAGCTCAATGTGAATCAAACAATGTTTCCATCAAAAGTTTTTTCTAGAAAATTTCACTTAAAATGTGATGGTTACTGTCATCCATGTGGACATTATTTGTGCCCCAAAAGCATCATGTACCTACCTTTTTTTGTTTTTGAGTTATATTTTGACTTTATTCAAATACAAAATTTGACACTAAAATGGTTTAATCAGTTAGTAATAAAAGGTTTTAATAGGATGGAAGGATCTCCTCTTTTTATTATATAATTCAAAATTTGATGCAACTGAACTCGAAGAAAATGAATAATAAATAATTGCTTGAGTTAAATTATTAAGAATAATATTACTAGAAGTGACCTAATTATTTAATTTTTGTAACTCTTGAGAAAAGGTTTTCATTTTATTTTATATATCATGAAGAGTTTACATCATGATATCTATTTTAGGATTGTTAAAGTGTAGTTTTTTAAGGGGAGTGTTGATGGAAAAATATAAGGATGTCAAAAATAATAATAAAATATTTTTACAAAGAGGGAATATGATATTAATAGTGTAGTAGTAAAATGTGGAAAAGAATTATAAATTGTGGAGTGGCATAAGGCACAATAAATATAAATAGTAATGAGACTTGTATTTAAGGTTGAGAATAAATTGTGTGAGGTTTAGAAGGTATTTGTGAGTATTTAAAGTTTTAAGAGATGGGATGACTATGAGATGGTTGGAAAATGTTTGTATATTGAGAAAAGCATTTACAAGCAAATTGTTTTAAAATGTTTCTCATGTATTTTCAATATCTTTAGGGTTTTCTAAGATGGCCTTCTTAAATCATGCATTAAGGAGTTTATTTGGATCTTTAGTGGGGTTTGAATTATTTTGAGACATGTGTTTAACCACTTTAAATAATATCATTCACTTGAGCCTTTGCAGATACATCATGATCAAAATATATATGACTATTATTCATATTATTATATGAATGCATATATTTTAACTTTTATATTTGAAGATGAAGTTATGTCATTTTATAAATGTACAATATATGTTTAGATTATATTTTATTTTTTAAGCCTAATTTATAATTAACCAAAGGTTTTGTAATGACATATATCTCATTTTAATTAAGTCTAACATTTTAAATTAGAATATTAGATTTATTCAATTTTAATGGTATAAAATGAAAGTAAACATGAAAAAAATATAGTGCGTAATATGAATCACATTAGGGTTTAAGAATTTTAAAAAATGAATGAAAACCTAGAGTTATGGATTTAACATGAAAATATTCAAAAATTTAGACTTAGGAGCATACACAAAGTGGGTTATGAGATAATTGATGTTCACACACATATACGTATCTCAAATTAAACATCATAAAATAAAAGAAAGAATACCTAATCAATTATAAAACTAAATACAAGAGGAGATGAGGACTCATAACTTTTTTAAATATTATTGTTCGAGTGAATATGTACTTTAATTTTTATTATCGAAATGTTTCATAATATCTATTTAATTAAAATAAACTAAGGTTATAAATATATGAAAAATTTGATCAAATTTTTCATATATATGTAGTCGTAATTTAAAATTGTTTGTACAAATCTACAATTATTTATATTGGTTGCCCTATAAATCTAAACTTGAAATGGGACAATGTCAAAGACCTTGGTTTTCTTATGTTTTATCGGGGCTCCACCATTTTTAAAAAAGTAAAAGGTGGTTTTGGAAGGCTTTGACATAAATTATATATTGGAATTATTGTTTGAATCCTCCTTCAAAATATTGCCCATCACGAGTGACTTTCAAAGAATTTAGTACAATTATACCTCATTTATTCTTTCTAAAACATATTTACTTTTGTGAATGTGATGCAAAAGAACAATTATAATCTTATAACTTGGCTTATATCACTCCACCTATCTCTTGTAAGAATTCTGAATGTGATAAGAGCAACTTTAATGTTAGAACTTGGCTTAAATCATTCTACCTTTCTCTTGTAAGAACAACTTTCGTTAATGTGATAAGAACAATTTTAATATTGAAACTTGGTTTATATCGCTCCACCACTCTTATAAGAACTACTTTTGTTTCAACTTTAATAGGAAGTTGAAAGGGTTGTCAACTAACAATTATTGCATGAAGAGAACATATCAATGTAAATTACCATCACATCACCATTTGGAAATTTTGAAATGCTTTCATTTCTTAGAAGAAATCCATGCGGTGATAAGGTCGTTGATCGATTTGATATTCCACTTAAAAAGAAAGGCCTATTCATATGAAAGGGTGGTTGGAGTTAAAAATGACTTATCTTTAATATTAATCTTAAGATAAATATATTAATTTAATATTTTAATATTATATTTAATCATTTTTAAAATTTTTTCCCTTCATTGAATTATTATTTTTTTTAAAAAAATATGTAATATTTTATAAGTTATAAATTATGTTTTACAGTTTTTATAAATATAAAATTAATTTAATTATAATTTAATCATATATTTGTGTAAAATAATTTGAAGTTTTCATGAACATTTTAATTAGATTATAAAATGCTGGGATGGTTTCATATCTTTCATTTTTTTTGTTGCTTTATTTTTTTATTTTGCGATTTTTAGTGAGATTTTGGTGGTAGTATGGTAGTTTGGTTGGAGTTTAATGGATGTTTAATTACATATTATCAATTTGGGATTAATAGATAGTTGTTTATATATATATATATATATATATATATAAGGGTTGAAGAAACGTAAATGAGTTGGTAAAGTGGTTTAGATATTTTTAGCATCATTTAGATTTAAATTTTGTTAAACATGTGAAATAAATTATGCTTGTATATGGTATATTTGACCTTGTTAATTATAATTCTAGTAATCATGATAGTAGTGGTTATCATTTATGGTATCATTTGGAGATCTTGGCCTACATATTTATTCCAAACCAATTGTAGTTCTAGTTAAATGTAATTATTGATCCAAAAAAATTATAAAATAAAGAGACATTTAATATACAATTTAATTATTTTTTAAAATTTCTCATTCTCTAACTTTTTAATATTGATATTTTTTGAACATATAATATTTTATAAATCACTTACGTCTTATAATTCTTATCAATAAAATTAACCCAATTACAACAAAATTATACATTTATGTAAATCAAATAATTTATTTGATGAACAATTTAATTATATTATAAATTTTTTTATAATCCCATGTCAATAAGTTTTCCTTCATTTTTCATTGTCTTATTTTTATTTTGTATTTCCGTGATTATGTAGCAGCATTAACATTTTGGTGATAAAATGATAAAATAGTAGTTTGGTGGTTCTTTGATTAATCTAAATTACATTACATTATTCTAAAATTAAATTACATTTAAAAAGCAATTATTTTTATATTTGATTTCTTACTTTTTTTTAATTTATAATATTTGAAGTATAAAATATTTTGAACTAAAACTACTTAATAATATGTTATAAGAAATTATGTTTTTTACATAAATTATTATTAAAAAAAAAAACTAAAAATATGTATTATTAAAAATATAAATATTTTAAATTAATTTCTTAAATAATTATTTTAATGTAATGGACCTTAAAAGTTATTTTATATTATTAAAAGAAATTAATATTTTGATTTTTTATTTAAAATTACATAAATAATATATTAATTATCATTATATAATAAGGATTCCTAAAAAATAATATGTATTAAATATTAATTATTTGTTTATAAATAAAAATACGATAAAAGTAGAAATAGATAATTATAAATTTGTGCCAAAGAAACAATAAAAGAAAAAATATATAATTACTTCAAGAAATGAGTGATTGTGGTAATAATAAATTTTAATATCTTCTTGACTAAATTGGTTATATATATATTTCAATCTTTTTTGTAAAGATTGATTTGTAGTTTCTTGTCATAATATCAATATTTACAATCCTTGGAGTCTTTTCAAATAAAGCCAAAAACAATCCTCTAACCCTTCCCACTTATAGTGCATAGAGAATGAAGTAACATATTAGAGATATGTTAATATAATTTTAAAAACAAAAACAAAATAATTTTTAACAATGTAATTGGTGAAAGGAAACTTAGGCAGTCAATAACCAAGTTTATTTATTTAGATAGTTGGTTCGATGCATATTTTAATATGAAATAAAATCATTGAGATTTCATTATTTATTTTGATTTAGGAGTCCATGAACTAAGTTATGATTGCAAATATCAACATAAGCATGTCTTATGATATTATAAAGTGGGTATGTAGGAGAAAATGAACTTCATCTTGTACAAATCTAGTTTTGGTATAAGACATGTAATTTCAATGTTATTATTTCATACATATAGATTGTCGGTTCAATTTAGGTTTTTATTGGCACATTTTCTTGTGTTAGTCCTTTATAGCCATCCATTATCACTATTCAGTCTTAAACATTTCTAGATATTTTATTTGTTCGTGTCGACATTTTCCCATATGTTATTATAATGCAAGGTCTCTATTTTTAGGGTTTATCTCATCCTAACCCTTATAGGAACATCTCTATAAAATTTTGACCATTTTTAAAACAATTTGATGGTGGTTGTATTGGTTACAAGTCCTTTTGCCATTATTCCTTGTGTTAACAATGTTTTATTATACATAATTTTTGTTTTTTCACTTCTATGTGGTTAAAAATTGCACTAATAATGTCCTAATTTGAATTTTATAAGTCTATATATACATAAGTACCCTACTATATTCTAATATACTATATCACACAATCAATTGAATCAAATACTGACTGAATTATAAGGAAGTCATCTAGATATGACATCTATTGATTTCTTTTTTGTTGCATACTTGTGCTAATAGAAGGATATTACATTAGTGAAAGAGCATGTAGAAATCATCGTAGTTGCATATTTTTTTCATATCAGAGGGATAAGGGACGGTATTATCATATACAAAGATCTAATTTTTGACTAGTTTGAGTGTTGATTGCTAACTTGTCACAAAGCAGGGGGTTGATTGAGGTAAGCTTCTAAAAAAAATCCATATTTTTATATCTCTTCAAGATTTGATTTGCATGTATTATGGTTCAAATAAAGTTGAATACATTTAGGTAATTTTACACACCAATTTACTGATCGAGGAGAGATTTCTATTGATAGGGGTAAATAAAGGAATTCATGAAGTTTCAAACTGATCAAATCAACACAATCACTATTGGAATTGGGACTACACTTTCAGGATATTCTGTCAGGATCATAAGATTTTGATTTTAGTCTATCACAATTGGGACAATATGATTCTAGCCACTTTTTCAAATCATATTTTACTTTGAGATGCTCTTTCCCATTGCTTTTGGACCTTATTCACAACATTTTCAGTATATGATAAAGTTCAGTTGAGTCAGAAAGTAGGTATGTACACATAAACCCCATTATAAATTATCAATTAATTTAGGTACTTTCATTCCTCTATAGAGATGAATATTTTTATTTGTTGTATTTATTGTTTTTATATTAGGTGTAGATGTGGGATAATGGGGGACAAAAGGGGGGGGGGTGCTTAAAATGACTTTTTTTCTCTCCTGAAACTAATAATACTTGAACTTGGAGAGAATTTTAGAGACACTTGGAAAAATAATTTGATAATAACATAAGAATATTAATTGTGGTATTTTGAATTTAGTTTCTAAATATATAATTATTTTCAATACCCAGATAATAAAAGTGTATGAAATTGATGCATTTATGATAATAACTTGACATTTTTTTGTGAAAAGATAAAGAGATTGCTAGTGTATGGACACACTTTTTAAAGTAAATGAATGAATTTTTGTATAAGATTTTATATATGGATAAATGAAATATTGAAGATTGGTTAGAATATATTTTATTAAATTTTTAATACACACACACACACACCCACACCCACACACACACACACACATTTTAAATAACTTTACAAGTCAAGATAGATGAAAAATTGGAATTGTAAGTTGACAAATATAATTTTTTGACCTTAAATTTATGAAAATTATTTATTTTTAATGCATAGCCAATAATGTATAGATTGGTGAGATATAAATTTTATAAAATTTTGATTAACAGTAATAAATTATAAATATATTTTTAAAAGTATGTATATAGTCCATAATGAGGTATGTTGTGTAAAAATTAAGTAATAATTAAAAAAATAGTTATATATATATATATATATATATATATATATATATATATATATATATATATATATATATATATATATATATATATATATATATATATTCAAAAACTACATTTTCTTTTTTACAAACCCATATAATTTTTTTCTAAATAATAAAATTTTCTTACTTAAAAAAATTATATGGGTTTCTAGAAAGGAAAATGTAGTTTTTGAATATATATATATATATATATATATATATATATATAGAAAGGAATATATAGTTTTTGAATATATATATATATATATATATATATATATTCAAAAATTACATTTTCCTTTTTATATATATATTCAAAAACTATATTTTCCTTTCTACAAACCCATAGATTTAAAAAAAAAAAAAAAAAAAAAATTAATAAAATTTTCTTTATCAGATGTGTTACAAAAGATAGAAAAGATTCATAAATTTCCTAAAAATTATGTGGGCTTCTCCATGATAGGTTTTTAGGTTAGGTTCAGACCCCTCCAAAACCTAAATCTGAACCAATTTTGGAGGGAAAATGAAAAATTCAAAAGATAAAAAATATTGAAAGGGCATATGCCCTTTGAAAAGACTGTATGCCCTTTGGAAGCCCAAAAATTATCAATAAATGTAAATGCCCATTTACAACTAGTCCCAAATATAACGTGCATGATTCTCAAAAGGGTGTACACCCTTTTTAGTTCATGAATTTTACTTTTTTCTCCCACAAAATTTGCTCATTAATTTTGCCTTTTACAAACTTGGAACTAGTTTTTACTACTGACACTACAAATTATGTAAATTTTCTATTTACTTTGTCTCAATTACTATAAATTATTTAATTTTTATTCTATACTTTGACTTATTTATGTAAAGATTAATAATGAAGTCAAGTCATCACCATAAAATTCTAATTAAAGAGCTAACAAATAAGGAAATTGAAGTCAAGAGAGAAATAGAAAGAAAAAAATAAGTAGATAGAAGAGCATCCATAAGAGCTTTTGGAGAAGGTGAAGGTACTTCCTACACACCAAGTAATATTTCAAATGAAAATAACATGCTCAATTCTATGGAATTTAATTTAGATATGTATTCAAATGAGACAAGAGAACTTAATCAATGCTTGTTGAATGATGAAATAAAAAAATTAGAATATGTAACTAATGAATTTTCATCAAGTGATGAAATACATAGAGAAACAAAATATAATGAAACATCTATCCATAATGAATTTTTTGAGCATGATGATAATAAACATCACATAATGCACTCAATTTATCTCTCTTAATGAAGAGAAATTCACTTTGCATGTAGGGTTTAATGTTAACGAACACTTTAAGATGAAACATGGAGAAATACAATATAATGAAACATCTATCCATAATAAAGTTTTTGAGCATGATGATAATAAACATCACATAATGAACCCAATTCATCTCTCTCCTAATAAATAGGAATTCACTTAGCATGTAGGGTTTAATTTTAACCAACACTTTAATATCCCTTCTATGGTTGAAGTGCTAACACCATCCAATTTAATAAAAAATGTAGCTCCTGGACCCACACCTCTAAGGATAATGCAATGAACACAAAGGTATCTATTTATAATAGATGAGAAAATAATATAACTTATGGAAGATAAAATGTAAAAAAGATCAATTCTATGTCATTCTCAATGTGTATGGGACTATGATTTGAGAAGAAAATCCATACAAAATGATTTCAACTATTTGTTCAATTAATGAAAATGCAAAAAATACGCCATGTGATGAATAATTTATGGTTAAGAATAAGTAATATAGAGAGAATAAATAATGCAATAGTAAAGAATATATTTAATTCAATAAGTAATAGAACTCAAAAAAAATAGTAATGTGGAAAGACAAGAAATAACAAAATGTATAGTGAATAAGTCAATTTCTAGAGCTTGATTTATTATTTAAATAAGTATATAGTTAAAATTAAATATAAAAACTCTAATAAATTCCATAAAAAAAATAAAAAAGATCGATGACCCTTTACTCACATATTTTTGGGAATTTAGTGGTAGACTCTCACAAAAAGACAAGGTATTAGTTGAAGGAACAAGACATTTGATTGAATTTTTTTGGTATGACAACACAAGGGCATCATCTTATGTAAAATATGTTGTTAAAAGAAGAAAAGTTAAAAAAAATCATGAGCTACATTCAAAACATTTCTTGGACATGACACAATTTTTTTTTTATAAAAAGTTTATTAAGAAAATTTAACGGACAATTGTAATTAGCCAAAGGTCATTTGAGATGTGTAAGCCTTTCTACATTAAAATCAACCAAACATGCACCACATATTGTTGTAAGATCCATGTTGCATTTACTATGTGTTTTGATATTTTTATTCATATATGTTTTATTTTACATTTTAATGAGATTATGCAGGAATGTATGGTGGCTCCCCCCCCTAAAATGTCAAGAGAGTTGATCCCAAGTATTTTATGTCAAAGACTTGAGGGACAATATTTTTTTGCCAAAGAATGTTTAGATGGAATATGTAACACTTGTGGTGGTTTTACACATATGACCAACCATATACATGAATAAATTTAACATGAATTTGTAAACTAACTAGTTGATTCTAATAACATTACTAATTGCTTCGTGTATGAGCCATTATGATGAGCGAGAAGAGGAACAGGGGTAAGATTTTGAATTTGGGAGCAGAGGAGGAGAATGGCGAGGGTGGTAGTGATGATATAGACCTATATGGTTATGTGTTTGATCTATATTTATTGTCACCAAATCTTGGTTTGGGTTTCCCCTGTTTAGAGCATGCTCAAAGTAGGGGTTTTATCCCTCTCCATGGTTCTACATGTTTATTTTTGAAACTTCTGATAGAGCCTACAAAGATCTGCATTGTAGCTTTTGTGTTCTATTTGGGACCTTCCTTGCACAAATTTGATGGTATGGTGAGGCTACTCCCTATGTTTACTAGTTGTGGACATTTTTGTAGGTAAATAGGTGGTTGCCATCTTATTAAACATTGAGCCCACACCATTATATTTGAGATCCACCTATTTTATGTTTTGGTTTGAGCATTTTGATGGTCAAAAAATCAAGGGGAGGATGTTTACTTCTGATATATAAATGTTTATTATCCCCAAGGATATTATACTGTGAGAGTTAGTCCAAGGTTTGTTGATAGGTACTGAAATAAGGAGTTTGGCTTTGGATTATGAGGAATATCACATATGGACCGTATGGGAAGGCCTAAGTTTATGGAAAAAAGGTACAACCTTTGGACAAGTACTAGTTTGGATTCATTTGAAGAGATTTATTTCCTTGTGAAAGTCAAGGCTTCATGGAATTTCCTTTTCACATGGTTGTATGACACCCTCAGGGGATCTGCCTTATTTCATGACTAAGGGGTCAATTCTAGTTTTCTTTTAACTTACCTATGCTAGAGAAATGCTTGGTTATTTGGTCTTAGTGAATACTATGGTTTTATCTATAGTATGCATTAGAAAAAAGGTCTAAAGGTCTTTCATGAAGAGAGTTTGGTTGGACTAAAGTCAACACTATTCAAGGAAAGAATCTTCTTGATTCATGACTATCTACTCGATGGATTAATCTTCACTCCCAAAGATGGGCTCTTGGTTGACCACTCGTCAAGAGCATACTATTTTCTCTTAGTTCCTTTTTGAACCTAGACCTATATTATTAATTTTGGTTGGCGGGCCGAGATCACCTCTGTTTGGTTCAGAAGGTATTTTATTGATTTAAAAGTCTTGATTCCTAGCTGTGGTTTTTAACATCATAATGTCTACATGTTCCCATTTTTTCCTATTTTGGGGGTGTCCAGAGAAACCCCATGTTCTTATTATTCTTTTAAGTTCAATTTTGTTATGATATTGGTTGGACCAAGCCATTATTCTAGTATGACTCTCTTTTTTAGTTTTTGGAGGATGGATCATTTTTCTAGTAGTCTTGGTTTCTATATCTATAACATGTACTGATCTTCTTGGATGTAAGTCTTAGGTGTGTGGCCCACTCTATTCATGAGTTTGAAATGGTTAGGGTTATAGATAGAAGGGAATTAATACCTTATTTGCATGGTTCAAGGTTGTTCTAGCTTTCTAGTTTGTTGGGTCCCTTGGGGGATCAAAATGGTCATTTTAGAGACATGGGCCTCATGCTTCTTTAGTCCAGGATGGTTGCCAACCCATCTAAAAATGATGGATGTTTTGGGTCACTCTGGGGACCCCATATGATTTTTTTATTTGTGTTATACTTTGGAGACCTAGACCTCCATTTGTGTCTAGGATGGTACTTGATACAGTCAAAATTGGGACTTTGGTCCCTATTATAAAAATGTGACATCATTTTGACCTCTATGAGTTTAGGTTTGTTTCATGTTTATTTTTCCTAGAAGTGTCTATGGGTTCTCATGGCTTACCCATGCCCTTGCATTGCTAAATCATGAGTTCAAACCCATTTCTAATCACCTTAGAAAAATTAAGGTTTCTTAGCAAACATTAAGGTATTTGGGGATGTTAAGGTATCTATTATGGATAATAGGGGTATTTTCAAAGCTTATTTCTTGCATAAGTTTTTAGAAGAGATGAACAAGAGTCCATATGAGGTTTTGTAGGGTCTTGGTCAAATGAAGTGTCTACTCCATGAGGTCATCTAGTTTTAATAGCTTTCTCTACACTTGAAAACTACTTCTTAAGGATTCTAGAGCCATTTCTATGATGAATATGAAGTATGGTACATACAATTGATACTTGTAAAATATGTAAAGATGTTTTCTAACATTTGTAATGCCAGATCAAGTCAAAGAGTAGTCATACCTTGCAGGTTCAATGCTGAAGGAAGGATAAATTGAGCTAAAAGGGGCATTTTTGATCACTTGTATGATCATCTTAAAGAGTGAACATATAAGAAGTAAATTCCCACCCTCCTCAGGCCTTTTCAACATCCATAGAGTTTTCCCATGTCCAAAAATGTCAAGATATTTAGTTTCAACTTCTTCAGGTTTCTTGGAAGCCTTGGAAGGGTCATGTCTAAATGCTTTTCCATACAGAATATAAAGAGATGGATATTGAGCTCTTCACCAGGTATGGGGACCCTAATGGGATTGATATTCATGGCATTGGTCTTTGGGTTAGGATCTTATTCTTTATGAACAAATGCTAAAAAAGTAAAGTGCTTAGAGAAGGATCTAAACCCTATCACCTTGATTTCTTAGTAGTCTTATTGCAAATATGAACTTGTTGTTTTTGAATAAATGTTGTAGGAGATTAAAAAGGGTCTGAGAGGTCTTTTAGTGCCATCATATCAACTCATCTAGTGCATATAAATGCAAGAGAAATCCATGTTTCTTCATGGTTACATATTTGTCTCATTGGGTGGGAGTCATCAATGTGACAAGTGAGAATTTTTAGAGCCTTTATGGTCTTGGAACTTGAAAACACCTCTAACATACCCCACATAAGGTTTAAATAAGGTCTCATGATGACATGTTTCCTAATGACTCAATGGTCAAAGTAAAAGTGTACATATAGCTAGCCCTTTTGAGACACCTGTGAATGCTACATGTAGAATATGGGCTAAACACACTATTAAACATTATATATATTCAAGTGCACAAATTAGATCATTTATTAAGCAAGGGGTGTTGATGCCATAGAGTAAGTCCACTATTTGACTAGCAAAACACTCAGAGTTGTAAGCTCAATCAAGTGGTTTCAAGAAGGATCTCATACATTGCAAGCCATCTAGAATTTATGAGGTTTGAATATAAAATTAGTCAGAATATACAAAAGCCATAATAATCATATATAATTTTTAAGGTGCAAATATGAGATTGTCACTTAGATTTAAGGACCCCATCATAAGGTACAATCACCTAGTTATAAACCACTGGCCTAAACTAGTCAGTCATGAGAGAGATTGAGTTTTAAGGCCTTCATAGGCATGATTAAATTTTGTGAATGGATACAAAGGATGGTTATGAGTGTAAAAATATATTTATGGTCACCTTAAAGCCATACAAGTAGAATATATACACACTATTTTGTCTCAGACGTTGCTCACTCTATTGACAAAAGGCAATGTTGATACCAAGGGATTTGTCTGAACCCAAAACACAAGATAAGCATGTTAAATACCCAGGAAGGGCACTTGATGAAATAAATAAGCATAAAAAAGGTTTTAACACACTTTTAAGTTGCACAAAACATCAATTTTCAATTCAAATGCCCTTGATGTCTAGCAAGGAGGTGACAAGCCTTAAACCCCAAGCCTCTGACCAAGACACCAAATGCATAAAATGGATCAATAATCATTACCAAAGCATGTATAATAATGAAAAATATTATTATTGAGGTTTTTTAATCTCTCCTAGTTATGGGATTGAGTTTTGAGTACCAAAACCCAAATTAGACCTTTCTTGAGTTTAAGAAAGCTAAGTCTACCATATGAGTAATAAATTCACACATTTACACCATATCTCACAATTTGCATGGGAAGATGAGCTATTTGGAATAGGTGGGTGGGGGGGTCAATCAAGAAGGTTCTACAATTAGAATGAAGCCAATTGGTGGCTAGTGATTTATGAATGATCCTTAAGACCCTAAATGGGTCTTAAACCCTACTAAAACCCTTGGATGAACTCGATATGGGAGATTTGATTTCTAATGGATCTAAATTCATTGTTTTGGATTTAAAAACATTTTAAATTTGTAAATATCTCTTTGATTCTCCTCAACATGAAAGTTAATGTTGATGTCCCCTGTATGGGCACACTAAATGCTCTCCTTTTTACTAGTTTTGATGAGATTGAGAGGTAGATATATAGACAAATGCTTGAATATCATTGTAGGAGGTACCATTTGATATTTAACTTCTCAGTTCAAAAAATTCTTTCATATTCTAATTAAACTATTCCCATAGTTCTTCACAAAGAAGACAGTTTGAGATGTACTAGGAATGAGAGACCTAACTACCTAGATTGGCAAGAACAACAGGTTTATAATGCCTTAAAAGGCTTGTTTATATAATGAAGTTATTTTTTAGTATGATAACATGATTTTAGTCTTTTTTCCATGGATATATAAATTTCATGGAAATTAAAGTAAACTAACATGTGCAACTAGGCCTAGCTACCAACTAGTACTAGATAAGCAACATTGAAATGAATCTTTGAGAGGTATGACAAACATTACAAGGTGTTAATTAGAACCTTAAAATACATGAATAGGTGGTAATATAATATGTAAGGATTATAGTGGTCAGTTACAAGCTCGATTTATATGATCTCTTTGTTGCCTAGGAAAACAAATTACACCTCATGAGTTAAGCTAACCCCCTCTTCTAAAAAACCCTATTTCAAGGGAAGATAATGATGCATACACCTTGGTGATTTGTCACTATACCATTTTATGTGGATATAAATGTTGGAAGCATAATGACTAGGGGGTGAATCTATCTTCAAAACCTTTCATTCAATTACACTTAAGCAATCATGAACCATTCAAATAAACATATAGATCTAGCAAGCATAAGTAACTATCCACATAAGCATGAAACATAAGAACACATCACATATGTGGGAAAAAATCAAGGGCAATAAAACCCACTAATATATATAAATGGATTATAGTTCTATAATACAATACCAATTTTAGTGAAGCACCAACTTCACATGGAACACCAACCCGAACTAGCCAAACACCCACTTGTAAGGAGGCACCAAACCCCTAGATGACTCAGAACCAACTCAAATACCTAATTTAATAAATTACCTTCAAAATAATATATTTATCAACCAATATATGATGACCACCTCTTCAAATCTTCACATTCTTATCTCTCTCAAACTGCCTTCTAAGCTTCTTCGCTCATCTATGTGTCTTCAAGATTGATTGGGTCATATGACCTTGATATTAATAATAAAAACTCCTATTATATATTAATAATAGTCCCTATAATATTTTATAATGGTCTATAATACCTCATTCCACTCAAGGATCTTCTATCTCATTCTCTCCTCAATCTAATCCTCTAACTAGCTTGAATAGGCCTAATATGCCTTGTTTATATACACAAATTATAAACACACACCTCTTGGTAGGCCAAAATAACTTAAATAATTATATTTTTAATTTAATATATCAAAAATAATCAATCACACAAATGATTCAGCCACACCTTCATTTGGCCGTATCCTCTGTTAGGCCTTATAGAGACCTAACAGGCCTTCTTTAGACACCTGCTACACTTTCCCTTCATTAGAACAATTTAAAACTCAAAAAATCTAAAGAAAATATAATATAACAAACAAATATACGCCCAATAATTTTTTATAGGATCAAAAAGACATTTTACAACAAATCACTACTTGAAACCCCTCATTAGTACTCAGTCCTATTAGGTCTGTGTACACCAAAAATCTTCCTTTCAATACTGAAGCTAAAAATCACTTAATAAAATAAAAAATTATAAATAAAACACATAAAAAAACATAAATGACCTCAGGATCATCAACAAATTATTTAAATGCTTAAACTCAAGGCAAAAAATCTTAAACTCATCTCTTCAGTATGCTCACGCAAAACTGCCAGAACTATAAAAAACCTGTCATGAAACTACTTGACATATAAAACATAAAAGGACTCTTTAAATGATTATAATTAAATTAAAAAAATTATACAACATCTTAAAAATAATCTTAATCACACATACCATAATCTCTAATAGAAAACATTGGTCTTGCAGACCAATCTCCTGACCTTATCTCACATAGTCTTGCTTGAACTGAACAAGCCATTTTGGCTTCAAATTTTCAATCTCTTACAATGACTTCCAAGATTTTAAAAATCATGAACATGAATTTAAATTCACAAAAAACAAAACCATTCACTACATTACATTACTCTTTCATGAAATTACTCTCAAATCCAACTTTTCATCACTGCAACTTACTTACTTAGAACTGCCAAGACTGTCAAAAACATAGTCATGAAACATTGACCTTTTAACACATATGTATAGAATTTAAAAGACTTAAAATACATTAAAATTATCCTATAACATCTCTACACCATATTAAAATATAAACATCATATGGTGTAGTGGTAACTATTGGTCTTATAGACCAATTTGTTGACCTCACTACACACATACCTCACTGAGCCAGATAAGCCATTTTGGATTCATAGTTTTCACCACCAAAACTATATTTAAAAATAATTAAAGACATGGAAATGAATTATAAGTTATGAAAAATAAATCCATGCACTTGAATCCATCAATCTACCTTGAAAACACACTTAGAACCAATTGCTGATTATTCTCTAGGTTTTGCACAATTTGCTCTCTTAGGATTGTTAGGGATTGGCCTATTTGGATCAAAAGAATGAGACACTTAATAAATATAAATAATACATACACCACTATGTACATCAAATACAAGTTTATACCTTTTTCATCTAATCATTTACAAACTTTGTCCAATACAATTTTTGATTGCTATAGTAACTTCTTCAGAAACAAGCCTGTATCTTCACATTTTCCCTCTCATCTCTCTAAATACCATCACATATAGGTACCTGGCAGAGTCCAATATAATATCCAAAAACTTACCTAGGAATACCAATCCATTATGGTCTATTTTGATCAACATCTTCAATATCAAGTCCTTATTAGGCTTCTAAGAGGGTTTAAACCAATTTCCACTCTTAATGATGGTTCATAAATCATAGCCCTTAATAAAAAAAATAAAGATTATAATTTTGATCTAGGACCCTTTCCCATCTAACATGAATATATTAGGTTCCCATGTAAAGTTTTTATAAGCTAATGAGCACAATAAAATCTTTCTCAAGTTGAGAAGCCTTCATTCTAAGCACTTGAGAGACCTCCGAACAACTTTTCATGATTTGTCCTTTAAAACAGAAACTCAAACTTCATGCACATGCATAAAAAAATTGAATCACATTTTTGAATTCTCACCTACTCACACTTTCCTTAAAAACTGATCCTGATACCCCATCAGGCTACACACTCTCTCTATATCATAGTCTTCATACCTTACTAGGCCTTAAACTAACCTTCATGCCTCTTTCCATGCTCTCAACACCTCACTGTCTTGTTCAAAATATCAATATCATGCCATAAAACCTATCTCATGATTAAAAACTACATACATCCTTGACATTCCTTGACAATGCATCATGATACCTCATTAGGTCACACTCTCTCTCTCTTTGCTCTCTAGACCCTGACTTGCAAACCACATTAGGCCTTAAAAAATACCTTCATGCCTCTTTAAAATCACTCGCCACCTAACCAAAATACTCAATCTAAATCATACAACCACTCATGCCTATGTTCACTCATATCACCAATCTACCATTCTCATACCTTCTCATAGGGTCTCTTCATGCCATGACTAGGCTTAGGCTAATTAAGCACTTGACCTCAAAGACCTACCTATGCATTTTTCAATAATGACAATAAGAAAACAACACTCATAACCAATTTAATACTTTATTTCACACTACATACCTTCAATGCTCATAATCTTATCACAACACACACTGCCAACTAGCCTTGCTCACAACAACACTCTTAGTAGACCTACTTATCATCATACCTTCACAAGATGACCTAAACCTTGACATAAACCAAAAGAAAAGATAATTCTTAACAATCTCACCTTGTCATATCATGCACATACCTCAATGACCACTCACCATGCACCTTCACTAGATACACCTTGACATCATTGACATCAACCTTGACATCAATGAAATCAACCTTAACATCAATGAAAACAACATGCCAATAATCCATTCACTTTAAAGGAAGAAAAATAATCTTCTTATAAAAGATCATATCCATTTTCAAGAAAGCTTATGAACTCCTCAAGGACTGACTCTTTTTGACTTGAAAGTAGTTTGCAAAAGACTTGGAGATCAAGTAACACCTATTAAAGAATTTAGATGCTTCCTCCTAACTATTTTGAATCCAATCAATATTTTATCCATTCTTGTAACCCCCTAACATTCCATTCTTGTCATGGAATTTCTCTCTCTCTCTCTCTCTCTCTCTCTCTCTCTCTCTCTCTCTCTCTCTCTCTCTCTCTCTCTCTCTCTCTCTCTCTCTCTCTCTCTCTCTCTTATTGGTGCTATAAGTATGCCTAGTTTTGGCATTGGAAAGAGGATCCACAAAACATGGTAGGTGAAGCCTTGCTATTTTTGTTACTCATATTTTACCTTAATAAATGAATTGAAACTAGTTCAGGCTTTCCAAGTTCATATTTTAGTGTGTTGAATGAGTTATTGATAGATGAAAATGAGAAAATTGCATGTTCTTGCATCTTGTCCTACATATATACACCTAGCTATGGATACATTGTCTTCTTATAGGTCACTTGGTGTATATTGAAGTGTGGTATTGTAGCTAAGTGTTTTAAAATTTTAGTAGTGTCTTCTCAATCTTTTTAAGCTCTCACCTTATTTGCTATACTTACATAGTCTCTAGATTGAAAAACTTATGTTATAAGCTCTCTCTTGAAGCATATACCAGATTATAGTTTTCCCTCTTTTAAATGCAAGTTTAGGATAGTATTGGATCAAAACTTCTAGTTTATTACCCCATTTATTCTATTTTTATTGCAATTAGATAGTTTCTTATCCCTTTTCATACATCAAATAGTTACTAAGAGGACAATCAAGACAAATTTAGGGAACTAAGCCTATCAACTAGAGGTTTGCCCCAACCACAGATAACCCAAAGGTATAGGGGTAATCCCATTGTTTCACTCAATTAGAGTGGGTTTGAACTACCTATCCAAGGGTGAAAAATTGAGTGACAATAGTCCCATTAGGACTTGGAAGGTATGTTCTGGGACCTGGGCCTCTAACTTCATCTGCCCAGGCTAGTTTTTGATTTGACTAAAATTGATTGGGAACCACACCAGTAAAAAGTGGTCATAGTTAGAATCTTGGGTCGCTTGGGGGATCAAAATGGTTTTTTTAGAGATCTGGGCCTCATGCTTCTTTAAGTCCATAATGGTTACCACTCCATCTAAGACCGACTGGTGTTTTTACTTTAGCTTTGATCAAAGTTTAGATTGTCTAGGGATTGTGAAGGTTATTTTAGATACCTAGATCTCCTCCTGTATCTAGGCTAGTTCTTGATCCAATCAAAATTAGTTTCTAGTACTTTTGAGACCTGGGCCTCTAGATTTTTTAGTCTAGTAAAAATTGATTTGTTGATGCACTAGTCAAAAGTAGTTGTTGTTTTTTGGTTCTTGATCGATTCAAAATAGTATGCTTCTAAGTTTTGGGCCTTTTCTATTTCTGTCTAGGTTAGCTCCCACACCAGTTAATTATGGGATTATTTCTTCATTCATGTCAAGTTCTTAGTGGGATCATGTGGTATTTTTTGGGTCTTTCAATTTTAATGTCTTTTTTGGGTTTTTATCTTCACTTTCCTAGTTATTTGTTCCTATTTTATCTTTTGATAGCCATGGGGAGAACCAAACCTTCTATTGTGATCAAGACTGGTACCCACACCAACTATTAAAGGTGGGTTTAATATAATCTAAACAATTTGATTCTAATGACTAAAAATATGTAAAGTATGTATTAAAATATAGAAAAGAGTCATCAAGATGTAAGTTGGTTACGACCCATAAATTTATATCTAATTTCATGTTTGAATTCAATAAGAATACTATCTAATAATATGTAAGACACACTTGAAGAAGAATGGTTAGATAATCAATTCATGTTTTGTAAGGACAAATTTTCTATTGGGACCTTAGTTTTAGTTGTTGACTTTTTTAAAAACTATGCACTGCAACAAAAGAATGAGGTTCAATCTCAATACTATAATTTAATTCTAGTTGGATTTTTTTGCATATTACATTTAGATATGCCCTTGATATCATAAAGAACATCAAAAATATTTTGAGGGAGTGCCACTTTTATAAGAGTGATAATAGATCACATTCTGTAAATTTTGCCCAAGGTTTTTTTAGGTATTTTCTAGAAATATAAATGCAAGAGAAATAATGTTCATTACACACTACATTTGGTTAGACAATTTTGAAGAATAGTTTAATAATTTTTTAATGTTTTACTAGTTAAGAATGATGCATAAGAACATGAATCAACTTTTTTGGAGATTCTTCGAGGTTGGGCATGGTAAAGGGGAACATGATGGTGTAGGTGCATGTGTAAAGTTATCCCTTAAAAAAGAGCAGGGAAAGCACAAGGATGGTGTTAGTTTGATCGATGTTGCAAGTATTGTGACTTGGTTTAATGATTTGTTTTATTCTGGATTGGATAAATATTATCATGTACGAATATTATTTTAGTTAATGGAGGAAAAAGATAAGTCAATGTATTAATATTATAGTAAATTACTAGATCAAGTGTTTTTCATTCCATTTTAAGCTCAAATTCTAGTTCATGAAATATTTATACTAGGGATATGGCATGCTTTTGTTCAGGTTGTATGGAATTTAATTAGAATGAATGTGAGTCAAAATAATGGGTTAAAAAATATTATTGTAGACGCCTAATGTCTTTCGAGACTAGTGAGTCATTCCAACCACTAGAGGATCATGAAATGACATCATTAGTTGACTTTGACCATATCTCAAATATTTTACAACCAAGTACAATTTATTTATAATTTAAATGTAAACTTAACTATTAGTGATATCTTACTTTTTCCCTACATGCACTTAAAATTTGATTATAATTTACATGTAGGATAAATTTTTGTAGTAATTGCACTTGAGGATAATGATGAGGGAATAAAATACTACTTGTCTTGTTGTGTAGAGGCAAAAAAAAATCACAACTGTCATGGATAGAGAAGACCTATTTTATCCCACTGGGTCTGTGGTGATTACAAAAACTTAGATTCATAGATACTTTCATAAAAAATAAAACAATGGTTAATTGAATAATTTGAAACACAAAGGGTGATGCTTCATTTTTTAAATTTGATTATCTCTATAAATATTAAAATGATAAACTTTATTGAAAATCCTCATAACAAAATTTTGTGTAAAGTTCATGAATTCGAGCATGAAGCAAATCTTAAAACATTTAGAAACATAGTTAATACTAAAAGTATGTTGGATTGAATTCATAAGGCTAGTATTCAATGCATCTAGAATTTCAAATTACTAAAGTTAACTTATTTTATTTAGTGCATTTTAATTTTAAATATTTTTTCATTATGTATTTATTTTTGTTTGAATTTTTTACTAACAATTTTAATGTAGGTTAGCAACACCAGATGAGCTTCCACCTTAAAGTGATTGGTTCTTTGAGTAGAGACAATTATCTTCTTAAAAAAAAGAGAAGCCTATAAATTTTGAACATTGGGTTTGATGAAGAGTGAATAAGGGCTATTAAAGTATTTATATGTCCATCTAAATGCATCGATGAATATGGTTCATTGATTGGGATAGCGAGTCAAAAGACACATCTCCTATTGACCAAATCTGGTCTGTTAAGAAACATTTAGATACAAAATAAAAATCATTTCCATGTATCCATAATCATGAGTGGGTATAATCCTCCAATGGTTTCTCATATAACTCACCCATGTATCTATAAGAGCCTAGGGTTCATCTCTACCCCACATAGTTATCCTACAATGGTCACATTAATTTTTCTATATTTATACACTTAGGGATGAGAATATTCTCTCAAGGGATGATTTTGATTGCCTATAAAATTTAACACAAAGGCTCAAATAAGCACTGATTAGTGATATTATAGAGTTTATATGCCCATCTGGATGCATCCCCAAAGATGGTTTGTCAATTAGGATTGTGAGTTGAAATATACACCTCCCACTAGCCAACTTTTGGTCCATTAAGAAACATTTGGATGTGAGATAAAGCTCATTTACATATATATTTCATCTTGAGTGTGATATAATACTCTAGTGGGTTCTCAAATAAATATTATGTGTAACTATAGGAGTTGATGGTTTATATATACCCCTCACAGTTCTCCTACAACACTTGTATGAATTTCATTCTATTTCTACACTCAAGGACAAAATGATTCTCTTAAGAAATACATTTGGCCACTTAAAAATTATAAAATTAGGGTATAATTAATAATAGATAGGTACTATTACTATGTTGATATTCCTATTTAGATGCATTCATGAATATGGTTCATTGAATGGGATAACAAGTCATAAGATACACCTTCTACTAACCAAATTTTAGTCCCTTAAGAGATATTTAGTTATGAGAGAAAAATAATTTTTGTGTCTTAATTATAAAAAGTGGGATATATTCCTCTAGGGAGTACTCAAATTACTAGCCTGTGTAACTATAGGAGATGATAGTTTGTATCTACCCCTCACGGTTCTCCTACAATGCTCACATGAAGTTTACTCTATTTCTACACTCATGGACAAGAAAATTATCTTAAGAAATGCATCTAACCGCCTAAAAATTTATACCTCATGGATCAATGGATATCATATAGGGGATATTCCAAAATTTATATGCCCACCTAAACATTTCCAAAAATATGGTTCATTGATTGGGCTAGTGAGTCAAAAGATATACCCCCACTGACCAACTTTGGTCCCTTACGAAACATTTGGTTGGAAGAGAAAAATAATTTACATGTACACCTCATATAAAATAAGATATAATCCTATAGCTAATGATTTTAGGACTCACTTGTGTAACTGTAAGAGCTGATGGTTCTTCTCTACCCCTCATAATTGTCTTATAATACTCACACAAGGCTCACTCTATTTCTACACTCAAGGACAAGAAGCTTATTTTAATTTATAGGAATCCATCTATACACATATAAATTTCAACCCCAAATCTTAGCATATATTATATGAGGGTTATTCCAACATTTATACTCCCATATAAATGTTTTTTTCAAAGATGGTTCATCTATTAGGTAGTGAGTTAAAAGATACACCTCTCACTTACCAATGTTTGGTCCCTTATGAGACATTTGGTTGAAAGAGAAAACTCATTGCATGTTTCCCTCATCATAAGTGGGATAAAATAATATAATGGGATATTGAAATACTCTCCCATGAAACTTTAAGATCTAATGGTTTGCATCTATCCCTCACCATTCTCCTGTAATACTCGCATGAACTTTACTTTGATTCTACACTTAGGGACAATAAGCTTCTCTTAAGGGATGCATATGGCCACATTTATATTTTGATATTAGGTAATAATTAAGATTAAATAGTGGATATTTTAACATTTATACACCAATATTTATGTATCCAAAAATATGGTTCGTCGATTGGGATAGTGAGTCAAAAGATATGCCTCCCACTGAGAATCTTTTAGTCCATTAAGAGACATTTAGATGCAAGATAAAATTGATTACCATGTATCCCTCATCATGATTGGGATAAAATTATCCAAGGGTTTATTATAGGACTCACCCATGAAAATTTATGAGATTATGAGGTGTCTCTACCCATCACAGTTATCTTATAATGCTCACCCCAAGTTTGTTCTTTTTCTATACTTAAGGACAAGAAAGTTGTCTTTAGGATGCATCCAAATGCCTAAAAAATTTGAACTTGGGTCATAAAATAGAGTATATGGGGGATATTATAGTGTTTATATGCCATTTTGGATGTGTTTTCATATATGGTTTCTTGATTGGGCTAATGAGTCAAAAGACACGCTACTTACTGACCAATGTTTGGTCTATTAATAGATATTTAGATAGGAAAGAAAACTGATTTATGTGTTACCATTGTCATGATTTGGGTATAATAATATAATTTGTGCTTATAGGACTCACTTGTGTAACTATAGGAGCTAAAAATTTGTATATACCCCTCACAGTTCTCTTGCAACACTTGCACGAAGTTCACTGTTTCTAAACTTAGGGATGATAAGCTTCTCTTCAAGGATGATTATAGTTACCTAGATGATTATAGTTAAATTTAAATTTTAACCTTGGGGCCTAAAAAAGAGTATATGGGGGATATTCCAAAATTTATACACCCATATAGATGTGTCTACAAAGTTGGTTCATTGATTGGGCTAGCGATTCAAAATATACGCCTGCCACTAACCAACTTTTATTCCCTTAAGAAACATTTGGCTATGAGATAAAACTAATTTATATGTATCCCTAATAATAAGTGGGATATAATAATATGGGAGTGATAAAAGGAATTGTAGACATCCAATTCCTAACACCATTTGTGTTGAAATTGTCAATCTTACTCAAATTGCACTTAAATGCACATTTTAGGTTATAATCTATAAAACACCCTAAATGATTTTAACTTGTCACTTACAAGTGAAATTTTAGGTCAAAGTATCTGTAAATAGGGAAATGCATTTTATGGGCCAACTAACATTGATCAGATCATTTTGAGTCAAAATGACAATTTTGCCATTTAGTGCTCTAGATCACTCTTTTCTTCTAATTCATTGGTACATATCATGTACCTTTGTTATTTGGTGTTAGAAACATCCTAAATAGGAATAAAAATCCAAAAAATCTAACATCACCTTCCAGTTCCTCTCCAATCAAATTATAATCTAGTAATATGGCTTTTCGACCATTTTGATTAATTATGCACTAATTTCCAAAGAATTGCACTAAACTTGATTAAACTTACTTAAGCTAATTAATCCAATTTAAGAGCTTAAGTAAGAATTCCATAGATATTTTTTAATATCTCATTATTGAAAATTGATTTTGAATATCTGCATCACCTAGTGACATCATCTATGGGGTGGCATCCAATAAGCCGTAAGTGCATAATTTATCAGGATTATGGGTCACCCATGCCTAGTTAATGCCTCCCATGACTCTTTAATGTTTATTTATCTTGAGTGTATTTATGAGTTTAATTCCAAATATTAGGATTATCCATGGCCACACATCTCAATATTGAGATGGATGGTCATGGTTGATCTTGACCAATCTCAAAAATCTATAAATAGAGAGGCCATGGACATGAATTTTAAGTTTGATTTATGCAAAATTATTATGTAGAATTGTCTCCACATTCCTTTGAAATAGACTAGTAAAATTAGCTACAAGCTTCATTGATAGGCTAGTTTAGTGATTTGGAATCATGAGCCTAGGTTTTATGGAGTTTTATTGAGACATTGGAGGAGTTTTCCACCTTTGTTGACAAAGACAAGGATGCTTGATAAAAGGAAAACATGCTTTTGAGCCACATAGGGTATGGTGAATCCATTTGGGAAGGTAATATGATGTTTATTTCTTTCATTTGTTTCTTGTTATCCTTTGTAATTCCCATAGGAATAGATAAGCTTAGTTAGTTAGTTCTTTATGCATTTTTCATGATTTATGGACTAATGTTTGACTAACTTACATTGTAATCCTCTCTACATATTGGCATGCTCGGTGGGACATCCTAGCATCACAAAAATCATCACAAATCTCCCTCAAGCAACTCACTAACATTTTTATTATATAATCTTAGAGTGGGAGGCCAAAAAGAGTGAAAAAATTGTGTAAAAATGTTTTTCTGCAAGTCACAGAGTTGTAAAACACAGTCACAGTCTTATCCTTCAAGTAGTGGGATTGTCCTACAAGAAGTGGTATTTTTAATCTATCTGGTAGAATTATGCTTCATTTTTGTTTTGTTTTTGGACTATGTTTTTATGCAGGTTCGATAATACCGCTACTAACTAAGTAGCGAGATTGTCTTGCTATTAGCGGTATTGCTTAACTGAGTCATGATATTATCTAACCGTTAGCAGTTAGTGATAATACCATGACTTGTTAAGTAGTAGGATTATCTTGCTATTAGCGTTATTGTAAAACCAAGTCATGGTATTATGACTAAATCACCTATGATTAAGTTACAATACCACAACTCTTACAGTCATGGCATTATCCTACAAGTAGCAAGATTATTTTGTGTAGTAGCAAGATTGTACTGTGTAAAAAACTTGAGAGCTTTTTTTTCCAAGTTCATTATTTCAAATTGATTTATCTTCAAGGCTGAGGGGCATACTAACATTTTGGTTGTAGGACCAAGCTTGAAATTTGATAAAAACATGTTGAAATCACCTTGTGTATGCTTTAAAATGGATTAGAAACCTTGTTTTGGTGTTTAACAATTTTTTTTAGATGTTTATAGTGAATGTTTTTAAAGTTACAATTAAGACCAAGGGGTCAAAAGAATACCACCTCATCTTTCAAATTTGGTCTTTAAAATGAACTCATTTTTCCAAGATTTTTGTATTTACTTAGTTGTTTAAGTTAGATTTTGTTTGGAAAAAAGAGGGATGTTGCATGTATGCTCTTTCGTTTGTCCTCTTTAGGGAACCCTTGGAATCAAAAGCACCATTCCTATTGCAAAAATCCTAGTCCAAGGCTTAGAAAGAATGTCATCTAAAGTGCTCCCTAAAAACTCGTTAAAGTTTGGGTGATCTTGACAACAACCCTAAAGTCTTTTTATGTCATGCTTTCTTTATTTTATGCAAACTTAGCTTATGAGGGGGATGTCATTACCTCCCATGAGTTCTTTAGGGAAGCTTTGAGGGTTTCACTTTCGAGCATTGAATTCATTTGGCTCCTAAGTGGAGTTGCACATGGGATGTATTTGCATTTGGACATCACACTACACTAAGCAAACAATAAGATGTAGTGGTTCTAAAAAGGACTAAACTTTTTTACAACTAGCCAATGCCACAATCACCTAATTTATATGCTTGTCTTTTGCATCGTTTGACATGAAAGTCATTGTGAAATTAATTCCCCTAGAATGATCAAAAACTTGCTAGTATAGTAGACCCCACTTTACCATACCTTGTTAGTTTAGACTTAAGACATTTATTTTTTGTCATTAGCTTACTTGGTCTTGATTTGTGTCTAAAACTGCTTGTTGACTCAATGAACTTAACCAAAATAGATTATCCTCAATTTTCTTGAGAAAGGGAGGCATTAAGCTGTCTAATTGGGAAATTCATCTTTTCCTTGTTTAAATTGTTATCAAAAGCTTTGTGTCATGTCATCCACTTTGTCATAGTCATGCTACCCAATTGAGTCTAGATATTTTACCCAATTTGTTTAAATCCTTCATTTATAATCCACATTCAAAATTGAACCTTTTTGTGTTTTAAGGGTGGATATGTTAAAGTGGGTTCACCATTTGTGTACTAAGATTATTCTAACTTGGGTTCAATTTTCCATTTGGATTGAAGGTCATTTATTAGACTGAAAATCACATTATCATCTTGGTAGACTCAAGCCATCTTATGTATCACTGACACTTTGAGTCCTAGAACATATTTTATCCTACTAGAACCATATGGCGATGTTATACTACCTATTTGGTCCTAGCTTTATACTTAGTGATTCACATATGTTTTTACATCTTGAGTTGCTTAGTCCATTTTGTCTTCTTCATAATTTGGAGAGTTTTTGTCTAAACTTCTAGGGTCAACTTGTCAAAGTTGAAACTAGATTTTAAAATATAAGCGTATCACAAGGATCTAGGCTTTGGTGTACTAGTTTTCACCTTGGGTCTTTGAGTTACCTTACCCTCTTTCAATCTATATGATTTCAACTTTACTAGAGGTTGAGTAAACTCGTGAACCAAATCTTCTAAATTGTGCATGGTTCCAAATGATCCTCCCTTATAGTCTCATTGGTACCTTAGTTATTTTTTTAAAAGAGAGCCAAAGCATACTTTGTTTGGTTTCCAAACATTGGTCCAAAGTTAGTCAACACATAGAACAACTCTTTTAGACATGACTCAAAGGTTCACTCGTAGTGGGGTCTCTTATGGCCTTAGTTATGAATATGAGCAATTTTATGATGGTTAAGATAACCCCATTGTTTTTGATGACATCCCCACAATAGTAGGATCTGAAGATGATTACAATGAATATCAACCCCAAGAAGATCAAGATGAAGCCCTTCTTAGATTGATATAATCAGGTGATAGACTACCTTCTAAATTTCCTAAAGAACAATTGCATACCTTAGTTAGAGAAGGAGAACAACGATGACAAGAGCAAGCTTTTGCACAAATAGACATACCTTCTTCCTCTAACAAAGGAAATGAAATACAAATAGAGTCCAAACCCATAAATCTAGATCTTCTAGCTAAGATCAAGATAATAAGTCAATGATATGCAGATCAACTTGTCACATACTTAACTGACTCCCTATTTGCCACTTTAATTAACAATGATGCTTCAAAAGAACAAGGAAATGTGGTTGAAAGTATGCAACAAATATTGGATGAGGACATTACCATAGTGGATCAAGGTAATCTAAATGAATAGTTAAAGTCACAAGAGACCTTACAAAATGTTCCATTTGTCACAAAACATACATTTTTCAATTATCAAGAACCTCTTGTTACTTTACAAACTCAAAAACCCAAACATTTAGTTTGAATTAAGGAAATCCCTCATGATAATTTGGCTAGTTCTTTTCAACCAACACAAAAATTGGTAAATAAACATATAAATTTCCAAAATCAACAAAGTACAAATAACCAAATTTAAGGAATGTTTTACAATCCAAGAATCAACAGCCTATGTTCTCAATTCAAGCAAAAAATCATAACCATGTCATGGATCAAAAGGTATATACTCCCTATAGATCCACACAAAACTAGGGGCACATTCCACCCCAACAATAATAAAACCAGGGACACATTCCACCCTAACAAGAACAAAACTAGGGGCACATTCCACCCCACAATAACAAAACTAGGGGCACATTCCACCCCAACAACATCTTATTCAATCCACAAATGCACCAAACATGCAAGAATGGAATTCTATGAAGGGATTTTTCAAAGATTGGAGACAAATAATAGAGTCAAAAAGTACAAATTTGATGAGATATGTCCATATCCATTTGATTTATCTATTCTCCAAAACCCCTTTCCACATCTTTTTGAGGCACCTAAATTTGATGAGTACAAAGGAAAAGGAGATCCACATGAGTACATACAGGCATTCTTTATCTTATGTCAAGAGGTTGATTATAGTAGCGAGTACTTACTATGACTATTTTTGTGAAGTTTAGTGGGACAAGCTCTTGATTGGCTACTTAAAATACCTAAGGGATCAATTTCGGTTTAGAACAACTTGTTATAAAAGTTTGTTAACCATCTCTTATATAACATAGAACATGAACCAACTATTGTTGAATTATGCAAAGCCAATTAATGTGATGGTGAAAGTTTCACCGTATATCTGCAAAGGTGGAGAGCATTGGCAGGTCACTTTCAACATAACTTACCAGACAAACAATTGGCTGATATCTTTGTAGATAACTTGCATCCTAAAGTTGTGCATAATCTATGGTTAGCTTATACTAACTCATTTGAATAAATTATTGACAAAGGAGTATAAATTGAGAAGGATCTTATTGATAAGGGCCTTGTTAAGATTTTTGTGCAAGGTCAAGTGTCTAATCAAACTAAATCACTGGTACAAATAGTTATGTAGGGTAATCCTAAAGGATTTAGCAAAAATAAGAACATGGTTGGAATCATGTGAATGAAAAAAGACATGTACAAATGGTATAGGCTATGCCTCATCCAAATGTATAATTAACTCCCCTAGATCCATTACCTACTTTGTAGAGACAACCTCCATGAAGGACATTTCATAATAATTTTAGAGTCTTTAGCAAGTTAGGATAATTAGTTGAAATAGTGTTACAAAAGCTCATTGTAGTTAATTTAATTGTATTGCCAGTATCAAGGCCATTTCCTCAAGATCAACCAAAAATAGATTGGTACAAAGAGAATGAACGATGTAACTTTCATCATGTTTTTGGTCATGGTGTATATCGTTGCATTTAATTACGACATATTATTGAGGACTTTATTGAAAGTGGTAAACTATAGATTAAGTTGGCCCCTAATTATGACACAAATCAGGATATGGGAATCTACAAATAACCCTTTCCTTGACATGATCCACCACCACTAAGAAATAATCAAAATAGTCACAATCAAGGACAAAGGTAAAATTAGAACCAATAACAAGGTCAAAATTGTAATTAGCATGATCAAGATCGTAATGCCCATACTAACAATGTGGCTTATAACAACATACCTTATGACTATAATAATACTATGGGCCACATTTCTATATCCCACATTGCCATTGTTACTATGAAACCATGTGGCCAATCTCATGTTCCTTGTAACACATGATCCATCATTATGGGGTCAACACCCTCTCCTCCTAATAATACCATGTTAGGTTTGCATAATCATGTTACGACCCCATTTACATGGGTTACTAATTCTAAACAATAACACCTTTCTTTTAATTATAAAGGCTCCTCATTGCCCTAAAGTTGTAGCAATATAGTTAGTCACCCGTGAGTCACCATCCAAGGCTCTTTGCCTTCTTCTTATAGTTATAATAACTCCTTGCCACCTCTAGGTTGTGTAGTCGCAACTAGATGCCCATGAGTTACCATCCAGGGCCCTTCACCCACTTCTTCCATAAAACCCACTGAGAACATTGTGCCAATGGTTACAAATCCAAATACTATCTAAAAAATGACTAAAATAGTTCAATCCACAATTTAAAGGCCTTATAGTCTAACGGATCAATTAGATAAAACCCCTGCATAAATTTCCATATTAGAAATCTTGTGGACATCTAATGTCCATAGAACCATCTTCAAATTTTTTTTGCAAGAGTCTATTTTGCCTAATGATATAAACCTTGATCAATTCCAAAACCTAGTTGGACACTTGACTTCATTTTGACAAATCACATTTGATCAAAAAGACATGTCCACCCTTAGCCCAAACTAAAATAACCCACTATACATTGAGATAATCATTATGGATCATAAGATCAAGAAGGTTCTTATAGATAATGGTTCAGGGCTAAACATCATCTCTCTAAAATTGGTATGATGATTAGGCTATATGGATAAATACATTCAACCAAAAACTATTACAATCAAGGCTTACGATAATGCTAAGAGGGAGTCATTTGGTATAATTTGGTTGAAAATCATGGTTGGGTCTATTTATCATCACAAATTATTCCATATTATGGATATTGAGCTTCTTTATAACATACTTCTTGGTCATCTTTAGATCCATGAAGTATAGGTAGTCCCATCTACTCTTCACCAATGCCTTAAGTTTCCCCATGATCGGATCGAGGTTACTATTCCCATTGATCAACATCCATTTCAATACTGTAAACATATTAAAGCAGAGTTTCATAGTTATAACTATTGGCCAAGTTCTGATTTCACTACAAATAAGAATAAAACCATCATTTCTCATCCATATCCATATAATTATATCGGCCTTGGTCATCTAGCCTCCATTTTGGCTGATTCATTTCCTGTAGCTTTGGCCAAACATGCTATTATTAAAGATGTACGCATTTTCATGTACCATCTGAAGGATGTTCTCCATATTAAAAAATTACCAAAATCCCCTAAAACATTTTTTAAGCCTAAAAATTCCTAGAATCCTAACAGACCTGTTCAGATTTGGTAGCCAAAGAAGAAACAACCAAAACCTCCTATGGTTTTTGTGCACCAAAGAAAGATCAAGAGGCTTTTACAAAGGGAGATTGGTTATGTTATGAAGGCCTTGATGATTTTTTTTAGAATCTAAAGTATCTTATCCCTAACAAGTTAATGGATCATCTTGACTATACAGGTATATGCCTTGGCCCACAGATGCAAGGAATTTTAGAACCGTTATCCCCTGGAGTTGTCAATTGGAATTATGGTCTTAGATTTAAACCACCAGAGGATGACCTCATAGAATTTGATAGTGACTCTTATAAAGTGACTAGTAATCAGACTCCTAGTAGTGATACAATGTCCCATTATAGCCTTTTTGATGAGCTTGTTGACTCAAATTTATTTGATTCAAATGCCATATTAACCATAATGCCTATTAGAGCTTCTCATCCTGAAGCAAAAACCTATCCTAGTAGTTCTTCCCTTCTTGAATTATGACATTATATATTTACCATTATTTCTTCCTATCTTGAAGCAAACCCTCACTGTAACCTATACCTTTGCCATCCTGAACTCATAGATCGAGACTAGTAAAATTTGGTCATATGCCTCGATGAGTTTCAAAATGAAGAATTGATTATAGAATACATGGGCCTACGAGCTACAATCCCCATTGGTGATCATAAGTAGGGTTTTAATTTTTCATTGGATCCTTCTACCTACTTTGGAGAACAGGCAAAGTTTCTTGGTCATAATAAAGAACAAACATCGAGATCTTTGGTGGAAAACCTCTCTGAGGCATTTGTCAATTAGGGAAAAAGTAAAGAAAAAGATAAGACTTTGAGTGAAAACCTATTTTAGGCACTCCTAAGTGGGAAATTTTTCTCATCCCCTCAATATGTATAAAGTCCATCTAGCCCAAGTTCCATAGCTAGTACAAGCATCTCTTCAGAACAATATCAAATATTTGAGCATCTTGCTCTTGAGTTTTTAGAGGTTTTTACTAATTGGCTTTTACCTAAGAAGGTAGATTATGATTCTTCATATTATTCATATCTTTGGGAGGAACAAAATTATTATCTAATAGAGGAAAATGATCATGACCATACATTGCCTAAAATTCTAGAGGATGGATCCACACTTCTTGTGGAGAACACTATAAAAGTGAATTTCAGAACCTATGAGGATCCCAAAATTGTTTATCTTGGAGCTTCCATTATTGAAGTAGAATGTGAACATATTATATCCATTCTTAAGGATTATATGGACATATTTACATGGGCATACTCTGACATGCTAGGCTTGGACCCAGATTTAGTTGTGCATCATCTTATTGTTCACCCTGCTACTAAACCAATAAAAAAAATTAAGAAAGATGCATCCATGCATCACCCTTTTGGTTAAGGCTGAGTTTGAAAAGTTTTTAGGAGCCAATTTTATTAGACCACTAGATTACTTTGAATGGGTTTTCAACATAGTAATAGTGAGTAAAAAAACCCCAGGCATACATATTATTATTGATTTTTGTGATATCAACAAAACATGCCCCAAAGATGATTTTCTTCTACCCAACATTGACATGATCATCGACTCAACTTCTAGGTATGAGATGTTAACCTTAATGGATGGATTTTCTATTTATAATCAGATTAAGATAGACCCTAATAATTATCATAAGACCACATTCACCAATTCATGGGGGACAATCTGCTACCAAGTCATGCCATTCAGTTTGAAGAATGTTGGAGCCACATATCAGTATGAAATGACTATCATTTTCCATGACATGATGCAAAACATTGTCGAGGACTATATTGAAGATATACTAGCAAAATAAAAAATAAGAGCTGGACATCTTGACATTCTACAAAGAATATTTGAGAGGCTCCATGACTATAAAGTTTGCTTGAATCCTAAGAAATGTTTTTGGAGTCACATCAGGAAAATTGATAGGGTTTATTATATCACAATGAGGGATCTAAGTAGACCTTACAAAGGTCAACTATATTATGGAAATGCCTCCACCAAACAATCTTAAAGAGCTACGATGTCTATAAGGAAAGATCTAGTTTATACGTAGGTTCATTTCTCAATTGGCAGATAAGTGTCACTCATTTACCCATCTCTTGAAGAAAGGGGTAAAATTTTAATGGGATGATGATTTTCAAATAGCATTTTCAAATCTTAAACATACTTGGCCAATCCATCATTCTTATGACCTTGAACATAAGGAAAGCCACTGCTTCTTTATATATAAGCCATGGAACATGCATTTGGGGCACTTTTGGCTTAGCATGATGATCATGATAAGGAACATAGTGTTTATTGTTTAAGTTACACATTGCTAGATTATGAAAAAAATTATGTGCCTATTGAGAAGGCATGTTTAGCTATGGTGTTTGCCACTCAGAAATTGGGACATTATATGTTAAATAAAAAAACTACTGTTATCACCAAGGTAGATCCTCTCAAGTTCCTCTTATCTAAAGTAGCTATTCAAGGATGTATTGATAAATGTATTATGATCCTCAGTGAGTTTGATATTAAGTACCAGAATCAAAAGGCAATCAAAGGACAAGTTCTTGCTGATCAACTTGGAGAAACTCCGATTAAGGCCACTCAACCTCTCAACTTTGACCTTTTAGATGATTTTATGATGATGATAGAACAACCATCATAAGAACCTAAATAGTGGATGCTCTATTTTGATGGATCCTTCACATCTCAAGGGTCTATAGCTAGCATATTATTGATCATGCCACACAAGATTTGATCCCCAAAGCATTTCATGTACAATTTCATTATACAAATAATATGGCTGAATATGAGGCATTGGTTATGTTGTTCCCAAAATCTGTCACTTGTTTTTGTGGACAACATACTGACCATTTTGGTCTTGTAGGCCAAAATGATCTCTTTCTTTCTTTCAAAATGTTCTAAGTAGTTGATTTTTTCAAATATTCAAGCCTTTTCAGCTAAGGAAGTCACAGGTTCAACAGGCAGGCTTTCTTTAAAGGAAGTTCAAAACACTTAAGGCGTTTCCTTAGTGTTTTGAGGATGGTTCAACGCCTAGGTTCAATCAAAAGACTTAACGACGGGCTTCAAAAAATCAGAATGAACCACTATGAATCATTGAATCGTTTAACCTTGAACAAAAATGGTCCAAAGGTTCAAGGTTCAATGAGCTCAATAAGTCTGAAAGACTTAAAGAAAATAAGGAATAAAAGAGCAAAGATTGAACTGTTGAACCTTGAACCAAAAATGAGTTTAAAGGTTCAACGAGTTCAAAGGTTCAAAAGACTTAGACAGACTTAGAAAATCTAGAGAGTTTGAAGCTTCTAAGAAATCAAAGAAATAAGATTGAATCATTGAACCATTGAACCTGGAACCAAGGTGGTTCAAAAGGTTCAAGGTTTAACGAGTTTAATAAGTTCAATAGACTTATAGAATAAAAGGCTTCAAAGAAAGAGAATGAATCATTGAACCATTAAACTTGGAACCAAAATGGTTCAAAGGTTTAAAGGGTTCAAAGAGTTCAAAGTTTGAACGGAAGCTTTGAGGGAGTGGATGAAGCGAAAGATTCTAGAAAGAAGTTCAAAAAAATGGTTCAACCAAAGAAGAAAAAGAAAGTGAATGCGGCCCTTCACAAAAACATTAAACCATTGAACCATTGAACCAAAAGAGTTTAAGGTTCAAGGTTCAAAGTGACCAATGATGTCCCCATGGACATCAATTTTAGGGTAATGGAATAACTATTGGTTTTCGAAAAACCTAAGGACAAGTTCAACAACTAGCCTACAAAGGAGCTAAAAGACCAACAAAAAGGGAGAAGGTAGCCCCAAGAGCTCGGATTGCTTAAGAAGAGACAAAATGTGGCAAGGGGGAAATGACTATAGAAAATTTAGAAATATCTATAAGGGAGTTATTTCTAGTAGGTGGAACAGTCTACCAAGTAGACATCAGGGAACACAAACATTCAAGGATGCAACCTATTTTTATTCATTGAGTAAAGACGAATGGATAGCCGTGTAAGTAGCATTAAGAAGACTAGACAACCCATGTTGAGGAAGGGACATTTACGATAATTTAAAATGCCAAAGTCAAGGCTGATGACCTATTCTAGCATGGCCCTTTCATAGATATTCAAGGCATTCAATTCAGCATGGGCCATTTTCATGAAAAGAAGCACCCAAAGCCTTTCTTGAAATGCTATATATTGTAAACTCCCATTTTGTATAAGGGAGATCTCTTGATTATCAGAAGTGAAGTTCTACCAAAATTGAAAGGCATTCGTGATACTTTGAGCTCAGAATGTTAATCATATTTTTTTAAATGAATGAGAAAGCAAGTGACCTTTCAAACTTTGTGTTGAGATAAGCTTGTGTTATCTAGGAAATTGTTCTTATGTCTGTTTCCTAAATACAGTCTTGTCCATTTAATCAAACGAGCAAAACAAGTGGAAGTAAGCTGGAAGATGTCCTAAAGCCAACTATGGGAGACTTTGTGCTTCTATAAGTGTCTTCAGTCTGTGTTTTGTGTAAAGGATACTAGAGAGACTTTGAGCTCTCTTTATACTTCGTTATCCTTACTCTGTTGTAGTTTTAGGTGTAGACTTTGAGCTACGTTTAATCCTACTATGTTACTTTGTCTTAATCAGTAGAAGAGACAATGAAAGACTTTATGCTTTCATTGGTTTCTATTACTACCTAGAAAGGATTCCTACTGTTTGTTGAATAACATTTTTGAAAGAAAAAAAATGCCTTCAGTAATTACACTAGAATTATCATCTATTCTATGAACATCATCTCTAAAAAAAGAGATATGGATGGTATGATTTCACCCCTGTGTGTATTTTCAGCATATATATAGTATACTATAGTTTATAAGGAACCTCCCCTTGATGAGAGGAGAGTTTTGTCTCAATCTGGTTGTGGCCACCACATCCATTTTGCTGTATAAATCTCTTTATGCTGTGGTTGATGCACATATTTTATAGTTAGTTGGTTGGTGAAAAAATATTCACCCAACAGTTTTTGGTGAATCCATTGGGGAAGAACAAGAAATTTGAAGCCTCAATCTTCAAATTGAAGCAGTTCTAGTTCTTTTCCTTATCCATTTTACACTCTGGAAAATCCACCATACACACGAAGCTGGAGAGATCAAGGTATTGTTGACCCTGTATTTGAGCTTGTGCAGCAAAATAATTTTGATCTTTCCTCTCCACAAACTCACCTTCAGTGAACTAGGAGTTTTCCTCCTACAAACATTAGGTCTCTAATACCAGGCAAAGCTTCTCTTTCCTCTGCTAACAGAGCTTTGTCCATACATATCCCATAGAGATTTATTATCCCTCCTTTCAATAGCCATATCATGGTAGTCGAAGGCCCTTGGGGTAATACTTTTGGTCCACTGAATTTGACCCCACCTCTACATGAGCTACCCCGTAGCTCAAGGAAAAACTTCCCCAAGTTATATGGTGATGGGAAGGTTCATCTTGATGAACATATATCAGCCTTTTGCATAGCCTATGGTGTAATAAGTGTTGAATATGAAGACATTGTAGTCATACTATTTATGGAGACATTGCAAGGCACTATTGTAGACTAGTTTTATCATCTGCAAGCACAAATAGTAACTGACTAGATCACTCTCAAAGCCAAATTTGAGGCCAAGTTCAAACCTGCAAAAGATGCACATGCCTTGTTAGCTTAGATTACACAAATGAAGAAGGAGCCTCATGAACCCATGAGAGACTTCATTGCCAAATTTGACAAGCTGAGGAACAGGATTCCCATAATTGCTCAGTCGACGCCTAAGAATCTCAAATGCTTCTTCATCAATTCTTAGATTCCTAAAGTGAGTTTCTTATTGAGGTAGGCTGGCCACATAGACGTTGTTGCTGCTCAAATTTTAGCCACTAAGGTTGAAGATGACCTTATCTTGGCAGGAAAGATGAGAAGAGATCCTAACAGAGGTAAATCTTCTTCATCTTCTAAATATTTTTATACAAGCACCGCTAATCTGATGGTGCAAAAGCTAACAAATGAATTGCTAGCTCTCAAAAGGAAAATGACACAAGGGATGTCTATTCCTCCTTCTTATTAAGATATACCAAGGAGAACATTTCCCAACCAATCGTATCAGGGTAATGCTGCCAAAAATCAAGGGCAGCCAAACTGCCTTCCTCCCCCACCAGGGAAGCTTGCCATTGAGGTAGCACTAGCTAACTCAGTAGTTAGTTATCTTGAAACTGAATCTAATTTCTCTTTCCAACCTGAGTTGAACCAAGAAGATGATGATAATCTCTTTGTAGAGAACCAAGAAGAATCAGCTGGCGACTCCAACATTAATTTTCTAAATTACCAGGATGAACCTAGAAGTGAAGGTAAAGCATTTGATGGATCATACACTATATTTACCAAGTCCCAGAACCATTCATCTCAACAAGTAGATAAAATGAAAATAGGGGAAGAATCCTGACTAGTAATTTCAATTGCTAAATAAGGAACTTCACTGCCTTTCCAATCAGTGGACTCGGTGATCCCTAAAAAAGTAAGTACCTCAAATATTCCTTCACCTTCTGCTTCAAATTCGCAGACCAGTCCTACACCTAAAAAAAACTAGATTGATGGACTACCTTCCTCTATTTATAATTCATTTTAGTCATTTGATATAATTGACCATGTTAAGAAGGCCAAAATTCAAATGTTTGAGTTCAAATTCTTGCAATCCAACCCTGAGTAGTTGGATAAGTTAATTCAATGCGTCAAGAATAAAACTATCCCTGTAGGACAAGAAATTTTGAAAGCAACTTGTGATCCCCCAAAGAACACACCTACCCAAAATAATCTTGTGATCACTCCTCTAGCCACCCCTAGAAAGGCATAACCGTTTTATGTCTCCCTGCTGATAAACAGTCATCAGTTGAATAATTACATTATAGATTTTGGTGCATCTGACAATGTCATGCCCGCCAAGGTGGTAGAATCTCTTGGTCTCACACTGACTAAGACCTTTGGGATATGTTTCTCTATGGAAAACAAAAATGTGCCTCTACTGGGACAAATCAAAGATGCTCAATTTGTATTTGTAGCTTTCCCAGATAAGAGAATTAAAATGAGAGTCCTAGTGGCTGACATCCCAGCCTCCTACAACATTCTTCTTGGGTGAAATTTTTACAAGGACATTAGTGGAGAATTAAGCATGGACCTGTCTAAGGTGAGGATCCCTGTCAACGGTTTCATGTAAAGGCTACTTCCTATGAAGGAGGCAAAGTACATTGTCACCCAAACATCAGCTCCTAAAGCTCAAATTTTGTTTGAGTCTTTAGGCATGGGTAATTAATTTTTAACTACTGAAGACGTCTCTATTACAATAGATGAAATCTTACTAAGTGACAATCCAAAAAATTTAGATAAGACATCAGAAGAATTGGTAGGGTACATTACACATAAAAAAGATCTTCTCTTCTTGATGAAGAAAAATCTAAAAGAAGATCAAAGTTTGGTGATATTTGGATTCTAGAATTCGATGGCAGCAATGATTCAACTAGTTCTAGAGCTAGAGTTGTTTTAATATCTCCTCAAGGAGATATCTTCCCCTATGCATATAAGTTGTAGTTCAACAACATGAAAAACACTGCTGAATATGAATCACTGCTGCTTAGATTGAAGGCTACTCAGGATAAAGGTGTTAAAATCCTTCATGCCAAAGAAGACACTGAGATGGTGGTTTGTCAGGTGAGGAACCTATACCAAACCAAGAATGAAATATTGTGACATTATCATAATCTAGTGTGAGACTGCATTGAAATCTTTGATGCTTTTAGTATTTCTACCGTGCCTAGAAAATTCAATAATCGGGCAGATGCATTGGCCATCTCCGCAACTCTCTTGGTCCCTCACCAAGATTTCGAAGAAGATAGGTACACTATCGAGTTGGTCTTTCGACCAAGTGTACCTGATAATGATGACCATTGGCAGGTGTTCAATAGTGATAACCAAATCATTGCTTTTTTGAAATAAAGAGATAGCTTTGAAAAGCTTCAATTTGAAGGCAGTGAATCTCCACCATGGGAATCAACTCCTAAGACAAATTCAATAGTTGATGAAGAGTTCCTCCAGCTCAAAGGGAATAAAATTCCCAAAGGATTAGTTTCTCTTGAGAAACTTTTTGACAAGCATGATAGGTTTATTAAGGAATAGTAAATGGATTCTAAATCCTCCAAGGATTTTATCAAATAAATTTGAGTACAGAAGACAATCCAAAAATGGTCAACATTGGGAATTGTTGCACTCCTGATGAGAAACTCAAATTCATTAAACTACTTCACCATTACATTGATGTTTTGGCCTATTCATATGATGATTTGAAATCTCTCAGACTTGAAGAAATCAAGCATGAAATTCCTCTCAATATTGGGTCATTGCCTCTCAAGTAGAAGTAAAGGCGGTACAACCCCAAGATATTAGGCACAATTTTGTCTGAGATACAGAAAATGCTAAATGTAAGGATTATTTTCTCAATCCATCATTCCACTTGGATTGTAAATATAGTCCCTATAAGAAAGAAGAATGGAGAAATTTTATTATATGTTGATTTTAGAAATCTGAATCAGTCATCTTTAAAGGACAACTATCCCCTACCCATCATGGATCAGTTGCTATAAACAATGACTAGCATTGAGATGTTATCAATGTTAGATGGATTTTTAGGATATAATCAAGTGGAAGTTGGTGAAGTAGACCAACATAAGACCACCTTCACAACACCTTGGGGCACCTTTGCATATCACAGAATGTCTTTTGGCTTGATCAATGTTGGCGCCACCTTCCAAAGAGTAATGGATCTTACTTTCAGAAATGAAATAGGTAAGTTCATTATGGTATATCTTGATGACCTGACAGTCTTTTCTAAGCATCGTCCTAATCATGTGCATCATCTACAACAATTGCTAGAGTGATGTAGGCAGAATGGTATGTCTCTTAATCCCAAGAAGTTAATTTTTGGGGTTACCGAAGGGAAACTTTTTAGTCACATTGTGTCTCAAGAAGGTATAAAGATCGATCCAAAAAGGGTCAAATCCATTCAAGAGATTTCACTTCCTACCAGTAAGACTGCAGTTCAATATTTCTTTGGAAAGCTAATTTTTTTGTGAAGGTTCATTCCTAAATTCACAGAGAAAACTTGCCACATTGTCAAAATGATGAAGGGAAAAGCCACTTTCAGCTGGACTGAATAAGGCAAGTCAACATTTCAAGACATCAAGGAAGTTATCGCCCATGTCCCAATTCTAGTTTATCTTGATTACACCAAAGACTTCATGATGTATAGCTATGCTTCTAAACATACACTTTCAACCATCTTAGTTCAACAAAATAAAGAAGGTGTAGAATCTCTCATATCTTTCATGAGTTGTCCTCTCAAAGCTCATGAGCTGAAGTATTCAATCATAGATAAGCATGCCTTTGCTATGATAAAGGTAGTAAAACACTTCCATTTTTACATCTTGAACTCACACACTATTTCTCTTGTTTCTGACAAAATAGCCAAGTCCATACTAACTCAGCAGGAGTTTGGGACCAAAAGGGGCAATTGGATTGCCAAAATCCAGGAGTTTGATCTTGTTATCAAACCAATGAGCTTGTGTGGGGAAAGGGCCTCCGTCAATTAATTGCTGATAATATACAACAAGAAGTAGAGTATGAAGAAATAAGAGTTGAAGACATGCCAACAGTTCTCTTTGTCACCACTATAAATGAGCGGTATTCGAATATTGCTCATTTCCTTACCTATGGTGAGTGTATTGCTCACTTGTCTCATAAAGAAAAGAGGACTATTAAGTTGAAAGCTTCTAATTTTGTCTTGTGGGATAACGGTCTGTATAAGAAGAATCTTGATGGGGTATTCCTTCACTACGTGGATAAAGTGCATCAAAACAAACTTTTAGAGTCCTTCCATAATTTGGCTTGTGGAGGACATTTTTCTGTACCTGTGACTGCCCATAAGATTCTACAAGCTAGATACTATTGGCCTACTCTATTTCAAGATTCATATGCTTGGGTGCATAGATGTGAGCTATGTCAATAGTTCATTGGCAAACCTAAGTTAGCCGAGTTACCTCTCAAGCCTGTGGTGATAAAAGATCCATTTCAGCAATGGGTGATTGATTTTATTGGTACTATAAATCTATCTTTGAGTGCTAGACATGATTATGTCCTTATAGCCACATACTACTTTACCAAGTAGGTGGAAGCCATTCTAGTCAAGCATGCCACTTTAGAGGTGGTATGTAATTTCCTTAAGGAAAACATCATTTCCAGGTTTGGGGTCCCAAATAAGATTGTAACAAACAATGCAGCCTATTTCTCTTCTCACGAGATTACCCAGATCTATTACTCTTATGAGATTATTCTCTCCCACTCTTCTGACTGTTATCCATAAGGAAATGGTCAAGTAGAATCAAGAAACAAGAACCTGGTGACCATTATTAAGAAGCTGGTAGATGACAATTAAAGAACTTGGCATAGAGCATTGCTTGATGCTTTATGGGCATACAGAATTACACCCAAGAGGGCGATAGGTATGTCCCCATTCCAAATTCTATATGGTCTTAATGCAGAGATACCAATCACCCTATAATTATCAGCGTTAAAGTTAGTAAAGGCAGTGGAAGATTCAAATTTTGAAAGTTCCATCGACAAAAGGATCATGTGCTTGACTGAGCTTAATGAGCAACGAACTATGGTGGTGGACTGAATTGCTATGCATCAAAGTCTAGTGAAGAGACTCTTCGACTAGAAAGCAAGGATCAGTGATTTTTAGGTTGGAGATCAAGTCTTGTTGTGGGACAAGAGGAGAGAACCAAAAGGAATGCATGGAAAATTAGATTCCCTGTGGAGAGGCCCATTTGCCATTCATCGTTTATATGGTGAAAATAGTTTTTTGCTAAAATATCAAGATGGAATGCCATTTACTCTAACTCATAGTGGGTAGCATCTAAAGTACTTCAATCCTTAAAGTATCAGATAAGTCTATTAAAGTATCAGATAAGTCTATTGGTACATTTGTATAATCTTTCTTTATTTTGTTTTTTTCATTTTTGGTGCCATTGGTTTTTGGTGCCTTTTTTTTGGGTAATCATGAATCCGTAGCCCAATAACATAGATGAAGGCACTAAGATTCTAGTTTCTACTCCCTTCGATTACTTCAGTTTTCAATCAATGGAAGTTCCCCAACTGGAGCCAGCTATTATTCCTAAAATCCATCACTTGTTTTTATGGACAACATACCGACCATTTTAGTCCTGCAGGCCAAAATGCTCTCTTTCTTTCTTTCAAAATGATTTGAGCAGTTGAGTTTTTCAAATATTCAAGACTTTTCAGCTAATGAAGTCATAGGTTCAACAGGTAGGCTTTCTTCAAAGGAAGTTCAAAACACTTAAGGCTTTTCCTTAGTGTTTTGAGGATGGTTCAATGCCAAGGTTCAATTAAAAGACTTAACGACGGGATTCAAATAATTAGAATGAACCATTATGAATCATTGAAATGTTGAACATTGAACCAAAATGGTCCAAAGGTTCAAGGTTCAATGATTTCAATAAGTTTGAAAGACTTAAAGAAAAGAATGAATAAAAGAGCGAAGATTGAACTGTTGAACCTTGAACCAAAAAAGAGTTCAAAGGTTCAACGAGTTCAAAAGTTTAAAAGACTTAGATGGACTTAAAAAATCTAGAGAGTTCGAAGCTTCGAAGAAATCAAAGAAATAAGATTGAATCGTTGAACCATTGAACCTTGAACCAAAATGGTTCAAAAGGTTCAAGGTTCAACGATTCAATCTTATTTCTTTGATTTCTTCGAAGCTTTGAATCATTGAACCGTGAACCAAAATGTTTCAAAAGGTTCAAGGTTCAAAGAGTTCAATAAGTTTGATAGACTTAGAGAATCAAAGGCTTCAAAGAAAGAGAATGAACTATTGAACCATTGAACCTAGAACCAAAATGGTTCAAAAGGTTCAAAGAATTCAAAGTTTGATCAGAAGCTTCTGTGAGTGGATGAAGCGAAAGATTCCAAAAAGAAGTTCAGAGAAATGGTTTAACCGAAGAAGAAAAAGAAAGTGAATGTGGCCCTTCACGAAAACATTGAACCATTGAAGCTTTGAAACAAAAGAGTTCAAGGTTCTAGGTTCAAAGAGGTTCAAAGTGACCAATGACGTCTCTGTAGATGTCAATTTCAAGGTAATGGAATAACTATTGGTTTTCAAAAGACCTGAGAACAAGTTCAGTGACCAGCCCAAAAAGGAGTTGAAAGACCAGTAGAAAGTGAGAAGGTAGCCTTGAGAGCTCGGATTGCTTAGGAAGAGACAAAACATGGCAAGGAAGGGGGAAATGACTATAAAAAATTCAAAAATATATGTAGGGGAGTTATTTCTAGTAGGTGGAACAGTCCACTAGGTAGACATCAGGGAACACAAACATTCAAGGATGCAGCCTATTTTTCTTTGTTGAGTAAAGGCAAATGGAGAACCATGTAAGTATCATTAAGAAGACCAGACAAACCATGCCGAGGAAGGGACATTTGAGATAATTCAGAATGCCAAAGTCAAGGTTGATGACCTGTTCTAGCATGGCCCTTTCATAGATATTCAAGCCATTCATTTAAACATGGGTTATTTTCATGAAAAGAAGCACCCAAAGTCTTTCTTGGAATGCTATACATTGTAAACTCCCATTTTGTATAAGGGATATCTCTTGATTATCAGAAGTGAAGCTCTATCCAAATTCAAATGCATTCTTGAGACTTTGAGCTTAGACTATTAATCATATTTTGTTAAAAGAATGAGAAAGCAAGTGACCTTTCAAACTTTGTGTTGGGATAAGCTTGTGTTATTTAGGAAATTATTCTTATGTCTATTTCCTAAATACAGTCTTATCCATTTAATCAAACAAGCAGAACAATTAGAAGTAAGCTAGAAGATGTCCTAAAGCTAATTATGGGAGACTTTGTGCTACCATAAGTGTCTTCAATCTATGTTTTGTGTAAAGGATACTAGAGAGACTTTGAGCTCTCTTTATCCTTCGTTATCCTTTACTCTGTTGTAGTTTTAGGTGCTAACTTTGAGTTACATTTAATCCTATTGTGTTACTTTGACCTAATTAGTAGAAGAGACAATGAAAGACTTTGTGCTTTCATTGGTTTCTTGTGGTTTCTGTTACTACCCAGGAAGGATTCCTATTATTTGCTGAATACCATTTCTAAAAGAAGAGAAATGCCTTCAGTAATTACATCAGAATTCTCCTCTATTTTGTGAACATCATCTCTGAAAAAAGAGAGATGGATGGTATGATTTCACCCCTGTGTGTATTTTTAGCATATATATAGTATACTATAGTTTATAGGGAACCTCCCTTTGATGAGAGGAGAGATTTGTCTCAATCTTGCTATGGCCACCACATGTATTTTTATATATAAATATCCTTATGCTATGGTTGATGCACCTATTTTTCTGTCAGTCAGCTGGTGACAAAATATTCACCCAACATGTTGCAAGGCTCTATCTTGCTATATAATGGGATATTCAAATCTTAAAGGTATATGGAGATTCATAGCTAATCATAAATGTAATAACTAAATAATATTAAACAAATGGTGACAAGCTTGTTCCTTACAAGCAAATTATCTATAACCTCAAAACATATTTTAAATCTCTATAGTTTGAGTAAGTTCTATGAGTCAACAACAGATCTACCAATGCCATGGAAATAATTGGTTCCATGTTTCAAATGCATGATAGTGTTTAAGAGTATTAATTCTTGATTGAAAATCTTCTTTAGTTAGCACATGTTCTATTAGATTTAGAGAGGATATGCACCATTGCTGATCTTAATCCCTCACCTGAGCGACCATGGTACCAAGATTTTTATAACTATTTCCATACTCATGTATTCCCTGTTGACCTTTTCAAAAACCAACAAAAACTATTCATCACTTAACATGTTATATCCTCCTTTTGAACATGTTTTATCATAAAGGATATGATGGAACACTTCTTCATTGTTTATCATTGGGAGAATCCAAGATGACGCTAAAGGAGGTTTATGAAGGAATGTGTGGGGCCCATACCAATGGTGTAGTCCTAGTAAAGAAACTCTTCAGAATAGGCTATTATTGGCCCAAAATGGAGACAAATGCTTGTAATTACATAAAGAAGTGTGGTCCTTATTAGCAACATGACAACTTGATACATGCACCTTACTTACCATTACAACCAATCACAACACCATGGCCATTCTCAATATGGGGTCTTGATCTCATTGGGAAAATTAGCCCGACATCTTTAACTGGCCATAAACACATTTTGACCGTAACCAAGTACTTTAACAAGTGGATTGAGGCCATTCCTCTCACTTATGTTACCAGGAAACAAATAGCCAAAGTCATTCATTACCATATCATTTGTTGATATGGCATCCCAACCTGTATTATATCCAATAATGGCTGATCCTTTGTGAACCATGATGTGAAATATATTTGTGCAAAATTCAAGATCAAGCATAAGAAATCTACTCCATATAACCCACAAGGCAATGGACAAGTTGAGGTGTCAAATAAAACCATTCTAGCCATCTTAAAGAAGATTTTCAATGATGTTGGTCATAATTGGCACTTAAAACTCTTTCTTGCCCTTTGGGCTTATAGAACCAATCATCACACCCAAATTGGAGCTACTCCATACTCCCTTATTTTTGGCACTAAAGCTATCATCTTAGTTAATATTGAGATCCCATCATTAAGAATATCATTGGAGCACATTGACGATGATGAAGACTATAGAGCCTCATGGCTACAAGAACTAGAGATTCTTGATGGTAAGTGTTTGGCTACCCTAGAAAACTTTTAGGCCTATCAGAATATATTACAAAGAAGCTACAAAAAATTCATAATACCTTGAGAGTTTGAGATTGGTGACTTAGTTTTGAAAGATAACTAGAAGAACATGAACACTAAAGCCAAAAAGAAAGCCAAGTTTTAGCCTAATTGGTTGGGACCATATATTTTCATAGCAACCTATGGATCAGGAGCATATCAATTGGTTAAACCCAATGGTGAAGAAATTTTAGAGCCCATGAACATCATACACTTTAAGAGGTTATACGCATGAATAGCTTTGAACTATTGTCTATAAGATCCCTGACTTGAGGGCAACTTGTGATAACATAATTTTATCCCACCCTTTTATACTACCCTAGTCTACTTTTCATGATTCCAGATAGTAAAGGCTTTGAATCCTTGGCATTCTGAACACATTATTCATCCTATTCTAGATTACTCTCTTCGAGAAGCATATTATTTGTTGTCTAGGGCATGTTATAAGCTTGAAAACTTTTTATCCCTTGACCAATTATGATCTTGATTATGTCTCATGAACATTATGAACATCCTCAGTAGCAATTCTATAAATTAGTTTAGCCAAGATAATATTGTACAACTTCAAACAAGTAAACAAAAACATCTTCTCAATTATAGACTATTGCTACACTGTTACAGATAGGTGAATGCATATACTTCTTTTTTACTTCAGGTTGCACATTATTCTATATCACATTTACTGATATTTATTGTTTTATCACGATCCTCACTCTCACTGATTTGTGATTGTGGGCCATTGTAGCTAGCTTAGTTATCTTATTGGAACCTCTACTCTCAAGACATGCATCTCCTTGACTAGATGGTCCCACCTAGTGTATATTTTATCCCAAAAACACAAAAAATATTAGAAATAATTTGAAAATACAAAAATCATTAGAAAATGATCCAAAAAAGAATAAAAACATTATCTCATGCTTCTATACATTTTTACATTCCCATTCTAGCATGCTACGCTATTACCATTTTGCAAGCATAAAAAGAATAGGTCATTTCATCTTGTCCCATACACTTGCCATTTTTTAAGATCATTATTTCTCATCTCATCAACTTCTTGTTTACTAGACCATTCTTATTTTTTTATCGTATCTTCCATTTCTTCTATAACATTAATCATGCTGGTCTGATCATCATTTTTATTCTATCCCATTTCTTGGGAGAAGTACATTTGGCCTAAAGTCCACTTATCTTATACATCTGGAGTTAGCTCAGTCAACCCCTTCCTTTTCTTCTCTTCCCCCATTTCTTCTATTATTATTCCTCTTTAATTAGGGAATAATTGTCATGTTATTATTTTTTGTTATGATGTGGTGGAAAGTAATGCCTCTACCATACATACCTGAACATTTGTCTTTACACCACACTAAGTTGGTTTTTGTTTGTGTGCATTTATTTGTGTTTTATTCATATTTTGTTGTGCTTTTGCACCTCTCCTTTTCTCCTTTTATTACTTCTTGTCTCATCTTGGTCTTGTGTTTTCTTGATATTTTTTGCTTATCTCTTTTGTGTTTCAGAACATCTTGATGATTCACATGGATCTTGATTGTTTATATCTTGATCCTATGTTATTACGTTGTTCTTCGATGATTTTATTTATTTGAGTGTTGTTGGTGTCTTATTTTTTTGTTTAATTTTGCTTTTCTCTTTTATTTTCAAGAATGCCTTGATGGTCCACATGGATCTTGATTATTCATATCTTGGTCTCATGTCATTAAGACATTCTTGCCTTTTATTTTTAAACATTTTTGTTTCTACTTAAGATCATATCTTGATTTCAAGTTAGGTTCATTTATGTTTATGTTTTTCTTTGTCTTTGCTTTTTTGTTGAAATGCAAATCATTGTAACTCTAGTTTTGGTCATTGTTTTACCATTATCCTTAGTTATAGGTATTCACATTTGAACTGACTCAGTGCAATTGGAATCTTATGTCATTCTAATTTATTCATACTTATGATGCCTAATTTATTTTTCTATAGCAAGCACTTTATTCTTAGGTCTCAAAGTCTTAACATCAACATCAGCTCCAATGAATGATTCTCATGTACACTTTAAAAAACCTAGGCTCATGATATGGAATTAGGCTTCTAGGTAACATGCATTTCAGGCTTCTTTGTCTATGCTTAGATGTGCATCTCTTTGCATAAATTGTGAGTCTAATCAATTATTGGTCATTTTTCATCATTTCTCATTCAATTCTCTCCCAAACTTGGGTGAAGTATATTGGCCTAAAGTTCATGTTAGAACACGAGTCCATGGAAATATGTAGGCAACACTCAATCTTTAATGGGGTCAGCTTAGCTATCTCCATTCTTCTTTTCATCTCTCTCATCACTTTGTGCATTCTCATATGGTTGGTTTTATATGGATTTTTAAGCCATTAACCCATCACATGTACGCTTGCACCCGCTCACTTTAACCTATCTTTTTGGTTATATCATTAAGCTATTTTTCTTACCAATTGCCCATGCTGGGGCACAACATCTACACAATATTAGAATCAAATCAATCTTATAGGGGTAAATCATTATTTATTTTTTATCAATGATTAAAATTTTCCCTACTGGGGTATAACTATTTTATCATGATCACATTTTTTCTACTGGGGTCCTTATTCTCTTCTCTTTAGAGACCCTATTCTAGTGGTGATTCCCTTCTTGAAGTAGAACATTCTCTCTTTTCCTCTAATTCCAAGATCTACACACTAATGCCCATTATGGCACTATTTTAGTGTATAACTTGTCTTAGGATTGATCAATGTCATAAGCACGCAACTTATACTCTCAAATTGGGTATGTTTAAAGTGTATCCCTTACATTTATGGATTATATCTATCCTATTCCCCCCATATTTTGGGGCATATTATACTCCTAATTATGTTTTGATCAATGATGGTAATCACATGTGCAAGTATTAGCTCATTTAGATATGATCTACTCTATGGGTTAGTCTCTCACTTTCTCTCTCTTTTTGAGAGTCCATCTTTTTCTTCCATCCTAGTATGTCCTCTCAAGGGGGCATCATGGGTCTGTTCTAATTTCTTATTGACAACTCTTTTTCTTTGAAAAGATGTTACTTCACCTGAATGTCTAGCTATGCCTTCTCAAATAGGGACAAAATGTAGACATCCAATTCCTAACACCATTTGTGTTGAAATTATCAATCTTACTCAAATTGCACTCAAATGCACATTTTAGGTCAAAATACATAAAACACCCTAAATGGGTCAAACTTGTCACTTACAAGTGCTAGTTTAGGTCAAAGTATCCCTAAATAGGGCAATGCATTTTATGGGTCACCTAACTTTGATGAGATCGTTTCGAGTCAAAATGACAATTTCACCATTTAGTGCTCTAGATCACTCTTTTATTCTAATTAATTGGTGCACATCATGTACCTTTGTTATTTGGTGTTAGCAACATCTTAAATGGGAATACAAATCTAATGCATCTAACATCACCTTTCAGTTCCTCTCCAGTCAAATTACAACCTAGTTATATGAGTTTCTAACCATTTTGATTAATTATGCACCAATTTCCAAAGAATCACACTAAACTTGATTAAACTTAAGCTAATTAATCCAACTTAAGAGCTTAAGTAATAATTCCATAGATCCTTTGAATATCTCATTATTGGAAATTGATTTTGAACATCTACATCACCTAGTGACATCATCTATGGGGTGGCATCCATCAAGCCATAAGTGCATAAAATATTAGGATTATGGGTCACCCATGCCTAGTTAATGCCTCCCATGCCTCTTTAATTCTTATTTATCTTGAGGATATTTATGAGTTTAATTCCAAATATTAGGATTATCCATGGCCACACATCTCAATCTTGAGATGGATGGTCATGGTTGATCCTGACCAATCTCAAAAATATATAAATAGAGAGGCCATGGATATGAATTTTAAGCTTGATTTATTCAAAGTTATTATGAAAAATTGTCTCCACAATCCTTTACAATAGACCATTAAAATTAGTTACAAAGCTTCATTGATAGGCTATTTTAGTGATTTGGAATCATGAACCTGGGTTTTATGGAGTGTTCTTGAGACATTGGAGGAGTTTGCCAACTTTGTTGACAAAGACAAGGATGTTTGATCAAGGGAGAACATGATTTTGAGCCACATAGGGTATGGTGAATCCATTTGTGAAGGTAATATGATGTTTATTGCTTTCATTTGTTTCTTATTTATCCTTCATAATTCCCATAGGAATAGATAGGCTTAGTTAGTTAGTTCTTTATGCATTTTTCATGATTTATGAAATAATGTTTGACTAACTTGGTTTGTAATCCTCTCTATAGGAATCACCTATTAAGCTATATAACTTAATTACCCATCTCTACCCCTTACAGTTCTCTTGAATTACTCATTTGAACTTCACTATGTTTCTACACTTAGAGATGAGAAACTTCTCTTCAGGGATGCATCTGACTGCCTAAATTTTTTGAACTTGGGGCCTAATGAAAAGTGGATGAGGTATAATCTAAAATTTATATGCCCATATAGATGTGTCCTTAAATATGATTTTTGTATTATGATAATGAGTCAAAATATACACCTCCCACTGACCAAATTTTGGTCTGCTAATAAACATTTCGCTGTGAGAAAACTATTTGCTATGTATCCCTCATCCTAAGTGGGATAAAATAATCAAAAGGATAATTAGAGGACTTATCCATGTAACTTTAGGAGCTGATGGTTCATTTCTACCCCTCATAGTTCTCCTAAAACACTCACATGAAATTTTATTTGTTTCTACAATCAAGGACGAGAATATTCTCTTAAGGGATGCATTAGACCACCTACAAATTTCAATCCTAACACCTGATGGAGAGTATAAAAGGGATATTACAATGATTAGATACCCATCTAGATGGGTTTGTGTATATGGTTCATTTATTGGGATAGCAATTAAAAATATGTCTTTCACTAACCAAATTTTAGTCTACTAAGAGACATTTGGTTATGATAGAAAACTTATTTCCATGTTTCCCTCATTCTTAATGGGATGAAATCATCTAGAGAGTGTTTATAGGACTTTCCCTTAAATCTGTAAGAGCTAACAACCCATGTGTACTCCTCACAAATCTCTTACAACTCTCACTCAAAGTTTGCTATATTTTTACACTCAAGGATGAGAAGCTTCTCTTTAGGGATGAGTCTGACTACTTGAAACTTTAGACCCTAGGGCCTAATAGAGAGTGAAGGGGGGTACTAAAAATTTTATACACCCATTTAGGTACATCCAACCTGATGGTTAACTGATTGGGCCAGTGATTCAAAATATATGCCTCTCATTGACCAAATTTTGTCCCTCTAGAGACATTTAGCTGTGAGAGAAAACTTACCACCATGTATCTCTCATCCTGAGTGAAACCAAATCAACAAGGGGTGTTTAGAGGACTATCCCATGAAATTTTATAATTTGATATCCCATATCTACCCCTCATAGTGTAGTTACAAGAATCTAAATAGAACCACTAGTGTTTTGTAGGGGGGTACACAACATACTTAAACAAACCACTAAGAGGCAAGAAGGCTCAAGGCTTCTATGGGCTATAGGAGATCTATTGTGGCTATCCATTTTAATAGCTTGCACCAAGTTATAGATAAAATTGTAAACCAGGTTAGGTCTATCATGATAAATCACACAAAGGAAATAGGTATCTCTAGCAGATCTAACCATAATAAATAAAGTAGCTAAGATTAGATGATTGATTGCATACAAATTTTAGAAATAACCATGCCAAATAAAGAGAGCTAACAAATGATGTGTAAACATAGAAGTAGAGGCACTTTCAGGCCAAATGAAAGATGTTTTAAGCAACAAAGATTTTTTTGAGAAAGGGTTAAAGAGTATGCTTGATCTAAGTTTGAGCTATCTTTCACTTTCAAAACTATTTTTTTGTAATAATGCAATGTTCTAGTTTAGCAAGAGAGAGAGAATGTTTATGCAACTTGTGTAGTTTATTTTGAGCATGTAGAATTCTATTATACAATGAGAAATGTTTCCAAAGAGAGCATGACATGTAATGGTCAATATTTAAATTAATAAAATTATTCTTAACCACCTACAAATCTAAGAAAGTTTAGAAACTATTCTAAGCAATACTCTAAACAAGATAAATCACTAAAACAAATCAAACCCAAGCATGTATACTAATGCAAATAAACAAGAATTTCAATTTGAAAAGTAAAGTGCCCTCATATCAAACTCAAGAAATATGTGCATAATTTCTAACAACCAATTATCGAAGCTAGGAAGTACGAGAGGAAGAGGATCAGGATGTGTGTGAGTTGAGTCCAGACCAAGAGCTAAAGGCTATGGAAGAGGTGAAAGATAAGCTTCCAATCTATGGAAGATATAATGTAAGGAGCATAAAAGATTTGTGAAATGGATTTATGAGGGGGAAAGGAGAAACCCACAATATTTAGGAACACTATATATATCAATGTGAATCACCAAGAATAACTGCAATAGAGTAGGGCATCCCCTGTCATAATGAAAGCTATTGTGCCAAGCACTAACCAAGAGAGATTCAAAGAGGAAGCTACGATTTGAGTGTGATAATAGAGTGGAAAGATTAGAGAAATAATGTAAGAAATATTTAAGAGAGAGGGAAGACTCACATAAATGAGGAAAAAGGCATATATCTCAACCCTCATCCACCAACAAGCCAAAAACTAGTTGTTTCTAGTTGTTTGGGCCCAAATAGGGCACTTTTTCATTCATTGTACTTAGATTACATCTTAGAACATGAATTTTGTGAAGGAAACATGTGGCTTAGGCCATGGGTTTGCTCTTTAAGCCATGGCTTAGGCCTAGAGGGCACCTAGGGTGGTCAACAAGATTTTAAAAGTACCTTAGGGGTCCCTAGAAAGCCTATCTAGCATGAGAAAGGACCAAGATGGATTGAAGATGTGTAAGGGATGAGAATAACATATGGAAAAGGTCTAAGAAAGTGGAAAATGTTTTTAATTGGGATAACTAGCATTTGTAGTCTACACATGAACTGATGTGTAATCATAGGATGAGTAGGGTCATGGGAAGTATGATTACATATGCCCTTGAGGTATAAGCAGTTGATGTTCAAATGACCAAGGAGTGACGTGAAATACATAAAAGCCACACAAAGACCAATGAAAGTAATAAGTAAATGGATAAAAGAGAATATTACCTACACTTACCAAATAAGGATGGTAATGGAAGAAGTCAATTGCATGATCCATGGGTGAGAATGTAAATGCTACATAATCTAAATCCAACTCTAGTTTTAGCTCTAGCTCCATCTCTAGCTCCTACAAAGAAGTGACACAATTGATATCAAAACAAATCATACTATCTAGAATGACATTCATTAAGGTGTTTGTTAGGTTGTGGAGCTAAAAGCTTCACTAATGCAGACATGGAGAAGGCCATTGGAGGGGTTGCTGAAGGTTGTTGAGTGTCAGAGCAACTGGCGTCGGTCTGATCAGCCGATGTCGACAGGATAGTGAAGAGAAGAAACTGACGTCGGTCAGGGTTCGGCCGATGTCGGTCACCTCCAGGCAGACAGGGACTGACGTCGGTCGCCTGTGTGGTTTAGACTACATTTATTACGGGCAGTTAGCTAACGAACCAAGTGTTTGCATGATGAGAGCTATTTTTAGACTGAGAGCTACGGATCTAATTATTGTAATTAAATGTTTAATTATTGTTTGGATGAGATCTATATAATATACTCATGGTTGTATTGGAAACGTGTGCTAGTTTGAGTTGAGCAAAGTTAGCTCCTTCTGTGTGTGAAGCAAGCAAGGGTGTTCCTCTTAGTTCCACAGCAGTGCCAAGTGTAGGTACTGGTTTTGGAGAATCAGAAGGGTTCTTCAGGTGTGTAGGATCTTGGTCACAGGTGAGCATGGCATTTATAGGAGATCTGCATGGTAATTAAGATCATTGATCTGCAGGTGTATGTGTGTGCAAGGTCAAGGTTCATAGGTGTGCAGAACCAGGTTGATTTGCAGGTGTGCAAGATCAGATAGGATAGCAACACAACAGGGAGCAGAATCAGGCAGGATCTACTTGGAGTACAGGTGTGTACTCAGAAAGAGCAAAGAGGAAGGCAAGGGAGTTCCTTCCATAAGTATGGTCTATTGAATTTCAAGTTGTTGCAGGTTCATGGGAGATCTACTTGAAGTACCTTGAGCACTTGTGGAGTGCGTGGAGCACTTGTGGTGTGCGTGGAGCACTGGAGGTGAACACCAACTCTGTGTTTGAGTTGTGTGTTGGGTCCTGAGAGAGAGAGCTTTGAGGAGAGAATTACTGTTCACTTGAGGTGTGGGAAGCCTCTGAAGAGGTGGTGGAAAAGAAGTGGCATCTTCTTTATTGTATTCTTTTCTGTATAAGTATTAATACAAGTTGTGTATTGTCTCTCATATCATGTGTTATTTCTGAATTCTAGTTACTTGTGATTCTGGTTAATTTCTGCATATTAAGTTGCTTGGTTTGGTAATCAATTGTGTGCTTCCGGTGTTTCATGCATCCTGACAGTGTCAACCCTAGTGTTTTCCCTATGAGGGATATGGGTGAACTAGACATCCTCAAAGAAGGAGAGAAAATCATACATTGCTTTGAAGAGGGGGAAAAACTTAGAGCTAAGGATGACCCATACACCAATGTTATAAGACACAACTAACAGTGAGTTGAAAAACAACTACACGTAACACACACTAGCACATGAGCATTGGTAAAATCACAAATGATTGCATGATACTCAACTATATTATTCATCTCATTAGTAAGGAGGTAACCAATTGCAATAAACCTATAGCTCTATGGGTCATTGATAATCCAAGTGGCAGTGGTGGGTCCTGTGTTACCTTGACTACTACCATCCATGTGAATAATTACTGAGAGGTATAACATGATGGGGGTTAAGGATGCAAGAATATTCTATGAAAGGATTATCTTGACATAGATCAGGATAAGTGAGTTACATAAGGGATACAAATAACACAATCAAGTTGTAATCGAGTGGTGAAGACCAACACTGATTATGGTGTGAGGTGAAGGGTGGTAGGATGTCCATGAAGGGATGAGGATTAATCAGTAAAGATCAGAGTAAGTCCTAGATTAACCATAACCATGAATCCACACCTACAATAACCACATATGAGGGAGAGGGAGTTAGTAGGGACCAACTATGAATGAGCCAAAATGCTACTAACTAAAATATGAAGAGAGATCAACTTGTACCCTAAGGTGGACCCTAGAAAGGAGTACAAAGGCCTAATAGGCTAGAAGACCTGGGGTACAAAAGACTATAATGGTCCCAAAACACACCCAAAGAGGCCTCAAAGAGATTAAAAGACTTTGTTATTGCATTTGGAATGAGCCAAAACCCTTAAGATGAAGGTTCTAAGGTTCTAAGAGAAATAATGGAGTGAAATAGAGGCCCATAAAGGGTAAAAATAAGGCTCTAGGCCCAAGTTATATCCTACTTGGGCAAAACCATGGTCTAAACCATTGTCAAGCCATGAGGGCCATGGCTTGGCCCACTACTAGGCTATGGTTTATCCTAGAAACCTACGTCCTAGGCCAAAAAGGGCAAAAAATAAGCTTGAGGAGCTCGGTAAAGCCCAAAACTAGCCTAAAAAGGTTGAGAAGGGAGGGAGGCAAGAAAAATAATTGTTGAGCTTTGAAAAACATGTTTTTCTCATCACACTATCTATACAACTAATCTAGGTTCATGTTGCTTTATCATGTAGATGTGAGGAGGAGTCAGGGTGCTAGATGCAATGAAGACATCTCAGGCAGTAGAGCCACTACGATTGTGTGGGGGTCAAATGTGAGAGAGTGTCTCAATGCCAACCATAATGAGGGGTGAAGAGGGGTGTTCGGAGGTCCTTGATAGATGAATATTAGCTAGGGAAGGTTGGAGAAATTTTTAAGTAACCACAACCACTAACCCACACTACCTATAGGTACTACAATAAAGAAGAGAGGGAATCTATAGAGGGATAAATACCAACAAGTAGTAGCTTGACCAACTAAAAGAAACAAAATAATCTTCTTCTATCCTGAGATGTATCCAAGGAGGAGTGTACAAGCCATATGACTAAGGAGACCCATAAGGGTCTGATGATGGATGCCATGAGAGGGGAAATCTATCGAGTAAGGGCCTAATGAGGGTATTTTGATAAGCTTTAAGGCTCACCAAAGTACCATATGCCCAGGCTCAAGACTGACCCCAAGGATAGGGCACCACTTCACCCTAACTAGAAGCCTACCCATAAGGTAGGCTGATACTTAACCTACAAAAAGGCCAAATAATAGAGCAAAGGTGAGAAGAAATAAATGGAGGATCCATATTCTTAAGTTCACCAGTCATGACCTAAAACATAGGAGTGTTGAAGGTGGATTCATTATTGATGAACGAGACCTCTAAACCCAAACAAGTAAAAGGATGGTGGTGTATATGATATATGAGCATAAGACTATTGTAAGATCTCCTCTCATTTATTAGGTTGTGTGCTATATTATGGATGCCACAACACTCAAGATCAGACTCAACAACTCTAGAAATAATCATAGGAGATGCATTGAGAGAGTCGATACTCTAATGGGAGAAAAATAAAATGAGGGGAAGTTTAACATCTAGGGAGAAATATCAAAAGAGGTCTTTGAGAATGGAAGAACCACCATATATATTTAGGGTAGGAGAAGGAGTTAGCTAGCATGTGACAAAATCTAAAGGAGTGAATGCTTCTCAATAGTTAGCTAGATCACAACATTCATCCTTGAGAAAATGAGACTCAGAAGTAAGGGGTGTGTGAGAGTCTACAGATCCCCATGAGGAGATAACTAAAGCCTCACCTGAGGTCTTTGTCTTTACATAGAATAATGCCCAAAGAAATGTATCAAGCTCTATGGTATGAACCTCACCTTCATGCATGAATTGAACCATTCAAAATGTGGATGATGCAATGTCCTACATGGCAGCAGTCTAAGGATGTCCAAGAATCATGTTGGAATGAAATATCCAAGTCTAACACACACAAAACAATCCTAACTATCTTGGGACTAAACTTGACTTAGAGCTTCATGTTTCCCATTGATGCAACTATGTCATTATTAAAACCAAAATAGTTTTGGTGAGACTCAGATAGCTTATTTTGATTGATCCCATGCTCATTGAATGCACGTAGAGGTATGATATTCAATGCATCTCCTTCATCAATGATAGACCTATTAACATGACATTTATTGATATAGGTCTTGATATAGAGAGGGAATTGAGCCCTCTTTATGAAGTGTCTAGAAAAGAGGTAGGGTCACAATATAGGATGGGAGAACAAGGGTGCTCAGATGTGTTGTAATTGAATAAAACTTCAAAATCATCCCATAGTGGACCCTCATGAGAGAGTCTAATCTTTTTAAAGATGAGGCCCCTTTACTCAAGGCCAAGGTGAAGAAGTTCCTAAATGGAGATCCCAATTGAGAGGCCCTGTAACTCCTTTATGATAGAGTTAGGATGTTGTCTAGCTTAGAGAGGGATGTTACACTAAAAGTCAAATCTAATTATAGGATTCCTTACCCCCGTGGGCTAGATTTGAGGCCCAACACCACTAGTCTCTCCAATAAGGTTGGTGACCTGACCTAGGCACATGTTGATAAAGCACTCATACCCAACATAGGCTATGCTAATCGTATTAATGACCTTTCTAGTTTCATGCTTGGCTTTCCCTCTTGGGTTAGCCTAAAAAGAGGAGTCAAAAGAGGTGGAAAATAAAGAAGGAGAATGAGGGGCCTTAGCCTTTGATTTCTTCTTTTTATTCTTCTTTTTCTCCTTATCATGGTCAAATGGAGGCTCCTTGAACACATTTAATTTGTGGTTAGGTTCTTCAAGAGGAGAACTCTGGGACGGAGGCAAGGCTTTGACACTAGACTTTTGGGTGACACAATTAGCATTATCATGCCCCCTCATCTGATGGAAATTGCAAAAATTAGTGAGGTAATAAGGAAATATTATATATTATTTTATTTTGATTGATTTAGAATCCTTCTTTTCAGCTAGATTCTTACTCAAAGCATTCACCTTATGTCTATCCTTCTTGTCCTTATTCTCAAGAAGAGAATTAGTGAAACCATCGTTGATTGTATTGTGGTTGAGATCACGTGAAGAGGATTAATTTTGGGTTGGTACAGACTATATGCTTGCACACACCTCAAATAATTCAATATTTAGACACTCATTAACAACTTCATCATATGAGGTGGGCTCATGCTTGAGGACCTCAAGGTAAACTTTCTATCTTAATGCTTGTATGAACATATCATAAAGTTGATCATTTAAGAACCTAGTTATACATGTATAGATGGTTGAATACCACCTACACATAAAATCAAAGTTTGAATCAACATTGGATTGCACTATAGAGGTGAGTGATTGGATGCTGACATTGAAAGGCCTAGAGATATCAAAGTACTAGCATAAATCATCTAGAAGGAGATGGAAACTAGAGAGAGAATCTAGAGGTAGATTCTAAAACCAAATTAGAGCTTCAACTCATAGAGAATGAGTGAAGAAATTCAACATCATGGATTCATCCTATTCCCAATCCATACATTCTATCATGAACACCATAATATGCTCCATGGGATTGGAGTCTTGAGTCCCATTAAACTTAGGTAGTTTAAGGATAGGAGTAGAATGGGGAATAACACATACCCAAGGGGCTAGAGGATTATGATAGAGATCCTCATAGGCACAACTAATAGTGGGCTAGAAATAAGCTCTAAGAGGGGGATCATGATGTTAATGATGCTACCTATGCCCATAGACATCATCATAATCATGATTGTGGAGTGGATGATGCTGAGGTGGTTTAAGATAGGGAAGATGCTCATGGTGAAAATCATCTCTACCATGAGGTGAGGAATGACCATGAGAAGGATAACATTCCCCACAAGGATTATGGGAAGATGTATCATACTCATGGAAATAGTCATGATAACCAAAGTCTTCATGATGCTAGTCATATGCCATTAGATGAGGGTTAACTAACAGGCACTGATGCTCTTGATAGGCATCCCATAGATCTCTAGTCCATATGTGGTGATCAAAATCAACATGCTCATCAAAAAATCTAAAAGAAGGGCTAGGAGGATGGGAAAATCTTCATGATGAAGATACCTCTCTGAGTGGGAATAATTATGACCCAAAATATGGATATGAGGGTATTCTTACTTTAGAGCCTCCTACCAAAAAAGAGCCAAAGAACTTGTGTTAGAGCTGGTTGAGGCACTTGAAAATGAGTGAGTGTGATCTCTATCTCTAGAGGAAGCACACCATTGAATCCTATGAGGATAAAGATGCAATTTATTCACCTAAAGGTGTCTATGACAATAATCAATGATTATATGTAGCTCATCAGGCCTTAGTCATGTAATGAGATCCTCATCACCTCAAATAGGTGATGAGATATGGCATGAGGATGAGAAGAAACATCCTTAGATGAATGAATATTAGATTGGTGGAAAGGAGACTGAGTCTATTGGTTATAGTTCTACCAATATTGTTCCCTTTCAAATGAAAGAGGGTGTAAATTGACATGCTAGGTTGAGGTAACCTCCTGGATCCTATGGTGTCTATGGTGTTCTATTGTAGTTGTGGCTTCCTCATGAGTGAGATCAGGGATGAGACCTTGAATCTGATGGGATTGGCATCCCGATGGTGGGATATCGATTGTGGATGCAATGAAGAATGAGAAACATGGAAGGTAGAAAAGGTAGATTGATGAGGATCCAATAGGGAGAATAAAACAAAGCCAAAGAAAGAGAAAACAACCAAGGCAAGAGCCAAAACATAACTAAAATTAATGCCTAAAATTTAACAGAGGGGAGTTGTCTAAGAGAGATCTAAATGAGATAGCAATAACATGAGACCATATGTGAGGTCCCACTAAATGTGCTAGAATGTAGCTCCAAGAATTTGAATGGAACCACTAATGTTTGGTAGGGGGTACACATGGTACTTAAAAAAACCACTAAGAGGCTAGAAGGCTTAAGGATTCTATGGGCTACAAGATATCTATAGAGGCTATCTAATTAGTCAAATTGTACCAAGATATAGATAGACTTATAAACTAGGTTAGGGATAACATGATCAAGTGCACAAAGTATGGAAGTATCTCTAATGGATCTAACCATAGTAAAGTAATTAGTTAAGACTAGATGACTGATTGCATATGAATTATGGAAATAACAATGCCAAATTAAGAGATTTAACAAATGATGTGTAAACCTAGAAGCAGAAGCACTTTCAAGACAAATGAAACAATTTTTAAGAAATGAAGATGTTTTAGAGAAAGGGATCAAGAGAATGCCTAATCTAAGTTTGAGTTATTTGTCACTTTTAACAATATTTTTTTCTAATTATGCAATGGTCTGGTTTAGCAAGAGAGAGAATGTTTATGCAAATTACATAGTTTGTTTTTAGCATGTATAATTCTATTATGCAATGAGAAATGTTTATAATAAGGGCATTCCATGTAATGGTAAATATTTCAAATAATGAAATTATTTTTAACCAACTACAAATGCAATAAATTTTAGAAACTATTCTAAGCAATACTCTAAAAAAGCTAAATCACTAAAACAAATCAAAACCTAACATGTATACTAATGCAAATAAACAAGCATTTAACTTTGAAAATTAAAGTGCACACATATGAACTCAAGAAAGATTTTCATACTTTATACCAACCAATTCTCCAAGATGGGAAGTAAGAGAGGAAGAGGATCAGGCTATGTGTGAGTTGAGTCCAGACCAAGAGCCAAAAGTTGTGGAAGAGGTGAAGGAGAAGCTAGGAATCTATGGAAGATCCAATGCAAGGCGCATAAGATATAGGTGCAATGGAGTATTGAGGTGGAAAGGAGTAACCCACAAGATTTAGGAACACTATAGATATAAATGTGAATCACCAAGAATAATTACAATAGATTAGGGCATCCCTTGTCATAATGAAAGCTATTATTCCAAACAATAACCAAGAGAGATTCAAAGAGGCAACCAAGGTTTTAGTGTGATTATAAAGTGGGAAGATTAGAGAAATAGTGTAGGAGAGAGTGAAGAGAGAGAGAAGACTCAAATGAATGAGGAAAAGGACATATATCTCAACCCTCATTTGCCAACAAGCCAAAAATTAGTCATTTATACGTGATTGGGCCCAAATAGGGCACTTTTCCATGCATTATGCCTAGGCCACAGACTAGGCCATGGTTTTTGTGAAGGAAATGTGTGGCCTAGGCCTCTAGTTTCCTCCTTAAGCTATGTACTAGTCCTATAGGCCACTTAGGGTGGTCAAAAATCTTTTGAAAGGGCCCCTAGGGGTCCTTAGAGAGCATGTCTATCATGAGAAAGGACCAAGATGGATTGAGGATGTGTAGGGGATGGGAATATCATGTAGGAAAGGTCCAAATGAGTGGTAAATATCTCCACATAGGATAACTAGGGTTGGCAGTCTATATGTGAGAATATGTATAATCATAGGGAGGAGTAGGTTCATGGGAAGTATGATTACACATAGTTCTCCTAAAACTTTTCCCTGAAGTTCATTATGTTTCTACACTCAAAGATGAGAAACTTGTCTTTAAGGATACATCTAACTTCTTATAAATTTCAACCTTGGGGATTGATAGAGAGTGGAGGGGGTATATTCCTCTTTTTATACACCCATTCAAATGTGTATACATGATGTTGATTTAAATTTTAAGGGATTTATGGAATGTAAACCCTAAGTTTTTAAAGGGCTAGAATAATAAATTAGGAAATAAATATGCAATAAATATAGCCACTAATTTGTGCAAGAATTGACGTAATTTGATATTTATAAAACTAGTAATTAATGACATAAATAAGTAATTATCTATAAAATAACTAAGATAGATTATTTCAAGCTAAAAACTAGCACAAAAGCTTATTAGGGTGTCCAAAATAGGATTTAGGTGTCATAATTCCTCTTGGATAGTAGTGTGATTCCCTAGATAGTAGTGCACTATGTTAATATCCTCCATTCCATGATAGTGTCCTTTTAGAGGACATATGTGATATTCTATGAGTATCTGTGTCTAAGTTTGATAGGCCTATTCTTATGTAGATGAAACTTGCATCGCTATCTATGTACTATTTTTAACTGATTTGTGAGCACACCCTAGACTTCCATGTTTTTAGGGTATTTGAAAACTACAAGTAGGAAAAAGTGTGATGTTAGTTGGGTAGGATGAGTATCCTCAACACCCCATTGTGTTTAAATTTACTTACATACAAATACATTAAGAGAGGATCAATCCTAATGTAGTCCTCCAAATCTAAGTGTTGGTGCAAATACAAGTGATGCTAGTATAAGTGCCAACTTGAGTGTTTTGAGTGAGGATTGAGACTAGAAATATATGTATTCTAAGATTAGGATGGTTGTATATGATTTTATGCATAATTAGGGAATAATAAAGATAAATGACCTTGATTTTTTATAACTTGTTATGAGTTTATTTGTTTGTATTTTCATTTGATTTCAATCTAGTGGATAAAGGGATAAAAGTCATTTATTTATAATGATCTGGTGTTCGTGTGGAGTGTGAAATAGGTCTAATCTGACCTTAGGTATATTAATAATTGAAAATATATCTATTAGGCTTGAAATTAGGTAAGGGACACTAGTGCGGTCCCTTAGTCACTAACATAGTGAACTAGTGTCTAAAGGGGCATGCTAGTGTTTGGCTAGTAGAACCTAGGGCACTAGGGGCTTAGATCCCCAGGGGAAGGTTTGGGACTGATTTTATGATGTCTAAGGATGTCAAATACTTTCATGAAATATAGATAAGGGTTAAAACAGGCCCTAAGATAGGTCTAGGGCTAAGATAGGGATGGGTGGTCTCAAGTGACACTCACTACACTCAAGTAACATTTTATATGACTGCATTTCCCCCCTTTATTCTATAAACGCATCAAAGAAAAATGACTATGATAAAGGAAAAATAAGTGTACCTAGACTTACTTGTGAGGCAAATCCCATGAATCTAGATCTGTGTTTATGAAGTGTGCTCCATTGCATGTCCTACAAATGAAACATATATGAATAAATAATTACTTAAGGAGTATCAAAAGGAAAGACAAAAATGAGTAAATAGATAAGATATAAATGAAAGAAATGAATAAAACTTATTGGGTACACAAACCAATGCAAAAACTTGGTAATATATTGTGTGCAATTACTGATCAAATCGATGAATATTTTGGACTGAGATGATGTCTTGCTCAATCCCCATGTGTGGATATATCAAGAACTCAATCTAAATTTGACTTAATCATTTCCCACCCCTGATGGATGGATTATACACTATGAATAACTTGGATTGGACTAATGGCTTGTCCAACCATCTTATGTAGGTGGATAAAGAATGCAAGTATGCTATGACTCCATTATTGCCTACCCATGTGTAGTAGATGCATCTATGACTAAAACTGTATGATGTAATTAAAAATGTGTAGGATGGCACTAGGTCCACTTAGAAAGTCTAAAATGTAAAATGGCTCAGTGAATTCTTAGGCAGTTGGCAATCTAGCTTAGGGACTACATAAAAATTTCAGCCATTGTAGACAAAATAAGGCATCAATCTAGTGTGAAACCTAGTGAAAATGTTGTTTGGAATATACAACATGGAGAATGACATGGAGTTATCATTCCATCTAAGATGAGCTGGTGTAAAATTGATCATGTGGAAATAATGTGTTGTTCACATGCCCCTAATTCTAATGTGTATATCGATTCTAGATCGATTTGTAGCAATTTGTGTATGTGTATATTTGAAACTAAAATGGGTATGATCATGTCATTCATGATGCTCCCAATCTAAGCAACCTAGTATGATTTTATGAAAAACTGAGAGTAATTTAAGCATGAATGATAATATGTTCTTGATATTGTTTAAACTTGAACTATAACTATTTTACCTTTCTAGCTAATTTGTATTTTATTATTTTTGGGGATACTAGATAATATCATGGTCCTTTAGATAGTAGTGCATCGTTCTAGTGTCCTTTTTTTTGTGTAAAATAAAATTGATCTATGTCTGACTATTTTTAACCATTTTTCCCTAATTTTGAGCTTTATAATATGTATCTCCATGCTTAAAATTATGTTTGAGTGTACTAGGTGCTTGATCTCTATGAATTCCCTCTCTTTTGAGGGGAGTTGTTGAACATGTGTAATAACCGTCCTCAAAATAAAAAATATGCAACTTATGTGTTAGCCCAAGCATATATGATATCTATGTGATAAAATAATATAATGTGTATATATGACATCATAATGTAAATTAATCTAAGCATAAGTTGGTAATGTATGATTTATGTTAGATACAACATTTAAAAGGTTGTAAAAATAGATATAACAATGTAAACATGTATATGAGTAGAAAATATGGATATAATCTAAGTAACTACCTAGGGGGATGGGGCATGATGTCCATCAAGGCACCCAAGGAAATAAGAAGATGCATGAGGTCCCTCATGGCATAAAAAATTGAGTTAATGTAACAAGAAAGAGATAATTGTCATGGCCATGACTCATACACAAAAACATAGATATAAACACATGAGGCATGTAAAGTAGGCCAAGGGGCCATAATACAAGGGACATGGGAAAATATTAGTAAGTCTGAGAAAGAGAAAACATACAAGGACATGTTAAAATGTACACATACACAAAAATAAAGCAAGGTTGGATTACAACCACATGGAAGGACATGTTCAAATGTCCGCATACACAATCAAGAAGGCACATACAAGGACATGGGCAATGTCTAAAGTATACACATAGTGAAATGAATTAGTGTAGAGCCATATAATAATGACATATTAAAATTACCTAAAGTATATGTAGAAGTAAATACACACAATAAAATCTATTTAGGAAGGTTAGAAATGAAAGTATGCATGAACATGTGGTACAAATCCTTATAATATCAAGGATGAACATAAGCTGAGTCTATAGTAGTAATAGTTATATTTTTTTTAAAAATTATGTGATGACCAATATTATGATGTAATCAATTCTAAATATATAATATGGAGTATAGAAATATTTAACTTGACAAACCATAATCTGTGTAGTATAATTCTCCCAATGGGCAAGTGTATCAATGTTTAATCGATGTATTTATGTATGTGTTCTTAGTGGGTAGATAGTAACAAATATAGATTTGTGTGAATCTAAAAACACTTGAAGTAGAAAATTGAAGCATGTATATATGATAAAAACTATATATATTAAGATAGCTAGCATATGTAGTATCTATAAAATATAAGGAATGTAAACATGGAAATGCATATAATTTAAAATTTTGTGTTTTCTGAGAAATATTTGAAAGTTTTTACATTTTGAACATATTATATTGTTTTTGTATTTTTTAAGTATAAGCTATGTACAAGAAAGCATGAAAATGAAAATACATACAAGTAACAAGGATAAAGGTAACTATGTACAATAGGAGAGATACTACTAACTAATGAGTCTCATAAGAGACTCGCAATCAATGTGTCTTATATCAAAAAGAGGAAGAGTGATCATATGTATTATACGATGAGGAATTTGAGTTTAGAGAATTAGATATACTAAGTGATATTTAGTTAAAAATACTTGTAGAGTGGGAATAATAATCTATGGAGCTAACTGAATAGGTCTATGAATTGTGAGGTTCTTGGGAACCCATTTGGTAGAAGAAGTTGTAACTGTAGTGGATGCTCTATGTTGTAACATTGATCTATGTGGTAATGGGGTAGATAGAGGCTCTCTATAATCCACAACATGTCTCTAACATAGGGGTCTCTTAATAAAAGTCTCCATGGTATAGTATGCTTACATGGTAATGTTGTAGGAGTAGACCTCACCTATGCTGGTGGCTTAATTGATATATGAAGTGTGCTAATGAATGGTATGTTTGGATATGTAGCTAGTGAGTATTGTATAACTAGATGTGGAAAATGTAAAGGTTTCTCATATGGAAAGCCCTCAACTATAACCACCTGATTAACATATATATACTTGAGACATCTATGTATAGTGGATGGAATGGATTGAAGATGTTGTATCTAAGGCCTACCCAATAACATATCAAATATGCCTGCACTAGGTACTACTATGAATATTGTGTCCACATGAGCAGGCCCAACCTATAATATAAGTACAATCTCCCTAATGGAACTATGGACATGACCACTAAAGACAAAAATAACTATATCTATCTATGAAATACCTTTTTCTAAATAACCCAAGTGATGTAGAAGTGTGATAGTACACATGCTAATACTTGAGTCATTGTCAAATGTGCCATTATGAATAAGATGATGATTAATGTAGGCTTGTATAAATTGTGCACATAAATCTATGTGTTTTAGTTTATTTTCCTCATTTCTTAATTTTGAGAGTAAATAAAAGAAAGCTAGTAATAGGGTGTGTAGAAGAATACCTAGTAGAATGTGCATGTGAATCCAAACAAATGTGGAAACTCCTCTTTGGCTAGGAAGGAATAACATGAAACTTAGTGAGTAAATCCCAAAATGATTCAACTAGAGTAATGATACTTTGGGCCTTTGAATGTGGTTCTAACAGAGCTTTGGGTCACCAATGATATTAATTTCTAAAAGGATGTTGAATACTTGAAAGAGAACTTGAATGAAAAATACTTGATTGTCTCCCCCTTTTCACTTCCTCCTCTCTCCCTTTTATAAGAAAAAGTTGCTATTTTCAATAGAACAATTTACTAATCCAATAGAGGATAAATTTTCCAAATCTTGTATCTTTAAAATCTTGTTTTAAAGGTAAATTTCCATTCCAAGAGTTGCTAATCTTGCACAAGGTCTAGCAATGCTTTTAAATATTTAAAGTAGAAATTAGGACCTAACCATTGATGGTTTAGGCCAACTATCGATGATCAATAGATCAAAGAGACTTGGTGAGAAAAGTGGGAATTAAATGATGCATTAGGTGGGGGGTTTAATAAGGTTAAATTACAAATATGTTTATTGAGCTAGGTGGTCCAATAGACATAAGGTCAGATAAGGGTCCGAAGTATCACGACCTCAAAAACTATCATGTGCAATTTTTAGGTGTCTACATTTTGGCATTTTTTGTTTTGTAACTTTAATCAAGATACAAAATAAAAATAGGAGGCTAGTCAAGGTCTAGGTCTGGTTGTCCCAAGTGTGGGAGGAGGCATTCCCCCTCAAATTGAGAGACAATTAAGGTGAAATCAAAATTGGGTTAAGGTTTTATAAAAGAGTAAATGGGTCCTCATAAGGTGGGTGATATATAAAAAGGACGGGGAATTCAAGATGCACACCTCCATACCAAATAAAAATAAGAATGATAGTCAAGATTGCATAAATACTAACATTACCAATGTTTTAAAATAAGGTTGGGGTCTAGAAGGATAAGATCAAGTAAATAGTCCACAACATTGGTCATAGCTGATCGGGTCATGCCTATCAAGTGATCTAGATAGGGTTGGTGTGGGTTATAGGTATCTAGGTTAGGAAGTGCTCCTATGAAATAACACAAGTGATCAAGTAGTGCATGAGGTAGTGAAAAGTTCAAATGGTTAATATTGGAAAAATTGGTTAAAGTAGTGAAAGGACCATATAGAGGCATCGTAAAACATGTGAAGAGGTCTAGTCAAGATCAAAAAACATTGAGGTGGAAATGGCATAATAGTTTGTGGGTTGGGGATTAGAGGAGGAGTGGTTGAATTGACTCTAACTACACTAGGCGAGTGGACATTGCCTATATAGTTCCATGGATAGAGTATCCAAAAGGAGCTTCAAGTCAAATGTAGTTCTAGACAAGAGTTGGTTGAGGAAAAAGGGATATTTTTTGAAGATTAGAAAAAGGTGAGGGACCCTAAATGTCGATAGTTTTGGTGCCCCAAGGGTCAACCATCAATAGTTTCCCTAACCATTAATGGTTTCCCTAATTGTTGATAGTTAGGGTAAAACCCTAAAAAGCCACATAGTAAAAATTAAAAATAAGAAATATTATTACTCATTATTGACCTTGGTGAATAGTGTCTAGTGATTGAGTGATTTGGAATATTGTGTAGAGTGTGGATATTGCTAAGGTGGAGAGTGATGATTGGGTCAGTTCCTGTGTTTGAGTGTTTAACAAATGGAGGGAAGACAAGAATGTGATCAAGTAGCAATGCAAGGGCTTTGTTCATGCCACCAATCATAGAATGAGGTAAGTCTTGTTTTAAAATTAGTAAAATAAGTGTAATAAAAAAATAGAGAGTGATTATTGGTAGGGGAAGTAGCGTACTATTGGTTTGAAACCCATAAGCTCGAGCCAGGATGCCATTAACCTAGGTTATGATAAAATGGTCAAAAATCTTGGTAAAAATGAAAGTGGTGGAATGGGGTTAGGTGAAAAGGGTTGAATAGGTTAATAATAAATGTATTTTTTGTTTTATAGAATTAATTAGGGTTAGTTTTAGGAAGGCTAGGCAGGAGGGTTTTGCCACTTGTTATCACACATAATGACCAGCAATGGTTCAACCCAGCTATTGATGGCCAACTTTAGGGGCCAAAAGGGGTCTAGGGACTATTGATGGTTCCATGAACCATCAATAGTTGGAAAACATGGCCAATGGGTAAGTGACCAAGTGCAGGTAAAAGGTGCATAGGTGGGAAATGTATAATGTAGAAAAGAGATTGGAAATGAGAGAAAGTGTAAAGTAGGTAGAAATAAAAAAGAGTGTAGTATAGGTTGTAGGTTAATATGGGAAAAAGTGCTTTAGATGTGAAAAATATGTGCAAATAAAGGTAAAGGGTATTTTTTGGGTAGTAGAGGTCAAAATAGAAGGGTTAACACTAATGTGATTATTTTATAGGCATGAGAGTGGATTTAGATGAGGGAATAAGTCTCAAAGATATTTGTTGAGGTTTGGGAGGGGATGACAGATGTCAAGTAGAGAGAGATGGAGGATGTGGGCTTAGGGGCCATAAGGCATTACCAATACCTACCATGAGATGTGGCAATGATTATGGCACTCATCAAGAGATGGGATCCTACCATAATCACATTCCTTTTACCTACTATGGAGATATCCATTCCACTGGAGGATGTCCATAAGATCACTCAGCTTTTGATTCAAGGGGAGTTGATATACCACATTGAGAGCAATGAGTAAGACTATTTCATGGACTAGATATATGATGTAGATTAAGTCAAGGCCAGATACCATACTAGTGGATTTTTTATGGGACATTATACTAGAGGGATTGAAAGGATAAATGTCTTTTAATCATAATGATGATGGGTATATCTTACTTCATTGTATCAGATTTGAGTAATGACTGGTTTCTATGTGTGTTTTCGGGAGTATTGATAGAGATTATTCTAGGGGGTATGAATTTTTTATGCACCCTAATGTTGTTGGTTTTGATATATAGAGATCTCTATGATTTTAGGGCATGAAGACAATATGGGATTAGTGTTGGCTTTGTGCTCTATTGCTAGGCATATGAGCATATATGGGTGTTGAGACCTTTTGGGCTTCCATGGGATGGATATTCACTGACTAACTATAAAGTTGGTTTCATGAGTTGGTGAGGTGATTATGCACTTAAAAAAGCTAGTGGTAGAGCCAAAGATATAGATTGGTTTTAAGATGCCTTGGAGGGCTTGGTGGTAGTATACATTATATAGAGGCCTTCTGTGAGTTGGCTTCTCTGGACAATTTACAAGTACCACATGATATCATTTCAAAGTCGGTAGTGGGTTTATCGTAGATAGGATGGAGAGACTGAGTGTATCCTAGTAGATCTAGTCTAGAGGTAGTTTAGGTTGGTACAAGATACACCACCAGATGTACCTTGATATCGAAGGGAAGAGGTAGAGTACCCACTACTAGAGCCATAACTAGATGTAATTATGTTAGATTATGAGGATCTTCTAAAGAGAGCTCCTATAGATGATGTTGGGGTTATATATGGATACATGGGATGGTACTAGGCTAGGTATGTGGCCATATATTTTGGATGGGGAGATGGAGGCTAGTCACCCATGGATGTTGATCTTGCATAGGTATAGGGTGGAGGATTGGATGACTAGACAAAAATAGCCCTTGTAGCGGCATAGGCTTAGGTGATATGTTTATAGGCATAGGTGATGGCGTTGTAGGCATAAATAGCCACTTTATAGGTGTAGGTTTCCACTCTGATAGGCAAACACGGTCAAGGAAGAGCCACTCTTAGGGTGGTCACACAAGAGAGGGACTCTTTGAGACAGAGAGGTGGGGTGACCATAGTAGTATGAGGATCAATCAACTTAATTCTGAGGGCATGGCATCTAGCCACTATGTAGGAGCTTATATATTATGAGGCTATGGTGCTAGCCTATTGCTAGATGTGATGAGATATGAGGAGTATAGGTCCAACCTAGTTGGGGGTTTAATAGTAGTTACATTAGGTTAGTGGGCATCAACTGTAGTGTAGGTAGGTACATTAAGGGGTCCACCACTAGATGGTGGGATAGGTGCAGGTGGTTCTAGTTTTGGTACCTTAGGGAATTGAGATATTATACTTGTATGATGTAGATTTTGGTACATATTTTGATACTAGCTTGCATGCTGATGAGGCAAGATGTATTTATGAGAGAGACACATATTATAACATGTATTATTTTTGTGTTATGATGATGTTCATGATTATAATTATGGTGATGTTTTATGCTCATGTTGATCATGTGGATTTGGATGTTGATTTTTTTTATGATTATTCATATTATGATTATGATGATGTTTATGATTATGCTTGTGATTATGGTTATGAGGATTGCAATGTGATGTTGACTTTGATGATTAGAATCATGATTATTATTTATGGTCTAAGGATTTATTTTAGTTTAGGTATGATGATGATGATGTCATTATGGTTATAATTATGTTGATTAGGATGTTGATGTATGATTATGATTATGTCATGATTATTTTTGGTTATGACTATATTTATGTTGATTGGCTAGTTGAGGCCTAATGATGATAATGTGGCGACTGGACTATTTAAATTTAAGTTAGTTTAAACAATGGATGTGATGATATTTTGGGTGATGAATTGAGACATATGAAAATGTTTTATTAGTATGATGTGATAATGTCATGGATAGGTTTGATGTGATAATATTTTTGGGATTGGCATTGGTACGATGTTATTGTGTTGATGTGATTGGGATTGGTTTGATGTGATTATTTTGGGAGGAGATGGTGAAAGATTATTTTGGTCATGAGAATGTTTGATTGTGTGAAAAGAAAATAAAGAAAAACACACATGTTGACATGTCCCAAGAAATGGATAAGGAAGAGGCATGCTGCTCTAATTAGCAAGAACCTAACAATAAAAAACCATAATTGGATCAACTTAGTGAACACAAGCCCATCAAGTGCTTTGCAAGAGCATGTTTTGATTGAAAAAAGGGTGTCTTTATCACTTTGTATTAAGTAAGCTCATATTCCCTTGAGTTCAGGGAGGAGTGAAGGAAATTTGGGTGATTGGTAGGAGGGTCAATGGTAAGTGGTAACCTAATGTGGGTTAGCTTTCCCCTTCTATAGGTGACTAAAGAGTTGTAGTAGATAAGTCCATGCGTTATTATGAGATATAGTTTGATCAATGTGGGAAGTCTACTAATGCCATGTATAGGAGTTGATTGTGGCTTATTTGGATTTTGACAGAGTTTTATTTATTGCTTTTGATTTTTGATTGAGTTTCTAAAGCTAATTGATGTAAGAAGGTTCAAATGATTATGCTTAGCCATCCTTCAAGGGAGTGGTCTAAAATTTTATTTTTTATAGCTGTCCTTTAAGGGAACAGTCTATTATTAAGCAACTTTGAATGATAAGGCAGCTATCCTTTGAGGGAGTAGTCTGTAATACTATAATTTTTAATGTGAATTAAGACATGGACAAGTCCACTTAGGATTAAAGGCCCACCCATATGGAGGCAATACTTTAGCACAAGATACTATTTGGTAAATGAAAGGGATGGGTTGAGAAACAAAAAATCATGGGATTCCATTTATAGAGAGATGAAAATTATCTATGAGAGCCATGCTATGGGTAGAGCCAAGGTAGCCATACTTAGGATTAAGTTTTATCTATGATGAATGAATCACACATTTCTAAGTTATAATAAATTTTTACCAATAGGAAAAGGGAAATGTAGGTGAGGGGGAAAAAGGTCTTGTGAACCAAGGGATGAGATTAAGTTAGACATAGAAGTGAGTTCAATCCTATTTCAATAATATAAAGGACATATATGCAAAGTGTTGATAGGCTTAGGTTCTAGTTTGCCTTTGAGAAAGGACAAATGGTAAGCACCAGATCCATACTTATGGGTTATAATGTAGGGTCCTAACCAATTAAAAGTGAACTTGCCTTTCTTGGCCTTCTCCATGTTATTGACATGTTTATTTTATTTGAGGATGAGCTCTCTGATGTTGAATTCTAGATTTTTTAAATGTTTGTTATATACACACTTGATTCACTCTTGATAGACATGAAGATGATTGAGCATGATAAGGCGATGCTCATCAAGAAGCTCTAGGTGTACAAGGTGTTTTTGATGATAGTCACTTTCAAAAAGGATTTCATGCAAGGATATGTGAAGTGATGGAATTTGGATTTCAAGAGGCAAGATTACCTTGACTCCAAAGATGAGAGAGAAAGGTGTTACACCCATAATAGTTCAAATACTAGTGTGATAGGGCCATAAAGTGAATGGGATATGGAGGTGCCAATCTTGACTATAAGTACTGACCACTTTTGTGAGAATTTTGATGAGGGTTTTATTGGAATCTTTTGCTTGTCCATTGGCTTGTGGATGATGAGGTGAGGGATAGTTTAAATTGATGTTGAAAGCGTCACAAAGCTCTTGGACTTTCTTGTTTTTGAAGGATTTACTATTATTAATGATGATTTTATGGGGGACATTGATGTGACATATGATGTGGTGGTTGATAAAGTCAATGATATTTTTGGCTTTGATTGATATAAGTGGGATGGTTTCCACCCATTTGGTGAAATATTCCATGGCAATTATGATATATTAATGTCATTGAGAAGAATAGGGGTTGATTTCCCCACTAAGGTCAAGGCCTCATTATGAGAAGGGCCAATAATATTGAGATACTTGAAGACCATAGGGAGGTGCATGATGAAGGTTAGCATGATGCTAACACTTGACACATTTCTTGACATAATCACAACAATCTGATTAAGTGTGGGCCAATAATAGACTAGGTGAAAGATACATTTGGTGATAGCTAGGCCACTAAAGTGTCCCTCATAGATGCCATCATGGACTTATTTGATGGCATAAGAATCCTCATGAATATAGAGACAACGAAGAAGGATGCCATCAAAACCTTGTTTGTAAAGGATTCCTCCTAGAATGGTGTAACGAGAGGTACCCTGGGTAAAATCTCTATGGGCATTCTTTGAAAGATTAGAGGGGAGAATGCTGAGGTTAAGGTAATTAAAAATTTGATCATACCAAGTGTCAGAAGATGATTTTTCCACTCTAAAAATGGTAGGTATATCAAAGCTAATATAAGATGGTGTGACAAAATAATGGATGGTGGCAAATAGTTTGGACTTGGTAGGTTGATATGGAATTTGGGATGCAAGGGATGCCATTGTCTCCAAAAATTTATTATTTGATCGAGGAATGGATTGGATAATATAATGATCAAATGATGCCAGAAGCACATCTATGAGTTGTTTTTACATCAAGAGGACATCATTTTTGCACTAATAAGATCCATTAACTTGGTTGATGACTAGTTGGGAGTCACCAAAGATACTGATTATTTTGACTCCCAAAGCTAGGGTAGTTTGAAGACCTATGACTAAGGCTTCATATTTAGCTACATTATTGGTAAAATCAAAGTCATGTTTAAAATAAAGAGGAAGAGGTTCTCCATCAAGAGGAATGAGGATTATCCCAACACCTCCACTATTTTGGCACTTCAAGTCATAAAGAAACATGGTCATTTTATGGGGGGATTCCTCTTGAGAAAGAGTTGCAATAGACTCATCAAAAAAGGTAAGAGGTATTTATTGATTATTGGGTAGAGGAGATTAAAATAATTGGTTAGTAATGACCTTTCCTTTAATATAATTTATGGTAAGAACTCAAGATCGAACTCAGCTAAAACATGAGCCATTTTGCCATACGTTGGTTTTGATATGGCCTAGAGTACATATACTTAAGAGGGTTAGTGTTAGTAATCACATAATTTTTGTGATTAAGAAGATATTGATGGAGTTTAGAGGCTATGAATACTGAGGTAAGGCAAAGTTTTTTAGGATGGGTATACTAGGTTTCATATTCGATTAGGGTGTAACTGATGTAATAAATAGCCTGCTCTTTATTTTGTTTATCATGATGCGTGAGCATTACACTGAGGGAATGGTCTATGGTGGAGATATATAGGTAAAAGGGATAATCATCCTTAGGAGGGGTGAGGATAGGTGGAGATAAAAGGTACTCCTTAATTAAGTCAAAGGCTTGTTGGCATTCTTTGGTTCACTTAAAAGAAACATTCTTCTTGAGGAGATGGTGGAAGGGTTAGAATTTATCTAATAGTTGGGAGATAAAGCATTAAATTGATTGAAGCTTGCCTTGTAGGATATGAATTTGGGTAAGGTTGGTAGGAGGTGGCATCTCTAAAATGGCTCTAACCTTGGTGGGATCTATTTCAATTCCATTAAGGGAGATGATGAAGCCAAGGAGTTTTCTTGATAAGATGCCAAAGATACACTTCTTGAGATTGAGCCTAACATTATAATGGATTAATCATTCAAATATGATGGTCAAAATAGCTAGATAGTCTTAGAAATGTTTGGATTTCTTAAGAAGATCATCTACATAGTCCTCAATAATTTTATGAATGAGGTCGTGAAAGATATAGGCCATGGTCCACTGATAGGTTGCCCCTACATTCTTTAGTCCAAAGGGCATGACCCTATAGAAGAATGTCCCCATGGAGTGATAAAAGAAGTTTATGATGATATTTAGGGGAAATCAAGATCTGATTATATCTTGATAAACCATCCATGAGAGATAACATTTCATGGCTAGTCATGAGACCAACAAATTAGTCGATATTAGGTAGAGGAAAGTCATCTTTAGAGTAGGCAAGATTGAGGTCATGAAAGTCAATGAAAAGGCAAAGGACCCCTATGGGTTTGGTGATGGGAATAATATTAGAAACCCATAGTGGATAGTCAATGGGTTGGATGAAGTTAATGGATAAAAGGTTTTGAAGTTCTTATTTGATGAGAAGAGCTATACATGGATGCATACAATGAAGTTTTTATCAAATTGTCTTAACCTCAGGATAGGTGATGATGTTATGGAGAGAAATAGAAGGATAAATTCTAAGCATGTCTTGATAGGACCAAATAAATGCTATGATATGATCACAAAGGAAAGAAGAGTAATCTTGTTCATCTTCAGGGTTGAAGATTGGCTGATTTTGACATTGTGAGGGTCCTCTTGAGTTCCCAAGTTGACATCAATGGTTGATTCTTTTAGTATGGTTTGGTTTTCAAGAGGGAGATATTTATGGATAGAGAACTCCCCCACACCAAGGTAGGTGAGAATATAATTGTCATCTAGATGTTGGATGGTGTTGATGATAGGAGAATCACGTTAACTCATTTCTAGGTGAATGAGAGGAAGATATTTAGTTTGGCCATCTTTGTGATAGGTTAGGGGGCCTAGACTAATAGAGTTGATAAAAAAAGTTACCTAGGATGATGTTAAAGTCCTTAGATTGGGAATATGGGGTTGGTGACGATGGAATTTCTTTGGTAGTGGTAGCAATGGGTCTAGGTGATGTGGGCTCTTCTGGTGGTTCGAACCCAAGACCAAAGAACTCATGAGGTTTTAGGGTTTTAGTAGAGAGTAAATTGTGAGATCCTTTTTTATAGTGTCTAAGGCAAAATCCTTTCCAAGTGAATTGATAAAGGTAGGTTTTGGCAAAGGCTAGTTTGATCTGGTAATAAAATTTAGAGGTAAAGGGATGGATACATGGAGTGGTGGTGGGAGCTAGAAGTGGCTGATCAAGTCCCCCATAGACAAAATTTGTTCGATTGTTGGGAAGGCCAAAGGGTATAATAGTGTCAATGTTAGGGGTCATAGGAAGGGTCATTTTAAATATTCCCATATTCATGTGGAGTTGGGAAGGCATCTAAAGTGAGAAAGTGATATTCCCCCTGTGAGAGTCATTGAAATGTTGATTACAGGGGGTTTTCCATCAAAATTTATGATGAAGGAATAGATAAGCTAGTATATGATTCATCATTATGGTGGGGGGAAATTTTATCAATGGTGGGTGATGAGGTGGTTTGATTAGAAGCTAGTTTTGAGGTAGATGAAGGAGGAATAATAACATCATTAGGCCAATATGTCATATTACATGAGGCAAAGGGACTAGGATCAGCTTTGATTGTAATAAATTATCCTTCATGCTCATATTTGATGCATCTGTGTAAAGTGGAAGGGATGTAACTCATTTTATAGATCTAAAGGCATTTGAGTAACACATTATATTATAACTCACCCTTGACAATGTAAAATAATTCAGGAATGGTTTAGGGTCCCAACTAGATGTGGAGTACCATGATCCCTAAGGTAGCTTCTAGGGTATCATTAAAAGAATGAAGGACCGCTTTACTCTTAAACATGATGTTTTTGGGGAGTTAAATTTGATCATACACATGGGAGGAGATGATGTTGATGCTAGCTCCTCCATCAATAATTACCCTTTAAACATGGGTTTGATTGATGTATGCTATGATGAAGAGTGGGGGATCAAGATCTTCGGTATGAAAATGTAAGATTTTTGAATCTTGAAAGGTGACAAAGGAAGCTTGGAAAAGGGACCTAAAAAATTATGAAAGAGGTTATGGATCATTTGGTTGAACCTATATGGAATATAGAGCCTCCATTAATGATTGATGATGTTGAGGTGAAGTGCTGATTAGATCATAAAGACTCATTTTCACCAACATTTAGTGAAGTTTTTTCAACATGAGCCATTAGATAAATGGAGTAGGGTTGGGAGATGGAGTTCCCAAAATGGATACTTTGGGTTTTGATGGTTGAAATGGTGGAGATGGAGATGATTAGGTTCAGTTGGTAGGTTGGGAGGTTGAAGGGTAAGTCGAGGGGATGGTTACATTGGTTTTCTCCTTATCTTTCTATTGGGTATGGGAACGAGTAACCATATGAACGGTGTGGATAAGGGGACTTGATATTTTATTTGGTTTTTCCTCTTTTATATTAGGTGAGGGTGAGGGAGTAGATGATTTTTGGATGGGTTGGTTAAGTAATGGATTAGATGATGGGCTCAATGGTGTTTCCTCCAATAGATCATCTTCATCCAAAAGGCTATGGAAAAGTGTTTGGAGAGTGTAGACACCGAAATCGTGTCGACTCCCCTGGTCATTCTCCGTCTTATTCTTCTTCGCCTATTGAACCCTTGCCGATCACTTGTTTCACCAACCTTGACCCTGGCAGCATGTAAAGAGGAGCACAGAGCAAAAGGTAGACTCTATCCCCATTATGCATCTGCCGACGTCGGTCTTTACCCGACCGATGTCACCGACGTCGATCACCTATCAGCCGACGTCGGCACTATTACCGACGTCGGTCACCTTGCCGTTATCCGTTACCAGTTATCATTCGGTTTCCCGAAACGGTTGAAAAATTGTCTCTGGAACCGTCCCCGTCCCCCGCCTTCATCAACCTCCGCCAACCATTCGAGACAAGATCCCGAATGCTATTCGAAACGCTGAGCAACCAACCTGCGAATTCCTCCACCAACCTGCGAACTCCGAGCAATCATCAACACTACGACATCAACTAATTTGCACACCATGGCTTTCATCGCGTCTTCTGCCAGGTAAGTATTATTCTGTTTATTTCATTTCTTTCTCAGTTATTATTTATCAGTTCTGTTATCCCTGCCTCTGTCCCGACTCCCCTAGACTCTATTCAGACCTCGTCTCGACCTTGCCCAGACCCTGTCCTGACTCTGTCCAAAACCCCCCAGACTCTCTCAGAACCTGTCCCGACTCTATCCAAAACCCTACCCTGACCTTATCAGACCCTGTCCCAACTGTTCAGACCTGTCCCGACTCTGTTCAGACCTGTCCCGACTCTCCCAGACCCTGTCCCGAACCTGTCCAGACTTTCCCAGAACCTGCCCCTACCGACGCCGGTCACTACCCTGACCGACGACGGCACCTTAACCGACGTCGGCACCTTCCCTAACCGACGCCGGCACCACAGAGACCGACGCCGGTGACTGTGTAAAACAGTGCCGCATATCAGGTACGCTCTTTATTTTTCTGTCATTATCATCTACTTTCGTCCAATATTCTACTTTTTTATCAGTGGGTTGATATCCTTCTAGGGAGTCTTCGTACTTCTGGGATCGGGCGTTCGCCTGACAGCCCACCATATCTTTGACTAACATTTTTCCGTGTTTAGCCTTTTCTTCGCAGGTGTCATTCCTCCACAGCAAAAGAGGAGAATCTTTCAACGTCTAATTTCGGTGCACACGACTTTATCAGGTACTTCTAGCCTTGACCATCTTTTAGTTTCTTATTTCTTCTTTGAATGTAGAAAGCAATTTTGTATTAGAAACATTCTGGCACGCCCGGTGGGACCCTAGGTCCTCCTTGGGTTCTTTCTTTCTTTCGTTCATTTAGGTGCATTAGGTTTCTTCCTTTTCGCCTCCTTTCGTCTCCTCTTAAACGACATCATAAGCAGAACTAAAATGAACATTTCTTTCTTTCTTGCACTTCTAGACTAGCTAAGACTCATACTCTTCGACTCTTTCTCCATTCGTCTTCATACGAACAAACATTTCGACTTGGACATTAAAACACTTTGCATTCATTTCTTTTTGCCTGCATCTTTTAGACCACACATAGTAATTAAACCACATATTGAATTAATCTAGATCACTTGATGTTACACGACCAAACCACATGCACAAAACAAACATAAAACTTACCTGAGACAAGGCCCGACTGGGATTTCATCCCCCAGCGGATACCTTACCCGTCCCGGTGACCCTACTTGGATTTCATCACCAAGGGGGAAGCCCACTCCGTTCTCTGGCAGAGGATAAACTCTAGTGGAAGTATATTTTGGCTAAGCGAAACCAGCTAACCACTGGAATCATGAAGTGAGGGGAGCTTGCTCCTTAGCACCAGGCCTGTACGGAAGCTAACACAGATTTCTTGAGCACCATAACAAAACCCGAAACCATCCATAGACTGCTTCTTCTAGGACCCATTTTTCAGCCAATCTTCCTCTACACACACATTCTAAGGCATAAGCCACTATAATCCTAATAATTTACTTCTAGGGTTTTAGGATCTGTTTGTGTCTTCATCTTTTGGTTCTTATTTGCTTGTTTGAGCTTGTGAGGACGTTCTCCCTTGCCTTGAATGGTTCTGACTCGTAGCCAAGCCAAGGCTCTAGTCGATCACGCGAGGCATCATCCTCTTCCATCTACCCCGCCTACAACCAACCCTATAATGGAGTTCAACTCGGAAACTGAAAGAAGTCCTACCAGACCATCTCCGACCCAAACGCCTATTATTCCAGAAGGGGACCAAGACTTCGCACGATTATTGGACCTCAATACCAAAGCCCTGCAACACTATCTCGCGAATAGCCAAACGCGAGACCCCTTTGGCAATCCAATTTATGGAATGCCGACTTCTCTCCTCGCGACGGCGACCGTATCAACAACGTCCGTAGTCCAACCCTTAGACACCTAGGCTGTTGCCTCAACCAATGACCAACCTTTCACCAACCATCCAAGTGTGGCCTCTCCTTCCGTCGTTGGGCCCACTTTCACCGGGGTTTCGGCCCCCAATCAATCTCAGTCTACTCAACCACTTTCTACCCCCTTTCAAAACCTGGTCATCTCTATTCCACCCACCCTTACTCCTATCAACACTAGGGTGGCTACCCATCCGTTAGCCCATGTTACCTCTAACCAACCTCCCATGACAACATCAAACCTAGCCATGCCTTCCATCCAATCATCTTTAGTCACTTCTTCTGTCCCTACGACTAGTCATCCGTACATTGCGCCCTTATTGGTACAACCGACTACGTCGTATACCTCTTCCAGCCTCTTTCAAGCACCTCACAATCTAGGAGGTGCTCCACCCACCAATCCGTCAGTAGATATTATCAAGATGCTGATGGATAAAATGTCCAACCTAGAAACCTCCATTACCGGCTCACGCAACACTCTCTCGTACGAACAAATCTGTAACGAGCCCATCCATCCTTGTGTCCCCATCAGACCATATCCCAACCAGTGGGAACTTCCTAAGTTTTCTCGTTTCCAGAGTAAGGAAGACCCACAACAACATTTACGGGCATTCAGACATGCCTGTTACCTTATCGCCCACGATGATGCGTTGCTCTTACGCACGTTTCCCATGTCTCTCTCGGGTGCTGCACTTGATTGGTACAGCTCTCTTCCCAGCCATTCCATCCTCACGTTCACTCAGTTGGCCTAGCTCTTCCTCGATCATTTCTCCATCAATATCACCAAGAAGGTCTCTATCACAGACCTCTATTCTATTCGCCAGTTTGAGGATGAATCTATTGCTGATTTCGTCGCTCGGTGGAGGAGCCTTATCAATCAACTTTCATTTTCCTTACCTCAGCCTAAGCTTATTGAACTTTTCTCTCAAGCCTGTGCTAAACATATTTCTTCTACCTTGAGGGTTCAAACCTTCCGCACTTTTGACGAAGCCTTCACGATGGCTCGTAAACTTGAGTTACGTGCTGTTGAGGAGAATAAAGTCAAGTTGCAGAGTAAGAATCCCAACTCCAAAACCAATGACCCTTCTTCTAAGCCCTCCTCGTCCAATCCTAAATCTAAAGCTTCAGCAAATGCTGTGGTTGTTAGATCTTCCTCTTCTTCGCCTTCAACTAATCAACCTGAACCATCCACGTCCATGAGCGCCACTCGCCAATTTCAGCAGAGATACATACAGCGACAGTTTACTCCACTTGGAGAATCATACGCGTCTGTGCTGGAAAAACTCGTCAAACAAGGGGCCATCAATCTTCCTCAGATCCGACCTCCACCACAATTTGATCCCTCACGCGCCATCCCTACGTGGTATAGGGAGAATGACTTCTGCCACTACCACCGTGTTAAAGGTCATGACACGGGCAACTGTAAAACCCTTAAAAACATAGTCCAAGACATGTTGGAAAAGGGTGACCTCATCCTCGACAATCCTAACGCCCCTCCTAATCAGGGTATCGATATCTTCAAACAACCATTCCCTAATCATCTGCCAACCCAAAACAACGTCCAGACCTTGACTGACAATACCCATGAACATAATATTCGAACAGTCAATACGGTCTCGCCCCTCATTTCTAACCAACCCCAAGAGGTAAGTTCATCCATCAGTCCATCACATGTGGACGAACCTCTTTCTTCGGCTAGTTCTCCCTCAACTTCTCTCATTTTGGAGGACGCCTCGACCTTACCAGCACTGCCAGTTTCACCATCTTCCTTCTTGCTGCCCATGGAGGACCCAACCTTTCCTACTCCTCGGCCACAAGTGGAGGGCAATATCATCCCTGCCCTTTACCTGCTTGAGGGGCTTCATTCACCAGTTTCTTCTCCACCCAGAAAAGAACCTATCTCTCTTTCATCTCTAACCAAACATGAACCTGTCATAACTTCACCATGCTTTGGACCCGAGATTACTACATTCGTCTCACCTTCAGTCCCACAACCATTGGCATCTTCTCAAGAGCCTAAACCTCATCCCGTATCTTCTCAGCCATTTTCCCGACTAGTGGAGAGACTCGAACTTCTCCCTTCTAGGAAAGTGGAACATCAGGGATTGTGGGACCGTCTCACAGCTCTTCAACAAGCCCGGGCCCTCTCATCTCATGCTGCTAATCCACCCATGACGGAACCTCCTAAGACTATCAACAAAAATCAGAGCTCCACTTCCAAACCGTCTACATCTTCATCAACTTCATCAAAACCAAAACCCTCATCTACTCCGCCTAAACCTATCAAATCACTTGGCATTCGTCCCGTCTCCAACCTCACTCATCCACAAGTGAAGGTGGACTTAACCCAAACTTCAACTAATAGTAGTCTTCAACCCAAATCTCAAAAGACTGCCAAACCACAGAGGCGAACGCCTCCTCTTCCGTCACCATTGCCCTCCATTTTGGGCCCGCATCCTTCAACCTTAACCAGAGTCCTTCCCGCTTCAACCTCTAACCAAAACCGGTTGCCTCCTTTGCTTCCTTTACCTACCGCTATCCTACCCTCTCCCAAAAGGGCGATACCTCTCACGAAGAGTGTACCGTCTCCGCCTGTCATCGCGCCATCAACCCAGAAGGTGGTACGAAAACCTCCTCCCATTTTGCCCAAGCAAAAGTCACCGACATCGCATACATCGATGAGCATGGACCCTTTAGTGGGCTCATACTCTTTGATCTTGCAACGACTTTTGCAAACTTCTAGCATAACTCTTCCACCCATCAAGCCCTTTCAACCTCTCGGGTCTAAACCTTCCTGGTTCGACGACACGAAGATTTGTTTATATCATCGTACACCAGGACATGACACTGAGACTTGCTGTGCCCTCAAGGCTGTCATTCGCCGTTATCTGGACAAGGACACTCTTCTCTTTGAGGACACTTTCGACCGCCCCCCGACTCCTTCTCACAACCCTTCAACCTCTTCAAACCCATCCACATCTCATCAACCGGTTACAATCCCTTCATCATCTTCACCTCCCATCTTTGAAATCAATGCCATTCACATCACCACTAGGTCACAAAAGGATAAGGCGAAAGAAAAAGCCGCCATTCCTTGGACCTACCCTTTTGTCAATCCACCTCAACCGCCTAAGCCTAAGATTTCTATCCTTGGCGCGCCTCAACCCTCTTCTTCTTCTTATTCCTCTTCCGGACCAATCCACGACTCCATGTTGAAACAGCTTCACCAGACGCCTGTGAAGATGTCCCTCTACGATCTCATCCAAACCTCACCTCAACATCGTCAGGCCCTCATCCAAGCCCTGCAGGCAGCGGAGGTCCAACCTGAGGATCCCCAGCCACTTGCTGCCCTTGTCCACTCCTTAGCCCCTGTTGCCTCCATAACATTCAGCGATTCTGAGATTCCTACATCCAACACGGAAGATCAGGACACGGCCCTCTTCATCACTGCCTACATCGATCAGACATGCATTAAACGCATTATGATTGACGGGGGTGCTAGCATCAACATCATCTCCACTCATGCCTTTGATCAGTTGGCTCTTCCCAAGAATTGTGTCTCCAAAACTGACGCGATCTTACGCTCTTTCAACGACACTACTGCCACGACCATTGGCACAGTCATCCTTCATATCCGCGTTGGTCCACGCACAGTCCCGGAGCTCTTCTACATCATCGAAGGAGAGTTCCAATACAACATCTTGTTGGGCCGACCCTGGATCTGCGCCATGGCCTGTGTCCCCTCCACCCTGCACCGTTGTGTGAAGTTTGAGCATGACGGACAAGTCCACACCATTCCCGCTGACCCTTCGCCTTTCAAAACATGCAATACCACTTATCGTCCAAACGATGTCCTCATTCCTATCAAGCCATCAACTTTGGCACCGCCTCCATCCGCGGAAGCTTCAACCAGTTCGCAACAGGCGGTCACCCTTACACCTCCCCTTTAAGCGACAACCACAGACCCCATGGAAGACGTCTTCCAAAGACTTTCATTGGGAGAGTATCGCTTGCTGGCTTTAGACATGTTCCAAACTCCGCAAGAGTATGGACGCCTTCATCACAGCCCCAGCTACGACCATCAGATCAGGATGATCATACCTTATGGTCCCCCTCACCTCCACACCAACCTCGTCTATGGAGGGCTTAATCAAGCTCCTACTGACGGTAATCCTCTTTCTTCACCCCAACCTTTCACATCAGATTTTTCGTTTCTTGGCAACCCCGCCTTTGCACATACTTACCTTTACAGGTGTACATGGAAGGGTTTTGGTTTCGGATGCTATGAGCAGGGCTCCCATCAACCTATCCAACCGCTCAATGATGACGATGCCAAGAAACGGTATGGTCTGGGATATCACGACCCCACTCAAGACCCTGTAGACCTTTATCCTGAACCAATCCTTGATCAATCTCCTCCACACTCGCCTATTTCGCCGCCTTCACCTACGGAGTCAGTGGTTTCCATTCCTCCTAGTTTTTTTTTTCATAAACACCATCCGCCTGGACCCCTTGACTTATCAGCTCAATGGGGTATCCAAGTCTCTCCCTCTCATTCTTCCCACCATGATCGAAGATGAGTCGGCAACCATTCACACTGTTCACTGCGTTGACGATGACGCCATTCTTTCCTACATGGGTGCTGATGATTCTTTCATCCAGTGCTCCCTTCCTTCTGAGACCCAGGTTATGTTAAATGAATCAACCATTGACATCAACCTTTCTTCTTCCGATGTTCCTCATGTCTTAAAGATTGGCCAATCTTTAGATGCTCAGGAGCAGCTTGACTATACCCAGTTCCTCTCTGACCATAGCAAGGCCTTTGCCTGGACTTACAGTGATATGCCTGGCATCGACCCCACCATCATTACCCATAACATTGTCACCAAACCAGAGGCTAAGCCTGTCAGGCAAAAGCTTCGAAAGATGCATCCTCGCGTTGCCCTCCTTGTCAAAGAGGAGCTTCAGCATCTCCTTTCTGTCTCCTTCATCCAGCCCATCGATTATCCACAGTGGGTCTCTAACATCGTCCCAGTCACCAAGGCAACTGGGGGGATTCGGATCTGCACAGACTATCGTGACCTTAATCTAGCCTGTCCTAAAGACGACTTTCCTCTTCCTAACATTGACCAGCTCGTTGATCTTACGGCCGGCCATGAGATGCTATCTCTTATGGACAGGTTTTTAGGATACAATCAAATCCTGATTGCTCTGGAAGATCAGCACAAGACTACTTTCATTACCCCATGGGGGACTTTTTGCTATCGAGTCATGCCTTTCGGCTTGAAGAACGCAGGCGCCACTTATCAGCGTGCCATGACCTACATTTTTCACGATCTCCTCCACAAAATCATGGAGGACTATGTGGATGACCTTCTCGGCAAATCCAAATTTCGCCGTGACCATCTGACCATTCTCAACATCATCTTTTCTCGTCTTCTTCAGTACAATGTCCGTCTTAACCCCAAGAAATGTGTCTTTGGGGTCCTCTCTGGCAAGCTTCTCGGCTTCATCATTTCCTTCCGTGGCATCGAGATAGATCCCGCCAAGATTCACGCTATTCTCGAAATGCCTCCCCCAACCAATCTCAAGCAGCTTCGCAGTTTGCAAGGCAAGCTCCAGTCCATTCGTCGCTTCATCTCGCAGCTTTCTGACCGCTGCCAACCTTTTCATCATCTCCTTAAGAAGGACGTCATTTTTACATGGGATAAGGACTGTCAAGAGGCTTTTGAAGCCTTAAAACGCTATCTGGTCTCTCCACCAGTTCTCATTCCACCTAGAGACGACCAACCCTTCTACCTTTATATCTCAGCCACTCACCATTCGTTAGGTGCCATGATCGCGCACCGAGACGAGCATCACCGTGAGCAAGCCGTTTATTATATCAGCCGCACACTGGTCGACTATGAAACTCGGTATACCCATATCGAGAAACTCTGTTTGGCGTTAGTCTTTGCTGCTACTAAGCTTCGCCACTATCTTCTCAGTCACAAAACCTTTGTCATCACCCACACCGACCCTCTCAAATATATGCACTCCAAGCCATATCAGAATCAACGTATGGCTCGGTGGCTCATGCTGCTTGCTGAGTTTGATCTTGAATTCATCCAGCAAAAATCTATCAAGGGGCAAACCATCACTGATCAACTAGCAGATGCCCCTCTTCCTGACACTCAACCTTCGCAGTGTGAATTCCCTGACGAGTCTATCGCCGTGCTTTCCTCCGACGACACCACCTATCAGATGACTATGTTCTTTGACGGATCCAAATGTCAACTAGGTGGAGGTGCTGGGGTCATTCTCATCCCACTTGATGGGGAGCCCATGCCTTTATCTTTCAAACTCGACTTTGATTGTACCAATAATATGGCTGAATACGAGGCCTTAATTTTGGGACTTCAGACCGCCCTCTCTCTCAGCATCAAGTCCATCAACATCTTCGGCGACTCGCAGCTCGTCGTCAATCAGGTCAACGGTTCATACCTCTGTAAAAATGAAATTTTGCAAAGGTACGAAAATCGTGCTGACCTTCTCCTTGCATCTTTCGACCATTTCCTCTTGCAGACTGTTCCTGGATCCACGAACAAGTTTGCTGACACTATGGCTTCTCTCGCTTCCCATATCCCATCTTCCTCATCTGCATCCAGACTTTTTGTCACGGTGCGTCGTGTGCCGTTGCCTTCATATATCTCTCCTCACATTCATCATGTCAATACTATAGACCCAAGCCCACAAGATGCTTGGTATAAGCAACTTGTGGACTTCTTATCTCTCTCTATCATTCCTCCCAACCTCTCTAGTAATGCACGACGAGCTTTTATCAAGCGTACTGCTCGCTATACCATGCTAGGGGGTCTTCTCTATAAGCGAGGCTTCGACGGCCTCCTTCTTCGTTGTCTCACCTCCACTGAAGCATCTCACGCCATCCAGCAAGTCCACGACGGGATTTGTGGTGGACATTTCAGTGGAAATTCGGTTGCCAAGCGCATCCTTCGTCTGGGCTATTATTGGCCTACCCTTCATCAAGACTGTAGCGATTATGTTCGACGTTGCATCAAGTGTCAGCAGCACTCTAACTTGCTTCATCTCCCCAGTCACACCTTACAAGTTGCTCAGGATTTCTGGCCTTTCTCTCAGTGGGGTTTAGATCTCATCGGTGAGATTAACCCTCATTCGTCTCTTCGTCATCAATCTATCATCACAGCCACTGAATATTTCACCAAGTGGGTGGAAGCCATTCCTCTCGTCTCCACAAAAGCTGACAAGATCGTCGACTTCATCAACACCCATATCATCTGTCGTTTCGATGTCCCTCATAAAATCATCACTGATAACGGCAAGTCCTTCAAAAACAAAACTGTCCAAAAGCTATGCGACTCCTTCGGCATCAAACTCAGTTTCTCTTCGCCTTACTACCCACAAGCAAATGGGCAGGCCGAGGCTTCCAACAAAATTATCACCAAAATTCTCATGAAAGTGGTTAGTGACACAGGCAAGGATTGGCACATTCACATTCCCTTCGCTTTGTGGGCTTACCGCACTAGCATCTGAACCTCTATGGGTGCTACCCCTTTTTCTCTCGTGTACAAAACAGAGGCTGTCTTACCTCTCGAAGTACAGATCCCATCTCTCCGCATTTCTCTACATGATATCCTTTCCAACGATGACTTTCGTCAAGATCGCTTAGCTCAACTTGAGTTACTTGATGAACACCGTCTTGCTGCCCTTAATCATCTCCATGTCTATCAACATCGCATCAAGCGCACCTATGACAAAAATCTGTGAGAACGAGATTTCAACATCGGAGACCTCGTCCTCAAAGAGAATCAACACGTGACCAATATGGAGCGAAGTAAACGAGGCAAGTTTGCTCCTAATTGGCTCGGACCTTTTATTATCACGCACAAGTATGGATCAGGGACTTACCGTCTGTCTTCTCTTGATGGACGCCCAGAACCTGAGCCTCTTAATGCGTTGCATCTACGACCGTTCTACTGCTAGTCGAGTATTCGTCCACTTGACACTTAACTTGAGCTCGTCCCTTGAGCAATCCCCATCCTCTTCATCCTATTTCCTTTCAACCCTATTCCTCTTAACAACTCCTATAACCCTTTTATGATGTATGGATGCTTTGTCCTAATAAAAGGGGCGTCCCTTAACTTTTACAATCTTGTCCATGACTCACATTTCTATAAAAACAAATCAAGATGTCAAAACATATCCATGGTCACTATATCAATATCAAAATCAAAATAAACAGACTGCTCCCTCGAAGGACAGCTGTACTATCATTGCTGTAATAAATAGACTGCTCCCTCGAAGGACAGCTATTCAAAAACCTTTATATTAAACAAAAATCTAGACCACTCCCTTGAAGGATGGCTATGACTAATCTGGCAATAAACAGCACCATTTTAGAAGCTTCCCGCATTGATCAGCTTCGCAACCTGACCACCAAGCAAATGACATCTCTATGCAGGCTTCCCGCATTGATCAGTCTGCGCAAAAAAAAAAAAAAAAAAAAAAAAAAAAAAAAAAAAAACGAGTCACGGACTTGGCTTGTAGTTGTCTCAGGGTCTCCTATAAAAAGGGGCAAAGTTATCTCTGCTCTTAAAACGGGTTACCCTCTTTCCTCCTCCTCTCACCTGCTCAAGGGACTTCGAGCTCACTTTAATGTCTAAGTGATTCGATTACCGCTCTAACATAACTATGGTCAACGACGTCACGCATGAATGGGGCTCTTGGTTCTCATAACCCCTATCTATGCTATCTTTTTGGTCCTTGTCAATGAAAGAGCGATTCGCCTTTAATCTTTTCTCTACACTTTGGTCACATTCACCTTCATCACTTGTCAATCAACTCAGCTCAACTCTCTTTTCAGACCATCAACATGACCTTGCCTATTCACCCTAGTTTCTATGGACACCAGTATACACGGAAACTATCGACCTGCCCTAATTTATGTTCAGCATAAACCACTACTTGCTGAAGCATAACTAGACCTCAATTCATTTTTAGCATACATCCATCACGAATATGGGATATTGCTAGGGATGAAAAACCCCTCAACCAATGTTGCAGAATACACCATTTGGAAAAGGCTGCAACATCTTTTTTTCCTCACCATCCCTTTGACCCTTCCTCCCTTCTAGGGAGAACTACATCGGCCTGAGGCCCTATCACCAGGGCTATGTAGGCAGCACTCAGTTGACATGGGGTCTTCTGGGGTTAGCTCAGCCGCATCCTTTCATCCTTTCATCCATTCATCCATCCATCGACCACAAATCATTGGAGATCATGCCTATCTCCTCCGACCTCGACCACTTCCAAGACGTTGTTGCCTTGGTTGTTTTTGCATGTATGCTACCTCATGACTGGTTAGCAGAATTGTGCGCAGACCTTTTTGGACCCTCACAAGTATAGGATCGCACACCGGTTGATCCACCCTACTTGTGACTTTTTCACATTTCTAGGAGCACTTCCTGAGCCCGAGATACCTGGAACACGACGACCCATTTGGAGCTTCAGCTTAGATTGAGTGACCCGATCAGCAGACGACTAAATGCTGGGGCCCGGTTACTTCAATTTTGGCACTCCTCGACCCTTGACCTGCGACACTTTTGCCTGACCATCTCGTGCAGTGGTATGCGCGCAATCACGACCTTTGCAGCGTTCACCCTCACCCCTTTTTCATCCGCTCTTTATCAAATCAGCACCCGATTCTCGGTTCCCTTCCCTCAACTCCTGCTTTGAGGGGGAATACCTTATTCCTTACTCAGGGCATTTCACTTCCTATTTTGTCTTGCAGTTCATTCGAACAACCAACAAGACGAAATCAACCTTATCCCTCACCTGGGGCACTCACTCCTATTTTTGTCTTGCAGTTCGTCCAGAACAACCAACAAGACAAAAAGGGGCAAATGTAGACACCGAAATCGTGTCGACTCCCCTGGTCATTCCCCATCTTATTCTTCTTCGCCTATTGAACCCTTGCCGATCACTTGTTTCACCAACCTTGACCCTGGCAGCATGTAAAGAGGAGCACAGAGCAAAAGGTAGACTCTATCCCCATTATGCATCTGCCGACGTCGGTCTTTACCCGACCGATGTCACTGACGTCAGTCACCTATCGGCCGACATCGGCACTATTGCCGACGTCGGTCACCTTGCCGTTATCCGTTACCAGTTATCATTCGGTTTCTCGAAACGGTTGACGAACCGTCTCTGGAACCGTCCCCGTCCCCCGCCTTCATCAACCTCCGCCAACCATTCGAGACAAGATCCCGAACGCTATTCGAAACGCTGAGCAACCAACCTGCGAATTTCTCCACCAACCTGCGAACTCCGAGCAATCATCAACACTACGACATCAACTAATTTGCACACCATGGCTTTCATCGTGTCTTCTGCCAGGTAAGTATTATTCTATTTATTTCATTTCTTTCTCAGTTATTATTTATCAGTTCTGTTATCCCTGCCTCTGTCCCGACTCCCCCAGACTCTGTTCAGACCTCGTCCCGACCTTGCCCAGACCCTGTCCCGACTCTGTCCAAAACCCCCCAAACTCTCTCAGAACCTGTCCCGACTCTATCCAAAACCCTACCCTGACCTTATCAGACCCTGTCTCGACTGTTCAGACCTGTCCCGACTCTGTTCAGACCTGTCCCGACTCTCCCTGACCCTGTCCCGAACCTGTCCAGACTTTCCCAAAACCTGCCCCTACCGACGCCGGTCACTACCCCGACCGACGACGGCACCTTAACCGACGTCGGCACCTTCCCTAACCGACGCTGGCACCACAGAGACCGACGCCGGTGACTGTGCAGAACAGTGCCGCATATCAGGTACGCTCTTTATTTTTCTGTCATTTATTTCTGTCATTATCATCTACTTTCTTCCAATATTCTACTTTTTTATCAGTGGGTTGATATCCTTCTAGGGAGTCTTCGTACTTCTGGGATCGGGCGTTCGCCTGACAGCCCACCATATCTTTGACTAACATTTTTCCGTGTTTAGCCTTTTCTTCGCAGGTGTCATTCCTCCACAGCAAAAGAGGAGAATCTTTCAACGTCTGATTTCGGTGCGCACGACTTTATCAGGTACTTCTAGCCTTGACCATCTTTTAGTTTCTTATTTCTTCTTTGAATGTAGAAAGCAATTTTGCATTAGAAACAGAGAGCTTTGTAGTTTTCCATATCATGTCCAAGAGTCCCATGGTAAAGAAAAATGAATTATCATTAAACCAGGTTGGTTTAGGATGGGTAGGCTCAAAATGTTTGATTGGAGGTAGGCTAATAGAAGAGGCTTATAACAACCTTTGCAAAATAGTTATGTAGGACTCTAGCAAAGGTGTCATAGGTAAGGGGTTTTGGAGTCAAGGGGTGAGAAATTTATTTGGCATAGGATTCTTTATGGAAGCAGTAGCTAGAAGAATGATTTTGGTTGGGGTTTTAGTTAGGTTTGCTTGAAATGATCATATTGGGGGTTGGCATTGTGAATGTGGAAGTTTTTGATGATGAAGATTTGGTTACAAGGGGGAAGGTATGTGGGGATAGGTTGGTTAGGAATGATAAAGAACTAAAAGGTTTGGTGGTTATAGGTAGAGAAAAAGGAGATGGTTTATTAGAAGAAGAATAGGTAATGAGAATGGTAGAAGGATTAGGTCCTAAAATGGAAGGTAGGTTGGAAGGAGGTGGTATGGGTCTATTTTGTGGTAGAGGTTTGGGTATAATTTCCTTCTTAAGGGACTTAATTAGATTTGGATTTGGTGTGTTTGATGGAGTTAAGTCTTTATCCAAAGTTCAGTTCATAAAAAGTTCCCAAGTTGTGATGAAACCAATTTCATAGTGTAGAGCTCATCGAGAGATTTTTGGCACTTTTGGTGGTTTTCAAAATAGACAGCGTATGCTCAAGATATAGCTTGCTAAAGTTTTCTTGCAAAAGGGAAATAACGTGTCAAAAAGTGACATGGCATTGTTTGCATGGAACACATGGACCAATTATCCATTAACATGTGGCAATTAGTTTTGTACATTCGTACAAAAAATTTGGTTGGTGTTTGGTTTGGTTTTAGCATTCGGTCTTTGACAGGTGGTTGTATGGAGAACCGTGGGCCCCACTATTGGCTCGCTGGGGTCCCTCAGCGAGGGTTGACACACTCTTTTTAAGGAGGGATGCCATGACCTCCTGATTTCATATTGAAATGTATTTGAATTTGCTATTAAATCATTATATTGTGCTCACGGGATGCATGTGGGATAATTAAATTGTATGTTTTAAAGCCTTGTAATTTTCCTTGGTAATTCTTTGCAATTCAAACTTACCAAGCCCCATAAGCCACATGGGAGAACACACTAACTTACCTGTGGCTATCCAAATACTTTGCTGAGTCATGGGAGCTCAAGAATATATGCCTAGATTGGAGATGCGTACCACATCCCCACTAGAGATTATATGCCACTTCTGACTTATCTTCCAAGTTAAATGCTGAGCTTTGGAACGTGAGAAAAGGACTTCATGAATACCCATGCTAAGTATGGAGATGTGAGAAGAGGACATGGAGTTAGTGTATATACTAAAGTTGGTACTTGAACCAACATACCATGCTAATCTTGGCACCTTGAGCCCACCAAAAGGGGCATCGACATTGTTTAAGCTAGTTGCCTACCTTTTTAAAGTCTTGAAAGCTGAGCCCATTACCAATGTGGGATTAAAAAGGATAAGTCTAGCTTCTAAATAGAAGGTTGAAGACTTGAGCCCATGACCTCCCATGTAAAAGGGATAGGCCTTGACCATTTGAGCTATGGATTCACAAATATTATTAAAGGCATGAACTTGTATTTGAAGGTAAGCTTTTGGCCGACTGTGTATAAGAGAATTATACACCCGTTTATAGTATTTGGTCATTTTGAAGCCCTTAAAGGCCGAACCAGAGCTCAAAATAAATGACAAAGTTATTTATAATTTTGGTACAATTTGTTTAGTATATTCATTTTCCCATTTTGGAGAATTGGTGACATTATTTTGAGCTACAAAAGTTTCCAATTTTGATTTGGAGAAGCCTCTGCTTGTGATTCAGGAAGGTGAAGGACGGGTTGAGTTAGCCAAGGTCTTTCAAAGGTCTGAAACACTATTTTTTTAGAGAGTAGATCTATTTTTTTGATTTTAAGTATTATTTTGGCTTGCAAAATTTAGCAACATTAATGGATCGGTTTGATAAGAACCCAGGGACTTAGGAAATTTTGAACCCCGTAAACAATATCTATGTTTTGATCTTTGAATTCATTTTTACATTTCAATTTTTAGTTAATTTATAGATTATAATTCATATTTTAATCAGAATATAAACTTTAATCATTTGATCATTTATGGGAAATTGGATAAAATCAATAATTTGAAAAATCTGACAGTTTCAAGGGATAAATCATGTGAACTTTTATTTCACCTTTATTTCAATTTTGAAACTGGATTTGGAACATATTTTCATCAGTTTTTAATCATTCCAACATCTTATAAATTGATAAATTTTTACTTCCAATTTAGTTTAAATGTTGGAATTGAGAACTTAAGAAATCTTGGTAAACATTTATAAAAAGTAGTGAAGCTCCTGCTGGTGTTTATAGATCAAATTTTGGTATTAGAGCAGTTAGAAAGCTGGGTTAGCTTCTGATTGTGTGATTTGACAGTTGCTTTCAAATTACTAGTTTTCAATATCACTTGATTAGATTACAGTGTGCAGTTGTGGAATCAGTGTGTTTATAGGAAACCATGGGCAAGTTGTCACATACAACCAAGATGGAAGAGCTTGCAAGCATCAATACCCAAATTTAGGAAGAGAATGCTTTTTAGAGAGATCGATTGTACTCCTTAGATGAGGAGATTGCAAGTTGCAAGTTTAAAGTCAGAGCTTGAATCTAAGGATGAGCTCTTGATCAAATTTTAGTGTGGTGAACCAAAGAAGGCCATACCTTCTACTTCTGATGCAGAGACTATGACTGAATGCACTGTAAGTTATTCACCAAGTAATTCATTTTCTTCTTTCCATTCAGATTCAAATTCAATTAATGATGCTTTTGGTAGTTTTGAACAACATACTAAGGGTATAGGATCCAAATTATTGATGAAAATGGGTTTTAATGGAAGAGGTCTTGGTCAAGATGGCCAAGGAATTACTAACCCCATACAAGTAGAGCATATATCTATTCATACAGGTTTAGGTTACACTAGTGAGCAGGTGGAAATTGGAGAAACTTCTTCCATGGCTAAAGGAAGACAATATTTTGATAGCAAAGGTCCAACACCACTACTAGAGCATGTGCAGTGTAAGAGGACATGTAGATGAGGTATTGAGATTCCACCTCCTAGTTCCTACACTAGAGTTAGCACTAAATCTTTTGATCGACTTTTTGTGTTTAAGAAATTTGGATTTAACATTCAGAAGATGATGCAATCATTCCCTTGCACTTTTTGTGGGATGCATAACCATAGTGTTTCATTTTTTTAGAAGATGAATTCTATGATTAAGCATATTATAGGTGTTAAAAACCATTCTCGACATGGAAAAATGAGAAGAGGTAAAAGGGAGACGTCACTTAACAAGGTTTTATGCACTCATTGAAATAAGAGTGGACATCAGATTGATCATTGTTTTAAACTTCAATCATATTCTCATTCTAAACATGGTAAAACTAAGATGATTTATCAACCTATTAATAAGTTCAATGTAGTTAAATAAATCCATAATGATGTTAAGGAATCCACTAAGGAGATCAAGTTAACTAGGTATAAAATTTGATTAAGTGGATTTATAATGCATTTATTTTTCAAAGCATTGTTAAGAATTCTATTGAGGGAAAGAACAAGCTTTGATGATGCATTAGTAGAGCATGTGAGAACACTTTGAGATAAGTATTTCAATTCTCATGTTGAATAGCTCTATGTTTTGAAACTCCTATTTATGATGTGTGAGTTATCTAGAGGACTTGAACTCATTTGATCAGTTGGAGATAATAGCAAAATGCATGTTGTAGGTTGAGTTAATTCCATTAAAATACTTGTCTCCTATTAAATTTCTATTTTTAGAATGTATCTATTTATGGGACATGGATGTATATATGCATTGTAAGACCCTATGGGCATGTTTGGATGTTAGGCAATATACACTTTGTGTTGTTTGCATTTGATTAACATATAAGTCCCATACTAGGGCATTGTATTGCAACATGTCTAAAACATTTATTGTATGTTTTCAGCATTAACAAACTTGTTTTGTAGTTACATTGGGAATTGTTTCAACTTATTGACAGTTCACTGCTTTACAAGATGTGATATGGGCAGATAGTTTTGGTATGTTGTGATCAGTTTATTGGTAGTTGCAAATTAATTTACTCATGCCATGTAGGCATTTATAGTTGAGTTGTGAATCATTTATTTTACCAATGTTTATCTCTTGCTATGATTGGGTTCTATTTGATGTGATGCAATAGACCAGTTATCACTTTTTAGGTGATAGTAGACTTTTGGAGACCAAAAGCCTTTTTTGTAGGGAGGTGTGATCTAGAGTTTAGTTGAGAAAAAGTTCCCAAGTTATGATGAAACCAATTTCACAGTGTAGAGCTCATCGAGATATTTTTAGCACTTTTTTCGGTTTGCAAAATGGACACCGTATGCTCAAGATATAGCTTGCTGAAGTTTTCTTGCAATAGGGAAATAACGTGTCAAAAATTGACGTGGCATTATTTACATGTGATACATGGACCAATCAGCCATTGACATGTGGTAGTTATTTTTGTACATTCATGTAAAAAATTTGGTTGGTGTTTGGTTTGGTTTCAGCATCCAGTCTTTGATAGGCAGTTGTATGGAGAACTGTGGGCCCTATTATTGGCTCACTAGGGGCCCTCAACAAGGGTCGACACATTCTTTTTAAGGAGGTGTGCCTTGACCTCCTAATTTCATATTTAAATGTATTTTAATTTTCTATTAAATCATTATATTATGCTCATGGGATGCATGTGGGATAATTAAATTGTATGTTGTCGGCATTGTTTAAGCTGGCCGCCTACCTTTTTAAAGTCTTGAAAGCTGATCCCATTACCAATGTGGGATTAAAAAGGATAAGTCAAGAACCTAAATAAAAGGTTGAAGACTTGAACCCATGATCTCCCATGTAAAATGGATAGGCCTTGACCACTTGATCTATGGGTTCATAAACAATATAAAAGGCATGAACTTGTATTTGAAGGTAAGCTTTTGGCCGACTGTGTATAGGAGAATTATAGACCCATTTACAGTATTTGGTCATTTGAAGCCCTTAGAGGCTGAACCATAGCTCAGAGTAAACTAAAAACTTGTTTAGAATTTTGATACACTCTATACAATATATTAATTTGCCCATTTTAGAGAATTAATGACATAATTTTGAGCTATGAAAGTTGCCAATTTTGATTTGGAGAAGCCTTTGCTTGTGATTCAGGAAGGTGAAGGACATGTTGAGTCAGCCAAGTTATTTCAAAGGTCTGAAACACTATTTTTGTAGAGAGTAGATCTATTTTGTTGATTGTAATTATTATTTTGGCTTAAAAAATTCAACAACATTAATAGATCAATTCGATAAGAACCTGGGGATGTAGGAAATTCTGAACCCCGTAAACAATTTCTGTGTTTTGATCTTTGAATTTATTTTTGCATTTCAATTTTTAGAAAATTTGCAGATTATAATTCAGATTTTAATCAGAATACAAACTTTAATCATTTGATCATTTACAGGAAATTGGATAAAATCAGGAATTTGAAAAATCTAACAGTTTTAAAGGATAAATGATGTGAACTTTTATATCACCTTTATTTTAGTTTTGAAACTAGATTTAGAATAGATTTTCATCAGTTTTTAATCATTCCAACATCTTATAAATTGAGAAATTTTTGCTTCCAATTTAATTTAAAATTTGGAATTGAGAACTTAAGAGATCTTGGTAAAAATTTATAAAAAGTAGTGAAGTTCCTATTGGTGTTTACGGATCAAGTCTAGTCTCAAAGGAGGGTGAGTGTGAATAGGAGTGGGAAGAATCCCTAGATTATTAAGTTGTTTGGTGAAAGAAGCATAAAGTGATTTGTCAATTTTAGATGGAGGTGGTTGAGATGGTTTATTTATGACTTTAGAGGAGGTAGTTGGTGGGGTGGTAGTAATGGGTTTAAGTGTGGGATCCAATGAAGTTGAGGAGTCATATTTGCTTTGATAAGGAAATCCAAGTCTATGCCAAAAGGTGGCTCTATCGAAGTTATGTTGGGATGTGAACTCTAAACTTTGGATTAACCTAGAGAAGGGCTTATAAACATGTGTAATTCCTTGATAATTAATCTCAAAGCTTAAGCCCTTGGGTGGATAAGAAGGAATGGTTTCAGAATTGGTACTATTGGTAGAAGGTATGGTTTTAGTTTTGGTATTAGTGGGAGGCTCCATAGGTGGTGATTGGGCAGATAAGGTAATGGTCTTTTGGGGAATGGCTTCCAAAGAGGGCATAGATTGTTTCACAATGGGAGAGGTAGGTATGGTTGATTATTTGGATTGGTCATCTAAAAAAGTAGGTAATTCTACCACTTAGATTGGAGGGGTGGGGGTAATGGTTGAAACAATATTTATCTCTTTGGGTGTTTCCAACAAAGGAGGGGTAGAAAACATTATGGTCGCACCAAGTGCAGAGAGAGAGGTAGTTGATTTGTCCATTTGGATCTTTAAAGGAATAGATGGTGGGTTGTATTCCTCTATTTGGGTTATAAAGGTAATGATATCTATAATAATGGGGACATTATTGATAACATTTATTGTATGTGCCTCACGTGAGTTAGATGATTCAGGTTTGCTATCATGATATTGGGTAGAATGAGAATGATTCGAGAAATGCTTACAAAAATTGTTGAGAGATTGATTAGGAGGTGCATTGGGGTTATCAAATTCAAGCTCTCCACTATCAATTAGGTTTTGGATAAGAATTTTAAGGGTATGACATCTATTAATGTCATGTCTAATAGTTTAGTGAAAGGCACAATGGTTATTTTCATTCTACCACCTATGTATGGGGCAAGAAGAATCAAATTATTGGGGTGGTTTAAATGGTGGAAGTTGGATAAGGTTAAGTTCAAGTAGACTATCCAAAATAGATGCATATGACTCCCTAATGGGAGTATATTATCATGGAGGGGCTCTATTTTGAGTTTGATTATGGATAAGAAGACTTAGAAGAATTATTTTGATGTGATTGTTTAACAGTTGGAGGTGGGGTAGTTTTTAGAACCACCACATTTGTGGATATTTTTTCTTTGGTATTGGATTGGTTGGTGGTTTTGGTAGAGGGAGGTTCATTGGGTTTAAAAGTAGAATTCTTATTCTGTAACTTCAATTTCCCTTCATCAATGGCATAGTTTTCAAGTTTTTGTTCCATGGTGAATGCCTCATCAAAAGTTCAAAAAGTTTGAACTTGAAGAGTAGGTGCAATATGCTCATCAAAACCTCTAGAAAAAATTTCAATTAATTTGGGTTGGGGTAGGGTGAAAGAGAGTTGATTGATGAGGCCTCTCCATCTAGCCACAAAATCAACAATTGACTTGTCATCAAATTGTTTGATAGAGTGGAGGTCAGTTATGGAAACCTTTTTAATTATGTTTACTGAGAAATGTTCTAAAAATATTTGGTCTAGTTGGGAGAAGGGGAAGATGTAATGTGTAGGGAGAGAGATATACCAATCAAGGGAAGTTCTTGATATAGAGATTGGGAAGGTCTAAAGGAGGAGAGCATCATCATATGAAATCAAGTAACAAGAGTGATAGAATGCTCTCAAATGTTGCTGGGGATCCTCTTTGCCTTGGAATTGAGAAAATTTAGGCAATGGATAAGAGTGGATGGGAATGGATGGATGGATAGGCTCATCACAAATTTGTTCATAGGATAAAAGTTTATGAGATGTAGAAATAGATGATTCCAAGTTAGTCATTTTTTCCATTAGCATCTTAATTAAATCCAATTGAGGTTGTGAAGATGCATAATTGAGGGTACATTCTATTGAGGTTGAGTGGCAGCTATATAAGGATAGGTGGTAGAAGGCATTGAAGATACCACATATTGATAAATAATAACAAAAGGTTGAGATGATGCCACATAATAGTTGATTCACCTAAATGGTTGGGTGGAGGGAGGTATGTACCCATATTGGTAGGCTGTAATAGATAATTATTGGTGGATGGATGTAGGTTTACTCAAAGGTATGGTTGAGGTGGGCGTAGGGTAGGTTGAGGTTGGTTAGTGACTCTAGTGCTAATAGTTGGAAGTGTTTGAGGTATAGAAAGCACTAGATTCTAAAATGGGGTAGAAATTGGTGGATTGGTCAAGATAAAGAGAAGGGAAGAAGCATGGGTAAAATATAACCCCATGGTAGGGGGAGTATAGGTAACTGAAGGTAGAGTTAAACCTACATGTGAAGTGTGGAGTGTGGTAGGATGTGTTTGGTTTAAGGTTGAAATATTGGATTGGGTTTGGGTAGTGGTAATAGTTGGGATGTTGAAAGAAGAAGATGCTTGGATTAGTGAGGGTTGGGTTGAGGTAACCCTCACCATAGGATGAGAAGGCATACCCTAAGGAGGATCTATTAGAGGGACCAAAGTAATATATGTATGATTGGGTAAGCTATTAAGATAATGTTGAAGGGTAATTTGATTATTGTTAAGGAAGGTAGTGAAGTCTACATCACCCTTAGAAATAACTAGAATTTGGGTGGGAGAGGGAGAAGAATGAGGGGAACCCTCAACACCAGAAGTGTACTCCATGGAAGAAGAAGAGGATGGTGGTGGTTGGTTGGTTTGATTTCTTAGTTGTTGTCTAGTAAAGGCCATATGAGAAATTGGGGGATATTATGATGAAACTCACACCTAAAATAAAGAGCAATCAAAAATAATTTAAAGTAATTGATGCATACACTAAAAGTGCATTTATCCTAGGATTCTTTTTAAATCACTTTTGGCTTATGCCTTAGAGAGTGTGAAGAGGGAGTTTGGCTTGTAAATGAAGTAGTAAAGAGGCAATCTATGGCTAGTTTCATGTTGTTTAGGTGATCAATAGAGAAAAATCTATGTTGAACTTTGGTACATGGCTTGATATTGGGGCCCACCCCCTCACTTCATAGTCCTATAGTAATACGAGTGTCAGGTGCTTAGCCAAAATATATCAAGTTCAAAGTTTATACTCAACTAGAGAGTTGAGTTCATTCTCCCCTTAGTGGTGAAATCTAAGTATGATAGCTAGAAAAGGGTAAGGTTATCACTAGGTGATGAAATCCTAATCAAGTCTTGTTTAGATGTTTATATTTTGAAAGTGATTTGGTTTGTGTAACATACATGCACTACAATTCAATTATGATGCCTTTAATTAATCTTAAACAAGCTAGTGATTGATGTATGCAGATGGTATATTTTAATCCCAATTTTTTTTAGATTTCATTTGATGAGCAAACAATAAAGGGAGAAAAGGGAACTAGGGTCCCACTAGGCATGCCAAGATGTTTTAGTTTATTTTCATCATTTCTTAATTTTGAAATTAAATAAAAGAAAGCTAGTAATAGGGTGTGTAGAAAAATACCTAGTAGAATGCACGTGTGAATCCAGATGAATGTGGGAACTCTTCTTTGGCTAGGAAGGAATAACCTAAAACTTGGTGAGGGAATCCTAGAATGATTCGACTAGAGTAATGATACTTTGGGCCTTCAAATGTGGTTTCTATAGAGCTTCAAGTCACTTATGATATTTCTTACTAAAATGATGTTAAATACTTGATTGTCTTCCCCTTTTCACTTCCTCCCCTTTCCCTTTTACAAGTAAAAGTTGTTATTTTCAATATAGGAAGTTACTAATCTCATCTAAGATAAAGTTGCCAAATCCCATAGCTTTAAAAGCTTGTTTTAAAGGTAATTTTCCATTTTAGGAGTTTCTAATCTTGCACAAGAGCTGGTAATGCTTTTAAAGTTTTAAAGAAAAAATGGGGACCTAATCATCAATAGTTAGGCCAACCATTGATGGTTTAGGCCAATCATAGATGGTTTAGACCAACCATAAATTATCAAGGGATCAAAGAGACTTGGTGAGAAAAGGGAGAATTTAATGATGCATTAGGTGGGGGGTTTAATAAGGTTAAATTGAAAATGTGTATAATGAGCTAGGTGGTCCACTAGACATGAGGTCAGACAAGGGTATGAAGTAGCATGACCTTGAAAACCATCATGTGGATTTTTTAGGTGTCTACTCTTTGTCATCATATACTATCTCCTAATTTTAAAAAGTGATGAGAGCTCTAACTATCATTGTAGTATGATACACACCAATGATATTATGTATAGAGTGTGTGTCCATTTTATGAGTATGATAATATGTTGGTGGTGGATGTGCCTGATAGGTATAATGAATACCTAAAGTGCTTATTATATCATTAGCTATATGTTTTAGAAACAAATCTAAAAAAAAATTCAATGCTTTTACTTCCATTAGTTGTGGTCTAGGTGCCTCAATAAGAGTACTGACATCAATGATATTGGTTTCTATCAAATCTTGTATCTTATGTCACAAGCTAATGCATCTATTTTTAGTATGGCTTGGTGCCCTATGATGGTTATAGAATACATTGTAATCATAGTTCTTTGGAAGAAGCCTAGATGTATCAACCTATTTGATGGGAGGGAGAGATAAGACATTGCATTATTAGAGTTATTGTAGAATCCATGCTAGTGATTGAGGAAGAGTCTTAAAAGGTATCCTTGGAAGAGTTGATAAAACCATGCAAGGAGGTGGATCTAAAGCTACATTAAATATCATTTTTGAATCATTCCTATTCTCAATGGGTTTCACCTTATATGGAGGCTTATTAGAATTCTTAGTAGTTAAATTTAATCTATTTGTGTACTTTTGTTTTCCAATGGAGATAAGCTTGACTTCTCATTCTTTCACTATATGGAAAAGATCTGTGAATGATGGAAAATTATTGAATAGGATAGCTTTGTGAAATGATGGTAACAACATTAAATATGTCTTGGAGTTTTCTATCTACCATGGGTATAGTCATATTTTCTAATATAGTTTTATATCGTAAGACATATTCAACTATTGGATCATTAGATTTTTGTTTGAGTTTTGTAACTTGAGCATAGGAAACCTTATCACCAATGTTGATTGAAAAGTGTGAAAAAGACATATATGCCAGTGGATTAAATTTTGTGATAGAATTATTAGGAATATCATAGAACCATTGTAATGCATAGTCCTTTAAACTATGAGGGAATACATTAGTAATGAGCCAATCATTGGACACATAGTCCAAACATGTTGTATGAAAAAATCATTTATGATGTTTTAGGTCATCCTTACCATCATGCTAAGTAAGATTGGGTTACACAAATATTAAGGGCAAAGGATTTGCCACTATATATTGTGCCAAAGGTGTATGTATAAGAACATAAGAATCCAAGGCATGTGATGACCTAGTAGTAGCCTGCTCAAGATGTAACACCTTAACCTATAAAGAATGCATCTCATGCATAAGGGATCATACATACAGAGATGAGGAACTAGCCATAGGAGGTTTTACCACTGATGAATGTTGGCAGCTTATAACAAGTTGTTACATAATCTAAGCTACCCCCAAAGTAGGTGTAACAGTGTTAACATCTAGGGCGTAGAAGATTGACCATTATGGGATTTATTAATAAGGTAATATTACATATCTGGATGTCTAGAAATGAAAGTTTGTAGTTGACTCTTATTAGTCTCATCAACTTGGTTATCAAATTCTACCATTATAGGTTTGAAAGTAGGAAAATAAATGTTGTATATTTTGAACCTTACAAGAAATTTAATCTATGAAAGATTACAACAATTAATTAGTAAATCAAATTTGAGATTCTAGAATTAAATTCTAAGCATAAAAAATAAAAGGATAAAACCCCAACAAAATTTAGGGTTTGGTAGTATTTGAAATAAGTCATGTTCACCAAATAATTTAAATTTTAAAGGATTTATGGAATGTAAACCATAGATTATTAAAGGGATGGAATAGTAAATTAGGGAATAAATATGCAATAAATATAGACATTGATTTGTGCAAGAATTGACCTAATATGATATTTCCAAAAATAGTAATGAGTGACACAAATAATTAATTATCTATAAAATGATTGAGATAGATGATCTAGAGGTTGAAAGCTGACACACAAGCTGACCAGGGTGTCTTAAATAGGATCCAAGTGTCAAAATTCATCTTGGATAATAACATAGTTCCTTAAATAATATCACACTATGATAGTGTCCTCTATTTGATTCTAGTGTCCTTGTGTAGGGACTGGTGTGAACTTTTGGGAGTAACTATGTCTGAGTTTGATACGCATGCTCATGTGTAAATAAAACTTGCATCATTATCTATGCACTATTTTTAATTGATTTGTGATCAAAACCTAGACTTACATGTTGTTAGGGTACTTGAAGAGCATAAGTGGCAAAAGTGTGATGTTAGGTAGTTAAGTTGGATGTCATCAACACCCCACCATGTTGAGAGTTGCCTATATACCAAAACATCGAGAGGGGATCAAGACTAATGTAGTTTTATAAATCTAAGTGCTTGTGTAAGTGAAATTGATGCTAGTATGAGTGTCAGCTTGAGTTCTTTGAGTGAGGATTGAGACTAAAAATCTATGTCTTTTGAGGTTAGGATGGTTGTAGATGATTGTATATAGAAGTATATTAGTATAGGGATCGATGAAATTGATTTTGTACAACTTGTTCTCAGTTTATTTTTTTGTATTTATTTCTTATTTCCATATAGTGGGTAAGGGGATAAAATTCATGTATTTATATTGATCTAGTGCTTATGCAGAGTGTGAAATAGGTCTAAGCCAACCCTAGGTGTCTTAGTAATTAAAAATATATCTAATTGTGTTGAAATTAGGAAAGGTACACTAACGCACTCCCTTGGTTACTAGTGCAAAGCATTAGTGTCCAAAGGGCTGTGCTAGTGTCTAGGTGGTAGAACTTGGGGAACTAAGGGTTTAGATCCCTAAGGGAAGGTTTGGGAATGATTTTAAGATGTCTAGGGCTAGGAAATACCTACACAAAATATGGATAAAGGATAAAATATGCCCTAAGATAGGTCTATGGCTAAGATAGGGATGGGTGGTCTTAAGTGACACTCATTACACTCAAGTGAAATTTTATATGATTATATATGGTTCATAGATTGGGATAGTGAGTCAAAATATGCCTCCCACTGACTAAAATTTGGTCCCTTAATAAACATTTACCTACGTGAGAAAAATTATTTTTGTGTCTCCATTGTCATAAATTAGATATAATCCTATAAGGAGTGATCAGAGGACTCAGCTATGAAACTATAAGAACTAATAGTTCATCTCTACCCCTTATGGTTTTCTTGTAACACTCGCATGTATTTTGCTTTATTTCTACACTCAAGGATGAGAAGCTTCTCTTAAGGGATGCATTTAACCACCTAAATTTTTTTAACCCAAGGCTTAAAAAAGAGTGTATAGGGGATATTTTAATGTTTATAAACCCTTTCAGACTTGTCTACAAAGATGGTTCATTGAGTGGGCTAGAAATTCAAAATACACACCTCTCATTGACTAACTTTTGGTCCTTAAAAAGATGTTTGGATGTTATATAAAACTTGTTGTTGTATCTCACTCATCTTGAGTGAGGTTGAATCCAATTTTTTATGATTATAGGACTCACACAAGTAACTATAGTAGTTTATGGGCCATCTTTACCCCTCACGGTTTTCCTACAATGCTCAGCTAATGTTTGTTATGTTTATACACTTAAAGACAAGAAGTTTCTCTTTAGGGATACATTTGACCTAAATTTTTTGATATAAATTCCCAACATAGAGTGTAAGGGAATATTAAAATATTTTTACACCCATCTATATGTGTTCATAAATATGGTTCATCGATTGGGATAGTGAGTGAAAATATATGTTTCTCACTGACTACATTTTGGTCCCTTAAGAGACATTTAGGTGCGAGAGAAAACTTAATGCCATGTCTCTCTCATCAAAAGTGAGATATAATACTTAAGGAGGTGCTCTCATGATTCACCCATGTAAATTTAGGAGCTAATTATTTGTCTCTACCCCTCACAGTTCTCCTACAATGCTCACATGATGTTTGTTATGTTTATAAACTCAAGGACAAGAACATTCTCTTAAGGGATGCATCTAACAGCCTATAAATTTCAACCTTATGGCCTACAGAGAGTAAATGGGGTTATTATAGTGTTTATATGCCCATTCATATCCATCTATAAATATGGTTCATTGATTGGGATATCAATTCAAAAGATATGCCTCTCACTAACCAATTTTTGGTCCTTTAAGAGACATTTACTTGAAAGAGAAAAAATATTTTCTTGCCTCCCTCATTATAATGGGATAAAATAATCTAGGGGGTACTAAAAAGGATTACTCATATAACTATAGGAGATGATGGTTCATCTCTATCACTCACAATTCTCTTACAATGCTCATGTGAAGTTCATTCTATTTCTACATTCAAGAAAAATAAGCTTCTCTTAAGGGATGCATTTAGCTACTTGTAAATTTTGACCCTAAGGATATAAAAAGAATATATGGAAATTGTTTTATCATTTATACACACATATAGACACTTTCATAAATAAAATTCATTGATTGGCATAGTGAGTCAAAATATACATCGATTTTATAGATGTTTAGCTCTGCATTGATGAGCTTTTAGGTCTCTAACACACTATCGATCACCACAGATCTAAGCAAGATATTGATTTGTTTTCATTAATTTCTAATTTTGATCAATGATTCAACTTCTAAGTGGTAAGGGGGTACCTTTTATTTAATTATCACCACCTCCATTTATGCATTAGTAGATGTAGAGAAGGATAGAGTGAACAAGCACAACCATGGCCTTGAAGCAGGCAAGAAAATTCATCCCAAAGGTCTTTTATGAGGTAATGCTAATGAATCTAACTCTCCATTACTTGATGTTATTTTGGATGTGATTGAATTTGACATATCTTGTCATTTCTTTGAGAATTTTACTTTAATTGCATATTTTTTTAACTGAGTCCCCCCAAAGAGCCTTATGAAGTAATGGGTTCACAACCACTAGTAAGGCCATGGTGTGAAACTTAAGGGACTAAAAAATATTAAAAAGGGATTTTTGCATTTCACCCTTTTAATCTAGAACACTACAAATATATTTTTAATCATGGGCTTTGGTTTATCCAAAACACTTTGGTGGTGTTTTCTCATTAAACTCAAGACTTTCAAGTCTCTGAGCATGCCAAACTGAAAGTACCCATCTAAATTGAATTTTTTGGCTTATCACTCCCCCTCTGGGGTTTTATAGACTAGCTCATAATAACCATAGGACATTTCATCTACCATGAGTAGACTATTATTGAAATACAACTAGATACTGAGGTGGGGGGTGAATCAATATATTAACTAAAACTAGTCTTTTTCAAAACCTTTTAATTTAGGTTAAGATTATATGTAGATATCAAACACACAAAAAACACATAACACAAGATATATCATGGAAAACCCAATATGTTAAAAACCACCATGAGAATAACTACTTAAAACTACCATTCTAATCTAACCTCATAATAATGAATCTCATTGGTTATAATGTTTAAGGGCACCAACCCTAAGGAGACACCAATCCCCTAATTCAAGAGCTTCAACTCTAAGGAAGCACTCACTTCCTAATTTAATCACCAATTTAGTTTATCTGATGGCACCAACCTATCAGATTATTGTATGGAGCTAAAACTCCAAGTCAAAACATAGATTCATAAAAAAATCCAATCCTTATGTTTTTTGTTACAGGTCTAGTTTATAATTGATCATACTTTGCACATAATCTCTTTGTGTATTTCTTCCTCTTTTCCCCTCTGTCCTAGTATTTAGATATGTCTCTATTTGACACACTTCATCTCTCTTGTTCTCTACCTCTATCTCTCTATTTAAATCTGCTCAATAGTAAATAACAATAGCTCCAAAAACCTTTGCCTTTGTCCTAGATTTCATATATATGAATAATTGATCTAAGGTTCCATATTTTTGCTATGTTCACACTTGTTTACAAACACATCACACTCTATTCTGGACTCAATTCATTAACACTTGAACTATAAGTTTCTCGTGTCTCAAATTCATACATCACCACCATTATTCCTAGTCTATTTACTATATATAACATTTTTTAGACTCTGGTTTTGATGGACATGCTCATTTACATAGATTTGATAAATTACATCAACCAATCTCATTTTATGTGTCATGATTTATGGATTTCTTACATGTTCCTACATGTTCTTGCATCTCACCATTAGACTAGACATATATTCAAATATTGATCATTGATCTTGCATTTGGTGCCATGATGTGATGGTCTATATTCAAATAGCTCAATCTTTAAAATGCATCTATTTGATCACATTATGACAGGATCATGCTATCCATCCAATCTTTGTATGCTTCTAAAATTTGTCTTTGTCAAATTTAAAATGCATCTATTGATCTTCCTAATCTGAGATTACATGTGCAATTGGATTTCCAAAGATGCATGATCTTTATATTTATCTATATGTTAAATGTCAAGCTCTTTATCCCATCTCAAAACTTCCCAAGTCTTTAGATCACTTAAGCTTCATCAATATTCTCAAACTTGCTTGACATTTAACTCATCACTATCTCATTAAATGCCAAACATTTAATTTCATTTGAGTCCACTCACTCCATTGGATCTCCTTTATAAGATCATCTTCTCACTATCAGATCTTCTAACAAGCTCAATTTTTATCTCTATTTAGCCTCTGAGAATGTGATACTTGGCATTAACACATGCCTTCTACACACTACTATTAGTTCCCACTATTGTGACACTTGGAAACCTTACATTTATCATTGACTTATTGACTTTAAACCACATCATATATTTACTGTCAATGCTTCATGATTGTGAAACTTGTCACTAGCAGAGGTCCCTTTAATAATTTGACTTTGTTACTCTTCATTGGATCTTCAACGTATAATTAAGTGCTAACCATTGATCAAGATTTAAACTTAGACTACATGTCTTCATCTCATTTCATCTTGGCTTATTGGAGCCAACGTGCTCCATTTATCTCTTCGAGACTTGTTTGAACTTTACCTTTATTAGATTTGTCTAAGTATGGGGACCATCTCAATTATGCTTGGAAGGCTAACTTTGCACCTTCATAGCTTCTACTTCATTCAACTATTTGGTATAAAATTTGGACCATATAAACTAGACATGAAATTTAACAAACCCATATGATCAGTTATTTATGAATCCTTCATGTGTGTGAGATATAATACCATTAATCTTCACTTAGATTATTCTACCACGGAGCTAGAAATGCCTCAAACTTGCCTGGAAGGCTAACTTTGATCTTGCATAACTCTTGTCATGCTTAGTTGAATGACCTATAAATTAGCATATATGATCCTCTTACATAGGGGATTCCATCCATATATCCATTTTCTTCTGAAGCCTTTATACGTGCAATATATGTCTTCATAAAAATGCCTTCTGAGTTTTTTCTTGTAACCTACAATTTTGACTATGTTGGAAAACACTATAAAAATGTCCTAGATCCATACTTTTCTCAAGAATATATTTTGTCACGCTACATTGCATGACTTGGTATTCAACACATAAACTAGGCACAAAAATGAATAGACCCATATGACCATCTTATCTTGGCAGGTCCATGTGTGCAAATTCTAACCTTATCAATAAGCTTACTTGGATCTATTTATCCCTTTTACAAATTTGGGTAAGTATAAAAACTTAGTATCTAACTTTGCATCCCCATAATTGCAACTATGCTTCATCAAATGTCTTCAAATCTAGTGCATAAAATCTAGGGACTAATGTGATCATAACCATATGACTATCTCCCCCATACTCATTCACACGTGGTAATGGTAAAATCAAAACAATACCTTCTCATCATTTCTTATCATATACCTAAAGTGTCTAAATGATCAATATGAAGAACTGGATGAATTTCACTCATGCACAAAAGCATTCCAATCATCCCTAACCTTTGATAGGATCCTTTGCATATCTTTTAATTACCATATTTAGTCTTGAACATCAATGACATGCTCATAATGTCCCTTTTGACATCAATGAAATCATATTTCCAAAAATCTCCCCCTTTGTCATTGATGGAAAACAAAATGCTCTGATCTTGTAATATTCAGATCCTTCTCTGACATTGCTTGCATTGTATTTTGATGAGTATGAACTGAAGTTGTTCATATCATACTTTTTCCTCCTTAGGAAATGGCACATTTGCCTAATACTCAACTTGGACACTTGCTCTGCTTCTTCTTTGACATTTGTAGAGAGAATTACTCTTTTTTCCCCCCTTTTTCATCAATGACATGGGACTATTTCTCACTGTTTATCCACATATTTCTCCCCCTTTATGAGATAAAGGAGTTTGTGCAAGAATCTACAACCATCAAATCATTATAACTTATCAAAAGTATGCATACATGAGTTTCCTTTTCTCTCCATATTCTAAGGATTAACTAAGCTTCTTTGAGACTCCCCTTGGACTCATGCCCTATCACTAAGATCTAGTGATGTGATGTAAGAGCTGCCACTCCCAAATTCTATTTCAGATATTTAAATTATTCTTTGGGAATAGGTTTTGTAAATATGTTTGAAATTTGATCCTGAGTTGGCACATATTCCATTGTGACCTCTTGATCTGCAACACTCTCTCTTAAGAAGTGACACTTGATTGATATGTGCTTGGTTGTATAATGCATCAATAAACTCTTTAATATATTAATAACACTTGAATTATCACAAATAATAGAGATAGGTGACTTGTGCTCTACCTTGAAGTCTTTTAGTGTTTACTTTATCAATAAGACTTGAGTGTAACATGCCACTTCTGCTACATACTCTGCTTATACTATGGAAAGAGTAATTGAATCTTGATTTTTGTTTAACCATGAAATAAACCTATTTCTAAGGAAAAATGCACCACCACTAGTGATTCTTCTATCATCCACACTTCCTTCCCAATCAACATATATATAAAATATCAAAGTAAAATCTTCCCTTATAGGATACCATAGGATATAGTCAATTGTGCTCTTGATGTATCTCAATATCCTTTTTATTGCATTGACATGTGACTCTTTGGGAGCATCTTGAAATATTTTAACCATGCACACTAATTGCATCATATCTGGTGTTGATGCATTTAGGTATAACAAGATATCAATCATCGATCTATACATAGTTTGATTTGCATCAAGGAACTCATCCTCTTTGATCAACTTGCATTCACTTATTATGGGAGTAATAACTAGTTTGTTATCTTCAATTCCATATTTATTGAGAATTTCCTTTACATACTTAGTTTGGGATATAAATATCCCTTCATCAGATTGTGCTATTTTTAGACCAAGGAAGAAAGAAATTTTTTCTAGCATAGGCATCTCAAACACACTTTGGATGTGTAATAAATTATTTGCACATTTTGTTATTGCTGACATTAAAGATGATGTCATCTACATAAATACAAACAATAAAAATATGCTCACTTTCTGATTTGAAGTACAAATTGTTGTCTGCACATCCTTTGTTGAAACCTTGTTGTTATAGGTACTAGTCTAATCTTGAATACCATGCTCTTGGTACCTATTTTAGACCATACAGATATTTCTTTAGTTTGCATACATAGTCTTCTTCCTCTAGTAATTGAAAACCTTCTAGTTGTTCAATAAATACTTCTTCTAGGTTGTCATTCAAGAAAGTAGACTTGGAATCCATTTGATAGACTTTGAACTTATTATAAATAGAGAATGCTAGAAACATTCTTATAGATTAAAATATAGCAACTGAAGCAAATGTTTTTTCAAAATCTATGCCCTCAACTTGTGCATATCCTTTACACACCAATCTTGATTTATTCCTTATAGAAACTCCATCCTCATTGAGCTTATTCCTTATAGGGTCTTAGAGCTAACTACCAAGTTTTGTTCTTTTCAAGTTGGCTCAGTTCTTATTCTATTACTTTTATCTAATTCTCACCCTTGCTAGCTTTAACATAGCTTTTAGGCTAAATTTCAGACATTAGATCAAAAATTAATTACTCCTTGTTCATTGTAGCTCTTTTCTTTGTCTGAACTCCTTCATTCTTATTGCCAATTATCTGCTCTTTAGGATGATCCTTTTGAACAAATATTGGAGGAGCCTTTTCATTCATTTCCTCAACATTTTCATTATTTTCTTCTTCTTCAAGATCTAATTATTTAATACTAATTTTATTGTAACATACATAGGCTTTGCTTTGAGTGGAATAACCAAGAAATATTCGTTCATCACATCTTTATTCAAATCTTCCCATTTTGTCCTCTTTGTCATGATGTAGCATTTGATTCCAAACACTTTGAAGTACTTAATAGAGGAAAGATTTCTGTACCATATCTCATAGGGTCTTTTGTCACTATTTACCCTCAGTTGAAATCTAGACAAGATGTATACTATTGTTTGGACTGCTTCTCTCTAGTATCCATCAGGTAACTTGACCTCTTTTAGCATTGCTTTAGCCATCACCTTGATTCCTATTCTTTCTCTGAACAACTCCAATTTTTTGTGGAGTCCTTACTATAGAGTAGTGACTTTTGATCCCATGCTTCTCACAATAATCTATGAACTCATTTGAGGTGAATTATCCACCTTTATAGGATCTTAAGAATTTGATCTTTCATCCAGTCTCATTCTCTACCATGGCTTTAAATATCTTGAATCTTTCAAATGCCTCAGACTTTTTTGACAAAAAGGCTACCCATGTTATTCTTGAGAAATCATCTACAAATAACATGAATTATTTTTCTCCTTTAGATCTTCTTATCTTAGTAGGACCACTAAGATCAGTATGAACTAATTGTAGAGGATTTGTAGTTGCATACTCCTTTATTTGAAATTTGACCCTTGTCTGCTTGCCTAGTTGACATTCCTTGCAAGTAGTATATATAGGTTTGGTTATCTTGGGCATGTGTCTCACACACTTATTTGTGCTTACTTTGACTAGGTTATCAAATTTTACATGACCCATTCTTATATGCCATAACCAACTCTCATCAGTCTTTCATATTAGGAAGCTATTACCATTCACTTCAATAATATTATAGATGTTGCTTTTAGTCCTTTTCCCTTCTATAACTAGTCTTGTAGATCTCTTTATCTTATATCATTATACATTAAATGTGACCTTATATCCATTGTCACACATTTGGATGACACTTAATAGATTATGCTCTAATACTTCAACATAAATGACATCATGTGTAGGTAGTTTTACATCTATGTTCAAAGTTCCTTTACCTTTGATCTTTACTATTGTGTTATCTCCAAAGTTGATAGATCCTTCCTTGCATTTTTTCAATTTGATTAACTTGCTCTTATCACCAGTCATATGCTTTAAGCAACCAATGTCTGTCACCCATAAATTCTAGTCCTTGGCATGGAGTGCAATTTGAGAAATCATGGATTGATTTTTCACTCTCCACACATCCTTGGATTTTTTATTTGGCTTCTTTTGAGAAACTTTTGAACCTTTGTTCACACTAGGAGGCATGCCTTTCTTTACATTATGTAAGTTTGATCTTACAAAGCTAGTTTGACATTGTTTAGCTATGTGACCAAAGTTATTGCAATTATAACATATTATATTTGTATCTAACAAAGGAGAAAATGAGTTTCTACTTAAAAAAATATTCTCCTTTTAGGTTCAACTCTACAATCAATATATCAATTACTAAACTGATTACAACTATAACAATAACCATAGAAAGACGAGGAATATCTGGTCATAGCTTCTCTTTGTGAAGGATGGGAAGTTCTTAAATTTGGCTTCTTCAAGTCTCTCACTTTTGTGTATCCATATGCATCAACTACCTTTTTCTTCTTCTTCTCTTTAGGCTTATTTTCTCCTCCATATTTCTTCACATCAGTTGTGTTTTAGTTCATCTTTATGTCCTTGTAAGCTTTTTCTTTCTTTGCTCCTTTTTATTTAAAGTTGTCATATAGGTTAGTAGATGTACTTATTTTGGAACATTTTCCTTTTTCATAACCAATACATGATCTCTCTTTTTAAGGCTTTTTAGAGTTGATCAATTCATCAAGAATGTTTGATCCTTCTATCAACTTCAAACTTTTATCAAGTTGTCCTTTAACTTTCTCAAGCTCTTTTCTCAAAGTCACAATCTCTGATTATAACTTCATGCACTCATCAGATTTAGATTGTAGTTCAATTTTGACTACATCTTATATTATTTTAGCCTCTTCAACTTGTGTCTTTAGGCTCACTATCATCTAATCAAATTTCTCAAAACTTTTGGACATTTTCTCAATTCCCTTTTGTCCAAGATTCTTCTATTTTGATCTCTCTTTTCTCAGCTTGTCAGTTTCCTCTAGATCACAAATGAACTCACACTCTAGATCCACTTATCCTTCTTGTTCTTCATCTGAGCATTCAACTTATTCTTGATCTATAGAGACTAATCCTATTGTCATGAATATGAATTCCTTTTCCTTAGCCATAAAAGCATAGTCATGAGCATCCTCAGAACTATTTTTGTCATCCATTTAATCACTATCTTGTTTTTTGTATAGACCTTTCTTATTTTTGAAGAAGTTCTTAAGATAGTAGGGTTTCACCTTTTTATTACTCTCTATTTGCTTAGAGTTTTCCTTTTTATTATGAGGGCATTTAGCATCAAAATGTCTTACTTTACCATAATTAAAGAATTTTAAGGGTAACTTACCTTTATACCTTCTAGATCCTCTATTTAACCTTCCAAAAAAGTTGGCTTGTTCTTCATCAGTATCCTCAGATCCAGATGTAGGTGCTTACTATTCTAACCCAGCCTCATAATAAGGAACCTCACTAGTTACAATTTTTAAGGGTACCAACCCTAAGGAGACACCAATCCCCTAATTTAAGAGCTTTAACTCTAAGGAAACACCCACTCCTTAATCTGAGCACCAACTTAGTTTATCAGATGGCACTAACCTATCAAATTATTCTATGGAGCTAAAACTCTAGGTCATAACATAGATTCATAAATGAATCCAAACCTTCTATTTTTTTATTATAGGTCTAGTTTTTAACTATTCATACTCTACATATAATCTCTTAGTTCATTTATTCCTCTTTTCCCCTATGTCTCTGTGTCTAGATATGTCTCTATTTGACACACTTCATCTCTCTTTCTCTTTACCTCTATCTCTTTATTCAAATCTACTCAATAACAAATATCAATAAGTCTAACAACCTTTGCCTTTGTCTTAGATGTCATATATATAAACAATTGATCTAGGGTTCCATATTTTTTTTGTGTTCACACTTGTTTAAAAACACATCACACTTTGTTCTGGACTTATATCATTAACACTTAAACCATAAGTTTCTTGCATCTTGAATTCATCCATCAGCACCATGATTCTTGGTCTCTTTGCTATCTATAGTATTTGATGGACTCTATTTTTGATGCACATGCTCATTTGTATAGATTTGATCAGTTACATTGATCAATCTCATTGTCTATGTCATGATTTATTCTTTTCCTATATGATCTTGTATGTTCCTACATTTGACTATTAAACTAGACATATCTTTAAATATCAATCATTGATCTTGAATTTGGCACTAAAATTCGATCATCCATATTCAAATAGCTCAATCTTTAAAACATGTTCATTTGATCACATTCTGATAGACTCACATTATCTATTCGATCTTTGTACACTTCCAAAATTTAGCTTTGTCAACTTTAAAATGCCTCTATTGATCTTATTGATCCAATATTACTCATGTCATTGGATATCTAAATTCGTATGATTTTTATCTCTATCTAGACATTAAACATCTAGCTATTTATCCCATCTCACAACTTTCTGAGTCTTTGGATCACTTACACTCCATCGATCTTCTTTAACTTGCTCAATATTTAACTTGCAATTGTCTTATTAAATTTTGAGAATTTAATCTCATCTAAGTCCACTCAATCTATTATATCTCCTTTATATGATCATCTACTCACCATTAGATCTTCTAACAAGCTCAATTTTTATCTCTGCTTAACCTTCGATGATATCACTTAGCATTAGTGTGTGTCTTTTGTACACTACTATCAATTCTTGATATTGTGAAATTTGGTAACCTCATATTGATCATTAACTTTTTGAATTTAAATAACACTATATATTTACTATTAATGCTTCATGATTATGACACTTATCACTAGCAAAAGTCCCTTTGACAATTTAACTTAGCTACACTTCATTAGATCTTTAGCATATGATTAAGCACTAAATATTGATCAAGATTTAAAATTAGACCACCTATCTTCATCTCATTTCATCATGGCATCTTGGAGCCAATGCGATCCATTGATCTCTTTGAGACTTGCTCAAACTTTACCTTGAGCATATTTTTCTAAGTACGGGACCATCTCAATTATGCTTGGAAGGATAATTTTTTACCTTCATATCTTTTGCTTCGCTCAACCACCTGGTCTAAAATTTGGACCATATAAACTAGAAATGAAAGTGAACAAACCCATATGCTTAATTATTTATAAATATTTTTCATGTGCAAAATATAACACCATTAATCTGGTCATTCAAATTATTCTGCCATATAGCTAGAAATGCCTCAAACTTGGTTAGAAGGCCAACTTTGATCTCACATAACTCTTGTCATGATTAGTTACATGACCTGTCAATTAGTTCATATGATCATTTTATATAGGGGATTCCATCCATATATCTATTTGCTTTTGAATCCTTCATACATGCAAGATATGTCTTCATAAAAATGCCTTTTGAGCTTTTTCTTATAGCCTACAAATTTGACTATGTTAGAAAACATTGTCAAAATATCCTGGAGCTATACTTTTATCAAGAATATATTTTTTCATGTTATATCATGTGACCTAGGATTCAGAACATATAAACTAGGCACAAAAGAGAATAGACCCATATGATCATTTTATCATGGCACATTCATGTGTGCAAATGCTAATCTCAACAATAAGCTTACTTGGATCTATTTATCACTTTTAAAAATTTGGCTAAGCTTACTTGGATCTATTTATCACTTTTACAAGTTTGGCTAAGTATAGAAACTTAGTGATTTTTATCTTAGTAGCCAACTTTGCATCCCCATAACTTCAATTGTGATTCATCACATATCTTCAAATATGGTGCATAATAACTAGGGATTAATGTGATCATAACCATGTGACCAACTCTCCCATACTCATTCACATGTGGAAATTGTGACATCATCAAGATTCCTTCTCATATTTTCCTATCATAGACCCAAAGTGTCTAGATGATCAATATGAAGAATAAGATGAATTCAACTCATACACATAAGCATTCCAATCATCACTGAACTTTGATAGCATCCTTTGCATATCCTATAATCACTATATTTTATCTTGAACATCAATGAAATGTGCATAATTTCCATTTTGACATCAATGACAATAATATTTCCAATAACTAAATTCTATATGGATCATCCTCAAAAGAGGGTTTGTGTAGAAGCTAATTTGTCTTATGATTTGAAAGAGTCTATTGATATAAAAATTGGATCTAATAATTTTTCATAGCATGTTTTATATATCAACCTCCTTAACACTTACTTTTAGTGCCAATCCTTGAACCACATGATTAGATATTTCCCTTTGATGTTTCATATGTCCCCTTCTCCTCAGGAAAAAGGTAGATCTGAAGCTAAAGCTCAGAATGGAAATAATGATGGTTGGAATGCCATCACCAATAAGAAAACAAAAAATATTTCAAAGGTGGTATAAAGCTAGAAAATTTGTCATTCTAACCTACTATAAATAATTTTTCATCAAATTCTACTAGAAAATCTGCCATACCCACCAAAGCTTCACCTTATCTTGTGCATATGCCACATGAAATGGCCTCACTAGTTGATATTCCATCCTTAGTTCCATAGTCACAACCCTGTTCTAGGGTGAGTTCCCTTGAGGAGGATAGGATCCTGGTCACTTTAGAAAAAAAATCATTTTTAAGGTGTTCTCATAGCCCCTTTCCATCTCCTAAATAGGAGGAATATATGGCACACAAGTGACAACCATTTATAATGAATGATTACATGCCCAAAAATCCTATGTATAAAAAGTTTATTATGCTGGAAGGACTCACTGAGGAGAGTGACATACAACTTAATATTGTCCAATGATTATGTATTCTTGGAATGTTTGAGGTCTTATTAATCCACCACATAAGTATGCGGTTAGGAATAGTTGCCAGTTTTTCAATAACATGAAAATTATTTGTCTATAAGATGTCAAGATTTTTGGCTTATTATTACATAATGAAACATGGATAATTTGGCTGAGGGACATTTTTTAGGCCACTGGGCATGATTTTGGGCATGGTGGGGCTATCACATTTTTGACTCTAGAGCTTGATCAAAATATTTTTTCTTAAGGTTCATACCCCACCCATCGGGTGGTGTGGACCCTTTTTGATTTTAATAATTACATAATTGGTTTATTCAATTTATATGCCTCTAATGATGTTGTGGAATGGGTAACCAGGTGGAGATGGCTGGTTAAATCTCTCCCAGATGCTCATTAGATCCTTTGTGGTGACTTTAACATGGTGGAATTGGCTGAGGACAAACAAGGGCACCTTCTGATGTAATGGTGTGCAGGTGAGCATGAAGCATGGTTTTATATGCATAAAAAAGTTTGGATTTTTGATCCTAACCATCAAAAAAAGAAGTATTTAGACTCTCCATGGTTGACCTGGTCCAATTTCTACCAGGGGGTGACATGGTGCTTTAATGTCTTGAAAAATATCCAATATCTAAGTAATATCTTTTCTATTTTGATTCGATCAAGGATAGGTGTGTTTCTATAATTCTTGATACTTTTATCTCAGATCATCACCATATTTTATTTAAATTTGAATGTAATTATCCTCAAATCAAGCTAGCTTCCACATAATTCTATCTCAATACTACCCACCTAAAACATGAAAGAAGGATGGTGCACATTATTAGAATTTGGAACATAGTTGCCTAACCAGAAGGAGATACTGGTTAGATTTAGTGGTGGTCTGAGGCTCTTGCTCACACTTGCACATTCCTTAAAATCTATGGTAAGAAGGTAAATATGTTTAGATGACATTTGTAAAATGATACAAAGCATGAGTTCATCTGCACCTCATAGGAACTAAAGTAGGCATCATTTATTATCCACCTTTAAACTTAAGTGGCACAATGGAGACACAAGCTCTAAATTGATTAAGTACACAAAGCTATAGGATCTTAGCTATGAGCTCATATGTACTATCTAAAAATTAGGGACAAGGTGTCTAAGGACTTTTTTTCCCTCCTCTGCTCTAGGAAAGTTATTGATTGAATAAAATCTATCAAGGAAGGAAATGCAAGACTTACTAAACTTCCTAATATTTTACAAGCCTTTGTGCATCACTATCATTGTGTTTTATTAATGTAATATTCTTTTCCATGAAATGAGGTGGCTCTCCTTCAATGTCTCCAAGTTGTTCCCTATAAAGTCTCAAATTCTCAAATAATTTATTTTGATAGACTTTTATCTCTCAATGACCTTCATGAAGCTATTAAATAGATGATAGAGGACAAATCTACAAGAATTGATGGTTTCCCATGTGATTTTTATAAAACTCTATGGGACATTGTTGGTCCTGATCTACACTTGGTATATTGTAAATCCATTCTAACTAATTCCTTGGGAAAACTTATTAATAAGGGTATTATCAAGTTCATCCCCAAGTTTGATGATCTTAAAATTATCACAAACTGAAGACCTATTAATTTTCTCAATGTCTCCTATAATATTATTACCAAAGCTCTAGATCTCAGGGTGAAGCACATTCTCCCCTTAATTTTTTAGAGTGAACAAATAAGATTCATAAAATATAGGTTCATCCTGAAATACATCATCATTGTCTGGGAAGGTATGGAATGGTCTAAGATTTCTAATCAAAAGGCCCTATTTGTTAAGACTGAATCTGAAAAGTCTTATGACTACATTAAGTGGCCCTTCATTTTGTCCATACTTCAAGTAATTGGGTTTGGCCTAAAGTTTGTTCAGACTATTAATATGATTTTTCACGATGTAGGGGCTTGTATTACTATTAATGGCACCTAGTCTTCCTTATTTGAACTGCATTTCTCCATTAGGCAAGGCTATCCTTTATCCCCTTCCTTATATGTTCTTGCTATAAAAGGATTTAACTATCTTATAGATAATAATGATACTAGGGGTCTAGTGAAAGGTATCTCTCTATCATAGTCTAATAGACATTTCAAAAGGTCATTTCATGAATGACTTGTTTCCTAATCTCCAAGAGGAATAATAATCCATTAATGATGTCATGGAATGTCTGCACATTTTTTTTTTGGCTTCTAGATCATCTATTCAATGGAGGAAGACCTAATGCTATAGGCAGGCATTGGGCCCAAAATCTCCTTAGCTTGAAGAATTTTAATGTTTTTGGATTATACCTGGAGTGAATTTTAAGTTTTTAGGCATTCTTTTTTCTTTAAGGGCCTCTCCTTATGACTTATGGTCATATGTGGTGCAAATAGTCAAAAAAAAGATTTCATTTTAGATCACTAAGCCTCTTTCTTTGTCTAGTAAATTTCAAATATGATTTAAAGTTTTGGTTCCCATGCATGTTATTACTCCTCTTGTTGGGCCCCTTCTAATTCTACCTACAACAAATTAGAAAAAATTCTAATGGATTTTCTTTGGGCTAATTATAAGGGATATAAAGGCTTCCACAGAATTATTTAGAACTTTTTTTCTACCCCATGGAAGATGGGGGACTAGGTTTCCTTGATATTAAAATCTAAGGACTTGTTCCTAGGGCTAAATGGATAATTAAATGTCTTTATGGGGATGAATCTTGGAAGATTCTTCTCCATTATTATATCTCTTAGGGTCTACCCTATGGTAGTAAAGCATGGAAATGCTTGGGGTTTGAATCCTTAATTACCACCCCAAAGCTATTCAAAATTAAGGGTTCTTTGTTTGAGAGTAGCTACTGAGAGGGGGGGTGAATCAATAGTTAACAATTCTTATTCAATTCCTTAAACTAATTCATCATACATCAACATGAAAGCTTATACATCAAAACATGAACAAGAGCATACATCACATGAACACATCATTTATGTGGGAAACCCTCTAGGTGGAGAAAACACACTCTCAATATTGCAACAAAAATGGACTACTATATTATAAGATGAAGTAAATAAGATCCTTTAGACCAACACCAACTAATCAAGGAGCATCCACCCCTCAATTTAGTCTAGCTCCAACAAGACCTTTAGCTAGCTCCAACTAGCAAGGAGGATACAACCCCATAGGTGATTAATCACCCACTCAAACACCTTTTCTCTAATGTCCACCGCTATTATGATGTCTTCTACACCTGATGATGACCTTCTCTTGCCCTAACACTTGCAATCCCCTTCACAAACCATTTGCTCAACCAAGTCACACTTTAGACTGTTAGATCTAATGACTTGTTGGCTCATGAACTGATCATTCAAACATGACTAATTATATTCACCTTTGAAGGTCCTAAATTATCCATCTCTACTCCTTGACTGAACTCTTTCTTTCACTTGAATACACACACTCTCACTTCTACACAAATAGGCTAATTTGACCTTGTATATATATCACTCCATAATCTAACCCATCTTGGTCAACCAAGATACTTCACATACTTTTATTAACCTTATAAAATATCCTCATACATGTTATAAATCTAAATCAAACACTCCATAGGTTGTCCATACTTCAAAACAAGCTCAATCTTCCTTTAGATCTCAATTAGGCTTAATGCATTAGCCCTTATAGGTCATTTTCCACATATGAACATCTCCATTAATAATATCCCTCAAAAATGATTCAAAAACATCAAATATTCCTCCAATATATCATTATTTACTCTCACATGGGTCTACAACATCTGTAAATCTAATTCATACCTTGAACCAAGCCTTTTAGACTACTTGCTAATAGGCGTAAAACCCCATAAAACATAGTCATATAGAACTGAAACATACAAAAGATTTTATCAAATAAACACATGAAAAAAACACATGGATAGGTCCTTCATGACTTAAAAAAACCTAAAAATAGATTTTTCACCTTCACATAACTCACACAGGTCCAAACTAATTACTCAAATTGGTTATGCACACCATAAACTCAGTCAAAGATATTTGATTGCTCCAACTAAAATAGAGATAAAATATGAAGATCAAAGCCATGTAATAAATATATAACATTTATATAATTTCACCAAGATTTCACTCACTTCAAACTCTACTCATAACAACTCAAACTAGCCTTTACAAATAGTCCACTCAATAATTCTTATAAGCTCCAAAAACTAGTCATGTAGATGTTCTTGTCTAGCACAAGAAAGAGCACTTTCATACCTTATAATATACATTTATATCTTCTATGTGATATATATGTCAACCTCCAATAGTTATTTCTCATGTCTAACCAACTTCCATTTGTCTAACAGACCAATTCCTTAGATCTTTATATACAAGTCTTCATTGCTCAGATAAGCCACTTTGAAAGCACCTTATTTCCTATGTAAAGTCAACAAAATCACATAAAAATCAAGGAAAAATAAGGAATATGTCTTAAACAAAGACCCCAATACATTTTTTTCATCCCTACTCACTTAGAATAATTCCCTAAACTCATATTCACTCTACCTAGATATTGTTCACTATTTGCTCCATTTCCACTCTAGCGACTAGTCAACTTAATTGACTTAGATAATTGGCACATTTCCTATTTCTTTCCAATACAACTCTATGGAATTTAATAACAAGTTATATTCTTCAAGCTCCAATAACTCTCATGTGCTGACTCAATCAACCCTACCTGTAGCACTAAAATCCTTAGAAATAAACATATTTATGTACCTTTTGCTCATTATATTGACACACCACTACCACTTGGAGATGCCTATATGAGTCCTCCATACCTTCCAATAGTAAAAATTGGTCAACCAATACATTCTATGTCCTTTCTAGCAAGATCTCTCTAATCAATCCATTAAGAGAGTTTAAAAAGGGTTTCTAACCAGTTTACATTCTTACCAAATGTTGATAAAGCTCTATCCCTCAATCCAATACAAAAAACTTAGAAAGGATTCTTAGGTCCATGTGACACCTCTCCCAAAAGGCTTAGTTCCCCATGAAAAGTATACACATGCCAATGATCATCATAAACTTCTTCTCAAGGTAGGAAACCTCTATTTTGCATACACAGAATACTTCCCAGTGTACCAACTTTCTTTCTCTTCCTCCTCAGGGCCTAAAAATTGGTCAATTTTTTTGACCAACCATGTCATACCAAAAACCATTATTATATGGGATTTACTTGTAGACACCTAAATCTAGCCACCAATAACCTCTAATTAGGCTTTTGACCAATTTCCACTAGAATGCACAATTTGGCCTTAAAACACTAAAACACGCTAAATGATGTGAAACTAACATATTCAAGTGCCAATTTTGGATAGCTTATTCTTAAATGGGGTAATGAAATTTATAGGTTAGCTAACTTTGATCAGATCATTCTAAGTCAAAATGCCAATTTTACACCTAGGTGCTTTGGATTGTTTTTTCCTATTAAATATTCTACACAAGATGCATGCCTTTGTTATTTGTTTTTAGTAACATCCTAAATAGGATAATAGATCCAAAAAATATAACATCACCTTCCAATTCTAATCTATTCAAATTTTGGACCAATAACAATGCATTTTAACCAATTTGAGTAATTTGTGCACAAAGTGCTTAATCATGCTTAGAAGCTAATTAACCCAAATTAAAGCCTAATTAAGAATTCCATGGAAACTTGTTGAATACTTATTTTTGGAAATGAATATATTAGTATCTACATTATCAGGTGACCTCATTTCTTGGGAAGACATCTCTAGGCCATAAATGCCACAAATATCAGGATTCATGCCCTCCATGCCCTATCAATGCCTTCCATGATGCCCTCCATGCCTCTTAATTTCCCCTTCTTCTTATGTAATTATGAGGATAATTAGAAAATTAATTCCAAAAATTGGATTAATCCTCAACCACACATCTCAATCTCAAGATGGATGGTTGAGGTTGATTCTAGACATTCTCAAAAATCTATAAATTGAGAGGCCATGAACATCATTTCCAAGACATGATTATGCTAAGTTATAATGCAAAATTGATTACAAAGCTTCAAGAAATTAGTGTTACCATGCCAAATTGATTCCAATCTAATCCAAGCCACCAGCCAAAGGTGCCAAGGAGAGATGGAGGTAGCTAAGCTTCCATTGCTAAGGACTTCATGAGCACAAGCCAAGCAAGCCACTACTACGAAGTCATTTGGAGCATCCAAGGAAGGTGAATAAATTATTGTGTTTTATTCCTTACTTTTCAGTTGTGTTTGTCCTTTGTTTTTGTTAACTAATCTTTCCCTAGTGTCTAGGACTAGAGATGTTATGCTATTAGTGTGTTTCTTTCATTTTGTTTTCATTTTGGAACTAACACCATACTAACCATCCTCTCTTGAGTCAAATTAATAGATCACATTATGGCATGCCTGATGGGATTAGATGCATCTCACACCTGAATAATATCATTTTGAAACTCTAAAATATTTATTTGGACCCTTAAAACTCTTTCAAATTGATTTTCTAACTTTATTTTTCCATTTTTGTTTGCCACATTTTACACAATAATTGACATCAACAAGCAAGATTGATATCAATTACATAGCCTAAATGACGTCAGTTAGAAAAACCAACATCAGTTAGATTTTGGTTAGCCAATGTAACCATCATCAGTTGTATATAACTGACGTTAGTCACTATGTTTTTTCCAAAAACACAGACCCAATAGCTATTTTTCCAAAGTTCATTATTTCAAACCAAAAAGAGCTTCAAAGCTAAAGGATATGTTAACATTTTTGCTATGGGACCAAGCTTGATATTTACTCAAAACATGTTTAAATCACCTTTCTTGCTTAAAACTAAATTAGGAAGCTTTTTTTGGGTGTTTAACAAAGAATTTAGATGTTTTGGTGAATGTTTTCAAAGTTTACAACTAAGACCAAGGGGTCAAATGAACACCACCAAATCCTTCATTTTAGGCTTAAAATTGAGCACACTTGTCAATTCTTATTTGCAATAGTTTTTTAGATTAAATATTTGTTTGGTAAAAAGAGGAATGTTGCATGTATGCTCTTCCATTTTTCCCCTTTAGGGAACCCTTGGAATCAAAAATGCCATTCCTATTGCAAATAGCCTAGTCCAAGGTTTAGAAAGAAAGTTGTCTAAAGCACTCCCCAAAAACTTGTCAAAGTTTGGGTGACCTTGAAAATGTTGCTAAAGTCTTTCTACTTCATGATTTCTTTATTTTTATGCAAACTTGGCTTGTGAGAGGGACTTCATCACCTCCCATGAGTTCTTTAGGGAAGCTTTGAACTGGGCTTTCACCTCCTAACATTGACTTCATTTGGCTCCTTTGGAGTTGCACATGGGATGTAGTGGTACTTTGGACATTTCACTAAACTAAGTGAATAGTATGATTTAGGGGTTGCAAAAAGGACTAGACCTTTTTGCAACAAGCCAAGTGATACGGATCCAAAATCTATGATTTTATTTTACATTGTTTGGTGTGAAAGTCATTGTGAAATTGATTCCCCTAGATCATTCAAAAACTTGTTAGATCTTAGACAAATCCCCACTTTCTATGGAAGCATTGTTGGTACAAAGTGCACCTCAAGGTCCATGTCATAGTACTATCATTTGAGATAGGGGGTGTAAAAACCCTACTATATAATGTGCATTTAATTTTGGATGAACACTTAAAATCCTCTCAAATGATGTATATTGATAGATTCCAATAATACCAAGCAACCTTATCAGTTTAGGATCTAAAAGTGACTAATTAGTTGGTCTTATCCTAGATTAAAGTCTTGTTTGGAGTCAAAACTTGGTGTAAACAAAAAATCCGAACCAAACACATAGTCCAAATTTTCCTTTGAACAAAGAGGGATTATGCTGCCTGCATGAGATCATCAAATTGCCTTATTCAAAAGTTCATAAAAATCTTGAGAGTCATATCATCCACTTTGTTGAAGTTATGATACTCAATTGAGTCTATACCATTACCAAAGTTGTTTATGTCTTCACTTATAATATAAATTTGAAATTGCACCTTTATAAGTTCATAGGGTTGATGTGTTAAGTGGGTTCGCCATTTGCACTAAAATTGAGGGAACTTAGGTTCAATTTCCAATTTGGGTTAAATGTTATTTAAGACTCAATCATTATCACCACTTGATATACTTAATCCATTTTGTGCTAAACACTTGCGCTTTGAGTCTATGCATCACAACATTTTGAGTCAAGAAAAGTAGTGTTATGCTATCAAAATTGTAAGAAAATGTCTTTGCCTTAGAGAGTTTTTGAAGAAAACCTTTTTGTCACACATTTTGGGTAGTATAACATCATTAAACTACCCAAAACATTTTAAATATTGTTTCATAGAACCTCTTGCATAGAGTCCCAAATGTTTTCCTACATTTTTTAGACCAATCCAAGTATACTTTTGTGATCTTTTGTCTAAAATAGTTAAAATTTTCACTTCTGTCTAGCTTGTTTATCAAAAAAACCAAGTTTTATACCATTTTTTGTGAGAAAATAAACTATTTCTAAAGTGCCTTTTGTTTCATACCTTATACCTAGTTGATCAAGTTCATGTCCAAGAATCAAATGCCTAGTATTTGTTAGAAGTGTTTCGAATCCATTAGATTAAAACTTTCATCTATTTCAAATTCTATCTTTTGACACCATTTGGCCAAGAGTCCTAGCACATGCCTTGTTGGAGTCTAGATTTTGATGCCATGTTTGGCCAAAAGACCTAGCAACTTTTAAATTCCTAGATTAGACTGATTTGAAACACTTCCACCTTAGAGTTTAGCATTTTGATTTTAGGTCCATTTACTTGCTTATCTTTATGTGAATAGTGAAATGTTAGATACTTCATGCTAGATTTTTTCCTCACAAAACTTTTTATAAACCTTTTTGATCTTTTTGAAAAATCTAGACCAAGTTGGAACATCATCTATTTTAGACATTGTCCTTTTTAGAGTTTATAGAACTCTTTGACCTTTTATCACAAAAACATTGACTATGGATCCTGACAAGCATTCCTACACTCATAGTGGACTCATGTACAATCTAGGGATTAGTAATGTGGCTATACAAGAAGAAATGGTGCAAGACCCATATGCAGATAATATTTTTTTATGAGATGGATTCTTATCCCTCTTATAATAGTCAATTAGGGGCACAAAGCTAAGATCTATTAGCTAACTATCTGGTTAACACACTACCTTATTCAAAACAAGACTAAGAGAAAATTTCACAATACATAACTACAATACCTGTAGTGGATGAGCCAGTACTTCAATTCATATTATACTAATACAACTTCCATGTATGATCCTTTTTTGTTTGACTGACATTTGTTAGAGAATAAAGATGATATTTTGGTTAGAGCCATAGAGGTAGGGGCCATGTTTCTATCAGACTTCCCCCATGAAAATTTACCAAGTTTAGTAAGAGTGCCCCAAAATATCATTTATGATCAATAGGATTTTTATATAAATCCTATGGCTCTAGTCCAAACAACGTACCAAGATCCTAATATATCTGATTGAGGTAAAAACATCATGGAAGATCACTATAACCAAATGCAGACAGTGTATAAAACATACCTAAATCTAACATGTGATTTCAATCAGATGAACATGGTAAGTAAGCCTCTCATTGACCTAGTTCCTTTAATAGGAGTGTTGATATAGTTAACTAGACAAGAGAATCTAAATTCCAACCCATTTGTATAAACCACTTCAATAGATAATTTGATGCATATGCCCCTTTTTGAAGAAGTGTCTTCAACTTATGCATAAAGTAGTGAGCCAAACATAAAAGACAATATACAGTCCTGATCAAAGTGGTACTAACGTACAAACAACTAGACAATAACATATGCCTATAGTTAATCTAATGAATAGGTCATCATACTAAGGAATACGAGTTTCTACACCCCAACCTCAATCGACTACTTCCTTAAGTATATAACCTATGGGATTAGGTAATCAAACAATGGCTAATGTCATGCCTCAATGATAGAATGTGATGAACCCTACTCCTCCTCAACAAATAACAAGTAGTATTCGACAACAATAGGCACAATCTAGTGTATCAACACAATGGAGGACAAATACATTACGACCTCAATCAAGGGCAACTAATGTTCCACCTCACAAGGTAATGATAAATGTACCTCTTTAGTTACAGACTGATATGCCAATCCAAAACTAAGTAATGACTAGTCAACAACTTACAAATATTGGTCAACAATAGATGCCAAATCTATAACCTACTTTTGCTTCCTCACAAGGATTCATGAAATAAGGAGGTCCCTATGTTTCTCAAGTACCTACTAGACAAATGTTGGTTCAAAATGTGCCACAAATCCAAAGATAGGGTCTTGGTCCACAAATTCCCACTCAATAGCAAGGTTTGATTAGTTAGTAGCACGTCCCTTTTCAACCACAATAGGCATAGTATAATTATATCTCTCTGGCCCAACCACAAAATCCTCTGAGTTAAACCTTTATTACCAACCCAAATCAGAATATCACACAACCAATTATGGATTTTTAAGTACATCTTAATCCATGTATGCATATTTTTAATCCATTCCCCAACCAAACTAATCTAACCCAATAGGTATCTTTGTCATACCCTGGTCAAAGTGTCCCACTTGTGACCTCCTAACCATCTATTCAAACCAATATTCTCCCTCAAACTAATATTCCTTCCAGTTTCCTATCCGAAGAATTGCAACAAATGAAGGATGCAATTATTGCCATTCAATCTGGTAAACAAACTAAAAGTTAAAATTGAGTAGTGTATGTTCCTATCCATTTAACATGGTATTTTTGTAGATATCATTTCCTCTAGGATATGAACCACTAAAATTTGATAAATACAAAGGGAAGGGTGACCCTAAGGCTCATTTGACCTAATTCTCTATCACATGTCAACTAGTGGCATATAGTGACATAAACCTTTTGCTATTTTTTCTAAGGAGCTTGGTTGGACAAGCCCTTGAGTGGTTTTTGAAGTTGTGCAAAAATTTAGTAACAAATTTTGATGGTCTTTTTGATAATTTTGTGTAACACTTTTCCTATAATCTCGAGCATGAAATTTCATTAGTGGACTTAATGAAAGCAAATCAAAAATTTGGTGAGAGTTTTTCTAGTTATCTACAGTGGTGGAGATCCCTTACAAGCTATTTCACCCATAGTTTACCAAATAAACAATTAGCCACTATTTTTACCAAAAATTTGAACAGTGAGATAACTTAACATTTGGAACTACAATGTGTTCATACTTTCAAGGAAATCATAGATAAAGGCTTGTTGATTGAGTAGGAACTCATCAATAAAGGAGTTATCAATCTTAATTAAACTATTCAAAATCAAGGTGCCAATCAAGAAAATGACCAACATCCCATTCAAGTGTCAGCATCACAATCGGCATAGGCCAATAACCAAAAAAGAATGAAGCAATTTAACTATAATAGGAATGCTGTGGGAAACTGAGTAACCGAATCCCATCATATACAAATGGTGCAAACATCATCTACACCACCTTTTCAACTTACTCCTACCTAGAAAACTCTCTAAACAATACCACAAGTGCAACAACCAAGACCTTTATAACAAATACAATAGCACGTCATGTCTTTAGTGACCTAGGAAAACCTATTGAGTCTATAGTTCATAAGCTTTCTACCTTTAATCTGATTAATTAGACTATACCAAATCATTATCTACAAGGCATTCCTTATCTTTATTGGTATTGTGAAAATGAACGTGACTATCATCGAGTCAATAGGCATAATGTATGAAGAAGTGTCCAAATCAAGCATTTAATTGAGAATATTTTGGAGAATGGGGAGATAACATTGGATAATGGTGCTTCCACTTCTAATCAAACTCTTGGGATTTATCAAAACCTCTTTCCCTAACATAACAATCAATAGTAGAAAAATAATTAGTAACAAAAACCAGTGTAGTAAAAAAATCAATAGTATTAAAATCAAAGGCTGAACCAATAGAATCAATAAAATCAGTAGCATAACCCACAATGACAAAATAATAGACAAAACTAGGTCAGAATGGTAACAACTAACAAACCTACCATGTAGTTTTACATGACTACAACAAGGTTGTGGGTTATATTACAGGGGGTAGCTTTAATACTATCTCAATTAATCCTAGACTAAGCACTAATCAGCCTATACCATTGCTAAATAATAATATTTAGCCAAATTACATATATAATCCTTCTTTGACTTGAGAATGCATATAGGCAAACTAACAAATTAGGACTTCCCCTTTTGGACCTTATATTGAAAACTCATTCTTACCATGTCACCCCACATATGCATTGGCAATAAAAGAATAAAGATAAGGGACCTGCCACATTTGTACCAGCATCTGGCCTAGAACCTAACCCTCTTGAAGGGGATGAATCATGGTTATACAATGACAACCAAGTTGATTTTTATAAAAATACAAAGTATCCTATTCCTAATAGAATCATGGAGCATCAAAATTATGAAGGAAGAGGCCTCAAATCGAATCGACAAGGAACCATCAAGCCAATTTCCATGACTAAGTATGAAAGACCTTATAGACTTGAATTTAAACTATTTGGGGGTGACCCACATATCTTATTCAAACTCCATCACCAGCAGCTAGTGATGATGATGTCGATAGTGAACTAGGGTTTGATCATTGCCTCACCTTTGATAACCTGTCTAAAACCAACGTATTTGATAATAGTGCCATTTTTACCCTTACGTTAGCCATTCATCACAATTCATTTCCATTATATTATCCCTAATTGATAGATTAAGACCAATAAGAATCTAGTCTATCAATTGATGAGTTTCAGAATGATGAGGCATTCTATGATTTCTTAGGCCTTAGAGACAATGTTCTATTGAGAGATCACAAATCAAGATTCTCAATCACATTGGATCCTACAACCTATTTTGGAGAGTGAGTTAACACCCTTAGCCAAAAAAAAAGTAAAACATTGAGGTCCCAAAGTGAAAACCTCTTTGAGGCACTTATTGACCAAGAAAAAAGTAAAGACAAAGGCCAATATAGTGGTAAAAACCTATTTTAGGCACCATTAGATGGGGGTGATCATTCTTCTTTGAATTTAGATCAGGAGACCACCAATGATGAAATTGCCTATGGATCAGAGTTCAATTTTGAGTAACAATAAGTATTTGATCAAATTATTTAATAATTCTTGACTATTTTTGTTACATGGCCAAATCTCCCATTAGGGGACTCAGATTCATCATGCTTAGGAGAAGTTGAAGAGCAAGTCCTAACAGAGGACCCTACCATAATCCAATAGTTCAAGTCATTACCTACTATCCTAGAAGATGGTTCGACCCTTCTAGTTGAAGATATAATAGAGGTGAATATCAGGACTCCATCAGACCTAAAATGGATAAAATTAGGTGCATCCCTCATTGAGGAGGAACATGACATTTTTATAGCTCTATTGTGAGAATTTGTAGATATCTTTGCATGGGCCTATTCTGACATGCCAAGTTTAGACCTTACCTTGGTTTTACACCACCTTATGGTTAATCTAGATGCCAAACTAGTAAAACAAAAGTTATATAAGATGCATCTTCAAATTACTATATTGGTAAAGAAAGAGTTGGAAAAACTTTTAGAAGCAAGATGTATCTGATCCATTGACTACTAAGAATGGATCTCTAATGTGGTACTTGTTAGTAAAAACCCTAAAGGGATCATAATTTGTACTAATTTTAAAGACATCAACAAATCTTGTCCTAAATATGATTTTCCCTTGCCTGATATTGACATGATCTTTGACTCCATGGTTGGTTATGAAATACTTTCACTCATGGATGGCTTTTTAGGATATAACAGATCAAGATAACACTAGAAGATCAACATAAAATAATGTTCACCACTCCATGGGGAATAATTTATTATTAAGTAATTCCATTTGGCCTTAAGAATGCTAGAGCTATATATCAAAGGGCCATGATTGTCATATTCCATGATATGATGCATGATATTATTGAAGACTATATTGATGACATATTAGGAAAATCCAAAACTAGGGCCGACCATCTAGCAATACTACATAAGATATTTGAAAGGTTATAGGCGTACAAAGTCAGACTCAATCCAAAGAAATGTGTGTTTGGTGTAACTTCAAGAAAACTACTTGACTTCATCATGTCTCGTGGAGATATTGAATTCGATCTAACTAAATTCTATGCTATAAGCAAGATGCTACCACCAACCAACTTAAAGTAACTCCGTAGTTTGTAGGGTAAGATCCATTCAATCTGATGCTTCATCTCTCAGTTAAAAGACAAGTGCCATCCATTTACACACCTTTTAAAGAAGGGAGTTGCATTTCACTGGGATGATCACTACCAAATAGATTTTCAATAACTCAAAGATAATCTTCTTAATCCACCTATTCTATTACCTCCTATGCGAGGAAAACCATTCTTGTTATACCTATCAGCTACCAACCATGCAATAGGGGCACCCTTGGCTCAACATGATGACAATGGAAAAGAGCATGTTGTGTACTACTTAAGTTGTCCCTTGGTTACATATGAACATAACTATGTTCCTATTGAAAAATCTTATCTAGTCATAGTCTTTGTAGCTCAGAAACTATGCCATTAGATGTTAAATAATAAGACCATTTTCATTTCAAAAGTAAATCCACTCAATTATCTACTATCTAAAATATATTTACAAGGTAGAATGGCTAAATGGTTTATGTTTCTCAGTGAATTTGATATAGAGTATGTCAATCAAAAGGCAATCAACGGAAAAGTTCTTACAGATCAATTTGTTGAAGCACCTCTCACAAACACACAACCACTCAAATTTTAATTTCCAGATGAATCCATAATGACCATCATTGACACACCCCTTGAGGAGAACCTTGGAAGCTGTATTTTGATGGTTCATTTACTGCACATGGATTGGGGGTGGGCCTATTGTTTATTACACCACATGGAGATCTAAACCCTAAATCATTTAGAATCAACTTTCCTTGTAAAAACAACATGACTGAATATGAAGTAATTGTTACAAGAATTCAAAAATAAGTGCATTGAAATATATCTCACCTCCAAGTTTATGGTGATTCTCAGTTAATCATCAATCAGGTCATAAATCATTTTCAGACCAAAGATGACAAGCTGGTTCCATATAAATCCATGGTTGACACCTTAAATAACAAATTGCCAATATTTAGTTTGAGCACATACCAAGGGCTATTAACATAACTATAGATGCCATGGCTACTATTGACTCTCTGATTTGATAAATAAATAAAGCTAGAGAGTATCAATTCCTCATCTAGAATTTGTTAGCACTAGCTCATGAACCTTCAACCATTTCCATGATTTGTGATATTGTTGGTCCTAATTCCATCTGGTACTTAGACCTTTATAAATAGATTCATGACCAATTTCTACCACCTAACCTATCTTGAAAACAAACCAAAGCCTTCATTCATCATTCCACTTGTTATACTCTACTTGGATCCACCCTTTACCATCGTAGTTTTGATGGAACTCTACTTCATTGTTTAACTTTGGTAGAGTCTACACTAGTGTTAAGAGAAGTATATGAAGGATTATGTGGAGCTCATTCTAGTAGGGTAATCCTATCCAAAAATCTCTTGCGTACTAGTTATTATTGGCCCATAATGGACGTAGATGCCGCTACATATGTAAAAAAGTGTGATAAATGTCAATGACATGCTAATCTAATTCATGCCTTAGAAAAAACTCTAAAAATGATGTTGATACCATGGCCATTTTATACATGGGGACTTGACCTCATTGGGAAGATTAACCCCACTTCATTTGATGTCCATAAACATATCCTTACTACCACTAAATATTTCACTAAGTGGGTTAAAGCTATACCCCTCACTTACGTGACTGGAAAGCAGATTTACAAATTCATTTTTAACCATCTCATTTTCCACTATAGTATCCCTTCTAAAATTATATCTGATAATAGAGGATCATTCAATAACAAGGATGTAGACCATCTATGTACTGAATATAACATCACACAACATTCTTCTACAACATATTACCCTCAAGGTAATGGCTAAGCTAATGCATCTAATAAAACAATTGTTAACATTCTCAAAAAGATTGTTAATGATGCCAATCATGATTGGCACGCTCAGATATTCTCTACCCTTTGGGTATATCGTACCCATCATCGTACCCCCATAGGAGCCACTCCATACTCACTTATTTATTGTATTGAATCCATCCTTCCCATTGAGGTTAAATTGCCTTCACTTCACATCTATTTCAAGCATATCCTAGATGATCATGACTATCGAGTAGCTCACCTACAAGAACTATACCTTCTTGATGGGAAACACACAACCATGCTCAATAATATTCCAACATATCAAAACTTACTCAAAGGCCACTATAATCAATGTGTTAAGTATGCAATTTTAGCATCGAGGTATCTGATCAGTTTCATTAGTTGATTTAAGTACTTTAGACAAAGATTGTATTTTGGGATAGTGTGATAGAAGTTTTGGTAGTTGCATCCTTTATTTTTTATTCCTTTCTTACCACCAATCTTACTACTAATTATAACCACCTTTGGGTAAATTAATACCATCAATCTATGATGTTGTGTCTGAGTTATAACTGCCTATGGGCAAACTAGGGGCACCATTAAGCCTTGATGTACCAACATGCCACTTCCCATGTCATAGTATGCCTTTTTACCTACTGTGCCTATTTTGTTTGAATTGACTGCTACACTCATCGAATTCCTCTGTTGTAAGGGTAGAAACTATAGTGACTTGAGGTCCTACTCTGGGACTATGAAGGCGATACTCGATACTTATTGAGGTTAGCTCAATCACCCTTTCTACCATGCTCTCACCATTTTGTGAGCAACCTTAGCCATGCTCTCACCATTTTTCAAGAAACTTAAGCCATGCTCTCACTATTTTATGAGCATCCCAAGTTTTAATGCTCTCACCATTTTGTGAGGTTGAACCATTTAGTGTCTCATCATTCTTAATTGAGTTGAGACACTCCAAAATAATTACAAAAAACATTTCAAAAATCATTAGAAAAAACTCAAAAATATTGACCACTTCTTTGCCTTAAGGATTCTAGGAACTCCTTACTAAGTTACAAGCAAATCACTTATCATTTAGTTTCCCCATCCTTTTTTGGCCTTTTTATCTCATGCAAGACCATTCCTATTATTCTATCACATCTATTTTGTTTGTTTTCCTTAGTCATCACATTCTTCCCATTCCCTGGGAGAACTACATTTGGCCTAAATTTTTTTATTTTATATTACATCCATGGAACTATGTAGGCCTTGTCCACTTACCTAGTGCATATGGAGACAACTTGGCCACCCCCTTCCTTTTAGTCTATTCCCCCATGTTTTTTGTTTGTTAAGTTATCACCTATTTTCTAGGGGCAATATTCATAGGGTTTCCATTGACTATTTTATTTATTATTTGTTTGTTTGTCTATTTATTTGATTTTAGCACTGTTGCCTTGATTTGGTTTATTCATGTTCATTGGGTGATTCCTTGCCCACACTTACAATTGAATCCATCCATATTCATATGTTTACATTGTCATCATGGTTTCTATCATTGGTGCATTATTTTCTATTAAGTATTGGATTATGGGAGTTAGTTCTCATGCATATTTTAGCCAAGTCCTCATGATGTTATACCATGATGCCTACTGACACGTGCTACAACAAGCCTCAGATTCAATAAGTCTATTCAATAATGGCAACATCTCTTCAACATCAACATCTTGATTCCATCCTAATCATACCCCAAACAAAGTAATTAAACATGAAAGAATTTCAATCTTTATTAGTTCGAATGAGCATCTCCCTACTAGTAGGTTGTTCAAATTCATCATTCCCCTTTGTGTTAAGTTATCATCATCCAAGGACATAATTTATCATATTTTCCATAATCGAGGTCCAATGATTATAACCATCTATGGGTAAATCATTGCACACCATCCCACTTGTATTTCTCAATAATTATAACCACCTTTGGGAAAATCATTGTGTTGTCACCACTTTACTTTTTCTGCCTATACAGGGGCATGCTATTATCTTGTTTGTCTATCCTAACTAGGGTAGCTCCATCTTCTTAATGATTATAACTACCTTTGGGCAAATCATTGTGTTATCATACCTCATTTCCACTATTAGGGTAAAATACTTATAACCACCTTTAGGAAAACCATTGTACACCATCCCACTTGTATTCTCAATGATTTTGACTACTTTTTTAGTATCATTGTGTTTTCACCCCATTATTTTTCCTTTCTTTGGTCCCCTCATTTCACTTCTTTCTTTTCGAGGGACCATTTGTTGACCTACTTGTGCCAACCATTTCCTCGAGGGGGTATCGTATAGTTAGTTTATCATCATTGTAGTTGTAGGCATATAAGACATTTTCATTATTTGAGAAGATGTTACTATACTTATATCTTGTAACACCTTCCCAAATAGGGGCAAACTGTAGACACCTAAATCTAGTCATCGATAACCTCCAATCAAACTTATGACCAATTTCCACAAAAATGCATAATTTGGCCTAAAAACACTTAAACATGCTAAATGATGTGAAACTGACATATTCAAGTGCCAATTTTGGCTAGGCTATCCCTAAATGGGCAATGAAATTTATGGGCCAACAAACTTTGATCAGATCATTCTGAGTCAAAATGCCAATTTTGCAAATGAGTGCTTTGGATTGCTCTTTCCTATCAAATCTTATGCAGAAGATGCACGTCTTTATTATTTTTTATCAGTAACAACCTAAATGGGATAATGGATCCAATGCATCTAACATCAACTTCCAATTCTAATCCAATCAAATTTTGGACCAATAACAAGGCATTATGATCAGTTTGAGTAATTTGTGCACAGTGTGTTTAATCATGCTTAAGAGATAATTAACCCAAATCAAGGCCTAATTAATAATTCCATGGAAACTTGTTGAATAATTATTTTTTGAAATGAATATTGAATGTCTACATCATCAGGTGACCTCATTTCTTGAGAAGACATCCCTAGGCCATAAATGCCACAAATATCAAGATTAATGCCCTCCATGCCTCATCAATGCCTTCCATGATGCCATCCATGCCTCTTAATTTCACCTTATTTAAATGTCATTATGAGGATAATTAAAAACTTAATTCCAAAAATTGGATTAATCCTCAACCACACATCTCAATCTCAGGATGGATGGTTTAGGTTGATTCTAGACATTCTCAAAAATCTATAAATAGAGAGGCCATGAACATCATTTCCAATACATGATTATGAAAATTTATAATGAAAAATTGATTAGAAATATTCAAGTAATTAGTGTTACCATGCCAAATTGATTCCAAGCCAAGCCAAGCCACAAGTCAAAGGTGCCAAGGAGAGATGGAGGTAGCCAAGCTTCCATTGCTAAGGACTTCATGAGCACAAACTGAGCAAGCCACTACTTCAAATTCATTTGGAACATCCAAGGAAGGTGAAGGAATTATTTTGTTTTATTCCTTACTTTTTAGTTGTGTTTGTCATTTGTTTTTATTAACTAAGCTCTCCCTAGTGTCTAGGCCTAGAGATGTTATGCTATTAGTGTGTTTCTTTCAATTTGTTTTCATTTTGGAACTAACACCATACTAACCATCCTCTCTTAAGTCAAATTCCTAGATCACACTACCAACTAAAATCTCATCATGACTACTCACAAGGACCTCATTAGCCCACCTAAGCCAACTAGGATAATGGCCAAACTATCATGCAGATCAATATCCACCTCTTGAAAACCATCTACCTATCCTCTTAACACCCTATATATGTCCAACATGTATATGCCAAGCATACTAAGCTCCTCATCATGATATAGATCTCAAGGTACTCAAAACCCCATAGGAAACTACACATGGTCAAGCCCTCAAGGCATAATATGACTTTCACTCCACCTAAAGACCACCTAAAAGGATTCCAATTGCTCTGTGAACCATATGGACATACCATTTATTCTCTCTCCATGATCTATGTTATCCACTCATGCCTCCATATAACCAACTTCTCCCATAATCTCTCATTGGTAACCAAGTAATAATATCATGCATATTAGACCAAGAACACTCTCATACCACTTTGTCATCACCAATTCTACTTGACATCAATGACAACACATCACTTCACTAATCTACCAATAATTTCCCCCTTTGTCATTGATGACAACACTTCTTTTACTATCTCCCCCTTTGCCAAAATAAAAAAGTAGACTCATCTAGCAAATAGGCTCTTATATCTTTAATCAAGAAAGTTAAGAACAAAACCAAGAGAACATACCTTTCTTTCTCATCCTTTAAAACTTAGAGCACACCAACTATCAACAACAAATCACAAAGCAACCATAGTGCTCCCCCTTATACCAAGCTCCCTTAAAGAACCAACTTTAGGTCATAGCTCCAAAAGAGATATAAGATACTTAGACCTAACCACTAAGAAATAACAATAGATCCCCCTCTGACCACTACCACTTGAGAAAAAAAGGACTCAACTCCCGCTTTTCTAAATACTAAACTCAGACCTTTAAGTCTCCAAGAGACCTAGACAACACTGAAGCACACTTCCTTCCTAGATCCTTGGACCTATCACCATTTTCTTAGTAACATATCTCCCCATAGGACCATACTCCAATTTTAAGGATCCCTCTTAGTATATACAACCCATGCATATCTATATGACCTCCAATAATAGTTACCATTACTTTAAACAACAACAAGAGCACTATAGCACTATGCAAGCTCACATACCTTTGCACTCAAGGCACCTTGAAAACCATCAATGGCCCTTCAAGTATAGAACCATACTTGAATCATGATTATATTAGACCAAAATTATCATTTGAAACCAACAAATCTAACCTTCTTTGGAAATATATCATAAAATTGCTCAATTTCTCCACTAGGCCTACTTAGACCTCTTGTAGCCCTCTCTGGCCACTACAAACCTCATAACTCTTTGTGTGTGAAATTTTAGATCATGAATATATATATATATATATATATATATATATATATATATATATATATATATAAATTTAATTAACATTCCCCATTAGACATACCTATATTGAGATTCCAACTCATCCTCCTTAGCATACTTCTTTCTTTAGCCCTATTGGCCAATTAGACCTCCTAAAAGACAAAAATTGAATAATTTGAAATATGCTTACCTTCAAACCACTATAAAATTTTTATAAACTACCCATTTTTCCCTTTAAACTTATTTTAATCTTTTAGCCTCTAAATCCAAAGATAGACCACTTTTTTAAACATGCCCATATGACTAAGCCTTTAAAGTAAACCTTAGTCAAAGGTCAACCTTTGGTCAACATAGATACCTAAGATGGATACCACACCTAGATACCCTCAAAAATAACTTCCATGACAAATTTAAATCCTCCATAGCTTTGGGAACCATGACTTACTTTAGACCACCAAACACATGCTCATGAGAAGAGAAGCCTGTGATCACTCAAAACCTTCCATACAACAAAAATTAAATTTTCCAAAATGTGAAACTATTTGGAGCATGTCTCTTACACATATTTAGACCTTAATGAGAATAAAACACTTCATGACATTCACCCAAGATCATTGAATTTTTTAAGTACCACCAATCTAAACCTATAGAACCATTACACATAGCTAGCACCATGACCAAAAGTTCAAAAACATATTTGAGTGCCTCTTAGTCATCATAAATACTTCTCTCCTACTTATTCATTCCAAAAACAACATCATCTATTTTCATTCTTCTATCCATCATAAAACATCATAAGATCACCTTGAGCACCTTCTAAGTAGTCATCATTGCCAAAATTGGTAAACTCTAACTTTTGACCATAAAACACATGTCTGAGCTCATAAAGGATTCAAACCACCTAGGAATGATTCATGAATATATTCCTCATGAATTTATACAAACATCCTCATCCATCTCCTTTAGATCAACACCCATACCAAGCATCCAGAAATGATCAAAATAACATTTTAGGACCAACAAACTTGAACATACCTCTTGAACAAATGAACTTGCTTCTTCATTTATAAGAGTCTATTATGAAGCATAGATAGAGACCTTCAATCCCTTCTTTCTCATCTTCAAAATTACTTCATTCTACTTCATGACCTTTGAGATCATCTAGTGACTCAAGAATCATTCATTCACTGAAGCATTCATTCTTTAGATCTGGAAACCAAGACATAGCACAAAGGAGTCTCCAAATAGCAATATCCTTCAAGTAAACAACCTTTAAGTTATACTATGGTACATGATCACTTCCAAGGCTATAAAATTCCTTCATATAACCAAAATTCAATCAACTACATCTCTTGAAATCAAATAGAGAATTCTTGAGCACCAAATTGATTCAATCTTCACAAAAAATATTGGTATTGTAGACTAATCAAGCACTCATACCCTTGAATGTACAAACTAACCTAAGCACCATCATATTTCACTTGAGGAAAAATCAAATAACATACTTAGGATCATCAAAGCATATAAAAATCCACCAAGTACCATGAACAACCTTCAAGGACATCTGAATCTTCAAAATCACAAGCAATCTTGTGAAGCTACAATAATAAGAAACATCTTCAAAAACATTTATGATCCTGTTATGTTATAGGTTCCTTTAAATATATTGAGGAATCACACATACTTTCCAAGCACTCTTGTAAAGCTATAGATATATTTGATAATCTCAAATCTTATATGATTAATCACCATATAGATAATAATGTACATTCAAAACTTTATAACTTATGAAGTCTCATCAACATGCTCAGGCTTCTTTAGCTTGATGAACAACTCATCCTTTAATTATATACATCTATATACTTGCTTCACCAAGATGCCTTTGCATACCTTTGTTCTATCACCTTCAATAATATTTATCATTCAACTCAGGTTTGATCTTGGATTTGGCTTCAACATAATTCTTCTCCATTATAATATGCCCTCTTTGACAAACTCTCATGCTTGAAGAACCATCTGTAATAGAAAACAATTCACCTTGAATAACAATCTAACTCTTGACATCCATCTTCTTATCAAAGAAACTATCAAATATGATCAACCCTTGAATTCATAATTTCAAAAAACATGAAGAACCATGACATCAATAAGGCTACCATACTGATCATCAATAACTCTATCAACTCTACCAACAAGCTGACTAGGCAGACACCATCAACTAAACTACTCACAAGATCACCTTCTAAGATAATTAAGCCTCAATAAGGACCTAATATAATACAAATTGTTTGAGAGTAGCTACTGAGGTGGGGGGGGTGAATCAGTAGTTAATAATGCTTATTCAATTCTTTAAACTCATTCATCATATATGAACATGGAAGCTTATACATCAAAAAATGAACAAGATCATACATCACATAATTTATGTGAGAAAAAATCTATGTGGATAAAAACCACTTTCAATCCTAAAAAAACAATGGAATACTATACTATAAGATTAATCAAACAAGAGACTTTAAACCAACACCAATTGATCAAGGAGCATCCACCCCTCAATTTAGTCCAGCTCCAACTAGACCTTTAGTTAGCTCTAACTATCAAGGCAGATATAACCCCTTAGGTGATTAAGAACCAAATTAACCACCTCTAATATGATGTCCACCATTGATATGATTTATTCTACACATGACGATGACCTTTTCTTTCTCTAACACTTGTAATCCCCTTCACAAACCATTCACTCAACCAAGTCACACTTTAGACTGCTAGGTCTAATGACTTGCTAGCTCATTAACTGATTATTCAAACATGAATAATTATCTTCACCCTTTTAAGTTCCTCAATGACCCATCTCTTCTCCTTGACTGAGCTCTTTCCTTTGGTTGAATGCACACACTCTCACTTCTACACAATAGGCTAATTTGACCTTGTATACATATCACTCCATCATCTAACCCATCTTGGTTAACCAAAATACTTCACATACTACACTTACCCTTATAAAATATCCTCATACATGTCATCAAGCCAACTCAACCACTCCATATGTTATCCATACTTCAAAACAATATCAATCCTCCTTTAAATCTCATTTAGGCCTAATGCATTAGCCATTATAGGTCATTCACCACATATGACCATATCCATGAATAATAGCCCTCAAAAATTCTTAAAACACATCAAATATATGTCAAATAGATCATTTATTACTCTCACATGGGTCTAAAACATTTGGAACTCTAATTCATACCCAGAACTAAGCCTTTTAGACTACTCGCTAATAGGCCTAGAAACCCCAAAAACATAGTCATATATAACTAAAACATACATAAGATTTTATCAAAAAACCACCTAAAAAAACACATGGATAGGTTCTCCATGACTTAAAAAACAACTCCAAATCCATTTTTCACCTTCACATAGCTCACACAAGTCCAAACCAGCTCAAATAAAATGATTACTCAAAATGGTTATGCACACCAAAAAATTAGTCAAAGATCTTTGACTTTTACAACCAAAATAGACACAAAATATGAAGAACAAAGCCATGAACTGAAGCTTTGAAACTTATAGAATATCACCAATGTTTCATTCACCTCAAACTTTGCTTATAACAACTCAAACTAGCCTCTTCAAATAGGCCACTCGAGACTGCCTACAAGCTCCAAAAACCAGTCATGTAGATATTCTTGTCTAACACATGAAAGAACACTTTCATACCTTATAATATAAATTTATAGCTTATATGTGATATCTATGTCAACCTCCAATAGTTAGTTCTCATGTCCAAAAAAATTCCATTGGTCTAACAGACCAATTCCTCATATCACTATATCACAGTCTTCATTACTCAGATAAGCCACTTTGAAAGCACCTTATTGCCTATGTAAAGTCATAAAAATCACATAAAAATAAATTTAACATAGTTCAAAGGTCTTAAAAAAAGACCCAATCCATTTTTTTCATCCCTACTCACTTGGAATACTTCTCTAAACTCATATTCACTCTACCTGGATATTGTTCACTATTTGCTCCATTTCCATTCTAGCAACTAGTCAAATTAATTGAATTAGATAATTGACATAGTGAATATTTATTTCCAAAAAAACTCTATGGACTTCAATAACAATTCTTGGTCTTCAAGATCCAATAACTCTCATGCATTGACTCAGTCAACCCTACCTATAACACTAAAATATTTAGAAACAAACATATTTTAATACTTTTTGCTCACTATCCTGACACACCACTACCAATTGGAGATTCCTAAAGGATTATTCTATACCTTCTAATATTAAAACTTTTTCAACCAATCCATTCTAGGTTATTTCTAGCAAGATCTCTCCAATTGCTCCATTATGAGGGTTTGTAAAGGGTTTCTGACTAGTTTACATTCTTAACGAATGTTGATAAAGATCTATCCCTGAATCCAATAAAAAATAATTTGAAAATATTATTAAGTCAATGTTCCACCTCTCCCAAAATTCTCAGGTACCCATGCAAATTCTACACATGCCAATGAGCATCAAAAACTTATTTTTGGGCTAGGAAACATCTATTTTGCATGCACATAATACTTCCCAACATACCAAATTACTTTCTCTTCCTCCTTAGGGCCTAAATCTTGGTAAAAACCTTTTATCAACCATTTCATATCATAAAACATGCTTACATGATCTATACCAACTAGAATCTCTTCATGACTACTCACAAGGACCTCATTATCCCACCTAGGCCAACTAGGCCAATGGTTAAACTGTCATGTAGATCACTATCCACCTCTTGAAAACCATCTACCTATCCTCTTAGAACCCTATACATTTATAACATGAATATTCTAATAATACTAATCTCCTCATCATGATATAACTCTCAAGGTACTCAAAACCCCATAGGCAACTACACATGGTCAAGCCCTCAAGGCATAGGATGACTTGAACTCCACCTAAATACCACCTAGAAGGATTCTAATTGCTCTTTCAACCATATGGACATACCATGTAATCTCTCTCTATGATTCATGCTATCCACTCATGTCTCCATAAAACCAACTACTCCCATAAGCTCTCATTAGCAACCAAGTACTAAGATCATGCATATTATACCAAGAGCACTCTCATACCACTTTGTCATCACCAATGCCACTTGAAATCAATGACAACACATCACTGCCACCAATCTCCCAACATTATTTTGTTATTAAAAGCTTATGGAAGGCTTGGTAAAAGCTTAAACCTTACCTCAACTAGGCTAATGAAGGGTTCAAAAATGGCCCCCTCCATTAACTCTCAGTCCCTTTGGTGATCACATTATCTTAATTTTCATAATGTTCCCTTTGTCTTAGTCCCATAGATTAAAGGGCTATGCCTTTTTATAAAAGGTGTGAAGGTTATCAGTGATATATTTTATATGGAGATTAGGGTTTGGTTAACTTGGTAGCAACTTCAAAATAAATATCAATTAATAAATTTAGATGTAGAGACTATTATAAAAATTCAAGAATCTATACCTGATGAGTATTTGCATAAGATTTAAGTTATTTATCTTTTTCCTTGGTGGAGGGATTGGCATTGGCCTACATCCACCCCCTTTACCCACTCTTCTCCATGGCTGGGATATTAAGTATTTTCCCCTTGACACATTCAAATTGATATGCTCAATATTAGATGTAATCTTCATTCCTATGATAGGATCTAGGCCCAACATTTTGCATAGTATGGACTACTTCTAGAGAGCCCAAAAAATCTCATTTTTTATGGTGCCTTTTTTACCAAGGCTTGCCTATGAGTGACTAGATCAAGCATTTAGGTGTGCCTAATCCCATTTTCCCAACTTGTCAATAACTAGAGACCATTAAGCATCTCTTCTAAGTTTGACCACATGCTCAGTCGGTATGGCACTGGTTCAATCCCTTTTTAGATTTTTCATTCAAAATTCTTCACATGGAAAATGGACATCTTGGGGGAATCAAATTTGCTGCCTATAAAATATAATCACTTTTGGCAGATCTTTTGATCTGACATTTTGTTTTAAATATAAAAATCTAGGAATTATGCTTACTTTAATCATGAAGAGATGGAATGAATTTTTTTTGTTTCTAAAAAAATTATTGTTCTCTCTAATATCACTCTTCATATTAAAAAATAAATAAAAAAGGTCTAAATGGAGCTCAAACACCTCCAAGATCTACTTGATCACTAAGGAAATGCTCTATGTATGTTGATCTAGAAACCTCTTGAACCCCCATAACATCCTTTACCCCTTGAGGATGAGGACATGGGCAAGGACAAAAATAGTCCAAATCTAGATGTAGGAGTTACTCTCCACACTGATCACCACCTCATTGGCCTTATCCTCATCATGGTGGTATGAGTGGTTCCTCTCAATCTTAAGGTGATGGTTAGGGAAGCGGATATCCTCCCCCATCCTATAGGTTTGGATCTACCTCCTCAAGTTAAATTCCCATGCATGGCTTTGGTTATCTCCCCTAAAATAAATCAAAATTTTACTTTGGAAGAAAAGCAAAATATTAGTTAGGAGCCCTTACATGCTGACAAAGATCCCCATACCATGGGATGATGGGGTGATAAGCCTCTAGGTCCATCGACTCCTCTACTTCCCCTAATGTCTATGTTTGCTATTGTTGTTTAATTATTCTCATTAATGTCATTTGTACTTTAGTTTATTTACTTTGTTAAATTAATGTGATGTAATTTTTTGGTGTGGTCATTTTGTGACCACTTTTTATGGCTTTTCTTGAGGGGTTTTATTTAACCATCAGTGTGAATTTGCTCATGGGGTGTGACTTTTCCACCCATTTTTGTATTATTAACATCGTACCATATCTTATTTTATATTAATAAATAGGCACTTCTCAATCAAAAAAGATATGCCTCCCACTAACCAACTTTTGGTCCATTAAGAGACATTTAGATGAAAGAGAAAACTTATTGATGTCTATCTCATCCTTAGTGAGATATAATCCTCTAGGAGGTTCTCATAAGAATCACCCATCAAAATATAGGAGTTTATGGTTTATCTCTACCCCTCACAGTTCTCTTATAACACTGACATGAAGTTTGCTATGTTTCTACACTTGGGGACAAGAAGATTTTCTTAATGGATTTGTCTAAAATGCTACAAATTTTGACCCCAAGACCTAATAGAGGGTGGACGGGGATATTATAGCATTTATACACCAATCCAAATGCATATGTAAATATGGTTCATCGATTGGGCTAGCAAGTTAAAAGATATGCCTCCCATTGACAAACTTTTAGTGCCTTAAGAGACATTTGGTTGTGAGATAAAAATCACTTCCATGTCTTAATCATCCTATGTGGGATATAATACTCTAGGGGATGATAATAATGCTCTCTCATACAACTATAGGGGCTAATTATTCATCCCTACTCATTGTTCTCATGTAATGCTAGCACAAAGTTCACTCTATTTCTACATTTAGGGAAAATAAGCTTCTCTTAAGGGATGCATCTGAATACCTATAAATTTTATCCTTATGGTTATATAGAGATTTTAATGTGGATATTTATCTTATATACACCCATTTAGACACTTATTTAAATATAGTTTATCGATTGGACTAGTGAGTCAAAAGATATGCCTCCCACTGACTAACTTTTGGTCCCTTAAGAGACCTTTAGATGAAAGAGAAAACTCATTTTCATGTATCCCTCATCCCAAGTGAGATATAATCATATAAAGGTGATCAAAATACTCTCCCTTACAATTTTATGAAGTGGTGATTTAAATCTACCATTCACAATTCTCTTTTAACACTCGCACAAACTTTGTTATGTTTCTACACTCAGGTGTGAGAAGCTTCTTTTAAGGGATGCATCCAATTGCCTATAAAATTTAACCTTGTGTCCTAATAGAGAGTAAATAATCCTTCACTCTTACATGATTCATGTTCCCTCTCCTTGAGAAGTATCTCTTTGTAGATAAGCTTTTAAGAGATGCCATGTTCTTCCTCTTAAAAGCATGTTATAATCTATAAATGGTCTTTTATAGGTCTAAATGTTAATTTTGGCCCAAATGGAAATGAGGATCAATGATAGAATGAGATATCACTATTTAACATATTAGAAACTCAAGGCAATGAGAATCAGACTCAATTCACTCTCCAATATAGACTTAGACAAGCTCATTTCACCCACAACTTTACAAGACTATAGGTGAATATTCATGGGTCTAAGTTTCATTTTTAAGGTGTTTTAGAAATGGATAAATATTATATAGAATTTTAATCACCCATGTGACCTTGATATACTTCATGGCATCTTCAAAATACATTAAAAAACTATAGACTCCAACTTCTTTGTAAAGCCTTAAGCTGACCTCATACAAACCTGTACATATACATGGGAAATTTTGAGATTATATAACTTTCAGTTGTAGGTCTAAAAACTATTGAGAGGGTGATAGGAAATGGTTAAATATTTTATATAATATCCAAGATTAAAAACTCAAGAAATTGGTTATCTCTGACAATCCAAGTAAAAGGGAGACGTACAAGTTCTAAACTTGTAGGTCCTCATTTTGAACAAAATATATCTGTTTATACAAGGAAGAGTGTGTAATAGGAATATGAATCAATATAAATGTGAGAGGAGATACAAATTATTTAAGACACCTAAAATTTTTGAAAGCCAAGAGAGAGTTGAGATGACTGAGTTTATAGACTTAGGTACTCATACACAGACTTATGTATGAAGGTAAATGTTTGTATAATAATATGAAAGGTCAATAAAAATTGTAGAGAAATGAGGAATAAATTTCAATGAATTATAGTAATTTAAATTTTCCAAATACCTAGTTGAAGAAGGCTAATTTTTAGGGCTTAACACTTCAATCTCACCAAATAACCACTACAACCAAGCGTAAAGAGTTGTAAGAAATAAATTGTATGTTTGTGGAAGCATGATGTCTTGAGAGAGATAATAAGGTTAAAAATAAGTTAACTAGGTTCCTTATATAGTGAAGAAAATCATTCTTTTGCTCATTAATTTACATTAAGACCCTGAAACTCAAAATGCCATCCAAATACAATCATGAACTATAGGAGTGCCTGAACAATGAAAGCTATAGCTAGCCCTAAAATTGAAGAAGAGATGAATCACATGCATTAATATTAGAGATAATGTAAATTATAAATATGCATAGTTAATTTTAATATCAAATAAACATGAAAATATGACCAAAAAGGACTCACTTCAACCCTCCATACATAGTCAATGGAAGTTATAGGCCTGCCTACCTTGTTAAGAGAAGATTTTTTATTTAGAGCGAAGAGAGGAGGTTTAAGGAAAGGTAAATAATTTGAAAATGGTTTAATATTGAAATTAATATCTCATTTAGATCTTCAAACCCAATAACAAAGGATGAAAATGATGATAAGCCCTGTTTAGGCCTGGTAAGCCTAACACTACATAGGTAGACCATATGAACATCTATAATAAATGTTGTTTATTAATGGTTATATAAATATATATAGGAGTTGGAAGTTTAATATATTTTTTATACCTATTTAAGGTCATTCCAAATAATGGTGAATAAGTGAAAAGATTTAAAGCCTAAGATTATTCCTTAGGTCTCTCACACAGTTCACCATGCCTGAGAGATCCTTTTGTGAAACTAAAAAATCCTTGAAGGATTTTCATGATTTAAATGGATCATTTTAAGTGATTTTAGGGGTCTCATACCTAAAATATGTGGCACTATTTCAATCTTCAAACCTTACACTTGTATGAATGATCTCCAAGAGCTAGGACTAATTTAAACCCTACCTTAACCTTGTGAGAAGCCCAAGAGTCTCTCAAATTTTTTCTTAGATATATCATGAAGTTGTGAATAAGACTAATTGGTGTTTGGATGTTTTGTATCTCCCCCACTTTGATCATCTTATATTGATAGAGAGAAAGGGGAACTATTCTTTATGAACAATCCCTAAGATTAAAACAGGCCTAAAACCTTTGTTAAACCCTAGTAAGAAGTTGATGGGAGAAAGAGGCCTTAAAATGGACATTCATTGATATATTTTGACCTTAAATTATATTTTATGAAATTATCAAGTCTATGAATCATCTTATCAAGAAATTAGTTGATATGTGGAAAGGTATAGTTATACGGAATATGGCTAAATACATAGTTATACGCTTGTTTGTGAAGGTGCAAATTAGGGAATGGATTATAAACAAAGAATATATGTATATAAGGACTTGAAATAGGTTTAATAATATTTAAAAAACACTTATTAGGTATGAAAAAGTGGCACATAAGCTCTATAAATTGTCAAATGGGTCAAAAGGTAGAAAATGCACTAGTTTGCAAATCAAGAGGTTTATATGCACCCTAGAAATTATTTAAAAATACCTCATTTAAATGGAATACATTTCATAATGATGTTTCATGCCTAAAAAAAAATATTTCCAATCATTATAACCTGATAATTTCTTTCCAAGCACTTCAACTACCTCTCAAGCCTATGCAAGCACCTGGACTAAGGTTTTTGGCCATTTCATGGTTTACATATCCATACAAGGTCTCAGGAGATTAAAATTGACATGGAGAATGGTATTGGTATAGGTAAATTTAATAACATGATTTTACTAATTTTCACACATATGAGAATCATTTTGGGCTAAAACTTAATTTACAGGCAATGAGGCCTAATTGAGTAGAGAGAATGGGATAAAAAAGACACTTCAACTCAGAGTTGGATCCTAAAAGTTGGCATGGAGATGTAAGGAGATACTAGGTCCTCAAATACATTGTCAAATTCAAAATATCCTTTATAAATTATTCTACACAAGGATGTTTACACACTTTTAGGGATATAATGAATGAGGCCAAATGAGAGATTTTGATGCAAAATGAAGTCTTAGAGAGTGTTTGAGACCTCCAAATGAGTTGTTTTAGGTTTGATATTATGTAAAAAGGCCATCCATGGAGAGATAATACCTTGATGAGGATAAAATCAATATTTGACACTTGTAAGCAAGATTGGCCTAGTGAAACAAAGGGGTTTCAAGACACCTAAGGAGATGGATGATGATTGCCCTTGAGATGTTAGTTGGGAGAGATTTTAAAACTAATGAAAGGTGTCAATATCAGATATAGAATGTAACTCAATATGTTTGAAGAGTTCCACTTGTCCATTCACTAGCCAAGACAAAGGGCAATTTTTGAGAACAAGTCAAGATGTAAAGCAAGGTCTGAAACTTCCATGCCACTTAGAGGATAAGAGCATCTTCAAGGGAGTAACACATGGATTTGAGGATTTTATAGATAGTTTCAAAACTCATTTCTTGTTGTAAATCTCTCTCTCTCTCTCTCTCTCTCTCTCTCTCTCTCTCTCTCTCTCTCTCTCTCTCTCTCTCTCTCTCTCTCTCTCTCTCTCTCTCTCTCTCTCTCTCTCACTCACTCACTCACTTTTTTATAAATTCAACCTTGATAGGCTATATTTTTATCCTCCAACTGGGTATGAGGAATCCATACCCATTTTCAATCCTTTTATCAATGTGAAACTTATATTTTACCTCTTCCTTTGACTAGTTTCAATGTTTATGCTTGACTAGTTGATATTACTAAGTGATAATCTTGATTCCTTGGCATGTTTGTCCTTTTTTTCATTCATGTTCAGTTTGGAATCTATTTTTTAGGTCTTTTTAAGTTTCTAAGTTAGGTTTTAAGGTTGCGCGTAGCCTATTCACTAGTGTCATTCTTTAACATTTTGACTAGTCCTCCTAGCCTAAGCATTCTTCGCAACCTTCATGAGTAATACTGATGTAGAGAGGAAAATTTGGAGTAGTATTTATTAAAGGTTAGTCTCATGTTTGAATTTAATTTTTATTGTTTGGTAGTGGTCCAACTATTTTGGTGCTTCAAATCCATTAGAATTGGTTTCTCTCTCTTTTCCTAGTAAGTTGGTAGAGTAGTTTGTGAGCCTAAATGATTCATCAAGGGGAGTTATCCATTTAACCTAGAGATTCACCTCTCTAATAGGTCACCCATAACCTTGAGGTGTTTCTATATTATTCCAAATTTGGAAGCCTTGAAATACCTTCCAAAGGGTACAAATTTGGTTGATAACATATTTGGCATGCCAGGTGGGACTAATGTCCAAAGTAGTGGAAGGATTGTTTGTGTTGTTCTTTTTAATATCAAGATTTTAAGGCATTCAAAACATAAATGGTGACTCTGAGATCAATTATCTAGTCTTAGTATCCCAGTCACTTGTTTAATTAAGTTTTACTTTCCATTTATTGTCTTGATGAGGTTGTTATGGTTGGGTTTGTAGTGAATTTTAGTTTCATGCAAGTTGATGAGGCATATCATCTCTATATTACTTCTTATAATCCTCACCATGAGCCTTATAAATCCTATAATGAACCTTACCAACATCATGATGGTTAATATTAGTCCTATATTACTCTTTACCAACCTCCTTGGTATCCCAACTACATACCTCAACAACCTTATAAATCTTTTCATCCTCTTTACTACCAAGAACATCACTCTTATCCTCCTTGTGATCCATATAAGTCTGATGATCAGCCTACACCATCCCCATATGGATATGATAATGCATATGAATAACCTTGTATTCAACCATGTTATGCTCCTCCTCCTCCTCCACTAGCTTCCCAAGATTTTCAAGATGGAATGGATGAAAAATAAAGAAAGGTACTATAATTGTCAAGAAAAGTTTATTTAACTTCCCAAAATGAAGAAGTGATTGGGTGTTTTATAGCTGTATATAATGATATAATAGAGAGGAATGAGTTGTGTGATTTTGTATTATAGGGGTTTGTGATTCAAGAAAGTCAAAAAAATGATTTTGATCAAATTTTTCAATGAATCCCTTGTGTTTATTATCAACCTTACTATGATCCATACACTTAAGAAGAGCCTCTAAGAGTGCCAATTCAATATATAAGAGAACCTACTAGTGTCAAAGTCCCAAATTGGAACCAAGTAGTGAAGTATTGGAAGAAATAAGAGGAATAAATCCAAGATCAAGATATTGAAATCAAAGAAAACCTCTAGCCTATTCAAATCCCATTGCCTTATCCCCAAGAGCCTCTATCTTTTCCATTTTGGAAGTCTATCCATGAAGTTTTTCAAAATACGGAGGTCCTTGTTGAGAAGATTGAAAATCAAGTTGGAGTTGTTAAAGAGCCTCAAGAAGGCTATGAGAAATATGAAGTGGTGGTTAAAGAGGATGAGGCACTCATATCCCAACTAAACTTTCATTCTCTCCAATAGTTCCTAGAAGAGTCTTCCATATCCAATACCCTAATTTTAAAGAGTACCCCCTTTATTCCCAAGCCAATTAATGAACCACCTACCATACCTAGTACTCCCTCTCCAACTCATGAACCTATTCAACTCCCTCCCAACATCTCCCTTCTTGAGAAAGAACCTATCCTATGGTAGATAAGTGAAGAATAAGTTGCAGCTACAAGTGAGGTGCAAAGAGAGTGTGATGAAGATGCTTAAAGTGAGTTTGATGAGGATATACTTATTCATAATCCAATTGGAGAAGATAAATGAAAATAAGTTTTAAAATATGAGGTTATAGAAGATGGTCTTCATGGTATGATTTGAGAAAGAGATTCAATTTCATCTAACTTTTTTTGAGGTTACAACTGACCTTAATGTTGAAGGCTCTGTAAGTAAACAAGCTAAGGTTATGAATTATGTTGACATAGTTCAAAATGAGAAACAAGATGAAATTGAATAAGATACCTTGAAATCACATCATGATTGCATATAAGGATTTTAAAATCTTGTTATTCCTATAGCCTTTGAGAAGAAAGAGGAAGGTGATTTTCTAATTGATCTTGTTCTCATTGATAAAAAAGAAAAGCCAAAAGATGATAGGTAGTAATACCTTGAATCCATTAAAGATATTTAAGTCCTCTTCAAAGGTAAATTTTCAATTAAATATCATGTTCATGAGGAGTTTGAATAATAAATATTCATCGAGGACTATGATGTAACTTGGAGTGAGTATGTAAAACTCCTTGAAGAGCTTGATGAATTTGCAACATATGATTAGCTTTATGAGGTTACTCAAGATGTTATGAAGGCCCAAGGATAATGCTTAGATGGAACATAATTGGATGAGGTTACATCTAATAATAAATATGAGAATAATCTTGAAGCACAAGATGAGTATGTGTTCATTGGTGACTGGTTTGTTGCCATTTTTTATTTAAAATCATGCTAAGGGGATTAGAAAACAAGATGAGGATGAAGTCAACAAGAGAGAGGTTCAAAAGATAGATTGCCTCATGCCATTTAACAATTCATGGAGTAAAATATCTCACAAGCTTATCCTTTGATCTAGGAGGAAGACATTTTTTTCATGTCAGTTGTACATACTAGCTGATTTTTTGTTTGTTGTATTCCATATGTGCTTAGCTAGCACATGTGTGTGTCTTTTTTATTTGATTTTTGTGTGTTTTCCTTGGTTTATGTGTTTTTAGGTCACATAAGTTTGTTTTTTCATGATCATGATCTGGTTAGGTCTGAATTTGAGTGCAAATGAATCCATTTCCCAATGGAAGGACAAGGTTACTTGTCCATTTAGCATAACAAGCATGTTACCCCTATAATCACCAATTTGTTAACCAATTTTGACCCCCAAGGTCAAAATGTCAACACCTATATGAAAAAAATGTGTGACATGTGTTAAAACCTTGTTCATATCTTTTGTATGCCTTATGTGGTCTCCCAATAGCATTTCTAAAACCTTATTATCATTGTTTAATGTAAATTTGGAGAAATTAAGGGAATGTTATTTCTTGGTCTTGTAATGGTCTAGTCATGTCATGGTGAGAAAGAGGTGAGTCAAAGAGGTGTCATAGGTTTTTATGTGTCTTTAAAAGTTTTTTCATGCCTCAATCAACTTGTATAAACATATCATATTTATTTGGAAAGTTTAAGGTTTATTTATAGACTTTAAGGTAAGAGATATTGAAGAAAAAGGTGATTTTTGGCTAATTCCAACATATGAAAAAGCTTAAAAAGTGAATTCCCATAATAAAAATATTTACAAGGTCCTTGGAGCATATATATAACTTCATTAAATGTCATTATTTTGTAAAATGGTTAGATTCTTGAATTTCAATGCTTAAGAAGGAGTTTTATGCACTTATACGGCCTTGGAAGATCTAATTATAGGTGAAATGGTTTAAGAGAGTATATTAAAATTTAAAAAGTCATATTCAAACTTGGGATCAATTTTTACATCTCATATATTTAAATAACTCTCTCTCCTCTGTTGTTACCTTCACAAGCTCAAAAAGACAAAATTTAAATACATAGTATGGCTAGGAAAGAGAAAGTTAGAGGCTGAAATTTTGGGAAATGTTAGGGGTTATAGTAATATTCAATTTTATGGAATTATTTTTCATATTTATCCCCTCTCCTTTATCAATATTTGTGAAGAGTGACAGGAGGTCACTATGTCTTGTTCATCCAAGCAGGTCTGATTTTTCTCATTTTTATTCATTATAGAGTTCAATGGAGAAGATTGGTTTGTAGGAGATGTTTTTATAGATAAAATTACTCATTTAAATGTTGGTTTCATCAAGAAAATCAACCTTATTAGGTGTCTTTAACAAGGATAAAAGTATCTCAAGTGTATAAAGTATGTCACCACTGATGCAAGTGTTTTGGTTGGTTTGAATTATGGTCACCCTTAGAAGTATCCAAATGTCTCATAATTCATTTAAAATCCTTAAATATCACATGATTCATGTTCCATATCCTTGATAAGTAGCTCTTTGTATATAACCTTTCAAGAAATGTTATGTTCTTTCTCTTGGAAGCATGTTACGGTCTATAAACTATTTTTTATAGGCCTGAATGCAAATTTTGGCCCAAGTGGAAATGAGGATCAATTTTATCATGAAATATCATTATTGAACATATTGGAAACTCAAGGAAATGATATTAGGACTCAATACACTCTCCAACTTAGACTTAGACAAGCTCATTTCACTCATAGGTCTGTAGACTTGTAGGTGAATATTCATGGGTTTAATTTTCATATTAAAGGTGTTTTGGTAAAGGATAAATGTGATATAGACTTACAATCACCCATGTGACCTTGATAGACTCCATGGAATTGCAAAAAGGCATGAACATACTATAGACTCCAACATCTATGCAAAGCCTTGAGCTGACCTCATATAGACCTGTGCATATACATGGATATTTTTGAGATTGTATAACTTTTAGTTTCATATCTAAAAAATATTAAGAGGGTAATATGAAATGGGTAAAGAGTTGATATAATATCCAATCTTAAAAAATCAATAAATTGGTTGTCTCTCATAGTCCATGTAAGTGAAAGGGATACCTATAGGTTCTAAACCTGTAGGTACTCATTTTGAACAAAAAATATTTATTCATACAAGGAAGAGTGTGTAATAGGAACATGACTCAATATAAATGTGAGAGGAGATATAAAATATTGAATACACCCAAATGTTTTGAAAGCCAAGAGAGAGTTGAGATGACTGAGTCTACAGACTTAGGTACTCATACACATAAATGTGCATGAAGGTAAGAGGAAAAGTTTGTAGAATGATCTGAAATGTCAATGAAAATTGTAGATAAATGATTAATAAATTTCAATGAAGTCTATTAATTTGAATTTTCTAAAGACCGTGTTGAAGAATGCCAATTTTAAGGGCTTAACACTTCAATCTCACTAAATAGCCACCTACAACCAGGCCTAGAGAGGTGTAAGGAGATTATATGTTTGTGGAAGAATGATGTATTGAGAGAGATAAGAAGGTTCAAAATAATTTAACTAGGTTCCTTATATAGTGAATAAAATCCTTGTTTTGCTCATTAATTTTCATTAAGACCATGAAAGTCAAAATGTGATTCAAATACAATCATGACCTACATGACTACTTGAATAATTCAAGCTACAAATAGCCTTGAAATTGAAGAGGAGATGCATCACATGAATTAGGGTTGAACCTCAATAAAAAGAGAAATATGAAGAGGTCATTTGAAGATAAAAAGAAACATTAAAAGATGACCAAAAAGGACTCACTTCAACCCTCCATACATAGTCAAAGGAAGCTATAGGCTTGCATACCTTGTTAAGAGAAGGTTTCTTGTTTAGAGTGAAGATAGTAGGTCTGAGGAAGGGTAACTAATTTTAAAATTTTTTCATAGAGATATTAGGATCTCATTTGGATCTTCAAACCCAATAATATAGGATGGAAATGATGATAAGCCTTGTTTAAGCCTGGTAAGCTTAACACTACACAGATAGACCATATGAAAAGTCATAACAAAAGTGATTTTTTGAGGATTAGATGAAGAGATGTAGGAGTTATAAGTTGAATAATATTTTCTCAAACATATTGAATTTCATTCCAACTAATGGTTAATATTTGAAAGGATTTAGATCCTAAGATTATTCTTTAGGTCTCTCTCACACAGTTCACCATAGAGATCCTTTTGTGAAGTTTCGAACTCATAGAAGGAGTTGAATGATGGAAAGAGATAATTAGAGGTGATGGTAAAGGTCTAATAATTCAAATATATGGCACTAGTTAATTATTCAAAATTTACACCTATATGAATGATATCTAAGAGCTAAGACTACTTTAAACCCTGCCTTAACCTTGTGAGAAGTCTGAGAGACTCTAAAAAATTGGCTTAGATATCTCATGAAGTTGTGAATGGGAATTAGTGGTGTTTGAAGGTGTTGTAGCCCCCCCCCCCCAAATTCCATCATATGGTATTAAGAGAGATAAATGGGATTTTTTTGTTATGAATAATCCCTAAGAGTAAAATAGGCCTTAAATCTTTGGTAAACCCTAGTAAGAACTTTATGGGAGAAAGAGGCCTTATAATTGAACATAATGGATAGATTTTACATTAAAATCACTTTGATGACATTATGAGTTCTCTTGATCATTTTCTCAATCAATTGGTTGGTATGTGGAAAGGTACAATTGTATGGAACAAGGCTAAATACATAACTATAGGCTTGTTTGTGAAGGTGTAGAGTAGGGAATGGATTATAAACATTTAAAAAGGTATATAAGGACTTGATAGAGGTTATATGATAATTAAAATAACTTATCATGTCTCCAAAAATGGCACATAAGCTCTATAAATTGTCAAATGGGTTAAAAGGTAGGAAATGCACTAGTTTCCAAGCCAAGAGGTTTATATACGGGCCTAGAAAGTACTTGAAGAGACATAATTTCAATGGATGAAGTTTCATAATGATGTTTTAGGCATAATAAAAATATTTACAAGAACTAGAGACTACTAATTTATTGCCAAACACTCCAACTGTCTCTCAAGCCTATGCAAGCACCTAGACAAGGGTTTTTGGCCATTTAATGATTCACATATCCATATAGGGTCTAAGGATCTGAAAATTGACATGTAATATTTTATTTTCATGGTTAAATTTAATCATAATATTTTCCTAAATTTTACACTAGTGGGAGTGATTTTGGGCCAAAACTCAGTTTCTAGGCAAGGAGGCCTAATTGAGAAGAGAGAATGGGATTAAAAGAACACTTACACTAAGATTTGGATCCTAAAAACTTTCATGGATATGTAAGTGGATATTGGGTCCTAAAATATGTTCTAAATTTACTAATATCCTTCATACATTATTATACACAAGTAGTTTTACATGTTTTCAGGGCTACAAGGAATGAGGCTAAATGAGAGCTTTTGAAGCAAAATGAAGTCTTGGAGAGTGTTTAAGTTCTAAAAATGATTTTTTTAGGTATTATATGATGTGAATAGGCCATCCATTGTGATATTATTCCTTGATGGGTAAAAATTCAAGATTGACACTTGTAAGTAAGATTGGCCTAGTGAGACAAAGGGGTTTCGAGACACCTAAGGAGATGGATGATGATTTCCATTAAGATTTTAGTTGGGAAAGATTTTAAAAATAATAAAAGGTGTAAAAAATAGATATATAATGTAACTTAATATGATCTGATGTTTAAAAGTGCTACTTGTCTATTCATCAGCCAAGACAAAAGGCAGTTTTAGAGAACAAGGCAAGATGTCAAGCAAGGTTTGAAACTTCCATGCCACTTAGAGGAGAAGATAATACTTAGGGGAGTAACAGGTGTATTTTAGGACCTAATATATAGTTTCAAAACTAATTTCTTGTTTTAACTCTTTTTTATATAATTTTCTTTCTCTTTCTCTCCTAGTCCCTTCTCCCTTCTCTCTCACTTTTCTATAAATCCAGCCTTGATAGGATATGTTTGTATCCACAACATAGGTATGGTTAATATTTTAAAATTTAAAATCCTTTGATCAATTATAAAATTTTATTTTACCTCCTCATTTAACTGGTTTCAGTGTTTATGCTTGACTAGTTGATCTTGCTAAGTGATAGTCTTGTTTCCTTAGCATGTTTGTCCTTTCTTGCATTCATGCTCAGTTTGGAATATTTTTTTCAGGTCTTGTGAAGTGTCTATGTGAGGTTTTAAGGTTGAGTAAGTAGCCTATTCACTAGTGTCATGATATGACCTTTTCACTAGTCCCCCTAGCCTAAGCATTCTTCACAACCTTTATGATAAATACTGATGTAGAGAGGCATACTTGAAGTAATGTTTGTTGTAGGTTAGTCTCATGTTTGAAGTTCATTTTCAACTAGTTGGTAGTATTCCAACTATTTATGTAAATCACCTCCATTATAATAGGTTTATCTCTCTTTTCCTATCAAGTTGGTATAGTATTTTATGAGCCTAAGTGATTCATCAAGGGGATCCAACCATTTAACCTAGAGATTCACCTATCCAATAGGTCACCCACAACATTGAGGTATTTCTATATTATTCCAAATTTGGAAGGCTTGAAATACTTTCAAAGGGTGAAAATTTAGTTGATAATAGGTACATGATGTTTATCCTAGTCAAGGAGGGGAGGGTAGTAGAATGTCAGGTCAATAATGCAAATAGAGGTTTCAATAACAAGATTTATGGTAACAAGATCTTTGTACGGAATAGGATAACACCTACTTCAATTTCCATATTAGTAAAAGGATCTTTAGAGACTGAATAAGTATTTGAGATAACATCATGAGGATCATCACTTGGTGGTTTTTACCCTAAGTATAGACTTCCCCTATGTTGAAATATTAGGAAGGGTTCTAAAATCCCCTATTCATGTGTTGTAAATATTGTCATTGATGTCAAAGGTCTAGCATTATTGGTGATAAAGGCCCCATTGCATTTAATTTTGTTTGTAATAAATATATCTTGGCTAATGTGAGTTAATATTTATTTAATATTAATGAATATATTTTTGGTTGCATATGAGACACAAGAAGGGCCCATGGAGAAGTCAAAGAGCCACAGGGTAAAGACAAAAGAAGGATGGGATGAATTTTCTCATGAAGAGTCATCTTGGGGAATTCCAAGAGTCACCAAGTGAAGATAAAAGAGGAAGGGCACAATTTTTCATGAAGGGACACTCTGAGGAATATGAAAAGTCACCAAGATAAGGACAAAAGTGGGAAGGACGTTTTTGATCATGAAGGTTCACCACATGAATTTTCAAAGGCAAGGATATGAAGGGTCATACAAGTTTGGCACCATTTTCCATGAGGATTGAAGGGTCACAAAGGGGGAAGGCCAAAGGTCATTTGGAAATCTATAAATAAAGGCTTGAGTAGACATTTGTAATATGTGTGAGAGAGGTTGATTTGATATTGTAATATCTAGATTAGAAGAGCAAAGGTGAGAGAGAGGAAAGAGATGTTGTATTGAACTATCATTTGTTGAGATAACAACATTGAGAGATAGGTGTGTGGTATACACAAAGGGGTTGGTGCTCCTGTGGGTTCCTGCTCATGAATTGTTGTTGGGTTGGTGCTTGGAAAAGGGGTTGGTGCTCCTGTGGGTTGGTGCTGACAAATTGTTGCTGGGTTGGTGCTCGGCAAAGGGGTTGGTACTCTTGTGGGTCAGTGCTCAACAAAGGGGTTGGTGCTACTACAAGTTGGTGCTTGAGAATATTGTTTGGGTTGGTGCTCATTCATATACTTAAGATTATTCTCTATGGTTTTTCCCACATTGGGTTTTCACGTTATATCTGGTGTCTCTCTCTATCTTATGTGGTGTTTATTGTTTGAGTTTTATTACACATCTTGAATGTTTGATTAAGTGGAATTTGGTTAAGGGAAAGTTTTATAAGATATATGATATACTGATTCACCCCCCTCTCAGTATATCCCATGCCTAACAATTGGTATCAGAGCAGGTTCCTTTTTGAAAAGTTTTACAGCTTGAAGGTAGATCAGGAAAGCATGATGGTTGGGTCACAGGAAGGATTTTATACAAATAAGGCACCTTTGTTTGATGGGATGAATTATGCTTTTTGGAGCATGAGAATAAAGGTTATTTGATGGCCCTTGGATTTGACATATAGAAAGTAGTGGTGGAGGAATATGAAGAGCCACAGACATTTGCAATTACTCTAGCAGAAAAGAAGGCAAGTGAATGTAATGCTAAAGCTTTAAATGCTATTTTATGTGGTTTATGTGAATCTGAATTTGTTAAAGTTATGCAATGTAAATCTGCTCATAAAACTTGGGTAAAACTTGAGAATATTTACAAAGGTGATGGAAAGGTTCAACAAGCTAAGCTTCAGACTTTTAGAAAGTTTGAAAGTTTGAAGATGGAAGAAGAAGAAGATATAGAAAGTTATCTTTTACGAGTTGATCAAATCATAAATCAGATTCAAGGTCTTGGAGAAATGTTGGAAGAGTCAATGGTGGTACAAAAGGTTTTGAGATATCTACCAATGAGATATGATGCAAAGGTTTTGGCAATCAAGGAGATGAAGAATTTAGCCAAGCTAAAGATGGATGAGCTTCATGGTATTCTCACGACATATGAGATATATAAAAAAAAAGATAAACCCTCAAAGAGAGAAGTAGCTTTCAAGACATCAAAGAAGGAGAAAGCTAAGATTCAAGAATCAAGTGATAGTTCTAGTGATGATGAAGATGACAATATATCACTTTTCATTTGTAGGCCGAAAAGAGGAACAACTGAATATCAAGGAAAATTACCTTTTAAATGTTTTAATTGTGGAAAGATTGGACATTTTTTAGCTAGATGCCCAAATAAGGTTAATGATGCTGAAGAAGAAAAGCCTACATATAAGAAGAATTTCAAAGGCAAATCTAAGAAGGGATTCGAGAAGAAGAGCCTATATTCTAAGGATCCTAGCTCAATCAAAGATAGTGGAGTCAATGCTTCAGAAGAAGAAGAGATTATATTCATGGCCATACATGAAGATGATCAAGAAGAGGAAGAGGAGGAAGCTAAAGTTAATATGGAAGGAGAGCTCATTTGTGCCTTAGATGAGTTAGAAGCTGTTCAAAAGAAGAATCAAAGATTAAAGTGCCAGATCGAGAGAAATGAATAGGAGTCAAAGGAAATGATTTAAGATCTACAAGCACACTTTGAAGAAGCCAAGAAGAATGAAGAAGATCTCATAGCACAGTTGGAAATAGCAAGAAAAGAATGTCAAAGGTATGTTATTGAAATTGCCTCTTTAAAAGAAGATATTGAGAAAGCAGTCAATGATAAATTAGTTAGTGACTCAAAATTTGAGGATAACACTAACATATTAAATAAGATATTGGAAAGTCAAAAAGAATATTTAGACAAGATAGGGATTGGATTTGAAAAGAAAAAGAGCTATGTTGAAGCTCTTACAAAAGAGGAAACAAAAAGTGGAGAAGTGAAGAATACAGAGGACATTTCAAATAGAGAAGACTGGAAGGAATAAAGCTACAGAAGGCAATCAGGTTAGAGATATACAGACATGTCTTATTTTTATGGCTATTGTTTTTATTGTAATGGATATGGTCACAAGAAATTAGAATGTAGAAAAAGAGCTAACAATTTCAGAAATAAGGAGAAGGAAAGTCAAGTAGAGTCAAGCAAAAGCCATAACTCTTTTGTTCCTCTATCAAGCTTTGATGAAGAGACCATAGTATACTACAAGTGCAACAACTTTAGACACATAGATTGGTATAGTAGAAGATTGTTCAAGTCAGTCAAGAAGGATTAGAGTTTCAAAGCTCCATTCATCAAGAAGAAGGTTCAGACATGTTCATGGCAGAAGAAACAACTTGAAGATTCTATGATGGTTCAGATAGCCCTGCATGTAAGAGGTAAAGATCAGCCATGGTTAATTGATAGCGGATGTTTGAGGCATATGATAGGAGATAAAAGTAAATTCATATCTCTAAAGAAGATCAATGGTGGTATAGTGAGATTCAGAGATAAAACCATTACCAAGATAGCTAGAAAAGGTACTTTGAGTTTGGATTATGGTAAAACTAAGACTAAAAATGTTTTGTATGTAAAAGGTCTTAAGCATAATCTATTGAGTGTTAGTCAAATATGTGATCAAGGATACACATTAAAGTTTCATGCTGAAGGTTGTGAGATTAGAAGAAAATATTCAAATGAGTTGATTGTAGATGTTCAAAGGATAGTGAACAATGTATATGTATTGTCAGATATCTTCTCAAAGGCACGATCAAAGGACACATTCAAAGATCTACAAGAGGAGTTAGGAGTAATTTCTATTACTTCCTACCATTGATGTTCAGCATCAATTAAGGGGGAGTTAAGTGTTAGCTCAAAGTAGGACCTTTGCCATTGATGTCAAATAGGGAGAATAATAGGTACAGGTACAGGTGCAAAAATAGGTGCATGGAATAGGTATAGGTTGCTACAGTAAGGGGGAGTTACTATATGTTTTCAGATGATAGTATGTGCAAGTGATAGGATATGGCAGTTTCAGGATTGAGGTTGCCATCAATGACAAAGGGGGAGATTGTTGGAAATATTGTCATTGACATCAAAGGTCTAGCATTATTGGTGATAAAGGCCCCATTGCATTTAATGTTGTTTTTAACAGATATATCTTGGCTAATGTGAGTTAATATTTATTTAATATTAACAAATATATTTTTGGTTGCATATGAGACAAAAGAAGGGCCCATTAAAGACACAAGAAGGATGGGACACATTTTCCCATGAAGAGTCATCTTGGGGAATTCTAAGAGTCACCAAGTGAAGACAAAAGTGGAAGGGTGTAATTTCTCATGAAGGGACACTTTGAGGAATATGAAAAGTCACCAAGATAAGGACAAAAGTGGGAAGGACATTTTTGATCATGAAGGGTCACCACATGACTTTTCAAAGGCAAGGATATGAAGGGTCATACAAGTTTGGCAACATTTTCCATGAGGATTGAAGGGTCACAAAGGGGGAAGGCCAAAGGTCATTTGGAAAGCTATAAATAAAGGCTTGAGTAGCCATTTGTAATATGTGTGAGAGAGGTTGATTTGATATTGTAATATCTAGCTTAGAAGAGCAAAGGTGAGAGAGAAGAAAGAGATGTTGTATTAAATTATCATTTGTTGAGATAGAAACATTGAGAGATAGGTGTGTGGTATATACAAATGGGTTGGTGCTCCTATGGGTTGGTGCTCACGAATTGTTGTTGGGTTGGTGCTCGGTAAAGGGGTTGGTGCTCTTGTGGGTTGGTGCTCGGCAAAGGGGTTGGTGCTCCTATGGATTGGTGTTCATGAATTGTTGCTGGGTTGGTGCTCAGCAAAGGGGTTGGTGCTCTTGCAAGTTGGTGCTTACAAATATTATTTGGGTTGGTGCTCATTCATATACTTGAGATTGTTCTCCATGGTTTTTCCCACATTGGGTTTCCACGTTATATCTAGTGTCTCTCTCTATCTTGTGTGGTGTTTATTGTTTGAGTTTTATTGCATATCTTGAATGTTTGATTAAGTGGAATTTGGTTAAGGGAAAGTTTTATAATATATATGATAAACTGATTCACCCACCTCTCAGTATATCCCATGCTTAACATCATGTAGGCCCAAACCTCTTCCTTTGCAATCGATATTATTCATTCATATAATAATAGTTTTGCTTTATCAAGGATCATTGGATTTTTTTATTCATTCATATAATAATAGTTTTGCTTTATCAAATGATGTAGACTTGTATTTTTAGGTAGTCAGTTGTACCTCCCACATGGCAAGGGACCTATAGTTTCAGTGGAGGTGATATTGGAAATTGGCAACATTAAAGGTCTGGTATTCATATTCTCGATAACCCTTTGAAATGATTTTTATTTGGGTATATTTGGGGGGATTTGAGGGAGTGGATAATAAATTATCAGGATGAATATATTTATTTGATTTAGGATCATATAGTTTGGTTACTTTGGTGGGACAATACACATTATAGTCATCACCTTCTAATTGATAATTATAGAAATATTTTGGATCCCCATGGATTATGACTTCCATTTCAAAATGAGAAAATTTTAGGCACTGGTGGAGTGTGGATGAAATTTCTCTCATATCATGGTTTTAGGGTCATCCTAGAAGAATTTCTCTCATTTTAGGAATAAATACTGCCTATTGACTATCTCTCATTAGCATCATATGCTTTGATGATGATGAAATTTGGACCAAGTAAGGTTTCTGAGTAGCCTAATATTTTAATAAAATTTATATTACACAACTTAAATTCTAACCCTTCATATACAAGAACCCAAGGTATTTTGTGATTGGTAATATAATATTATATATACAGGGGATAATTATTATTAGGGACAATGGGTTGCATGTCGTGGGGGTGAAAAGTGATTTATTGGGTTTGGGATAGATGGCCAACTAAGGCTTGGAATTGACTAGCATCAATGTTTGTAGGTACCTTAGATTCATGAAGGATTTGATTTAGGTTATCATGATGGATTATTGAGGAGTTGAGAAGGTCCATAATAAAAATTTGGGTGGGTGTCTTCTTAAGTTGCTAGATAATTTCATAGCTTCCTTCAGGAATATTGGATGTTTTCTTGGGGACATTAATCTTGACAGGAGTCTTTTGAGGCAAGGCTTTAGAAGGCACCCCCAAGATTATAATTTTACTTTGTCTAGTGGTGGAGGTACAATCAGAAGATGTTCCTTTGATTTTAAGGATAGAATGTATAGGTCTTGGGGTTCTTCAAGAAATTTGGCCCTAATTTTAATCATGGATAAGTGATTAGTATATGGGTAATGGACATGATGGTAATTGATTTGATTGGATGTATTTTGGCCTTGGTCTCATAGTGTACCCTTTTTCCTTTGATCATGTTTTGGAAAAGGGTCTTTATAAATTCCTATTTATTTACTTTTGGAAGAATACTTTTCCTTACCTTCTATCTCTATTTCCACTTTCTTAATCAAATCTTAAATAAGATTTATTAATTGACTGCATTGCTTAGTATCATGTACCTTTATTTGATGATAATGAAAAAAATCATTTTCCCTAAACCAATCAATGTAGGGTTTATTTTATTTAAGGGGCTTAATCTCTAGTAGGGCGATCATTTTTTTAGTTATTATTATTTTTTAAACATCTTCTATTAGTTCACCCACAATTATATAGTGCCATTTCTTAGTGGCAACATTCGGCCTTGCTCTCAATATAGTAACATTGGGTGTGTTTTGTGACTTTGATGATGAGGTACATCCTTGAATTATTTAAACACATTTAGAGTTGATAGCACCATCCTGAACAACATTTTTATTTTTGTTGAAGAATTTAGGTTTTTCTAAAGGGGTATTATTTTGATGATGATCATTCTGAGAATATATTTTAATTATAATATTTTTAGTGAGGGCCTTTTTAATTTGAATTCCTTTCTCTACAACCTCATAAAAATTTGAGATACAATGAAGTTTTAAATAATGGGCCAATTTTGAATTAATATTATTGAAAAAGATATTAGTCAACTCTCTCTCAAGGAATGAGTAAGGAAAAAAACTTAAAAGACCTCACCATATTTATATGAATGATGATATAATTTACCCATTTATCTATTTAGTCTCATATAAATCTAACATGGTTATTCCATGCTCCACATTATAAGATAATTTTTTTACAAATTTCTCAGTCACATCCCTAAAAATGATGTTGTAGATCCCTTTGGAAACTACATAATCCATTATAAGGTATGACCTTCAAGACTTTGAGGGAATAATCTAAGCATGTTGCATCACTATTCACCACTTCACGGATCACCATGAATAATTATTTGACTTGTTCATGTGGGTCACCTTTTCCTTTATATTTATCAAACTTAGGAGGATTAAAGTGTTTTAGAAAAGGAAATTTAAGGATGTTCAAGTATAAGAGATAATATTATAATCTTCATATCAATATGTTTTGGTGTCAGCTTGTGTGTCCATGTTTTGAATAGTTTCCTTTATGGTTTTCCATTTGAAGGTGAAGGATGGATCCATAAAAGGATTAGATGAAGAGGGATTGGGTTTAGACTTATTTTTATTAGGATGGGTGGTTGATGATATGGTTTTAGTAGGATTTTTAGATGGGTTAGACTTCAGAGGTTCATAAATAAACTGAGATGTTAACGAATTAACTTATTGGGTTATTTGATTGAGGTGGTCATTAATGGCTTGTTTATAATATTTTTTGACTTGATTATCCAAAATGGACTTTCCTTTGATAGCTTCGACCTTAGTGATATTAATAGTAAGTGGAGGGTGTGCTTCTTCATCATCTTCTTCAATATTGACTAAATCTTGGTCTTCCTCTTCATCTAGTGCAATGGGGGAGGATTATGATATGTGTTATGATGTGGTCATACAAGATTATTTAGAAGATCCACAATAAAGTTTGGAGATAACACTTCTAATTTTGAGAAGGTGTGTTGGTAGTTGTTCTCGATGGTCATGGATATATTTTTTTATCTTGGCTCTATCATTATTCAAAAAGTCATAGTTTATCTTCATTTCCTCTCAGTGTGTCCATATCACTTTTATTTTGTTCATTATCAATAGGTTGCTCACCTAAGGTTTCCAATAGGTCATTTATTGTCCTAGATGTTTGTTTGATTTTGATGGCTTTGTAATAGGTATTGGATGCCATTCAGATTGTGGAGATAGGGAGATAATATAGGTTTGAATTTTTAGGAGAGGTGAATTGAATGAGAGTGATTATTTTAGAAGGGATCAATCAGATATGGTAGGAAACCTTTGAGAAAGGTTGCTTAATAAATTAAATCTAGTTTGACAAGTTGTGGACAAATGAGTATACACTTGTTTTGGATATGATTTTTAAGTCTTTACATTATCAGGAAGACATATACTAGTAAGATATTGATTAATAGTGGGTTCAATATGGTAGAGTGGTAGGAAATTGAAAAATTTCAAATTTTGAGCTAATGAGATAAAAAGGTGATGACCTGTGTTAATCTCAAGTTTAGAAAAATGATGGGGTGATAAAAAGGTGAATTCCCAAGATTTAAAACCAGTAGAATGATAGGTACTATAAATATGTCAATACAGATAGTGACAAGATGGTTTTTACTAGTGAAGGTTTTAGGATAAGGACTATCAGTATGGCATAGACTAGCAAGGTGTTAAAGTTTGTTGGGTTAAAATTAGCAGAGTAACTAGAAATTGACAATTACCAAATTTTGAGTTAGTGAGAAGATAAGATAATGACAGGTGATAATCTCAAATTTGGTAGGGTGACCTGATGACCAAAATATGAATGTTGAGTTTGATAGAGTGATAAATGATAGCAATATATAAATTCAAATAGTGATAGGATAGTTGGAGATGACAACAAAGTGTTTTTGGGATATTATTTCGTAAAAGGGGTTAGCTCTAATAACTCAAATGACTTGCTCAAAGTGATGACCTAGAGATGATTAAATAGTTTAAGTGTTTGAGGGATCACATGAGGTGGGTATAGGTGATATGATTATGATTAACTAAAAGGCTTATTTATAAAATAAGGATTATGGTATCTCAGTGATGGTTTTATTTGTTAGATTTAGGTGGGTGACTAAATGGGTAAAGATTATTATAGGATGGTACTTTTTTTATTGAAAATTTGATGGAATTGGAAAATCTCTAGGTTTTTTCTAAGGTTAAACTAGTGTTTTTAGGTTTCAAGTGGTTTTAGACTCTTTGGAACACAAATAGTATGGGTCTTGATAATAATAAAATAAGTCACACACAAGCCATAAACCTAAATTTGGTGACTAAAAATGGTGTGTAATTGAAAAACCACCTCACCCAATTTTTAGCTAAGAGTGGTGTTATATAGGTATCCTAACCCTCACTCAGAGTATGAACCTAGTGAGCAATTTTGAGGGATTTTATTTCCCTAACAGTAGATGCATGTTACAGCTAAAGGTCCTAATCTAGGTTTAGATATGCTTAATAGGGGATTCCTTAATATCCACTAGGTATGGTGAGGTAAAAATCCATGTAGGGTGTTATCTAACCACTTTCTGTATTGGAGACAAAATTCACCTCACTCCATGGAACCTTTTATGGGGAATTTTGCTTTAACACATAATGATAGTTGTTCCTAATATTTATACTTTGCCACAACATAGAATGTGGTCTAATGAATTGTGATGAAATCCACATTAGCAACCCCTATATACTAATGGAAATCACATGGATTTAAACATGGTTGTGTTACACCCTATAAATAAAAATGAGTGAGGTTTATCGATCATTTTTTATCCGTTAGGAATCACCTCTAAAGATAAAAGGAGGAAAGCATACACAACCTTAGTATTTGAGTATAAACACAAGTACAAAAAGTTCTTTAAAATAATTAATTTAGTGAATTAATAATTAAAAAATAATAATTTAATATAAAATGATTCAAAATAATGTTTTATCCAAGTCTTGGACCAATCAACCTGCAAAAGAGAAGATTAGTAGTTTGATCAACTTGGTCTTCAACCGATTGCCCTATTAAGCACATGAATTATTACTTTTGTCCTCTTAACAATTTTGATTATTCACTTTGAGGGGAAACATAAAAATAAGTTTATTATTAGTTTGAAATGGCTTCTTTGACATACACGTACCTATAAGCAAGAAATTTGACCCTCTTTTTCAAAAAATGACTAAAAATGACACAAAATAACCAAATAATAAGATGATAATTAAACATTCATATTCAATTATCTATATAATGACACATTTAGTGTATCTCTCCATAGACTTAATATTATTAAGAATAATAATGAGGCAACTAGATTAGTAGGCTATTTAATTATTTTATTATATCAATTTTATCTAACGTGACTATTAACACAAAACAAGGATTATGGCACTTAGCTCAGGGAGTATGATGTTTTGCTCAAGAAGTACATTATTAGAAGACTTTTATCAATACAATGTTAAAATATCTTAACAAGAAAAAACACTAATACCTACACCAATATCATATAAATCAAAGATAATTAATATATAAAACTATATGTAAACCAAATGTTTCAAATAAATAGATGCTTTAATAGGTTTAAAGTTTGAAACCCAACAACATCACTTATGTAAAATCCCTAAATAACAATGGCATTGCTTTGCATGTAAAATGTTTGATCAAATGGCTGAAATGAGAAGTTTTCAATACATAATTTCCACTTACCAAAGATAGTGCATCTTCATGTGGCATTGACACTCTTTCACCTAATGCATCAAAAAAATGCCTGATTTGATTAGTTCACCTTTGTCATCACCCCCCCAAGATGTGGAATGTAAACTATTGGAGAAAATGGCTAAATGGTGCATGGACTATCCTTGGATATGAAAAATATTTAAAAAGAAAATATTTACAACATGTTATTGCCTATGCAAGACTACAAGTGCCTAGAATAGGGTATGGATATCCATCAAGACACAATTGAAAGTGGGATTTTTGGTATATGTTGTAAAGGGAAAGCATATAATAATAAAAATTTGGAGACAAACACAATGATCATGAACTATTTGATAGAATGTTTCAAATAAATATGGAAGCAAACCGTAGACACGTGAAATATTTGATATAATGTCACAAAAAAGTGGTATTATGGATTATTATGAATTTAGGACATGGAAAAAAAGAGGGATTTAAATTCTTCTAGTAGGCATGGAGCCAATTTATAGAAAACAACAAATATCTAATGATTGGCCAAAATGATTATATTTGTATATATTTTTAAAGTAACCTCATTAACGTGTATATGAAATGTGATAGTTTAATAGGCATGGGTAAAAGTGTTTAACTAAATGACCAAATAGAAAACATTATAGGATTACAACTTATAGGTATCCTAACATGGATTTGACATTGTTTCACTTAATGGAATGCAAAAGTGTATGTTTTGAATTGTGTTCTACAAGGCATGTGAATTATTAAAAAGAAAGGAAAACTTGATGGACATAACATCTTTTGGATTTATCAATTCCAAGTATACTATCCTTGTGGCTAAGATGGCCTATTTTAGTTTTAATGATTAAATATATTGATTTCAAATAGACTAAAAATATGAAATCTCAATTAACGAACAACACAAGTAGACAATAGAGACATAAAAATAATTGATTAATAATGCCCATATCACAATATAGCCCGTAACATGTAATTTAAAAAAAAATCTAAGAATAAGAAAAATTTAAAGATATCAACAAAATACACTTTTTAAATGATTTCCTGCACACACACACCGGTCACCATATAGAGACAATAATAGGGTTAAGTTAGCTTAAAATTGAAAAACATACTTAGAAAACCCCAAAAATATCCATACATGGAAAATTTTGATTTGTCAATTCTTCTTCAACTTGACCTATAGAGTCAAGTAAAAAAACTCAAGGCAAAAAATATTAGTTCAAGAGGATGGCTCCCATTGTGGTCACCAGAATGTAATCAAGACAAATTTGGAAATGAAAAATTGAAATGCAATAACTAGGCTAAACATACAAATAGGTTCTAAATTCACCTAGATCCTCATGATTAGGAAAGGAAGATATAAATAACAACAAATAAAAATTGAAATAAATAGATTATACCTCAATTTTTTTTTAATTTTACCTCTGAGATAAATGATGTGCCCAATTGACAAATGGATCATTTGATACAGATTCAGAAATTCTACAAAAACAATGGAGACTATGATAACTTGATAAGTGGATAGTTGGGCATGAGATATTTATCATAATAATTATCCTTGAATGTATGTGGGAGTGGTATGGATTTATATGGAGAGGAGAAGGAATATACATGGTCACATTCCCTCCTAAATTTGAAATAGGTGGTGGATATTTATAGAAAAGGAAATTTCTAGAGATTAGAAATCTCTAGAATTTCCTTTGGGAGTTTTTTTTTTTTCTTATCCATTATGAGATATTTAATGTAGGAGACTTATATATATTGAAAAGTGGGGTGGATATTAGGTAATTAAAAAAATTAAAATATTAGGCAAGTGGGATAATTATATGGCTAAGGGATATTAATGAATTAATTAATATGGAAGGTGGAAGGGGATATGTTAATAAGTGAATAATGAAGGAGGATATTAGATAATAAGTGTAATTAATGATGTCAAGGAGGTGAGTGAATTTAAGTGAATACAATATAGTAAAATCAAATTAGGTCTCTTAATCATAGCCAAAGAGGGATTTGGATTAGCAAGGTTCATATTGATATCAAGAAAAGATTTGTCATGATTGAATATATGAGTTTTATTAGGCATTGAATCAATAGCATTACACATCCATTGAGAGGATTCCCTTGGATTACCTTGTCTAGAAGAATGAGATATATAAGAGGATCTTCTTAGACCTATATGATACATGTCATGAAAAGTAATAGAGTGTGATGGGATATTATCCAATAAGTTCTAAAATATAGGAACATTCACATCAAAATGTATTGACACATGGGTTCCACTGTGAAAAGTACTAAAGAAAGTGTTGGCATCCCTGTGGCCATGAAAAGGTATTTCATGACAAATACCCCATAGATTATCATTATCATGTCATGAACTATATCTACCCTAAACATTCCTTTTAAAACTATTAGAATATTGGGTCTACCATGACATCTGTATCTTGAAATAAATTCAATTCATAATTTAATAAAAAAATCATGGTACTCTCAATATTATATTCAAATTAAAAAAATTATATGTACTGAAAGAATAAATCAACTTGCTCATTCCATTTCAAACCATTCTATTACATTGACAAAAATAAATTATGAATGATGCCAACAATAGACATGTTTTCTAATGTCACAATATTTAAATAAAAACCTTGATTTCAAACATCATATTTTCATATTTTAAAAATCTTTATATTTGAATAAAATATAATGAATCAAAGACATTAAAAAACTATAATCATTTATATCAATATCATCTTGCAAGAATTCAACACAATCAACTACCAAGTGTTTTTAAATTCCAAAATACTTCAAAAAATATCTCCTAAGTAAGCCTTACAATTTCTCAAAATTTGAATGCAATCAACATGATCAAATATTATAACTGAGGTTATCAATATTTTCCATGAAAATTCCATGTAGATTATTCTTTTTTAAAACCAACAAACCCTAACATCTTACATATATCTTTACAACATGGATATAAACCTATAATCACCAGAATTATATTATGAATATAAAATATTCTACATAAGTATCTACAAAATATGCTTTGTAAAAATCAACAAACCCTCAATTTCAACTGCAAATGATCAAGAACAAATATCATATTTGTGTTTGTCAAAGAATTGCTCAAAAATTCATGTCAAAAAATGGCTAAAAGGAAAAATTAAAAAAGCCTAATATTTTAATTAATCTGTCAAATGTATACAAACTCCAAAGTACTTGAATGCACCCAAATCACCTAGAAGAATTGATAATATATTCATTTAACATGAAAACTATTAAAACCATTTCAACATGTATGTTATATCGATAAAATGAAACCCAACTTGTTTCTTTATACAAGGGAATGTGAAGCTGATCTACAAATCAATCCTAGCTCAGAGAAGATAAATCACACTTACCCTTCTACTTGTTGGTACATTTATACAATCAGGGTCATGACCAAGATTGATCTACTAGACCTAACCAAGGGGTCCCTTACCACAATAATATCACAAGAGAGGGTTCTAAATACTCTAGTCAACCAACACCATGCAATAACCCTATCTAGGTCCTATGTTTTCTTATATTCAAAAAGTAAATACAGATTAAAATAAAATATAACATAGTGATAATAAAAGCTTGTGGCATAAAATGGGGGTAATAAACATGAAAGTAAAAATGCATAGAATATCTATACTCATGACAATGTATATGAAATCCTAATTCATGGAGAGAGAAGCATATAAGCTAACCAATACAAATATCTCTACTTTAACAAAGGAGGAATAAAGCTAGGAATACTTACCTTTGAAGATGAATCCATCGAACCTCAATATCTCCCTTAGACAAGGTGTTTCGTAATTGGTTATTGTGGTATATAAGGATAAAAATGATAAGTTAGCTCTAGGATCCACAAGTTATCTATGCATACAAAAGACTTATTCATAAGAAAAGATCTATATCTCCAAGTGTAGTATTAAAACCCTAAACAATGCTTATCAAGGATAATGGTAGACAATCATATGCACAATATATGACGTCCTTCTTCTCTCTCTAGAAATGGAAAAAATAATGTGTATATAGTTTATTCTAACCTTAAAATCTTCTAAATGTTTAGCAGATAGTGTTTTTCCAATCTGACCTTTTATCATTAATTGATAAAATCAAGTTAGGTCTCATACTGGGTTGATTAAGGCCAATAAAGTCCTATAACATGCTAATATAATTGAAGTATAGGGTCAAACTAGGCTGAAATTATTTGGTAAATGTCAAAAAGATTTTTTGTCTTAGATAGTTGTGTAAGGTTGTGAATTTATTGTAGGATTGTGTAAGGGAAGATACAAATCTTAGGGAAGTGTATAAGATATGTTTGTGTTGATTTCAAGTGATGGTATAGGGGACAACAATATTGTGAAGCACTAATGGTCTACCTACCCCTTTCTCAGTACACATTTTAAAGCGTGAACATAGAGAGATTGAGACTCAATGGGTTATTACAAGAGAGAAAGAATCATTAATTGATAAAATTTGAAAATATTATGTGTATACATATGCCCCACTCAAATCTCATCACATGTCACACAGGTGTAATATAGGATGGTGCTTTGGGAAAAAACATAGAAACACACAACACTAAAACTAAATAAATTGTAATAAGAAGTGAATAAGATAAATGAAAGGACAAAATTGAAAAATACATACGTTTACTTAATTTAGTGCTGTAGAAGAGGAAGGAAGTGAAAGAAATGTAAAGGTTCCTAATGTAGGGAACATTAGGTGAACATGTAAAAGTTAGCGAAAAAATTGAAATTTTTGAAAAACATACATGTAATATGTGAAAATATTATTTATAATGTTAAGATTCTAGAACATCTTATGGTCTAGAAAAGGAGCAAGTAGAAACAAAGTTATGGTTGAAAAATGGAATCTAATTGTAAATATTTGACAGGTAAATAATTTTGAATAGTAAATATAGATAGGGTGAAAATCAATTCATTTTTTATTTTACTATTTTGAGAAAATATTGCTCTGAGAGACCTAGTTTGAGCCTAAAGAGCAACCATGGTGAGGAGATGACAAATATGACATGGAGGATCCATATCGGCCACGTCAGGTGCAACATAGGTAAGGGAAACATTAATTTCAATTTTTTATGAAATTTTAATTGAAGTAAAGCTAAATATATAAAATTGGATGCTATACAAAATGTAGAAATTGAAACTAACCCTAGAAAATTTTTAGGTAGACTAGGGGTAGAATGGAGTACTAGGTAAGAAAAAATTAGACTAATAAATGCCTAAGGCATTTATGGTAAATGGTCAAAAAGTCACTGAAAACTAAGAATAGAGTTGGTTGTGTGATATTCTAGTTTGGGTTGGTGATAAAGGTTTGAATTAGATGACTTTGTGGTTTGGACGGAAGGATATAACTATATTGTGCTTGTTATGGTTGAAAAGGGACATACTACAAACTAATTGAACCTTACTGTTGAGTGGGAACTTGTGGAACAAGACCGTATCTCTAAATTTGTGGTACATTTTAAACCAACAATTATCTATTAGGTACTTGAGAAACATGGGGACCTCCTTATTGCATGAATCCCTACAGAGAAGTGAAAACATGTAGATTTAACATCTATTGCTGACTAATATTTGCACATTATTGACTAGTCATTGCTTGGTTTTGAATTGGCATATAAGTCTTTGACTGAAGAGGTATGTTCATCATTACCTGGTGAGGTGGAACATTTGTTTCCCCTAATTGAGGTGACAACATATTTGTCCTTTGTTGCATTGATACACTAGATTTTGTATGTTATTGTGGAATACTACTTATTACTTATTGAAGAGGAGTAGGGTTCATCACATTTTGTCATTGAAGCGTGACATTAGCCATTGTTTGATTACCTAATCCTATAGGTTATACACTTGAATAAGCCTTTATTTGAGGTTGGGATGTACAAACTCCCATTCCTTGGTATGATGATCTACCCATGGGATTAACTACAGGCACATGTTGTTTGCTAGTTATTTTTGCATTAGTACCACTTTGATGAAGATTAGACATTGTTTGCACATTATCCACTAAGTTTTGCTCACTATTATGTGTAGAGGTTGAGACACTTCTTTGATAATAGGCATATGCATCAAGTTATCTATCAAAGTAGTTTGTATGAATGGGTCAGAACTCAGATTCTATTATCTATTTAACTCTATCAACACTCCTATTGAAGGAACTAGGTCAATAAGAGGTTTACTCACCATGTTCATCTAATTGAAATTATGTTTTAGATTTAGGTAGGTTTGATATGTTATCTGTATTTGGTTAAAGTGATCTTCCATGATGTTTTTGCCTCAATTAGATATATTAGGATCTTGATACGTTATTTGGACTAGAGCCATAGGATTGATAGAAGAATCCTGTTGATCATAAATGATATTATGGGGAATTCTTACTAGAATTTGTAAATTTTAATGGGGAAAGTTTGTTGGAAACTTGGCCCCTAACTCTATGGATCTAACCAAAATTTCATCTTTGTTCTCTAACAAATATCACTCAAATAAAAATGGATCGCACATGGAAGCTGTATTAGTAGAATATGACTTTGAAGAACTGGCTCATCCATTATGGGTGTTATAGCTAAGTATTATGTAGTTTGTTTTTGGTCTTATTCTAAATAAGGTGGTGTGTTAACTAAATAGTTAGCCAATGGATCTTGGATTTGTGCCCTTGATTGAGTATTATAAGAGGGATAAGAATCCATGTCTTAAACAATATTATCGATATAGGTGTCTTGCACCATTTCTTCCTACATGACTACATTACTAATCCCTGTATTGTACACGAGTCCACTATGAGTGTAGGAATACATGTTGAGATCCATAGTCAATGCTTTGAGATAAAAGGTCAAAGAGTTATACAAACTCTAAAAGGAAATTATCTAAAATAGATGATGTTCCAACTTGGTCTAGATTCATCAAAAGAATCGAAAGGTTTATGCAAATATTTATGAGGAAATAAGCTAGCGTGAAGTATCTGAAATTTCACTCTTCACACAAAGATAAGCAAGTAAATGGACTAAAAATCAAAATGCCAAACTCTAAGGTCAAAGTGTTTCAAATCAGTCTAATCTAAGAATTTAAAAGTTTTTAGGTCTTTTGGACAAATTCAAGGTCAAAATCTAGGCTCAAACAAGGCATACACTAGGCTCTTGGCTAAATGCAATCAAAAGCTAGACTTTCAAATAGATGAAAGTTTTAATCTAATGTATTTGAAACATTTCTAATAAAAACTAGGCATTTGATTCTTGGACATGAACTTCATCAACTATGTATAAGGTATGAAACAAAAGTCACTTTTAGAGATAGTTTATTTTCTCATAAATAATGGTATAAAACTTGGTTCTTTTGACAAACAAGCTAGACAAAAGTGAACAGTATAACTATGCTAGACAAAAGATCACAGAAGTACATTTGGATTGGTTTGAAAATGCAGGAATGAATTCAAATTATACGCAAGAAGGTATATGAAATAATATTTGAAATTTTTTGGGTAGCGTAATGATGCTATACTACCCAAAAGGTGTGACAAAAAATATTTTGTTTCAAAAACTCTCTAAGATAATTTCCCACAATTTTGACAGCATAACACTACTTTTCTTGACTCAAAATGTTGTGGTGCATAGACTCAAAGTGCAAGTTTTTAGCACAAAAAGGCTTAAGTCTATCAAGTGATGGCAATGATTATGAGTCTTGAATGACCTTCAATCCCAAATTGAAAATTAAACCTAAGTTTTCTCAAGTTTAGTGCAAATGGAGAACCCACTTAACACATCAACCCTATGAACTTATAAAGGTGAAAATTTGAATTTATATTATAATTGAAACACTTAAACAACTTTGGTAAAGGTCTAGACGCAATTGGGTAGCATAACTATGCCAAAGTAGATGATATGACTCTCAAGATTTTGATGAAATTTGAACAAGGCAAATTGATGATCTTACATGGGCAGCATAATGCCTCTTTATTCAAAGGAAAATTAAGACTATGTGTTTGGTTTGAATTTCTTGTTTACACCATGTTTTGACTTCAAAGAAGACTCTAAGACAAGATGAACTAATTAATTTCTCTTAGATCCTAAACTAACAAGGTTTCTTGGTATTGTTGGAATCCATCAATATACATCATTTGAGAAGATTTTAAGTGTTCATCCAAAAGTAAATGTGCATTATATATTAGGGTTTTTACACCCCCCATTCTCTCAAATGCCAGTACTATGATATGGACCTTGAGGGGCACCTTGTACCAATAATACTTCCGTGGTAAGTGGGGATTTGTCTAAGATCTAAAAAGTTTTTGAATGTTTTTGGGGAATCAATTACACAACGAATTTCACACCAAACAATGTAAAATAAAAGCATGGATTTTGGGTTTGTATCACTTGGCTTATTGTAAAAAGGTCTAGTCCTTTTTACAACCACTACATCCTACTGTTCACTTAGTATAGTGCAATGTCTAAAGTGCCACTACATCCCATGTGCAACTCCAATTAAGATCCAAATGAATTCAATGCTGGGAGGTGAAACCCTAGGTCAAAGTTTCCCTAAATAACTTGTGGGAGGTGTGATGAAGTCCCCCTCGCAAGACAAGTTTGCATAAAAATAAAGAAATCATGAAAGTAGAAAGACTTTAGGGTCATTTTCTAGGTCACCCAAACTTTGATGAGTTTTTGGGGAGTACTTTATATGAATTTATTTCTAAGCCTTGGGTTAGGCTACTTGCAATAGGAATGGTGCTTTTTATTCTAAAGGTTCCCTAAAGGGGACAAATGGAAGAACATACACACAACATCCCTCTTTTTGCCAAACAAAAATTTAATATAAAAAACTAAGTTAATCCAAAAATATTTGAAAAGGTAAGTTCATTTTTAAGCCCAAATGGAAACTGAGGTGGTGTTCATTTGAACCCTTGGTCTTAGTTGAAAACTTTGAAAACATTCACCATAAACATCTAACATTTGTTTTTTTGTTAAACATCAAAACAAGGTTCCTAATTGATTTTTAAGCATGCAAAAGGTGATCTAAACATGTTTCTAACAAATGTCAAGCTTGGTCCTACAAAAAAAATGTTAGCATGTCCTTTAGCCTTAAATTTATTTTAAGTTTAAAATAAAGAACTTTCAAAAAAGAGCTCTCAGGTATGTGTTTTAATAAAAACACAGTGATTGACATCGTTTATATAACCGATGATGATTGCATTTTCTAACTAATAATGATTATTTAACTGACATCAGTTATACCATTGTGATTGATGATAGGTATCCAATTGATGTCAATTTTAATAACTGATGCCAGTTAAGCTATCCAACTGATGTTAGTCTTATTAGCCGACATCGATTACTATGTAAACCTGTGGCAAATAAAAATGGAAAAATAAAGTTAGAAAATCAATTTGCAAGAGTATTAATGGTCCAAATGAATATTTTAAAGCTAAAAAATGATCTTCTTAATGTGTGGGATGAATCTTTTTCCATCAGGCATGCCATATGTGATCTAGGAATTTGACTCAAGATAGGATGGTTAGTATCATGTTAGTTCTAAAATGAAAGTAAAATGAAAGAAACACACTAACTAGCATAACATCTCTAGGCCTAGACACTAGGGAGATATTAGATAAAAAAACATGAATAAAACAAAACTAAAATGAAAAATAAACCTTATTTCACTTCCCTTAGATGTTCCAAAATGCTTGTTGTAGTGGCTTACTCGGCTTTGTGCTCATGAAATCCTTGGCAATGGAAACTTGGCTACCTTCATCTCTCCTTGGCAACTTTGGCTTATGGTTAGATTGGATTGGAATCAATTTGGCATGGTAACACTAATTTTAATGTATTTTTGAAGATATTTTTGCACTATAACTTTGTACCAAAATAGCTTAGAAATGATGTTCATGGCCTCTTTATTTATAGATTTTTGAGAATGTCTAAGATCAACCTAAACCATCCATCCTGAGATTGAGATGCATGGTTGAGGATTAATTCAATTTTTGGAATTAAGTTTATAATTATCCTCATCATGAAATTTGAAGAAGGGGAAATTATGAGGCATGGACGACATCATGGAAGGCATTGATGAGGCATGGAGGGTATGAATCCTGATATTTGTGGCATTTATGGCCTAGGGATGTCTTCCCAAGAAATGAGGTCACCTGATGATGCAAATATTCAATATTCATTTCCAAAAATAAGTATTTAACAAGTTTCTATTAAATTATTAACTATTCCCTAATTTAGATTAATTAGCTCTTAAACATGATTAAGCACTTTATGCACAAATTAATGAAATTGATCAGAATGTCTTGTTATTGGTCTAAAATTTGACTGAATTGGAATTGGAAGGTGATGTTAGATGCGTTGGATGCATTATCCCATTTAGGATGTTATCAATAAAAAATAATAAAGGCACGTGTCTTGTGCAAGATATTTGATAGGAAAGAGAAATCTATAGCACCTAGGTGTAAAATTAGCATTTTGACTCGAAATGATCTGATCAAAGTTAGTTGGCCCATAAATTAAATTGCCCCATTTAATGATACCCTGGACAAAATCAGCACTTTAATATGTTTGTTTCACATCATTTAACATGTTTTAGTGTTTTTAGGCCAAATTGTGTATTTTTGGTGGAAATTGGTCAAAATCCTGGTTGGCAGTCATTGATGGCTAGTTTTAGTGTCTATATGTATCAAATACATTATAATTCTAAACATGGTAAAATGTTTTGATAACAATTGATCAAATTATACTATGCATAATATTTTAATAATTTTACAAATATTTAAACCAATTAGTACAACATAATTTCAAATTTAACCATACACAAAAATTATAAATAAATGCAAACATGTTTGGCCCCCATCAATAGTTTTTAAATGTCATAACTTAAGCCATCATATGCCATAATATGATCATTTCAAGAATTTTTAGAAAAAGGATGGATATTTAAATTTTCAATAAATAGTTGTATTTAGTTATTATATTAGTGATGGTCACTATTTCATGCCTTTTTAATACATATATCTTGACTTGACACTTATATGCCATACATTACATATGTTACATACATGATTTGATTAATATACATTACTATGATGACATAATCTCTACATGCTGGCATGACTATACATGATTACTTATTTATACATGATATAGTTACTTATCATTATTTTCATATAATTCTTTCAAATTTATCCATATAACATTTACAATCATGAGAGACTGAATGTGAAATAATATCTCAATCAATACAAACAAAAATATGAAACAAAGGATATATCACACTAATTAAACCATTTGGTCTTCTTGATAGCTTGGGTAGGCTATAATTATATTCTAATTGTGACTATATATAAACATTTACTACATAGTATGTTAATCATTTTTTATCTCTAAGTGTATAAGTTGTAAGGAGTGAGCATTTGTGGATTCTCAGCCAAAGTGTGTATGATAAATAAGAACCATAAGTGTGCCTAGTGTTGAACTCATGTAGAAGATCGAATAAAAAATTCTTTAACACAAACCTCAAGTGTGCCAAAAATTAAATTACCCCTCCCCCACAACAAAAAAGGAACTTTATAATTAATGTGTTTACAATAAATCCCCCTTCAACAACTCCCCCTCTCCCCCAGTGTAGAAACAAAATTCTCCAACTTAATATTGTAATTATAATGAGAAACTGAAAAAAAATTAAAATTTGTATAGAATAAGAATATTCCAACTATAAATCTAAAATATAGGTGAAAAATATGCATTTTCAACAAAAATTATATTATTGGTACGTTTATGGGAACATCACCATAATTACCTATGATTACATTTTGTGATAGTGAGATAGTAGACAACGATTCAAATCTCCATGCATTATGCATATGATCCCACATTAGCAAGTAACCCATATATAGTGCCATGGTTGACATTGCATCAAGTGGAAGCATTTTTTCAACAACACTATCCACACACTTAGATACACATAATAGAATTTGAAAGATATTAAAAAAGTGGTAAAGGGATTTAATGGACATACATATAACACTCTTGGGCACATTGTACTATCTCTTTAGGTGGGATCCATGATAATTTCTACTTCATTCATAATTTTATAGCATAACAGGATTTTTGATATGTTGTTAGGATACCCTTGGATATAGAAGCTTTGGGTTGTTCCATCTATAACAAATTAATGTATTAAGTATATACATTGCAACAAGGTATTCATAGTTTCAATTCTTTGATATGAGTGTATATACCCATATTTGGTGCAAGAATGATTTCATATCATATTGTTATATATTTTATATGTATAGATATCCTAATAAAAAATGAGACATCTAGTGGCACATTCTTATATGGACCTCTTTGGTTCCATCTTATTTCACTTGATTTATCTACCTCTCAGGCTTGTACTTTGTTTAACTATCTTTTATCTAGTGTATGATAGGGATCCTTGCCTCTATTTTCTACCATCTCTAAATTTTTAGCCCCTGGACACTTACATCCATTTTGGAATCTTGTGTTGATGCAAGTTCCCAACCATGATGCAAGTGTTTAGGCTTATTTTTTTTTATCTTTTTCCATATATTTTTCTTTGGTACCATTTTTTTATTTTATTATCAGTTTTACACACCACTAGGCCCTAATTTAAATTCAAGATATATCTGTATATATAAAGGTTACAGTCTTATTATGGGGGATATAATTTAGATCAAGCAAGTTTATAATTAAAAAATAATTTACATTCTAAGTTATCAAATTGGACTACAATACTATATTGAATATCTAAATCACTAAAAAGGTCACTACACTATTGCATTTTTTATACTAGGTTTACTAGAGAAGAAAGAACATATAGTTACATAGTTATAATTTCATATTAATGCCTAGGAGGGAGAACTACATGCAATTATAAGGCCCTATTTAGAGTATTAACTATGTATGTAGCACTTATTAATAGTTGGGGTTTCTAGATTTTACTTGACTCACATGGTAACCCATTTTTACTAGGGCACATAAGGTAAAAAGTTAATAAGATTAGGGTTTTTACTATTGATTGGATCTCATGCATAGACAAACATATTAAAAGGTACCAAATAGTTATATAGTTGATAGCAATTATGATAGAAATTTAGGTCCATTCCTATATGTATCTTAGAGTGGATACATGAATCATGTATAGACATTTGCATTGATGCAACTATCTTTGGCTGATACAAGCATCTAACTAGCAATAACAATGAAAATCAATAATGCCCAAATCCTAAATCCTGATTATTATTTTGTAATGACTTCAAATCATTGTCGCAGCCCTAACTTAAACTTTGAACAAGATATGATATCTCTATCCCTTGGTTGCTTTGTATTTATTATATTCATTGTACATGTGTGAATAATTAAATTATTATAGTTGTGGTATGTATCATTGAGTTCTAAATATTGCAATATTGCATTCAACTAGCTTTTATTGATTTTATGTTTTTCTTGTAAAACTCTAAAAATCATAAAACATTTGGTGAACCCTACCTTTGTTTACTAATCCAAAACCCTCATTTTCATGTAGGGTTTTGTCCTTCATATTCATTTCAGATTTCTATATTTATTTTCAGATTTGATTTTTTTTCTTGCATGGACACACTTTAGGAATGTTTATTTATTTCTTTGCTTTAGTCCTTATGGTTGTGTGCTTTGTGATTTTCTCCAAATTTAAAATCTTTATGGAGTCCATGAAAAAATCCTCATCTTTTGGATTGCTTATTTAAATTTACTGATGATCAATTTATTACATATAAAGATCTTATAGAATATCAAAAATAGGATCAAATCCTTTCTTTTGCTTATAACTATGATAATGAAAGAACTAATGATGAAAATGCAAGTATAAATCAACAAGTAAATTATCATAACATTTTATCATCTATTTATGAGTGTGAGGATATTCTTCCTAACTACATGGAGTTTAGTTCTCTTATTTATTATTTTTCCAATGATGAAGGGTCTAAAAAATCAAGCATTATAATTTTTGTTAGTGCATTATGTAAGTGTAATAAAATAGATGAGAAAGAAGTTAGCTTTCATAATGATGTAAGTTAAAATGTTTCATGCATACATGTTATATATGCATAAAAAATTTAATGTATCCCTTCCCATTCCAATTATACAATTGTTGAATGTCCTCCTTCTCTTTCCAATGATTTAAATGATAAAAAAATTAAAAATTTATCTTATATTTCCAATAATGAATGTGTTTAAGAACTTAAGTGTGTGCCTTCTTGTCAAAGTGATATTAATATTGAAAATAATATCTATTATTTAGACCACTCAAATGAAAATAGTGAAAGTACTTCTCCTTCTAAAACTTATAATAATAAAAATGCATGTATTACTTCGTCTCTTCCCTCGATTGAATGACATAATGAAAATACATGTGAAGGTCCTAAGAAATTTGTCATAATAGGTACCTTGTGTGGAGATACATGTAAATTTCCAAGTACATTTGATACAAATAAAATTAAAACCTTTATTATTCCCTCTCTTAGTGTTTTGAATGATGTAGCAAATGTTTCTTGTCCTCCCTCCTTTGCCTTATATGCTCAAAAAGAGCATATGTTTACAAGTGAAGTTCATTCCCCTACTACTATTATATGTCAATCATCTTAAAAAAACATAGCACCTTACAATGATGAATATATCAAACTTCGTACTATCCAAAATGATAAAATTGTCTCTTTAGACATTGATGCTCCTTTACCAAATATTGCACAACCATGTGATGATCCTATTTTATAAGGTGCTCAAGAGTCTATCATTCCTATGTTTTGTATAAATGGTAGATTAAAACCTCTAAGAAAATATTCAACTTCTTCACCACTCTCTACTTTTTATATGTCATCCCTCATGACTACCATATAATATATTCAACAAAAATATAATATCCTTAAGTTACAAGTTTCATCTCATGAGGCTACCATTGATGAGAATATGTTAAATAAACCTCTTACTTGAGATGTGTGTGAGTCTCCTTACCCTTATAATTTCATAATGCCTAAGTTCTCTTGCTTTGATGGTCATGTGGGTCCTGCTATTCACTTACAATAGTATATACATTTTAAACATTGGGATAAGGATGGATGCTTGATATTGAAGGCCTTCCATTTAAGTTTAGATAAAGAGGATCTAGATTGTTTTTATAGCCTCCTAACTATTTCATTTTCAACATTCCAAAAAATATAAAATGTGTTATTATCAAACTTTCATTGATAAACATTACTGAAGTTACCATTGGAACATTTACAAGTATTAGTATAAAATAAGAGTAAGTCCATTCTAAACTATGATATAAGATTTAAGGACATGTTGTATTCCTTAAACTATACCCCCTCAGATTTAGAAGTGCAATTTACATTTAGTAGGGATCTCCTTTCTCCACTTAGTGAAAGATATTTACATAACCATTTTGCTTCATTTGATATTTTATATTGGGATGTGCATAAATATTCATGTTCCCTAATGAATACACAAAATTAATTTCCTATTTATCCACCAAAAGTCAAGCATGCTAAAAATAATGCTTTTAAGGAAAACAAACAAACCAAAAAGGGTCATGAACCAATCCAAACTTCCTCTTCAGAACCAGTAGGACATACCAAAGAACAAATAGTAAAGGTGTTGAACAAAGGAAAAGAACATGTTTAAATATTACATGCCATGGTTAGACTATATTCCTATGAAAAAAGGCAACCTTATCCATTTTGATTGGTACCAAGATAGGCAACATGATGTATTGTGCACACTATTGGATAAATGGATGATAAGTATTCCTCCTAATTCACATTATCCACCACACCTAAAAAGGAAAAAGGATAAAACTTTTTCACTTACCATGGTATTAATGAGGGATAACATAATTTTTAGTGTAGGTTTTTATTCTATTTAATGGTTTTTTCCTAAACATGTTTAGTTGACTTGCTTAGGTATCTTTTTAGGTCATTGTGAAAGATAATCCCACATTCATGAGGATGTGATGACATGTTTATAATTCACCTATATAATATAACTTCCTAAAGATTTTATGGCTAGTGATGTTAATTTTAATATTTTAATCTTTTGATTGTCGAGTAATAAGCCTCTTCTAGATCATGTTTTATTTCACTACTAAACATAGGTAATTTATTCTTGCATTTGATCCTATCCACTCTGATCCTTGATTGTGGCCCACTCCAACATGGTATAAGATATTTTATAGTAGACTAATTCCACTGTTCCTATTATGAAATCTTGATTTTTAGCTTGCATTTCATAAATCTTCCATTCATTGACCTAGTTATTGAATATTCACTCTTTCCTATATTTTTCTCTTCTTCTGGGGTCCTCTGCTAATGTAAATTTAAAAAATAAAAAATAAAACAAGAGAAAGGTGTCTCCTTCTGATCATATTTCATATAGTATATTTTCATATAAAATGACCTATGCCATTAGATTTAGAAGGTATCAAAACCTTAATATCGACTGCAAACATGACCTAGTTTTGTGACAGTCATTTTTTTTTCATTTTAAAAAAGTTTTAGAGCTTTTTCAGTGATTTCATGCAAATTTGTACTATATGGGTTCTCAATTTTTTTATTTTTTTATTTTTCCTTAATTTTTGGGTTTTTTTGAGATCTTTAGTGGGTCTTTGGTGGATTTTGGATATCCATACCATATCTAGAATTTTTAGGCTTGGAGCAAGTCCTGTACCTACATGTGTAAATGAGTTTTTCCACACCTATCTGCACTTGATAAAAGTTTTGATTAAATTAGTAGCCCTAAATATTAATTCCAATTTTTTTTTAATACTCTTTTAATCTTAAACCTCAATATTAGACATCTAGACTGTGTTCATAGTTAAAATCATGGAATCTTGAGTTGTGCCAGTAATAAAAAGCTAGGGATTAGAGTTTAAATATACATCAACAACACAAAATTTATACATTAAAATTATTGAATAATTTTTCAATTTTAGTTTTTTCTATTGGAATAATTGACTACTCTAGTAATCTGAAGCTCTGCTACTAGAACCATTAACTACTTTGGTAGTCAAAAATTATTATACTAGAACTTCCACCTATAGTTGCAGTCATACTCTCTAATTAATGTAGACCTTGACTACAATCTTGATGCTAATCTATAATGAATGCATGGGAGGTGAAAAATCCTAATGATAGAAATGGGAAGATCAAATTTAATCCCCCTCATCCTACCCCTTATCCCCCTGATTACATGAGAATTTAAGTCCTTGGTTGTAACCAATTCAAGTGGGCTTAAATTATCCCCACAAAAAGTTAACCAAATGTTTTTCACACTAAAAAATTTCAACTCAAATTTTTTTCACCCCAAAAATTTTCAACCCAAAATTTCTTAAATTTATGCAAAGAGGAGATAATTATTTTTTGTGAGTAATAAACCTTCAAACTTCCATAACTTTCAGTTGATGGTGCCTTTTAAAAGCATGAGATTTTTTAGCTCTATGCATTAGTGATATTCTTTTTCCTTGTACAATTTAACCTATATATATGTAGGGGGTTATATATAAATGTCTTTTAGTATACACAATTTAGCACATAATTCCTTACTATAATGGATTAGTCTCTAGTTTTGCTTCTTACTTCATTCAACTATCACAAGTAGAAAGTTGAAATACAAATCCTATTGACTAGTAAATACTTACACTAGATCACTATGGGTAAATAAATAGAACCTAAATTTGAAGTAGATAAGGTGAAGTGGTACAAAAAAAGGATGAAACCTATATTATACTATACCTATCTATGTCTCTTGACTTGATTTTTTATATTAAATTTTCTACTACTCCAAATCAAGTGTGGACCACATTAGCAACATTATTTGAGAAGCAAGACATCATGAGGGGTTATGAGTTGGAGAATGAGCTCACCAATTTGAGGTCAAGTGATTTTGATATGATAAAATAATTTTTAAAAAAGTTTAAATCATTTAGGTTATAGTTAAAACTATGTGGCACTGACAAAAAGGATGATCAATTGATTCTTTTAATTCTTGCCAAGTTAAGATCTAACTATTCTATCTTTATTTATACCTTCCATGCCACTAAGTGTACCCTTAGAGATACATGGACTATGTTTTCCTTGGATGAATTTATTTTTGAATTGACTTAGGAGCAAGATAAGTTTATTCAAATGGGTACACTGAAGTTCTCCAAATCATATGCCTTAATTGTGAGTCATGACAAACATAAGGATTCAAGTAGCAAGGAGAATAAACATAACAAGAAGAAACCAAATCAAAGAAAGGGTTAGAAATATGATGCTAATTATAAATAATAAAAAGAATCTTCCTCTTCATATGATAAATCCAATAGAGAGAGACTCACTTGTGCCTATTATGAGAAATTTAAGAATGATGAATCCAAATGCATGAAGAAGCAGATTGACCAATTAATAAAATACTCAAGAAGTAGAATATTAATGTCCTTGATTTTTATAATCAAATTCCATAAAAAAATGAGTCTTCTAAGGCCAAATATAGTAAATAAAGGAAAATATGATGGCAAATCACTTATTTCAATTGTGTCCTAGCCTTCCACATGGGTTATTGATTCTAGTGCTTCACACCATATAGCCTCATCATGGGACATGTTCTCATCCTTGGGGCCTTAATATATGCCTTCCATATTGTTAGGTGACTATAATTACATATAAGTTAGTGGGAAAGGATATTTTTAATTTAATGATGGGACATTTCATGATGTCCTATGTCTTCTCTGATTATCCACCAATATCCTATCTATTTATTAGATCACTCACATTGGTTTGGTTAAGACTGTTGAATCCACTCTTAATTTAGTGGTTACTAGGGAAGAAAATAGTGACTCCATTATTACATTTAGGAAAGTAGATTACCAGTCATGATTGTATACTTGATCACATTTTACTCATGATCAACCCTCTACTACATTGCTCACTCATTTAGATGGGGTGAGTAAATTATGGCATGAGTAATTTGGCCATCTCAACTATCACTACCTAGACCAACTCAGTCATCATGACATGGTTTTAGGGTATCCATGATTCAATTTTTCTAACAAATTTTGCCAAGGTTACATTCTTGGTAAGCATCCTAAGGAGAAGTATTAACAAAGAAAATCATAGAGAGATGAAAATTTATTGGAGCTTTTCCATAGTGATATTGCTAGCCCATTTTCAAAACTTTCATTCAATAGGACTAAATACATGCTTACTTTCATCGATGACTTTTCAAGGTATAATTGGGTGTATTTTATTCTATATAAATATAAATTATTTGATCATTTTTAGGACTTCAAGGCACTTGTAAAAAAATAGTCAAGTAAATACATCAACATTTAATGCATTGACAATGGTAGTGAGTATCTTAGTAACCATTTTGAATAATTATTCACTTTAGATGGGATTGAACTATATTTTATAGTTCTAAATAGTCCTCGATAAAATGGTATTGCAGATCATAAGAATAGGTCCTTGAAGGAAATGGCCAACTATATGCTATACTCCAAGTCTCTTGCATCTCAGTATTGGGGTGAGGCCATCAAATGTGATTGTTATATCCATAACTAATTGATGCAGGGGCATATTATGAATGCTCAAAGATGGTCTAAGAAATGTCTTAAGAGTCATGTTTGTTTTTGCAATTTGAATTTGAATTCAAAATTGGTTTTCCTACCAAAAGGGATTTTCAAATTTTCATGATGTATTAGTTGGTCTAAGAGAGTGTTTATTATATGTAAATGATGAATAAAGATGTAATAGAACCTTATGGTCTCATGAAGGTCATTTAAGATGGATACGAGTATATATTTCAATTTAAGTGTGAGGTGGAACTCTACCACCCTACGTGGGTCTAGGGGTTATTTTAAGTTTCTTGAATTAATAAATAGTTATGAATCTTTTTTTAAGGGTTTAGAACATATATAGGAAATATAGAAGTGTGTGTGGTTTGTAGGAGGAGAGAGAGGTAGGAGAAGCTCCAAGAAGAAGAAAACAAGGGAGTCATGAAGGATAAACTACAACCTCTCCAAGAATAGTTGTCAAAGCCCATGTATATGATACTCATGTAATTTGAAAATGTACCATATGAATAAGAAGAGTTATTTTATGTATTCCTTATTCTCTATTAAAATTATTGGTGGTTCATGAGTTATTCATGGTGATTGATAAGCCTTTGTGGCTGTATATATATACTTCTCTATGCATGTCTATAGGTTAGTGATAAATTTCATGTTACAGTTAAGAAATGAAAGGATTGAACAAGTGTTAGGTGAAATAAATAATAAGTGTTCATGTTATAATATTATGGTGATCATATGGGCTCCAAGATGACTGAGCAAACATAGCATAATGAAAGAATTCCTGAAGATACAACTTCATTTTGAATACCTTGTTCACAACCTATGAAAACCAAGGTATGTTCTTGTAAAATTGTTGGAAAGATTGATGTAAGAAAGGTACCTCAGTTTTTGAGTCAAATTTTTATGGCATTAAATTTTGAAATAAAGTAATGGACCTATTGGTTTGAAGGTAAATTTAGAGAAATCACACAATACAAAGTTCTTGGGAATAAGAGCCCTATTTTATATTGTTAAGACATTGCACATAATCATAAAGATGGTGGAGAGTAAAATAATATCATTAAGGTTTTATAATATTAAGGGTTAAACATTAATCCTTGGAAATTATTCAATCTCTTTGAATGTTATAGTTATGAGAGAAGACAGTATAGACTACACATAGTCTATTTACTCAACCCAATGAAGTTGGAGCATATATGCTTGGGGAAGTTAGATGATCTATGGAAGGTGTATTAAGATTGGATGAGAAAATAAATAGCATGAGTTAGTATGATCATAAATAAAGGTCTAGGTGAGAATGAGATAGTTGAAAAGGTGGAAAAATTGATGGAAACCCTACACAATCTGTAAAGGTACGCTTAATTGATTAAGATTTGATGTTTTTCAATATGGAATGGATTAGATAAGATGTATAGAATATTTATAAAGTTGATAATGATGAATAAATACCTAAAAAAGGTGATTTAGGTCTTTGAAACCTAATTTAGACCAAGATATGCAATTTATTAGGCTCTTAACCTATATAGGGGTTAAAAAACCCTAGGAGTAGGGTTTAACCTATAAAATGAGTGATAACCATCAAAATTTGATGAAACTTTTTAGTTTACTTGGATTTTATGTTTTATAAGTGAATAAATAATTTTTAGATTTGTCTGGTCTCTATAGTATGTATTTTAGGGTCCTGTGTTGTGCTTAAGGGCTTAAAGACCTAGTTGGGATAGGCCAAAGAAGGAAAATGGATGTTATTTGAGAGTGAGATTTAAATTAGGGTTGGATAAGATTAATAAGTAAAAATGGTATCCAAAAATATGAATTTTTGGATTGGTTGATCGTACAATGCTCAAACTAAGGATATTTTCTCATTTGGAGGGCTAATTGAGGGAAGGCTTAAAGAAGCAAGTACATGTTGCCTTGATATTTGTGACAAAAGGTAAAGGTGTGAGTTTTATGACCAAAAAGGGTCCTTGAATATGTAATTTTTTTAAGGTATGTCATATGCTCCCAACAAAGAGACTTACACAAAAATAGGGCTAGTAGGCCTAAAAGACAATAAGTGGAATGTTGAATGACATGCATGGTGATGAGTGATGGAAGTGTATTTATATGATTTGAAATAATAAATTTGAATGTTTATGTGTCTTTTTAACCTTTGATAATAAATAATTTTGGTTTTGGTCCATTTGGACAAGATATGCCTAATGTGAGCCAAAAAGGAATGGCAAGTTTGCAAGCAAGTGTAAGTAGCCATTGAAATTTGATTAGAGATCTACATCACTAATTTACTCACAAATAATTGAAGTGAGTCACTCATTTTGAAACTTGGAGAAGTCAAAAACCCATATTAAATTACTTTTGAGTGTATGGATCTCCTATTATGGCCCACACTATGAATAATGTAAGGTCAACCTCAAAGTCATCCTTGCATCTTCATTGGATATCCCAAGGGTGTTAAGGGATAAAGGAATCTCCATCCCACCACTCATGAGTTTTTCATTGAGAGGAGTGATTTTTTTTAATAGGGTCCTTTAGACTCCACACTTGACACCTTTCCCCCTTAGATGCACTATAATTTGAAGATAATCATAATGATTCAGATATACCTGAGTGGCTTCCTGATGATCAAAGTAGTGATGATGAATCCCCTCATCCTTATCCAAGAATATATTTAGAGGATGAGAAATACCCTTCTAAATATTTAAGAACTGGTCCTCTTTGGGCTAGATAGACACTATAAAATGTTGTCCAATGGATTAGAGATCCATCTGAAACCTAGTGAACACATTCAAAATTATAGGATGCCTCACATGATTTCATTGTATCTACTTCTGATCCATAATAATTTCATGAGGCATCAGGCACACCTAAGTGGGATATTTCTATGGAATAGGAATATGGTTCTTTGCTAAGGAACAACACTTGGTACGTAGTCCCACTTCTTAAGGGAAAAAAACTTGTTCGATGTAGGTGGACCTATCAAACAAAATTTATGGTATATGGGTCCATAGGCAAGTTAAAATCACATTTGGTAGAAAATATTTTTTCTCACAGACCTATAATTGAATATACCAAGACGTTCACCCATGTTTCCAAAATGAACTCAATCTTACTCACTCTCATCATTACCATAACACATCACTGGGCTATTCATTAGATGGATTAGAATACTATCTTTCTTCATGGTGACTTCAAAGAATACATATAAATTGATTAACCACAAAGATATGTGAAATATTCCTCCTTAGTTTCAAACTTTAAAAATCTATCTATGGCCTCAAATAAGCTCTTCGAGCTCGATATGCCAAGATGAACTCTTTTTCTTGGTTGGGTTCACTAGATGCCATTATGATATGAATATATATATTTTATGGTAGAATGATTCACTATTTATTTTGTTTCTCTATGTGGATGAACTATTAATTATAGGGAGTTATTCATCCACCATCACAATAGTGAAATTTTCTTTTTCTAATATGTACTCAATGATAGACTTGGCTTTGTTGCATTATTTCCTTGGGATTAAAATTTCTCAATTTGAATATGGGATCACTATTGTAAAATATAAGTAAGCTCTTGATTTACTTGCATGGTTTAACATGGTTAAATGTATGCCAGATATAGTACCATTTCTATATGGTTACCTCATATCAACAACTTATTGGTAGTCTCATCTACTTTATAGGCTTATATGCACTAGACCTGATATTTCATATGTAGTGGGCATGGTATTAAAATTTATGTAGGAACCACACGAGTTTCACCAAAAAGTAGCTAAGATGATTCTCCACTACATTTAGGTTACACATAGTTTTATGATTCATTATAAAGCAGGCATCAACATCAACTTGATCGGTTATACAAATTTAGATTGGGCTAGTGATATTTAGAATTGTAAGTATACTTTATGATATAGTTTATCCCTTGGTTTATGTATGATTATTTAGTCAATAAATAAGTAAAATTCTATTACTTTATCTAATATAGAGGTAGAATACATAGGATTTTTTATTGTTGCCACTAGGGCTCTTTAGCTTTAGGGGATTCTCACTGAGTTTGGCATCCAATTTTGACACCCAATAGTCATCTTCTATGACAACCAAAGCATAATCTAGATCTATAAGAATCTAGTCCTCTATCAATGGACTAAGTGTATTGATATTCACATACATTTCACTTAAGACATCTATGAACAAGTCATTAATCTCCACTAAATATAGATAATAGAGTAAATTATTGATATATTCACCAACCCTTTCACTAAGAGTAAGTATATTCATTTGTGAGATCTTTTGGGGGTTCAGGCAACTATATAATCCTTCTCTTAGGGGAATTTTACTGTACTTGGGTACCTAATTATGATTTTATGTTGGGACACAATTATACTACCCACCTAAGTTACATTTAAGGGGGTGTTAATGTAGGTTTTTATTCCATTTAATAGTTTTTATGTACATATATTTAGTTAGCTTGTTTAGGTATCTCTTTAGGTCATTATGAAAGGTAATCCCACATTCATGAAGATGTGAGGACATTTTTATATTTCACATACATAATGTAACTTCTTAAAGATTTTATGGATAATGATGCTAATGCTAATATTGTAATCTTTTAATTATTGAGTAATAAGATTCTTCTAACTCATGTTTGATTTCGCTACTACACAGGTAATTTATTCATGCATTCAATCATATCAATACCGATCCTTGATTGTGGACCACTCTAACAATAATAAGTGTTTTAATCTTGAGTAAAAGTTTACACAGTCGATTTAAACATTATTGTATTTTATAAAGACATATATAGACTTATTTCACATACTTCTCGTAGAGGCTCATCTAAGAGGGTTGATCATCCCTTTATTTTCCTTTCGAGGAACACATGGTCCTATGATCTTCATGGGAGATGACCACTAGTATAAGTCCTTCTCCTAGTATACCTTATACTAGGTTTCATCACTCCCACACTAATCCTACCAAGGAACCATTGGTTGAATGGATCCTTGATAGAGGGAAATGTGGATGGAGTGTTCCTACACAAAATATTTATATTCCTAAAATGATACCTATAGATTCACAATATACTTTACAAATCTATCATAATTATCCATAGAAGCACAATTAGTAGTTCCATTACCACATGATCATTACAATCAGGCGTTGTTATTTCCTACTGGGTTTTATTGCATATGGTGATTACTCTATTATCACTATAATGTAAGCATTTAACTAAATTGAAATATTTGTTATATAATTTACCATATCCAAGAACACATCATGGAAATAAATGTAAAGTCAAATATTAGGATCTAAATATTATGTATCTATTTGAAGAAAAAAACCATGTGAATAATATCATGTATATATATCAAATGATATAAAGTTTATATAAATGAACATATCAATCATATGTTTGGGCTATATCCACAAGTTTATACTCCTCATCACTATATATATATCCATGGGCCCCACACCTCTTGCTGTGGAGGCATTGGGATCTAGTTGGGGCCCAAGTGCATAGGATAGCTCACATACTCTTTCCTCATAGGATCCTAGTAATCACACCATATCCTCATCCTCACATTTTAGAGTGTAATATTGATAAAATAAAACCTACATGATCTCTATGGCACTATGTTTTAGGATGTTTCATCTATATAACGTGGCACATAGCTCCTCATGCTTAATAGTAATAATATGATATGCGAACACAACTCTCATTATAGAATCAAATAAGGGTGCATGGGAACCCATAATGTTAATAAATATCTTGATGAATACCTTAGTAGATATTTCCATAGACACACTTTGTGTAAGTTCATGTACCACATGGTATAACATGGTCACCCACTCCTAATTGCATGCAAGTAAAATATATAATATATTGGTTAGCTACTTTCTCTAGCATCACATGATATATAAAATGATTTATCTAATATAATGAAAAATCAAATATAATTTGAAATCATGATACTTACATATGGCTCTAATATCCACTTAATATACTAGTGTTGGTCCTATAAGAGCACCACCTCCTACATCTCCACCTATATCTCCTCATGCATCTCCTTATGATACATGTATGGAACCTAGAGGGTAAACTACAATGAATAAAAATAATGGGAATTGGGATCTATCCCACCATTAAATATAACCATATATACATCTTTCATCATCTCCTACACCTAGGGGAAAAATGGGATCCCTCTTATCACTAGAACGCAGAGCTAAATTTGTAGGTGTGGGTTCTATCCTATCAAGGGGATTATGCTCACTTTGCATTGTTCAATGCCATGGGTAAGATTTTGATAGCACTCCTTGATCTATACCAAATTATCACAAAACACGGTTGTATTAAAATAACTCATATACCCCAAATTCCAATTGACCAACCACATGCTAATATAGATCCTTTGAAGCTCATGTCCATCCTTAAGCCATCCAAAAACTACTTTGTAATGTGCTCATATGCCAAAACTTGTAAAAGGGTCCCTACTCCAATATCTCCACCATGATTCTCTAGTAAATACATACATACATACTTATGTGTGTGTGTGTGTGTGTGTGTGTGTCTGTTTTTATATATATATATATATATATATATATATATATATATATATACATACACACACACACACACATACACATACACATACATACACACACACACACACACACACACACACACACACACACACACACACACACACACACACACACACACACACACACATGTATGTCTATATATACATATACATATACATACATACACACACACACACACACACACACACACACATATATACATATATACATATATATATGTATATGTATATGTATATGTATATATATATATATGTATATATGTATATATATATACATATATATGTATATATATACATATATATATATATATATATGTATATATGTGTATACATATATACATACATATATATGTGTGTGTGTGTACACACACACACACATACATACATACATACATACATACATACATATATATATATATATATATATATATATATATATAGACACACACACACATATAAGTGGGCAAATACTATACAACCCCAAGAATATTTCATAACATCGAGCTCAATTGGATAAGATATATGATATATGGGATATGAAAACATAGTCGTGCCACCCTATATGATATATCGGATATGAAAACATAATCGTGCCACCCCATACTACTATAAAAGAAGCCATTAAAATGCAAATATATTTATATAATTACAGAATATCATCTTTGGTAATACTATCAAGTCAAATCATCCTACTCAACTCTTCATATGGTGCCATCTTCCCATTAAAATATCTATGAGACCATTAAATATAATCAGGGTTGCCATATTTGGCAACTTGTACTCTCTCACGTCTAAGGGAAGTCAAAAATTATGGTATGCATCCTCCAAGGTGAGCATCATATCCCTTATTTTGAACTATAAAGTGTAGGTATATAGGTTCCACCTATCATCTAGGGTTGTGATGAGGTGGACATCATATGGGATCTACCCTAATCAGGTCATGTGACCCAACCCTTCATGATCTATAATGGTCCAATCGATTACATCTATAACCAGTTCTACAAGGGTATAAAAATGTCTACCATGTAAGAATTCTTGAATATATACATCTTTAAAACTATAAAACAAGAAAAAATATTCATTCGTTATCTTATTCTAGTCAAAAAATATAGATGTTATAGTTAGCATTTACAAAAATAGAAAGACAATAACATTGGATGCTAGCATCATCACATGACAGTAACATCAGATGCTTTCATCCCTAACTTGGACACTAGCATCAAGATACCGATAAGTGTCTAGACCATTGATGTAAGTGTTCATTGATCCACAAAAAATATTTTTTGCTGAAAATGAAAAAAATCAAAAAATTAGAATTACCAGTCAATTGATAATTAAACCTACTTTCTAGTTCATCAAAATCTTGGCTAGCTAGGGTTGTTTGAAGTACATCAAATTGCACTGGTCATGGGGCTCTATCATGTGGAATTATTTTCTTCTACTCAGAGCTCAAAAAATTCCATGAGGTTTGACGTTCAAATAAATTCAAATTTCTACTCGAAATGCCTAATATACAATCTTTTATAAGAGCTTCAAACACACATATCTTGAATATCGGTGGTCCAATTTCAAAAACGTAAGTTACATTATAATCCATAAAATGAGCAATTTCATAATATATAAATTTATAACATTTTCAAGAATTACCAAAATTTGCCTATTTTTTTTCCTTACACACATATATTATGCCAAATCATAAGTGTTACCCACAGAATGTTACCAACATTACCAAGGTACAAATCATTTATTATATACAAAAGATTTTCACCTTTTTTTCCCTTTGTGATGAGGTGACTATTAGATCCTCTTTCCCATCCCAAAAAAGGGGGGCATATTAGTGGGGAAATGCCACATGGGCATGTTATTCATAATTTATATCAATTTACACATTCTCCATATTCAGTAAGGGGAGTGACATGATTGCATATCCTTCACATTATTTTATAGTTTCAGATTCAATGGGGGAAAGGTTTGAAAACATGTTATTTACACTTATTCAATATTAAACATATCCATCTTATAGTGGGGGCATGTTTTGGAAACATGTTATCCATATTTGTACACAATTCTCAGATTATCCAAATTTTAGTGGGGGCATATTATGGAAACATGTCCTCTACACTTATGACATATCAAAGATCTTTAGATCTCTAACACAACATATGATTTAGATACATATTTGGGTTAGAATTATATACATTTTTATTATCATTACACATAGGTTACCTAGCAGTAATGTTTATGTTAAAACAAAAAGGCACAATATATTCAGACTAATTTATTCACACCAAATATGATAGGGGGCATAAACATGGATTCATTCCTTATATTTACATAAACATTGATCTATCTTCAAAATTACCTAGATTATTATGGATTGTTACTATATCACTAAATTTTATGCATTGATACCCATGTTGGATTATTATAGACTATTATTGAGGCTTACCCATCTATAGTGGTTGGCTATTTTTGGTTAGACTGGAGTGGTTAAATCATCCATTCTCAACAAGTTCTTTAGGTAAGCTTGATAACATCATTCATCCTATACTAATTTATATTCAAACATATATTTTACAATCAAGTTGTGTTGGTTAGGAAATTATAATCTCGACTATTGAAACATTACTCATCCTATTCTAGGTTTGGGGCACGATCACCACCCAACTCTCCCCACTCAAGGTACAACACCACTAGGATGAAACCCAATTGACCACTTTTAATTTCACTTATATTTCTAGCTAGAAGATGGATGAGGTTGTAAGTTACTCTTCTCCAATCTCCAGTGCCCTAGAGCCATTACTACATAATAATAAATATACATGTGTATTCTATCCATGTTCTTTCTTTATATTACTTTTCATTAATGCTCATATATAGATTATATACATTTATTACTGTATGGTATACTCTTGATTGTAAAAGGTGATCTTATGAAAGATTCAATAAAATCTCAAAAAAAGACAAGGTATGTTATCCAAACCATGATACACCTTTTATTTTCCTTTAAATAGTAATTTTAGTTTTTATGCATAACTAGATTAAAACGGGGGCATATGTAGATACCCATATATTATACAAGCATAATTTCATAGCATGTCATTATAAATATTATATGTGTTATTCCCTAACATACACACTCTATTTTAAAATTTTAAATAGGGACCCATCAATGCTAGAAATTCTTATTTGAGGTCTCTTAAATGTTAGAAATCCATAAAATGAAGTTTTTCTTGCCAAAGTCTAAGGTAGTTCTCAAAATTCTAACTTTATAAAAGTTTGAATTATAAAATTCATAGCTTGAGTAATCATTTTGAACCTTGGGTTTTCACAAGTTATTTTAAAAAATTAGTGCTTTGATTTATAGACTAACAAAAATAATGTATTTTTATTCATAGTTTTCCTATGTATTCCATATGATCACAGGACTAATGGCAAGGACATGTTAATAGCACATAATCATATCTTCCCTTTATTGTGTGGGATTGAGATAGGTGTCACTATGGTGTTATATAGAGATGTAAAATTTTAAATAAAATTCTAAGTTTATTGAGTCTTTAGGCTTTGAGAACATGCCATGCAATGCATTTTTGTGAACCCAAAAATGTGAAGACTTAAAAAAATTATCAATTAGCTAGTGTTTTGAGCTACTATATTCTAATAGTTATGAGATTTCATAGTTATAAGAATTTGACACATGTCTTATTTTCTTAAAACAAAACCCCAAAAGTATTAACACAATTTGGTGTTCTCAATCTCCCATAATATAATGGTTCTGATATGTCAAGCTCTGAATAAGTGACATTTGGCACATTTTTGTTCAAATGAAACTTTGTAGGTATAAAATCCAAGTCAAAAATTCAAAATCCCTAAGACCCTAAACCTCTGACCTTCTCCATATTTGATAACATGCCATGTGTATGTATTTTGTTCATCTAGATCCTTTTGGGACATACATAGTTCAAATAATATGAATAATAACAACTTTGAATTCTAGAACCCCCACAAGCCTGAGATTCATGTATGTAGCTCAATCATATTAACATGTGTCCCTAGAGCATACAAATAAATCTTATAAATCTAAAGACCCAAATAAGAGGGGAATGGATAAGTGTCATTATCCATAGGATGCATGGGTATGGTATGCATATAGTAAGTTAACAAAAAAGTAAAAGAGTTGTTAGATGAATAAGGGATAAATGTATCAGATTGGGTGACTAGACATACAAATTTAACAAATTGTTACCATTTGATAAGTAAATTAAACCCATAAAAGGTGATTAGCACATTAAAATTTAAATGTAAACTAAACCAAAATACCATTATTCACAATAATGACATAGAAATACATTCAAATATATAATTTTTAATAAATATATGAAAAATCCATATGAAGGGTAGTTATTTTACCATTACTCTCTTGATCAAACATTGCAACTTTGAACCCTCAAGCATTTTAAAAGCCCTATTTTTCTTAGTAAGCTTTCAAGAGTAACCTAGGTGATTTACAAAATAAATTATAGCATTCAAACACACAAAATGGTATCCTCTTCAAAATAGGTGTGTCCTCTGCCCCCTTTCATGTATTCATTCATTGTTGGGACCAAATACGTGGATATTATATTAAATAAAATTGCCCTTAAATTTAAATTCATTTATTAATTAATGCTTTGGGATAATGTGGAAGTTGTCATGCCTTAATCGACATAAGATCATATATCTCTAAATGAGAAGTAGCACATTGACAACTTTCTACCCATTAAAGCATAAGGTCTACACTAGGTAGTATTAAAACTAGAGGTAATGCCTTATATAGACCTACTTAGAAATTTATTTCTTAATGGAACATTTTATGGGGATTTATTTCATATTAAAAAAATCAAATTCAAAATTGAATATATTTCTAGTAGGTAATTTGCTAGATATATTAGACTTTCATCCACTGAGACTGCATACAACCAAGTTTTAGCCAAGGTTTGGCACGAACACAACATCTTGGAAGGAAATCTTTAACAATGGATGGTTAAAGGCTAGAGAATAATTCCCAAGGGAGGGATTTCATCCAATTATATTGAAAAATATAGACTAAGAATTAGGATAACCATGGCTCTCCTAAATTAGTTATATGGTTTTCCAAGTACAGTGTATGTGCAGGTGAAGTGGGTTCCATTCCTTGACATCCTCTTAACTTATAACAAGATAGTTACCCTAGGAGAGGTCATAAACATTAGGTTGAAGATACAAGTGTTCTATCATAATCAAAAGCCATATGATGGAATTTTTTACATGATGTCCTACTTATTGGATGTAGTATTAGGCACATTTCACAAGACCCATTGGTAACTATGGCATCCCTCAATAGAGTATCTAGGTAATGCAACCTATGAGTATTAATCTTTCATGTTTATATGCAGATTCAAGAGTGAAATTCAAAGGATATTTGATGAGATACATCCTTATTTGTATCAATAAATTTATGGTACCCCAATTCCTAGGTTGTTTGAAAACCTAACAAGAAGCCTTAGCAAATGGTGGGAGTATTGGTTTTATCCTGATGTCATAGTTATTTGAATAAAGGGAACAAAAACATCTCCACTATTATTCTATACCATATCCTAGATAAAATTTTATATTAGGAAATAACCTACCAAATATACAATAATATTGATGAGGAGTTAGGATAGAAGCATCTATCTTATTATTTTAAAACCCCTCTGAGCATTGGGAAACTTCGATTTGTGATCATGCCATATTTTAACCAAGTTGTCAAGACCAGGACTTATTAAAATTTTAATGTGGCACCATTTAGGGAATGGGATACTAATAATAAGATAAGAGCATACCTACAACACCTTAAGGACAAGAAGAAGGTGAACATTTCATACAGTCACCAAAAATATGATCATGATGATATTTTTTTTAATGCATCAAATGATATTGAGGTATGGATGAAGATTTAAAATAATCTAATGTTTATAATATGGGCTTATACCCTCTAATATGATACTAAGATTATATAATAAAAAACACAATGGAATGGATCCATCAATGGCCTCGATCCCAGTCAAAAGATTTTGGAAATCAATAAAATCCTCTTTATCCTATAGAGGAACAAATAGATTTACAAGAGGAAGATTTAAGCACCCAGAGAGAGTCTAAACCTCAAAGAAATTTTAAAGTGTCTCACTAGTCCTTATATGCACTCCACATCTTCAGTTAACATTGATCTAATTTTGGGAATGGAAACAACCAATGATAAGTCCATACCTCTTATAGATGGATATATGAAGAGCACTCTTGTTATGACACATCTATCATCCCTCACAACTACCACTCATGTTAGTCTCCCTAAGTTTATACAATCTTATTTCTTGAATATTCTAATTATTCCTAGTTCTCTCAAGTCACTTTTGAAATCTCCACCTTCCATAACCATTAGTGAGGAAACATATCTTCAAACACTCCCTACCATGCCATCTCCCACTCTATTATGTATTCCTTCCACCATGAGTGTCTCACCAACCTTTACTTCATCACAACTCACAATAGTGATTTATACCATTACATATACTTCTATTATTTTAACATATCCTCCAGCTTCCACTTCCCTTGTGGTCACTTAATAGAGGAAACCTAAATATATTCCCACTTCTTCAAAGGGTAAACAATTAGAAGAGAGACCATCACTTGGTCTTCCCACCATAGAATAAACTTTGAAAGAATAAGAAGGGATGGAAATAAAGATAGAAGAGGTTGAGCAAGTGATATCTTTAGTTTAGTATCAGATGATTAAGAAAAATATGATAAATAAAAAATGAAGGGGTTGGAACCAGAAATAAGTGAGGAGGCACCCCTAGATGATGAAGAGGCAAAGTTAAAGAAAGCTAAAGCCATGTGTCTAATATGGAAACAAGAAGAATAAATATAGATGACACTTTGTATCAATAAATCATCATGAAATAATAAAGATAAAACATTAATGAGGTAGTTTATTCCCTTGTTTCATTTATTTCTAGTACAAAATTTCTAGCTGTAGATTTACCTCTAACTATTCTTATATCTAGTTATAATGATTCACCTATTTTTTATTCCTCCAAGAAAATTTAGATTCTTAAGAAGGTGGTCTATTTTGAGAGTCTGGGTACTATTTTAATTTTTGAACCCAAAATTCCACCAATTCCTATGAAAAATTCAACTTATCTAGAGCTACCTATGCCACAGTCTCCTCCCTTGTTTTTAGCCACTATGACCATTGAGAAAAATCTAAGATTAACAAGGTATGTTTCTAAAGTTACTCTAATAAGAGAACCTTCCCCATGGGATATAATTTTTCATACACCTCTCCAATTCCCACTATAAATAACTACATCATTGTCACAATTTCCTATAACACCCCCTCCTATGACTCCTCCACCTTCCATACCTGAAGACCCAAATTTAGATGAATAAATAGGGTAATGTATTGTTCCCTAATGGGTAAAGAAAATATAAAATATGAGGGATGAGAGATAGAATATGGATTTTATATAATTACCTATAGACCCTACTTGATTTGATAAGAAGAGTGGAACCATCCAATGGGTAAGGAAGAAGAAGGCATTCAACCTTAATACCAAGGAGGAAATGGAATTTAAACAAAGGAAAAGTTTGTTTGCCTTATCAAATAAAATTAAAAGGGATCCCAATGATCCAAATGAATAAAATGAAGACTTATTTACTTTTGTGGACACTAATAGTGAAGACATGAAGGATATTTATCAGAGTTAAGAGGAATCATACCAAGTATTATGATAGAGGCAAACTATTTAGGATCCTCCAAATTTTTTTGATAGTGTGAAAAGTGCACCCACAAGTTTATATGATATTTTGAATGGCATTTGGGTTTCCAAGGTAGAAAGACAAAAAGAGAGAAATAAGGTGCTTAAATTATGGAACCAATTTAGATCATCAGAAAAGGGACTAAATTTATTAATTCAATGCTCTAGAACTAGTACATTCAACCAATTAAACTTGACGTCTAGTTAGGATGTGACCTAGGCCCTAAATTATGTTATTACTAAGAGAAATACTTCCCTTGCATAACACAATAAAATTAAGGCCTTGTTAGTACATTTTTTAAATCATGAGAACCAATATTTAAGGATTTTGAACAACATGAGGGTCACCAATTTGATCAATCTTATAGGTGAATTGGTTAATAAACCAAATTTTGAGAACCTCCTCAAAGCAACAATAAAATTCAAGGAGGAAGTGAGGGGAGAAATTTATAAAACAAACGATAAAATCTTGAAGATAATAAGTTTTGTGAAGGATAGAGTAACCAAGGTAGAAATATTTTGAGTTGAATTCAAGGGTTCAAAAATGGAACATTCAAGATTGATGGTTGAAACCATCAAGATTTTCAAGCCTTCTTTACTCGCTTTTGGCATTATTAATAAGGAATTTGATGCAACCCATGCTATATTTCAAGAAATTAAGGTTAAAGAGATAGTTTCTAGGTTAGTAACAAGTACATATCTAGCTATCAGTATTGCCACATCAACATAAGGTTTCCAATTTTTAGGAATCATATTCTTAAAAACTCCCATGGGCCTAGTTTTGATCCCACAAAGAATGAAAACAAGTCTATTTTTTCTATTTGTTAATATACCATATTATTTAAATAGAAATGACACATTAGCACTATGATAAATATAAATATGTACTTGAATTTTTTTGTTAAGTTTTGACTTTGGTTACATATATAAATTGCATGTATATATTATATTTATAATTGGATAATCTATTTTGAGTAATCAATGATGTACGTGCATGCTATGCATGAGATTAACATACATTATTATTTTTTAACATGAAATTTTTTTACTACACTTGAGAGATGAGGCCTTCCCATACTTGTATTCTCCTTTTCAAAATGGAGGATAATTTGGCTATTGAGATTAATAAGATATTCTGATAAGTTATGTTGGACTTAGTCTTTATGTGCAAATCTTGATTCTTCTCCAATTTTTTGGACTGTGTAGGAAATGTTATCATTAAAGTATCTTGGTTCTTTGTTTGTGCATGAGTTATATTTTTTTAATATAATTATTCACTTTAATCTATAGTTTATTGGTATTCCTTTTGCATGTTGATCATAATCCCTGTTTGTAGATGTGTAATAAAAATCTAAAAACACATCAACCTTTTGTAATGCATGTTTAAGTTTACTATGTTTTGGTTCCCTTTAACTCCTTATTGTGTTTGATTATTGGTGTGCTACAATATCTTACAATAAATATTGGTCTTTTGGTTTCTTTTCTTACCTTAGTTCAATTTCTAGTATTGGAAGGTTTTAATCTTGTTCGGTCCACATGCCTCTTTTCTACCCTTCCTTTCCCTCTTTTTTTAGTTTATATTAGAAGTCCTACCTAACATATTTAAAATTATCATCCTTCCACCCATTTCAAGTAGATATAGGTTCATCCATAGCTGAACCATCCATGATGAATAATCTATATCTCTCACCTCTATTTTACCAAAAGGTTGTTATAAAACTAAATACTCTGCAACTCATGTCTTGGAATGATATGTTTCACTAATCCTAAAATGTCTACCTCATAAGATTTATGGGGTGTGCATAAAACCCACATCAATAGGAGTTTATTTTTGGCACTAGAAGGAGGGCATAAAACTCTACCTCTATTTTATTTTAAAATATCACTTAAGTTGCACTAGAAGTGCCCAAAAGACTAACAAGGTCAACCTTAAACACTTATTATTGCCACCTTTGAAAATCCATATAAACATTAGGTCTAATAAATGAGTTAAGAGAGAACCCAGGGATAAATCATTCTCTCTAGGAAGATAGCCGAATCTTCTAATACTCTTGATGGCCTAGCATCTACCTTAGCCTCAACCCCATATTCTAGCTCAAGCTCCAACCTAGCTGACTAGTTTGTCTATTAATGTTTTTGGAGATACCATGACTTGCCCAAAAACTTAGAGAAATATATGCATTCTTTTTTTCCTACAAGAGGAAGGACTATAGAATAACACATCAAAGTCTTTAAAACTAATTTGGGAATATTGAATGTAACCCATGATGACGTGACTTGCCAATTCTTTCCTTTCACATTATAAGATGTAGCCTATGACCAGTTTCTAAATATCCCATAAGATTTTCTTAATTTTTGGGAAGAGTGTCAAAACACCTTTTTGGCACAATTTAGCCAGGTTAGTAATGTAAGTATTATTCACCAACACTTAACCAATATGTAGTGAGAACCTAATTGTTAGGAACCCATGTCCTACCCTTCTCTTTGAAATATTAGTGTATTAGTCGCTATATATGCATATGCTTTGTAAGTCATCCATTTAGCATATTTGAATTATCCCACTTACCTAGGAAATAGTAGTTGTTAAAATAGATTTAGTATCTAAGTAATTGTTGAGGCTCAATGAAGGCATCCACAAATATTATTGTATTGAACTTGCTCAAATGAGGTTACCCCCTCGAAGTGACCTACGATCTAAAAAGGTTATTTTAAGTTATTTTCCAAAGTTCATTTTATTATTCATTTATTTTCTATAGTTATTACATTTTTGCAGAATGTTCCTCACATGTAATATTGGAGTGCTTTCTCAACCTATGGGTAGATTTTGGAGAAATGTTTTTTAGTAGTGGTTGTTTAGGAGTTACACCATTTACTAAAATATTTTTCCCTGCCTATGTTTTCTACATCTCTATTACAGGTTTGGATATGGGTAAATACCCCTCATAATTATGGGAAGTACTTGGGTATAATCCCTAAAAATCATTGTGAGGAGTACCATAGGAACCCTAAAGTAGCTATCCCATTGAGAGGACTTTCCAACAAAAAAGGAAATAACCCCATCTTGATTAACTAGTTTCCATCTGTGAGTTAAACCAAGAGTTATCGCTTAGGGGTAAATCTATGGCCATAAATTTTTTGGAGAGTGGTACCCATTCAGATAGCATCAGTGGTCAGAGAGAATCCTTAAAACCCTTAGGCATATGAATAGACTTGGTGCCCATATCTAACATAAAAGTTTCATAAAACCATCAATAGAGTGATTACAGTTGAGGATAGTTGGTAACCACACATTTATCGATAGACTTTTGGCAAAAAAAACCAAGTAAAAATTAGTTTCTAAACAAAAAAAATGTTTTTCACCATATCTCTCCATCTGTAGTTTAGTTAACTCTCAAAATTTCCTAGAACACCCAAAATTATATTCTACACATTTTCTTCCTTGAGTGTCCATATCCAAAATCCATTTCTATTAGCCACAAATCTTAATTTTTTATTTTTTTGGGTTTTGCCATAACTTCTTTAGTTTTTTCCTCTTGCTTCAAAAATTTTCCATAGTGTTCCTTTACCTTTTTTACTCCTTTGTCCCTCTTGGAAAAATTTTATAATTTTTTTAGTATGATTCTAAAATTGCCCTTGTCATCATCAATCCTAACCAGGAAGTGCCAAAAATCTAGTAAAAGTACATTTACCCCTTCTTATTGAGTCCAAATTAAAAAAATTCCTTATTGACCATGTCTTAAAACATATTTTTTTATCCCTTTCCAAAAAAAACACTGGTTATGTTAGCCACAATGTAGGCACAAGTATCATGGAGCAACAAATTGTAACAGTGAAAGCCTAGGTCACTAAGTTAACCAATATGATGCATGGATTGAATCAACATAATAGCCTTTTGCTTAACAAATTATAGGAGTCTTATTCAAAGTAGCTTCATTTTAGGAATATTGAATGTAACCCATGAAGTCATGACTTCTTAATTTTTTCCTTTCACATTACAAGATGTGGCCTATGATTGGTTTCTAAATATCCCATAAGGTCTCTTTAATTTATTGGAAGAGTGTCAAAACACTTTTTTAGCACAATTTAGCCAGGTCATTAGTGCAAGTGTTGTTTACCAACACTTGACCAATATGCAGTGAGAACCTGATTATTAGGAACCCATGTCCTACCCTTCTCTTTGTATTATTAGTGTATTAGTCGATATGTATGCATATTATTTGTAAGTCATTGCTTTAGCATATTTGAATTATCCCACATACCTGGGAAGTAGTAGTTGTTAAAATAGATTTGGTATCTAATTAAGTGTTAAGGCTCAATGAAGGCATCCATAGATATTATTGTATTGAACTTGCTCAAATGAGGTTACCCCCTCAAAGTGACCTGTAATCTAAAGGTTATTTTCCAAAGTTCATTTTATTGTTTATTTATTTTCTATAGTTCTTCAATTTGTGCAAAAGGTTCCTCACATGTAGTATTAGATCACTTTTTTATCCTATGGGAAGATTTTGGAGAAATGTTTTTTAGTAGTGTCTTTCTAGGAGTTGCACCATTTACTAAAATATTTTTCCTTGCCTATGTTTTCTACATCTCTATTGCAGGTTTGGATATGGTTAAATGCCCCTCATAAATATGGGAAGTACTTGGGTATAAGCCCTAAAATTTATTGTGAGTACCATAGGAACCCCAAAGTAGCTAGCCTAGTTAGAGGATCTACCAACAACAAAAGAAATAACCCCATCTTGATCAACTAGTTTTCACCTGTGAGGTAAACCAAGAGCTATCACTTAGGGGTAAATCTGTGGCTAATTTTTTTTTGTAGAGTTGTACTCATTTAGATAGAATTGGTGGTCAAAGAGACTCATTAAAACCCTTAGGCATATGAATAGATTTGGGGCCCATATCTAACATAAAATTTTCATAAAACCATCAATCGAGTGATTACAGTTGAGGATAGTTGGTAACCACACATTTATCGATTGAATTTTGGCAAGAACAACTAAGAAGAAATTAGTTTCTAAACAAAAAAATTGTTTTTCACCATATCTCTCCATCTGTAGTTTAGATGACTCTCAAAATTTCTTGGAACACCCAAAATTCTATTCTACACATTTTCTTCCTTGAGTGTCCATATCCAAAATCCATTTCTATTAGCCACAAATCTTAATTTTTTATTTTTTTGGGTTTTGCCATAACTTCTTTAGTTTTTTCCTCTTGCTTCAAAAATTTTCCATAGTGTTCCTTTACCTTTTTTACTCCTTTGTCCCTCTTGGAAAAATTTTATAATTTTTTCAGTATGGTTCTAAAATTGCCCTTGTCATCATCAATCCTAACCAGGAAGTGCCAAAAATCTAGTAAAAGTACATTTACCCCTTCTTATTGAGTCCAAATTAAAAAATTCCTTGCTGACCATGTCTTAAAACATGTTCTTCTATCCCTTTCTAAAAAGAAACACTGGTTATGTTAGCCACACGTGTAGGCACAAGGATCATGGAGGAAGAAATCACAACATTGAAAACCTAGGTCACTGAGTTAACCAATATGATGCATGAATTGAATCAAAATAATAGTATTGCTTAAAAAATTATAGGAGTCTTCTTCAAAGTAGCTTCATTTTAGGAATATTGAATGTAACCCTTGAAGTCATGACTTGCCAATATTTTCCTTTCACATTACAAGATGTGGCCTATGACTGGTTTCTAAATATCCCATAAGGTTTATTTAATTTGTGGAAAGAGTGTTAAAACACCTTTTTGACATAATTTAGCTAGGTTATTAGTACAAGTGTCATTTACCAACATTTGACTAGTATGCAATGAGAACCTATTTGTTAGGAACCCATGTGATACCCTTCTCTTTACATTATAATGTATTAGTCACTATGGATGCATATGCTTTAAAATTTATCCCTTTAGCATATTTTAATCATCCCACATACATGTGAAGTAGTAGTTGTTAGAATAGATTTAGTATTTAAGTATTGAGGCCTAATGAAGGCATCCAAAAATATTATTATATTGAGCTTGCTCAAAGGAGGTTTCCCTCTTGAAGTGGCCTACGTTTAAAGGTTATTTTGAGTAAATTTTCAAAGTTGATTTCATTATTCATTTATTTTATGTAGTTCATAAATTTATGTAGAAGGTTCCTCACATTTGGTATCAGAGCACTTTCTCAGCCTACAGGTAGATTTTAGAGAATTTTTTTAGCATTGTTTTTCTAGGAGTTACACAATTTTGAAAAATAATTTTCCTTGCCTCTAATTTCTACATCTCCATTACATATTTAGATAAGGGTAAATACCTCTCATAAATATGAGAAGTATTTAGGTATAATCCTTAAAACTCATTGTGAGGAGTACCATAGGAACCCCAAAATAGATGGCCCATTAAGAGGACCTACTAGAAAAAGGGCAAGACCCCATCTCGATTGACTAGTTTCCATCTGTGAGGTAAAACAAGAGCTATCACTTAAGTGTAAATTCATGGCAAGAAAATTTATAAAGAGTGGTACTCATTCAAAAAACATTGATGGTTAGCGAGACTCCTTTAAACCCTTATGCATCTGAATAAAATTGGGTCCCATATCCAACATAATAGTTTTAGAAGACCATTAGTAGAGTGATTAAATTTTATAATAGTAGGCAACCGCATACTTGTCAATAGAATTTTGGTAGGAGCAACCAAGAAGAAATCAATTTCTAAACAAAAAAAATCATTTTTTTACCATATATCTTTTTAGTGGAACACCTGAAATTCCATTCTATACATTTTCTTCTTTGAGGGTCCATATCCAAATTCCACTTCTATTAAACACAAATCTTAATTTTTGATTTTTTTAGGTTTTTCCAAAATTTTAATTTTAATTTTCTTGCTTCAAAACTTTCCCACAATGTTCCTTTCCCTTTTTTGCTCCTTTATCACTCTTGGAAAAAAATTCTATTTTTTCCATTATGATTTTAAAATTTTCCTTTACTTTATCAATTCTAATGAGGAGGTACCGAAAACTAATAAAAGTACATTTACCCCTTATGATTGAGTCTAAATTAAAAAAATTCCTTACTGACTGTGTCTTAAAATGCATTTTTCTATCCCTTGACAAAAAAAACACTAGTTATGGTATCCACCCATGCAGGCACAAAGATCATGGAGGAAGAAATCGTAACATTGAAAACCCAGGTCACTGAGTTAACCGATATGATGCATGGATAGAATAAATAGAATATAATTTTACTCAATAATTATAGGACTCTTCTTTAAAGAATACTTTCTCTTCTCCCCATACATCATGTGGGCCCAATATGGAATTTTCATAGATCAATGGTATAGATCCTACAAGATGGATATATCAATCTATGTAATTATTTAACCTTCACAATATTTATTCTATCAATAAAGTCCCAATTAATTCCTTCCACTTGGAACAAGAAGCACTACAATGGTACTATTAGTATCTCAATTTGAATAATAAACCTGATTGAAAAAAAATATACCTTACTTCTGGGTAGGTTTGGTCCCTCAATATTTGAGGACTTTATAGGAGCTCTCACCAAACTCCACTAGAGAGGCACCGTTCATGATTATCATATTGAATTTGAGAAACTGGCTAATCACACTGAAGGGTTATTAGATCACTTTTTCAAATGTTGTTTTATTAATGGCCTTAAATATTGAACCTAATTAGAGGTGAAAATGTTTCATCCCAACAACATGATGGATGCCTTATGTCTAGCTAAGTTAGTAAAAGATAAAATATCAGTGTAGCATCGACTTCCCACTTTTATACCCATAAATAACATAATGAACTAATGGTGAACCACAACCACACCGATCAAGTGCCTTACTGAGGTAGAGATGTGGGATCGTAAGGAGAAAGGATTATGTTATAATTGTGATGATAAAAATATAAAAGGTCATAGGTGCATCATATAAAATCTCTACTTTTTAGATGTGGAATCACTACAAGACCAGGATAGTGAGCTTAATATCCAAGAATTCTAGGATGTTCAATCAGAACAAAGCACCTTAAAGGACTCAATGGCTTAGGAGACTCAACCCAAGATATCTCTACATGCACTAGTATGTGTTTCTACCCCTCAAACCATTAAGTTCAAGGGGTTATTTAAAAATATCATTCTCAAAATCCTCATTGACTCTAGGAGCACTCATAATTTCATTGATCCCCATATTGATAAGTAGGCAAATTGCTTTGTACACCCTTGTTCTAGATTTGAAGTCATGATTTATAATGGAGGAGAATTACCATGTAAAGGGAAGTGTCAAAATGTGTGTATCATGATAGGAAATTACACTCTTCACTCAGATATGTTTATCCTACTCTTAGAGGGATGTGATATGGTCTTAAGGGTAGTGGCTATACACATTAAGACCTATTCTATGGGATTTATTTGAGATTTACATGTAATTCATAGATAGTGGCTAGAAGCACACCTTAAAAGGGTTATTACTCAGATCTGATGATGTCATTAGTTCCTATCACTTGGAAAATCTTATAAACAAAGGCTCACATGGGGCATTGCCCAGATGTACTCCATCCAACTCTAGCTCCCTACTACTACTAACTACCCTACTAATTTATAAGTTGTCCTTGATAATCATGCAACCATTTTTATAGAGCTAGTGAGTTTTCACCCTTCATGACCTAAATATTATCATATCTCACTCCTTTTAAGAATCATGCCACCCAAAATCTGACCATACCATTATCCCCATTTATAAAATACTGAGATTGAATAGCTAATAAGGGAACTCCTCAAGTCTAGAGTTAATCACCCTAGCTCTAGCCCATACTCCTCCCCAGTGCTTCTTATCCAAAAAAGGATGGGTCATAACACATATTCATTGAATTTCATTCCCTTAACCACCTCAGTATCAAAGATACATTCCTAATTCTAGTCATTAATGAGCTCCATGGGGCAAAAAAATTATCCAAATTAGATGTTCATTCAGGCTATCATCAGATTTGCCTACATGCTGATGAAATTCTAAAGATAGCCTTTTGTACTAATTATGGTTAGTATGAATTCTTGTTTATGCCATTTGGAATTAAAAATTCCTCTTGAACATTTTAGGCCCTAATGAATAAAATATTTTGGCCTTTCCTCCATAAATTTACTTTGGTTTTCTTTAATGATATTTTGATCTATAACCACACATGGGCCAAGCATATCAAGCATCTTGACAAGGCATTATAACTTCTAATATAAAATCAATTATGTACCAAGTAGTCCAAGTGTTACTTTGGTCAAGATGAAGTTGAATATCTAAGGCACATTATTTTAGCTGATGGGGTCTATGTGGATCCAAAAAAAATCAATGTCATGCAACATTAGTCTTATAGCCAACAATCCTCAAGAGCCGTTGTGGCTTCCTAGACCTTATAGGATACTACCTCAAGTTCATCAAGGATTATGGAAAGATTGTGGCTCATTTGAATTATTTATTTAATAAAGATGCATTCACATGGGATGTTGTAACTGACCAAGCATTTGTGGTACTCAAATAGGCTATGTGTAGCACACCAGTTTTGGCCATGCCAAATTTCACCAAAACTTTCACAATCAAAAGTGATGCTTGTGGAAACAATCTAGGTGCTATTATTCTCTAAAAGGACCATCCCATTAATTTAACTAACAAATCCCTTTCTAGAAAAAAATTGTCTTTTTTTGCATGTGAAAAGGAAATAATGAAAATTATGCATGCAATAAAAAATTATAAACCATACTTACTTAGAAATAATTTTTGCATCAAAACCAATCACCATAGTTTGAAATACTTCCTATAAAAATGGGTGTCATCATTGGCACAATAGAAATGGGTTAAAAAACACATGGGCTATGATTATGCAATCAATTAAAAGAAAGGTACAAATAATGTTGTGGCATATGTTCTATCATGCACATTCAAGGACCATACTTCCCTTTCTACCATCTCCATGCCCATTCCAAATTGGTTGTAATATGTACACCAAGGGTATGCACATGATCCATATTTACACCACCTCATTCAAAAATTAATCACTAACCCCTCTATAGTACCATATTATTCATGGAATGGTGCTTATCTATGTTACAAGGGTTTTCTAGTGCTTCCCAATAGTATAGACCTTCATCAAGCCATATTATATGAAATCCATGCTTCTCCATCAATAGGGCACTCAGGATTTCTCAAAAAATATGAGTGGGCATGTCAAAATTTATTATAAAAGGGTATGAAAGGGGAAATTAAATAGATGGTTGTCAAATATGATACCTACCAATGTAACAAAGGTGAAATAATAGTGATTCCTAGTTTGATCGAACCCTTGCCCATTTATACTAGGATATGAACCAATATTTATATGGATTTCATTAAGGGGTTCCCTAAATCTAGAGGAAAATAAGTGATCTTGGTCATGGTATACTTCCTATCCAAATATAATCTTTTTTTTGCCCTTAGTCATCCTTATACAACCTCCACAATTGCATAAGTTTTCTTGGATTAGATCTTCCATCTTCTTGGCATCCCTTTTTTAATCATCTCCAATCATGATGCAACTTTCACCTGCCATTTTTAGATGAAGCTATTCTGACACACAAGCACATAAATTAATATGAGCTCCAGGTATCACCCCTAAATAAATGGTGAGATATAAATTATCAATAAATGCTTAGAAACATTCCTCCATTGCTTTGCATCAAAATAATAGCAATAGTGGGAAAAGTGGCTTACCCTCATAGAATGGTGGTACAATACCTCCTACCACACTTTTACTAAAATGACTCCATATGTAGCAATTTATGGTCAAGCATCCCAAACACTTCTCTCATATACCCTTGATAGTTCTTTAGTTCATGTGGTCGATATTACTCTCCAACATCAAGATCATATTATTAGCACTTTGTGTGGAAATCTCCATCTGGCATAGAACCAAATGAAGTAATAGACTGATCAACACTGCTCTGTGTCCACCTTTCAACCCAATAATAAGGTTTGTATTCATATTTAGCCATACAAGCAATCAAACTAAAAAGGTATCATAAAATTGCATTGAATTTTTATGGGCCATAAAAGGTTCTCTAGTAGATTGGGTCTGTTATTTATAGGTTGGATTTTCCACCTTCCTCTTGAGTTCACCTAGTCTTTCATGTCTCTTGTTCAAATAAATTTATTGGAACAACCATTAGAGTGCAAAAAAATTTAGTGAAAATTAATAATGAAGGATCCATCCTTCTCAAATTAGAAGTAGTCCTAGATAGGTGCACCTACCAACTTCACTCCCACTCAATCACATAAGTCTTAATCCAATGGCACAACATGAAACTAGAATATGCCACCTAGGAACCACTATTCCAAATTCAACAATGATTCCCACATATGAAGCTTTGAGTTTAAAGTTTTTTCTAAGGAAGAGGGATGTTAGGAACTCATGTCCTACTTTTCTCTTTGTATTATTAGTGTATTAGTCACTATGGATACATATGTTTTATAAATCATCCCTTTAGAATATTTTAATTAACTCACATACATGGGAAGTAGTAGTTGTTAGAATGGATTTAGTATTTAAGTAAGTGTAGAGGTTCAATGAAGGCATCCATGAATATTATTGTATTGAGCTTTCTCAAAGGAGGTTGTCCACTCAAAGTGGCTTATGATCCAAAGGTTATGTTGAGTTATTTTCTAAAGTTCATTTTATTTTTCATTTATTGTTTGTAGTCCATAAATATGTGCAAAAGGTTCCTCACACCAATGAAACAATTTGATCCTTCAATTCTAGATTTTATAATATGTATATCATATTGGAGACTATCTACACACCTAATGAGGAGCTATCCCTTGAAATGTATAAAATTCCTTAGATCCTATGACTGTTATTTTATTGTGCAAAGCTATTGGTATCGACACACTACCTTTGGCTTGTACCAAGGCTATCAACATAGATAAATAATTGAATCCCCAACTATAATCCTTGGCCCTAATCAATCTTGGTCTTGTTTTCCTAGATTTTAGTTTAATTCTGAATGTAAACAAGATATTATAACCCAAAACTAGAACCATGTGTCTAACTAGTTGCCTTTAACTCATGTTTAACCTAATCAACACCTCAACTTCTTGAACAATTTTACCTCTAGCCAAAAAAACTTGAGTTAGTTCTTGATACCAATCAATATTACTTTGTCACATGGTACCAATTTTTATTCTATAAAAATATAATTGGAATTGATCCATATAATGGTAAAAAATTTGAGCAAATAATTCCTGAACATGCAAAAGCAATGGGGAACACTGGAGGCCAAAATTCTTACCAAAGCTTTCAGTTCCATATATATTATAGAATTTTTTAAAAGGTCTATAAATGATAAATAAAAACAAGGTCCATCCAATAGGATGTTAGAGGTCAATATCATGGAAACAATCCTTCCTAATTGATGCAAGGTTCAAAACATGACATAACATAGTGAATTAGATTGTATTGAATTCTATACTACTTTTAAGAGCTTGCAGAAGGAGATGGATAGATAGGAGAATCATGATAATCAATCAAAGCCATCTTCATCTAAGACCTCAGGGCATCCTAGTACAATAATGGTCTATGAGACTTGTGACTTCCCTTTCCTAGTAGAAGATAAAAATGAGCCCAAAGATAATACTGATGAGATCCATGGGTTCTATCAGTATAACCATTAGGTAAGGAATATTTATAATATTAGGAAAAAACATCCCATGACTACTTCAACACCGCCTAATAATAACAGTACTATTTCTCTTGATCCCAAGGGTAATTATAATCCATATCCTCCCAAGGATAAAGATCAATTATAAATCTCAAAACACTAGAGTAAAGGAGGGTAAAACATTATCGAGGATATAAGAAAGATCATGACTAACATTATCCTATGTAATTTGGCCTAAATCATCGAATAAAGATAACTATTGCTCAAGGCTCTAACAAGGAGGACATCTAATAAGTCCAAAGCTTCCCACACCAATGTGATGGTATATAAAGAAAGCTTGAAGTAACACCTTTTTTTTTCTAATTGTCTAAATGGTCAAAAATAATAAACACAACTACTTGGTTGAATCTAGCCTCTTAGACAATGTGATGCTGTCAATTGTCTACTAAAAGTTTGGTTTGAATTTGGATAAGTCAAAGAGAGTGGTCCTATAGCTAGATAAGTCTTCGATCTAATGTGTTGGTGAATTATAAAGCATGCACATTTAGTTATCATCTAAACCACATGTTAAATAGATAATTAATATCTTGGTCATGGACACTCTAGAAGCATACTATCTATTATTGAGTCGAGACTAGTTAAATATAAATGGGTACATGGCCACCAATTTTTCACACATGTGGTTACCTTGAAAAAGAGTGGTAAGCAAAATTAGGTTAGACTGAGAGATAAATATAAGGTATTTGATTATTGACTACAACTCAAATAATGATAAAATAGATTGTTTCTCTTCATATGCAAGTATGTGTATATGTTTACCACCAAATAGGAGCTTCATGAACAAGAATTTGAAGGTCCTTAGTTGTGGACCCTTCATTTTGATGGTGCCTAATCAAAGAAAGGTTTTAATTTTAGTTTGGCCTTCATGGACCAAGAAGGTAAGTAGTACCTAGATAATTACATATTATAGTTCCCTTAAACCAACAACTAAGTTGAATATAAAGCTTTGATTCTAAGCCTACATTTTAAACTAAAGCGTAATGTCAAGCAACTAAAAATCTTTGGTAATTTTAAATTGGTTGTGAATTAGATTAAAAAATACAAGTATAAACTCACTTATCTAAATAAATACAAACACCAACCATGGGACCTGATTAAATCCTTTGAAGCATTTAATATCATAGCCATCCCAAGGGAAAAGACCCAGATAACAAACTTGTTAGAAGCTTTAGCTACTGATCTGACACCACTCTAGGAGTTTGAAATCTATAAATTATTAATGGAAATAGTCCCTTACCCTTATGTTTCAGACAATGTAGACAACTTCTAAGTATTTGAACATGATCAACAAATCATATAGTTTATGAATAATTCTATATATTTTAAAGCCCAAATAATATATGAAGGAAATGTTAAGCCAATGAAAATTGAATACTTAAGAGAATATGGCATTTTGTAACTTGAAGAGAATCACATCCCTTTGGGCATAGTCTCCTTAGGATGAGAATTTCATATAAATCTTGAGGCTAAAAAGTAAAAACAACTCAAAGAATAGAGTCAAATTTCACCAAAGAGAACATGAGAACTGACCAACATCCCCATTTTATGAATGTGGACTTGAGTTTCATATAAAAAAAAAGTAAAGGTTGAAAATATTACTTAAAAATTACATGGATGTCTTTGCAAGGACATATGATGACTTGAAGATATTTGACCGTAGGTTGATCACACATACCATCCCCCTAAAACCAAATCACAATTCCTTTAGGCAAAGACATAGGCAAGTGAATCTAATCCTAGGACATCTCATTCATAATGAAGTATAGAAGCTATTAGGTACTATTTTTTCCCAATTAAACATTATATTAGGGTAGTCAATCTCATACCAATCAGAAAAAAGAATATAGAAATTAGACTCTATGTTGATTTTATAAACTTAATTATACTATCAAAAAAGTATAATTACCCTTTAACCTCTTTAGATGAGGTAATTTAGATGGTAAGTGGATCTGAGATGATGCCTTTCTTGGATAGATTCTTGGGCTACAATCAAGTATTGGTTGAAGCAGAAGATAAGATGAAGACCACTTTCACCACCAAGTGGGGAACTTTCACATATAAAAGGATATCATTTGGCCTAATTAACATGGGATCCACCTTTAAAATAGCAATGGATTTTACTTTTAAAGGATTGGTTGGGAAGTGTATCACCATCTACATGGATGACCTCATTATATTTTTGAAAGAAATAGATGATCATATAGAACATTTATAAAATGTCATTTACAAATACAAAAGATATGGGGTCTCTCTCAACCCAAATAAGAACATATTTGGAGTATCTAAAGGAAAGATCATATGTCATATCATCACCAAAGATAGGATCTCTATCAATCCAAAATGGTTTCAAGCCATTTCTAAGTTGACCCCACCTAACAACAAGAAAGAGATAAAATCTTTCTTTGGCAAAATTAAAATTTTAAGTAAATTTGTTTTTGGTTTTGTAGAGATTATCAAGTCATTAAATGTTATGGTGAAATAATATGCCAAGATTAAGTGGACAATAGAAGTTGGTAACCCCTTCTAGACATCAATAATGTAATCACTCAGGCCCTAATTTTGATTAGCCTTTATTTCAATAAAGATTTTTATCTTTATTCATTCACCTTAGAACATACTATTGCCAAATTACTTACACAAAATGTGGAAGATAATGAACATATCATTGCTTTCATAAGAACCAATCTCAAGGATGTAGATTTGAAATACTCCATGATAGATAAGTAGATATATGCCTTGATCAAAGTTGTCAAAAAGTTTATGCACTTTATTTTGTGAAATAAAACATATGCCATCATCCCATACCGATCTATCAAGCTCATGCTTGGCCAAAATGGATAAACTTTAGGAGCTTAACTTTGAGATTAGACTAGCTAAAATTGTAAGAGGCCAAGGAATCATCTAGATGATAATTGAAATTGATCCATGCATCCACATTGAGTAGCTCAATAAAAATAAAGTAACTAGTGGAGAATGGTACTCATAGATCATCCACTACATGATTATAGGTACATGTCCTCTTGAATTAAATAGAGAATATAATCGAGCCCTAAATCTCAAATCTTCCCATTACATGATTAATAAAGGATTCCTATTTATAAATAACTACAAAGGAATACATATTATATGTATTTGAGGAGAGGTTGGAGACATCCTAGATAACTTACATCATAAGATTAGTAGTGGGCATCCCTTTGGTAACATTATAATCCATATGATTTTGAGGATGGGATAAAGCATGTGAAAATAAGGGACAACATGAGAAGTTCATTTCTTTGTGGATTGGACCATATCAGATGTCAAAAATCCTTGGTAATAATGCTTTTCGATTGAAATATCTCAAAGGTAATTACATTGCCTTTCTAATCCATGGATAGTTTTTGAATCACTACTTCATGGCTTCTCCAACTGAAGATGCATTTGAGTGAACAATAAGTGGAAATTTAGATTATGAGTAGATTAGATTTCCTACTTTCTATATTAGATTTCCTATATTTTTACTTTTAGTAGATTAGTTGTTATGCTTTCTAGGTTTTCTTTTCTAAATTACAGAATGGACTCACCAATTTATTATACCAAAAATACAAAAGTATATTCCAAAAATAAGGGGACAAAATATCAATTTGCACAATCTGTATGCACAGGGATCTACTCTGATAGTACCAGATTTTCTAAAGTTAAGGTATGTATTATGATTAAAATTATTTTCTGCTTTGGGAGAAATAGGTTTGTTGAAATTTTGGGATTTACTCTAACATACTCATGAAAATTTTAAAAGGCTTCCATTTTAAAAATATTTATTGCACTATTTCATGCTAAAACTTATATGCGAAATCATAAACATAGAACTAGATATACACTGGCAGGGATGTGTTGACAAAATAAGTTTTCTTATACTTACACTCAACCAATGGTGGTCCCCAACCCTTTTCTATTTATGATATAAAAAAAATCATATAGATTGATAAAATAAGGATGATTCAAGAAATCTATATCAGGGTTATGGACACCTAGTTAGTAGTAGAGAAAGGCTTTGAGTGGAATTAAAGGTATCTCTATTAGGGATATGGATGCTTGACTTGAATCAAATTAATTCCCAAGCTTTATTTACTATTCGGTTACTACATTAAATCAAAATATGTTGAACATCTAATTATAAGTGGGTTTAATTGACCCTTAGCCTTAGTATTAATTAATTAAATAATAATATATAATTTACTATCATGAGGTGAAAACCTTGTAATAATAAATAATAGATTTATAATTATTTAATTATTATCAAACTTTAATTAAATTGTTTTATCAGGATGAATGGACATTAGGGGAAATTTAGATGTAAAATGAGCCTTGTAAAAAATATTAAAAATGTTTATTATTTCAAAAATTAATTAAATACAAATAATAAAAAATGACCTAACCACATAGGTTAAGTGGGGCCACATATTTATATAATAACTAATAAATAGACTTTCTTATTATACTTTCTATATTTTTTAGATAACCTTTAAGATTTTTTAACTCTAAAAAAACAAACTCAATATTAAGTTTCTAATTTTTTTGGAGCTAATAAAAATCCATTCTTTGTCAATAAAAATGCTAAAACTAATGCTGATAAAACAACATCATCATTAGCAAAATTTGTGCAAATCTCTACTAGCCTTGATAAAGTGATCGTCCGAAAAAATAAATCTTAACTTGGAAGTTCTTACAGGGGTCCTAAAATTTCATAATTTTTGCATCCAAGGACCACATTGAACACCTTAAAACCATCATATAAAATTTGATATAAAATTTAAATTTTTTAAATTTAAGTAAATTTAATTGAGTAGTGTGCTATAAACATTGTCATTGTTAATTCTGATAATTGAAGGCTATTGCAAGAACAAGGCCATGGTTACGAACCCTTATCTGGGGAAAAATAAGGATTCACGGAGTAACAAGAGTGAAATTGTTAAAGGGAAAGATAAAATCAAGCCCCCTAGTGTCAAGATTCAGAATGTTGATGAGGATACAGAGTGGGAGAGAACTGATAATTCTAGGGAGGAAAGCTTGGAGGAAGAGGAAGGAACAGAAAGTAAGAATTCTAGTTCTAGTAAGGAAGAAGAAATTCAAGAGAAGAATGAGAAAGGAGTCAACATAGAGGAGAAGTCTGAAAATAGTGAACATGACTCTGAGGAAAACCAGCAAGTGGTCGAGGATGATAAAGTCCTAGATGACCCTATTGAGGACCCTGTTTCGATTAATGAGAGGGAAAATACAGTTCAGGCCGACAACCAAGAAACAGACTTGGGAGCTCAAGTTGAAACTAAGGAGCAGAATCAAAGGGGAAGAGAGGACCATATTGAAGAAGGCGGGAACAGTCCTAATAAGAAAACAGAAGAGTGGAGTGATAAAAGGCAAAATGATGGAAGGCACACACCTACGAGATGGGTTAATTGCAAAGCAGAGGCTATCCTCCAACTCGATTCATAGATGTTTAAGGAGATAATGGATCTCAAAAGGAAAATGGAAAAAATGGAAGACAACCAGAAGGCAGTTTGGAACAAAGTCAATAACATGGAAAAATAGTTGAGAGACATTCCCATTGTTTTTATGCAAAATTGCTTTCTACATTCAAAGAAGAAATAAGAAACTAAAAGATGGTCAAGGCTAGAAGTACCTGATAAAGTCGTGCGCACTGAAATCAGACGTTGAAAGATTCTCCTCTTTTGCTGTGGAGGAATGACACCTGCGAAGAAAAGGCTAAAACACAGAAAAATGTTAGTCAAAGATATGGTGGGCTGTCAGGCGAACGCCCGATCCCGGAAGTACGAAGACTCCCTAGAAGGATATCAACCCACTGATAAAAAAGTAGAATATTGGACGAAAGTAGATAATAATGACAGAAATAAATGACAGAAAATAAAGAGCATACCTGATATGCGGCACTATTCTGCACAGTCACCGGCGTCGGTCTCTGTGGTGCCGGCGTCGGTTAGGGAAGGTGCCGACGTCGGTTAAGGTGCCGTCGTCGGTAGGGGTAGTGACCGGCGTCGGTAGGGGCAGGTTCTGGGAAAGTCTGGACAGGTTCAGGACAGGGTCTGGGAGAGTCGGGACAGGGCTGAACAGAGTCGGGACAGGGTCTGGGAGAGTCGGGACAGGGTCTGATAAGGTCAGGGTAGGGTTTTGGATAGAGTCGGGACAGGTTCTGAGAGAGTCTGGGGGGTTTTGGACAGAGTCGGGACAGGGTCTGGGCAAGGTCGGGACGAGCTCTGAACAGAGTCTGGGGGAGTCAGGACAGAGGCAGGGATAACAAAACTGATAAATAATAACTGAGAAAGAAATGAAATAAACAAAATAATACTTACCTGCCAGAAGACGTGATGAAAACCATAGTTGGAGTCGGATTGAATGCAGAGAGTGTTGATGTCGTAGTGTTGATGATTGTTCGGGGTTCGCAGGTTGGTGGAGGAATTCGCAGGTTGGTTGATCAGCGTTTCGAATGGCATTCGGGGATCCGGTCACGAATGGTTGGCAGAGGTTGATGAAGGCGGGGGACGGGGACGGTTCCAGAGACGGTTCGTCAACCGTTTCGGGAAACCGAATGGTAACTGATAACGGACAAGGGGAAGGTGACCGACGTCGGCAGGAGTGCCGACGTCGGCCGATAGGTGACCGACGTCGGTGACATCGGTCGGGTAAAGACCGACGTCGGCAGATGCATAATGGGGATAGAGTCTACCTTTTGCTCTGTGCTCATTTTTACATGCTGCCAGGGTCAAGGTTGGTGGAACAAGTGATCGGCAAGGGTTCAATAGGCGAAGAAGAATAAGACGGGGAATGACCAGGGGAGTCGACACGATTTCGGTGTCTACATTTGCCCCTTTTTGTCTTGTTGGTTGTTCTGGATGAACTGCAAGACAAAAATAGGAGTGAGTGCCCCAGGTGAGGGATAAGGTTGATTTCATCTTGTTGGTTGTTCGAATGAACTGCAAGACAAAAATAGGAAGCAAAATGCCCCGAGGTAAAAAAGCAGAATATTGGACGAAAGTAGATAATAATGACAGAAATAAATGACAGAAAATAAAGAGCATACCTGATATGCGGCACTGTTCTGCACAGTTGTCGGCGTCGGTCTCTGTGGTGTCGGCGTCGGTTAGGGAAGGTGCCGACGTCGGTTAAGGTGCCGTCGTCGGTCGGGGTAGTGACCGGCGTCGGTAGGGGCAGGTTCTGGGAAAGTCTGGACAGGTTCGGGACAGGGTCTGGGAGAGTCGGGACAGGGCTGAACAGAGTTGGGACAGGGTCTGGGAGAGTCGGGACAGGGTTTGATAAGGTCAGGGTAGGGTTTTGGATAGAGTCGGGACAGGTTCTGAGAGAGTCTGGGGGGTTTTGGACAGAGTCGGGACAGGGTCTGGGCAAGGTCGGGACGAGCTCTGAACAGAGTCTGGGGGAGTCGGGACAGAGGCAGGGATAACAGAACTGATAAATAATAACTGAGAAAGAAATGAAATAAACAGAATAATACTTACCTGCCAAAAGACGCGATGAAAACCATAGTTGGAGTCGGATTGAATGCAGAGAGTGTTGATGTCGTAGTGTTGATGATTGCTCGGGGTTCGCAGGTTGGTGGAGGAATTCGCAGGTTGGTTGATCAGCGTTTTGAATGGCATTCGGGGATCTGGTCATGAATGGTTGGTGGAGGTTGATGAAGGCAGGGGACGGGGACAGTTCCAGAGACGGTTCGTCAACCGTTTCGGGAAACTGAATGGTAACTGATAACGGACAAGGGGAAGGTGACCGACGTCGGCAGGAGTACCGACGTCGGCCGATAGGTGACCGACGTCGGCGACATCGGTCGGGTAAAGACCGATGTCGGCAGATGCATAATGGGGATAGAGTCTACCTTTTGCTCTGTGCTCATTTTTACATGCTGCCAGGGTCAAGGTTGGTGGAACAAGTGATCGGCAAGGGTTCAATAGGCGAAGAAGAATAAGACGGGGAATGACCAGGGGAGTCGACACGATTTCGGTGTCTACACCCATCAAACTCAAAGACTATGAGAACAACCTAAGGGAACTCATCAAGGAAAGCAGAATGAAGATGGAGGAGGTTACATCTAACATATGTGCTGCAGCTGTTAATATTGGAAAAAGAGCTAATGAGGAGATCAAATCCTTGGAGGGGCCTAGTAAGAGGACTAGACAGAGCTCACGAAAGAAAGCTATGCAAGAGGGAGCCATGTCAGCGGTTACTACCATTCAAGACACTGCTGTGAAAGGTAAGGAAGCAGTGAAAGTGATTTTGGAATTGGAAGAATAGCCTGGTTCTTTTAGTTGGTCGTGTTATCTGGTCTTGTTTCCTAGTTTTTTGTAATCTTTTGACTATGGTGTAGCCAGGTCTATGTAAAACCTGGGTTATGACTTGTGGTCTCTCCGGTGGTTTCAGGTCCATATAAAACCTGTTTATGATACTTCTTTATAGAGGTTTTAGGTCTTGCCTGTGGTCGTTAATGCTCCATCTTTCTATCTTTGTTTCAGGGTTTCGGGGTCCCTTCAAAACCTGTTTTTACCTTAATCTAAAACATTGTCATTTTTTTTATGGAATCCTTATTGGGATCACCTATTTCACTAATCAAATAGTCTCAAATTTGAATACCCTGTAAATTCCAACATATGACTATATTCCATACCATTGTGTAATAATATTTTTTACACAATAGTATATAATTATATTTTTCCTACCAATCTCAGAAGATAATGCTAAAATACAATGAATGCATTAAGGTACATCCTCTGACTAACTCAAGTTTTCTATCCATTGCCTTGGTAAGGGAAATTCAAAAACTTGTTTGAGTAATAATGTATTGAGGTGTCCCAGTAATTCACAATAACATAAAATCAGATATGCACCAACTAACGTATAATGAAACTCATGATAGAATCATGATATAATTGTTAAATGTAGGAAATAGATGTGAAGTGGATCACCCTCCTGGAAAGAAACACAACCACAATACATATACATTTTATATATGTCCTATCTAGAGATGGTGATAAATGCATATTTGTAGTCTGTTGAAAGTGCAGAGGGGCTTTCTAAGTCTATTAAAATCCTTGACTGAAATGGAATGTGGTTCTACTTGAGTTAAAATGCTGAGATAAAAAGAATGGTGGTGGTGTTGCTCTTGGGCTGAGTTAAAGAAAAGAAAATGTACTTATGCTAATTTGGTATATCCATTTTCCAAAATTTAAGCATTGTCAAATGAAACTCATAGGGGTCAATTTCATTGCTCTTTCCATATATAATTAAAATAATGTTTCTTCCCCTGGTATGGGATTTGACACTAATTTTAGTGTTTTTGGATAATATATGCAGGTCTTAATACATGAAATAAGATATATTTATAAAAATATATATGTTTCTTCTCCTAGTATGGAATGAGGTTTCGCTTGAGTTGAAACAACTAAGATAAAATGAATGGTGCCAATGTTGTTCTTGGGTTTAGTTAAAGAAAAGAATAGAATAGAATAGAACTTGGTAATCTTTTCTTAGGCATCATCATCATCATCATCATCATCATCATCATCAATCTAAATAGTTGTATGCATGTTCATCCAACACAAATATGTTTGGTTTGTAGCAGGTAGCTTGTTCAAATCACGAGAGAAGCATTTTGCCTGACACTTCAATATGCGCTAGCCAATGTATAATGAAACTTGTGACAGAATTGAAGAAAGTCTCTTTTAAGATATAATTATTAAATGTAGGAAATAAATGTGAAGCAACTCACACTCCCAAAAATAAATATGACCACAACACATATACATTATGTATATGCCATGTATAGACATGGAGATAAATGCATATTTATAGTCTCTGAAATAGAATGTGGTTTCGCTTCAGTGGAAACAATAGAGATAAAAAGAATGGTGATGGTGACATTCTTGGGCTGAGTTAAAGAAAAGAACATAACAAAAATTGATATGGAAACAACATTAATGGCCAGCTACCAATAATGGAGGATAAGAAGTGACTGAAGATATTGTAAAGGCCAGCTACCAATAATACCTTCTATGTACATTAATATAAAAAAACAAAAAATATTTTCAATTTCTATTAAAACTTAAGAGATTGGAATAAAGTAAGTTTGGTTATATTAACCAAAGTGGGTTAATTTAGAGGATTTAGTAAGTTTTATATAATAAATAATAAATAATATATTTTTTAAAGTGATGTCAAGCCTAAGGGATGATGTTATATTTTAATTGATTTACATTATTTTCATATGTCATATTTCAGAATTTAAAAATTTATTTTGGAGGCCCATTTTTAATTAAAATTTCTCTTAATCCCTATTATTTTTACAATGGTCACCTCCCTCAATTTTTTATTATAAATAAGGTTTTAGCCCTATTGTGAAACCACTCAATGAATATGAAATATTAACCATATTCAATATCAAAGAGTTTTGTGAAAGTTTGTCTGAGAAGAAGTGAAAGGTTGAAGAACTTGTATTGGGTACAAAGGAGTTTCTCAATTATTGAATAATTCATCATTGTGGGTTTTTTACCTTTAAGAGGTATTACCATGTTAAATCTTTATGTAATGGTTCATTAATCTGTGTGATTCATTTATTACACTTTGATAATTATTTATTCATCCTAGATTCTATCTATGTATTACTATTTTATATATGAATTTTATCATGGTATCAGAGCCTGGTGGATGGATATGATCAAAAAATAATTTATTCAAGCAATTTTATTATTTTTCAAACCTGTGAGGAAGTGTATGACACTCATACTTTAATAAATCTCAAAATAAATTGCTTTCATTCATTTTATTACCAATAAATTGTTGGAAGTGATCAGATTTTGTGATCAAGCTTACTAGAAGAAATTGTACAACCTAAGGAAGGTTCATAATTTTTTTTTGGATATCATGTACTACATGGGACATTATATTCTTCACGTGTATAGTTTGGTTGCCTCAAGAAAATTCAATATATATATATATATATATATATATATATATATATATATATATATATATATATATGTATTGAATTTTCTTGAGGAAACCAAACTATACACGTGAAGAAAATGATGTCCCATGTAGTTCATGATATCAAAAAAAATTATGAACCTTCCTTAGGTTGTACAATTTCCTCCAGTAAGCTTGATAACAAAATCTGATCACTTCCAACAATTTCTTGGCAATAAAATGAGTGAAAGCAATTTATTTTGAGATTTATTCAAGTATGAGTGTCGTACACTTCCTCACAGGTTTGAAAAACAAAAAAAATTGCTTGAATAAATTACTTTTTGATCATATCCATCCACCAAGCTCGATACCATGATAAACTTCATATATATATATCATTTTGTTGGGCTGAGTTATTGATAAAAAGGTAATGATAATTATATTCAAGTAGTCTCATTATTTTCAAGGCATGGGAATATTTCTTCCACCCTCCAAAATTTTTCTTGGGCAAATCCAATGCACCTATATGGCACTAAAATTAAAAAATCAAAATCATATTTTGAAGCCATCTTTGGTTTTGGGAGGTAAAATCAAGAAGATACTGTATACACATAATATTTTCAAATTTTATCAATTACTAATGCTTTCTATCTTTCGAGAACCCATCAAGTCTCAATCTCTCTAAGTGCATGCCTTAATGGGTGAATTGAGAAAGGGGTGGGTAGACCATTGGTGCTTCACATGATGGTTTTCCCTTTACTAGGTCACTTTCTATCTACACACCCATCTCCTAAAAATATTTCTCTAAGATTTGCCTCTTCTTTTTCACCTTCCTCTAGTCATTTTTTGCCTTTATTATCCCTTACCTAGCCTAAAATCATTTTTGATGATTTACGTTACACTTTCAGCCCCATTGACCTTGTATTCTAATTGATAAAACTCATTTAGTGTCTAGGTTGGCCCTAGCTAACCTAGACTAAGACTTAATTTATTTTTGTCAATAATGATACAATGTTGATTGGGTCAACCCTATCGACTAAAATTTCAAAAAGGACTAGGGTTAGATCTATATATATTAATACTTCCATTTCATCATTTCTAAGACAAGAGAAGAAGAAGAGATATATAATGTGCATCTACTTATCCACCATTCTACTTGAGGAGCATAGCTCAGGGTTTCATACTTTCTTTGGAGATAAAAATCTTGCCATGTGGATAAGTATTTTGGATGCATTGATAGGTTATGCAGCCTAGATCTGATTTATCCTTGTCATCCTTACATACCACAATAACCTCTTGCAAAACATCTTGGTAAAGGGAGAGATTGAGTCTCAGTGGGTTTTTCTTCAAAGGTAAGTATTCCTAACTTTGTTCCTCTTTTGTAAGAGTAGATAGATAATTCATTTGCACTTCTCTCCCATATATTAAGATTGTGTATACATTGACGTAAGTATATGTCATCTATACATGTTTATTTTTTATGTTTATTACCCCAACTTTATGCCACAATATTTAGTGAGAACTATATTAGACTTTGTTTTACTTGTTATTAGTTTAGTGAATATGAAAGCATATGACCTAGTTATGATTATTGCATAGTTTTTCTTGACTGAAGGCTTTGGAACACTCTCTAGTGATATTATTATGGTAAGATATACCTTGGATAGGTCTAGTAGATCCATCTTGTTCATGAACCTAAGAATCTAATGTATCGACAATTAGAAGTGAAAGTAAGATTTATCTTCTTTGAACTAGGATTAACACACAGTCACTTCAAAATGACTCTATTCTATTTGTGCAAGTCTTCATCAACTACAAGTTACTGGATTGAATAGTTCAATATTTTATTATTCTTCATTTCCATATTAGCATACACTGTCAAACAATTCAACTTTGTCTATTAATTCTTTTTTCCAACATATAGGTTAACAAACACTATCAAAAAGATCAACCCTATTCCTTATTCTTCTTTAGCATATAAGGTTTTACAAAACTTGGTTAAACTAGTCAACCCAATTTTTAGAATTTGAATATAAAAATTAAATCATTACAACATAAATTTTTTAGTTTAAATCATCTTCAAGCTCACCAAGGGTAAATATAGTGCATTCACACAACATACCTCGAGTTTTTGAATAACCTTTTAGGAGCATGCTTATAGATCATGCTATGAATGGTCTTTATCACTTTACTAGATACTAGGATCCCTATATCCAGCTTACCCCTAATATGTTTGTTATTATCCTTAAACCCTCTATACATATTACTCCTCCCGCAATTAAGGCTAGTCTAGATCCTATTCCCCCTCTCATTTTAGATGAGTCTCTTCCTAATTTTGATTATATTTCTCCTTCAGTCAAGCCTCATCTAATCTCTCCACCATCCCTACCTCCCCTTGGAAATGGCCTACTTCCATTACTATAAGTTGTTATTTTTCCTGCCTTATGGGTTGATCAGCCATCTATAAAATTATTTAGGTTTCTAGTCATTGGACTAGAGATTATAAATTATACTATCCTTCCCTGACTTTTGATTTCACTTCCTCTATTAGTATACCCAAAAAGTCTAATAAAAAGCATATTTGTTGCTTCCACAACATAGATTATCATTCCTCTACCCATTATCACAAGCTTTGAAAATATATAGAGAACTTACATCCTACTCTTCCATAGCCTACAAACAAGGATATACCTCATCCTAAGTTATTACCAAAATATATTCTCAAATATAGAGAGGTATATTATCTATGACACCAATATAATACCTATCACACTGACCATTTTTGCATCCTCCAACATCATCTCTAGGATCACCTTATGGCCATTCTTGCATCTACTATCCCTCCTCCCATAGGTCACCCATGCAATAAGGATCCATCTTATTCCCTTGTGATTCCTTTGCATGTGGCCCCTTATTCCCCTATGGGTTCTCCACCTATGGTTCCTTCACGCTTAATCCCTCCACTTGTGGATCCTCCTTCAAATGTGGTCCCTTATCCACCAGTGGCTCCTTTATATCCCATATATTCCACTCCTATTCCTTCTCCTCAATATCCTATGCATGATGGCCCTCATGAGAATGATCCTTTAGGCATGCCTATATTTTTTGTCAAGGAGATTCAACAATAGGTATTATCCTAGCTATAGTTAGAGTTCAGCTTCACAAAGATCGATCAGATGTTATAGACAATGTTTATGGACAAATTTAATAGTATTTATAAAAACAACATGGTGTTCCTTCACTTTCTTCTTCATTTTAGACTAAATGTGTGGTCCAAGTTTATATATATCTACTTTATATCATTTAATTCTATGTCAAATTTTCATTCACTTATCTATTTTACATGGTTATTTATATTTTGCATTATACATTGTCTATGGTGTCATTTTTTTCTTTATGGTATCTTATGGATTCTTCTCATGATTACATATTTTTTCTCCATATTCATTTATTTCCATGGTTGTTTTGTTCTTTTCACCTGATTGTTTTCTACCTTATCTCTATAACACGGATAATCATTATTGTGATGTAGTTATACAAACCTTGCTTCCCTTACTACTTATTTACCATGTGATAATTTAGAAAATAAGTCATTTCATTATAATCTCATTTTACTAGTCTATCTTGGATCTCCCTTTATTCCCTTTATTTCCTTTCACAAACTAAACATACACATGGTTGAAACTTGAGGTAATATATTGGTTCATAGATAATCCTAAGTGTTTTACTCAGTCATGTCTTTAAATACTTAGCATCCTTTTAGCCAAAGACTAAGGCTAATTTATGTGTATCACTTTGTCTCTCATGATTGGTCATTCCAGGTACCTATGAAGGAGGAATCTTAAAAGCCATGAAAATTTAAAATCCAAATGATTTTAACAAAATACAATGATACAAAAGGAAACATTTAAAATTTCAAAATTCAAATCACACTAAAAGACATGATTCAAGACACATCTCCTTTCTCTAATCGAAGATCAAAATCCATATCTAGATTCATAATAGAGTCAAGATCCATTGGGGTGAGGTAGGCTAGTAGATTGAAAAAAGAGAGATAAGAAATCTTTTAGTGCTACCTACTTTCTCACACAATTACCCAATCTTCATAGTGGACTGATGACTTTGTAAGAGGTCCTAAAGAACAAGGAACACATTATGGGAAGGTAGGTCTATTTTCTTTTCCTTGTTCAAACAAGCAACATGAGTCGATCTTAGTATCTCACTTATTTTAATATATAAATTTATGATTATTGTGAATAGGTATCCTTTGTATATTGATGGTCATTATTAGTGTCTTCTCTATGTCCTTAGTGTTCCTCATATTTCCTAAGGTTTTCCCATAGATGCATACATTGTGTTCTTTACATTCCCTCTTTCATTTATAATAATCCTAATATTTTCCCTTGAGAAATATTGTTTTGTTATCTAATCACTCCCCCTTAGGGATTCAATTTATGAGTTACAGTGTAAGACTATGGATAGGACAAGGGCTTCCTCACAAATTACCATTCTAAACATTCCTCTTAACATATTTTTTATCAGTTATTTCCACCTCATTGGTGTTCCATTTGTGAGTTGTAGTGTAAGACCATGGATAGGACTAAGACTTCCGTACAAAACTTCTAATATCCAAGTCACAATGAAATAACATGTGTCAAATTTGAGAAAAGTAGTGGTTGATCACGAGTTATGCATCATTGACATGCTTCCCATCCTGATATAGTATGTTTTATGATTACTTCATTGATATATCATTTTTATCTTCTTATTTTTTGATACATGTAAGAATACAATCATTTTTCTTAAGTTTTTCATACTTCTTAGCTTGAATTAGTGTGATCAATTTAAGTTCATTTTTCCAATTTTGTTTCTCTTTTATACTTCCCAACGTGATTCAATATGATTGATTTACTTAATTGTTTTGTTTTTATGCCATTTGGTTTTCTTATGCCTTTCATTTTATTACATTATTTTCATACTTCCCAATATGATATAGTGTGATTTTACTTGTTTTGTTTTACTTGAGATAATAAGTGAGATACTAAAACATTTTGTCATCTCATTTTAGCATTTTTGGTTTATTATATTTAGTTGTCTTTTGTTATTACACATTTCCCATCGTGATATAGTATGTAGTACATTTTTTTTGATTACTTATACTTTTCCAAGTCATTTTTGCCTTTTTATTTTTATCCATGTGTGTGTATCACATAATGCTAGAAAATAATAAACTCCATATATATTTCCCATAACATATATAATAAAATATAAATACATGTGATAAAAAGAAATATATCCATGCATCAACATCCACAACCAAATACAACCTCATGAGATCAAATCCATCTAACAAAATAAATATCTATATACATATCATGTGTTTTGTATAGTAAAAAATACAAAATTCATAGCTCCATCTATACGGTTGGGTTCCATCATGTCTATATTGTGGCCTAACCACACTTCCCATAGATGCTTAGGATTATACACTTTGAATGATACATTATAATGAGGTAGTTTGATATCTCAATCCTATCACTTGTCTTTGTAAGTTAGCCACCTAGGCCTGCACCTCTCCAAGTTGAACCATAGTAGACATATGTGCTACTCTCTCATGATCCAAGGCTACCAATCTTATGCCTCTCTTGATCCCACCCCTACTAGAGGATCCAAGCCATCCCTATGTGTCTAAAACTACCTTTCAACCTTCTCCACCAATTTAAACCAACCTATCTATGCTGGGGCAGATGATACCATAGGATCATCCAGTGTGGTGGGGTCATATGGTGTTAGTACCCCATCTAAAATATCATGGTATATAACCATAACCAAGGATCCCCATTTGAACTAATTTATCATTGGATATACAAAACCAAAACTAGATAGATATTAAATCACATATATATCTCAAAATCTATCTATATATTATAATCACGCGCAACTATTATTCTATATCAAAGTTTAAAATTATAATATTTCTCACTAGTTCTAATGTCACCAACCACCATATCTCCATCTACTCATCCCCTAAGCATCTTATTTATGGATCACATACCCACCAATACAAGGCTATGAATCACCAATCATGCATGGCATGACTCTATCTTGAGAGTTGTTTCTATCAACCAGCTCTATCTTAGAATAGTTATTGGGTCATCCTACACTATCAACCTCACCTATGCTTTCTTTCACTGATGATGCCTCCATATATGGTTAGAGAAGGTGTTTTTTTTTAATCTTACTATAGTTCCTACTAAATTTATGCATCCACATTTATGTCATCCCTCCCCTAACCTCTTACTACTTTGCTCAACTAGTATATGGTTTTATATGTCATAGCATGATCACAAGTCTCTCAACTAATAATCCTCCTCCTCTTCTCCCCCTTGGCTTGTCTATGCATCTCTACCCACCAGGTATAGTGTCCCATGATCTATACCCATGCCAACCCTATCACCATGGTAAACCAACTAAGCCAAACAATATAAATGTACATGTAAGGTTGCTACATGGTCTTCCCTCATGTGATAGTCTATAAATTTGGCACATGGGGTATAGATCATGCTACCTAGTCCTACCATCATATTATCACTAGAGGTAACCTATCATCCACCACATGGGGAAACCCAGATGGTTAATACATAGGAAACCTCTTATATATATAGTCACTCAATCAAAGAACATGCAAGATGACATTGGTATTATATTTCTATAGGCTAGATATTTTATTCTATCAAGTTTGTTACTTTGAGATAATTATTTAATAATTATGTTTTCATGGAATATATTTACTATCCTCTTAAGACTTATTATTTTGGGGCTTATCCTATCTATTTTTATCAGTCTTCTTGATGTGTATGAATTCTTTTAGACTTATCTTTATTAGAGAAATTATTTTATACATTTCATCTGAAACAATTCCTCTAATGGAATTGGTCTGTAGGATTTTTTGCCACAAGCATTTTTCCCAATGTAATTGACATTGCCTTTAGCCCCTTTGAACCTACCCTTTGGCCTTTACGATGTAGATCCTTTGGGACTTTTGTCATGGATAAATGCCCTATGAAGTGGACCCTTTAGATTATTTCCAAATTACCCTTTAATATTTTGGAATTGCCCTTCGAGACTTTTGAAGTGCCCTTTTTTCCTTGCCAACCCACCCTTCAGGCTTTGTGAAAAGTGTCCTTTGGCCTTTTGTTGCAACCTTTTTACCCAATAGAATTCCTTTAGGACTTTTGTAACTGCCCTTTAGCTTCTTCTCACATTTCTTTTGGGACTTTTGTCCTGCACTATTCCTTCAAGACTTTTATCCTGCACCTTAGCCTTTTCCTTTAGACATTTTATCTGAGACACTTTATCTAAGACAAACGTACCCTTCAAACATTTTATTTGAGAGAAAAAACCCTTTGAGAGAATTGTTTTAGATATTTTTTTCAAAGCAATTCCCCTGATGGAATTCCTTAGGGACTTTTGAAAGGACCCTTTGCCTTCAACTTACCCTTCAAAAGTGCCCTTTGGGCCTTTTGAAAAAGACCCTTTAGCCTTTTTAAAAGTCCCCTTAGGGACTTTTGTAATGGCATTTTTACCTATGAGCCTATCCTTCAAGACTTTTATCCTAGACCATTTACTTTATGCTTTGTGTTTTAGATATTTTGTCTAATATAAAACTTCCAAAATAATTTTTACAAAAGACACATGCCCTTTGGAACTCCTGAGCCTACCCTTCGGGCATTTTGAAAGTGACCTTTGGCATATTTTAAGTGGCCACTTACCCTTCAGTATTTTATCCTAGACCCTTTTCCCTTCATCCAAATTCCTTTGGGACTTTTATTTCAGGCATCTTTCCCTATAAATAATTCCTTTAGACATTTTATTTGAGAGAAAAGAACCCTTTAAGAGAATTTTTGAGAACATTTTGTCCAAAAAAATTCCCCTGCATAAGTCTTGAAACAATTTCCCTGCATAATTACCCCAAAAGAAATGCCACACTGCCAAGTGACATCTTTGGTTAGAGAGCATTTAATTATGCCTTGATCCTAATTTAATATTTTAGCCTAGGCAAATTGTTTTTTGTTAAATACTAAGAACTTAAGCAAAAAATCATTCATGTAGGGTTATTTATATATATGTTTCCCAAAGTATTGTGATAAGTCTTATTTTCATTTATACTTGTAGGAGCAAGGAGTTCTAAGAAAAGACACATGTCAAGTTGATGAGATTAAATTTGATAGTCATAAAAATGTCATTTGATGATCATGAGGATGTCATTTGCCCATTGTATGAATGCAAAATTTAACATTGATAATGTGTTTAACTTCCAAGACTAAATTTGATAGTCATGTAGACATCATTCGACAATCACTAGGATGTTAGTTGATAGTCATGAAAATATCAAATTTAACCTCATAAATGGATTGATTTATAAAATTAAATTGTATAGTCATGTAGCTGTCATTTGATGATCATGTGAACATCAAATTCAATCTCTTAAAGTATCTGTCTAGATTCAAAATAAGATCCTACGACATGCAATACTTGGGCCCATTTTATTGAATGACATGAGAGTGAGTTGAAATGTCAAAGATACATAAGATTGATAAGTGTCACCATCATGGGAGCCTAATACATAGATCTAATGACCCATGGGAAGAAGCAGGCAGCCTAGTACATAGAACTCAGAATCCCTGAGTGAATGCCAAGTGGCACACATATAAAGTAGAGAAAAATAAGACATGATAAGTGTCAATATCATAGTATTAAATAAGTCAAAGCACTAAAATCCAACAAACCACATTAAACCAATACAAGAAAATGGATGGTGCGAGATCAACATGGAATTTTTCAAAGGTTCCATAACTAACAAAGAGCTATGAAGTGGTGTAAAAGAATTTGAAGCACATAGAGGCCCCGCAAAGATACCAAGTGGAACACTCTCATTCCATCATTTAAAAAATAAATGGTATGATTCCCAAGTAGACTTCTCAAAGATTTTGGATTCAATCAGGTGTTGACACACCATATTTTGGAAACTACCTGGGCATTATGGGTAGAATACTTAGATCTTTAGATACTTAAACTATATTTATCAGTAGATATTGGGTCTCAAAATTAAGACAAGGATTATTAACATGAATGTTTTAAAACATTGAATATAAAAGTGAGGAACTGATAATAGAATGAGAGAAGGCTATAGTTACATGTCATCTTAAAGAACATTAGAAAATACTGCATGTCTGTGTTTTTTTTGAAGATAGACAAAATGAAAGATCAACAGGTTATTTTTACAACCTATAAAAAGAGGCATGTATAGTTTTGGTAAATGTTACATCTATTTTTGAAGTTTGCATACAATTCAAGTTATAATTATAATAATTTCCACTTTCTTTATAATCATACACATGTTGCATAGCTTTGGCAAAGGCTAAATTAAATGGATAATTGTAAATAGACTCGTATATGATTTTAGACCACAATTAGAACTACATGTTCTAACTATCACATGTAATGACCTTGCATGAAATTAGAGGATGAGGTGACCCCTTCCCCAAGTCTATAAAAATAATTGTAATCCAACTTGGATTTTGGGTCAAATAATTTTAAATACAAGAGGAACATCAGTTTTGATCTCTAGCAAATATTTTTGTGTATTTTCCTTCCAATTTATGTGTAATTAAGTTGTTACTTTCATTGGTTGCATGTTTCAATAATCTTTAGTGTGCAAAAGTTGTGAATATATTCTTGAATGTTTTGATTGATATACTAATTTGTAGATGTGCAAAACTACTTAAGGATTGGTAAATATATTAGTTAAGATAGTCAATTTCAAATTAATTCATAATTTTGATTGTGTACGAGTGCTTTATTAGATTTAGTTTTCTATGTGTATACAACACTACCTCAGATAATTCACTAGCCTAAATCATAATCTTATGATTAAGGGTGTGCAACAACTACCCTTAAAGAAGAAACCTTTGTCTAAGGCTTTGAATTTTTTTCATCATTATTTCCTTAGAGTTCTTAGCCATGTTTGACTCTTTATGCATGCAATTGCTACTAGAAACATGTATAGGTTTTGAGAGAAATTATCCTTTTAGAAACCAATGAAGGAAGTAGTTTATGAAAACCATAGAAGCTTCCTTTTTTGCCTTACCCTTTCCTCTTCTTTTTTTGAGTTTGTTTTGAGATCTACCCACTCTAGATTAGAAACCATCCACCTAGCCAACTCATGTAGAGATTAACTACCCCTATTAGAACCACACCTCCATCTAAAAACCTTTTCAACAACCTACATGCCCTACCTTCTATTCCATCAACAATTTAAAATAGATTGCATACCTATAACTCATGCCCTGGAGTGGATTTTATCTCCATTGAGATCCTAAAATATTAGAGGCTACCTCATTATGGCTATGGTGTGCATAAAACCTATACCAATGTTTTAAATAGAACTAGAAGGAGGGATAACACCTTTGATAGTAGTTCTTATCCTTTGTGTAGAGTTGCACTAGAGTCACCCAAGAGAGTGACCAGATCTAATTCCTAGGCTAATTTACCAGTATCACCCTTGACAAATCATAGGAGTCTTATAACTATGCTAATAACCCTAGTCCAGAACAATCCTCCTCTAATAGGGAACCCCTTACTTGTAGGGAACTCTTGACTTGTTAATTAATCAATAGCTTATCAATAGCCTTGGTTAGTTGGATCTATTATCACCATCTCAAGAGATGTGCATGATTTGCCTTACAATCCCAAAAAGTACTTGCCATCATTTTCTCCTTAAGAGCAAGGATAATAGAGGAACATATCAAATCAATTAAAGTTTCTCTAAGATTAATGAATGTCATAAATGAGGATATTGCATGTGGATTATTCCATTTTACTTTGATGGATGTTGCTTATGATTGTTATTTAAATCTAATAGAAAATTCCATAACTTCTTTGGATGAATGTCAAATAGCTTTTCGTGCATAGTTTGGATAGGTCACCAATCCTAGTTTAGTATACTAGTACTTCACCAGCATGAAGAAGGAACCTAATGATCCAATCCATGATTTAAACTCAATATGGTAGAATATGTATAATTGGTTGACCTCAAGATATAAACTAGAGGTAGCACTAGAAATAGAGATGTACAAGAATGCCTTAGACCCTATCACTTCTATGTTCTTGAGAAGAGAAATTATGACTAACACTTTGGCATTAGGATTTGAAGAGGTTATCACCATAGATATATATTTCAATCCTCAAACACCTAGAGTACCTAATGTCAACAACACTTTTTTACTAATAAATCTAGTTCCACGTGCAAGATAGAATGCCTTGACATTCAATCATAACCAGTTATATACGCTACCCCCATTAACATAGAAAACACAATAGAACTTTAGCTACTTGAGGAATCATGCAATAGGCAATGGTTATTAGTAGAAATAACAAGTAGCTATACTTCCCACTACTATTTTTCAAGGTATAGATTCCACAAAGGCATAACTAGATTGTATTTAGAAGATGGCTCAAAAGTTGAGCAATGATTTCTTAAACATGTAAAGGAAGATGGGTAATATAAATAGCCCAACCAACAATCATAACATAAGGTTTTAGAGATATAATAGACTATTTAATAGGCATGAATAACCTAACAAGCTTCCAAAGATCAACATAGCAAAAATGGCTCTTCCTAATTGGTACATAATTCATAATACTTCCAAGTATGGTGAGCTCAACTACATTGAATTTTTTGTAGCATTCAAAATTTTCTAGAATGAGGTGCTTAGACAACATCATATGCATAACCCACTTGACAATAATTTAGATCTTGGCTCTTCTAGAACTACCATGTTCTTTGAAACTCATGAGTTTCCAGTTACAAGTGAAGATGATAATGAACCAGAAGATAACATGGATGAAGTTCATGTTGTCTAGTAGTTTTAGAGAGGTGTATATAATCTAAGTAATAAACAACCCCTAAAAAAATCAACTCCTCCAAATACCATGATAATTCTTCCAAACCCTAAAGCAGATAATAATCCACCCCCTTCAAAGGGGAATGATAAGTAATAGAACAAGGAAGAACCAAGTAAAGAAGGATACAACATTATTGAGGATGTGAAAAAGATCAAGGCAAATATAAATCTCCATAAGTTAGCTCAAATCACTAAACAAAAGGAGTTGCTCTATAAGTACATCACTAGTAAGGTGTCTATGGAAAAAGTGAAAGCATCCATAGATAAATAAAAAGCATCTAACACTAACATCATCTACAAGAGCAAGCCAAAAGTTCCACCCTTTCTATTGACCATCCAAGATTTTAGTAAGAATATTGATAACTCTTTAGTTGATTTTATAGATTTTAAAACTATCATTCCTACATCTATATTTCAAAATTTTGGTTTGATCCCAAGCCCTTCAAATAAAATAATTTCTCAATTAGACAAAATAGTGGTCCCAGTAGTTGTAGAATTGAATAATGTACACATTCAAGTAGCATTTAAGCCAAGACTCTAAAAGACCATCGATATTATAATGATGGATATACCTAAAGGATATAGTCTGCTATTGATTAGGGAGTGATCCAAAACACTCAATGAATATCTCTCTATAGACTTTTCTCATATATGGCTACCATAGAGAGGAGTTACAAATCAAATCAGAATTGATAGAGAGCCAAAAATGAAGTATCCCATTACAAAGTAAAATGTTAATAAATAAGAGGTAAATTATGACTTGACCAACCTTAATATTTACATTTTTAGTACTTAGAATCAAGTACAAAATCTAGAACTTGAAGGTTCCAATCAGTGGTGGACTCTACACTTTGATGGTGCTAGATCCAAGCAAGGATCAGGTATGGGAATTGAGTTGAATGACCCATAAGGTAAATTCTTTTTTGATAGTAAATAGATTGAAATTTCCATGTACTAACAATAGAGTTGAGTATGAAGCTCTAAATCTAGGACTTTAGTTTGTACTCAAGAATAATGTCAAGCAAATATCAGTATTTGGTGACTCAAAGTTGTTAGTCAAAAAAATAGAAATAAGTACCAATGCAACATATCCGTATTCAACCTAATACACATAAGAGCTACCTTTCAAGGTGCCATAGATCATGATTTTAAAGGATTGACAAGAAAGTGCATAATCATCTACATGGATGGTCTTACAGTATTTTCAAAAAACTAGAAGGACCACATAAGTCACCTACTGTCCATATTTGAGAGATGTAGAAGGTTTGATATTTCACTAAACCTAAAGAAGAGAATATTTAGAGTGATTGAAGGCAAGATTTTGGGGCACATCATTACCATGAATGGGATCACTATTGACACTAAAATAATTTAGGTTGTTTTAAAGATTTAGCCACCAAACAACAATAAAGAGCTTAAATCATTCTTTGGAAAGATTAACTTTGTGAGGAAGTTCATATCAGGATTTGTAGAGATCACCAAACCTTTGAATGCCATGATCAAGTAGGATTCCAAGACAGAATAGATAGATGAATCCCAAAATTCCTTCCAAGACATTAAGGATGCAATATTATAGGCTTTAGTGCTGATCAATCTAGATTTTATGAAATATTTTTATTTATACTCTTTTGCTTCAGAGCATTCAATTGTTGTTGTCATCATGTAGAAGAAAGATAAGACTGAGTATCAAATCACATTCATGAGCATAAATCTAAAGGATGTAGAACTCAGGTATTCTATGATTGACAAATAAATTTTTGCCCTTGTCAAATCAGTGATAACATTTTGGCACTACATCTTGAGGAATAAATTAATTATCATCATGCCTAATCCTACTATCAAGCTCAACCTATCACATAACAAGATAGGCAAATGGATGGCCAAGCTATAAGAATTTGACATAGATATCAATCTTGAAAATATCATTTGAGTGAAAGACATTGTTTAGCTAATGACTAAACTAGATTTGCATATCATAATTGAAGAGGTATGTGAGGCTCAAGTATCTAAAGGAGAATGGTACACTAACATAATATGGTATTTAATTATAATAACTTGTCCCCCTAAACTCAATAGAGATAGTAAGAGAACTTTAAGGCTCAAATCTACTCATTACATGATTAAAAAGGAAGTCCTCTACACAAAAGAGATTATGAAGGTATTTATCTTACATGTATATCTACAGAAGAATCTAGAGAAATCTTAGAGAACTTGCATCAAAAGATAGGTAGTGGTCATCCTTCATAGAATGCCATATCCCATAAGATCTTAAGAATGGGCTATTATTGGCCAATAGTTTTCAAATATGCTCACGCTCATGTGATAACATGCCATGAATGCCAAGCTTTAACCAAGAGAGTACACACAACAATGCCTTTATAGCCAATAATTGAAGGATGACCATTTACCTAGTGGGGTTTAGACTTCGTTAGTGTCATCAACCCAAATTCCTCAGTAGGCCATAAGTTTTTGCTTACTTATACATATTATTACACCAGATGGATTGAGACCACATCTATAAATAATTATAAAACATAAGATGTGATTCACTTTTTGGAGGAACACATAATAATTAGATTTGGCATGCCCATTTATTTCATTTGTGATAATGGAATAGCTTTCATATCATCAAAATTTACTAAATAAGCACACAATAACTGGATCATTATCAAGTTAGATTCTAACCATTACCCTTAGGGAAATGGACTAGTAGAATCAATAAACAAAAGTATGATTGATGCAATTAAGAAGTCATTTGGAGACAAGCCTAGGTATTGGCATAATCTATTGAATTATGCTCTTTGGGTAGATCACACTAAACACAAGTAGGCCCTTAAAGCTTCACACTACCTACTGGTGTATGGATGCAAGCTTATGTTCCCAATTATGTTGAAGCTACTCACTTATTATATTATGCAGGACTACATAGAACTGAATGATAAAGTAGAATCAAGATTGTTGGACATAATCAAAATGGAAGATTCAAGGACTTAAGCCTTATAAACATTCAACAAACACCAAGACATGGTCAAGAGGTGATTTGATAAGATAGCAAAGGTCAAAGCATTTTGGATTTCAGATCTACTGTTACTTTGGGATAAAGCCCATGAGAAGAAAGGATAACATGACAAGTTTACCCCATTATAGATTAGACCATACCAGATTTTAAAGATCATAGGAAATAATGCATTTCATTTGAAGTACCTCCAAGGAAACAAGATTACATATCCAGTCAATGAATAGTTCCTAAAACACTACTTCAGGGTTGTATTGTCAGCTGATGTTACTAAGTAATGAGGGATAGATAATATATCTATAAGATTAAATTAAATTTCCTACTTTCCTAAAACAATTCCTTACTTTCATAGATCATATTTTATTATTTCATGGACTAGTTTCCTACTTTCTATATTAATCTTTCGTACTTTCAATCCTTTGCTTTCATATATTAGATTTCTTATTTTCTAGATTAGATTTTCATGCTTTCTTAGTTTAGTTTCTTGCTTTCTTATATTAGTTGTTCTTTGATTTCTTTGATGATCATAATTTTTTTTGCTTTGACTATAACCAAGTTAAAATCTAAACCAATTGAGCTTATGACTTGTGAAAAAGGGGAAAATTAAAATATTGACACTTTGGGACTAGTTTACAGATTGGGTGTATTTATGTGTTTTTGGGTCTTTAAGATGAAGGTAGGTAATCATGAATTATTCTAAATGATGTCACAATTTAATACTTTTACTAGGCATGTGAAATTTGCTCTCAGAGTAGTTCATACAAATTTAGAAAGTTTTCTTTTTTTATTGGATCAAATGCACTTATCACATTGAATATCTATTGGAAATGATAATTATAGGAAGAGATGTGGCTGACAGGGGTGTTCTAGTAATTATTTGTTTTATAATTATACCAACTCATTAGGGTTATAGATGTTCTCTTTTTCCATTCAAGATTAAAATAAAATATAAAGATAATTAGAAGGCTCACATGATGAAATAAGGTCAATATACCACACATAATGGTAAAAAAAGTAATGGAGTGAGAAGATAAGGAGCCCAATGTATCTCTATCAGGGATATGGATTCCTAGATGGAAGCAGAGAAATACCTGAGCTTACCTTATTTCAAGCTTCAATAGATACTAAAATGAAACCTACATCCCCATCAAAGTCTTTGAGAAAATCATCATAGAAAAGATTAGATAAACTACACAATTTGACACATAGAGATCCAATAAATTAGAAGGCAAGTATGTTGTGTGAATCTACATAGGAGTTTATTTCATGTTTTTGATTAAGCATTCTTTTATGACACATTTCATGATTAATGTAGGATTATAAACCAGAGTTTTGGGTTCTTGAATACTCAAAAGTATTCCCCTTGTAAGTCACCATTTGTTGTACCCAACACCCCCTTTTTTCCATAGGAAATGGGGACCTACTTTTTTAAAATTATTGTCTTAATTTTGAGCCCCCTCTTCTATGTGTTTATGAAAATTCTAGGAAAGATCCTAATTTTGCCTTTCATACTTTAACAAGATGGCTTTAGTATTATGTTTTCATAGGCTAGATCTTTTGTTCTATCAAGTTTTCTACTTTGAGCTAATTATTTCAAACTTATGTTTTCATAGACTATCTTTGCTATCCTCTTGGGTATTATTGCTTTGGGGATTATCCTATCTCTCGTTATTAGGATTATTTCCATGTATGAATTATTGAGAACTTATCTTTATTAGATAAATTATTGTGGACATTTCATTCAAAATAGTTCCTCTGATGGAATTAGTTTGCAGGGTTTTTTGCCATGAGCATTTTTCCTGATGTAATTGACATTGCCTTTTGCCCCTTTGAACCTATGCTTCAACCTTTTTGAGATTATAATTTGGCCTTTACAAAGTAAATACTTCATGATTTTTGTCATGGATAGATGCCCTATGAAGTGGATCCTTTAGATTGTTTCCAAATAACCCTTCATAATTTTAGAATTGCCCTTAAAGACTTTTGAAGTGCCCTTTTTGCCTTACCAACCCACCCTTTGGGATTTGTGCAAAGTGTCCTTTAGCATATTGTTGCAACCTTTTTTATTGACATAATTAATTCAAGACTTTTGTAATTGACTTTTATCCCCTTTCCACATTTCATTTGTGACCTTTGCCCTTCACTATTCCTTTGAGAATTTTGTCCTGTACCTTAGCCTTTTCCTTTAGACATTTTATCTAAGAAACTTTCTCTAAGCCAAACGTACCCTTAGGACATTTTTTCTAAGAGAAATAAACCTTTGATAGAATTATTGTAGATATTTTATTTGAAGTAATTCCCCCAATGGAATTCCTTTAGGACTTTTGAAAGGACCCTTTTCCTTTGACTTACCTTTCAGAAGTTCCCTTCATGTTACATCATGTTTTCCTCTGCCAAGTTTTAGTTTGATGAACTATTGTCCCTTTGGCATACATTTCATTATGACACATTGGATATGTTATTAGAGATGAGGCTCAAACACTAGGAACTAATGAATCCATTAACATTTTTGTATCTTCTATTTATCAAAAAAAGAGAATTTGGAAAAAACATGTGGTACATTGAGTGAGTACCCTAAGATCAATCGTAACCCCTTAGAGTTATTAAAGGGTGGGTTTATCGAGTGTCTCATTGGTGATGGTTTTATAAGGTGTATGGTTAGGAGATTAGATATCTTGTTGTTGAGTGTGAACAAGAGTTTCCTATCATATTTTTGATCTTTTTATTAAACACCTTGAGTATGACTACATCTTTCTTGGTAATCGAATCACCATGACCATTTTCATTTATGTTTGAAAATCATGGAGTGATTATCATTTCAATATATATGCTTTCATTTTATGTCTTATTACACTTTAGGACTTTCAAAAAAAAACCCTTCAGTCTTTTTGAAAGTCCCCTTTGGGACTTTTGTAATGGATTTTTACCGTACGAGCCTATCCTTCAAGAATTTTATCCCAAACCATTTCCTTTGCACTTTGTATTTCAAAAAATTTATCCAACACAAAAGTCCCAAAATAATTCCCCCAAAAGATACATGCCCTTTGGACCTCTTGAGCCTACCCTTCGATAATTTTGAAAGTGCGCTTCAACATTTTTGAAGTGGCCACTTACCCTTCAGGATTTTATCTTAGGACCTTTTCCCTTCAGCCAAATTCCTTTGGGACTTTTGTTTTGGGCATCTTTCCATACATCCAATTCCTTTAGACATTTTATCTAAGATAGAAGAACCCTTCAATAAATTTTTTTTAGATATTTGTTTGAAATAATTTCCTCTTCATAAGTCCCAAAATAATTTCCCTGCATAATTACCCCAAAATAAATGCCAGTCTACCAAGTGGCATCTTTACTTAGAGAGAATTTCATTATGTCTTGATCCTAATTTAATAATTCAGCCTAGGGAAATCATATTTTGTTAAATACTAATACCTTAGGCTAAAAAACATTCATGCAAGGTTGTTTATATATATGTTTCCCAAAGTATTGTGTTAAGTCTTCTTTTCATTTGTACTTACAAGAATAGGGAGTTCTGAGAAAAGACATGTGTCAAGTTGATGATATTCAATTTAAAAATCATGTAGATGTCATTTGATGGTCATGAGGATGTCAATTTATGTTCATACAAACATCAAATTTAACATCGACAATGTGTTTAACTTTTGAGACTAAATTTAACATTTACATAGATATCATTCAATGGTCATGAGGATGTCAGTTAATGGTTGTGAAAATGTCAAATTTAACCTCAATAATGGACTAATTTATGGAATTAAATTTGACATTCATGCGGGTATCATTTTATGATCATGAGGACATCATTTTATAGGCACCTAGACATTAAATTTAATCTTGTGAAGTATCCATTTGGATTCAAACCAAGATCCTATGGCACGCATTGCTCAGGACTATTTGATCAAATGACATGAGAGTGAGTTGAACTAGCAAAGCTTCATGATATTGAAAAGTGTCACCATTGTGGGAGCTTAATACATATATCCAATGACCCAAGGGAAGAAGTAGGTAGCCTGGTGCACAGAACTCAAAAGACTTGAGTGACTAACAAGTGGCACATATATGAAGGAGAGAAAAATAAGACATAACAAGTGTCAAGCTAATGGGAGTCAATAAGTCAAAGCAATAAAATCCAATGAATTATGTTAAACCAATACAAGCACATGGATGATGCGAGATCAACACAGACTTTTTTAAAGGTCCTGAAACTAGCGAAGAGCTACCAAGTGGCATAAAAGTGTTTGAAGCACACAGAGGCCCCATAGAGCTGGCAAGTAGCACACTCACATTTCATCATGTAAAAGATCAATGGTGAGAGTCCCAGGTGGAATTTTCAGAGATTCTAGACTTAATCAAGTGTTGACACATGTCACATTTCAAAAGTTAGCTGGCTATTATGGGCAAAATACTTAGATCTTTGGATACTCAAACTATATTTATCAGTAGATATTGTGTCTCACAATTAAGGCAAGGAGTATGAACATGTATGTTTTAAAATGAAAAATATAAAAGTGAGGAACTGGTAATAGAATGAGAGAAGGCTAAAATTACATGGTATATTAAAGAGCATTAGAAAGTGTTGCATGTTTGTGTTTTTTTTAAGATGACCAATATGAAAGATCAATAGGTTGTTTTCAAAACCTAAAAAAAGAGGTATGTATAATTTTGGTAAATGGTGCATCTATTTTTGAAGTTTGCATATATTTAGAGTTATAATTATAAGAATTGTCACTATCTTTATAAACATTCACATGTTGCATAGCTTTGGCAAAGTCTAAATTAAATGGATAACTACAAATAGGATCTTATATGATTTTATACCAAATTTAGAACTACATGTTCTGACTATCACATGTAATGACCTTGCATGAACATGGAGGATGAGGTGACCCCTTTCCTAGAGTCTATAAAAACAATTGTAATCCAACTTGGATTTTGGGTCAGAGAATTTTTAATATAGGATCATGATCAGTTTTGATCATTAGTGAATGTGTTTGTTTATTTTCTTTCCAATTATTGTGAAACTAAGTTTTTATTTTCATTGGTTGCATTTTTAATAATCTTTAGTGTGCAAAAGCTATGAATAGATTATTGATTATTTTGATTGATATATTGATATGTAGGTGTGAAATAACTACTTAAGGATTGGTAAATATATTGGTTAAGATATTCAAGTTCAAATTGATTCATAATTATGATTATGTATGAGTGCTTTCTTAGATGTAGTTTTTTTTGTGTGTGTAATAGCTACCTCAGATACTTCAATAGCTCAAGCCATAATCTTCTGATTAAGGATGTGCAATAACTAACCTAAAAGAAGAAACCTTATTTGAGGATTTTAATTTTATATATCATTATTTCCTTAAAATTATTATCCATTTCTGACTGTATGTGTTCAATTATTGCTTGCAACAGGTATAGGTTTTGAGAGCACTTGTCCTTTTAGAAACTAGCTAGGGGAGTAGTTCTTGAAAACCATAGAAGATACCTTTTCTGCCTTACCCTTCCCTTTTTTTTTGAGTTTATTTTGAGATCTACCCACTCTATATTAGAAACCATCCAACCATCCAACTAACATAGAGATTCAATACCCCTATTAGAACCACACCTCCATCCAAAAATCTTGTTAACAACCTGCATGCCCTACCCACAATTCCATCAAAATAGGTTTAAATGGACTGCATACCTACAACTCATGCCTTGGAGTGGATTTTATCTCCATTGAGATCCTAAAATGTTAGAGGCTACTTCGTTATAACTATGGTGTGTATAAAAATTTCACCAACAGAATCCATCCTTAAGATGGTATGTGGAAATGCTTATGTCTTCTATAATAACTTGTTTTGTAAGAGTTGTGAGAAATGGATTAACTGAAGTGGAAATAAGGTCATTTGGGTTGATATATTTGGATTTGTGTGGATTTAACACTATTTCCTTATTCTTCTTTATAATGAATTCAGAACTAGGATAATAGTTATAATTACGAAATTTAGACTCTAGATGTATGCAATACTAGTAAGGCTATAAATTAGTAGGAATGATGACTTCAATCCCATTGTGGGGGAAATTAAGACACTGATGCAAATTAGATGGGATAGCCTATACTTCATGGATATAAGGATGACCAAGAAGTATGTTATAAGGCAACTCAATATCCATAATATGTAATAAGGTATGATGGGACACAAAACCAATAATGATTGGTAAATAAATAGTACTGGAAGATTCCATTTCAATGTTATTTTAAGCCTTTATGGTGATCATCTCTAGTTGAATATCATTCATAGTATAACCTAATCATTGTACTAGGTTTAGAGACACTATGTTCAGCCCAGAACCATTGTCTATAATAACCCACTTGACTTTATGGTTTTCAATGATGACCTCAATATACAAGGGGTTATTATGGATAGGACCAAGAGTGGATGTGTCCTTTTGATCAAATGTGACCTATTGAAATGAATATAAATTCCCTATAATTTTTTTTAATTATTCATGGTTAATGTCTTGGGGAACAATGGATTGTTGAACAAGATCATTCAAAATAGTTCTTTAGACTTCAAACTACACAAAAAATCTAAAATAGAAATTTGTGTATGGGTTTACTCAATTGGTCTGAGATACTATAATGCTTTTAAACAGTTATCCAAGATAGTTTAGCCTTAGTTGGTACAGTGTTCAACTTTGGATCCAAAGGCATAATGATCACATTGGGTTTAGTGGTAGAAGAGGGTGAAGGGCCCTAAAGAGTAACTCACAAGTGTCTAGTTGTGATTTCACAATTTTGAGGTGGTAGTGAGCCATTATAATAAAAACACAATGTCAAAGGGCCTTGGATGGTGACTCATGGGTATCTAGTTGTGTTGGTGCAATTTTAAATTGGTGAGGATCCATTATAATTAAAAGAAGGGGGTTTAGAAATAACAACCCACAAAAATCAAGGTGCCTATACTCAACAGGGCATTACTTGAGGGATAGGGTGTTGACCCTATAATAATGGATCTATTACTTTGAGAAGAATGGGATACCTCATGAGATTTGATAGTGATAGTGGAAATATGGTTTGTAGAGATACACCCCACAGTATTATTATAATCATAATGTATGTTGTTATAACCTAGGTTATTTACATGGGTATTATGATCCTGATTATGATCATGATGATTAAAATTTTGGCCTTGCTTTTTTATTTTTTCATTAATGCTTTCCTTGGTTCTAATTGTTTCTTATTGGTTTTTTTATTATGTCTAGGAAATGGATCTTTATAGATACCCATATCCTGATTAGTGTTTTATGAGGCAAGTTTAATCTCAACTTTATTGCTTTCAATAAAATATTCAATGAGATGTCACAATTGAACACATCGATAAGAAACATGAACTATAACATGATAGAATTTAAAAAATTCATCTTCTTGATACTAATCTGGTTTAGGTTGATATTTAAGAAATGGCCTTGTTATAGGCCACACAATCAAACTAGTTGCTACAATATTTTGGAACATTGCTTCAATAGGCTCTCCTAGTTTTCTAAAGACTCTATATTTGTTATTGAACAAACTTTATGGAGGGATTCTTTTCAAAGTGGTTGGTGGATTAGGTAGAGCTAATTGCATATTTAGAGCTGGTAGAGCCTACACTATTTGTAAATGTCTTGAGTTAGTGACTCTATTTTCGGCCATGTTTTTGCTCTTTTTGAATCCCTTAAGTTTATATGTTGTGATAGTTTGGATAGGTGATTGGGTCTGATTTGAAATTTGACCTTGTGAAAAAATATTGACAAGGCCTTTAGTGATAAGTGCCTTCTCAATGTGCACACCCTTTTCTATAATTTATTTAAATGTTTTTGCACAATCATGTTGTAGATTGTGCACCACTTCAGGGTGTAAATTCTATGAAAAAATATCTATAAACTATTTGTCTAATAAATTATGTTGAAAGCATTCATCCAATGCTCTCCATCACTGTAGATATGCTATGAAACTTTCTTCATCTTGTTGTTTGTATTTGCACAAGTCAACCACAGTCAACTCATGTTCTATATTGTATAAGAAGTGGTTGACAAATTTTTTAGATATATCATTCCAATCTAACACTAATCCCTTGGGTAACTTAAGGATCCAGTCTAAAGCTTGTCATGATAAACTTCATGGAAATAATTGAAGTAAATAGATGATGCTATAATCTACCTCTTGGCATAATATAAAAAATACCTAGTGTGTTCATGAGGGTCACCGTTTCCTTTATATTTGTCAAATTTGGGTGCCTGAGGAAAAAAATGGACTTGGAGAATACTCAAATCAAATGGATATGGACATATCTAATCAAATTTATAATTATTTATTTGGTTTCCTATCTCCAATCATGACATAATTTCTTTCATCAAATTCCACTCTTGCATGTTTAGTGCACTGGTAGGTGGAAAATAATTATATTGGGGTGGTATGTGCCCCTTTTGCATTAATTTACGAGGGATATCACCCTACGATCAAATTTTTTTTTAGTTCACTCCTTGAGTTGAGTAAGTGAGTTTTTAATTCTTGGGTTGATAAACATTCCATAAAATTGGCCACTTATAATTGTAAGTGTTTTGTTGATTTTGGGGAGTCCATGGTCAATTCACCAAAGGATGCATTGGTTGAAAAGAACTTGCAATTTTTTTTGAATAATTTCCTTAATATGCATTGAGTGTTTCATTCCTTGATTCTATAAAGGAATAAGAGGTTTTTTATGATTGAAAAATCTATGCTCCAAGTGTAGCAAAGCATGTTACAGAACCTCTTGAGACTTATTTTGTTGAATTGAGATATCATGATCCCTTGTAGGTGTGTTCTCAACTAAAGTATGATACATTGGTTATACTACATTCCCTTGTTCTTTGGAAGCATTATTATGTATTGAAGTGGTAGTTAAAGAGTTAGTTAAGTCTGTAATAAGTTGGTCTACATATCATTGACTTATCTTCTTGATATTGGCAACAAGATCTTGATCATTAGGTGTTGATTCTATGATCATTTCCTTTCCTTTGCTAGAAGAAGCAATTTTTGATTTTTCAATATGTGTGAGGGATTGTTCTCATTGTTTTTATTCTACCTTAACCAAGGTATGTAATTGATCCATAGGAAAGTCTAATGGTAATCTAGCACCTATTTCAATCAACCTTAGGAGTGCTTGATCTTTGTCCTTTAGGGGTTGATGTTCACAATAATATTTTTCCAATCATATAATTGTGAGAATGTCTTCAAATACCTTGGGATTATCTTTTCCATCATAAAAATTCTCCTCTTCATAGCTAGGGTTGTAAGAGACCCCACTATGAGTATACCTTTGTGTCATGTCTAGAAGGTTCTCTACATTTTCTAATATTTGGAAATTGTTTTATAAACATAAAAAAAGGTGTATTTTGGTTTTCTTCAAATAAGTGACAAGGTAAAAAGAGACTATAATAAAAAGAAGTGGCGTAGTACCACACAATTAGAATAAATTATTAAAAAATTACTCAACTTTGGTGGATTGAAATCATCAAATTGGAAGAGGGTATGATAAATCTGAAACCTAAAGTGTAATAACCACAATAAACTTAGGTCAAAGATACATCAATACCATAAAATATAAGTACAAATTTGATGAGTTGTGACTAAAAAATTAGAAGAGAGTTTTTTTTATGAGGAAGCTAACAATGCGAACTAAGAACCATAGGACATGAAAACACACAAGAAATTCTAAGTATAAAACTAAAACCAAATGGGCAACACAATAACATCACATGGCAATAGGAAGAATAATGGTTCTAGAACTTAGAGCATGAGAGATACACTAGATAATGTAATTTCACAATGATAAAAAAGGATGATGAGTTTAAATAATGACATTCAATCCAAATGGTAAATTGTACCCAAGTTAACTCAAACCAAATGTAAATGGGAAATTGATTAACACCTTGGCCTAGAAATTAGAAAGGTGAGATTCTAAATTTGAATTAAAAATTAAGGACTTAAAGATTTTTTCAAAATGGTTTAGACACAAATGGGAAACATAACAACATTGTTTAGACAAAGACAAAGACAATGTTTCAAATGAGGATTTGAACAAGGTAGAAGGTGATTTTGATTTAGTCAGCATAACACCTCCTTGTTTAAATAAAATGGTGGATAACAAAGGTTTTTGGTTGATGTGTCTTGGTTTACAAATAAGTTTTAGACTCAATAACACCAAGAAAGCAAAGGAAAGGTGATCAAATACAACTAAGTATAACATCTAAAGTCCTAAAATTGATAAGGTTGCTTCATACCATTGAAATACATCTATATACATGATCTTGGGAGGATTTTAAGTGTTAATCCAAAAATAAAAATTCATGAAGTAGTAGGTTTTTTACACTCACCCTTATCTCAAGAGATTGTATAGTGATATGGAACTTTGAGCTACTCACCCTCAATTAACAATATGTCAACAATAAGTGGGGTTGTTTTAAAATTAATTTTTTGAATGTCTAGATGGTCCCAAGTGTGATTAACACTAGATATTCCTCATGTAAATTGAGTTCATATGGGATAACTTACTATGAAAGGTTTTATTACTTTGCATAGTGATTCCATCTGTGTACTTCTTAGTGGAATCTCTTGGTTGGACAGACCTAACTCAGGTTTTTGTTATGATTGGAGAGGCTCGCTACTCAACCCCTTGATAATTATAGTATACATACCTTTATTTATATACCTCACCATGGATTAGGGTTGGTAAGATGCTAGGATTTGAAACCTCAGGTCAATGCACCCCAAAAGAACTTGTGAGAAGGCTATGAACTCCCACTCATAAGCCAAGTTACATAAAAATAAATGATAAAGTGAAAAGACTTTAGAAGTTGTGTTTAGATCACCCAAACCATATGGATTTGGGGAGATCCTTAACAATATTCTTTTCATTGCTTTATAAAAAAACACAAATGCAAAGAAAGATCACTTTTTGGTCACCTAAGTTTCCTAAAGGGGATGGGGGGAGAGCATACACACATCATTCATTTTGTAAAAAATAAACAAGTATAAAATATCTATCATAAAAAAAAAAATATTTACTTTAATGCTCCAAATTGAAGTGTTTATGAAATTGTTTTTCCCCTTGGCCTTAGTTGCAAAATTGTAAAAAAATTCATAGAATAAATTAACCATAAACACCTAGATTCCTTTTAAGCACCAAATGGAAGTTTTCAAGAGTTAACCATGTTCAAATATGGCATTTTTTCTATATTGTGTCCTATAATTTTTAGAGGGTTTATTTCTACTTTGAAGTATAAATATCAATGAGAAAAAAGGATTTAAAAAATTGATCTCGAGTTTTTCTATTTTTGTTATATAGAGACTGACGTTGATCTCTAGGGATTGATGTTAGTTATAATAAAACTGATGTAGGTTATAACAGAACCAATGTCAATCGACTAGAACTGATGTCAATTACCTATAAGTCTCTAGATCCTACAAGAAAAAAACTAGATAGAGCCTTTGCAAGATTTAAAACCAAGAATAACAACTTGTAACTTTCAAGAAAACTCAAAAATAAAGTTTTTTTTGTGTTATACCTTACATAGGTATTGATGCTAGTTAGTAAAAGACTAATGTTGGTTAGGGTAAATCGATGCTAGTCATTATGTAAACTATGTGTCATTATAAAGCACAAAAACATGTGAAAAAATTAAATAAAACTTGATTTTTAGATATTTTAAATAATTTTTTAGAAGATCTAAAAATGACAAATTAGCCTCCCTAATTGTATGGGATACATGGTCCCATCAGGCATGCCATGATGTAGAGATGGAATCCAAAGTGATTTAGATCAAGCATTAGTTAAGAAAACTCAAAAAATACATAAAGAACATAACCAACTAAACCAATTCCTTCAATGGGGTTTTCAAAATGAAATTAACAAATTTTGAAATAAATTAAATACCAACAAACCTTCCCAAGAGTATCCTACCTCCAAATGTGGTTCAAAAGGTGATTTTCCCCTTGATTCTATACTCAAGTCTTTAACAATGATGATTGGATTACTTCTCCATCATCTCAAGTGCACCAATGAAACTAGGCTCATGAAATTGATCAATGTTATGCCGATAGTGAAGTTATCCTATTACAAATTAAGCATAATGATACTACACAATAAATACTTTTGAGGAGAATTTTGCGTAATGATTTTACACCAAAGAAGCTTAAAAATGGTGGTCTTGGCCCTCCTATTTATAGATTTTTGGAAATGATCATAAGCAACCATGACCATCCATATTGAGATAAATATGTGTGGCCATGGATTGATTCAAATTTAAAGGCTCAATCCATAAATACCCTTATTAATATTTGGAAGAAAAGGGCATTAATGAGGCATGGGAGGCCTTAAACTAAATATTTGTTCCATTTATGGCTTATGGATGCCAACTCACAAATGATGTCAATTGATGATGCAAATATTATAAATCAATTTACAATTAAAATATATTCAATAAATTTCATGGATTTCCCACTTAAGTTCTTAATTTGGTTTAATTTGCTTAAATGAGGTTAATTAACTTTTATGTAATTCTTTGAAAATTGGTTGCACACTTAATCAAACTAGTCAAAATGTCAAGTTACTAGGTTGTAAATTTCTTAGAGTATAATAATAAGAAAGTGTCAATTGCATACAGAGCAATACCCCATTTAAGACATTGTTGACACAAAATAACACATGCATGTGTCATGTGCTTTTGAATTAGAAGAATTTAGAGGTTTAGAGTGTTAAATTACATTTTTGGCATTTTGACTCAAAATGATTTGGGAAAAAATAATAATCACATAAAATGTATTTTCCCATTTAGGGACACATTAGCCTAAATTGGCTCTTGCATATGACAATCTTGAACCATTTAGTGCATTTAAGTGATTTTAGCCCAAATTGTGCATTTAAGTGAATTTTGAGTAAGATTGATAATTTCAACACAATAGTGCTAGTAATTGGATGTCTAAAAGTTTTAGGTGGATTTATAAGACTAAATATAATTCAATTGGTAAAATTAATAATTTTAAAATTAGGTTAGTTGCTTGTAGGTTTACTCAAAAACTTGAGATTGACTATGTTAAAACCTTTGCTCCTATAATAAAAATGAGTACTGTAAGATTAATTATTACCCTTGTAGCCCAAAATAATTGGGTTATCCACCAAATGGATACTAAAAATACTTTTTAAATGTTGATTTAGAAGAAGAAATCTACATGACTCAACTTAAAAGTTTTATTGACCCTAATAGAGAACACTATGTATGCAAGTTAAATAAATTTTTGTATGGTCTAAAATAAGCTTTTTGATTTTGTTATTATAAAATTAATTTTTTTTCAAAGAATTGGGTTTCTCTAATTGTTACTCTGATAATGATTTCTTTGTTAAAGTTTAAAATAGTCATTTAATCTTAATTGTTTTACATGTTGACTATCTTTTGATTACTAGTGATCTAACTAGTTTAATTCATAAATATAAAGATAAACTAAGTCAAATGTTTGACATAACTAATCTAGGCATTCTGCATCATTTTTTAGGAATGGCTATATTCTAGGATAAAAAATTTATTACTGTATCACAATCTTAGTATGCACATAATCTTCTTGTTAAGTTTAACATGCTTGATTGTAAATCTTCTTCTACTCCTATTGAAGTTAGTGTTAAACTTGATTCAAACCCTACTTGTGAAAAATATAACCCTACTTTACATAGATAGCTTGTTGGTAGTTTGATTTATATAACCATTACTAGGCCAAATATTTCATATGATGTTGGTGTTACTTCTAGATTTATGTAGAATCCATATTTGGATCATTAAAAATTAGCTAAATGTATTCTTCATTATATTAAAAGAAGAATTAATTTTGTTTTATTTTATTCTTTTATTGATAATTCTAAATTATATGGTCTATTGTGAAGTTGACCATGCTAGTGATACTATAAATCATAAATTTACTTATAGATATGTATTTAAGTCTGGAGAAGGTGCTATCACTTATAGCTATAAGAAGCAACCTACTATCTATATCTCTTCTACTAAATCAAAGTACAAAAGTGTTATTGAAGCTACCAAAAAATCCATGTGGATGGAGAAATTCATTTGGATGTTTCTCACAGTACCATCTTTCATTATGATAACCAAAGTTATATAGCTCTGATGAAAAATCTAGTGCAATACCAAATAGTTAAGCATATTAAAGTTCATGTGCATTTTATCCAAGAGAAAGACCTTAATAGTGATATTGATCTATAGTTATATCCTACGGATGAACAAGTAACAAATATATTCATAAAACCACTTGGTGGTACCATATTTTGTCAGTTTTGTGTAATGTTGGACCTCTCAAAGTTGTCATTAAGGAGGAGTGTGCATGATAATTCCACTTCTTAATGTCCATGTGTTTATTCTCCTTCTTTATACTTCTCATTATAAAGAATTTTAAACTTTGTGTGGAAGTTATGTGATTTAAGTAAAATTCATGTATAAGTTTTTACTTTTGTACCTAATACATTAGAAGTATACTTTTTAATGGAAGTCCTTATGTTATAAAAGGATCCAAATATATTTAGATAATTATTCAAGATAAATTGTGAGATGTAGTCTCATGATCATGCTAGCCTAAACTTACTTTTAAGTAGTTTATAAATTATAATTCTTTTTGTTTCAAAAGATAATGTTTGACATGATGAAGGTTTTTAAATCCTTCAATTATGTACATAGTATAATTCTTTTTTTGTGGTGACTATGACATTTATCCCCACCGAACATTAAGAAAGATTTCTAAAACATTTAATTCTATGTGAGCTTAATTGAACCTTAGCCTTGGTATTAATTAATTAAATAATAATATATCATTTATTATCACGAGGTGGAAACTTTGTGATAATAAATAATAGAGTTATATTTATTTAATTATTACCAAATTTTAATTAAATTGTTCTATCGAGATGAATGGAACCATTATTTTTATAATGGGTACCTCTCTTTTTTTTAAATTATAAATAGGGTTTTAACCTTATTGTGAAACCACCTAGTGAATATATAATATTAATCATATTCAATCTTGAAGAGTTTTATGAAATTTTGTTTGAAAAGAAGTGAGAGGTTGAAGAACTTGGATTGGGTATAAATGATTTTCTCAATTATTGAATAATTCATCATTATGGATTTTTTTATCTTTGATAAATTTACCCACATTGAATATTTGTGTAATGGTTCATTGATCTATGCATTTAATTTATTATACTTTGTTCATTATTTACTCATCCTATATTTTATTTGTGCATTGTTATTGTATACATGAATTTTATCAAAACAAAACATGCATTGGTTATTCAGATCTCTACCAAACCTTTTATAACCAAGAAGAATCAATTTCACTAGATCATACACATAAATACAAGAAATGGAAAGGGATAATATATTGTATGAGGAAGTAGGAGCCTATTTGAGATCTTGGTTTACTTATTCTTTCTTTGTGAAACTAAAGTTTTATCATGATGCATTACTAAAATTTTGGGTTCTCAAAATAATTAAAAGTATTTCCCCCTATGAGTCACCATTTATTGTGCCTTAACACTCTCTCTCTCTCTCTCTCTCTCTCTCTCTCTCTCTCTCTCTCTCTCTCTCTCTCTCTCTCTCTCTCTCTCTCTCTCTCTCTCTCTCTCTCTCTCTCTCTCTTAAAATTTAAAACAAAGACCCATCAGTGTTGGAGATCCTTATTTTGGGTCTCTTAAACGTTAGAAATCCATAAAATGAAGTTTTTCATGTAAAAGTCTAAGGTAGTTCTCAAAAGTCTAAATTTATAAAAGTTCAAATTATGAAATTCAAAGCTTGAGAAATCATTTCAAGTTATTTTGAACCTTTGTTTTTCAAAATTTATTTTAAAAAATTAGTGTTTTTATTTATGGACTAACAGAACTAATATATTTTTTGTCCTTATTTTCCTACATATTTTGTATGATCACAGGACTATCAGTAGGAAATTGTTAATCACCCACGATCGGGTCTTCCATTTATTATGAAAGATTGAGATGAGTGGAAATATAATGTTACTTGGAGACCTATAATTTTAAATAAAATTCTAAGTGACCTGAGTCTCTGAGATCTAAAAACATGCCATGTGGTGTATTTTTGTGAACTTGAAAATGTGAAAACTTTACAAAAATATTAATTGGATAGTGTTCCAAATTTCCACAGTTCTAAGCATTCAACATATGACATCTTTTTTTCAAATAGAACCTTAGAAGGATTAATAAATTTTGGTGTTCCTAAGATCCCATAGTCTAACCAAAATTTAGGGTCTAAGAGAACACACCATGCATATACATTCCATTCACTCAGATCCTTTTAGGACATACATAGTTCAAAAAATATGAACAACCACAACTCCAAATTCTTGAACCCCCATGGACTTGAGATTCCTTCATATTGCTCAATCATGTTCACTTATGACCCTAGAGAATACAAAGTAATTTTATAATTCTAAAGACATGAAAAAGCGAGGAATGGACAACTATCATAATCCATATGATGCATAATGATGGTATGCATAAAGTAAGCCGACAACAAAGTAAAAGAGATGGTAGATGAAAAAGGGACAATTGTTAACATTTGACAAGTAAAGTAAACCCACCAAAGGTGACTAATATATTTAAATTGAAATGGGAACTAAATTAAAATATTTTTATTCACATTAATGACACATAAATGCATTCAAAGGTTATATTTTTTTAGCAATGTATGCAAAATTTGGGTAGTCATTTTACCATTACTCTCTTGATCAAGGATTGCAACTTCAAGCTCTCATGCATCCAAAAATACCTAATTTTCTTAGTATGCTTGCAAGAGTGACCCAAGTGATTTGAATAAGAAATTACAACATTAAAACACATAATGTCTTTCTCTTCAAAATAGGTGTATCCTCTGACCCCTTCCATGTATTCATTCACTGAGGGGACTGAATACATGGATATTGTGTTTGAGAAAAGTGCCCTCAACTTCAAATTCCTTCATTACTCAATGTTTTGGGATAATTTGGAAGTTGTGATAACTTACTTAGTATAGGATCAGATATCTCTAGATGAGAAGCAATACATTTATGACTTCCTACCTAGTAAAGAATAAGTTCTAAACCATGCAGTGACAAAACTAGAGGTAATGCCTTACATAAACCTGCTTATAAATTTATTTCTTAATGGATCATTTTGTGTGGATTGATTACATATTATAAAAGGAAAAAACATAGCTACATATATTTTAGGTAGGGAATTTGAGAGATATCTCAGACTTCTAGACCCTAAGACCACATATGACCAAGTCTCAACCAAGGTTTAGCTTGAACATAACATCATGGAATGAAATATTAAACAGTGGCTAGTTAAAGGCTAGAGAATGAATCACAAAGGAGGGATTTCATCAAATTTATATCAAGAATTAGGATATCCATGGCTCTCCTAAATTAGTTATATGGTTTTCCAACCACATTGTATGTGTAGGTAGAGTGGGTCCCATTGCTCAACACCCTCTTAACTTTTGACAAGACACTTGCCCTATGAGAAGTCATAAGCATCATGATAAACACCCACTTGTTCTATCTTAATCAAATGCTAACTGATGGTAATTTTTACATGATTTCATACTTACTGGATGTAGTATTAGGCACAGTTCACAATACCCACAATTAAATATGGTATCCCTCAATAGAGGACCTAGGTAATAAAATATGTTAATATTACTCTTTCATGTTTATATACGGATTCAAGAGTTAAATTCAAAGGATATGTGATGAGATATATCCTCAGGTGTATCAGGTAATTTATGGCATCTAGATGCCTAGGTTGTCTGGAAACCTAACAAGAAGCCTTAGTAAATGGGGGGATTATTAGTTTTACCCCAATGTCATGATTATCAAAATAGAGGGCACAAAATCATATCCATTATTAATAATGTACCATGTCTCAGATAAAATTATAGAGTAAGAAATATCCTACCAAATATATAACAACACTGGTGAGGAGTTAGGCTAGAAGCATCTAGCCTATTACTTTAAAACCCCTATGAGCATTGGGAAACTTGAATTTATGACTAGGTCATAATTTAACCAAGTTGGCAAGGCCATGAATTATTAAAATTTGAAGGTGGAATCATTTAGGGAATTAGATATTAGGAAGAAGATAAGAGCATACCTCCAACACCTTAAGGATAAGAATAAGGTGAACATTTCATATGGTAACCAAAAATATGATCATGATGATGTTTTTATAAATACATCATATGACACTAAGGTATGGATGAAGATGAAAAATAAGCCTATGTCTATGATATGGGCTTAGGCTAATATGATCCTAAGGTTACAAAATAAAAAACATAAAGGGAATGGATCCATCATTGGTCCCCAACCCAATCATAATATTTAATAAATCAAGAACAATTTCCCTCTCATGTAGAGGAACAAATAGATTTACAATAGGAAGAGTCAAGTAGCCAAAGGGATAAAAATCCTCAAATTAGGAAATAAATTTTAAAGGGCCTCCCTGGTCCTCAATTTCCTTCCATATATTCAGTTGAACCTATTCTAATTTTGGGAATGGAAATAACCAAGGATAAGTCCACACCTCCTAAAGATCTATAGAAGAAGAGCACTCTTTTTATGATACCTCTGTTACCCCTTACAACTACTACTCAAGTTAGTCTCCCTGAGTTTCTACAATCTTCTTTCTTGAATATTCCAACTACTCCTTATTCTCCTAAGTCTCTTTTGGTAAGTTCACCTCCACCTTCCACAACCATCAATGAGTAAAAAACTCATAAAACACTCCATACCATGCCATCTCTCATTTTATTATCCATTCCTTCCACCATGGGTGTCCCACCAACCTTTCCTTCACCACCACTTATAGTATTGCTTTCTACCACTAAAGCTATTTTAATTGTTTTACCATCTCCTCAACCTTCCACTTCCCCTATGGTCACTTACCAGATTAAACTTAAGTATATTCCCACTTCCTCCAAGGGTAAGAAATTATAGGAGAGACCATCACTTAATCTTCCCACCATAGAATAAACCTTTAATTAAGAAGAATCAATGGAGGTAAGGAAGAAGAGCCTAAGCAAGTGATATCTTTAGTTAAGTATCTAGATGATGAAGAAGAACAAGATACATTAACAATGAAGGGGTTGGAACCTAAAATAAGTGAGGAGGAATCCACAAATGATAAAGAGGTTTGAAAAATATAAATCCATGAGTCTAAGAGGTCAATAATAAGAATACAACCCAATTAACACTTTGGATCAGCTAATCCTCATAGAAGAATAGAGACAAAATTAATGAGGTAGTTTCTTCCTTTGTTTCATCTATTTCTAGTACATAATTTGTAGATATAGATTTACCTCCAGTTATTTTTATATCTAGTTCTATTGATTCACCTATTCTTTCTTCCTCTAAGAATATAAAGACTCCTAATAAAATAGTCCATTTTGAGAATCTAGTTACTATTTCCTCTTTTGACCCCAAAATTCCACTAATTCATAAGAAAAGGTCAATTGGCTAGATCTACCCATACCACAGTCTCACCATTGTTGTTAGCCACTATGACCATTGAGAAAAGTCTAGTCTTAACGAGGTATGTGGCTAAAGTTAATCCAATAAGGTAACCTTGCATATGGAATATAATTGTTCATCCAACTCTCCATATCTCAATATAAATAAGTGCATCATTGGCACCACCAACTATAACACCCCCTCTTATGAATCCTCCACCTCCCATATCTGAAGACCCAAATCTAGATGAATAAATAAGAGATAATAGGTGAAATAAATGTATAATATGAGGGATGAGAGATAGAATATGTCTATTATAGATCTGCCTAAAGTCTCTATCCAGTTTGATAAGAACAGTGGAACCATCCAATGGGTAAGGTCGGGGAAGGTGGTGAACTTAAATACCAAGGAGGAAATGGAATTTAAACAAAAGTAAAACTTTTTTCCCTTATCAAAGAAAGCTAAGAAGGATCCCAAAGAATATAATAAAAACTTATTTTATTTATTGGACACTGCTATGAATCTATAAAGGATATGTATCAGAGCAAAGATGAAACATACCAAAGACTATGGTAGAAGCAAACTATCTAGGATCCATTAGAAATTATTGAGAGTGTGTAAAGTGTAGCCATAAGGCTATATGATATTTTGAATGGCATTTGGGTTGCTAGGGCAGAAGGCCAAATAGAGAGAAATAAGGTGTTTTAGATATGACACCAATTTAGAGAATCAAAAAAGAGACTAAAATTCTTAATTAAATGCTTTTAAACCAGTGCATTCAACCTATCAAACTTGATGTATAGTTAAGATGTGACATTGGCCTTAAACTATGTTATTACTAAGTGAGATATTGCCCTTGCATGGCATAATCATATGAAAGCTTTGGTAGTACATTTTTGAAATCATGATAACCAAGCTTTGGGGATATTAAATGACATGAGGGTCACTGATGTGATCACTCTTGTAGGTGAATTGATCAATAGGATAAATTTTGAGAATATCCTTAAAGCAGTAGCAAATAGCTTTGAGGAAGAAGTCGAGGGTACAATTTGTAAAACCAATGATGCAATATTATAGCTAATAAGTTTTTTAAAGGATAGAGTAACCAAGGTAGAAACCTTGGGAGTTGAGTTCAATGGTTAAAAAATAGAATATTCAATATTGATGTTTGAAACCATCAATATTTTTTAGACCTTTTTACTCAATTTTGGCATTATTAATGAGTTTGATGTGGCCCATACTTTATTTCAAGAACTTAAGGCTAATCAGATGGTTCTAGGCCAATAGTAAGTACACATATAGATGTTAGTGTTTCCACATCAACATGGGGTTCCTAATTTTTAAGCCTCATAGTCTTAAAAACTCCCACATGCCCAATTTTAATCCCACAAGGAATGACAATGACAATTAAAGTTTTTCTAGTTGTTACTTTGTCATCTTCTTCCACTAGTTATTCTACATTAGCACTATGATAAATATAAATATGTACTTGCATGTTTTTTTTATATGTTGCATGTATATATTTTATTTATAATTAGAAAATTTATTTTGAATAATCAACAACGTACATGCATACTCTGCATGCAATTAACATACAATGTTATTTTTAAACATGAAAATTTAGACTGTGTTTGAGAGATGAGACCTTCCCAATCCCAAGCCTATATATAGTGGTATTCTCCTTTTCCAAATGGATGAATATTTTGTTATTTAGATTAATATTAAATTATGAGAAGTTCTATAGGACCGTCTTTATGTGTAAATCTTGATACTTCTCAAATTAAGTGGACTATGTTGGAAGTTTTGTCATTCTAGTATCTTAGTTCTTTATTTGTGAATGAGTTATATTTTTTAATACAATTATTTACTTTAAGTTATAACTTATTTTAATGTTTTTTTCATGTTGATTATAATCCCCCTTTGCATATGTGTAATAGCAATCTAATAAATATAGAAACATTTGGTTATGTATGTTTAAGTTTATTATGTTTTGGTTCCCTTTGAATCCTTAATGTGTTTGATTATTGGGGTGATATAGTAACTTACAACAAATATTGGTCTTTTGGTTTCTTGTCTTACCTTAGTTCAAGTGCCAGTCTAGAAAGATTTTCATCTTGTGTGGTCCACATGCCTCTTTTTACCCTTCCTTTACCTATTTTTTTGATTTTTTTAATAAGTTATGCCAACCATAGCTAAAACTATCATCCTTACACCTATTTCAAGTATATATAGGCTCACCCATAGCTGACCCATCTATGGCAAACATTTAGTATTTCTCACCTCTATTCCACCAATAAATTGTTATAAAATTAAGTACCCTATAACTCGTACCTTAGATTGATATATTTCACCGATCCTAAACTATTAGAGGTTACCTCATAATATTTTTTGGGTTGTGCATAAAAATCACATCAGTAATATGTATAAACCTCATAACCAAAAATTAGACATCTAGTGGCATAGTCTTATATGGACCCCTTTATTTCCATCTTATTTCACTTAATTTATCTATCGTTTGGGCCTATATGTTAATTATATTTTATCAAGTGTATGTTATGGATCCTTACCTTTGTTTTCTATAATCTCTATGTTTTTATCCCTTATACACCTAAATCCATGTTGGAGTCTTGCATAAACTCAAATTTTCAACCACAAAGCAAGTGTCCAGTATTATATTTTTATCATTTTTCATATCTTTCACTTTGGGACCATTTATTTTATCCCATTTGTTCATTTTATTGTCAGATTTTGTGTGCCACTAGGTCCTAATTTAAAATCAAGGGAACTCTATATAAACAAAGTTTATATTCTTATTATGGTGCTATCATTTGGATGAAGAAAGTTTATACTTATCAAATATTTTACATTCTAAGCAATCAAATTGCACTAGAGTACTTTATTGAAAATCTAAAGCACTCAAAAGGTTACTACACTCTTACATTGTTTATATCAAGGGTTAATATAAGATAAATATCATACAGTTACATAGTTATAATTATATGAACATGTCTAGAATGGAGAAGTACATATGATTTTGAGGCCCTCTTTAGAGTGTTAGATATGTAGGTAACACTTAGTAATAGTTGGGCTTGCTAGGGTTATCATGACTCACATGCTAACACTTTTTTACTAGGTCATATAAGGTTAAAAGGTAATAAAAATAGATTTTTTCTTATTTTCTAGGTCTCAAATTCATGTGAACATATTTTAAGGCACAAAATAGTTATATAGGTGATAATTTAGGTTTGATATAAATTTGGTTCCATTTATGTATGTATCTTGGACTAAACACCTATGTTGGGTAAAGACATCTACTTTGATGCAATTGTCCTTGGCTAACATAAGCATTCAATAGTAAATATCAATCAAAATAAATGACAACTAGATGCCATAGCTTGATCACTCTTCTAGGATGACTTCATATCATTGTCATAGTCCTAACTTGAACTTCAATATCCCTTGGTTGATTTGTATTTAATGTATTCATTGTACATGTGTGAATAGGTAAATTAATATAGTTGTGGTATGATCACTAAGTTCTAAATATTTTAATATTTCATTCAAACATCTTTTATTGGTTTTATGTTTCTCTTATAAAAATATAAAAATCATAAAATAATGAGTACCATCTTTAACTGGTGGTGTTTAGTCCTCTACCCCCACCATCACTACATTTGGTTGCAACACTAATTTAGGATCATTATACAGAGGTGGTTGATACACCATTAATAATATCTCTATACACTCACCTCAAAAGAAAGTAGATTATTCTCTTAAGAAACCATTTTTTCAATAATTATCACATCAGAGAGTTACAGACCTCACATAAGCCATCATATGCTACAACACACATTAAGATAACACCATAAATAGTTCATCATGTTCTATAGTGAATACAAGAAGTGAAATATTTTCCTACTATATAGTGAACCCTACATAGTCCTAAAAATTCCAATGTTACTCATCATACACATGAGATTATGAGTCATGTCAACAATTACATTATAGTGCATCATGTCTTCTAAGAGTCTGATATACCCACATCTATTTCTTTTCATTTGTATGAGGTGATCCCTGCACCATATGATCATGCACTCCCTATGACTATAAAACTAATGGAATAATTGGCTAACACCTTTTAAAATTTCAAGATAAATTTAAAAAAAAAAATACAATATATTCAAAAAAATAATAGTAAAAATTAGTATCTAAGCATGACAGGATTACTATTTTCACTATTTACAAATTTTATTTATCACATGTTTTTGAGATAGCATATTGTTTTATATACACACATGCCCTTAATGGTTAATAAATGTGATGCAAGACATACAAATCATATATGAGAACAAAGATGTTGGACTCTCATATACCTAATGGTTATGATAATGTTGGGGTTTTGTATTTTAAAAGTCACACTATCACATATTATATCTTTCTATGACCTTTTTCCTTATTGAGCTATCGATATTACTCACACATTTATTTTTAGTTACTCATATCTTACATAGTGATACATAGATATGCTATGAAGTGACATTGATATACATGGATATTGTAGACTAGTTTTCACTTATCCTTTACTTCATTGATATTACTACTCTTGTATGATGGGCTAGTCATTTATTTTTTATTTTGTGTTTCCTTTTGGCCTCATTTTTGATATATTTATATCATTTATTATGGCCTTTTGAATTATTTGATGTGAAAATAATTTATATTCTATTGTGATATGATTATGCCCTTTGAGTGTGGCCCCTTGGCCTTCTGTGTGGGATGACCTTATGTCCCTTGCATGTGGCCCTTGGACTTGTGTGTGTGACATATTTATGTCCCTTAATTATGGACCTTGGAATTTTTTGATGTGACATCATCGTGTCTTTTAGATGTTGTCCTTTACCTCATGTCTCATGTTGTATTATTATGAATGGATTAATCTAAAATTATCCATTGAACTTGTTGAGATTATTGAGTTTTTGGTTGTCTTGATCCATATCATGCACCTTCCCATTTTTGTGTGTTGTCATGATCTATATCATGAACTTATTTAATACATAGCCTTGTTGATAGAAAATATGTCATGTCAACGAATCAACCTTTCACCTATCGTGAAGGTTAAAATGAAATCAAACCAGTTTAATCGTAAGAAATCTATGTAGTAAATATTGATCCTAAGATGTGTAGAGATGTTTATTTTATTTTATATATAATTAATAAAATACAAAATTAATTAAGCACTACCATATTTTAGAAATCAAATACTTCTTTAAATGTTAAAATAGAATCAAATCTAACAAATATAATCTAACCTATCCAATAGAGTAGAGCGTATGAAAATCCAATCCCTTGAAGGAAAAGTCTTTTATCCCTTGGGTAATGTATATCTTTTTTTATCAATTGTAATACAATAAAAACTAAAAAAAACTAAAGGAAAAGTAATGCATAAAACCTAAATATAAATAAAATAAATGAAAATGAAAACCATATATATAGACATAAATAACATCTAAAATGACCAACGATAAGAACACTTAAGGAAAATATTAACTATGTCAAAAGAAGATATGATAAAGCTACTTAATAAATAGAAATAAATTAAACAACAAAGATATAAAATAAAACTAAAGTGTGAATAATAAATATAAAATTAGTTAATACCTAAGCAAGATGATCTAGAAAGTAATAAACATATTATTTAAGTACTATCTAATCAAATACAATAATGATAATGAAGATAAACTAAGTGATAGTAACTAAACAAAACAAAAAATTTAAATTAATAAACAAGAAAACTAATTAAAATAGGAAATAAGTTTAATTAAAGAACACCAAATGAAACTAAGAATGTGAAATAACTCTATCTAATAATAAAACATAGATCTAAAATTAAAAAAGGAAAGAAGTGCAAGACATTGAAAAATAATCTTCTTATTGATTGAAAATATTGAATTTATTAATAAAATAATAAAGTATGATTAAAAATATAATGCTTAACTAAAAATCAATATAAAATATATAGATTAACACTCTATCATAAAATTCAAGTTATTCAATATGATTTAGGTAAAGTACATGAATTTCTATGCATGTGACTACATATCTACAATCATCAATGACATCAATACATGATCATTTTTAAATAATTAGTTATGAATAAATTAATAAACTTGGATATACTTGAATTATCCAAGCATATTACTTCACTGTCAGAAAAATAATTATTTGGTCAATCTGTAAATGATTATCTGATCTCAAAGATTACTTGCACAGAAAGAGAAAAATATGAAAAAATCTAAAAAATTGAACAGTTATTAATACCTATGTGTTTCTCCCTTTGGCATGTCTTCAATCTCCTTATAAATCAATTATCCCTTGAAATAGTTATGATTTGAGTTATAAATAACTTTATTTAGTTATAGTTATAAAGCTAATTGACTTTTAAAATTTAATTACTTTAAAATTAATTTACTTTATAATTTATAAAGTTTATAACTTAAATATATATTATGAATTTAAAAATAAGTTCTTGAGATTAAATTAAATAATATATACCAAATTACAATCACTAATAGATGGGGAGCCTTTCACTTGTTTAAACATCACTTAAAAAATTATATAACTATGCATATAATAAATAATTAATAAATTTTAATGTCAAATGATCTAAACATGTAATACTGTAATCCATAAAATTAGCATTTATACAAAAATATCATATGATCAAATGTAAATCATAGAAACCATCTATTACTACATGAATACATTGATTCCACTATTTAAACTAAAATTGATCAAAAGAAACTTAAAACTACCATGTCATCAAAATCAAGGTATTATCAAAACTATTTCTATCTAAGAAATAAAAATTAAAAAGTATCTAATAATAATGCTATAACTAGTATCTCAACAAAAATTAACATCTGAGTTAACATAAACATAACACATAATAACTTAATGAGAGTCACTACCAGAAACAAGATCAATGAGATGGGTTCCCTTTTATGTTTGATATTTTATGTATTTCATTGATGCAGTAAGTAATTAAACTAAATTAGTACATCCACATTCATCATCAATATCATTTTTTACCTTCTTAATTACATATGTCACCATGGGATGACTCATATGACTACCAACACATCTCTTTTTATAAGAAAAATGTTTAAGTGGTATAGGTGAAGTGGGTCTAGTAATCATATCCAAAGATGGATTTGGATTAACAAGGTTCAAATTGATCTCAGGAAAGAATTCAACATGATTGAATATAGGGGTATTATTAGGACTTGAATCTTTAGAAGTATACATCCAATAAGAGGATTCAATTTGAGTACTTCGTCCAAAAGGATGATATCTCCAAGAAGATATTTTTAGACCTCTATGAGATACACCATAGAAACTAACAAAGATTGATGGGATATTATCAAATTAGTTCCAAAATGTAGGATCATTCCATATCATGCACCTTCCCATTTTTTTGTGTTGTCATGATCTATATCATGAACTTATTTAATACATAGCCTTGTTGATAGAAAAAAATGACACGTCAATGAATCAACCTTTCACCTATCGTGAAGGTTAAAATGAAATCAAACCAGTTTAATCATAGGGAATCTATGTAGTAAATATTGATCCTAACATGTGTAGAGATGTTTATTTTATTTTATATATAATAAATAAAATACAAAATTAATTAAGCACTACCATATTTTAGAAATCAAATACTTCTTTATATGTTAAAATAGAATCAAATCTAACAAATATAATCTAACCTATCCAATAGAGTAGAGCATATGAAAATCCAATCCCTTGAAGGAAAAGTCTTTTATCCCTTGGGTAATGTATATCTTTTTTTTATCAATTGTAATATAATAAAAACTAAAAATAACTAAAGGAAAAGTAATGCATAAAACCTAAATATAAACAAAATAAACGAAAATGGAAACCATATATATAGACATAAATAACATCTAAAATGACCAACGATAAGAAAACTTAAGGAAAATGTTAATTATGTCAAAAGAAGATGTGATAAAGCTACTTACTAAATAGAAATAAATTAAACAACAAAGATATAAAATAAAACTAAAGTGTGAATAATAAATATAAAATTAATTAATACCTAACCAAGATGATCTAGAAAGTAATAAACATATTATTTAAGTACTATCTAATCAAATACAATAATGATAATGAAGATAAACTAAGTGATAGTAACTAAACAAAACAAAAAATTTAAATTAATAAACAAGAAAACTAATTAAAATAGGAAATAAGTTTAATTAAAGAACACCAAATGAAACTAAGAATGTGAAATAACTCTATCTAATAATAAAACATAGATCTAAAATTAAAAAAGGAAAGAAGTGCAAGACATTGAAAAATAATCTTCTTATTGATTGAAAAGATTGAATTTATTAATAAACTAATAGATTAAGTATGATTAAAAATATAATCCTCAACTAAAAATCAATATAAAATCTATAGATTTCTATCATAAAATTCAAGTTATTCAATATTATTTAGGTAAAGTACATGAATTTCTATGCATGTGACTACATATCTACAATCATCAACGACATCAATACATGATCATCTTTAAATAATTAGTTATGAATAAATTAAGAAACTTGGATATACTTGAATTATCCAAGCATATTACTTCACTATCAGAGAAATCATTATTTGGTCAATCTTTAAGTGTTGGTAGACTTATGGCTGTGAAAAAGTATCTAATAATAACTACCCCATGAAGGAGTATCATTAGCATGCCATGCCCTATCTCCATCTCAAACATTCCTTCCACAACTGAGAGAATTTGAGGTCCACCTTGACATCTTTCTCTTAAAATAAATTTATATAAGAATTTAATCAAAACTTCATAGCACTCTTAATATTATTTTCAAATGAAAACATCATTGCATGCTTAAATAATAAATCAAATTGTTTATTATATTTCAAACCATTCTATTCCACTGGAAAAAAAAATCTAAATGATGCCAATAATAAACATGTTTTATAATATCACAATATTTAAATAAAAACATTGATTTTAAAACAATATATTTTCATATTTGATAAGTTTCATATCTCAACAAAATATAATGAATTAAATAAAATTGAAAACTATAACCATTTCTATCAATATCACCTTTGTAAGAATTCAACATAATCAAATATAAAGTGTTTTCAAATTCCAAAATACTTCAGAAAATATCATACAAGCAAGCCTCACAATCTCTCAAAATTCAAATGCAAGCAACATGATCAAATATTATAACTTAGTTTATCAATAATTCTCATAAATACTTCATGTAGATTACTTAAAGGAACCTTGTTTTAGATCAAAATATATTGAGTCTTAACATCTTTCAAGACTTGACTCATGTAGCCAATAGGTATTTCTTTATAATTAGCATCATGTTGAGTATTAACAACACCTGTGGCTTTTTCAATGACATTGACATAAATAAAAATAGTTTATTTAAATTATATTTAACAAGTACATGAGCACTGACAATGACATATTTAAGACTATTAAATTTTGAATTTGAACTTGCATCCCATAAGTAATTCTAATTTTACTTCAAAAAAATCTATAAGGGATGATATTTATTAGCAAAATCTAAAATAAAATTATGCATAAAATTAATTTTATCAAAAAAATACCTAAGACCAAACTAATATTTAGGAGGATGTAAATATTTGATAGCATTTATGCATTAGGGTCAATTGATATGTCATTTTTAGAGATGATATGGCCTATTAAGTTCCCTACATTGACTCCAAAATTTGACTTCTTGGGATTTAGAGAGATACCATATTTCCTACATCTAGTTAAAATTTCACATAGATGATCAATATGCTTCTTTCTCTTTTTATAACAATTTTTTAGATCATCAAGGTAGACTTGAATAATAATGTTGATCAAGTCATAAAATGCTACATGTATAACCCTTTGAAAAGTGTCACTTACGTTCATTAAACCAAAAAGAGTTTTATTAAACAAATGTTTTTCTTCATGTAGTAAATGTAGTTTTTTGTCTATCTTATGGATTCACAAAAATCTGATTATAACTAGAAAAATTATAAAGAAGAGACATCATTTTAGATCATGCAACCTACTACAAATTTTGATCTATAGTAGGTAAAGAATAGTTCTCTTTAACACTTACTCTATTTAAATCTCTAAAGTCTACACAGACATATATCATTGTTCTTATTTATAACTAGAACTAAATTAACAACCCAATCTAAGTATCTTACAAAAATAATTACACCACTATCTGACATCTTATCAAGCTCCTTATTTATGGTGTCTTCCAACAAAGATTTTATTTTTCTAACATGTTTAATACCAATTTTAATATGTATGTCATGCTTAATAGTTTTGGTATCATAACTTTTTATGTTTTTATAGGACCAAGCAAAAATATCTATAAATTCATTAAATAATTTAACAAACTAAACTTTTCCTTAACAACAAACTTTATTATTAAATAAATAAATTTAGGATCCTCCTTAGAGTCAATGTTAATAGGAATAGTCTCATCTATGATTCTCCTAGATGACTTTTTGATACGTAAAATTTTAGGATGATCATGTGGTATAAACATAGATTCTAAACTGACTAATCTAGTGAACACATTATTAGTGATTAACTCCATGTAATCACCATAATTTAACACATAAATATAAATACAAAATAATTACCTTTCAAAATAGAATCAATTTGTTCATCATAGTCAAATACATGCCAGTTATCATTAAGATTAGGCACTTTAGGTCTAAAAATATATATAAAAAAAGAATAATATATAATTGTTTCATTATCATTAATAGTGGGATTAGAAGCAAAAACAATAAACTTATCATCACTAGAATTAAATTAGCAAAGTATATGTGTGATATTAAATGTTTTAAAACTCTCAAAAAGTGACCAAACTTTCTGAGTATATCCATGGAGATGAGTCTAATTTATTTTATAGAGTTTTCTAACTTGTCTAATAATCAATTCAAAATATCCAAAGATATTTAAGTTCCTAATATTTAACTTCATAGACTTTTCAAGAGATAAACACAAAGCCTCAAATTTAGATGTATTGTTAGTGTTATCAAATGATAGTTTACAAGCATAGTGAAAAAAATTACCAATAGGATGAATCAAAATAATTTTAACACCACTATCATGTTCCAAACGAGATCCATCAAAGTACAAAGACTAGATAGTTTTTCTATAAATAGTCCATACATTTCACTAATCAGGTTCATCTAATATTAGTAATTCATAAGTTTTAAATCCAATTTTAACATAATCAACAACAACTGATATGGACTCTATAGAATTATTATTTCATCTCTCTATGTATAATGCAATCTTATTACCAATAAGAACCCAAGTTATATCCTTATCTATAAAAGCATTGGTTACCTTTGACCAATCTCCATCTAAAAACATAGCATAGTTAGAAGAGATATCTAAAACTTGTACATTTGAAATGCACCTAGTTCTCTCATATTGAGCTATGTTAATAAAAATATCATAAAACTTACGTAGCTCTTGTTTTAGTGAGAATAAAAACTAGTAAGTTTATTGTTATTTGTTTCATAAGATATTCCTATTTGATCAACAATAAATTTAGACATTGTATTCTTATAAGCTCATGTATCAAGAACATAATTATGAATGTCATTATCAGTAATTTTAACATAAATATAAAATAGGGGAATGTAATCAACTGGAAGATCATTGTATTGAGCAAAAAATGAATTAGGTTCATTATTACCAATTTTTTTCTTGAAATTCTACTACATTATTTGGATTTAGATTTTTTATAGCATCATTTATTTTATCAAGCTAACTAGGTAAACTAGTACTTTGTAATAAGGAGAAACATGTTTTAATCGTAGATGAATCATTAATAATATTATAAGTACCAATATTAGGATTATGAATACGAGTAGAATTTTTAAGATTATAAGGAAGATATTTCTTATTATTGAATCCGATAGACAAAGTGTTAGGTTGCTGAGAATTTTTAATATAATTATAGGTAGCAATAATAGTATGTGTAAATTTATCTTTATATTGCACTAAGTATTTATAATATGTTTTATTATTATCTATATTTAGATTATATTTTGGGGTATAATTATAATCTCTTTACCTTGTTTGAATATTATAAGCATTAGGAGTCTTGATGTTGTCTGAAGACTTGTCATAACCACACATGTTTATATTATTATCCAAGTCAATGGCAATACTAGGCTTCTCGTAAATAAATGTTTTAAAATTTTGAATAAATATACATGAATTAAGTTCATGATCTAATTCAAAAACACTAAAATAATGAAATTCATTTTCATTTTTACTTTTTAAAGGATCAGAAGCTTTATTTGATGTAGAAAGTTTGTGATTTAATTTCTACTTGCCAGTGACTAGTAAATTGCCAAGATTATGGATGGTCTTTAAATTTTTTTCATTATTAGAAGTTAAACTAGTATAAACTTCATATTTAAATTTAACATGTTTTAACTTATTTTCATATTATATATATAAAGTAATAGCTACATGATATTCTATTATGTACTTATTTTGTAAAGTCATTTTATATTTCAAAGTAATGCACTACACAAATATAATATAGATAAATTTTTGATGGTCTAATGTCATGAGGAATTTTTTGACACAGTTTATTAAATCTATTAATGAAATTATAAACCATTCTACTTAGATTAATATAAATATTTACAAGTTCATTGACCAGTTCTAAAGCTTCTTTAAACTTGCCAAAATAAAACTCTAACTAATATTTTATATTTTTTTGGTACTAATCACCTTAGTAGATAGACTAAAAATTATTTTATATAATTTACCTTCTAAAGTTTTTGAAAATAATAAAAGAAATATTTTCATTATTAATACCAAGAATAACACAAATCAACATAAAAAATGTCTAAATTGTCTTTCCAAAACTCACTGGGATTTATTTTAAATTTGGAGACATTAAGTCCATTAAGGTTAAATTATCAAAATAGACACCAATATTAATTAGATTCACACACATTTAAGGATTTACAACTTGTTGATCATTATATACATCAGAATCTACTTCACTATCAGTTATTTTATTTTGATTCCTATTATTCTGCAGACCAAAAATAAGGTCTCTAACTCTATCTTATGTTTTTTTATTCCATTGAAAGATTTGATAGGATCTACTAACTGGATAAGCTAAGTTGATTCTATAGGTCTATTACGTTAAGTAGAATCAATAAAATCATTGAAAGTAAATTCCTCAGAAGGAAAATGAATTATACATTGAGGATTAGTAATCAAAGTTTGTTATCTTTCTTGTTGAATACGATAATTTTGTTATTGAATATGAAACTGAGTTTTGTGGATAAAGCTAGCATATCAATCAATTTAAAACAATACTTTGTCTTCTTCCTTAGCTATAACCTCAAAAATGTGATGTAAATCATATGATCTATGATATGAATAAAAATGAACAAGATTATAATAAATGTCTACTTAATCCTCATCAATATCAACTTTAGGTTGGATGATAGGAGGGGGACCACTAATGGTCATGGGTAAAAGGAACTAAAAGAAATAAAGAATCAATAAGAGAATAAAGATATGATTTCTGAAACAACTTCCCAATGGAGTCACCAAGTTTTTTGATGGTAAAAAATGTTTTGTCAACGGATCAATCTTTCACCTATTGTGAAGGTCAAGATGGAATCAAATCAATTTTAGGGAATATATGGAGCAAAGATTAATTATAAGATGTGTAGAAGATTTTTTTTAATAATTATGTAAATAATTCAACCAAATGCAAAATAAATTAAGCATCATAATATTTTAAAAATAAAAGACTTATTTCAATGTAAAAATGAAATCATATCTAACAGATATAATCTAACTTATCCAACAAATTAAATCCTATGAAAGAGACTAAATAAAAAGTAATGTAGAAAACCTAAAGATAAATAGAAAAAACTAAAATGGAAACCAAATGAATAGACATAAATAACAACTAACATGAGCAAAGACTAAAAAATTAAGGACATAAAACTATCTAAAACTAGTCTACGAACCCTTAAGTAAAAATCAAACTTTATCTAAACAAAAATAAATTAAACAACAAAGATATAAAATAAAATAACTAAAGTGTCACTAATAAATCTAAGACTAATTAACACCTAAACAAGATGATATAGAAAACATTAAACATATTATTTAAGTAGTAATAATCAAATACAATAAATATAATGAATATAGACTAAGTAACAATAAATAAATAATAAAATAGAAAAAAAAAAAAATTAATAAACATTAAAACTAACTAAAATATAAAATAAATTCAAATAAAGAACACTAAATTGAATTAAGAACAAAATAGAAATCTAAACTAAACAAATAATGAAATAAATGTGAAACTTTGAAAAATAATTATATCATGGATTGAAAAGATTGAATTTATTAATAAACCAATGTAATAACTATAATTACAAATATAATCTTCAAATCAAAATCAATATACAATTGATATATTAATAATGTATTCTAAAATGTGAGGTATTCATCATTATTCGGGTAAAGTACAATTTTTTTGTAAATATTATTGCATATCTACAATCATCAATGCCATTAGTACTTGATAATCTTTAGATAACTAGTTAAGAATAAATCAAGAAACTTGGATATACCTACATTATTCAAGAAGATTACTTCACCATCAGAGAAAGCATTATTTGATCTATCTGTAAATGATTATTTGATCTTGGATATTGCTTGTATAGAAAAAGAAAAAGATGAAAAACTTTTAAAACTTCAAGAACTCTTAATACTCTTGTGTTTTTCTATTTTTTATGTGTCTTTAATCTCCTTATAAATCACTTCTCCTTTGAGATAGTTGTGATTTAAGTTATAACTAACTTTAATTAAGCATAGTTATAAAGTTAATTGAATTTTAAAAGTCAATTACTTTATAATTAATTTATTTTATAAGTAATAAAGTTTATAAATTAAATTTAAATTTTGACCTTAAAAATAATTCCTTGAGAATAAATTAAATAATATAAATCAAATTGCAATTGTTAATGGGTGGAGGGGCCTTAAACATCACTTAAACAATTATCTAAATATGCATATAATAAATAATCAATAAATGTTACTATCAAATGATCTAAACACCTTAACACTATAATCCAAAAAATTAAAACTTATGTAAAAAAATCATATGATAAAATTTAAAGCATATAAACCATCTAATACCATATGATTATTTGATTTCACTACTTAAACTGAAACTGATCAAAAGAAGCTTAAAATTTCTATGTTATCAAAATTAAGGCACTGTCAAATTATATTTATCTAAAAAAAATTCAAAACTAAAAATTATTCAATAATAAAACTATAACTTTTGTCTAAATAAAAATTAATAACTAAGTCAGCAAAAACATATCACATAATCACTTAATCAAAGTCATTACCAAAAATAAGATCAATGAGAGGGGATCCTTTATTTGTCTAATGTTCAGTATCTTTTATAGATGTAGTAGGTAATTTAAATAAGTAATGCCTCATTAGCCATAATAAATATCAATTTTTACCTTCTTAAGTACACATGTCACCATGGGCCAACTCATAAGACTGACAACACATCTATTGTTAGAAGAAAAGGTTTTATTTGGTATAGGCGAAGTGGTTCTATTAATCATATCCAAAGAGGGATTTAAATTAAAAGGTTTGGATTGATCTCAAGAAATAATTTGGCATGATTAAATGAATTAGGATCATTAGGCATTAAAGCAATAGTAGTATGCATCCACTAAGAGGATTTACTTGGATTACCTCTTCTGAAAGGATGAGATCTCCAAGAGGATATTCTCAGATCTCTATGAGATGCACCATGGAAACTAATAGAGGATGATAGGATATTATCTAATAAGTTATATAATTTAAGACAATGCACATAAAATGTATTTACATAGGTTTCACAGTGAAAAGGATTAGACCCTATGGTCATAAAAAGGTCTCTCATGATAACTAGCTCATAAAAGAGTATTATTATCATGGTGTGCACTAGTTTTAACCTAAACATTTCTTTCAGAATTGTGAGAATTTAGGGTCCACCTTGACATCTCTATCTTGAAATAAGTTTAAATAATAATTTAGTCAATACTTCATGCCACCCTCACTATTATCTTGAAATAAAAACATTATTGCATGCTTAAAAAAATTAACTTGCTCCTTCTATTTCAAACCATTTTATTCTATCTAAAAAATAAATTTTGAATGATGTCAATAATATAAATGTTTTCTAATATCACAATATTTAAACAAAAACCCTAATTTAAAAACATCATATTTCAACAAGCTTCATATCTCACTAAAATATAATGAATAAAATTCATATTAAAACTATAACCATTTATGTCAATATCATCTTGCAAGAATTCAATATAATCAACTACCAAGTGTTTACAAATTTCAAAATACTTTAGTAAATGTCATGTAAGCATGGAAATATCTTCAAATTCAAATGCAAAGAATGGGATCAATTATTATGATTGAATTTATCAATAATTTCCATAAGAAAGTCCTTGTAGAGAATTGTTTGAAAATAACATAACAAACCCTAACATCCTATATGTATCTTGCCAACATGCATATAAACCCAGAATCAACATAATTGTATTATGACTGTAAAAAAATTTATACAAGTATATATAGAATACCCTTCAAAAAACTCAACAAATCCTTAATTTCAACTACGAGCAATCAATAATGCTTCTTATATCTATTTTCATCAAATAATTACACAAAAATATTCATGTAAAGAAATGGCTAAAAATCAATACCATAAAATCCTAATATTTTGTTCACTTTATCAAATGTATACAAATTCTAAAATAATAAAATGCACCCAAATCACCTAGAAGAATTAACAATATGTTCTTTTTTTATGAAAATTATGTTAAAATCCTTTCAACATCTATACCATATTGAGAAACTAAAGTCAAACTTATCTATATTCATAACTCAAAACAACTATGAAATCATACAATCTTGTTATGTTGTAAAAATCTCATGTAAAAGGGTTTTAATCAAACCAAAGTTCAAAAAAATACAACTTTACCATTTTTCAACCATTTAACCCAATATATTTCATGTACATAAGACTTCTAGTTTTAAATTGAATGCATGTAGAGATACTTTTTTAAAATAATCCATTTCATTATTTTAGTACTAATAACCAACTTCAAAACCATGACTATATGAACCAAATTTTTAGGTTCATGAAAGGAAGAATATGTATGCATGGATATAATATCTCAAATCATTAATTTTATAACATTTAGAAACTAAATAAATTGAGCACTTTTAGATTCAAAAGAGATATTTTCAATACTTCTTTCCAAAATTGTATGCAAACAACTTCAAAATCTATGGACATATAAAGACTATAAATCTTGTCATTTATAATAAACCAAATGTAAAAGAGAATACATAGATGTGGGAAAGAAAACCACAGACTTGTGTCCCATAAACCTACTACAAATACACATGCAAGAAATATTCTTACTTGTTGAATTCATTATATGCAAACTACTTGTACTTCATGCACTTGAAGAGTGCTAATACTTCAACCATATGGATTTGAATGAAGGATAAATCATGTTTTTATACACATAAGTTAAATTAAAACATGTCTTTGATAGCTTAAAATTCATTCAAGATAATAAATATCTAATGAAAAACTAGATTATATACCTTGCACCACTATGTGGACAAGTAAGAAAATATATAGATGAAAAAAAAATATTCCATTCCTATTCAATAGAATTTCATAGCTCCACTTCTAATTTGAACTTGAAAAAGGGGTGACTGAATGGAAAAATTAAGTGTTTTATGGTAAAGTGGTTACGAAGATATCCAAGTAATGTAAATAACATTATGTGTCCACCAAATTAGTGAATGACATCGTATACAAAAAATCCACCTACCAATTCAAACACTAAATCTAATGGAAAAATTAAGTGTTTTATGGTAAAGTGGTTACCAAGATATCCAAGTAATGTAAATAACATTATGTGTCTACCAAATTAGTGAATGACATCCTATACAAAAAATCCACCTACCAATTCAAACACTAAATCTAATACTAAGTCTTTAGCATTCTACAAAATCAAACCCTAAATTTTCCACCATTTTCAACTCCAAACAAGGTGAGGATGGCTCATTAAAATCCAATATTTATCATTTACATCAACACATCCCTCCACTGCTTTTGCATTAACTTTGAATAATGCCAAACAATATCCTAGATGTCCAAGATATGAAATGTTAAATGCTTCGAGACATTAAGGCATATTGATATCAAATAGACTATGTGACCTTTGTTTTAACAAATAATTACCACCAATATATGCTAAGTGACTACCCAATGCATGAATACCCTTATCACTTGATAATTGATCAAGGAAAAACTATGATATCAAAATAATTCCAATGGTGTAATAACCTTATAACAATCCATATGATTTCCAACACTAGGAATATGACCTTAGAATTTGTAGACACTAAACCTAAATTATATAACACATTAGTATTATATACTTGGAAATTACTTCTCATGGTTGTACCCTTTATTTATTATACTTTCATGTTGTCAAAAGGCTCACATATGTTACCTCTTACACATATTTATGATCTCTTTGCTAGATGGTGGAGCCTAATCTTATTATAATGTCTGGTTCCCGATAGGGGGTGTGGGGGGGAAATACCCCCCCCCCCCCCTAATATGGTCACTATGGGGGTCCAGGGGGGTGGAAACCTATTTTGAATCCCTCCCTAGTGGGGGCTTGGGGGCATCTCCCTCGAAGAAATTTTTTTATTAAAAATTCATTATAAAATATTTTAATTTCATAGTAAATCTAGACCATTCACTATTAGGTTACATATCTAATGATAGAAATTATGTTTATGCATTTTTGCCTATATGTAACCCTCTTTTTGATATGAGAGTATTGTAATTATGGTGGCATGTTGTATGTGAGTGAAGATGATATTGTAGTGATTGTATTATAGGCTTTTACCTTCATTTGTTGGACTGAATAATAAGGACTAGATGTTTTTATGTGGACGTAGCTCATATTAGGTGAACCACATTAAATATATGTCTCTATTGTGTTATATTTTTTGCATTTTATTTCCATATTTAATTCATTAGTATTGATCTATGTTCTATATTCCTAACACTCTTATCCCAACTATTTTTTATTATGATGACCAGGCCTTCTATGTTGTTTAAAATTCTCTAAAGTTTCTTATTATCATCCTCTACAAGTTTTGGACATGAACCTTTTTTATCTTTTTAAACACTTATGTCCCAGTCATATGTATATGTCAACACTAGTGTATTATTCCAAACTAAGTGTCCAATGTCTTAAAGATATGAAATTTTCAAATAAAATATATCCTTATGGTTTTCCTAAGTGATTTAATGTGAGATATTTCCAAAAAGCATTGGTATATATATAATATCAATCCTCATTCATTCCTCACCTAGCATAGACCTAGTAACTCATAAGGTAACTTATTAAAATCATTAAATCGAGCATTTAATCTCTTTTTATAATTATTTTTATAATATAATAGAGCAAGTTCCTCTTAAACCTAAACTTATGGTAGATGATCGTATTGACTAATTGAGTAGCATGCATTCTAAGATCTCAATCCTCAAACTTTTAAATGACTCTAATATCTACAAAGATATCTTATATGAATCATTGTGTGATACCCAGGTACCAAGTGATATAACATTGGCTAATTTTTAGATATTATGTAAGATATAATCCATAATGTAAAGTATTTTACCTTTGGTTATAGAGATATTTCAAATAATATCATTCATAAAGACTTGCCTTTATCAATGTAAATTCCCCTTCCCAATCAATAAAACCAAAAGGAGCATACTCAATATATCTCTAAGACATATAGTTATTTGTGTGAGAACATAGTATATGACCACCTTGATAAGCAATGTCGAGCCACCATATATGGCACCAAGCATAATTTTTTTAATTAAAAATGAGGATTTTCCATACCCACATAGCAATGAAATCAATTGTAATACACATATTCACATACTTTTTCATTCAAAAATAGATGCAAAGTATGTAATGAAACCCATCACATAGGCTAATACACTATTAAAAAAACCTAATTGACTTGTCTTATCTAATATACCAAGGAGACAATTTACACACTTACCTAAGTCTCTAACTTCATTAATTATAATTTTTTTAGAGTTTTACCTCATATCTCTAACTTATTCGATAGACACTGATATGAGTTGACCTCTTCCTAAACGATATTATACTACTACATATTGGGACTATCACCAAGGCCCTGGGCATGCTACTAACCGATGTTATACTTTGAATCATATAATCCAAGACCTTATTGATAACCAATAACTGAAATTTGATTATCCTCCCAAATATTTAGGGTCACAGTGTGGTGACCATGATAACCAAAATATGTTTACGAATCTAATAAAATATCATTCTCATAGAAATATAGAAGTTCAAATGGCATATAATTCACATTCGCAACAAATACTTCAACTTAAAAAAATCAAAATTCATCCACATAAAAAAATCTATAGATCACATTATTCATGGGTGGTTTTTATTTTGGCATAATCATGTTGATCCTGGACAAACAAAAATCATTTACAATGTAAGATGGTTGCAACAACTCAACTTTAATCTAAAAGACTTATAGCATAAAAGAAGTTGTAAAGACCCCTTGGGAAACATAATAATACAAATTTATTTGGGTTCTAAAGTTATTCAAACAAGGTTTGGGGTTATTCCACAAAAATATCAATATGCATTCATAATAGGAACCCTTTGGTTATATCAAATGGAATCTAAAATTGACCAAAATCAGCAAGGTATCCCCTTTTCTCATGAGGAAAAATTGATCCATATTCCACATGATGGTAATCTCCCTTCTTATTAATAATTAAATCATGAGGATGAGTAAGCCATGTAAATTTTTCACCTATCCAAACAATTCAAATAATCCAACCTAAAGTTGATATTATCTAATATCCTGAAAATACAAAAAAAAATCCAAAAGTACAAAAAATAATTAAGCTTTTACATGTTCTGTTAGATCTTTGGCATCTATGTTGTTAGTTCCATGTTGGTAGATAGCATATCATTTATTTGTGTGTGTGTGTGTGTGTGTGTGTGTGTGTGACACATATTTTGAGTGTGATACATGCATATCCATGTACATGATCTATGTACTTTTCATTGTTGGGCCTTCCTTCTAGTCATGTAATCTAGACATTGGGGTTATTCACTTATTTGATCATGATACAACCAAGTTATATCATGTTAAGATCATCTTCCGTTATCATGTTTGATCTTATATACTTACACATGAATTTAATCATGCTCATATCTTTAACGTTGTACTTAATATGCTAGTACTACACATTTTTTTCTAACACATATATGTAGGGACTAATATGATATGTTTATCTTGATTTATTATGTTTCATGCTTTATTTTTAGGCACTTCCTTGAATGTCTTGTCTTGTATTATTTTTCTTATTCAATCATTTAAATATGCTCCATTTATTGTGGTCTTCATGTATTTGTTTTTATAATTTGACATGTCAATATGTCATTGCTTATTATATGGGCATTTTATATGTCATTTTTTTCTTTATGGATATTTGATTAAGTCATGTCCCTTCTATTTTTCAAAATTTGAACATGCCCCTCATTTAAGGTCTCCTTAGGCCATTGTCTTTTGGTTTCCTTTTGAGTGTTTTTGTGTGTGTTATTGATTGCTTTTTGACCTTATATTGTTACTATCTAGATGTTTCCATGATTCACATCATTCATCATAAAATTTGATGTGATCACATATTATTTACCTTATTGTTATATCCACCTAAACATTATACTCCTAAATGATACATGATCCATACACATATTATGCAATTATCTTATCATTTTAAGGTAAGGTAACTACTAGTTTATACTATCTCTCACTTCAAAATGGGGGCATATCAATGAAGGTCATGTCATACAAGTATGACTTTGACACCTTCACAATTACATATGTTAGTGGGGGCATGCCAAAAAGGATGACTTTCACACTTATTCGATATTCAGTATTTTCAAACTACAATGGGGGAAACTTATGGAAAAATGTTATTCACATGTATACCAATTTTTAGTTTTATATTTTAGTGTGGGCATGTCATGGGAACATGTCTTCCACACTTGAAAATTTTCAAATTGGCAGAATTGCATAGTTTTATGATTTAGATACACATTTGTGATAGCATTCTATACATTGTTACTATTATTATACCTAAGTTTCAAATTGATACGTATAAAAGGTGCATATTTCATGTAAAATATCACCTTAAATTGAAAAATAAAATTAGCTTCTAGATTTCAAAAATTTCTATAGACATTATCATACACTAGGATGGACTTTTATGAATTGTTTTTGAGTCAATCTATTACAGTAGTTGGTTCAATTTTTTTCAAGGTTGAGGTGATTACATCACTCAATATTACCAATTTTATAAGATGGATTTATTAAATCATCTACCCTCACCATATTTATAGTGTGAGTTGACTTGGATCACTCACACTCACTAGGTTATACTTATTATTAGGTTACACAGTTGAGCTAATAATTTTGGGTAGCAAATCACATTTTCTCCAAAGTTGGTGGCAAGTTTCCATCCAATATTTATATATATTTTCACTTTCAAGTTTTACATTTCTCTTAATATTAGCTCCAAATCTTCACAATAAGTCATCTCTTCAAATAAAATTACCAAAAGGCAAGATGGTTGCATTTATACATAGGTGTACTCCTGACCTTGCTCTCTTTACTTTCAAGCATTTAAAGTTTTTTCAATTCTATATTATATGCACTAATTATATACTATAACATGCTCTTAGTTTCAGGTCAGTCACCAACAAAGCCCTCAAGTTGGACTCACACAAATACAAGGTGTGTTATACACACCTAGGTACACATTTCTTTTCCTTTAAACTAGTAATTTAATTATTAAATTAAATGGGGGGAATGTAGACACTAAATCTGAATTATATAGAACCTTAGTATTATATACTTATCAATTAATTATCATGGTTTTAACCTTAAATTCTAAGAGCTTCATATTTCTAAAAGGCTTGCATCTATTATTCGTGTGACTATTTCTTATCTCTTAATCTGACCATATGTTATTATTATGATCAAGCCTTAAATGTTTCTTAAAATTATCTAAACCTCATTATTATCATTCTCTACTAGTTTTAGATGTGTACCTATTTTGTAACTTCCCAGACACTTGCATTCTATCTGAATACCTACATCAATGCTAGTGTCCTATGCCAAACTAAGTGTCCAATGCCCTGAAGTCATAAAATTGTCAAATGAAATTTATTCTTATGGTTGGCCAAAGTGATTTAAAATTAGATATTTCCAAAATGTATTGGTGTGTGTGTGTGTGTGTGTGTGTGTGTGTGTGTGTGTGTGTGTGTGTGTAACATCAATACTTATTCATTCATCACCTAACATAAACCTAACAACTCACAAGGCAACTTACCAAAAGCATTCAATCAAGCATTTAAGTGATCAAAAAAATTCTATTTTTTTAATTTAAATATCATTCATAGGTATGACCCATATATAGGTTTGATGTATTGAAGGATCATTACATGAGACATATTTTCCAACTTATAAGCTAGGTCACTTTATGAACCTATGTATCACATGTTTCATCCTCATACACACACAAGTCAACATGTAGGGAAAAAATATATAAGTCTGAAGCCTTCTTAATAATATTAGCTATGTAGGTAGCACTCATTGATAGAGGGGTCCTTGGGGTAGAACCATCTGCCCACTAATCCATTTTTCCCATAGTCATTATATGGGTAAGGAAGATAGGGTTTGATCATTTGACAAAGAGTGAAAGTTGTGTGAGTTTTGAACACATCATAACAAAGGTGGTAGAATATTAGAAGGTTTTAAGTGTTCATGCCCATATCTAATTGATATTACATACTAAAAACCTTTATCCAAGTCAAATAGTAGTATTGATGTAACCATGTAGATCAGACATAAGCATCTAAGGCCATAAAATATAAAATTCTAGGATTTGATGATTATTCCAAAATCTAGATCAAACTACTTCCAGCATGTTTCATATTAGATCTACATGTGCATAGATAAGTACTCTTGTTTCAACTTCATTCTAATATCAATAGATAGTTATATTTTATAATTTTATCAATCTCAACATTTAAATTCATAATGTTGTTTATCTGAGTTTGTAAATTAATTGGCTTGTTAAAGATCTATTTATCATCATTGTGCTTATTCATTTATATATTTTTAACCCTATACTATATTGACCCAACTTAATTTAGGGATAAATAGAATTATATATTACAAGGTGTTGCAAAAAAAATGATAGTGCATTCAAGTCAAAAATAAGTAATAATCAAGAATTAATTGTTCACCAATCCCCATATACAAATATTACCAACTTACCAACACTTGAGACAACACACCACTATCAAGAGTATGAAACATTATTAAAGTCAGTTTAATGAAAATATCATAGAATTTTCACCTAAGCATGTTTAAGATAAAGACACCATATTTGATAAAACTTCAATAATCTCATGAATATATAGATCTGAGTCATAAGGCTTCAAAACTAAGTGACAAGGAGAAGCAATTTATCATCAAGACTAGAAATTTTATCCAAATTAAAATTTATTGAAATTAAATATACTAATATTATGAAATTGAGCACTATGATTTCAAATTTTATATTGATCTAAACTTTCAATACATGTATCAAACACATTAAAATTTTGAATGTAGTAAAATGCTTTTGTTATAATCGGACTCTATACCCCATTTCATAGACTATTATATGTTTTGCAACATACTTTTATATTATTTAATTATATTTTTAGAATTGTTATCATAAAATTATTGTATGATTGGTAAATTGGCCAGATTAGTGATAATTATATTTTTATTATATCATGTATTATTATTTCCAATTGATACTTGATTGATCTCTACAATTATAGATTATGTCACAAATAGGGTAATTTAGTTATCATGATTTATTATTAATTTTGATTCATTTATAATATCTTATACTTTCAGTTCAATCATATTATTGCCATATCATTTAGGTGGTGTTGATGTTATTTGTGGCTACAAGTATAAGTACATGAGCTAGGTTGGTAGTGGATTTTGGAAGTTGGGGAAATAAAGGATAGGGATCATGAGAAGTCAAAGGATACCAACATAGGTAAAAGGGATAATATATATAAGCTATCTAGTTATTATGCAGTAGTAGCGTGTCATGTTTTTCTTTCATTCTAGTTGTGTTATCTCGCTCACTTTTTAAAATTGTCTTTTATTTATCTTATTATTATTCATTTTGACTTCGATCATCCTTGTGCTTTACTATCATATAGATTAGTGTCTTTTTTTCACCTAATTTATTTAAAGTTTGATTGTCATGTGTTGGACCACTTTCATGTTTATTAACTTGATGTTATTTCATATCCCTGTGGAGGTCTTGGTTTAACATCTTGTTTATTATATTAACCTTTATATATAAGGAACCATTTTTCTAAGTTTTGATTTTGTTTAATTATTACCTAGTTGTAGGGGTTTATGGGCCTTTGACATTTTTGGAAAAAAAGAACATAATGACCAAAATCTTGGTTGATGAACTTAAACAAGACATGACATGATTTAGGTATATTTGGCTCTCCTCCCATAGCAAAACATTGATCATTTAGGTGAGGGAGGTGTAGGATAATAATGTGGAGGAAGGATAAAACCCTAACAAGGATAAAATGGTGGTAGTTATGAGTAATGGGGCTCGAAAACCCTACTAGGAGAGAGGAGGGAGAATGGAGAAGCTTGTGCCATGAGAAATAAAAAGGAAGATTTTTTCTAGTCTTTGAGGGGGAAAAAAAAAGAAAAAACAAAGTTAGAACAAATCCATTATAATTTTGAAGTGAAACATTTCTCACAAGTAAATGGCACATTATTTTTGAAAGGGAAAAAGAATAAATATCTAATTATTTATAGTGAGCAAGCAAAAAAATATTATTTATGGACTCGTGATGAAGCACTAGAACTTATTGATGAACCTAAAAAACCCTAAATTGATTTATATCAATGAGAATCCTTTATTTATATTTAATAATAAAAATTATCGAGTATGGGAAATTGTTACAGCCAAGCCATTTGGGATTTTCAAGTTAAAAACCTATGTCTGAAATCACTTCTTCAAATCATTGTAAACCCCTTTTATTTGCGCTGTAGATTTAATCATTTCATTTGAGAGTTTGGTTATTCTATTTTAATGTAGTTGTTACATCTCAGCTATACATAATCATTTTTTTGGGTTTTATTTTAATCTTCTACCTACCATAAATTCTTGGTTGGTTTGTTTTAACTAGGGTATGATGTTTTTCAACTAAATATAATTATTTTGATTGATTTTTAATTTGATTTTTTACCTACTAGAAGTAATAATTAAAATAGGGTTTTACCCTAGCATACTAGTGTGCCATTATTAGATGAAGTTGGTTTTGTTGACCCATTGGTAAGGGTTTCACTTTAATTGGTTTAATTATTTTGTGTATTTTATTTTTAAACCCCTGGAACAATTCATTTGTCCTGGATATTATTATTTTTGTATATAAGTTCTTAAGGAAATCAACCCAACTATAATAGGGTTAGTTATAACATTTTTTCATTTTTTATATACTTTTTAAAATTAATTACATGGTTTTACCTGATTTTATGATGTATGGCAAGGAGTTAAATTTTTGGGTGTTTTTATTGAACTAGTTTTAGATGCAAATAATATGTGAATATTTCACATTTATCTCTTGGTTGTATGTAATGTTATAACCTAATTATTTGTGTTGGGATATGTTGTTTGGATATTAGTATACTTTAATAAATGATGAAGGGTTATTAGAATCAATTTTATATTTTAAATCAGTATTGAAAAATCTTTCAGATAAAGATAAGGACTGTTAATGTCAGTGTGACTGTTTTAAGCTTGATTTTTGGATCTAAATTTATTGTCTATTAAATGTGTTATTATATCTATTATGATTTTAGTGATGAATTATTTATCCAAATTTCTCATGTCCATGTCTTGAAATCTTGAAAGCTAGACTTCATCACCCAACTAATGATTGGGGGTGGTGAGGGCCACTAATTGGGAAACTCATAAGACAGGTTAGGTTGGTTCATATAAGGATGCATATCTCAGTTGGACCCATCTGTTTACTTGATTTAACATTGTTTGATTGCCACTTGAATAAAATCTTTAGTAACATGTTATAATTAAATTTTCACTGCTTATTGGTTTCCCATAGCACATCTTATAAATACCCTTCTATTAATTGATTGGCATATTAGACAAAGTTGGAAACATAACTATATTTGCAGCATTCATGTATATAGATATTTAATTAATTATTTCTTTCTTTATTTTATATTATTTTATTGTTTAGATGATCTATATTTCAAGTTGGGTTAAGTATATTATACACTTATTAAATTATAAATGTTCAAATAAATTGAAAGGCTAAGTGATTACTAACTTGAATTGCATTGATGGATTAGCTATGGTGATTCTCTTATTTGATTGGAGGTTATTAGTTAGTTCGTGTAAAATATATTAAATGCTAGTTGAATGCATATAAAATATAAATTTGTATTTCTTTGTCTACTCATGCTAAGATAGTAGTTTAATTTTTTAATAAGTGATTAAACTTGGGACCATACTTGCATAAGAAAATAGTTTTTATAAAATTGATGAACTATTGTACATGCATGTTAGTATGCATTAGAATGGGTTCATTATAATGTATTAAAAACCATTGTATATGAGATTTGAAGTGTTTTTATGTAGTTTTACGTAATTTCTTATTATGGCATGATTAATCTTGTCATTGGCAAGATTTAGTTTATTATTGAGATTTTTTCCATTAAGATTTGTATGATTTTTTATTTTTCCTTGACATGTTATAGCCAAGTATTATTTAGATTGAATTCAGTCATAAAAATAAGAATGACCAAAATTTTAAGTTGCCTAGATTGATCTTTACTTGATTTAAAATTCTCTTAGTTTTGTCATTGAAATTACATAAATGCTATCATGGACAAAGTGGATGTAATGTACCTAGAGAGGGGTATAATAGTAGAATAGCTAATAAAATAGTGAATAATGGTTTAATACCACATGCATAAGAATAAAGAGTTTTATAGATGAGAATTAGTATAAATAAAGGGGTATAGGTTAGTCTTAGGCATAAAATAAGTCATTTGTAATTAGATCTTGCTCTAATAGGATGTTGCTCCCTCGAATAAGTCCATGATATGGAGTTATTCCTTCCATAAAAAGAATATTATGTGTAATCAGCATGTTTATCAATACATGAGTGATTTATTATCATTTAGTTACTTTTAGGAACTTGAGTGATTTATTATCATTTAGTTATTTTTAGGAACTAGGTTCCTATCATTGGTATCAGAGCACTTTCCTGAGCCAATTTATTTTTTCCATTGCAAGAAAAATTGAGATTAGCGCGATACTTTTAAGTCATTTAGTTTTGTGTAGGAGATTTTAGAGAGATTTTTGAGTGGTATTATTTTGTAGAGTTGAGAGAGATATTTTTGTGAATATATTGGGCAATTATATTTGTCAAAATGTAGATTTTAAAGAGCTAGTTGGATATATGAAGCTGAAATCTACCAATTCAAAATGCAGATTTATGTTTTTTCTCAAAACAACTTGATTTTTCTTTTACATACTTCTCTCACACAATAACAAATTGTGCCAAAAAAATTTGGGTTTTATGCACCTATATCTCATCTTTCCAAAAAAAATTCAATTTTTAAATTTAATTAAGTATTTTAAAAGTTATCATAGTTTTAGTGATTGGTCTGGGAACACTTGACCACCACTAGGTGCAGGTGCAGGCATAGATGGGGCTAGTGGTAGTGGTGGAGGCCCATGATTATGGTCAGATGCATTATTATGATGTGTAGATTATTAATGCAATATTTTTTTTCTCTTTCTATAGATTAGTGCTAAGATGTTTAGGGTTAACGATAAGTTGGGAAATAGAAATGGGTGACCATCGATGATTAGTGTTGGGAACCCCTAACTATCAATAGTCAGGATCCACCTTTTAGTCAAGAGCATGAAAGAACCACTAGCCCATTTCTAAATATAACCTTGTCTAATTTGTGTTACAAGCCTTTTCATGCACAAATTATATTTAGATGGCCCACTTATACCTTCACTTCTGCCTCTTGCTTGTGCCTATAAGAGAGAGAGGTCTTGAGGTTAAATCCATTTGTAATAATTTTCAGGAGCTTAGGCATTTAGTAGTTTTATTTTGTAGGTAAATCAACATCATTAGCATTATCAAGCATCATCATCCATATTATTAAGATCCAACTCACTGTTGCCTCTCAACCAAGCTTCTAGGTACCATTACTCTGCTAGAATCAAGCCATATTCCACCAATAAGCTAACTGCCTCAACCAATCACCTAATTGACTTTTGGTAAGACACATACTTATTTTTCAATATTCACATGCTTAAATTCCACTTCACAATCAACATAGTCCTTACCCAACTCTCAAAATTCATCTATGGAATCATGTCATTTAGCTATTGCTCAAACCCAAAAATACACAATCAATCACTGATGGTCAGACCTCAACCACTGATGATCAGGCATAACTGCCGATGGTCACCCACATTATTGATGGTCACCTATGACACCAAAAACTAGCAACCTATTTTCACCTATGTAACCCCAATCAAATCTATTTTTCTGTGTTTTTTACCACTCATAGACCCTTTTCAATTTTTTTGAAGTATACCCCAACCCTTAGTACTAGTATTAATTATTTTATCACTAATTTGATCATTTCTAGTATATTTTTTTAGCAAGCATTCTTGTGTTTAGTTTTAGTAATCTTTAATTGATGCAAGTACCTTATTTTCAATTTTATGAACTTAATTATTTGAAATGTGTGGATTGACAGTGCTTAAGGAAACTCTTGCTTCTAGGATCTAGCTATCGCTAGGCAATCCACCCAACAATTTTTCTAACAAACAAGTTTTCTTTAGTATTTTCTTATTTACAAGTCTTCCTCCCAAGCCAAAGAGGATCTCTTTATAATACTTTGATTCAATGTATGTACAACCAAATAAAATTTTCAACGATACCTGTATTGAGTTTTTTCTCTCTCTTTATTTAGAACTTAAGTGAAAATTTACATGAAACATTCTAAAGATGTTCATAGTGAAACTCAGCTCACCATCATCAGGTACCTATTTAATGATAACCACTTCACGCAAGCCACACAATAATCATGGGCCCCCAAATGTTTCATGTAAATTTTCACTTAAGTTCTAAAGAAAGAGAGAAACTAAGCTCAATATGGGTATGGTTAAAAAACCTATTTGGTTGTGCACGCATTGAATTAGAAGATTGTGAAGAGCTCTTCTTTGGATTGGGATGAAGACCTAAAAATTAAAAAAAACTAAAGCAAAATTATTTGTTAGATAGATAGTTGGGTAGATTTCCTAGCGATAGCTAGATCCTAGAAGTGAGAGCTTCCTTAGGGGATGTCAATACACATGTTTCAAGTAATTAAGATCATGAAACTAGAAAAAAAGGACTTACATCAATTAAAGAATATTACTAAAACTAAACATGAGAATTCTTGCTAAGAAAATAGATTATAAATGATCAAATTAGTGATAAACTAATTAATACTAGTGTTAAGAGGTTGGAGTATAGTTCAAAAAATATGAAAAAGGTTTGTGAGTGGCTAAAAACACAAAAAAATAGATTTGGTTGGAGTTAGGTAGGTGAAAATAGGTTGCCAATTTTTGGTACCATAGGGGACCATCGATGGTTGGGGTGACTGTTGACAATTATGCTTGACTATCAATAGTTGAGGTCTGACCATTGGTGGTTGACTATGTATTTCTAGGTTTGATCAACAACTGAATTATAGGATTCTATAGATGAATTTTGGGACATGGACAAGGGCTAGGTTTATTATGAAGTATAATTAAAGCATGTGAATATTGATAAATAAGTATGTGTTATACCAAAAGTTGGTTAGGTGAGTGGTTGAGGTATTTAGCTTGTTGGTGGAATCTGGCTTGATTCTAGTAGAGTAACAATACCTATAAGCTTGGTTGAGAGGCAACAATGAGCTAGCTCTCAATAATATGGTTGATAATGCTTGATAATGTTGATCATGTTGATTGCCCTGATTGACCTACAAAAGAAAACTCTTGAATGCCTAAGCTCTTAATAATTATTATAAATGGATTTGACCTCCTAGACCTTTCTCCCTTATAGGCACAAGTAAGAGGCATAAGTGAAGGTGTAAGTAGGTCATCTAAATATAATTTATGCATATAAAAGTTGTCACATAAATTATAAAAGGTTATATTTAGAAATGGGTCAATGGAGCTTGCATGCTCTTGGCTAAAAGGTATATCCCTGACCATTAATGATTAGGGGTTCCCAAGGTTGATCATCGATGGTCACCCTAACCATGAATGATCAAGGTCCACAGGGATAGGGTCCTAAAGATCAAGGTTATTTAGTTAAGTTAAACTGAGTGTAGATTGGTTGGTTTAAGCTTGATAGGTGTGTGTTAGTCCTAAGGGGGACCTAGGTAAGTCTAGGGGTATTTTAACATTTGAAAGCATAGGTATGTGGATTTATAGTGTCTACATTTTGCCTATTTTTATTGTATAGCTTACATGAATGAGATGTAAAACAAAAATAGAGTATGGTTTAAGGGTTTGGTTGCCTCAAGAGTAGGATGAGGTATTCCCCCTTAAACCAAGAGTCAATAAATGAAGACTAAAATTAGGTCAAGGTTTAATAAATGGTGGTTAGTAATGAGAAATGGGTGTTGGGCACTCGATATGTAAAATTATGCAAAAGTGTAACAAAAAGGTGTGATAGCCAAGATCGTGCATAGACTAGGTTGCTAATGTTGGTAAAAATAAGGGTTGGTCCTAAATAGGATAAGTGACAAGTGAACCAGATGACTACCTATAGGTGTGATAGCTGGGAACACTTGAAAATACAAGTCTCCTAAGAGATGTTCATGTTTCCAATGGGTATCTAAGGTAGGAAGTGTTCCTAGGGAAAACACAAATGGGTCAAGTATTGTAGGTATCTAAGGTAGGAAGTACTCTCGATGAGACACAAATAGATTGGTATGTATGAGGTAGAAAAAAATATAAAAGGTCAACATAGAAATATTATCAATATGATCAAAGGGCCAAGAAAAAAGTGTCATAAAATTTCATGCTAGATGGGCCAAAATAGACCAATGGCAAGGTGATGAGGTGGTTAAGTTGGTGTGAGAAAGGCATATCCAAAGTAGGAAAGATCCTGGTGTAGTTATGTTAGGATTTGGTAGGTTACAGGTAAAAAGTGGAATTGAGAGTTTAAAGGGTTTCCTAAATGTTTACAATTAGGGTCCCCAGAAGGTGACCATTGATGGTTAGGGGAAACCCTAAAAATCTGGTGGTAAATGTAAAAAATAAAAGTCATTTTGTCATTGTTACTATTTTTCTATGTTTGACCAAGCTCTAGTGATTTTAGTGTTTTACAAGGAAGGCATTTACTGAGGTGGGTGCTACTCATTAGCTAGAGGTGTGTGGATGATTACATGGGTCCAAGATGTAGGGAGCATGATGACATGACTAGGGACTTTCTCACAGTCTCAGACCATGAAGGAGGTCGCAGAATGAGGTAGGGGTGGATTTAAATTGGTAGTGTAGTTTGATTTTATTTTTTTGAATTTTCTTGAGTTGGGTGGGTGTGAAAATTGTTGTTTTTAGCTTGTATGCCCTAGGTAGTGTTTTTAGAGGTGTTGGTCAAAATGATGGGTAGAGTGTTAGATTGATAGGGTAGGTAGGGTGATTGGATAACACATTAGTTGGGTAGGGTGCTTAGGCTAGTGTATTTCAAGTTTGCTTAGTGTTTTAGGCCTTGGGGGTTTTGGGAATTCTATCCAATAAATGCACATAGGTGACCATCAATGGTTAGGTCTGACCATTGATGGTTGACATCCTAGTAACTAAGGGTCCCCAACCATCAGTGATTAGCATTACTGCTCATGGTTAACTAGGATAGGATAAGGTTTTAAAAATTATTTAGGGATTAGGTATGGTGTTCAAGTTTTAGGGTTAAGATAAGTGGTTAGGCTTAAATTTTGGTCAAATAGGTTAGATACAAGGGGTAAATGGGTAGATGAGACTAATTAGGGTCTAAGTCAATCTTTTTGATTAGGTGCAGGCTTGATAGTAGATCTAAATGCATGACCATGTGTCATGCATCTTCCCTATAATTCTTAAGGGCATGATGGTAGATGATTAGGAACATATGGAGGAGGTAGGGCTAGGAGCGATGAGGCACTACCAACATATGCCTAGGGATGCATTAATGATAGTAACACTAATTGAGAGATGGGATCTACTACTAATACCTTCTTTCTATCAATTGGGGAGATTACTATTCTCCCATAAGATGTATATAAGATCACTCACCTCCCATTATGTGGTAAGGTGATATACCAAATAAAATAGGAAGAGTGGGATGAGTATGTTGAGTATCTATATGGAGATGATAGACACCTAGTCTAGTGTTATTTTGGGGGGTTTAGGTATATGAAATTATATGAGAGGGCTCTTGAGGAGAGGATATTGATGGCAATTTTGATGATTTCTATTACTTTCTTTAGGATCCTAGATTTAGTAGTGGGAGCTTTTTGTATGTATTATTAGCTATTTTGGTGGAGTTATTGCTTGAAAGGATGATGTTTGGTTGGGTCCTAGTTTTGATGGTTTATATTTATAGTGAGCTATGAGGTTTTAGACACCATAGGAGATATGGTATCAGTGTGGGCCTAGTTCTTCATTCTTGGGATTTTGAGCAAATTTAGGTTTTAAGACTGATGGGATTTTTATGGATAGGGTATACATAGATTGAGTTCCCTATCAAATTTATGAAATAGAGAGATGACGTGGTTGTGTCAGGGGTAGGAGGTGGAACACATGATATTGATTGGTTTAGAGGTGACTTAGGTACATTGGTAGCTAGGGATATCACTTGGAGGCCATATCTATGATTTCCCATCTAGCTAGGCTATAGGAGGCAAATCCTCATGATGTAGAGTTACAGGAAAATAGTGGGCCATTGAGAGGGTGAGGTTGAGTTGATTCCATTTGATCAAGTGTAGTGTTAGTTTGGCTTGATACAGGGTATACTAGGTCCACATCCATGATACAAGAGGTAGGACTCAAAGGTTCAGTTATCGATGCCCCAGCCTACTTAGATAGTTTTAGATGGTGGTTTTAAGGAACTTCTTATTAAGTCTCCTATAGATGATACAAGGTACATAGATGGTTATATGGCTTGGTACCAACTAATATGTGTAGTGATAGACATTGGTAGAGATGATGGAGGTGCAAAGTTGATGGCTATAAATCTAGCTAGCCAAGATGGATAGGGAGGGATAGTGTTGGTTGTGGCCCAGGCTTAGATATAGGTATTGTAGGGATAGGTGGCCATACTAAAGGGCCAAATAATCATATTGTAGGTTCATATCACCACTATTATAATTGAGATAAACCTACTTAGATAGAGGGTTAGAGTAGGTGCAACAATAGTAGGAGGGCCACAAGACACAGTGCCTTGAGCATTATATCTAGCTACTATGGTGGAGCTTAGATATTATGAGGTGATGGTATTAGACCAGCTGCCCTAAGCTATGAATTATGCTAAGTATAGAGAATGTTTAGTTGATGGACCATTGATAGCTATTGTAGGTCAATGGGATTCTATAGTAGGTCAGGTAGGGGTCCTAAGGGGACCACCACCAAGTATAGGTGCAGGCATAGATGGGGTCAGTGGTAGTGGTGGAGGTGGAGGCCCATGATTATGGTTAGATGCATTATTGTGATGTATTATTTTGATACCAACTTGTGCACTGATGTAGCAAGATATATTTTTTAGAGATTTGATACATTGTTATATGTATTATTTTTTAATGCTTTAATGTATATGATCTATGGCTTTCTATGGCATATATGATAGATGTCTATGGTTCATGCAGTGCTTATGTTTATGATTATGGTTCTTGACTTATGGTGTATAATGTTAGTGTTATAGTTAGTAGCTTAGGCATGTGATGCTATAAAGATAATTATGATGTTGTGATTTTGTTTATGGATATGATATGATGTGTTATTGATGGATGCATGTTATATGATAATGTAATGGTTTTGTTTATGGTCATATGGATAGAATGGTAAATGGTATATGCTATGATGTCCTGCTCATTGATTTGGTTTATGCTTATATTGGTGTAATGATACGTTTATAGGCTCATGTGATGTGATAATTGTAATGGGATAGGTTGATGTTTATGGTATGTTGTGATATGTTTACATTATGTTTGGCACATAGAGAGATAGATGGTGTTGTTGGTTGACATAATTGATAATGTCCATGCTTTTGATGTGATGTTTGTTGTTCATGCTCAGAAAGGTAGAATGTGAATATGGTTAAAGATGAAAATACATGAAGTAAGTAGGTAACAAACTAGATGTGTAGGAAAGTGATAAGAATCATGAGAGGTATATCCACATGAAATGATAAAAGATAATAAAAAGGAACATGATGCCTTTTTATTGGTAAGAACCAACTCGAAACCCAAATTTGGATTGGCTTAGTGAAGAGAAGCCTTTTAGATGCTTCAAATTAGCATGATTAGGTTGATAAACATGTATCTTGATCACACTATGTCAATTAAGCTCATAGTCCCATGCACATGAGATGTGGAAGGAGAATGGGTAAAACTAGAATCATTAGGGAGACTAGTATGTCTTTTTTGTAGGTTTTCAAAGAGGTAATATAAACAAGTCTATGTTTATATAAAGTGTAGACTGATCAATGCAATAAGTCTACTTAGGAGATATGATTATGACTTTCTAAGAGCATTGCTTTTATGAGAGCCAATTGTGGCTTTTAAAAAAAAATGTTTTTGCTTGGGGGTTTTTTCTATTTTGATTTTGCTTTAGAGTCGGGGAGGCTGATTGATACGAGAAGCTTCCAAGAAATTGATAGCTTTTGATAAATTCTTGACTTAGCCATCTTTCAAGGGAGTGGTCTAAGTTTATATGTGCAGTTCAAATGCTTTTGATAGTCATCCTTTAAAGGAGCAGTCCACCTTATGTTTGGTAATTTTAGATGATTTTTCAATAGTTGTCTTTCAAGGGAGCATTCTTTGAATGCTAGGCATGACCCATGATTTGATTTTGAATTTTGATATTCTTTTTATTTTGTTTGATTTGGCATAGACTTGCTTATACATACTCAATGGATTACCTTTATGAAGGCAAAACTAAGCTGACATGAAGGTTTAGTAGGTGAAAAAGGGGTATAGGTGACAATAACCATAGGAACTAATCTCAAAGAAATGGGAAGTACTATGAGAATCATGCCATAGATAGAGTCATGGTACCCACAGTTCAATATTGGGCTATAATTGTGGTAGATAATCACATGATTTAGTTTTATTTAGTTTCCCCTAAAAAGAGGGAGGTGAATGTGGTCACAGGGGATGAGCTTAAGTTAGACAAATGATGATTGTGATCCCTATTTAACATAAAAGGGGCATAGATGTAAAGGATTGAGAGGCTTAGGTTCTAGTTTGCCTTCGAGAGAGGATAAATGATAAGCTCATGATCCATACTTATGGGTTATGATGTAGGGTCTAAGTCAATTGAAAGCAAATTTTCCCCTTTTGATTTTCTCCATATTAGTTACATGTTGAAATTCCTTGAGAAAAAGATCTCCAATATTGAATTCTTAAAATTTCAAGTGATTTTTATAGGCACATTTGATTCATTATTGATAGACATAGATATGGGAAAGGGCATCCAAATGATGCTCATCAAGTAGCTCAAGTTGAGCTAAACATTCCTAATGATAGTCATTTTCTAAACTAAGATCATGTAAAGATATGCAAAGAGAAGGGATTTGGAATTCAAGAGGTAATATAGCCTTAGATTCAAACATGAGAGAAAAATGTGTATCACCTTCAAGGGTTTAGATGCTATTATGATATGCCCATAAGGTGAAAGGGATGTGTAAGTGCCAATCCTGACATGAGGCATTAACCATTTTGGTAAGCATATTGTTAAGGGTTTTGTTAGAGGCTTTAGCTATCCATTTACTTGTGGGTGATAAGGTGATGAAAATATAAGTTTAATACCAAACATGTCAAAAAGGTTCTAGACTTATTTTTTTTGAAGGATTTGATCTTATGGGGCACAACAAAATGATAGATGATATGGTGGGTGATAAATTCAACAATCTTTTTAGCTTTTGTCAAGATAAGAGAATTTCTTCCACCCATTTGGTAAAATATTTAGTCATGATAATGATAGAATGATGTCATTGTGATGAGTGAGGGTTGATTTCACTAATAAGGTCTAGACCCCATTGTGAAAAGGGCCAAAAGTCTACAGAAATGTGAAGACCATTGCTAGGTGTGTGATGTAAATTAGTGTGTTATTGACACTTGACACACTTTTTCACATAATCACAATAGTCTTGGTTAAGGGTGGGCCAGTAATATCCTAAGTGGAAGATGCACTTAGCCATAATGAGTCCACTAAAGGTCCCCTATAGATACCCTCATGTATCTCCTTGATAGCGTGAGAGGATTTTGAAGCATGAAGGAAACAAAATAGGAGGCCATCAAAACCACATTTATAAATAATTCCTCCCATAATGGTGTAATGGGAGGTTCTTTGAATAAATGCCTAATGGGTATTTATAGAGAGGCCAAAGAGAACTATGCCAAGGTGAAGGTAGTTGAAGGTTTGATGATCCCAAAGGTCAGGTAGAATCTATTCCACACTAAAGATGGTTGGAGTGTCTGATTTGGTGTAGGAAGGTTTGGCGAGGTGATGGAAAATGATTGATAGTTTGGAGTTCAAGGGTGCTGATAGGATCTTAGAGGTAATGAAATCCATGGTATCGGTAAACTTGTTAGTAGATCATGGGGTGGTTTGAATATGGTAGTGTTTGAATGATGCTAGGAGTTATGTAACTAGTTATCTACATAGTTGCATCATTTCATTCTTACATTGGTAAATTCCATTGACTTCATTGACCAAAAGTTGTGAGTCCTAAAAGATATTGATTGTTCTAACTCCTAAGGTTAAAGTAGTTTGGAGACATATTACTAGGGCTTCATACTTAGCCACATTGTTGGTGCATTCAAAGTTGAGTTTAAATGACAAAGGAAGTAGTTCACCGACAAGGGGGATAAGAATGATATTGGATCCCCCACCTCACTACTATTTGGAATGATAAAAAAACATGGTTACGTGATTGGTAAAATCTACTTGAGATAGAATTTTGATTGACTCATCTAGAAATTCAAGAGAGGGAGGTTGGGTGTCTGTTAGGGGTGTGTCAGCCATTTAGTTAGCAATGACTTTCCCCTTGATTGATTTATACTAGAGAAATTCAGGGTCAAACTCATCTAAAAGAATGATCCACTTAGCCATACACTAGTTTTGGTATGGTTTGGAGTGCATATACTTGAGTGGGTTGATATTAGTTATGACCAAAGTTTTTTGGTTAAGAAGGTAGTGGTGAAGTTTGGTGGCTACAAAGACTAAATCCAAGCACAATTTCTTAATTTGTGTGTACCAAGTTTCATACTCAACAAGTGTGTGGCTAATGTAATAGATAGCTTTCTCTTTGTGGTGTTCATCCTGATGGGTGAGCATTACCCCTAGGGAATGGTCAGTGGCAGAGATATAAAGGTAGAAAGGTTGGTCATCCTTAGGAGGTGTGAGGATAGGTGGAGATAGAAGGTACTCTTTGAGTGCATCAAAGGCCTTTTGACAATCAACATTCCACTTAAAAGAGATGTCCTTTTTCAAGAGGTGTTGGAAGGGTTAAAATTGATCAGAGAGTTTGGAGATAAAATGGTGAATGGATTGGATCTTACCCTACAAATATAGAGTTGCTTAAGATTGGTTGGATGTAACATCTTGAGGATGGATTTGATCTTAGCCAAGTCAAACTCGATTCCTCAAAGGGAAATGATGAAGCCTAGAAGTTTACCTAGAAATACATTTCTTGGGATTGAGGTGAACATGATAATGGATAAGTTGCTCAAAGATAATCTTGAGAATGGTTAAGTGGTCTTGGTGAAGTTTGGACTTTTCAAGAAGATTATCCACATAGTCTTTGATGATTGTATGGATAAGGTCATGGAAGATGTAGGTCATGGAATTTTGGTAGGTTGTACCAGTATTCTTAAGACCAAAGGGCATGAATCTATAATATAAAGTCCCCCATGGGGTGATAAAGGTGTAGACACCTAAATCTAGCCATCAATGACTTCCAACTAGGCTTTTGACCAATTTCCATCAAAATTCAAAATTTTACCTAAATACATTAAAGCACATTAAAAGATTTGAAACTAACATATTCAAATTCCAATTTTTGCCAGGGTATCCCTAAATAGAGCAATTCAATTTGTAGGCCAACTAACTTTGATCAAATCATTTTGAGTCAAAATACCAATTTTGTACCTAGGTGCTCTAGATTGCTCTTTCCTATCAAATATATTACACAAGATGCATGCCTTTTTTATTTATTTTTGATAATATCCTAAATGGGATAATGGATCTAACACATCTAACATTGCCTTCCAATTCCAATCCAGTCAAATTCTAGACCAATAACAAGGCATTGTGATCAATTTGGGTAATTTGTGCACAAAGTGCTTAAACATTCTTAAGAGATAATTAATCTAAATCAAGGCCTAATTAAGAATTTCATGGAAACTTATTGAATAATTTGTTTTGGAAATGAATATTGAATATATGCATCATCAGGTGACCTCATTTCTTGGGAAGACATCTCTAGGCCATAAATGCCACAAATATCAGGATTTATGCCTCCCATGTCTCATCAAAGCCCTCCATGCCTCTTAATTACTCCTCTATGCCAAATATTGATGAACCTATGTATCAATTTTAATTGCAAAATTGGATTAATCCTTAGCCACACATCTCAATCCTAAGATGGATGGTTCACATTGATTCTAATTAATCTAAAAAATCTATAAATGGGAGGCTTACCACATCATTTCTAAGCTTAATTTGTGCAAATTTATAATTCAATATTGGTTCTAAAAGCTTCATGAAACTAGTGTTACCATGCCAAATTGATTCCAAGCTACGCTAAGCCACAAGATAAAGGTGCCAAGGAGAGATGGAGGTAGCCAAGTTTCCATTGCCAAGGACTTCATGAGCACAAAGCCAAGCAAGCCACTACTACAACAAGCATTTTGGAGCGTCTAAGGAAGGTAAAAGAGGGTTTATTTTGCATTTTAGTTGTGTGTTTTATTCATGTTTATTAAATAAGCTCTCCCTAGTGTTTAGGCCTAGATATGTTATGCTAGTTAATGTGTTTATTTCATTTTGTTTTCATTTTGAAACTAACATGATACTAACCATCCTATCTTGAGTCAAATTCTTAGTTCACATATGGTATGCCCGATGGGACAAGACACATCCCACACATGAAGAAGATCATTATGCAACTTTAAAATCTTCATTTGGATCATTAAAACTCTTACAATTTGATTTTTTAAATTTGTTTTTCCATTTTTCTTTATTACAAGTTTACACAGTAACCAATGTCGGTTAGTAAAAACATAATCAATTAGATCACTATCTTTGGTCACTATTGGTATAACTAATGTCTATTACATAACCATCATTAGTTAGTAAGTGTAACCATCATCGATTATATAACTGATGTCGGTCACTATGTTTTTCTTAAAACACAAACTCGAGAGCTCTTTTTTTGAAGTTCATTATTTCAAACCCAAAATAGCTTCAAGGCTAAAGGACATGCTAACATTTTTGTTTTAAGACCAAGCTTGACATTTACTAAAATAATTTTTAGATAAACTTTTGCATGCTTAAAAATGAATTAGGAAAATTATTTTGGTTCTTGAAGTAATATTTAAGGTGCTTAAATAAGTGTTTTTATCATTAGTTTTCAAAGTTACAACTAAGACCAAGGGGTCAAATGAACACCACCTCATCTTTCAAATTTGGGCTTAAAAATGAACTCAATTTTCCAAGCTTTTTGTATTTACTTAGTTTTTTAAATTACATTTTGTTTGGCAAAGAGAGGAATGTTGCGTATATGCTTTTCCATTTGTCCCTTTAGGGAACCCTTGGAATCAAAAGCACCATTCCTATTGCAAGTAGCCTAGTCCAAGGCTTAGAAATAAAATCATCTAAATCACTCCCAAAAAACTCATCAAAGTTTAGGTGACCTTAAAAATGACCCTAAAGTCTTTCTATTTTCATGCTTTCTTTATTTTTATGCAAACTTTGGCTTGTGAGGGGGACTTCATCACCTCCCATGAGTTATTTAGGGAAGCTTTAACTCAAAGGTTTCACCTCTTAACATTGAATCCACTAAATACTTTGGAGTTCCACTTGGGATGTAGTGGCACTTTGGACATCGCACTACACTGAGTGAACAGTAGGATGTAGTGATTGCAAAAAGGACTAGACCTTTTTGCAATAAGCCAAGTGATATGGACCCAAAATATGTACTTTTATTTTTCATTGTTTGGCATGAAATTCATTGTGTAATTGATTCCCCTATAACATTCAGAAACTTTTTAGATCTTAGACAAATCCCTACTTGCCATGAAAGTATTGTTGGTACAAGGTGCACCTCAAGGTCCATGTCATAGTACTATCATTTGAGAGAAGGGGGGTGTAAAAACCCTACTATATAATGTGCATTTACTTCTGGATAAAAACTTAAAATCCTCTTAAATGATGTATATTAATAGATTCTAACAATACCAAGTAACCTTATCAATTTAGAGTCTAAGAGTGATTAATCAATGGAGTCTTATCCTAGATTAAAGTCTTGTTTGGAGTCAAAACTTTGTGTAAACAAATAATTTAAACCAAACACATTGTCCTAATTTTCCTTTGAACAAAGATGTTTTATGTTGCCCATGTGAAATCATCAATTTCCATTGTTCAAAGTTTATCAAAAGCTTTGGAGTCATATCATCCACTTTAGCATAGTTATGTTACCCAATTGAGTCTAGACCTTTACCAAAGTTGTTTAAGTCCTTCACTTATAATCTATATTTGAAATTTCACCATTATAAGTTCATAGGGTTGGTGTGTTAAGTGGGTTCACCATTTGCACTAAACTTGAGGGAACTTAGGTTTAATTTCCAATTTGGGTTGAAGGTCATTTATGACTCATAATCATTATCACCACTTGATATACTTAAGACATTTTATGCTAAACACTTTCACTTTGAGTCTATGCACCATAAACATTTGGAGTCAAGAAAGATTGTGTTATGATGTCAAAATTATGGGAAACTATCTTTTCCTTAGAGATTTTTTGAAACAAACTTTTTTGTCACACCTTTTGGGTAGTGTAGCATCATTACGTTGACCAAAACATTTCAAATATTGTTTCATAGACCCTTTTTCATAGAGTTCAAATTTATTCCTACATTTTCAGACCAATCTAAGTATACTTTTATGATCCTTTATCTAGCACAGTTATACCATTCACTTTTGTCTAGATTACTTGTCAAAAGAACCAAGTTTTATACCATTATTTGTGAGAAAATGAACTATCTCTAAAGTTCCCTTTGTTTCATACCTTATACCTAGTTGATCAAGTTCATGTCCAAGAATCAAATGCGTAGTGTTTGTTAGAAGTGTTTCAAATATGTTAGATTAAAAATTTCATCTATTTCAAAGTCTAGATTTTGATGCCATTTGGTCAAGAGTCCTAGCACATGCCTTATTTGAGTTTATCTTTTGACACCATGTTTAGCCAAAAGACCTAGCAACTTTTAAATTCCTACATTAGGTTAATTTGAAACACTTAGACTTTAGAGTTTGGCATTTTTATTTTTGGTCCATTTACTTGCTTATCTTTATGTGAATAGTGAAATGTTAGATACTTCATGTTAGCTTATTTCCTCATAAATATTTGCATAAACCTTTTGATCCTTTTGATGAATCTAGACCAAGTTGGAACATCATCTATTTTAGATAGTGTTTTTTAAAGTTTTTATAACTCTTTGACCTTTTATCAAAAAGCATTGACTATGGATCCCAACATGTATTCATACACTTGTAGTGGACTCATGTACAATCTAGGGATTAGTAATGTAGTTGTGCAAGAAGAAATGGTGCAAAACCCCTACGTGGATAATATTGCTTATGAGATGGATTCTCATCCCTCTTATGATACTCAATTTAGTTAACACACCACCTTATTCAAAACAAGACCAAGAACAAATAGCATAATACCTAGCTACAATACCCATAGTGGATGAGCTAGTTCTTCAACAGTCATATTCTACTAATATGACTTCCACGTATGATCCATTTTTTTTTGAGAGACATTTGTTAGAGAACAAAGATGAGATTTTGGTTAGAGCCATAGAGGTAGGGGCCAAGTTTCCAGTAGACTTCCTTCATGAAAATTCACCAATCCTAGTAAGAGTGCCCCATAATATCATTTATGATCAACAGGATTCTTCTAGAAATCCTATGGCTCTAGTCCAAACAATGTATCAAGACCCTAATATATCTAATTGAGGAAAAAACATCATGGAAGATCACTTTAGCCAAATGTAGATAGCATATCAAACCTACCTGAATCTAACATGTAATTTCAATCAAAACATGATGAGCAAACCTGTTATTGACTTAGCTCCTTCAACAAGAGTGTTGATAGAGTTAACTAGATAAGAAAATCCAAGCTCTGACCCATTCATACAAACTTCTTCAGTAGATAACTTGATGCATATGCCCATTATTGAAGAAGTGTCTTTAGCCTCTATGTAGAATAGTGAGCCAAATGTAGTGGACAATGTGTAAGTAGCATCCAATCTCAATCCAAGTGGTACTAACACAAAAACAACTAGTCAACAACATGTGCCTATAGTTAATACCATGAGTGGATCATCATACTAGGGAGTAGGAGTTTCTACATCCCAACCTCAACCAGCTACTTCTTTAAGTGCACAACCAACAAGATTAGGTAGTCACCAGTAACCAATATCGTACCTCAATAGCCAAATGTGTTGAACCCTACTCCTCTTCAATAGGTGACAAGTAGGATTCCAAAACAATAGGTACAATCTAGTGTACCAATGTAATAAAGGCCAAATATATTGATACCTCAACAAGGAGAATTTAATGTTCTACCTCATCAGTTTTAGAGCAGTGTACCAATCCAAAACTAGATGATGACTAGTCAATAATGTGTAAATATTGGTCAATGATAGATGCCAAATTTTCAACCTACTTTCACTTCCCCATAGGATTCATGTAACAAAGAGGCTCCCATATTTCTAAATTACTTACTAGACAACCATTGGTTTAAAATGTGCCACAAATTTAGAGATAGGGTCTTGGTCCACAAGTTCCCACTCAACATCAAGGTTTGATTAGTCGATAGCATGTCCCTTTTCAACCATAGTAGGCATAGTATAGTTATATCCATCCATGCCTCTTAATTTCCCTTCTTTCAATGTCGTGATGAGGATGATTATAAAATTAATTCTAAAAATTGAATTAATCCTCAACCACACATCTCAATCTCAAGATGGATGGTTCAGGTTGATTTTGATTAATATCAAAAATCTATAAATAGGAGGCCTTACCAAATGAATTTTAAGAGATAATTATGTAAAGTTATAATGTAGAATTGATTACAAAGCTTCATGAAATTAGTTTTATCATGTCAAATTGAATCCAATCCAAGCTAAGACACAAGCCAAAGGTGTCAAGGAATGATGGAGATAGCCAAGCCTCCTTTGATGAAGACTTCATGAGCACAAACTGAGAAAGCAAAAAGAACAAGCATTTTGGAGCATCTAAGGAAGGTAAAAGAAGGTTTATTTTGCATTTTAGTTGTGTTTTTTATTCATGTTTTTCAACTAAGCTCTCCCTAGTGTCTAGGATTAGAGATTTTATTGTAGTGAGTGTGTTTCTTTCATTTTATTTTCATTTTGAAACTAACACTATACTAACCATCCTCTCTTGAGTCAAATTCCTAATTCAAAAAAGGTAGTCTTGTGTTGATATTCAGGGGAAATAAAAATCTGATTATAACCTGAGAATCCATCCATGAGTGACAACATCTCATGGCCTATAGTGAGATTAACAAGTTGGTCAATGCTAGGTAGAGAAATGTCATCCTTTGGGTAGGTGAGGTTGAGGTCACAAAAGTCCACACAGATACATAGTCCCCCTATGGATTTAGTGACAGGCATGATGTTTGAAACCCACTAAAGATAATCAATGGGTTGAATGAAATTAATATAAAGGAGGAATTGGAGCTCTTGTTTGACAAGGAGAATTATGTGAGAATGCATGTGACAAAATTTCTATCTGACAAGCCTGACATCATGATTATTCATGATGTTGTGGGTGGAAATGGTTGGGTCAAAATTGGGCATGTTGGCATATGACCAGGTGAATATAATACTATGATCCTGGAAGAAGGTAGAGAAGTTTTGTAGTCCTATAGGGGTGAGAGTTTGGCCTAGTTTGACAAAATTGGGGTTGTTTAGAGTGCCTATTAAATATCTATGGTGGGTTCATTTAACATCATTGAGGTCTCCATATGTAAGTATTTATGGATGGAGGAATTAGGTTCACCAAGGTAGGTAAGAATGAAATTATCATCCTCTCATTGGACAATGTGAATGGTAGGGGAGTCTTCTCCTACTAGTTCAGGATAGACTAAAGGGATAGATATGGGTGCCCCTTCTTTTTATAAGTCATGAGGTTGAGGGTAATCATGTTGATGAAAAAAATTTAGGTGGGATGATGTCCTCATCCTCACCCATAGGTGGAGGATGTGTTGGTGAGGAAGGGGTCTCTTCTTTAACAATGGTAGGGGTAGCTTGTTTGGCTTTCTTATTATTGCATAGAATGAAACCAAGTCCATGATTCTTGTGAGGATTTTTCGTCTCAATCAAGGTCAATGTGTGTGGGTCATGATCATGTCATCATAAACCAAATCCCTTCCAAGCACACCTATGAAGGTATAGTTTGGCAAACTCTAGGTTGTCCAAATAAGAGAAGGTAGAGGTTAATGGTTGAGGTGGAGAGGGAGTTGTGGTAGCATTAAGTGACTTGCCAATTCCCCCATAGATAAAGTAGGTTTGATAGATTAGAGGCCCCAAAGGGGTAATGGCTCCAATGTTGGGGTCATAACCTAGTTAGTGGTTGAGCCTTCCATGTTCTTGGGGAGTTTGGAAGATGTTAAGGGTGAGGAGGCAGTATTCTCTAAAGGTAAGGCATTAAAAGGTGGGTTCCAAAGGATAATTTTGGGTATTTGGTCCATAGGGATAAATGAACTAGTAGATGCCTCAGCGAAAGGGGAAGTAATGGCTTTGGCTTCCATGGGTGAGGGCTTGATGGTGGTTATTTGTAGTGCTTTGGATGGAGGTAGGAGAATGTCATTAGTTTGGTAGGTCATATTACATGTTGTAAAAGGGTTACGATTAGCTTGTATGGAAAAAACTTGACCTTTGTGTTCAAACATGACATAATGATGAAGGGTGGAAGGTACACAACCTATGGCCCAGATCCAAGGTATCCCTAGTAAAACATTATACTAGAATTCACCTTCAACCACATAAAAGAGTTCGAGGAGCGTGTGAGGTCTTAGCCAAATATCAAGGATGGCAGTTCTCAATGCAATGGTCATAGTTTCATTAAGGATCTGACAACTGAAGTTTTGAACATAACATTATATGGTAGCTTGAATTGCTTATAAGCATGGCAAGATATGATGTTGATACTATCTCCCCCATTGATCATAACCCATTTGATGTAGGTTTCGTTAATGTGGGCTATAATAAAAAGAGGGGGGTCTAAATATTTAGGGTGGATAGAAGGTATCTTTGAGTTCTTGAAGGTAATAAAGGTGTATAGCTGGAGAGCACCAACAAATGCCTCTATAAGTTGGGAGTCTCCTGGTCTAACCTCAATGGCCTAACAATGGTGAGGTGAGGTGAAAATGAGCTCATAAAGGCTCATCTTAGATAGGGTCTAGTGAAGTTATTTAAGGATGACCATCCTAATAGATTTAGAGTGGTTAACCTCTAAAGTGCCTATGATGGTAACTTTGTGCTTAGCTGCAGACATGGAGGTTTGGGTCTAGTTCGGTTTAGGGTGAGTTGGTGGTTACATCCATGAAATGGAAACTTTGGCCTTCTCTTTATCTTTTTATTGTGATCTTATGACCACATTAATGGTGTGGATGGAGGAGCAAGGTGTGATGGGGGGCTGGGTAGATTCTCCATCACTCTGAGGTGAGAGTGGGGGATTTGGAATGTGTTGGAAACTAGATGTTAGGTGTAGTGGTAAATGAATGGATGGAAGATCATCTACTAAAATATCATCCTCATCATAGATTTTTTGGATAATGTCTCTAAGATCTTTTAAATTCTCTAAGTCATGCCTAGGTGTCCTATGATAAGAGAAAATTTGACAGTCATTGTACTAGGTTAGTTTTGAACTAAGAGGATCAAAAGGTCTAATAGGAGGTAATGTGAGGTAGGAGGTCTATAATAATCTTTGAAGAATGGTCATATATGATTATGATCGAGGTAAGAAAGGTTTAGGTATCATGGTTTAGGTTGGTAAGATGGGCATGTTGGTGGTAATAGGTTTGGTGAGAGACGGTTTGGGTAAGGTGGTGTTTCTAGTTGATGGTTTTGGTCTGGGGATGTTGGTATTTGGAATGGCCAAGTTTGATGGTCTGATTATTGGTAATTTGGGAAGGACCAGTGCATCAAATAATAAATGGTCTTGTGTAATCAATGGTAGTGGCTAACATGTTAAAAGGGGGTTACTTTTTAATCAAATTAGAAGGGTAAATACCTATAATAGAGGGCAAGGTAGAGGGACAACATTTCAATGTTTTCATCCTCTTAGTTGGTGTGGGTTGAGACTGGGGTATAGGTTTGGGTGAAGTTAAGTCTACTTTCAATGATGGGTGAACCAAACTCTGAGTATGGAAGACACCAAGAGTGTTGAAAGGTTTGGTTAGTGATGGGGTGGCTATTTAAGAAGGTGAGGGGTTAGTAGAAGTTCAAATTAGTTTAAGAGGTGGTGGAGAGATGATGGATTGGTTGGTTGGAGTCATTCTATAAGGTTCAAGTTTATTGACAAAGAAAAGCCCTAAATATTGCCAAAAATTGGTTCAATCCATGTCTAGTTTTGTAGTCATACCTAACTTTTGAACAAGTTTAGAAAAAGTTTTATATATTGGTCTAACCTCTAGGGTAGTGGGTGTTGAGGAGACACCTATGGGTTGAGGAGGAGGGTTGATATCATTGTCAGGATCTAGGAAGAAAAATTGATTACCAAGCAACTAAACACAGAATTTAATCAGAATCACAAGTAACTAGAATTCAGAAACAACACAAAATATGAGAGACAATACCCAATTGTATTAATACTCTTCCAGAAGAAAATACAACAAAGAAGATGCCACAGTATTCTTCCTTACACACTTCTAGGGCTCCCACACCTCTAGGGCATAAATAGTAAATCTCTTCAAGAGCTCACTCTCTCAATTACGATCCCAACACACAACTCAAACACAGATTTGGTGTTCACCTCCAACTAGTCAGTATCACTACTGCCAGTACCACTAATCAGTATCACTACTGCCAGTACACAAGTACTCCACGTATTCCATGACCGAGTACACACTATACTCCAAGTACACAATGTACTCCAAGTAGATATCCCTTGATCTTGCTACCTGTTGTGTTGCTGACCTCCCTAATCTTGCACACCTACAAATCAACCTAGTTCTGCACACCTGTAAACCTAGATCTCACACACACACACACTTGCAGATCAATCGATCTTACTTACCACATGTAGATCTCAAAACATGGCCTTGCACACCTACCGACCAAGATCCTACACACATAAGAACCATTTTGATTCTCCAAACCAGCACCCCTATGGATCTCTACCAAAACTTGCACAACCTGTAGCTCCACATGATCATACACACTCGGCACCCCTGTGGAACTAGGAAGAACACACCTTTCTCTCTTCACTCTGAAGGAGCTAACCTTTCTCTTACTCAACTATCACACTTTACAATATAGCCCATGAGTCTCTTAAATATATCTCATGCAAACAATAATTAGACATCCAATTACAATAATTAGATCCACAGCTCCAAGACTAAAATTAGCCTTTAACATGCAAACAATCGGTTCGTTAACAAACTGTTCATGAAAATCACAGTTCAGAACCGCACAGGTGACCGACGTCAGTCCCTGTCTGGCTGGAGATGACCAACATCGACCGATACATGACCGATGTCAATTGCTATGCTCACTGGATATGACCGATGTTGGTTGATCAGACCGACATCAGTTGCTCTGCAACTCAGCAACCTCTCAACAACCTCCTCTATGTTTGCATCAGTGAAGCTTTGAACTCCAAAACCTAATAATCTCCCACTTGGAGATAAATAGATGCACTATACCTGTACCTATACATCATCTAATTTGTTTCCTGGCTTGTATCCCTCTTCAAGCTCAATCTTGAAGACCAACCACCACACATCATGTGGTTCAACACCTATCATCCAAGTAACCTACCATATCTAAAGTGCCTGACCCTGCATAGCATGTCAACCTACTACTGGTCCCTCTCAGATACCTGAGAACCCATTGAACCACTTTCTAGTGCTTCCTTCCCAGACTAACTACAAACTTTTTGACATCACCCACTGCTTAGGTAAACACAGGGAGTACACATGTACTCAACCTCATCATGTGATTGGGGACCCTATTCTGTGAACTGTCCATCCACAGGTGTGTTGCCCAGTTTTGCATCCTGCACTACCTTCACACAATCATCTTGTGACAACATCAACTTGTGATCTTCCCTATCTCTAGGATTACTCATGCCAAAGAATTTCACTTTTCCCAAATCCTTCATGGCAAACCACTGAACTAACCTTACCTTTAGCTCAGCAAAACCCTGTATGTCTAAACCTATAACAAGCTCATCCTCCACATAAAGTAATAGGATAATGTCATGACCATCATCCACCCTAGTAAGACAAACACAATGGTTACATTGACATTGACTAAAGCCCTACTTTGTCATCCACATGTCAAACCTATACCACTGTCATGTAGCTTACTCAAGACCATATGACCTGGCCTTCCGTCTCACGTGTCTATTCTCTCTATTCTTTAACTAAGGAATCCATTTGTCTCTCAGTGCTTTTCATACTGGCTGGCAACCCTACCAAATCTCCCATTTGGTTTTGCATCCTAGGAATCAAATTCCTCATTCATGCCATGCTCCCACTGTTTCCTGGATCCTTCCTACTCTGCAATGAGCAACGAGTATAAAGAAGAGGAATAACAAATTTGAGGCTTACTTACCCTTTCATTCCTCCATATGGGAATTTGAGACTTCTTGATAGCTTTCTATCCACCCAAAATCCATTCTAGTGATCGACCTCGGTCACCACACAGTCTGCATCCAACCGACATTGGTTCCATGCCACTGTCTAGGTCACTGACACCAATTATCCTACCGACATCAGTCTCCACTTGCCCGACACCACTGACTCCTCTGGTCTGCACATGAACAACATCGGTACCTATCTGTTCGATGCCAATTTCCCCTAACCAATGTCGGTACCTATGTTTTCCTGTGAGTGATGAATTTTAACCCATGAGCTTACTTTGAATCAAACCCATGTCCAAACTGCCCTGCTCAGAAGTATCCAGCCCCATCCACTGATCTTTATCCATCATCTCCTCCAAGAACACCAAGGCTTTCTAATTTTTAAGTTTGTCAAACACATCTGACTTCCTCTTAAGAACATGCATCTCCTTCTTACTCATGTGACCAAGCCTACAAAGCCACGTCTTTGCAACAAAAGAAGAATCAGTAATATAAGTAGATAGATAAAGGATACCTACTTTCTTACCACCTGCTAATTCATGTGCATCCATTGTGAGAGTTTCTATGCATCTCTCATCACCCAAATTTCCTGAAGTAATTAGCCTTATCTTCAGAACTGAGACCTGCATGACCTCCTTCAACACCCATGTGTTGGCTGCCTGCAATTTCAGCCGCACTTCCCCTTTGTCAAAACTTTGACAAGGCACACCAGCCCCTAAATAAATCTTTCCAAAGTCTCCAAAGACCTTAACATGGAAAAATACTCTATTTTGGGCTGCATGGAAAGAGGCAACATAATCTATAAAACAAGATTCTACTTTATCCAAGGAACATCCCAGAGCATCCTATGCAACAACACTTGCAACATCTGCTTCTTTAGTTCCTTCATCCTAATCTCCTACCAACCAACAATCTTTCTTTACCTGCTCTTTCTTTCCATAACACTGTAATTGACCATTCATGCTTTTCAATTCCTCCATTCTTAGCTTAATTTCTTCTACCATTGTTATACTCCCACTCAATCAGAAACCCCTGAGAGTGACATGTAATCAAACACAAACCTGCTCCCTGCAACCTTAGCTTTGATACCACTTGTCAGGATCTAGGAAGCACAATTGATTACCAAGAAACTAAACATGGAATTTAACCAAAATCACAAGTAACTAGAATTCAGAAACAACACAGAATATGAGAGACAATACCCAATTGTATTAATACTCTTCCAGAAGGAAATACAACAAAGATGCCACAGTCTTCTTCCTTACACACCTCTAGGGCTCCCACACCTCTAGGGCGTAAACAATAAATCTCTTCAAGAGCTCACTCTCTCAATTATGGTCTAAACACACAACTCAAACACAGAGTTGGTGTTCACCTCCAACCAGTCAATATCACTACTGCTAGTACCACCAGTCAGTATCACTACTGCCAGTACACAAGTACTCCATGTACTCCATGACCGATTACACACCGTACTCCAAGTACACAATGTACTCCAAGTAGATCTCCCCTAATCTTGCTACCTATTGTGTTGCTGACCTCCGTGATCTTGCACACCTATAAATCAACCTGGTTCTGCACACCTGTAAACCTAGATCTTGCACACACACACACACTTGCAAATCAACCGATCTTACTTACCACATGTAGATCTCCAAATGTGGCCTTGCACACCTGCTAACCAAGATCCTACACACATGAAGAACCCTTCTGATTCTCCAAACCAGCACCCCTATGGATCTCTACCAAAACTTGCACAACCTGCAGCTCTACCTGATCATACACACTCGGCACCCCTGTGGAACTAGGAGGAACACACCTTGCTCTCTTCACTCTGAAGGAGCTAACCTTGCTCTTACTCAACTAACACACTTTACAATACAACCCATGAGTCTCTTAAATGGATCTCATGCAAACAATAATTAGACATCTAATTACAATAATTAGATCCATAGCTCCAAGACTAAAATTAGCCTTTAACATGCAAACAACTAGTTTGTTAACAAACTGTTTGTGAAACTCACAGTTCAGAACCACACAGACGATCGACATCAGTCCTTGTTTGGCTGGAGATGACCAACGTCAGCCGATACATGACCGATGTTGGTTGCTATGCTCACTGGATATGACCGACGTCGATTGATCAGACTAACGTCGGTTGCTCTGCAACTCAGCAACCTCTCAACAACCTCCTCCATGTCTGAATCAGTGAATCTTTTAGCTCCACAACCTAAAAATCATCATTGATTTCCTCAAGCAAGGTTGGTAAGTTTAGGTTGGGTGGCTACTTCATGAGGGGTGTTTGTGAAAAATTTGCTCTCCTGGGCATGATGTCCATAGTTGTGGCATAGTTTATAGTTAGGGGAGATGGGGGGGTAGGAATGGTTGTTTATTCAGGTTGGCTATCCAAATAAGTTCTTGATGATTCTAAAGTCCCTATCGGTGAAGCTAAGGAAAAAATAATGTCCTTGTTTTGGGCCTTCAAAGGAAGGGAAAGTGACTTTGCCACCTTGATAGATGAAATGGGGGAAAAGTAGGTAGGTTGGATGATAGGCACATCGAGGACCATATTGACTGTGTGGGCATCATGAGAATATTCAACTTGTTTGTCTTTGACTTTAACAGGGGCATGGTTTGGAAAGGGTTTCCTAAATATGTCAAGAGCTTGATTTTGAGGGGCATTGGGATTATCCAACATGAGTTCCCCTTTGTCGATAAGAATCTAAACAACATTCCTTAAAGTATTACATCAGCTGATATCATGTCCAATTACTCGATGAAAAGCACAGAGGTCATTCTCATTGTACCAAGTAGGTGTTGGATGAGAAGAATAAAACTTCTTGGGAGGTTTTATGGGTGGAAGTTGTATAAGGTTAGCTTTTAGTAGCTTTTCCAAAACTGAGGTATAAGATTCTCCAATTTGAGTGAATTATTTTTGGTTACTTCAGTTTGGGTTCCATGTATTTTGGTTGGAGTTAATAGGATAATTTTGTCCATTGATATTGGGTGGAGGGGTGGTTTTAAGGATGACAACATTCATGATTCCTTTGGTCTTGGTTTTAGTATTGGCTTGGTTTCCTAGTTTGGAGGAAGAGGTTTTGTTGGTCTTAAAGGTAGGGTTTTTGTTTCGTAACTTCAATTTACCCTCATCTATGGCCTAGTTTTATAGCTTATGTGACATGGTAAAAGCTTCATCAAAAGTTCTAAATCTTTGGACACATAGTGTATAATATATATGTTTGGCATAAGATCGAGCAAAAAAATTATAAGTTGAGGTTGAGTATGGAAAATGAAAGTTGATTAATCAAACTTCTCCAACGGGCGACAAAATCAGTACTGGACTCATCATCGAATTTCTTGATAGAATAGAGGTCTGTGATAGAGACCTTCTTGGAAATGTTAATGGAAAAGTGATCTAAGAAGACTTGTGTTAGTTAGGTGAAAGAAAAGATGGAATTTTTGGTGAGGGCACCATACCAGTCGAGTGTTGGGTCAGATAAAGACATGGGGAAGGTTAGAAGGAGAAGGGCATCATCATAAGTAATCATGTAACATACATGCTTGAAATCCCTAAAGTGTTGTTGGGGGTTCTCCTTACTTTGATATTTGGTAAATTTTGAAATCTCTCATTGAGGAGGGTAAGCTCTGATGGGGATAGAAGGATGAATATGTTCATTTCAAATCTTATCATAAGATATGATGTTATGAGCCCCTAAAATAGATGATTCAAGGTTGGTCATCTTGTTCATGAGCATTTTCATAAGGTCAATTTGAGGTGGTGCACCAAAAGGATTATAAGGTTGATATTGTGGTTGAGGTTGGGCAACATATTGGTAATTGTTTGGCAGTTGAGAAGCTGCCACATATTAGAATGTGGATACTAGAACTAGGTAGGGTAGGTGGATGATGGTGGTTGGGTAGTGGGTACATACCCTTTTGGGTTAGGGATGTATCCTAGATTGGGTGCAATGGGTAACTATTGAGGATTCCCTATGGATTGGGCATGGGTAGTAGTTGGGTTGGTGACAAGAGGTGAGGTAGTGACCTTTGTGCTAATGGGTGGTGAAATAGAAGGTATAGATACCCTTAAGCTTGGTAAAGGGGTATTGACTAATGGGTTAGGTTTGATAGAGGGGAGGTTGGTAGTGTCGGTGGTGGGTACTCTAGCAACAAGTGGACCATGATGGGTCAATGGTTGGGTTGTCCCCAAAGTATATGATTCATTAGTAGGGGCGAAAGGTGTAAGGGTAGTGGTTAGTTGGATAGGTTGGTTTTTAGTTGTAACATCAAAGAGGTTAGTAGATGAAGATGCCTGGGTGGTCTAAGGTTGGGTGGTGATCACAACAATAGGGATACCCTTTATAAGGTGGGATGGCATACCATAAGGAGGATTTAGAGGTGGAGTTGGAACTAGGATATAGTGAGGGGAGGTGTTAAGATAGTTTTAAAGGGAAACTATATTATTGTCTAAAAAAGTGGTAAAATCCATGTCTCCTTGGGGAAATACCTGAGGAAAAGTAGGTATTCCCAATGGATGAGGTTAATCTTCTACCTTAGAGATGTACTCCATAGATGAGGAGGTAGAAGAGGTTGATTTGGGTGACAGGTTTTGTTCTACTAGGTCTCTTCGCTACTAACGAGTGAGAACCATACAAGAAAATGGGGAGAGAAAACAAGAATAAAATCACCACTCAAATAAGAAGAAGACAATAAAATTATCAAGGCAATAAAGAAATAGACTATGAAGTATGTTGAGCCTAGAGGTTAGTTTTAATCTCACTTTTGGCTTATGCCTTAGTTTATGAGAATGTGTGATAGATGTTGGCTTGTAGATCAGGTACTAGAGAAGTAGTCTGTGGTTGGTTTTAGGTTGTTTAGGTGCTCAAAATAATCTATATTAGAATCAATATATGGCTTGGTATTGGGGCCTACCCCCTCACTTCATAGTCCTACAACGATAAGGGTGTCAGGTGCTTAGATAATATATATTGATATCCAGAGTTTATACTCAACCAAAAAGTTGAGTTGGTTCTCCCCTTGGTAATGACCTCCAAGTAGGATTTATCGGAATGGGTAAGGTGACTACTAGGTGATGAAATCTTAGTTGGACCTTGCTTCAAATTGTTTTGATGTTTGATTGATGAAAGTGGTTTGGCTAGTGTTTACAACAAAGGTGATGCTACAATAAGATTGCTATGCTTTGATCCAAATTGAACTAATGTTAAAATCAAGTAATGGATGCACTTGATTTTAAACCCAAAAGAATTTTTAGTTTCAATTATGAGCACAGATAGAGAGAAGAGCATACAAATGTAAAGAAAACATGAGTAAAGACTATATGTCCCATCGGGTGTGCCAAAATGTTTCATGTAAATTTTTACTTAAGTTATAAAGAAAGAGAGAAAAGAAACTCAATACAGGTATGGTTTAAAAACCTATTTGGTTGTACGTGTGTTAAATCAAAAGATTGTGAAGAGATCCTCTTTGGCTTGGGAGGAAGACCTATAGATAAGAAAGCACTAAAGCAAACTTGTTTGTTAGATAGATAGTTGGGTGGATTTCTTAGCGATAGATAGATATTGAAAGTGTGAGATTCCTTAGGGGTTGTCAATCTACATGTTTCAAATAATTAAGTTCATGAAACTAGAAAGAAGGTACATGCATCAATTAAAGAATAATACTAAAACTAAACATGAGAATACTTGCTAATAAAATAGACTAGAAATGATCAAATTAGTGATAAAATAATTAATACTAGTGCTAAGGGGTTGGGTTATGCTTTAGAAAATATAAAAAAGGTCTATGAGTGGTCAAAAACATATAAAATAGATTTTATTGGGGTTATTTAGGTGAAAATAGGTTGTTGGTTTTTGGTGCCACAGGTGACCATCGATGGTTGGGGTGACCATCGGTGGTTATGCCTGACCATCGATGGTTGAGGTCTGACCATCAGTAGTTGACTATGTATTTTTGGGTTTGATCAATAGCTAAATGATGAGATTTTATAGATGAATTCTAGGAGTTGGGCAAGGGTTAGGTTGATTGTGAAGTGGAATTAAAGCACGTGAATATTGACAAATAAGTATGTGTCATATGAGAAGTTGATTAGGTGAGTGGTTGAGGATTTAGATTGTTGGTGGAATTTGGCTTGATTCTAATAGAGTAATGGTACTTGGAAGCTTGGTTGAGAGGTGATGGTGAGTTGGATCTCAATAAGATGGTTGATGATGCTTGATAATGTTGATTGACCTACAAAAGAAAACTCCTAAATTCTCAAGTTCTTGATAATTATTGTAGATGGATTTGACCTCCCAGATCTCTCTCTCTCATAGGTACAAGAAAGAGGTGGAAGTGATGGTGTAAGTGGGTCATCTAAATAGAATTTGTGCTTGAAAAGGCTCATAACACAAATTAGAAAAGGTTATATTTATAAATGGGTTAGTGAAATTTGCATGCTCTTGGCTAAAAGGTGGATCTTGACAATCGACAGTTAGAGGTTCCCAAGGTTGACCATCAATAGTTACCCTAACTGTCAATGGTCAGAGTCCATAGGGATAGGGTCCTAAAGGTTAGGGTTATTCAGTTAGGTGAAACTGAGTGCATATTGGTTGGTTTAAGCTTGATAGGTATAGGTTGGTCCCAAAGGTGTCTTAGGGTAGTTTCAGGGGTATTTTGATATTCAAAAGTGTAGGTGTATAGACTTTTGGTACCTAGACCTATATTATCAAAAAAAAATTAAAATATTGATCATATTGTATAGGATGCATTTTTAGTTGAAATTGATGTCCACTTATATGGTTCTCATGTAGCTTCCTATTTTCTCTAGTGGTAATCTCACTAGTTCATTAACTCAAATTTGACAAATTGGTATTATTAGGGAATATCAAACTAAGTTTGAAATATTAACCACTAACATCTTTACTACATTATTCATTCATTGCTTCATCAACAAACTTCAAGATGATATTCAAGTAGAGATTCAAATTTGGTAACCTCAATATATGATGAAAGCATGAGGCTTATCCAAGCTCGTTGAAGACCGTATCAATTAGGCACTCTCCAAAACATCTTCCTTTCAGCATCCCAACATAACACCACCTCCTCAGGCCATTAATAAACCAAAAAATGATTCCATTTTAGATGCACCTTAGCAGGTTCTAGATGAGCCCATTAAATAAATCATCATGATCTATTAGGCCCCTAATGAGCCCAAGTCAACAATCATAGAGCCCAAGAAGGAAACCAAGTCTTCAAATCCCTCAGAGAAAAATGCTAAGGGGGATGGCATGTATCCTCAATTCCTTCATCAAGATAACTATTTTGAGCACCCTTTCTCTCATTTTGAGGATATTATCATCATGGTCTAATTTTCACTTCAACCTTTAGTTATAGTGCACATGTTCACCTTGTTGATGTACATGTTCATATCTGAGCACAGGTGAAAGAAATGGAAGTAGAAAAGGACACATGGATGTGCCTCTATCTGGTCTTCAACCATTTTTTTGGTTTGGGCCTTGATTTGGTCCTCCTCCTATTTATTATCATGTTTCAAGGGTGAAACATATTTAAGGGGGATGGAATGTAATGGACCTAGAGAGGGGTATAATAGTAGAATAGCTAATAGAATAGTGAGTAATGGTTTAGTACCACATGCATAAGAATAAAGAGATGAGAAGTAGTATAAATAAAGGGGTATAGGTTAGTTATAATCATTGAAGAATTCATTTTTAATTAGATATTGCTCTAATAAGAGGTTGCCCCATCGAAGAGGTCCATAATACAAAGTTCTTCCTTCCATAAAAGGAATATTGTGCGTAATCAGCATGTTTATCATTATATGAGTCATTTATTGTCATTTAGTTATAATTAGAAACTAGGTTCCTATCATTGGATGCATATTTATAGTGTTAGATGGCTATGTGAAGCACTTGGGATCCTAAGTTGTAAATTAATTTCACTTTTAATATATTAGTATATATTGTTTTTAATATTGGTCATACTTATTAGTTGGTTGTTCATGAACCAATATATCAATGATGAAAGGTTACCAAATTGACACTATGGTGTAAATATAACCTGAAAATATATATTAAAAGGGTTCATATTTGGATTATATAGTTATTTGATTTTTAGAGGTTAGTTAACAAAGAGCATGCTTTGGCTGAAAATGGAAATAGGCATGTTTAAGTATTGTACCCTGAATATGACTAAGTTATTGTTGATGAAAATGGTTTTTATGTTATTAAAGGAGTTATTAATATAATTTATTTAATAATTAAATTAATTAAAATTACATAAATTAAATATAATTAATGTACATTTATTATGATTAGTAATTCTAACCGACATAGATAACTAGTTCTTATGGATACCACTAGTTGATAAGTGGGCAGCACTATAGAGATTTAATCTCTAAGTGAATACATATGAGATGGTTTAGTGTTACTATGAGATAAAGTTAAGTGTTATAGGTAAATGGTATGATCCTCACTTGTGTGATGACATTGATCCATGACAAGACTATTGTAGCTTAATTGAATTATAACAATAAATTGCTTGGTATAATATGCTTATTGATAAGTGAAAGCACATAGCATAATGATTCCTAAAGTTTATAGATAATGGTACAATGATATAAATGGAGATAGTACTAAAAGGGTTTTATACCTACATAAATTTTATTAATTTTAGGCATTTCAAAAGCCTATTGTAATTCTATGTATTTTATTGATATACTTTCCATTTATTGACCTTGATATTGTAAACATCATTGATTAAGATAGATATTATTATGATGTACTTTTAATCATGGCTTGTAAATGAATATCATAACATGTAATATTAATAATAATAAATAAACTCATTTTCATTTTTACTTGATCTTAACATTCAAATGTCATTAATAACCTAAAAACTTATCTCAAGTATGACAAGATTACCTACCCCAACCTATACCTGAGCTTTCATGGTTGTGAGATACTTATTTTTGGTAAGGACACCCAAGGGGTCCTATCATGAAGGAAAGTTCCCCCATACAATTTGATACATATCCATATGGACCCACATAGAGATATGCCCTGAGCTAGATGTAAAAATAATTATTGTAACATTCTTCCCTTTAGAACCTGCTAGAATTAATTTCCCTAGTTAAGGTTTCTCATACACATGATTTAAGTTATGGGATGTGGGATCAATAAAATGAAGTAAAAAGTTGATATGTATCATAGAACATGACGTATTAGGTCCCATTCTTAGTCCTATTTTATAATCTAGAAGTAAGAATGCTCAAATAAATTGAGGAGTTGTTTCACCTGGTATTAGAGCCTATGTTAAAGTTATCAAATTATAAACACATATCTAAATAAGAATTTGAAAGAGTATATCCCTACACAATGCTTCTTAAGATACTATTTTATGACTTCATATGAAAATGGTTAAAACCAAAGTTGGTAGCAATCAGGTTGACAATGACTAAGGTATTGATAGTCTAGTATTAAGAGGTAGAGGTATAGGTAGAGGTAGGAGAGGTAGGGGCTACCCAAAACTTGAATCAAAACAAAAATAAACCTCTTCTCCACCATGATAATGACAATAGTGAAAAATCTATTGATAATGTAGTTGGGGATAACCCAACTGATAAGCAAGAAGAAGTCCTTCATGGAATTTTGATAGCTCTGAATGCCATTCAAGGCAAGATTGAAAATCAAGAGCACAAATTGAATAATCTTGAGGGTGCTTCTTGGGAATAAATACCTTAATTATAAGTTGGACAAATAGGGAGAAAATGATCCAAGAATTATCAATAATAATAGTAGATCTGATCATCAAGGAGATCAAAAATCTTCCTCTACCTACCTTTTCATGTGAATAATTAGGAGATGTAGTCGAAGCATGGCTTGTAAACCTATAAAATTATTTTAACCTACATGACATGCCATCCAATATAAAGGTAAGGTTTTTTATCTATCTACTAAATGGTCTTATTTCCATTTGGTGGAATCATCTATGTGCCTTGGAGGGGTGTCAACCTATGACCCTTACCTAGCCAAATTTTGAGAGTTAGTTATGAAAAAAGTTACTTGAGTGCAAACTTCAAGGAATAGAAAATAGTAGATTTTTAGCTGTTGAAGCAGGAAACTATTACTATTTTAGAATATGCAAACAAGTTATTGAACCTGATATGTCATGTGAACTATAAACATGATGAGGAAATAAAAATAACCAAATTTAAGCTAGGTTTAAAATAAATATTGATGTATGACATCAATATGACTAATCCTAAGATGTTAGTAGCTACTATAGAATCTACCCATGGGGCAGAAGAAAAAGAAAAGTCTCAAAAAAAGGTGAGTCAAGACTGAAAACTAAATAGGTATCAAATAAAGACCACAAACTTGCCTCCATCACCTAAACATTTAAATAAAATAGACTAGAATCACAAGTTCCAAGGGAACAAAAAAAGTTTTAACTGATTCCAAGGTTAAATAAAAACTTCAAGTCTCACAACACCTGAAAAATAGGGTATTTTAGGAAAGAACTTCATTAAAATAGCCAGCATGGGCCAACCACAAGGTTAAATACTATCCCAATATCTCTGTAAAGGATAGTGGTGTGTTGGGAATGCATTGACAACCACTATCACAAGGATTGTTCAAAGCTGAAAATAGGGAAGCCAACAAACCATAGAGTGTATGTAGCAGTATAAAATCAGAAAGCTAATTTTTAGGTTACACCAATAAATATAAGAGGTAATATATCTAGTATTTCTATGATTATTTTAATTGGTTCTAGTGTAATAGACAACTTTATTGCACCTATTGTATCAAATTTATGCAAGCAGAAATTTATGCAATGAAAGAAGGTTGAGAAGTCAAGTTTGGTACTAGTAAGAGGGTACCTATCCAAAAATTCTTGGAACAAACTGAACTTGATTTGGGCATTTTTAGAACTAGGGTAAATTTATTTTTAGGACCTTTAGGATCTTATGACATCATATTGGGAATGGATTAACTACAACAATACCATGCATCACTTGATTGGTCTAAAAAAAGGGTGTAATGTGCTAATGAAAATAGAAAATTTGTAGAGATACAAGGCCTTTAAAGGTCAAAAAACTCAAAAAATGCTTTCATATCTATAGTTAAAGAGGTTTTTGAGAAAAGGGTGTAAAATCTATGCATCCCAACTACAAGAATTTACCAAAGGAGAAGAATAGTCATGTTTATATTTTCCTATTATATAGGAATTTATGGATGTTTTTACTAAAAAAGTACCTAGTTTGCCACCAAAACACGAGTTTGACTTTTCCATTGAGTTTATGCTAGGAACTACCGCTAAATAAAAATCCCCTTATAGAATGAATGTGGTAGAATTGTAAGATTTGAAAGTTTAGTTGAAAAAAATTTTGGATAGTGGAAGCATCTATCCAAGTATGTCACCTTTGTGAGATCTGATGATCTTCATAAAGAAGAAAGATAGAACCTTAAGGTTGTGTATTAAATACCACATTCTCAATAAGGTGATGATAAAAAATCATTACCCACTACCCTAGATCAATGATTTGTTCAATCAGATGAAAGGTGCAGTAGTCTTTTCAAAAATTGATTTAAGATATGGTTATCATCAATTGAGGATCAAAGAGGAGGATATATACAAAATAGACATTTGAACTTGATCTGATCATTATGAATTCATTTTTTTACCTTTTGGACTCATAAATTCACCTATTTCATTTATGAATCTGATGAACAAAACCCTTAAATATTTCTTGGACAAATTTGTACTAGTATTATTGGATGACATTCTCATTTACTCCAAGAATGAATATGAACCTGATCAACATTTAAGGTTGGTTTTGCAAAGGCTAAGACAACATAAATAGTTTGTAAAACTATCTAAATGTGCCTTCTATCAATCTAAAATACATTAATTAGAAAATGTGATTTCTAAGAAGGACATTTTTGTAGACCCAACAAAAATTCAAGTCATTTAGGAGTGGCCTAATCCTTCTAATGTGCATGAAGTGTGTAGTTTTATGGGCCTAGATGGGTACTATCAGTGATTTATGGAAAATTTATCCCACCTAGACAACCCCATTATGTCATTGTAGAGTAAGGGTAGAAAAGTTGCATGGACAACTCAATGTGAAGAGGCTTTCAAAAATCTCAAAGATCTATTGACAACAAATCCTATTCTAGTTATACTTGACCCAAATGGTCATTTCAAGGTATGGGTTGATGATTTTAAGGAAGGATTCAATGGCATATTGATCAAAGAAGGTAAACTGGTGGCCTATGAGTCCCACAAGTTCAAAGAAGCTAAAAATAACTATCCCATGCATGATTTAAAACTTGTTGACATAGTGCATGCACTAAAATAATGGAATCATTTCTTACTAGGAAAACATTTCAAGGTGAATTATGATCACTGTATCCTAGAGCATCTATTTTTAAAAGATAAATTGAATGCCTACCAATGTAGATGACTACATTTTGTCATTAATTTTGATATTGACATACCTTATGTGAAGGGCAAGGAAAATTGTGTGGTTGGTGCACTCAATAGGTGTACATACCTTGATGCCTTGTCTATTTTTCAAGGAAATTTCATAATTTTATCTTAAAATAGCAACTTGTTGATAAATATTTCCAAGAAGTAAGTGCAAGACTAGGTGATGAGCCTTTAACAAAAGAGTTTATTTTTTTTTTATTGGAAAAGATGGACTTGTAAGGCATAAAAATAGAATTTTTGTATGTGAATTGGGTATATTTCATAATATTTTGCTAAAATAAGTGCATACAACACCCCATTTTTCCCATCTAAGGGTCATAAAAATGACCCATGAGATGAAAAGACTTTATTTTTTTCCTCGTTTGAAGTGTGATATAACTAATTTTGTGGCAAGATGTTTGGACCCTCAGCATGTAAAATCTAAACATTGCCATCTTAGGGTTTGTTATACCCACATGATATACCAAGTGATAAATGGGTAGTAGTTTCAATTGATTTGATTGTTGGAATACACAAATCCCATAGTTAACATAGCATTATCTTAGTGGTAATTGACAAAGCAACCAAGGTTAGCCACTTTATTACTAAGAATCTGACTAATGATGTTATTTTATTTGTTTAATGCTTTGTGAAAGAAGTGGTTTAGTTACATGGCATGCCAAATGTCATTTTCTCAAAGAGATAGAAGTTGTTCATGCCAAGGTTTTGGAAAATTTTGACTACAACTTTTGTCACTTGGTTGAATTTTAGTTCTTCATACCACTTATAAATGGATGGTCAAACTAAAAGACTAAACCAAGTGGTTGAGGACATGTTGTGCATGTATGTCATGTATTAACATACTAAGTGGGAGGATTATCTCTATTTAGTCTAGTTTTATTACAAAAACTCTTATCATTCTGCAATCAAAAGAGCTCCTTTTGAATTTTTTTATGGGTAGAAATGCAAAACCCCACTTGGATAGGATAGATTATAAAATTAATCCATTGATAGTAAAAAATTGCTACTAAAATTTGATGAGTAGATGGACATAATATGCTAGATTTTAAAGGATACCTTAGATCGATAAAAGAATTGTGTTGATCTAAAAAGGAGACCCCGTGAATTTATTATAGGTGAAAAAGTTTTTATGTGTAAGACCACATAAAATTTCAATCAGATTTTGGAAAACTAATGAACCCAAAAATTGATAAGAACAAGAAAATTACCAATAGGACAAGATCTTGAAACAATACTCAGAATTGATTTGTATTGATTTCTTTAAATGATTACAAACCCACACCATGATTAAATAAGCCTTAACTTAGAATTTTGAGTTTACATGCAAAATTAAAAAAAAACTAAAATCTAAAAAAATGCCTATTTTTAAAAATTCCAAAAATAACCTTAAAATCTCTCAAAATATCCTAAACACTATAATTAGACTATGAAACAAAATTCAACTGAATTTGATGTCTGGTTCTAAAAATATATAATTTATAAAAAAAACCTCAAAAAATCATTAAATCACAATTTTAGACCTTCAAATGATCACATATGGCCTCCAAAAAATATCAAAAACATGCTTAGGTAGGTAATAATACCTAGGGGAAGCAACGTACTTTTTTATATGGTCATTTTGGTTCATGGAAGAGCTTAAACAGAGTTATGGGTCAAAAATTATGGCCTCCAAAAGTTTGCCCTATTTTTTTGCATCATTCTCCTCTGGTTGAAAATAACTCAACTCCTACGAGTTAGCCTGATTATACTATTGCCAATTTTCCTTATCAATCTTCTTCAGCTTCCATTCTATAATCCAAGTGTTGTCTTCCTTCTGCAATCCTTCCCACTGCACCAAATACCTATTATAATTCCCTTGCTTTGTGTTCACTGTCTTCATATCCTAAACCTGTACTATTATTTCTTTCTTCTTCTTTGGAACCTGTTTCTCCCAATGTACTTCTTCATCTTCATCATCTTCTCCATGAAATTCATATAAATATAAAATGTTAAATATTGGAGATATATCAAAATTATGTAATAAACTCACCTCATATGCATTATCATTGATTTTCTTCATAATTCTACATGGTCTAATTTTCTTGTTTTTCAAATTATTTATGGGAGAAATCCTATGGGTATTTTAGATTTGATACAATTACTAATTGTAGATCAAATTAGTGATGATGCAGAAGCATATGCAATAGTTGCAAGGAGTAAGAATAAATTTGAAAGAAAGTAATGAGAAATTTAAAGTAGCAACAAATGTTAGAAGAAGATCTAAAGTATTTGAATAAGGAGATTTGGTAATGGTTTACTTGAGGTGATACTAGGTAATGAACTTGAAAACTAATAAGAACAAGAAAATTACCAATAGGCCAAGATCTTGAAACAATACTCAGAATTGATTCGTATTAATTATTTGAAATAATTAAAAACCCACACCATGCTTAAATAAGCCTCAAATTTGAATTTAGAGTTTACATGCAAAATTTAAAAAAAAAACTAAAATCTAAAAAAATGCCTATTTTTAAAAACTTTTGAAATAGCCCAAAAATCTCATGAAATATCCTAAACACTATAATTAGACTATGGGACAAAATTTAACTAAAGTTGATGTCTGGTTCTAAAAGTATACAATTTCTAAAAATAGAAAAAACCTAAAAAAATCATTAAATCACAATTTTAGACCCTAAGATGATCACGTATGGCCTCTAAAAACTATCAAAAACATTCCTAGGTAGGTAATACTACCTAAGGACATCAATGTACTTTTTGATACAGTCATTTTGGCATGTGGAAGAGCTCAAATGGAGCTACAAGTCAAAATTTATGGCCTCTGGAAGGTTACCCTATTTTTTTTGCATCAAAAACCTCCAAGTTAGCTCCTCACTTTGTTGGTCTATTCAACATCATGGATAAGATCAAGCATGTTAAATATCAATTGGATTCACCTCTTTCCTTGTCAAAAATTCATGACATGTTTCATATTGCATTACTAAATAAATATGTTTCCAATCCATCTCATGTGTTAGATTGGAAAAAATTGTAGGTTATGAAAGAGAAAATGATGCATTTGGACCCAATGAAAATATTGGATCATCATAGCATTAAATTGAGAAGCTAATAAATTCCACAAGTCTTGATGTACTGGGAGGAAGAATGGAGCAACTCGTGATATGGGAAATAAAAAGGAGGAGCACAAAGTATTAGATGGAAAGAAAGAAACAAGAAAGTAAAAAAAAAAATCCATTCTACTTCTAGAGTGAAATATTTCTCATAGGTAAGTGTTGCCTTATTTTGGAAAGGAAAAAAATGAATATTTGGTTATTTATATTGGGCAAGCAAAAATAAATTATTTTCAGGCTTGTTAGGAAGCCCTATGACTTCTTGATGAGCCTAAAAAGCCTCAAATTGATGAGAATCCTTTATTTCTATTTATTATTAAAAATTATTGAGTAAGGTGAATTATTACAACCAGGTCATTTGGGATTTTTGGATTAAAAATCTATGTCTAAAATCTCTCCTTCAAATCATTACAAAACCCTTTTATTTGGGTTGTAGATTTAATTATTTATTTTGAGAGCTTGGCCATTCTATTTTAACCTAGTTATGACATTTCAATTGTACATAATCATTTTGTTGGTTTTTATTTTGATTTTTTACCTTCTGTAAATGCTTGGCTGATTTGTTTTAAACAAAGTATGATGTTTTTTAGCTAAATATAAATATTTTGATTAATTTTTAATTTGATATTTTACCTCCTAGAATTCAAAGTTAAAATGGGGTTTTACCTTAGCATACTAGCGTTCCATTCTTAGATGAAGTTGGTTTTATTAACCTAGTAGAAAGGGTTTCATCTCAATTGGTTTTATTATTCTATGTATTTTATTTTTAAACCCTTATGACAATTCATTTTTCTTGGACATTATTATTTTTGCATACAAGTTCGTAAGGAAATTGACCCAGCTATAATAGGGCCAGTTATAACATTTTTACACTTTTTGCATTCTTGTTTCAAGCAATTACATGGTTATACCTGATTGTATGGCATAGGGGTAAGAAGTTAAGTTTATGAGTGCTTTTATTGAACTAGTTTTAGATGCAAATAATATGTGAATATTTTGCATTTACCTCTTGGATGTATGTAATGTTTTCACCTAATTATTATTTTTTGGCTATGTTTTTTGACCATTGGTATACTTAAATAGATGATGAAGGGTTATCATCTTTGATTTTATATTTTAAATTGGTACAAAAAATGCTTCAGATAAAAATAAGGACTGTTAATGCGAGTGTGACTATTTTAAGCTTGATTTTTGTTTATGAATTTATTATTTTTTAAATGTGTTATTGTAGCTGGTGTGGTTTTAGTGATGGATTATGTGTTGTTGTTACTCATGTCCACATCCTAAAAGCTAAAGGCCTGATTCCACCACCCAAATTATGGTCGGGGGTGGTGAGGGACACCAATTAGGGCGCTCATACATTGGGTCGGTAAGTTCATATGAGGATACATATCTTGGTTGGATCCATCTGGTTACTTGATTTAATCTTAGTTGGTTTCCACTTGAATAATATATGTGGTAGCATGTTATATTTAAATTTTCACTACTTATTAGTTTTCCATAGCATGTCTTATAAATGCCAAGGTATTAATTTCTTGGAATATTAATCAAAGCAAGAAACATAACTATATTCATAGCATTGATGTATATGTATCTTTAATTAATTATTAATTTCTTTATTTTACATTATTATATTGTTTAGATGATCCAAATTTCAAGTTGGGTTAAGTGTATTCTACACTTATTAAATTATAAATGTTCAAATGGATTGAAAGGTTAAGTGATTACTAGCTTAGATTGCATTGATGGATTAGCTATGGTGATTCTCTTGTTTAACTAAAGGTTATTAGTTAATTTGTGTAGAACATATTACATGCTAGTTGGATGTATATAAAATCTGAATTTGTATTTCCTTGTCTACTCATGCTAAGATTGTAGTTTAATTGTTTAATTATTTAATAAGTGATTAAAATTGGGACCATACTTGCATAAGAAAATAGTTTTTTATAAAATTTATGAACTGTTGTACACGCATGTTAGTATGCATTATAATGGGTTCATTTTTATGTATTAAAAATGATTATGTATGAGGTTTGAAGTATTTTTATACAACTATACATAATTTCTCATTGTGGCATGATTAAGCTTGTCATTGGTGAGATTTAGCTTGTTATTGAGACTTCATTTCCATTAAAATTTGTATGACTTTTTATTTTTCCTTGGAATGATATAGCCAAATAGCCAATTATAATTTAGATTGAATTCAATCATAAAAATAAGATTGAAAATAATTTAAGTTGCTTAGATTGAGCATCTTTCTTTGAGTTAAAAATCTCTTAGTTGTTTCATTTAAATTACATAAATTATATCATGAATAAATTGGATGCATATTGATAGTGTTATATGGATATGTGAAGCACTTGGGATCCTAAACTATGAACTAATTTCACTTCTAATAGATTAGCAATTATTATTTTTAATATGGTTCATACTTATTATTTCGTTGTTCATGAATCAATATATCAATGATGAAAGGTTACCAAATTAACACTATGGTGTCAATATGACCTCAAGATATATATCAAAAAGATTCATATATGTATTATATAGTTGTTTTATTTTCAAAGGTTACATTATCAAAAAGCGTACTTTGGGAGAAAATGGAAATAGGCCTATCTAAGTATTGTAACCTGAATATGATTAAGTTATTATTGGTGAAAATGGTTTTGATGTTCTTAGAGGAGTTAATAAGAGAAGTTAGTGAATAATTTAATAAATTAAAATTACATAAATTAAATCTAAGTAACATACTTTTATTATGATTAATAAATCTAACCTACACACATAACTAGTTCTTATGGATATGACCAGTTGACAAGTGGGCAACACTATAGAGAGTTAATCTTTAAGTGACTATCTATAGGATGGTCTAGTTTTAACATAAGATCAAGTTAAGTGTTACATTTCAATGGTATGATGCTCACCTGTGTGATGACATCGACCCATGATAAGACTATCATAGCTTAATTGGATTATAATAATAAATTTATTGGTATAATATGTTTATTTATAAGTGAAAGTATGTAGTATGATGATTAATAAATATTATAGATCATGATACAATGATCTAAAATGGTGATAGTATTAAATTGTATTTATACTTACATGAATTTTATTAAGTTCAGGCATTTCAAAATCCTATTACAATTTTATGTATTTTAAATATATACTTTCCAATTGTTGACCTTGATATTGTGAACATTGTTGATTAAGTTAGATAGTATTGTGATGCACTTTGAATCATAAATTGTAAATGAATGTTGTAAAATTTTATATTATGAACAATAAATAAAATCATGTTGGTTATTACTCAATCCTAACATTCAAATGCCATTAATAACTCAAAATATAATCTCAAGGATGATAAGATTACCTACGCCAACCTATACCTAGGCTTCTATGGTTTTGAGATACTTATGTAGGGTAAGGACACCTATGGGGTCCTATCTATAATTCAAGTTCCCCCATAATTTTGGGACCTATCCATATGGACCCACAGAGATATGTCTTAAGCTGGATGTAAAAATCAATATGGCAACATTATTTCATTTAGAACCTACTAGAGGTAATTTCCCTAGTTAAGGTTTCCCATACACATGATTTCAATTATGGGTTATGGGCTCAATACAACAAAGTAACAAGTGGATATGCATAATAGAACTTGATGTAGTGGGTCCCACTTTTAACCCTATTTTTAAACCTAAAAGTAGAAATGCTTAAAAAAACATTTAGGGGTTATTTCAATTTTTGTAATAATTGATCAACTCATGATACATATAATATTTAAATAATGTTACTAATATTCAAACTAATTGGCACAACATAATTTCATATTTAACCATATGTAGAGAAAATAATTGTTAAATGAATGAAAACAATTTGGCCCCTGTCAATAGATTTAAATGTCATGACTTAAGTCATAATATTCTAGAATATGATCATTTCAAGACTTTTTAGAAATTAAGAGGTGTACTTAAATTGGATATAACAATTATTATTCATTTATTATATTAGTGATGGTCACTATTGCATGCCTTATTGATACCTCTATCTTGACTTTTACACATGACATGCATTACATATGTTACATACATGTTTTGATGACATATACATTACTATGATGACATATTATTCACATGTTGACATGACTATACATGATTACTTCTTTATACATGACATGATATAATTAATTATTTTTTTAGATGAGTGACTTAAAAGATGCATTCCTCACCTAAATGGGGGGCATATTAGTGGGATTTTCATAGAAAAATAAGCCTCCATGAGTTGTAAAAATAGATTTTGGGAATATATTATAGGATTAAATGAATTTATAGTGGTTTAGATAACCAAATTAGTTTATATTTGAGATAAATTTTCATGCATTGAATTAGATTATTGGGGCATATGCACTCACTTCATAAATACATGAGCTACAAAGTAAAAGTTCATATATACTTGAGTGCATATGTCATGTAGGTACACATAAATTATATGAAAAAAGATATATATTTTTCACATATATATACATTGTGAGATAAAATTTCTCATATTTTAGCATATAGATTCATAGAGTTTTATATCAGTTGGTAAAACTTTAATGGAGCATGATACTAGTACATGCATATATATACTATTTCAGATATCAATTTGCATATTTTTAGTGATGCATGATACTTATTCATGTAAATATACACATTTTTTAGTGGAAACTATTATATTTATTTATTTACAAATATAATTTTATGGCATTAAGAAGTGAGCAACCTTGAATTTATGAATATGTCTACAATAGTTAATTTATGTTTTTTGAGGTAATGCACATTGAGGTTTAGTGATGCTCAATAGCCTTGTAATTACTCATAGATATCCCATCATGTCTATCACACCTTACTAACTTGATGTTCAAGATCAGATCTAGATTATTTATTTGAGTTAATGCAGTTGAGGTTAAGTGACACTCAATAGTCTTAGCACTACTCCCTATTTCTGAGGGTTGGGACATTTATCTTTTTAACCCATGGGTTTGCATATTTATACAAAATTTGGATTTTATCCCCCATAATTATCCAATAGTTTAACAATATGAAATTTTTTCTAATTATTTAACAAGGAACCATCACCTCTAACAAAGTTATAGTGCACACATATAGGTGTACTCCTTCCTTACTCTTAAAAATATTCAAATTTCAATTATAGTTCAAATTTTAAATTTTAATCTATGGACATTGACTACTACATTTATTTATGGGTTTGCATGGATAAAATGTGTACATTTGGATCCTTCTCCCAAAAATAAAGTGTGTTGAACACACTCAAGTATATCTTTATCCTTTTACTCTAGTAATTGTATTGCATTTCAATACTAGAATAAAAGGAGGGAATTTGTTGATACTAAAATCTAGTATTAGAAACTTAGCAATACAAATTTTGACATACCTTAACTATATATGACTTATGTACATATATATTCCTCTTATTTTTCATTTTCTCACATTCACATGTTATCTATGGGTCCTATCCTTACAAATTGTTGTCAATCACCTCAGGGAATTCTCCTAACCAATGTCAGACCAACAAACTATCATATTTAAACATATATAGATGATCATATCAATGTTCCTATCTCCTAAACAAGAAATTCAGTTTACATATTCACACTAAGGGGAAAAATCACATGTGGATTGATTTTCCTCTTTAAATTATTCGATACATAGGCAATAGTCAATCATCAATGGGGATCATATGGGTCAACTCAATCCATTATAGTTCCTATTTTTTTTAGGTATTATCCCCTTATAAGTGGAACTAGGTTTTTTAAGGAAGGAGCTGGTTTTATGGGTGTCATGTATATAATCATACCTCAGGATTGCACATAGAGTTGAAGTAGAAATAGATGCACTTGCATGCATCAAAATAGAGAATCAAATATCCAAGGATGTAACAATCTATCTCAAAACCTAACAATAAAAATTACCAACCTAAGATTGAAATTATTTTCTCAGTGTGCATAAATAACCACAACTTGCATCTTTGAATCACAATCATATTTATAGCCTACGTTACTAACCACCACTTATCTCAATCCTATATAGTACATGAAACTACTAAGTATCTCATCATTTATTGTACTTTCCATATTTAATAGTTGTCATTTTAAAATTAATTTCAATATTAAACATTCATATATAAATTTAAATACCATACTTTATGATCTGAATTATACAAAAAGTCTATATCTTATTTAGAATTAGCTTTAATCCAAATTAGGGTAAAATAGGACCTCATCCTAAAAAAGTGACCTAAATTAGCCCTATCCCAAATGAATATTTCCCAAATCATATGTTTTTACACCAATCAAAATAGGTTGGAGGTTTTTGCATCTATTTTGATGAGTAATTGACCTATTTACATGTAAGATTAATATAAAGGTGTGGTTGGTTATGTTTGGGTCAAAACATTAACTTGCATTATTCTGACCATACCTAATCAGGTACAAAATTGGTGTTAACCAAATCATGTTATCTAAATGTGTATTTTAAAACATTACATATAGTCATAAACTATGTAACTAAGTTGCATTCAGTCAATGTGTATGTGAATTCATGATTCAATATTGTCACAAATCTCACTATCTCTCAAAGATGTGAGGTTTATAAATTTAATTTTGACACACCTACAGTTCCTAGAAACATTATTAATAAATCTTAAAAACAACCAGTTCATCCAAAATGGACACCAAGTGCAAAATTTACACCCTAAATTATTTAGGTTCAATATTTAAAACTTGATATTGATCAAATACTAACCAAATTACATTTTTAAAAACTATCTCCTAAACAATAAACTTGGAGCTCCGATACCAATTAAAAAATATGTAGAGTGATCCTAATTTATTATATTTATTAAAACAAATTCAAAGCTTAAGAATGTGAATTTAACCTATAATTAAATGTTTATTTTAGTAAATACACATATCATTCAATAATTTTAGTTGTTTAACATCAAAACCCTTACATTTATAAAATATCAAAAGCAATTTCTTTCATAAACATAAGAGAGGAAAACCAAAAATATGTTAAAATAAAAAATAATATATGCAAAATGTTTTGAGAAAGTGGGTCCACATTTTTTTAACCTTTCATTATTTTTAATTCTTTTCATACCTCTATTGATTAGGCAAGATATTATCTTGGCATAGGGTCTTTAATTTATTATGCCACATCTATTAGAACACCATCCATTGGGTAGTGTGTTAGTATATATAGGGGATATATCTTGAGATTTTTTAGCATTTAATGTAGGTGTTGTTGATGGATATTTTGAGGGTAATTGCACCAAAATAACTAGGAAGTTAAAATTATGACACAAGGTAAGAATCCCTCCTAGTCCCTTTGTCTGATGTTATTTTGGATTGTCTATAATTTGATAAGGCATGTAACTAGTTTTAATAATTTAATTTTTTTTCATATTTTATTGATTGATTCCCCTCTTGAAACATGTTCAAAACATGGCTGCATAATAAATGGAAATCCTACGGTGTCAAGTTAGAGGGTGTGAAAAATATGACCATTTTTTTTATAATGTTGAGCGCTACAAAACCATATTCATCTATGTCCCTTGGGTTATTTTTAATAATTTAGTTGTCTTATTTATTTGGACTATGAATTACATAGTCTTAGAATATGCCAAACTTAAAATACCCATCTAGATTGAATTTTTTGGTCTATCTATACCCCTTTAGGGTTTCATTGACTAGTTAATAAAGTCATTAGTTTGCTTTATCATCCATGATCCAAATAATTTATGTGTGGCTAGACCATAAAGATGAGTCTATTTATAGGTTTATCTTTACAAGGATATTAAAGAGTCAATATACATACAAATAGGAAATAATCATATCACACAACACATGTTATACATTAACATGTCGAATATTTGTTTATGGTGCCAATCCATGGACCATAAAAATTTTAAATTCATGTTAATATTTTCCTCATTACTAACCACCCAAACAAAAACCTCTCTTGAGGTGAATAAAGATAAATTATCTTTACATATTGATGGATTACAATTACCAATAAGAAGAATAACCAACATAATCATGCAATAGGAAAGGACCCATATACTATGTATAAATACATAGGTGGTTCAATGTTATCCACAAAATAATCAATTTACATCACTATTCAAGTGGTGTTTCCCATCACTTACACCTTAAAAATAAACAATGATTTCCTCTAGTTTGCAGATCTCAACTAACATTTCTCAGCCATCAAAACATCTCCTTGAGGTAAAATACTCAATATTTACTAATATTCTAGTGATTTTTATATCACAAAGTATTTTTGTGTCATTCTCATATCCCCTCTCCACCTCCTAAGAATGGTGAGTATGTTCAAAAAAAGTGAATGGATTTCAAGATTAGAGATTCATGTAAGGTAATCATCAATCATACTTGTATAATAGATTTTTAGATTTAGAAAGGGATGATGGGGAATCCAACATGAAATCATATGTTTCCCTATGTTAATGTACTCTTTTAATATGCAAGGCCTTACTGACATGTCTTTAAATTTGATGGTAAGGGACACTTCTCAATGTTTTGATAAAATGAATGTTTGATGTTTGGAAGAAGTTAAAATATTTGGATTTTTACATCTTTGTTACCATATATATTTGGTTAGGAGAAGTTTTACAGATTTCAAGTCATAAAAATGGATATGGGGAGTAGTGAAATTTATTTCCCCTTATTTATCACTGCACTTTTTTAGTTAGGGATTGGACATCTTGAATGGTCAGTGTGGACCATTTTTTTTATTATGGTTGTTGCCTAGGTATTGATAGCATTTATGCCTCAAATGATGTTTTTGAAAGGGTGATGTTTTGGTGGTGGAGTCTTGATACTGTCCCTAATTCAAATTCGATCATTTGTATGAATTTTAATAAAATTAAGTCTTTAAAATACAAAGAGATGATCCTATCAATACAGTAGTGAACCAATAAAAGACAGGCATGGTTTTATGTGTACAACAATCTCTATCTCTCTAATTCCAATCTATAAAGGTGGCTCCCCACCACCTCTCAATGGTTCACCTATGTTGGATGGTGGAGTGTGATCTTATTTTAATGCTTAGTTCCTGACATGGGTGTGTGGGGGGTAACACCCCCCCCCCACCAGGGTCACCATGGGGGTTCATAGGGGTGGTGACCTATTTTGGATCTCCCCTGGTAGGGGTTCAGGGGCAGCACCCCCAAATCAAAATTTTATGAAAATACATTATAAAATATTGTAATTTAATAGTTAATATATGTTGGGGATCAACCAACAATTTGATTACACTTATGAAAGCAATAAACCACGAAATTAAATCAGATAGATAAGTAACTAGAATGATAAATAGCAAAGAACAAGAGATACAAGAAACCACCCTGAAAACTTGTATTAAACTCTTTACAGAAGGAATACAATTGAAGAAAATTATTTCTTCCACAACTCTCTCAGATGTACAGATCTCTCTCTAGATCTCTTTCCCTCAAGAGCTCTCTCTCTCAAGTACAATCAACTCCAACAACCTGGATTGATTCACCTATACAATTATGTATTGTTCTTCAACATTCAATACACTAAACTCCCTACTGCAGAAGAATATGGAACTCTACTCATGTACTCTACCTCATCATATGAATTAGGACATTGTTCTTTACTCAACTTAAAATGTCTAGCCAAAGGTGTGCTTACCGATTTTGCATCATGCATATTGAACCGTTTCAACACCTTGTCCACATAATCCTCTTGAGACAAAATCAACCTGTGATTTTTCCTGTCTCTCTTAATGCTCATGCCAAGGATTTTCTTTGCTGCTCCCAAATATTTCATGGCAAATGTTTGAGCTAATTTCACCTTAAGCTCAGAGATATCCTACATGTGTGATCCTGCAACCAGCATATCATCTACATACAACAATAGAATGATATATCTACCATTATCCAATCTCTTAAAATACACACAATGGTCAGATTGACACCTACTATAGCCATGCTCAGTCATAAACCTGTCAAATCTCAAATACCACTGTTTAGGAGCTTGCTTGAGGCCATACAAGCTTTTCTTCAATCTGCACACTAACTTTTCCTTACCTTTGACCTCAAATCCTTCCAGCTGTTCCATATATATTTCCTCATCCAAATCTCCATGAAGAAACATTGTCTTGACATCAAGCTGCTCAAGATGCAAATCCTCAATAGCAACCAAAGATAGTATAATCCGTATAGAAGTCATTTTAACAACAGGAGAAAAAATCTCACCAAAATCAATACCTAGCTTTTGTGCAAATCCTTTCACTACCAACCTGGCCTTATATCTCATCTGTCCATTCTCACCTTCCTTTAACCTATAGGTCCATCTGTTCTTCAGTGTCTTCTTACCAGCTGGTAACTCAACCAAATCTCATGTTTGGTTCTCTTTTAAGGACTCCATTTCCTCAACCATGCCACACTCCCACTAACTCTTGGACTCCACCTATAATGCTTCTTCAAAACTCTCTGGTTCTCCACCATCAGTTAGCAATAAATAGAATAATGAAGGAGAATATCTAATTGGAGGCTTACTTACCCTTTCTAACCTCCTGATGGGCATCTAAGACTCATTCATAACACGTTGTCCACCCAAATTCTCTGACAGTGACTGACCTCGGTCACCTCCAGACCTGTTACTGGCTGACACCAGTTCATCCTGACTAAGGTCGGTGCCTGTCCTACCGACGTCGATCTCTGTATGACCAACATCAGTTTCTGTTTTGCCGATGTCGGTTCCTTCCTTGCCGACATTGGTCTCTGTGTTTTCCTGCAAGTGATTATTTCTTTTTCTCGCGAGCTCATTTTGGACCATCACCTTGTCCAATTCTCCATTGCTCTACCCAGATTGATTCAGCTTCTTCAGCTGATCACTATACATCACTTTTTCATTGAAAACAACATCACGGCTCCTAATTACCTTGTTAGTTCCTAGATTCCAAAATCTAAAACCATAATCATCTGAGCCATAGCCAATAAATGTGCACCTCATAGACTTAGCATCCAGCTTCTTTCTATTTTCCTTATCAACGTGCACAAAGGCTTCACAACCAAAAACTTTGAGAAAAGAGAGATCTACCTTTTTACCTGCCATGCCTCTTCTGGAATTCCACCATCCAGAGCTGTAGAGGGTCCTCTGTTAATCAGGTACACTATAGTGTAAACATCTTTTGCCCAAAACTCTAAGGGCAAACCAACATGCAATCTCATACACCTTGCACACTCCATGATTGTTCTGTTCATCCTTTCAGAAATTCCATTCTACTAAGGTGTCCTTGGAACCATCCTTTGCCTATGGATTCCATGCATATAACAATACCAGTTGAACTTATAACTGCAGAACTCACCACCATTGTCAGATATCAGGCACTTCAATCTTCTGCCTGTTTCATTCTCAACCATAGCTTTCCAAATCTTAAAACTCTCAAATACATCAGATTTCTTCTTAATACAATAGATCCATACCTTTCTTGTAGCATCATCTATGAATGAAACATAGTAATATGATCCTCCAATAGAAGCTACCTGAGCCAGTCCCCACACGTCTGTGTGAACAAGATGTAACTTATGCTTCTTCTTTGTTGACCCAGTCTTGAGAAAACTCACTCTCTTCTGTTTTCCAAAAACACAGTGCTCACAAAAATCTAGATCTATGCTTTTCAAATTTGAAAGCTTACCTTTAGACTTAAGAATTGACATTCCCTTCTCACTCATGTGGTTAAGCCTTGAGTGCCACAATTTTGCATCCACGTCTGAAGTAGATAATACAGAAGGAGAATTGTTAGTAACATAATTACATAAATAGAGATTACCTACTCTCTTACCTCTAGCCATAACAAGTGCACCCTTGGTCACCTTCCAAGATTTAGCTGTGAGAGTTACTGTACAACCCTCATCCCCTAACTTTCTTGCAAATTTCTCTTCAAGCTAGGAACATGCATAACATCTCTCAACACCCATGTGTTTCCATTCTACATTTTCAGCTGCACTTTACCTTTGCCAATAATTTTACAAGGCTCATCATCCCCTAGATACACTATTCCAAAATCTCCATGGATATAGTCACTAAAATATTCTTTATTGGGGGTAGCATGAAAAGATGCACCAGAATCTAAAACCCAAGATTCTATACTATTATGCAAAGAGAATATTAAAGCATCTTGTGCAATACCTACAACATTTGCTTCTTCTTTTCCTTCGTGTTGATTGTCCTCCTTAGGCTTTGACCAACAATCTCTGCTTATGTGCCCCATCTTTCCACAATTCCAGCATTATGGCTTCCTGCCATTTTTGGATTTGGATCTACCTCTCACCTTAGACTTAGATCTTGATCTCCTCTTGCTCTTCTCTTTTTGCCTTCCCCTGCTCTCAAAACTTAAAGCGTTCCCTGATGTTTCCTCTGTGCTTTTTCTGCAAATTTCCTCATTCAAGATAACACTAACAACATCCTCTACTTTTAAAATATTTAAAGCAGTTGCAGTATTACTAACTGCCATTACTAAGCTATGCCAGCTTTCAGGCAAAGAACATAATATTAAAAGAGCTTTTATTTCATCATCAAACACACTATTGACTGAACTTAATTGATTTAAAATTCCATGGAAATCATTTAGGTGATTAGATACAGAGCCACCTTCCTGCATATGCAAATTAAATAACTGCTTCATAAGATATACCTTATTAGAAGCTGAGGGTTTTTCATACAAGTTTCCTAAAGTAGTCATCAACTCTACCATTGTTTTTGCCTGTGATAAATTAGATATCACAGTAGATGCTAGACTGAGTCTTATAGACCCCAGAGCCTTTCTATCAAGAACTTCCCATTCTTCATCATCCATGTCTGTGGGCTTCTTTGCAATCCCACCTAACGGTAAGTATAGATCTTTCTGATACAGATAGTCCTCTATCTGCATTCTCTAATGTTGATAATTTTTTCCATTGAACTTCTCCATTCTCAGTTTACTTTCTTCTGCCATTACTTCTCCCACTCAAATAGAAATCCCTGTAGAAACTCCTGTGAGTAACCTGTAATTAATACACACTACACAGATCTGAACCACCTGTTAGTGAACCTAAGCTCTGATACCACTTGTGGATATCAAGCCCTAAAACCTACAATCAAGGCTCTGATACCACTTTTTGGGGATCAACCAACAATTTGATTACACTTATGAAAGAAATAAACTACGGAATTAAATCAGATAGATAAGTAACTAGAATTATAAATAGCAAAGAACAAGAGATACAAGAAACCACCCTAAAAACTTATATTAAACTCTTTACAGAAGAAATACAATTAAATAAACTTCTTTATTCCACACCTCTCTCAGATGTATAGATCTCTCTCTAGATCTCTTTCCCTCAAGAGCTCTCTCTCTCAAGTACAATCAACTCCAACAACTTGGATTGATTCACCTATACAATTCTGTACTGTTCTTCAACATTCAATACACTACAATAAGCTAAGAAGATCTTTCCTACATATAGAATTAGGAAACTTGAGCATGCATTTACAACCAATAGTTAAGCCTCTTCAACAAGGGCTCTAAAAATAGTCTTACTAATAATAGAGATGTAGACTTAAGACTACAACTTAATCTCATCATGCAAACACTTGGTTCTATCCTCAAAAATAGCTTTTTGGATGCATAGGTAACTAACGTCGGTTCCTGCCTGCTTGCCTATAACCGACGTCGGCCGATCCCTGCCGAGGCTGGCGTCTCTTCAACTGCTCCTGACCGACGTCGATCGCTTCTGACCGATGCCGGTGACTATGTAAACTTGCAACTTTGTAATGCGCTCCTTAGTGAAGCTTTTAGGCTCCACACCTTAACAATATAGACCGTTTACTATTAGGTTTTATATCTAACAATAGAAATTGAGTTAGTGCATTTTTCCCCTAATTTGTAACCCTCCTTTGATATGAGGGCATTGTAATTAGGCAAAAAAGGGTGAGAGTGAAGAGGATATTATAGTGGGTGTATTGTAAGTTTTTCCCTTCATTTTTTGGATTGAATAACAAGAAGGATTGGTAGTTTCTATGTGGACGTAGCCCATATTAGGTGAACCATGTTAAATTTATGTCTCTATTCTGTTGTGTTTTCTAAATTTTAATTATGTCTTTATTTCATTATTATGGCATTACATTATATATTCCTAACAACCTAGTCTAATTTCAAACAAGGTGGAAAATGGGTGGTGAAAATATTTGATAGAGCCTTATTTACATAATAGAACCTATGTACTTTTTTCAACATTTTTTACCACCTTGTCACTGTTATCCTAGGAGCTCTTATTTTATACCACTTCCATATCAAATTTAAAGTTGAGTATCTCATTCCTTAGGTCAAAAAATATGTAAATTAGTTCTTTCTTAACACATCCCACTTAAATAATACTTGGACTAGGAATGATATCACTCAGATTTGGAACTTGTCCCCTCATCCATATGGAGAATCTAGATGGATAGAGTGGTGGTCAATTTCCATTTCTCAGACTACTACATTTCTGCACATCTATGGAAAATAAGAATATTATTTTCACTTAAAATCCCATGATGCCTTCTACCATGAACACCTCATGATTTCATAATAACCTGAATTGTCTACTATCAATGAGGATTTACAAAAGGATAATGCCTAGAGGAGACACAAACTCAAAATGGAAAAGCATTATCAAGCTCATATCATGTAAATGAGAACTCTTATGCATTGGCTAAAGATAAGAGATATTTATTATTAGAAATTTTTATCCCTCCTTCATTTCAAACAAATGGAAGATCAAGTAAAGGCAATATAATCACAACTACGGCTCTCAATGAATATATGACTCAAACTAAACAAACCTCATAATACACAATAAAGTATGAAATAAAAGGCATGAACACAACTCATATCTTTACTCAATTTCAACCATAAGGAAATATAATAGGTACAATAAAAATAATGACACTAAAATCTCACAATGAGTTATGTTACAACACCATATCTATAGATCTATGCTTTTAAACTCATAATATTTGGAAGTATAACTTAAATCTCAAAACAATCACTCAGAATCATCCTTTAACTCTAATACTTTGGACTGCATCCTTTATACAAGTGTAAGGGAATGATTTTTTATTCAAATACCCACATACTAACATTAAGTGCATGGGCACCCACTAATAACATTAACATGCCTTAGTATGCAAAAACAAATCTCTCTCATAATTCCAAAGCATCAACACATTATAGCTTAATGTGTCATGGATTAATACATCACAATAAAATATTAAATGAATCCATATCCACTTCCCATGATCCAAGGGATTAAATTACAAATAGTTATCAATGACCAACTTCATAACACATCACAAATGTGTATGTACCCAAACCAAGTGTATACAAATAAAGTCACAAAAATGTCACAACCTCACCAGGTTAAGTTGCAAGACTTCATGACCAAAAATTACATTGAAAACCTTCACTCTATGATCCTTAAGTCTACTCAAGAGCATTATCATATATTATCAAAAGTGCCAAAATTAATTATAAAATCTACAAGGAGTTGAATAAAGATAAAATTTTAAAATTACTCTACAAATAACTATAATATTGTGATTATTTAAAATATTAATTTTATTTCTTGTGTAAATATTTGTAAGCTTATTTAGACAAAAAAATAATTACAACTCCATGTGAAAATATAATCATGAAACATTACAAACATGTGTGCCCTCGTAGGCTACACAAAACTACACATAATAGGTATGCACTCAAAGGTGGCACAAAATAATGCAAAGAAGGTTTTTACAAAATATAAAACTTGTGAAAATTTTAAAAAAGTACATGTGTTAAATATTCTTATCTCTTGTGTAAAACAACACTTCATAAAAATTCCTAAACTATCATATACTTGGTTGATGCAAAATTGCACATGAACCCAAATGCTCCTGTATCATACACCTTGGATAATAAAAGGAACATGAGTTCCTTCTCATTCTCTTTATAAAATATTTTATAATTGTATTCCTTTTTTTTATCTTTATACATGTTAATCCATTTTGCATCTTCTATTACTTGGCCTTACCATTTTACCAAATACTCTATATATTCCTTTCTATGTGCTCCTTTTTAAGCATTTAATATATCCAACATGTTTATTCAAAATATGCATTTGTAATTTCACTATTTTTTCCTTCATAATTGGATATAGATAAGATATATTAAAAATATGTGATATATTAATCCTTTCAAGAAACTTTAGCTCATATATATTCTTTTCAAACTTTCGTAACACCTTCCACAAACCAAACTTTTTCCATTTTAGCTTATCATCAGTACATTTTTGAATTCTCACTTTCCTCACATGTGCTAAGACTAAGTCTTTAACCTAATATTATACTTCTCTTATCTTCATGTTTTCACATTATTTGTATTGTTGACTATGTTTCTAGAAGTTTGTATGCAATTCTTGCATATGCTCCAAAAAATCCTCTACTTTAAAATTTCTATTTTGCACACTTTTCATGTTGTGTAACTTGAAAACTATTATTATTCTTAATTCATAAATAATCTGAAATGGTGCATTCCCTATACTCTTGTTCATTGAATTATTATAATCAAAATTAGCTTGAGCAAGAATATTATCTCATGTTCTTGTCTTACCTTCAATTAAACATCTCAACAGATTACCCAAACATTTTTTGACTACTTATGTTTGTCCATCTATGTGAGGATAATATACTAAACTGAAATATAACTTTGTATTAAAATTCTTCCATAATGTCCCATTAAAATTTCCAACAAATTTTACATATCTTAATTGAAACTATGTTTCATATAAATCTATGTAGCCTCATAATCTCTCTAAAAAAAAGTTGCATCAATAGTATTTATGCATGCCAAAAAATGTTAAATGATCAATATATATATATATATATATATATATATATATATATATATATATATATATATATATATATAATCACAAATATGTAATTTTTTCCTCTTTATGTTCTAGTAAAACCTACAAAAATCCATATTTATATCTTCCATGATATCTCTGGAATAAGTTATGGTTGATACAACCCTGCATTCTGACTTCTTTCTTTCATTAGCTAGAAAATTTTACACTCATGAGCATGTTTATGCACATCCACACTCAATCATGGCCAAAATATTTTCTTTTTCCACTTGTGGTAATGTTTTATCATAACCAAAATGACCATACAAACCTCCACTATGATTTTCCTTGATAATTATTTTTTTGATTGAACCTCTTGGTATACACAATTGTGCTCCTCGAAACAAAAATGTCTTGAAAAAAATAATCTAGCCATGGTGATCTACCTTCACTCACTAATTATTCACATGCCTTAAATTATTCCTAAAAATATTTATTATTTTCATAATGTTATTTCATAATATCAAATCCTATGACTTCCAATCTTAATTCATTCAGAAAAATAAATTTGTGTCTCAATGATTTTTCCACTTTGTTTAACTTCCCAATCATGTGCTTCAACAAAAATGAATAAGGAAATCAACCCACTTCATATATCTATGATTTAATTTATTTTTACTATTAATGAACTAAAAATTTTGACAATTTTTATATAATACAAACTCCTTTCACAACAAATAATGTCTCCACTTCTTTAGTGCTTACACAATTTCATAAAATTATTAACTATGCACTAAATATTTATGCTTTGTATACTCAAATTTTCATTCAAATATGTGATAGTTATTCTTTATTGACTCAATAATGCTCCTATTGATATGCCTTTTGAATCATAATATACTTTAAATATCTTTCTAAAATCTGACAATGCCAACACTCGTTGTTAGGTTATCTTCTTCTTCAACTTTTAGAAACTATGTTTTACTTTTATTTTCCACACAAAATCTCTTTTATCCTTACACATCACATTAGTTATCATTATTTACATGTCACTATAAATAATAATGAAATTATTTTAAAAAAAATTCAATCCATGAAAACTACATACTGCAAACATATTATGTAGTGATGGTCAATCTATTATAGCTTGTGCCTTCCATAAACCCATATTTAATCATTCTTGATAAATCATAAATCCCAAGTATACCAATTAATTATTTATGAAATTATATTTCTTTATATTTATGATAAAATTTTCATCTCACAACTTCTCTATCTCTAGGTGCAAATATTACAAGTGCTCTTCCTCTATTCTATTGAAAATCAATATGTCATCTAGATATACTATGAAATAATTACCCAAAATAGCTTTATAACTTCATTCATCGATCTCATGAATGTAATTGGTGAATTAGTTAATATAAATAGATAACCACCCACTCATATAAACCTTATTTTGTATGGAATTTTATTTTCCATTCATCACCTTTGCTTATGTAAATTTAATGATATCCACTCTCTAGATAAATCCTCATTAATTATCTCAATCCACTCGAGCAATCCATTAAATCATCCATATGTGGCAATGGAAATGTATACTTTATTTTTATCTTATTAATGTCTTTAGAATTAGTTCACATTCTCTATTCTTCATTTTTATTAGGTGATAAAAGTATTAGTACTACACATGGGCTCAAACATTCTCTAATTAATCCTTTATCCAAAAGTTATTAAAATTATCTTTGTACCTTTGCATTCTCATTCAGAGTCAATCTATGTACTATTATTTTTGATAAATTTGAACCTATAATCAATTCCATGTGATAGTAATCAATATGGTATATCATTAGACACAATCTCTACAAACTCACTTAGTAACATCTTTACTTCACACTGAATTATCTCTTCAACCGCTACACCTCCATTCACTTATTCTAGATTAGAAATCAATGCATAACATGTGCTCTACTATTTCACATCTTTTAAGAACTCCTTTCCTAAAATTTTCAATACCTTTATACCCTTGTCCACTTTTTCAAACTTATCCTGTAAATGATTTATGTATCACTCCATATTTTTGTAATGTATATGTGTTTGCATGACCATCATGTTGTACCTTACAGTCAAACTACCAAGTCCTTCCAAGTAAAATATGACAAACAAACATTGGAATAATGTCACATAAAACCTCCTCTTTGTATGTTATAATTTTAAAACCTACCAAACATTGTTGATTCACCAAAACATGATGTCCCTTTAATATGCATGAAACCTTATATGAATTCAAATTCATAATCCTTCTTAAACCTAGTAATGCATCATTTTTTATGAAATAATATTATCAATACTACCATTATAAATACTCATTTCTAAACACTTACCTATATATTTTCAAAGGGTTTTAAACAAATTCTTCCTATACATAGGACTATCTTCCTCATTTTCATGTTTAATCAATACCCTCTTCATCACGAGAGATTCTCCTCTAGTTTTTAGTTTATCTATTTTATGAAAAGACATAACACTTATCCTCATATACTTTTATAATATGCACACTTGGATAATTTATCATATTACCTTCATTATGCATATGGGGACACTTGAATACTCTATGTCCAATATTACCACATTTGAAACATGCACCAAGGAATCTGTTGATTCCTCTAAGTGTACCACAGGTGCTCTCAATTTTTAAAGAACACTTCTCATTTTAGAATCCTAAGAATTTGGAGTATGAGTTATAGGTATTTAGTAATTGTGATGCCTATGGTGAAATAGTAGCAAAGCAAGGTAGACTATTCCATAATATTTATATGATTTAGTGGTTGGGAGCCACCTTGATCCAAGCCTTTATGAATTTTAGTGAATCTCGATCAAAGTTATAAACTACACTAATCTACTTGAATATTTGGTAATGAGTTAAAAAGGGGGTAAAATTAAGGGTAAGGCAGGAAGGAAGTGAATGTGATTTATAATCTTTATCTCAAATATTATGACAAAGTTTTAGTTGACTGAACATGTATTTAAACTAGTATGTAATATAATATAGCTAATGCTCAATTTTCACTAAAACCAAGTGAAATTCTAAGGATACGTTGAAGATACAAGTAAGAAATAAGTATGATTTAATGTTTTACTACTACACTTATATAGCCAATGCAAATCTTTAATGCAAAACAAATTAAAGTGAAGCAAATTAGGATCTTTTCAACTAATCTAGCATAACACAGATTAGCAACCCTATAACAAGAATGTAAATTAGAATTAAGGAAACATTCAAATTTTAGATCTATACAAGAAATTGAGAGAAAATCTAGTAACCCTTAACACAACCATATAGACAAACTTTGCATAATTCCTTAGCTATAAAAAATTGTTCCAAGTATACAATTTTTACTCAAAAATTTCTCCCTTAAAAAATGGTAACACTGCCTATTTATAGAAAACATAGGTGGTATACCGGTCAGTTTCAATATACATATGTGTATAATAAGGATAGTTGTAACCTTATGAAAAGTATATCATACATATGACTCTTCTAGGTTGGACTGACCTAAAACTCTATATGCTAACAAACTAGCATAGATTTGTACAATAGAATATTCCATTTTACAAAATGTATGTAAAATTATAATATATATAATCCTCTATTGAGATGTTGGTGGACCTCTTGGCTATCTTTATTATAGGATGTTCTTAGCCTTAGTATGTTGTTTGTTGATTAGCTCTAGATCTATTACAGGATTCATCAAACATCCATCTTCTTGGTCTGTTAATTTGTTGAAATTTTTGTCATTTCTCAACATGGCCTCCTTGATGCCCTAGGCCTCTACTATTTTCTCTAATAAATTGATGATAATATCCATAATTCTATGGTTCTCACTACTAGATTGGCCCTAGCTTTTCCCTTTTATCTCTTGGATGGTGGTAGTGGCTCTTTTCTTAAACTCCTCATCATCGATCAACCCCATAATAGTGGGTTGTGAAAGCTCTGTCAGCATACTTCTCAAGAGTTTCCCATTCCTACTTATCAAAGTTTCATCCTCTCTTCCAATCTCATTGACATTGTCATTCCATGTGCACAAATCTTGCACCTTCTCAACAACAATGCCTAAGATTGTACTCAAGTGTCCTAGACTAATAGTCCTGATGTTTGGGATTTGTCTCCTTACCTATACATTGATGAGCTCAACAATGTGATCTTCAGAATTTTACCATTAGATGACCAAGGATTTGGCTACTTGATCTTGTTGTATTAAGGCAGTCTGTCTAATATTCATCGCCTTCAAGGCCTCAAACATGTCAAAAAATGATCCACTTAACATCTTAATCATTTCCTTAGGGATAACTAGGATGGTTTGGGTCTCAAGGTTCTACTTTTCCATCCTCAAGATGGAAATTTGTTGCTTCAATCCCCTAATTCCTACCATTCCCTATACTGATTGGGATCCAACCAAGCTCTCCACATCCTCTTGATGTATGGGATGATTTCCCAATGCTTTTCCTTCTACTGGATTTAGGCCTGTGAAAGGTTCCACCCTTTGAAAGGTTAATTTCAACTTTGGTGCCACTAGATTCTCTTGGAGCATCCATTCTCTTGCCACCAACCCCTTTTGCCTCCACTATTCTCCTTTATTCTTGTTTTTTCATCATCTCAAAAATCCATGATTAGAGGTCCTCTTGCACATCAACATTTATACTTTGTGGTAATGCCCATGAATGGGCCATGGTATAAATCTTTTGTAACTTCCCTTAAATGAACCAATCTAAAATGATTGGCCTATAAATGGGGAACTCATCACTAAACAAGTTTATCTCTTGGGTTGGGTGTACAAATGGGAGCTTTGGATTTTTAGAATTGGTAAGGATAAGGGCCAACTCAGTCTTCCTATTCTTTTGAATGGTAGTTGGGGATAGGGCCAACTCATGTTCCTTTCCCTTATCCTCTTTAGTCCCCTCCAATTATCTAAGAGTCTATGCAACTTTCCCTACTTGGGTGCCATGGTCTTCATCTATTTCCACCTTATCTAAGACATAAGCTTCCTCAAGAGTTTGTAAAACCTCCTCAACTATCTCATATGGCTCAAGATTCACCATGTCCACATGTTACACCAAAGGTAATGGTTCTTGTGGAGGGACTGAAGATGATGTTACTTCACCTAGCCTCTCTTCTAGCTGATTCTTGCTAGGGTCTTGTGTTTAAGGCAATTCTATTTGAGGGGATCCCTATGGTGTTCTAGAGGTGGAAGGAAGTAAATGGTACTAGATTAGATGCATTTTCAAAAATATCCTCAATTTCTTTCTACTCAAGTGTTAATCTATGCTCCAATTTGGCATTGCACTCTTTCAATCTTGCCAGCACCTCCTCAAAACTACTTGCCTTGGTATAAATGTGGTCAAAAACCCTAGGATGATGATCATATACATACTTGACCATTTTATTATCTTGTAGATGATTCTTCACTACCCCTTTAGGATCCCACATTCTCAATTCATCCACTTGGAAGATGAAAACTTCTCTCTATCTCAACATGACATCCACTTGCTTCCAATCTTGTAACATGGTCTTTCCAATTATCAGAGGAAATGGGTGGAGGAGTCATTTCTTCTTTTCTTTACATACTCCATCAATCCCATTAAGCATCTAGAATGTGATCTCTTACTTAGCTAGCTTGCTTGAGACATATATAGGTAATCTAAAGGGTGAGGACATGGTTCCCTCAATCCTTATCACTTTATATTTTCGGTAATACCATACATCTCCCATCATTTACACATACCTTTTGATCAATGGGTGCATCCTAGGCATGGGAGAGCTAGTGATAGCCTCAACCAAAGAGGGGTAAATGCTATCACAAATGAACTACATATGGTTTCTATGTTTGAAAATCTGAAGCTTGGAGTAGTGATGAGAAAAATTGATTCTATTATTGGGAGACCAATTTTTTATGTGAAGGAACATGGTTGAGGCCATCAAGGCATAAATAAAGTAAGACATCATGAATAATTTCTTGTTGGTCTTCCTCTTGATGGTTTCAAACTGATGGCCTAGGTAGATACTTATCATATCCTTAGTGGGAGGGGTAAGTTATTGTTTAATTAGGAAGTATACATAGGAAACCTAGGTGGGATTGAAATAAGTATTTGTGGCATCCCTAAAAATCCTATTTGGCAAGGTCATGACAACCCTAATCCCCTCTCTAAATTGGAAAATTGGAATTCTACCTTGGAAATCTCTAAAAACATAATTTCCTTGATTTAGCCAAGGTCTAAGGATGGTGTATAGGTCATTTTTTGTGGTTCAATCCTTAATTGTGAGCAAATACACATGGAACCATGGGAGCTTATAGTAAACCTCAAAGGCTATAGGGGCAATGTATGTAATTTCCTAAATGTTCCATATTTTACAATCTAGTCCTCATTTATTCTATAATCAACAAAAATCAAAGCAAGCACATCAATATAATGAAGTACCTCAGGTTTAGCCACTACATTGTGAAGGCTAGAAAATTACACAGTGACCAAGTCCTTGTACTTGGTGTTGACTACCTCAATTCTCTTCTCATTCTGGGTGAGGGGCTACATCTCTTCTATGGTGAAGAATATCTCAAACCAATTCTTGCATCCATTGTTTAATGCTATGATGTATAATTTTGTATCCTTAAAAACCCTACCCAGGTGGTCCATAGACAAGTAAAGGTTTTTTTCCTCCCTCCATTGTTATTTTCCTACTACCATTGCTTCTTAAACTTTAAAAAAAATGGTGAACACCTACTTTATATAATTATTTTTTAAGTTCAAATATGATTCAACCATTCACAATCTTCCTATTTTATATAGGTTTTTAGGTTCTCTAAGAGCTTAATGGTAGAGGTGATTTAGACCTGGATTTGTTCATGCCTTTGATTTGATTAAGACTTATGTATTTATACATTTGATTTTATAGATGGATAAAATCTATGGTTTTTCATCTTTTGCTTATGTGGATCCTACGTGGCATACATTTGGCATCATTTTGTGGCATTTTTCATAATTGTTCAAAGGACAACTAGCCATTATACTTTGAATTCTACCCTTTGTTTTTCACCATTAGATCAAGATCTAAAGACTCTGCGTGAACCATCAATCTAAATCTTAGAGATTTTATCTTATTAGTCACTATAAGCATTAAGTCTCATAATTATGCCAACTATCATATTATCATGCCATTGATTTCCAACCTCTATGATTTTTCCACATGTTGATCCCTTAGGCTTCTTAGTTTCCATTCAAATATATCACACCATTGGATCAAATTGATATGACTAAGCGAGGGCCATTAGATCCTACAAGATGCACAATGTTTAATCTAGTCCCAATGGTCTAAGAAAGACTTAGGCTTAAATGTATATCCCTAATTTTATCCAAAATATTTATGTAAAACCCTTCATAATAATTGAAACATGCCCCCTTTGTCTAGGCAAAAATATTAGACTAGATTAAGTTTGACAGTTTTGTTGCCATCCCAAATGTCCTCATGGTCATCAAATGATGTTAGAAAGAGCATAAAATTTTATCTATGAAGTTCCTATAGTTGAATGTGAGAGTTCCATATGACATCTTCATAGGGCTTCCCAAGACCTAGGGTTCAAATGGACTTCATTAGATTGAGAGGAGGGATGGCTGTTAGATTAAAATTTGAGGTGTTGCATATGATTGGATGTTTTTAATAAGTGGGACCTTTGTTAATGTAGTTTAGTGTATGAGGTCACCACTTGGCATATTTTTAGAGCTTTGACCTTTAAATCTTCACCTTGTACCATTGGATCAAATCTCATGATGAAGAGATGATCATTAGATCCAGGTTCTCTTCACATTATTGGATTAGATCCCATGATGAAGTGATGATCATTTGATCCTTCAAGATGAATGAGGTTTAAGTTAAGACCTGAAGTTAATAAATACCTAAGCTAAGTTTTAATTATAAGGCCCCATTCACATTAATAAATATGAAGGGGGTCTTATGATTAAAACTTAGGTTAAACCTTAATTCAAAAGGGGGGTCAACTAGGAAATAAAAGAGGACCTCGTAAAACATATTTCATGAGGTGGTTAAGATTAAAATAGGATGTTTTAAAGGGAAAACACAAATACTTAAGTTTAATTTCATGTCAACATTTGGTTGTACTAATAAACATGACCAAGCCTTTATATAAAATTAGACTTAAGTCTTTGTATTTTCAAAATTCTTGCCAAATAATTACCACCAAAATTTGAATTCAAATTTGAGGGTTTCAAATTTAGGGTTTTATTGAAGAGGGTCCAAGGTTAAAATATAGCAAACCAAATGCCAACATAACTTTGATGGATCCTTTACCAAGTAAAAACTAGTGCTTCATGAATCTTGTACTTCTCACAACATGGGGTAAAACATTAGAATCATTAAGCATACTAAGGTTTAAACATAAATCTACCATCTTATTGAATGGATGATCTTCAAATTCTAATGAAACTCAGGAGCATAGAAAATTTAAAAGTAACAAGGTTCTAAACATATCAAGGGCCCTAATTTTGAAAATTATGGGTATGTTGGCCCCAATAAATGGTAACTCATAGGGCGAACATATCAAAATGTTAGAACCTAGGGATTCTAGTTTAGGCTAATAATTAGATCCTTTATCCTACTAGATCCACATCATCACTTGAGATCTGTCCATGGTTGAAACAAGATTTGTACCTACAAGATTGAGCTTAAACTACTAGGATATAGTCATGATATGTGTGTGTGCTTTGATTCCACTTAATATTTGCCATGGGATTCAGGGAACTTCTAAGTTTCATGTCTTTAATCATTTACATTGGCTAGCATCTTATTTAGGCATTCATGGGGGGTTGTTCTTTCAAGTTAGGGAGTCTTAGGCATTACCCTGCTACTATCTAGGCATCCATATCCCTGATAGAGATTCATTTGGCTCCACTCGAGGCCTTGTTCCACTACCAGCCAAGTGTCCATAGCCCTAGTGGAGATTACCCCAATCACCTATGCTTGAAAAGCCTTAGATTTTGTTCTGAATTCTTATTTTTTGTATCTTTTGGTATATATTTAATGATTCTAGCAAGGTTGGGAACCAAGGTAGCTAGGTTTAAGGATGGTAGTCAAGTGTTTAATTTATAAAATCACCTATGGTTATAACTATTGTCTCAGGCAAGGATGTCTTATTAAGTACAAACATGATTTTATCCTAACATATTAAACTCACTTTTAGAAGTGTAACTCTTATTAAATCCATATTCAAGTCTAAGTAATGTTTGGGTCTGAATAGAATAAGGTATCTCTTCATTGGTCGTTACCATTTTTCCTATGTTATAGCACCAAGGTCATATTTCAAGTTTGTGGTCATCATATGCATGGGGTTTATACCCTATCATCAAATTTTGATAGTTCTAATGAGACAAGATATCTTGAGCACTAGATTGTCTAGGAGGACTTATTAGAGCCAAGGAATACATCAATAAGAGAAAATAAAAGCACAACCAAAAGCAAGAAAATAATAATAAACAACCAAAGATAGAAAAATGCAGACAAATATATATAAATAGAACAAGAAAGAGAAGTATAAAAGAAACTAACTAGCCTACCTACCCTAATTAAACAACCTTACAAACTGTATTCCATGAACACCCCTAGTGGAGCTACATCAAAGTAATGTTTGAGATATTTCCTATTGGTTTGAAATGTGAACTATGCTCCTTGAAGGTATTTTAGCTTGAAAGTATTATTGTCAAGTGTGTCAGCAAGTTGATATGGGCCATTCCACAAAGGTGTGAATTTACCATGTTTTCCTTTGGGATCAAATGCCTTGTCCCAAAGGAGGACTAAATCTCCTTATCTAAATACCTTCACTTTTGACCTTTTATCAAACCATCTTTTGAATGTGGTTTGATGCTTGCTAAAGTTAGCAAAGGCTTCCTCCCTTGAATCTTCCATCTCAATGATATCTATCAACCTAGAGTTTGTAATCTCTTGACTTTCTTCCATGTATTCCTGCATAAATCTGAATGTGGAAAACTTAAGGGTGATAGGAAAGATAGGTTTCTATCCATACACCAATAGGAATGGTGATGCCTTTAAGGCTTGCTTGATTCTGATCCTTGAGGGGCCAATAGTAACCAACCTTGAGTATTTTTTGGGTTATTGTTCTTCTTGATGAATGTCCACTACCTAGCTTTTCATGAAAAGTACTCATGATTTGAGAAGCTTCCTCCTTAGACACACATCTCAAATAGACTCCATCAAAAAAATTTATATAAAATATTTTATCTTTGATCAAATAGTGAGAAGCTTTGAGTCTTAGGGATCTCTTTTGTTCCCTTGTAAGACCTACTGGACAAGCACCATTAATTATCAAGTGAATCAAGGAATCATACCATTCATTGGGATGGAATTCTTACTGCTCAACTTGTAGGATATGTAGCTTGGGATTGGTTTTGGCAATCATTTAAACTAGGCCTTGGCACTTTACCAATTTTGTCATTTTCATCTCTATATCATACTCTTGTAAAATAGACATCCATTTACCTCTACATTCACCCAATTCATTTTGACTCAGCATGATTTTTATAGCAAGGTCTCGCAAGATAGCATGTACTCTATTTTTGAGAAAGTGGTGTCTAAATTTTTTTACTACTTTTATTAGTGTGTATGCTTATTTTTCAATCAAGGAGTAGTTCAATTATGCATTTTTGAAATTGTTACTCATAAAATCTATGGGGTGATCATTCCCATCAACTTTTTGAGTTAGGACTGTAGCCATTGTGTGATCAAAAGTAAATGAATATAAGTAGAAGTCCTTCAAAAAGTCTAGTCTTATCAACATTAGGGCTTGGCCAATTGATTTTTTGATACTATTGAATGCTTTCTTGGACTCCTCATTCCAATCTAGTTTGGCATCTTTCTTGAGCATGTCATTTAATGGTTTAAAAATCTTAGTAAACCCTGAAATGAATTTTCTCATAGAGTTTGTCTTGCCAAAAAATGACTTCAGCTCTTTCCTACTATTTGGAAGCTCTATTTTAGAAATGGCTTCCACTCTTTTAAGATTTATAGAGATCCCATCCTTAGTGATGACATGACCTAGTAAATTCCCTTCAGTAACACAAAAGATGTTTTTCTTTGGATTAGAGAAATACCATACCTTCTGCAGCTCACAAATAGTTGTTAAAGGTGTGTGAAATGATCCTATTTTTGGAGAATATTATTAGGTCATTCATGTAGATTATGATGCATTTTCCAACTAGCCCTTGGAAATCATGGTCCATGGCCCTTTGAAAAGTATAACCTACATTAATTAGTCCAAAGAGAATCCTTTTTTAAGCAAACTTTCTCCACTTAGTAGTAAAGGTTATCTTCATTCTATCTTCTTTATCCACTAACACCTGATTATACCCTAAAAATCCATCAAGGAAGGATATCATGGTTGATCTTGAAACAACTCGTATCACTTGGTCTAGAGAGGACAAGGATAATTATCCATTTTAGATGCTTTATTTTTATTTCTAAAGTTAATGCACAATCTGATTTCACCATTCTTTTTCTTTACTGGGACCAAGTTGGCAACCCAAGTGGAGTGCCTAATGGGAAACACAATCCTTGCATCTAACAATTTCTTGACTTCTTTATATATCATGGGTTCTAGGATAGGGTTAACAAGCCTCTGTTTCTATCTAAAGGGTTTACAATTTTCCTTGTGGGGTATAGTGTGGGTGATAACCTTGGGATCAAAGATTTTCAAATCACCATAAGACCAGGCTATTATGTCTTTATACTTGGTGAGCAACTCTATAGATTTTTTGTTCTCCATTTCTATGAAATCCTTCCCCACATTAACTTTTTGGGGTTGATTCATGGGGCCAAGGTTCATTGCATTATAATCTTTACCACTCAACTTGAGAACCTTAGGGGTTTTAGTAAGCTTGTCTTAATCAAACAACCTTTCTAATGAAATCATTCCCTTGGGTATCTTATTATCATTTAGGTAAATGATTTTGCCATTGAATTCTATCTCAGGGGCATTTCCATCAATTTCACCAATAATATGAGCCTCAAAATATCCTGAGTTAGTCATGAATTCTAAGATCTGCTAGTCATCATTGAAGACTTGGAAGTGGTTCACATTATCTAGGACTATGGGTTAGGGTATTCTATACTGAGGTCAGGGGAATCTTGATCAGGAATGAGGTTGGCTATAGAAAAAGATAATTCATCAGCAATTTTTTTTCTTTAGGTATGGAGAGGACATTAAATGCATCAAAGGACTCTATCATATCCTAGACTATAAATTTATACCTCTTGAGGTATGAGAGCTTGCATTGGTACTTGTTCCTCACTTGGTTGACTAAAAGTTTAGAATATCCATAAATAAGTAGCTCCTCAACCTTGTTTTTAATAGAAAATTTCAACCCTAAGATGAGAGATTCATACTCAGCTAGGTTATTGGTACATGGGAACTACAATTTATAAGATGCATGATATTATCTATCAGTAGGGTCTCTTAAGACAATACCAACTCTAGATCTAGACTTGCATTTAACACCATCAACATAAATCTTCCACAAGCTAGGTACAACTTGAGTGTTTAGGGAACTAACCACTTTTGTAGTCTCTAAAGTGAAGACTCCTAAGTCTGAATCAAGGAAGTTAACTCTTTCATTAACCGTGTTATATTCAATAATCATATGCTTCATCTTTGGTTCCCTTTCCACTCTTATCTGATTTAGAACACCTTTCCATGGCAGCCATAGATGTGAATAGTCAGTAGACATATATTCATTTAAGTCCTTGGTCCATTCTCTACTTAAAAGTAGTCTGTATGCATTGGGAATGTTTATTACTTGAATGCCAATAAATTATTACACACTAGGTTCACTAGCTAACTTCATGTGTACATTTAATAATTACCCAATGAATTTAACTCTTGATTTGTCTAATTATGTAACTACCCTATCAAACTTGATTGGGTTCAGTCCAAGCTATTCACATATTCATACTGGCATGATATTGGTTAATGATGTAGAATCTAGAAGAAAATTATGGAGATTCTTACCAAATATCTTGATAATGAGTAGGAATGGTGGAGATTCTACCTTGGCCATTTGCATGGTCAGATTTGCACTATTAGCTCTAGGTGGCTTCTTAGGTTTCTTAGACAATGATTCCAATAAAAAATCTCTTTTCTCTGTAATTTGATTCAATTCATGTAAAGTGATGTTGGCCTTAATTTTCTTCATGTCTTCAACAATGTTATAGCCAGTCCTACCTGGGGAATCAACACTAAGTTTGGAAGAACTCCCTTTAGGTGGCTCAGGGTCATTCCTTGAAGTGGTATCAAGAGGCATCCCATAATTGTTCGGGGGAGTTAAAGTGGTTAGTGGTTGTTTTTTCTCCCTATTCCTCAGAGGGTAGGTCCTTAAATTTTTTTGAAATGCTTGAATCTCTTTAGAAATATTTTTTAGTTCATTATCTTCCTAAAAAGGGAATTAGAATGTCTCTACCATATGAAATTGATTTGATGACTTGAACCCAGAAGCATTTGTATCATTATCCTTCTTAGGGATTACTTTGAATGTGTTTAGTTCTTCTTGAAAAGCTTCAAAGGCTTTGTAGAATTCAATGCAATCAATCTCACCATGCTTAGCAATAGCATGTACTCTGTAGTATTCAAGTAGAGCAATGTCAATGAGATTAATGTCCATGGTCTTGTTACTAGAAGAGGGTTCATTATCCTTGTTACTATTGTAGAAGTTAGCATTCAATAATATATTTCCTTATCTATTGAAATTTTGGAAAGTAAAGTTCCTTCTTGAACTCTCACCAGTATTACCAACTTGTTTTTATAACTAAATAAAATCAGTGCTAAGTTTTTGAACCATCTTTAATATATACTCATTCTCACTCTTAGGGGTCTCAAAATTGTAGACCTAATTATAGCTTATACCAAAATTTGGTATTAAATCCTTTTGATCATTAGTAGAAGATCCATTATTAGCTTGGTAACTCAGGAATACCAAATTTTGATTAGGAGCAACATAACTAGTAGGCAATATGCTTAGAGTTGGGATTTGATTAAGAGCTAGGTTATTTTGGTTATTACTAGAAAAAAGGTTCAAAGTAATGTGGGTTGAAATTAGGAATAGAGTAATCCATTTGACCTTGTGGTTGCATTTGATCACTAATAACTATTGCTTCAAAATAAGCTTGGGCTAATGAAGCTATAACTAGAATAGATATTTTTAGGAACATATAGGTCATGGGGTTTACAACATCCTTTTAAATTTCCAAGGATAGGACATCATTAGGCTTGTAAGGTTCCATGGTCCTGCTATACATCTTCTGGAATTTGGCATTGAAAGACCTTATAGGCTCACTTGCATCTTTCTTGATGGTTTTGAATTGATGATAAATGACACAAGGACTAATAATCTTGCCAAACTGGTCAATGAAAGAGTGTTGAAATCATTCTAGGAGGCAATGCAATCATCAGGAAAATTGAGGAACCATTCATACATTACTTCTTTGAAAGTAAAGGTAAATATCCTACATGTTACATCCTCATGTATGACATTTAATAATCTTAAAATCATCTTTAAAAGACATAACATGTTCATCTATAGTCACAACACCAGTTGGACTAAATATGGGTAAATACTTGTCAAGGTTACATAGTAAATCATGGACTACACCTTGTACATTAATGGGAGAGCTTCCTAACCAAGCCATATCGAGATGTGGTCTGAATTGAAGGGTACCTTAAATATAATAAGTGGGTAAAGACTTGGAAAGTCTTAGTATACCTCTATCACATCTAGTTCTTTGATGACTTTGTAGCTCGAGTAAAATTTCTCTTATCTCTAAGCATGATTTCATATGAATTATAGGTAGTTTCTAGCTTGAAACTAAGAAACCCTATTTGAAATATGAGGTATCAAGTTAATATTTACAAAGATCAAGGACCAAACATGCACAGTAAGCTAATTTTGCAAAGATCTATGTAAATAATGATAAATGACATCAAATTCCAACTAAGATGGCTTGAAAATGTATCTTATTATGCAAATAGAGTCGGTATTTACAAATTTGAACCCACAATGAATAAAAAATGGTGTGAGATCACCTAATCTTTGAATAAAATAAGCTATTCTAATATCAAATATTGTAGATCATTCAAATTTAAATTTGTATTTACCAGAATTGAGTAATCATCCATCAAAGAAATATGGTATTTGCCTTAAGAAAGAATAAAGATATGTTGAAAACCCCCAAGATCAATGACCTTTACACCTTGGAGCAAATATCCACTCAAAGGTGCAAAGATAACATCAACCTTTGATTGATCAACACCAAAATAGGCCTTCTTTCTAGTGTCAATAGAGTTTCTCCTATTGATTACTCTAAGTGTACCGTAGGTGCTCTTAGTGTTTAAAGAACAGTTCTAATTTTAGAATCCTAAGAATTCAAATCATGAGTTGTAGATATTTGGCAATTGTGGTGCCTGTGGTGAAATAGTAGTAAAGTAAGGTAGATTGTTCCACAATATTTATATGATTTGGTGGTTGGGAGCCACCGTGATCCAAGCCTTTATGAATTCTAGGGAATCTTTATTAAAGTTCTAAACTACACTAATCTACATGAATATTTGACAATGAGATCTAAACTATAATGAGTTATTTTTTAAAAAGGGGTAAAAATAAGGGTAAGGTAGAAAGGAAGCGAATGTGATTGCTAATCTTTATCTCAAATAATATGACAAAGTTTTAGTTGACTAAACCTCTATTTAAACTAGTATGTAATATAAAATAGCTAATGCTCGATTTTCACTACAACTAGGTGAAATTCTAAGGGTACGTTGAAGATACAATTAAGAAATAAGTATGCTTTAATGTTTTGTTACTACACCTAGATAGCTAATGCACATCTTTAATGAAAAAAAAATTAAAGTGAAGAAACTTAGGATCTTTTCAACTAATCTAGCATAGCACAAATTAACAACCCTATAACAAGAATTCAATTTTGAATTAAGGAAATGATTCAAATTTGACATCTAGACAAGTAATAGAGAGAAAAGCTAGTAACCCTTATCACAACCATATAGACAAACTTTGTATAATTCCTTAGTTGTATTAATTATTCTAAGTATACATTTTTTTCTCAAAATTCTCTCCCTTACAAAATGGTAACACTACCTATTTATAGAAAGCATAGGTAGTGTACCGGTCAGTTTCAAGATACATATGTGTACAATAAGGTAATTTTTCATTGTATGAAAATTCTATCATACATATGACTCTTCTAAATTGGAATGACCTAAAACTCTATATGCTAACAAACTAGCATATAGTTGTACAATAAAATATTCCATTTTACAAAATGTATGTAAAATTATAATACATAAAATCTTCTATTGAGCTGGTGGTGGGCCTCCTGGCTATCTTTGTTATAGGATATTCTTAGCCTTAATATGTTTTTCACTACTTAACTCTAGATCTACTATAGGCTTCATCAAACATCCATCTTCCTAGTCTGTCAATTTGTTAAACTCTTTTCCCTTTCTCAACATGGCCTCCTTAATGTTCTAGGCCTCTACTATTTAGTCTCCTAAATTGATGATAATATCCATGATTCTATGGTTCTCACTATGAGATTGGCCATAACATTTCCCTTTTATCTCTTAGATGATATCAGTGGCTATTTTCTTAAAATCCTCATCATCGATCAACCCCATAGTAGTGGGTTGTGAAGGCTCCATATGCATAGTTCCCAAGAGTTTCTCAATCCTGCTTATCAAATTTTCATCCTCTCTTCCAATCTCACTAACATAGTTATGCCATGTGCTCAAATACTACACCTTCTCAACCACAATGCCTAGGATTATACTCAAGTGACCTAGACTAAAAGTCCTCGAGTCTTAGATATGTCTCCTTACCTACACATTGATGAGCCTAGCAATCTATTCTTCATAATTCTACCATTGGATGACCAAGGCTTTGCCTATTTGATCTTGTTGCATTAAGGCACTTTTTCTAAGCTTCATATCCTTCAAGGCCTCAAACATGTCAAAAAATGATCCACTTAACATCTTAATTATTTCCTCAGGGATCGGGAGGATGGCCTAGGTCTCAAGGTTTTGCTTTTCCATCCTCAAGTTGGCAATATGTTGCTTCAATCCCCTAAAATTTTCCATTTCATATGCTAAATGGGCTCCCAAAAATATCTCCATATTTTCTTAATGGATAGGATGCTCTCCTAATGCTTGTCCTTCTACTAGATTTAGGCCTCTAAAAAGTTCCACCCTTTGAAAGGTGAACTCTTCTGTACCCACAATATCTTTCCTCATGGTAATCTTCTCTATCCTTATGGTATCTAGATTGAATTAGGTTGTAGTGGTAGGCTCATTAAATTGGGTGGATTATATAATTTCAACTTTGATGCCACTATATTCTCATAGAGCATCCATTCTCTTGCCACCATCCCCTTTTGCCTCCACTATTATCATTTCTTCTTGCTCTTTCATCATCTCAACAATCCATGGTTGGAGGTCCTCTTGAACATCAACATTCATACTTTGTATTAATGCCCATGAATGGGCCATGATAGGAATATTTTGTTAATTCCCATAAATAAACCAATCTAGAATGATTGGCCCATGAATGGGGAACTCATCACTAAATAAGTTTATCACCTAGGCTTGGTATACAAATGGGAGTTTTGGCCTTTTGGAATAGGCAAGGATAAGGGCCAACTCATTATTGCTCTTCTTTTGAATGGTAGTTATGTCTATGTCTAACTCATGTTCATTTCCCTTATCCTCTTTAGTCCCTTCTAGTTATCTATGATTCTTTGTAACTTGCCCTACTTGGATGTCAAGGCCTTCATCTGTTTCCCCTTATCTAAGCCATAAGCTTCCTTAAGAGCCTAAAACCTCCTCAACTATCTCTTATAGCTCAAGATCCACCATTTCCACATGTTCACCAGAAGTGGTGGTTCTTATGGAGGGCCTAAATATGATGTTGCTTCACCTGGACTCTCTTCTAGCTGATTCTTGCCATGATCCTATGTTTGAGACAATTCTATCTGAGGGGGTCCCTTGGGTGTTATAAAGGTGGAAGGTATTAAATGGTACTATAGTTGATGCATTTACCAAATATCCTCAGTTGTCTTTTGCTCATGTGTTAATTTATGTTATAGCTTGGCATTGCACTCTATCAGTCCTGCCAGTACCTCCTTAAAACTGCTTTCCTTGGTATAAATGTGGTCAAAAACCCCAGGTTGATGATCATATACCTACTTGATCATTTTATTATCTTGTAGATGATTCTTCACTTCCCCTTTAAGATCCCACATGATTAATTCATCCACTTTGAAGATGAAAAGTTCACTTTATCTAGACATGACATCTACTTGCTTCGAATCTTGCAATGTGGTCTTTCCAATTATTAGAGGAAATGGTGGAAGAGGTCTTTCTTCTTTTCCTTGATTACTCCATCAATCCCATTGAGGATTTGGAATATGATCTCCTTCTCAACCAACTTTCTTCAAACCTATAAAGGTAATCTAAAGGGTGAGGACATGGTTCCCTCAATCCTTATCACTATGCAATTCAGGTAATACCATACATCTCCCATCATTTCCACATACCTTTTGATCAGGGGGTACATCTTAGGCATGGGAAAGCTAGTGATAACCTCAACTAAAGAGGGGTAAATGCCATCATAAATGAACTTCATGTGGTCTATATGTTTGAAAATGTGAAGCTTGGAGTAGTGATGAGAAATAGTGATTATAATACTAAGAGACCAATTTTTTATGTGAGGGAAATTGGTTGAGGATAGAAAGGCATCAAACAGGTAAGATATCATGAAGAATTGCTTACTAGTCTTCCTCTTGGTGGTTTCAAACTGACAGCCTAGGTGGATAGTTATCATATCCCCAATGGGAGGGGTAAGTCATTGTTTAATTAGGAATTATATATAGGAAACCTAGGTGGGATTGACATAAGTAGTTGTGACATCCCCAGAAATATTATTTAGTAAGGTCATGACAATCCTAATCCCCTCTCTAAATTGGGAAATTGGAATTCTACCTTGGAAATCTCTAAAAACATAATTTCCCTGATTGAGACAAGGTCTAAGGATGGTGTCCAAGTTATTCTTTGTGGTCTAATCCTTACTTGTGAGCAAATCCACATGAGACCATGGGATCTTATAGTAAAACTCAAAGGCTATAGGGGAAATGTATGCAATTTTCCTAGATGTTATATCTTTTACAATCTAGTCCTCATCTATTTTAAAATCAACAAAAAGTGGAGCAAGCACATCAATGTAATGAAGTACCTCAGGTTTAGCCATTTCATGGTGAAGGCTAGCCAATTGCATAATGACTAGGTCCTTTTACTTGGTGTTGACTACCTCAATTTTCCACTTATTCTAGGTGAGGGGTTACATTTCTTCTATGAGAAATAAGATCTTAGACCAATTATTGCATCCATTGTTTAATGCCATAGTGTCTAATTTCATGTCCTTAAAACCCTACCTAGGTGATCCATGGACAAGTAAAGGTTTTTTTCCTCCCCCCATTGTTTTCTTCCTACTACCATTGCATCTCAAACTTTTGAAAAAATGGAGAACACCTACTTTGCATAAGCCTCTGGATTGTCCTTCTCATAGTTAGAATTATTGTGCAAGTTTGACTATGATTTGACCAATCATAATCTTCCTATTTTATGTAGGCTTTTATATTCTCTAAGAGATTTAATGGTAAACGTGATTTGTACCTAGGTTCATTCATTCCTTTGATCTAATTAAGACTTATGTATTTATACCTTCACTTTTCCAAATGGAAAAAATCTAAGTTTTGTCATATTTTTCTTATGTGGATCCTATGTGGCATCCATTTGACATCATTTCATGGCATTTTTCATAATTTTTTGAAGTAAAACTAGCCATTATCCTTTGAATTCCACCCTTCATTTCACTCTATTGGATCAAGATCTAGAGACTCAACATGAACCGTCAATTTAAATCTTGGGCCTTTTATCTTATTGGTCATTGTAAGTATTAAGTCTCATAATTATGCCAACTAGCATATTATCATGTTTTTGATCTTTAACCTCTATGATTTTTCCATTTGTCAAGACTTTAGGCTTCCTAGGTTTGTTTTAAGATATTACATCATTGGATCAAATTAGTATGACTGAACGAGGGTCATTGGATCCTATAAGATGAGAAATAATGAAAGACTAAGAAACAAAAAGTAGATAATGCATACCTATATTCTGCTATAAGTCTCCCATAATCGCTGATGTTGGTTAGTCTGCCGTCGTCAGTTGGTCAATGTTGCCGACGTTAGTTAGGCTGTCGACGTCGGTAGGGGCAATGGGCCCTAAGTTTATCTAAAAAAATTATGTAAAACCCCTATAATACTCAAAACATACCCCCTTTGTCTAGGAAAAAATATTAGACTAGATTAAGTTTGATGGTCTCGCTACCATCCCAAATGCCCTCACGATCATCAAATGACATTAGAAAGAACATCAAATTTTAGTTCATGAATTTATTATAGTCAAAAGTGAGAGTTCCACATGGCATATTCATGGGGCTTCCCAATACTTGGGGTTGAATTTGCTTCATTAGATCGAGAGGAGTGATTCTCATTGGATCAAAATCTAAGGTGTTGTATGCGATTGGTTGTTTTTAATAAGTGGGACCTTTATTGATGTAGTTTAGTGTAAGAGGTCACCACTTGGTGTCTTTATAGATATTTTACCTTTCAATATTCACCTCATACCATTAGATCAAATCCTACAATAAAGCGATGATCATTAGATCCAGGTTCTCCTCACATTATTGGATCAGATCCCATGATGAAGCAATGATTGTTTGATCCTGTAAGATGAATGAGATTTAAGTTAGGACCCAAAGTTAATAAATATATAGGATAATTTTTAATTATAATGCAGGTTTTCATTAATAAATATGAAGGGGGTATTATGATTAAAACTTAGGTTAAACCTTAATTCAAAAGGGGGGTCAGGTAGGAAATAAAAGGGGACCTCATGAAATGTATTTCATGGAATGGTTAAGATTATACTAGGATGTTTTAAAGGGAAAACACAAGCACTTAAGTTTAATTTCATGTCAATGTTTGGTTGTGATAATAAACACAACCAAGCCTTAATATAAAATTAGACTTAAGTCTTTTTATTTTCAAATTTCTTTCCAAATAACTCCTGCCAAAATTTAAAATCAAATTTGAGGGTTTCAAATTTAGGGTTTTACTGAAGAAGTACCAAGGTTAAAACTTAGAAAACCAAAATCCAACAAAACTTTGATGGATCCTTTGCCTAGTAAAAACTAGTGTTTCATGAATCCTACACTTCTCACAACATAGGGTAAAATTTTAGAAGCATTAGGCATACTAATGTTTAAATAAAAATATACCATCTTACTGAATGGATGATCTTCAAATTCTAATGAAACTTAGGAGCATATCAAAATTGAAAATAAAAAGGTTTCAAACATCTCAAAGTCCCTAATTTTTAAAATTAGGGGTATGTTGGCCCCAACATAAACAATGAACTCTAACTCACCCATAAGATCTTCTACCTTTAAAACTTCCTCTACTTCTAGGTGTAGACACCTAAAAAGTGTCTAACCCTTGGTCCTTTCTTCCTCCTAGTCCTCCTTGGTCCCTAACCCACCTAAGTCTTATTAATTGGAAATAAACATCTATTTTTAATTAAATAAGGCCCCTTTTTCCCTCTCCTTGCCACCTCGCCACCCTAGGATACCCTCCTTGGATCCCCTTTATTCCCCACATGGCCATTTAATGCCTTAGACTCCCATTCCAACCTCTTCTCTTGCCCATTTAACCCCCCGTCGACCGTTTCATCCTGGCATTCATTTGACCCGGCCGTTGGGAAACGGATGAAAGGCTATTTTTAGCCTTTCTCCGGCCTTTTAGCCGCCGACGTCGGTCAGCCCTCGGCCGATGTCGGTGATATTGCCGGCATCGGCAGCCTTTCATAACGGCTTCTGCACCGTTCTTTCTTCCCCCGGCTCCTCTGGTTCCTCTCTTGGCTTCTCTCGCTTCTCTGCTTCTCTAGCTCTCGCATCCCGACTCTTTAACCCTTCGTATCAGACCCTTGTATCAGTCCTTCACTTGACCTCTCTCCCTCAGGTACACAGCAATCTTCTGCAGGTGAACAACAGGGAATCTTCATCAACAACAGGTTTCACATCCGGCAACACCAGCAACAACATCAACACCTTCTTCAGCAGGGCACAAGTAAGTACTCTGTTTATTTGGTTTATGCTTTCTAGTTATCATGTTTTAAGCTAGATTCAGCTCTTCTACCCCCCACACTGTTAACCAAATCACACAGACCCATATTCCCATCTCCTTGATTGTCCTCCTCTGTCCCTCTCTGTCCATTTGACTCCCCTGTATCTCTGACCTAAGACCATCCACAGACCCGTCCATCAGACTCAGACCTGTCCACTGACACGTCCACAGAGCAGACCTCAGACCAAGCCCGGACTATCTACAGCACAGACCCTGACCAGACCCGTCTAGAGGCCATTGCCCTGACCGACGTCGGTCATTACCCCCACCGACGTCGGTAGACTAACCGACGTCGGCAGACCCGACAACCGACGCCGGTAGGACCACCGACGCCGGCGACTGTGACCAGTTTGACAGCTTCTTCCAGGTAAGCTTTTGCTTCCTCTTCTCTTTCAATTTACTATTTATTTCAGTCCTTTTAGCATTCTGTCTTTTTATTAGACTTATCTTTATCAAAATAGTGGGTTGACCTCCCTTAAGGAAGTTCTCATACTTTCGGGAACAGGCTTTTGCCTGGCAACCCACCATCTACCTATCTAACGTTTTCTTGTCCAAGCTTCTTTTTTCTTGCAGGTGTCATTCCTTCACAGCCAAAGAGGAGTGCCCACAAACGTCTGGATTTACGGTGCGCAATCTTTAGTCCAGGTACTTCCCAAGCCTTGTCCATTACTTTCTTTTAGTTTCTTTCTTTTAAGTCTGAAAAGCAAATTTGAGGTAGAAACATCTCTGGCACGCCCGGTGGGACCCTAGGTTCCTCCTGGGTTCCTTTTTTCTTTTTTCATTCATTTAGGTGCATTTAGGCTCCTTCCTTTTTGTCTCTTTCTTCTATTCCAAATGACACTATAAGCAGGACTAAAACGAACCTTTCTTCCTTGCATTCTAGACTAGTCTAAATATCATACTCTCAACCCTTTCTCAATCTTGTCTTCATAACAAACATCACATTTCGACTTGGGCATTAAAACGTATTGCACTTTCATTTCTTTTTGTGCTTGCATTAGTCCACATCTAGTAACTTAGGCGCATATTGAATAAACCGTAGACACTTGATGTTACACTACCGAATCACATGCACTAAAACAAACATAAAACATACCTGAGACAAGGCCCGACTGGGAATTCATCCCCCAGCGGATACCTTACCCGTCCCGGTGACCCCACTTGGATTTCATCACCAAGGGGGAATTCCACTCCGTTCTCTGGCGGAGTCTAAACTCTAGGCGAGGTATATCTTGGCTAAGCGAGACCAGCTAACCACTGGAATCATGAAGTGAGGGGAGCTTGCTCCTTAGCACCAGGCCACGTACCAGACCCTAACACAGATCTTTGAGCACCTAAAACAACACCTGAAACCATCTTTAGACCGCCTTCTTCTAGGACCCATTTTTCAGCCAATCTCCCCAAACATTCATCTAAGGCATAAGCCACAAGTTTCTAAGGTTAATTTCTAGGATTTATCGCTTAGGCTTGTCTGTCTTTCTCTGTTTTCCTCTTCTCATCTGTTTGTTTGAGTGTGTGAGGACGCTTTCTTCTTTGTTTTTCCAAGAACCTTTTGGTTCTCTGGAAAACACAGTCACCGACATCGGTTCTGCCACCGACGTCGGCTTCCCCTGTCACCGGCATCGGTCCTGATACCGACGTCGGATTCATCTGTTACCGGCATCGGTTATCTGACCGACGTCGGCCTTATTTCTTACCGACATCGGTTTTTCAACCGACGTCGGTCTCTGTCACTGTCCTTTTTCTTCAAAACTAGCAGCCTAAAATCTATCCATTCTCTGTCAAAAATCCATTCTGGTTTTCTGGGACTGCAAAACACAGTTTCTGGAACCAGGCCTCTCTTCTTAACCACTTTAGCCAACAACCGCTTCCGTCTACCTCGTCCCTAGCCAAGTCCTATCATGGAGTTCCACTCGGAGACTGAAAGAACTCCTACAGGACCGACCCCGACCCCGACCCCGACTCAAATTCCCATCATCCCTGAAGGGGACCAGGATTTCGAGAGATTCTTGGACCTCAATCCCGCAGCCCTTCAAAACTATCTCGCAAGAAACCCAATGCGAGACCTTTCGGGTGACGTGGCGACGACATCCACACCATTCGCCACCCAACCCTTTTCGACTCAGTCTTTCGCCTTAACTATTAACCCAACCATGGCCAATACGCAAAGTTTGGCCTCCTCGTCTATTTTTAGACCGACCTCCATCGGGGTTCCATTACCCCCTCAACCGCCTGCAATTCAACCAAGTTCTACATCATATCAGAACTTGATTATCCCGACCCCTCATACTCTTGCACCCACAAATGTAGGCGTACCAACCCTTTCTTTCTACCAGTGCCACCATTCAACCACCTTTGGCGGTGCCCAGCCAACCTATACCTTCGACCTTCGTAACGCAACCACCTCTAGCCTCCACTTCCATCCCTGCGACTAGTCATCCGTACGTTGTACAACCGACTATGTCACACGCCTCCTCTAGCCTCTTCCAAGCGCCTTACCACTTAGGGGGTGCTCAACCCGCCAATCCGTCAGCAGATCTTATCAAGATGCTGATGGATAAAATGTCCAGTCTCGAAGCTTCCATTTCCGGTTCAAGCAATACTTTGTCATATGACCAAATTTGCAACGAGCCTATCCATCCTTCCGTCCCTATTCGACCATACCCTAACCATTGGGAGCTTCCTAAATTCACTCGCTTTCAGAGTAAGGAAGACCCTCAACAACATCTACGGGCATTCAGACATGCCTGCTATCTTATTGCCCATGACGATGCGTTACTTTTACGCACGTTTCCTATGTCCCTTTCTGGCCCTGCCCTTGACTGGTATAGTTCTCTTGCCAGGCACTCTATCTTTTCATTCATTCAACTCGCCCAACTATTTCTTGACCATTTCTCAATCAACATCACCAAACGAGTCTCAATCACAGACCTTTACTCCATCAGGCAATTTGACGACGAATCAATTATCGATTTTGTCGCTCGTTGGAGAGGCCTGATTAACCATCTCTCCTTCTCTTTGCCTCAACCCGAGCTCATCGAGCTCTTTTCTCGAGCATGTGCCAGACACATCTCTTCTACCTTGCAGATTCAGACATTTCGCACTTTTGACGAAGCTTTCATCATGGCTCGAAAGCTCGAACTCCGTGCCCTTGAAGAAGATAAGGTCAAATTGCGTCATACCAACGCTAAAACCAATGGCCATTCTTCTTCCAGACCTTCTTCTTCTGCCAATTCTGAATCTAAAGGAGTGGCCAATACTGTGGTCGTTAGATCACCATCCTTGACAACAACTAATTATTCTCAACCTTCGACATCTCCAAGCATCACCAAACAATTCCAACAACGGTACATTCAACGTTCTTACACTCCACTTGGAGAACCATACGCTTCCATTTTGGAAAAAATTCTCAAGCAGGGGGTCCTCAATCTCCCTCCAATCCGACCACCTCAATTCGACCCTTCAAAAGCCATCCCTACATGGTATAGGGAGGCTGACTTCTGTCCCTTTCATCGTGTCCAAGGCCATAACATTGACAACTGCCGAACCTTCAAAAACATCGTCCAAGACATGATCGACAAGGGGGATCTTATTTTAGATAACCCGAACGCCCCTCCTAACCAACATATCGACATCTTCAAACAACCATTCCCTAATCATCCGCCTACTCAGAACAACGTCCAGACTTCGACCAATGACCCTCAAGACTATGACATTCACACCATTAGCACTATCTTGCCTCTTGTCCTTGACCAACCTCTTCCATCAAAGGATGAGGAACCTTCTTCCCCTACTAGTCCTCCATCTACCTCTCTTGTATTGGAAGACGCTTTGACCACATCAACTCCACCAAGCCCACCTTCATCCGAAGACCCTACCTTGCCTACTCCTCAACTACAAGTGGAAGGCACGACCATCCATGCCCTCTGCCCACTTGAGGAGCCGCCCTCTCTTATTTCTTCTCTACCAAGAGAAGAACCAGTCTCTCCACCCATTTCAATCGAGGATGACCCAGTCATGGTTTCCTCTCGCCCTTTGCGTGAGATTCCTACATCTCGCGCACCTCCGTCCACATCCAAACCCAAACCCATATCTAACCTCGCCTCGCACAACGGTGGCCCTCGACCCAAACACACAAAGACTACTAGACCACATCGGAGGATTCCTCCCCCACCTTCGTCATTACCTTCAATCTTGGGCCCGCATCCGTCCACTTTAATAGGAGTGCTTCCCACTCCCACCTTTTACAGAGGCACCTCGCCTCCATTACTCTCTCCACCCATCAGACATACTTCTCATCCAAACCTTCGACCTATGCCTCCTTCACCTCCCAAACCAACGTCACCAATCCTCACTGCAATAAAACATCCAGACCCGTTAGCAGGTTCATATGCCTTGCTCTTACGGCACTTGTTGCAGTCCTCTCATCTCGACCTCCCGCCTCTTAGACAATATCAATCTCTCAGACCTAAACCACCATGGTTCAATGACACTTGCATTTGTGCGTATCATCGCACGCCTGGACACGACACGGAGCATTGTCATGCCCTCAAGGTCGCCATTCGCCAATGTCTTGGGAATGACACCCTTCTTCTCGACCACGTCATCAATAAACCTTCAACACCGCCTCCCTCATCAACTCTCGGATCAAGGCCATCTTGGTTCGACAACTCTACGTTCTGTCATTATCATCACACTCTGAGACATGACACTGAGCGTTGTTGTGCTCTCAAAGCTGTCATTCGTCAACACCGGAAAAAGGACTCCCTTCTCACCAAGGATCCTCTTGACCACCTCTTCAACAAAACATCAACCCCGACTCATACCTCTCCAACCTCATCGCCTAAATCGGGATCTCCACGCCAGACTGTGGTCCCTTTGCAGACTTTTTTGACCCCCTTATTCGACATTAATACCATCCATCTGACCACTAAACCTCAACCGACCTTAACCAATTTTTCAAACATTCTCCCTACCCGCTGGGGGAATTCATCCTTCATCCAAACCTCGACCAACTTTTCAACCCAGTCTCTACCACATATCAATCACTCATCTCGAGCACATATCCATCGACCCAACCCTCGACCAATTATTCGACTAGTCTCAACCAAACTTCAACCAAATATCAATCAACCAGACCTCTCGACCAAACATTCAACCTTTTTCAACCAACCAACGACAATGTCAACCAACTTCACATCCATCAATCAACACCTGATCAATCTGGAAAGAGGCAAATTGGGGCATGTTTCCTCCCAATTGACTCGGACCTTAACGCACTAGCATGGCCCAGGGTCTTATTAGACCTTAAACCCCTTCTTATGTCTTGCGTCTTCGACCATTTCTTCTGCTAGTCGAGTACTCATCTGCTTGACACGTAACTTGAGCTCGTCCCTTGAGCACTCCTTGTCCTCTTGATCCTCATTCCTTTCAACCCTATTCCCCTTTAACAAGTCCTCTACAACCCTTTTAGGATGCAGTGATGCTTTGTCCTAATAAAAAGGGGCATCCTTGAACTTCTACAGTCTTGTCCGTGACTCTCATTTCTATCAATATATACAAGTCAAGATGTCAAAACATATCCATGGTCACTAAATCAAGTCAAATTAAAAAGACAGACTGATCCCTCAAAGGATAGCTGTACTATCATTGCTGTATTACTAGACTGATCCCTTGAAGGACAGCTAGGCCAACTTATCAAACATTATCAAGCAAAAATATAGACCACTCCCTCGAAGGATGGCTATGACTACTCTGGCAATAAACAGCACTATTTTAGAAGCTTCCCGCATTGATCAGCTTCACAACATGACCACTACATCAAATGACATCTCTATGCAGGCTTCCCGCATCGATCAGTCTGCGCAAAAAAAAAAAAAAAAATGAGTCACGGACTTGGCTTGTAGTTGTCTCAGGGTCTCCTATAAAAGGGGCAAGGTTATTCCTGCTCTTAAACTGGGTTACCCTATCCTCCTCCTATCACCTGCTCAAGGGACTTCGAGCTCACTTTAATGTCAAAGTGATTCGATTACCGTTCTAACTCAATACTGGTCAACGACGTAATGCATGAACGGGGCTTTTGTTCTAACAACCCCTATCTATGCTTCCTTTCTGGTCCTTGTCAATGAAAGAGCAATTTGCCTTTCACCTTTTCTCTACACTTTGGTCACGCTTTGGCCACGTCAATTGTCGACTCATTTCCAACCCAACCAACATCAACATTTTTCAACCCAGCCATTTTCATCACTTTCAACATGACATCAGGCATCATCCTTGTCCTTTTCGCATAGTTCCCATGGACACCAATACGCATGGAAACTACCGACCAGACCCAATTTATGTTAAGCATAAACCAATACTTGCTGAAGCATAAATAGACCTTCATTCATTTTTAGCATACATCCATCACGACTATGGAAACTTGCTAGGAATGAAAGACTCTCGACCAATTCTACAGAATACACTATCTATAGCATCTTTTTCTCCTTATCTTAGCCTCATCATTTCAACACATGATCACATCTCATCATCGACCAATCTTCTCAATTTGTCTGAACTACATGGGTCTGAGGCCCTATGACCAGGGCTATGTAGGCAGCACTCAGATACTGCATCTTCTGAGGTTAGCTCGACCACCCCCGTTTGTTCGTCTCTTTGATGGACAAACCTTCTCTTCTTTGACTCTTATCACGCCCAACTTCGTCAACTTTAACCAAGACCTTTTGACCAAGACCTTTGACCAAGACCAATCATCGACCTTTGACCAAGACCAATCATCGACTTTGACCAAGACCAATCAATCTCTCTGACCCTTCCTCCCTTTTAGGGAGAACTACATCGGCCTGAGGCCCTATCACCAGGGGCTATGTAGGCAGCACTCAGTTGACATGGGGTCTTCTGGGGTTAGCTCAGCCGCATCCTTTCGTCCATCCATCCTCTTGACCCATGACCATTGGCGATCATGCATATCTTCTTTGACCTTCTTCCAAGCCAATGTTGCCTTGGTTGTTTTTGCATGTATGCTATTCCACGGCTGGTTAGCAGAATTGTCCGCAGACTATTTTTGACCCTTCACAAGTATAGGATCGCGAGCCAGTTGATCCCTACTACTTGTGGCTTTTTCGTGTTTCTGGGAGCACTTCCTGAGCCTGGGATACCTGGAACACGACGACCATTTGGAGCTTCAGCTTAGATTGAGTGACCCGATCAGCAGACGACTAAATGTTGGGGCCCGGTTACTTCAATTTTGGCACTCCTTGACCCTTGACCTGCGACACTTTTGACCCAACCATCTTGTGCAGTGGTATGCGCGCAATCATGACTTTTACAGCGTTTTCACTCACTTCTCTCTTTCTCATCCACCTTTTGTCAAATCAGCACCCGACATCAGGTTCCTTCCCTCGACTCCTGCTTTGAGGGGGAATACCTCATCCACTTTGGGGCAATCCACATCATCCCTCACCTAGGGTAACCACTCCCTATTTTTGTCTTGCAGTTCGTCTGGAACAACCAACAAGACAAAAAGGGGCAAATGTAGACACCTAAAAAGTGTCTAACCCTTGGTCCTTTCTTCCTCCTAGTCCTCCTTGGTCCCTAACCCACCTAAGTCTTATTAATTGGAAATAAACATCTATTTTTAATTAAATAAGGCCCCTTTTTCCCTCTCCTTGCCACCTCGCCACCCTAGGATACCCTCCTTGGATCCCCTTTATTCCCCACATGGCCATTTAATGCCTTAGACTCCCATTCCAACCTCTTCTCTCGCCCATTTAACCCCCCGTCGACCGTTTCATCCTGGCATTCATTTGACCCGGCCGTTGGGAAACGGATGAAAGGCTATTTTTAGCCTTTCTCCGGCCTTTCAGCCGCCGACGTCGGTCAGCCCTCGGCCGACGTCAGCGATATTGCCAGCGTCGGCAGCCTTTCATAACGGCTTCTGCACCGTTCTTTCTTCCCCCGGCTCCTCTGGTTCCTCTCTTGGCTTCTCTCGCTTCTCTGCTTCTCTAGCTCTCGCATCACGACTCTTTAACCCTTCGTATCAGACCCTTGTATCAGTCCTTCACTTGACCTCTCTCCCTCAGGTACACAGCAATCTTCTGCAGGTGAACAACAGGGAATCTTCATCAGCAACAGGTTTCACATCCGGCAACACCAGCAACAACATCAACACCTTCTTCAGCAGGGCACAAGTAAGTACTCTGTTTATTTGGTTTATGCTTTCTAGTTATCATGTTTTAAGCTAGATTCAGCTCTTCTACCCCCCACACTGTTAACCAAATCACACAGACCCGTATTCCCATCTCTTTGATTGTCCTCCTCTGTCCCTCTCTGTCCATTTGACTCCCCTGTATCTCTGACCTAAGACCATCCACAGACCCGTCCATCAGACTCAGACCCGTCCACTGACACGTCCACAGAGCAGACCTCAGACCAAGCCCAGACTATCTACAGCACAGACCCTGACCAGACCCGTCTAGAGGCCATTGCCCCGACCGACGTCGGTCATTACCCCCACCGACGTCGGCAGACTAACCGACGTCGGCAGACCCGACAACCGACGCCGGTAGGACCACCGACGCCGGCGACTGTGACCAGTTTGACAGCTTCTTCCAGGTAAGCTTTTGCTTCCTCTTCTCTTTCAATTTACTATTTATTTCAGTCCTTTTAGCATTCTGTCTTTTTATCAGACTTATCTTTATCAAAATAGTGGGTTGACCTCCCTTAAGGAAGTTCTCATACTTTCGGGAACAGGCTTTTGCCTGGCAACCCACCATCTACCTATCTAACGTTTTCTTGTCCAAGCTTCTTTTTTCTTGCAGGTGTCATTCCTTCACAGCCAAAGAGGAGTGCCCACAAACGTCTGGATTTATGGTGCGCAATCTTTAGTCCAGGTACTTCCCAAGCCTTGTCCATTACTTTCTTTTAGTTTCTTTCTTTTAAGTCTGAAAAGCAAATTTGAGGTAGAAACACTAGGTATTTGAATAATTGCATTAAAAATTAATTGCATCACCTTCTTGAATTTTTATATAATTCCTTTATCACCTCCTCCTCCTTGTCCATAACCATTTATGAATTTTCCTTTTCACCATACCATTATTTTCTATTTGTGCGATAAATTTTCCTCTGCCTTTAGTGCACACTAATAGGCCTTTTCAACATATCATAGTATGATCATCTCAAACTCATCTTGAATTTACATGTACAATCCATTTATATACCTTGATAACTTATCAACATCTTCTTAAAAATGATACATTCTAGTGGTAAGTCTATAATACTCCTCATTCTAATCTTTCACATTTATCTTTCTCTATCACAATGTTTTAAGATTCTTAAACGAAATCATGGTTTAAATCTTCTTAAACAAAATCATGGTTTTAATCTTCTTAAACAAAATCATGTTGTAATCTATGGGAATTAATCTAGCCATAAACTTTGTGATGAATGGGTTCTAATTCTTTATCTTATATTTTCCTTTGCTTAATATTTCATCTTTAACATGCTCCCACCATCAGGATGTGTGACTTTTTAAATTTATGCTAACAAATATTAATTCCTTGGGATCTTCCATTCTTTCATATTAAAATTATGTTTATAGCTCAATGATACAACCAATGATATCTTTAGGACTCAAACTTCCATAATAACTGATAGACTCCAACTTTGATTAACTTATTATCCTCACAAATTATCACAAGAATTGATTTTAAATTTCATTAATATTGTTGGGTGAATATTTTGTCACCAACTAACTGATGGGAAAAATAGGTTGTTTCAACCACAACATAAGGAGATTGATCGGCTAAATGTGCAGGTTTACCACACCAAAAGGGGACAAATCTCTCCTCTCATCAAGGGGAGGTTCCCTATAACTATCAGGTGCTATATACTATATATATAAGCTGAAAATAATACTTAGGGTAGGATAACGCCATCCATCTCTCTTTTTTCAGAGATGATGTTCACAGACAAAGGATAAATCTTGGGTGATTGTTGGAGGTACTTCTCTTTTTTTAGAAGTGATACTCAGTCAACAACTAGATTCCTTCCTGGGTAGTAAAAGTAATAGGACACAATAACTCAATAAGATGAAGTGTAGCACAAAGTCTCCACCTCAACAGCCAAAGAGTGAAATATACGAAGGAAAATGGGGGTACAAAGTCATCCCAAGATCCTTTACACAAAAACAAACTGAAAACACACACACTAAAGACAATTATGGTAGCTCAAAGTCTTCCCATAGTTGGCTTCAAGACACCTTCTAGGTTACTTTCACTAGTTCTGCTTATTTAATTAAATAGACAAGAATGCATTCAGGAAATAGGCATAAGAATAATTTCCTCAACAACACAAGCTATTCCAGCATAAAGTTTGAAAGGTCACTTGTTTTCTCATTCAAATAACAAAATATGATTAACAATCTGAGCTCAAAGTCTCAGGAAAATGCTTTTCAATTTGGGCAGATTTTTGCTTTTGATAACAAAAAGATCTCCTATGCATAAAATAAGAGATTACAATATATATCAGCCAAGAAAGACTTGGCACTTTGTTTCATGGAATGGCCCATGCTACATTCAATGCCTTGAATGCATTTTCAACTCTGGCAAGGGGCCATACTAGAATAGAGCATAGGCCTTAACTATGGCATGTCAATTAATCTAAAATGTCTCCTCCAAATTATAGGCCACCTGGTCCTCTTCCTGATATTTGAGCAGCTGTCCACTTCACCTTTACTCGATGGAGAAAAATAGGTTGTGTTCTTGAGTGCTCGCGCTCTCTGATGTCCACTTGGTGGAATTTTTCACCTACTATAATAACTTCTGTGTAGATATTTCTAGTCTTTCTCTCTTATTCCCTCTTCTCTTAATGCATTTTATCTCTTCTTCATGATCTAAGCTCTCAAGGTATCTCTTCCCTTTCTGCTGGCTCTTTTAGCTTCTTCTTCATCTAGTCACTGAGTTTGTTTTAAGGTTTTGTGCCATATTTGAAAATAAATGAGCATTTTATTACCTTAAATTTGACATCTATCGGGATGTCACTGGTTGTTGGTCACTTGAACCACATTGAACCTTGAACCTTTGAACCATGAGAGTGCATTGGTTCAATGGTTCAACAGTTCGAGCAGTCCTATAGGGTCCTTGGTTCAATCGGCTCCTTGGTTCAATTGGATCCTTGGTTCAATCACTTTCTTTCCTCTTCGGTTGAACCATCTCTTCGAACTTGTCTCTGGAATATTCCGCTTCCTTCCTTCACTCGAAGCTTCCTTGAACCTTTGAACTTTGAACCATTTTGGTTCAAAGTTCAATGGTTCATTATCTTTCTCTAAATCCTTTGGTCCTTCAAATTTTTTGGTTCCTTTTCTTTTCCATTGAACTCATTGAACCTTTAAACTTTCAACTCTTTTGGTTCAAGGTTCAATGGTTCAATGGTTCATTCTTTGCTCTTCAAATCCTTTGTTCTTCTAAGTCTCTCGAACTTTATTGAACTTGTTGAACCTTGAACCTTTGAACCATTTTGGTTCAAGGTTCAACAGTTCAACAATTCAATCTTTCTTCTTCAAAGTATTCTTTTGTTTAAGTCTTTTGATCTTATTGAACTCGTTAAACCATTTGGTTAAAGGTTCAATAGTTTAACAGTTCAACCTTCAATCTTCAAAGCCTTCTTTTCTTTAAGTCTGTCAAACTTATTGAACTTTTGAACCTTGTCGAAGCACCTAACTCTTTAAGTTTGTCGATGTCATTAAACCTTTGAACCCATTAAACCTTTGAAGGTAGGGTTCAATGGTTCAATGGTTCAATCTTTTGTTTTAAGCCCATTGATAAGTCTTATTGAACTTCAGCGTTGAACCAGCCTTGAAATGCCTAAGTGTTGGGAACTTGTTTCTTCATAAGACCTCGCCTGTTAAAGTTGTTGAACCTATTGAACCTGCAAGTCCCTTAGCTAAAAAATCTTGAATAATTGAAGAATTGGAGCGTTCAGAACATTTTTTGAAAAGGGAAGAGAGAATTTTGGCCTGTAAGACCAAAATAGTTGATATGTTGTCCCCAAAAATGAGTGACGAATTTTGGGAACAATAGTTAGCTCCAGTTGGGGAACTTCCAATGATTGTAAAAATAATTGAAGGGAGTAGAATCCAGAATCTCTAGTGCTTTTAAGTATGCCATTGGGCTGCAGAGTCATGCTACCCAAAAAGAAAGGTGCCAAAAAGAAACAAAAATGAAAAAGCACCAAATAAAACTAAAGACTATACATATATACAACTAATGTCACCTAATACTTTAAGGATTGAAGTGCTTCAGATGCTGCCCACTATGAGGCAATGAAAAGGGCATGCCATCTTGATATTTCAATAGGAAACTATTTTCGCCTGTGAATTGATGAATAGTAAATGGGCCTCTCCATAAGGAATCAAATTTCCCATGCATTCCCTTTGGTTCTCTTCTCTTGTCCCATAACAGAACTTGATCACTAATCTAAAAATCATGGGTTTTTGCTTTCTAGTCAAAGAGCTTCTTCACTAGACTTTGATGCACAATGATCTGGTCTACCACCATAGTTTACTGCTCATCTAGCTCAGTCAAGCACATGATCCTTTTATCAATGGATCTTTCATATGTCTGATCCTCGATCACCTTTACCAATTTTAGTGCTGGCAATTCTAGGGTGATTGGTATCTCTACATTGAGACCATAAAAAAATTTGATATGGTGACATACCTATCACCCTCTTGGGTGTAATTTTGTCTACCCATAAAGCATCAAATAACGTTTTATGCCAGGTTCTTTGATTGTCATCAACCATCTTCCTGATGATGGTCACCAGGTTTTTATTGCTCAATTATGCTTGGCCATTCCCTTGTAGAAAATAATCAAAGGAGTGTCAGAGGGTAATCCCATAATAAAAATAGAACTGAGTGATCTCATGAGAAGAGAAATAGGCTGCATTATCTACCATAATCTTGGTTAGGACCCCAAACCTGGAAATGATGTTTTCCTTGAGAAAATTGCATACTACTTCTGAATTAGCATGCTTGGCTGGAATAGCTTCCACCCATTTGGTGAAGTAATCTATGGCTGTGAGGACATAATCATGTCCAGCACTTAAAGATGGGTTTACAAAACCAATGAAATCAATTCCCCATTGTTGAAATGGCTCTTCTATCACTATTGGCTTAAGAGGCAAAGCAACTAACTTGGGTCTTCCAACAAACTGTTGGCACAGTTTGCATCTTCGTACCCATTTATATGCATCTTGAAATAGATTAGGATAGTAATACCTAGCTTGCAGAATCTTATGGGCAGTTATAAGTGTATAAAAATGTCCTCCACAAGCTAGATTATGGAAGGACTCCAAAAGTTGGTTCTGTTTCTTTTTATCCACACAGTGAAGGAACACTCCATCGAGGTTCCTCTTATACAAGTCATTGTCCCATAAGACAAAATTGACAACTTTTAACTTGATAGTCCTCTTTTATTTATGAGACAAGTGAGCAGGACACTCACCATAAGTAAGGAAATGAGCAATACTTGAATACCACTCATTCATGGTGGAGACAAAGAGGACTATTGGTGTGTCTTCAATTTCTAATTCTTCATGCCCTATTTCTTCTAGTCTATTATCAACAATCAATTGACAGAGGCCCCTTCCCTACACAAGCTTGGTTGGTTTGATAACTAGATCAAACTCCTAAATTTTAGCAATTCAATTGCCCCTTTTGGTTCCAAACTCCTGCTAAGTTAATATGGACTTGATTGTGGTATCAGGAACCAGGGCAATAGTGTGTGAATTCAAGATGTAAAAATGGAAGTGCTTTACTACCTTTACCACTGCATAAGCATGCTTCTCCAAATTTGAATATTTCAGTTCATGATCTTTGAGAGGACATCTCATGAAGGATATGGGATATTCCACACCTTCTTTGTTATGTTCAACTAGAATTGCTGAAAGTGTATGATTAAAAGCATAACTGTACATTGTGAGATCTTTGGTGTGATCTAGATAAACCAGAACCAGGGCATGGCAATAGCTATCTTGATGTCTTGAAATGTTGATTTGCCTTCTACAGTCTAGCTAAAAGTGGTCTTTCCTTTTATCATGTTGACAATGTGGTGAGTCTTCTCAGTGAACTCAAGAATGAACCTTTATAAAAAATTCACCTTTCTAAGCTCCTGGATGGATTTGACTCTCTCTGAGTCAATCTTTATGCCTTCTCAGGACATAATGTGTTTGAGAAGTTTCCCTTTTGTTACCCCAAAAATAGACTTCTTGGGATTTAGAGAAATGCCATTCTAGTGACATCATTCCATCACTTGTTGCAAATAGTGCACATGATTAGGATGATGCTTGGAAAAGACTATTAAATCATCAAGGTACACCATAATGAACTTACTCATTTCATCTTTAAAAGCAAGGCCCATTGCTCTCTAAAAAGAGGCACCAGCATTTATCAAGCCAAATGGCATTCTTTGATATGAAAAGGTGCCCCAAGGTGTGGTGAAGGTAGTCTTATGCTAGTTTGCTTTACCAACTTCAACTTGATTGTATCCTGAGAAGCCATCTAACATTGATAACATCTCTAAACCAGTCACCGTCTGAAGGACATGATCCATGATGGGTAGAGGATAGTTATCCTTTAGAGAGGATTGGTTCAAGTTTCTAAAATCTACACAGAGGTGAATTTTGCCATTATTTTTCCTGATAGGGACTATGTTTGCAATCCATGTGGAATGATAGATTGGGAAAATTATTCTAGTGTTCAGCATTTTTTGTATTTCAGATAGAATAGTACCTGATATATTTGGATTATAATACTAAGATTTTTGCTTAAAAGGCATTGAATCACTCTTGAGAGGAATTTTATGCAAATTTCTTTAGGCTTGAGTGACTTCAAATCATCATAGGAGTATGCCAAAACATCCATTTAATCATGAAGTAGTGTAGTTAATTTGAGCTTCTCCTTAGGAGTGCAACACTTCCCAATGTTCACCATCTTGGGATTTTCCTTAGTACTCAAATTTATTTGATCAAACTCCTAGGAGGAGCTTGAATCCATTTTTTTTATTTGATGAACCTGTCGTGCTTGTCAAACATTTTCTCAAGAGAAATAAATCCTTTGGGAATTTTATTCCCTTTTACCTATAAGAATTCTTCACCTGCATCTGAACTTATCTTAGGGGCTGATTCAAGTTTTTGAGACTCACTACCTTCGAAGTGAAGCTATTCAAAGCTATCTTTTTATTCTAGAAAGGTGATGATTTGGTTGTCACCATTGAACACTTGCCAATGATTGGCATTGTCAAGAACACTTGGTTGAAAGACTAGTTTAATAGTGTACCTATCTCTCTTAAAATCTGAGTGAGGAACCAAAAGAGTTTCAAAAATAGCTAATGCATCAGCTCAGTCATTAAAGTCCTTGGGTACTGTAGAGATACTAAAAGCATCAAAGCTTTCAATTTGATCTCAAACTAGATTTTGGTAATGGTGTAATCTCTTTTTTTTTTTTGGTATAGGGTCCTGACCTAGTAAACCACCAATTTAGCATCTCCTTTGGCTAAAAAAGCTTGATGCCCCTATCTTGGGTGGCCTTTAATTCGAGCAGCAGTGATTCATATTCAATAGTATTGTTGGTATTGCTAAACTTTAATTTATAAGAAAAGGGGAAAATATCTCCTTGAGGAGATATCAACACAATCCCAGCTCCTGAGCTGGTAGAAGAATAGTTGCCATTAAATTCCAGAACTTAGACATCATCAGAAACTAATTTTTTCTTAGATTTCTCTTTAATTAAAGGGGAGGATTCTTCTGCACTTGCACTTCATCCTATCAATTATTCTATTATTTTGTCTAAATCAGTTGTCAAGCTATCACATTCAAGAATTTTATTAGATGCCACATGAACCTCCTTCATGGATAAGAAGTAATTACCTATGCCTGAAGACTCAAATAGAATTTGAGCTTCAGGCGTTGATGTTTGAGTGTCAACATATTTTGCCTCCTTCTTAGGGAGTAATCTCTGCATGATACCTTTGACCAGGATCCTCACTTCAGACAGGTCCATACTTAACTCGCCACCAACATCCTTATAGAAATTTCACCCAAGAAGAATGTCGTATAAGGCTGGAACATCAGCCACTAGGACTCTCATCTTAATTCTTTTATCTAGGAATGCCACAAATGTAAATTGGGCATCCTTGATTTGTCCCAGAAGTGGCACTTATTTTTTCTCCATGGAGAAACATCTCCCAAAGGTCTTGGTTAGTGTGAGTCCAAGAGATTCTACCACCTTGGTAGGCATGACATTTTTAGATGCACCTAAGTCTATGATGCAATTATTCAGCGGGTGTCCATTTATCAGTAGGGAGACATAAAGTGGTTCTTTCCTCTCGAGAGCAGTAGGAGGAGTAATGAAAAGGTTATTTCAAGTGGATGTGTTCTTGGGGGGACCAAGGGTTACTTTCAGAATTGTTTGTCCTGCAGGGATGGCTTTATCCTTCACACATTCCATTAATCTATCCAACTGTTCAAGGTTAGATTACAGGAATTCAAATTTAGACATTTGAATTTTGGTTTTCTTGACATGGTCAATTATATCAAATGTCTGAAATGAATTAAGAAAAGGGGAAGGTAGTTCATCCTTCTAGTTTTTAAGGGGGAGAGTACTAGTCTATAAATTTGAAGTTGAAGATGAAGGAATTTTTTCCTTATCAGCTTGCTAGGCTGACTAGTTTTGTGACCTGGTAAACACTGCGTATGATCCATCAAATGCTTCACCTTTACTTCCAAGTTAATCCTGGTAATTCAGGAAACCAATGTTGGAGTCGTTAGCTAATTCTTATTCTCCCTCTATGAAGAGATTAGCATCATATTTTGGGTTCAACTTAGGCTAGAAGGAGAAATTAGATTATGTTTCAAGATATCCAACTACTGAATTGGTTAGAGGTGCTTCAATGGCATGTTTCCCCTATGGGGGAGGAAGATGATTTGGCTACCCTTAATTTCTAGCAGAGTTGCCTTGATATGACTGATTTAAAAAAGTCCTCCTTGGTATATCTTGATATGAAGGAGGATCAGACATTCCTTATGATATTTGCTTTCTAAGAGCTAGCAACTCATTTGCCAGCTTTTACACCATTGGATCCATGGTACCTAAAGATGGATATTCAAAGGATGAAGAAGATTTACCTTTGTTAGGATCTCTTCTTATCTTCCCTGCCAAGATGAGATCATCTTCCACCTCAGTAGCCAAATCTTGCACTGTAGCAAGGTCTATGTGACTAGCACGTCTCAGCAAAAAATTCACTTCAAGCAGTTGAGAGTTAATGAAGAAGCATTTGAGGTTCTCAGCTGTTGACTGAGTAATTGGAGGAATCTTATTCCTCAACTTGTCAAATTTGGCAATGAAGTCCCTCATAGGTTCATGAGGCTCTTTCTTCATTTGTGTGAGCTAGGCTAGTAGGGCATGTGCATCTTCTGCAACCTTGAACTTGGCTTCAAATTTGGCTTTGAGGGTGTTCCAATTAGTCACAATCTGGGCCTATAGAGGATAAAACTAGTTTGCAACAACACCTTATAATGTCTCCACAAACAACCCGACTGCTACGTCCTCATACTCCACATCTATCACACCACAGGCTATGTTGAAGGCTACAATATGTTCATTGGGATGAATTCTCCCATCACCAAAGAACTTGGGGAAATCCTTCCTTGAACTGCATGGTAACTCATGTAAAGGTGGAGTTAAATTGAGTGGGCCAAAAGAGTTACCCCAAGGGCCTTGAACTACCATGATTTGACTACTAAAGGGAGGGATAATAAATGTCTGAGGGGTATGTATTGACAAAGCTCTGCTAATAGTAGAAATAGATGCTTTGCCTAGTAATGGAGACCTAAATTTTGTAAGAGGAAAACTCCTAGTTTGCTGAAGGTGAGATGGAGAAAGAAATAGGTCAAAATCACTTTGTTGTACCAACTCAAATACAGGGTCAACAATAACTTTAGATCTATAGCTTTTTGTATACCATGGATCTGCCAGAGTGTAAAACTAAAATGGATAAAGATAGATACTACTTTAATTTGAAGCTTGAGGCTTCAAACTACACAAAATGTTCCCCAGTGGAGTCACCAAAAATTGTTGGGTGAATATTTTGTCACCAGCTAACTGATGGGAAAAATAGGTTGTTTCAACCACAACATAAGGAGATTGATCAGCCAAATGTGTAGGTTTACCACATCAAAAGGGGACAAATCTCTCCTCTCATCAAGGGGAGGTTCCCTATAACTATCAAGTGATATATACAATATATATAAGCTAAAAATAACACTCAGGGTAGCATAACACCATCCATCTCTTTTTTTTTAGAGATGATGTTCACAAACAAAGAAGAAATCATGGGTGATTACTGGAGGTACTTCTCTTTTTTCAAAAGTAATACTTAGTCAATAGCTGGATTCCATCCTAGGTAGTAAAAGTAACAAGGCATAATAACACAATAGGATAAAGTGTAGCACAAAGTCTCCACCTCAACTACCAAAGAGTGAAATATATGAAGGACAATGGGGGCACAAAGTCATCCCAAGATCCTTTACATAAAAACAAACTAAAAACACACACACTAAAGACAATTATGGCAGCTCAAAGTCTTCCCACAGTTGGCTTCAGGACACCTTCTAGGTTACTTCCACTAGTTCTACTTATTTAATTAAATGGACAAGAACACATTTAGGAAATAGACATAAGAATAATTTCCTCAACAACACAAGCTATTCCAGCACAAATTTTGAAAGGTCACTTGTTTTCTCATTCAAATAATGAAATATGATTAACAATCTGAGCTCAAAGTCTCAAGAAAATGCTTTTCAATTTGGGTAGAGTTTTGCTTTTGATAACAAAAAGATCTCCTATGCATAAAATAAGATATTACAATATATATCAGCTAAGAAAAACTTGGTGCTTTATTTCATGAAATGGCCCATGCTACATTCAATGCCTTGAATGCATTTTCAGTTATGTCAAGGGGCCATGCTGGAATAGAGCATCGGCCTTAACTGTGGCATGTAAATTTATCTCAAATGTCTCCTCCAAAGTATAGGCCACCTAGTCCTCTTCTTGATACTTTGCAAGCTATCCACTTCACCTTTACTCGATGGAGAAAAATAAGCCATGTCCTTGAGTGCTCATGCTCTCTGATGTCCACCTGGTGGACTATTTCACCTACTGGAATAACTTTTACATAGATATTTTTGGTCTTTCCCTCTTGTTCACTCTTCTCTTAACACATTTTATCTCTTCTTCATGATCTGAGCTCTCAAGCTATTTCTTCCCTTTTTGTTGGCTCTTTTGGCTTCTTCTTCAGCTGATCGTTGAGTTTGTTTTAAGGTTTTGTGCCATATTTGAAAATAAATAGGCATTTTATTACCTTAAATTTTATGTCTACAGGGACATCACTGATCTCTGGTCACTTGAACCACATTGAACCTTGAACCTTTGAACCATGAGAGTGCATTGGTTCAATGGTTTAATGGTTCAAGCAGTCCTATCAGCTCTTTGGTTCAATTGGCTCCTTGGTTCAATCAACTCCTTAGTTCAATTACTTCCTTGGTTCAATCACTTTCTTTCCTCTTCATTTGAACCATCTCTTCGAACTTATCTCCGGAACCTTCTGCTTCCTTCCTTTGCTTGAAGCTTCTTTGAACCTTTGAACTTTGAACCATTTTGGTTCAAAGTTTAACAGTTCATTCTCATTCTCTGAATCCTTTGGTCCTTCAAAGTTTTTGGATCCTTTTCTTTTCTATTAAACTCGTTGAACCTTTGAACTTTAAACTCTTTTGGTTCAAGGTTCAATGGTTCATTCTTCACTCTTTGAATCCTTTGTTCTTATAAGTCTCTCAAACTTTATTGAACTCGTTGAACCTTGAACCTTTGAACCATTTTGGTTCAAGGTTCAATAGTTCAACAGTTCAATCTTTCTTCTTCAAAGTCTTTTTTTGTTTAAGTCTTTTGATCTTAGTAAACTCATTCAACCTTTGAACTCATTAAACCATTTTAGTTCAAGGTTCAATGGTTCAACAGTTCAACCTTCAATCTTCAAAGCCTTTTTTTCTTTAAGTCCGCTAAACTCATTGAACTTTTGAACCTTGCTAAAGTGCTTAACTCTTTAAGTCTGCCAATGTCATTGAACCTTTGAACCCATTGAACCTTTGAAGGCAGGGTTCAATGGTTCAATGGTTCAATGGTTCAATCTTTTGTTTGAATCCTGTCGATAAGTCTTATTGAACTTCAACGTTAAACCAACCTTGAAATGCCTAAGTGTTGGGAACTTGTTTCTTCATGAGAGCTCGCATGTTAAAGTTGTTGAACCTGTTAAACTTGTGAGTCCCTTAGCTAAAAAAGCTTGAATAATTGAAGAATTGGAGCGTTCATAACATTTTTTGAAAAGGGAAGAGAGAATTTTGGCCTGTAGGACCAAAATAGTTGATATGTTGTCCCCAAAAATGAGTGACAGATTTTGGGAACAACAAATATCTTATACATCTTAATCATTAGGTGCTTCTTTTGTGACTTCAATATCACTTTCATCATATACAATAAAAATATCTCAATGTTGCTCTATATCCATACCTCCATTCAGGCTTGTATGTCTCTCATTAACTAGACATATCTACAAGTCTTGGTGCTCCAAAAAATCTACATTTTATACCACCTAAGACTTCTTTGTGTGTTATTTCCTTTGAAATCTAGATCCAAATACCAAATGATGATCTCAAATACTTAGATAAATAACTGCACATATACCTTCTTCCCAATAATCTCACTAGAATATGTCTATGACTAATTTCTACCCAAACTCACAAATGTGGAAATCAAAAAACACAAACAAGGACTACAACATTGATATTATACCAAAAGATTGGCCACAGTTAGGAGTCTTAATTAAGATATGTCTTAGACCATACAACCCTCAAAATACATATTGGAATATGTAATAAAATACATGAACACAACTTATATCGTTATTAAATTTCAATAGCAAAAAAATAAAACATACACAATGATAACAATGCTACCACAATCTTATAATGAGATGGGTTACAACATCAAATATGTAGATATTTGATTGCTAAATCACAATATGTGCAAGTGTATCATAACTCTCACAATAACCATTCATAATTATCCTTAAGCTCTAATATTTTATCCCCCTTATCATTTTCACAAGTGTATGTAATGCTCCATAATAACCACATACTTACATTAAATTCTCATACACCCACTAATATCATTAATATGCCCTTATGTGCCACATGTTAAATGTCTCTTAAACTTTAAAAATAGCAACACTTTATAACTTAATACATCATGTCTGAATATATCACAAGAAAATATTGAATGAATCCATATATAATTCCCATGATCTAAGGGAGTAAACTAAAAATAGTCAGTAATCGCTCACTTCATAACACATCACAAGGGTATGTGCACCCAAACAAGTGTACATAAAGAAAGTCACATGAAGGTCCCAAACGTGCAAGGATAAGTAGCAAGACTTCATAACAAAAAATTGCACTAAAAAACTTATACCATGATCCACATTTATGCTCAAGGACATAGCCACATATTATCGTACGCAACCAAAATGAATAAAAAATCACTACATGGCTTGAATAGTGAATAACAAACTCCTATAATAAATATCATCAACTCTAAAACTTCCCAATGAAGAACCAAACTCTACAAGGATATAAATGAATAAAAAAATTCTAAAATTGATTTAAAAATCACTACAAGGCTAGACTTTCAAAAAATACTAACACTAATTATTTTCAAATCTTTGAGAGATTATTTAAATAAACAATAGTTACAAGTGTATGAAAATGTTGAGCATTGTTTCTGTTATTGAGGTTTGGCATTGAAATTGTCATTGATGTCAAAGGTTATTCATGACATCATTCAATAATCTTTGTGTTTGATTTTATCCTTGATAGGTATGACATTGGTTGAGAAACATAGAATGCATGTGATCAATGTGTAGAAACATCAACTAATGTTTTAAGATTAGGTGCCAAAGTTGTCAAGTGTTTGACTAGCAAGAGACTTGAGAAGGCTTATGCATAGGATGCCTAGTCTTGTGCATAAAGGAGCATGGTGGGATATTGATATGGATGTACAAAAGCATAATAGGATGTATTAGGTTATTTAATTATGCATATTATTCATTGGATCACTCATGAGAGTCTCAGAGTGAGCCTATAGGGGTAAGACCTATACACCTAGCATGCAACTAAAATAGTTCTAGACCCTACTTAACCTAATGAGGTGTCATGAGGTATTTTCAAGGCATATAAAGAATTTATGATAGTTTTTTATCATGGTAATAGGTTTTATGACATGTATATGAGGCATTGACAGCTTGGATAGTGGCTAGAAGGTCAATTTCAAGATCTAATGTGACTTGTAGGTCAAAGGCCTGAAGAGCAAAGAGAGAGATCGTGACCAGATGAGGTATCAGGATTAGTTTCTAAGGAAAGTGTGATTATTTATGTATTTATTTAAGTATTTCATGTTATTTTAAGTATTTTGACCAATTTTAAGGTCCAAATTTTAAGGCAATAAAAAGTGTTTTGAGGTATCTTGTATACATAAAATGGAGGGTTCTCAACCTGAGAAGAACTTATAAATGTTCATTGGAACATGTAAAATTTGAATTATAACCTTAAATATTCATCATATATGGGTAATGGACCTAAATCAAATTTTCAATCATTAGTTTATGGAATGAGGGGCTAAGATTTATGAATGATCGTTAAGACTATAAGGTGGTTTAAACCCTCAAAAAACCCTAATAATGACCCAATGAGAGAGATATTGTTCTCAAGTAATAAAAATGGTTTGACATGAATATTTAAGTTATTTTATTTTATATTCAAATCTGTTACACACGTCCAAGTGTGATTGGTTTATGAAGTGAGTGAGTGGACCCTATAAGAAAAGCCTTGTTTCTTAGAGATTTATTATAACAATCAAAGTTGATTGAGTTAAAGTTGATAAATGGATGAAGATTAAATATTGATACTTTTATTTTATGTACATGATGGTTTATAATCAGTTTATATCTCTCAGGTGTGCTAAATTGATCATACAAGTTGACCTATCACTAATAGGCCTAATGGTGCAGACAGTGAGAAAACCAGGTATAAGTGAGAAGTTGATTAGGGATGTGTTATCATGGATTAGGGATGAATAAAAGTGAATGGAAAATTTTTTAAATACATTTAATACATTTTCATATTGGACATATGTTTTTTAGGTCAATGGATATGATGAAAATGTTGTTCATAAGTTGACCTGTCTTGTTCAAATGAGACAATGAGGTATAAGACTATGAGATTGGTCTACAAGACTAATTTTTCCATGTGACCATATTATATATCTATCCAAAAATAATATAATTACCTCATAGTATAATATAAATTAATTTTAAGTTTCTAAAAATGGTTTTATATGTGTTTTAGGTAATTGTTACCATGACTATGTTTTGAGGCTAGTGGCAGTTCTGACTAGGCTACTTGCAGAGAAGGGTTTGAGTCCTTTTGTCATGTGTAATAAATTATAATTAACTTGGTGAAGTTTTTAAGGTAATTTATATTATTTATGTGTTATTTTTTTCTATGGTTTTTTATGAAATTGTGCTTATGCTTTAGTTTTTCAAGATAGACTTTCTAGGTATGCACAGAACTAGTATGAACAGTGTTTTGAGAAGAGGTTCAAGTGGTGGTTGGGCCTATAATATGTTGTGAACATAAATTTAAGTTTTAAAAGGTATATTTTAGTTATATTTTATATTTTCCTATCATTTTATAAGTTTTATAGTGTTCCAAATATTTCAAAGGGTAACGTATGTTGATAAAGACCTAATTGAATCAGGTCTCCTTAAGGCCTAAAAAGGGGATTTGGTCCTATATGATATGAAAAACCTATTTTATTATTTGATTCATGTTTTTTTAATTTTATAAGTCCTATTTAATTAAAAATATAAGTGTACAAGTGTGTATTTTTGATCAAGAGGTATATGAGCAAAGAGCCTAGTATAAGAACAAGTCCTGATAGACCTAATTAGCTTGCTAGGGAGTATAAGATTTGAAGCAAAAGATATATACTTTTGAAGAGATAAAATAGGTATTATATACCATCATCATGGTGTATATAATCTATAATTAATATATAATATGGGTACTATAGATGACTATCAAGGCCAAATAACTTAATATGTCTTGAAGAGACCTAATTGAGCGAAGAAGACTAGAGATCAGCTTGAAAATGATAGAAGTGTGTGAATATATGAAGAAGGAGATAATAATTTTTTGTATGAGAAACAAAGGGTTCTAAATTCAATCAAATATTTAAGGTTTCTGAGTTGGTGCTAAGTTATCTAGGGGGTTCATACCTCCTTGTAAGTCAGTGCTTGCTAAATCTTAGTCAAGTTGGTGTTTGGTTAGTTGGGGTTGGTGCTCTAAGTGAAGTTGGTGCTTCACTAAATCTTGATTTTTGACTTATATTATATTATTCCATTTACATCATAATTATTTTTTCTTCCCCTTGAGGGTTTCCCACTCAAATAAGTGTTTTGTGTGTTATGTTCTTCTCTCATGCTCATAGCTCTTAATGTGTTGCTAGTTTACTATATTGTTTTGATAGTTCATGAATGATAAGATAAATTTGTAAATGTTTTAAAGACCGATTCACCCACCCCTCTTATTCATCTTTTTTCCAATAATTTTTATCATAGCTTGGTCCTTTATGACAAGTCTAATAGCTTGAAAGTGATCCTAAGAAGCACAATATGTCTTATGATCAATAGGAAGAAGATAACCTGTATGATGAAGAAGTCTACTATGAGAGTGAAGAAGAAGAATCTAAATTAGAATTTGAACCTGAGATAATAAGAGAACTTGATGATTTTAAGCATCAAAAAAAGACTATCAATGATCTCAATATTCAGTTAGAAAATGTCAACACAAAGTTCAAGTCAAAAAAAGTTGAGTATGACTAGTTAAAGACTAGATTCCTTGAAGTTTAAGCATTAGAAACTCATAGATATAATGATAAATTTTGGGAGAGAGTGTGATATGTTAGAAAAAATAAATAATATCAACATGAAGAGACCAATCAGGCAGCCCAATGCAATGAAGGATAAGTCATCATGGAATCATGGTAAGTACATAAATGTTTTTTGCTACACCTATCATAATATAGGACACATTACAATATTTTATTCCACAAGAATTAGAATTTCTAAGAGATTAAACAAGACATATGAATATCCTAGATTTCATAATAAGGATCAAATATTGGTATGGAATCTAGATCAAGTTAGGACAAATTAGATTGAACTCGAGAAGTAAGATGGATTATCCGCCAATGTGGAACATTTTAGAGTGTTCGAGAGTAAATGTTTCATCAAAATAGATTATGAAGACTTGGTAAAGTTTGATTCTAGACATGATGAAGGCATATTCTTAGGATACTCATAAATGAGATCATTCTATAAATTTTATAACAAGAGACTAAAAAAGATAGTGGAAAGCACCAATGTGAAGTTTGATGAGATAAGGAAATATCACTCACAGTTAAAGAACACTTTAGAGAATATAGAATTCAAGAATGAAGAAGATACTATATAAGTTGATGAGGAAGAAGAAGAAGAATTTGAAGAGAGACATTACTCAAAAGGAACCTCAAGATAGATTTAGAGAGATCACCCTGAATCTCAAGTCATTGGCAACAAAAATGCAGGTACTCAAACAAGGAGAAGACTAGTAAGTAATATAAATCAAGAGAATGTTTATCTATTATCCAAGATTAAACATAAGAGTCTTATAGAATCAAGAAAATACAAATTTTGAATAGGTGGTATGAATTAGGAGTTAGACCAAATAGAGAAGAATGAGACTTGGGAACTAGTTCTTAGGCCTAAAGACAAGAATGTCATTGGCACAAAATTGGTGTTTAGAAACAAGTTGAATGAAGATGCAGAAGTCACTAGGAATAAGGATAGATTGTTATGCAAGGGATATGCACAATTTGAAGGGGTAAACTTTGAGGATACCTCTACACTAATAGAAATATTAGAGTCCATCAGATTATTTTTAGAATATGAAAGATTCAAATGATTCAATGTATATCAGATGGATGTCAAATCTACATTTTTAAATGGGAATTTGGAAGAAGTGTACATGAGCAACCTAAAGGGTTATCACTATCAGATGACAAAGACTGTGTTTGAATTTTGAGAAAGGATCTCTATCATCTAAAGTAAGCTCTTATAACTTGGTATGCTAGGTTGGATAAGTATTTATTGGATCAAGGATTCAAAAGAGGGGTTACAGACAGTAATCTATACATCAATATAGAAGATGACCATCAACTGATAATAATTGTCTATGCAGATGACATCATATTTGGTGGAAACAATGAAAACATGACAAAGGCCTTTGCATAGGTGATGAACAAAGATTTTAATAAGTCCAAGCTAGGAGAACTATCATTATTTCTTGGGTTACAAATCACTCAATCTGAAAAAGCTATATTCATCTGACAAGCCAAATGCATAATTGGATGTTGAAAAAGTTTGAGATGGAGGATTGTAATGTAGTTACTACACCTATGATCATAGGATGTAAATTGAGAAAAAAATATGAGTCTTCAAAGGTCAATCAGATGTCATATAGCTCAATGATTGGAATTTTTTTGTACACCACTACCTCTAGACCTAACATCATGAAAGCAATAGGTCATGTGGGAAGATTTTAAGAAGATCTAAAAGAGAATAATCTACAAGCATTCAAAAGGATACTCAGGTGTTTCAAGGGGACTATGGAGTATGTGTTGATGCAGAAGATTGCACCCTTGGTAGGAAGCCGAGCTCCTGCCTTCTTCACGCAACTATGGAAACTCCCCTCTCGCCTATGGGACTGGTGAAGCTAGAGGGGAGAGTCTCTAGATAAGGGATAGCTCCCTTTGATGCATCATGTTCATTCCAGCAAGTGATAACACACACACACACACACACACACACACACACACACACACACACATAATGGGGGGGATGAAAAGGGAGAAAGATTGTAGGAAAACAAACTACTCTATGGAGGTGATGCACCAAAATAAGTCGACCTTCTCACATTCACACTTTAAATCAAACATACACTTCAGACTTGGCAGAAGGACCAGGCTACAAGAAACTGGGTAGGGAGGCTTTAACGGAAAATACACAAAAAATAGAGATTCACCAAAGGTGATATGAAATGCACACTACAAGTGATTTCTTCTATTTTTGCTCTTTCAAATACTGCTCTCCTTATCAAATATAGAAATGGTATCTTGTAGACAACAGATATGTTGGTGTTGGACTTGTGAAAGCATCAAGAAACAATGACTAAACACAAACTAACACTCAAGACATACACAGAAATATCTATCCAAGATAGAGTTAAAAATGCATTTATTGATTCAAGTGAAATTTTGCCAGGGCTATGCCTTACAAATGTGGAAGATGATCTCTCAAAATGACAAGTCCTCAATATATAGGAGAAGAAAGGAGGCCTTTTGGCACCCCTTTTTACAAGTGGCCCATTTGCATCCCCTCATTGGGAAGAGCAGGCTGCCTAAAAAATAAATGTTGTGTCGACCCTGGCTTTGAATTCAGGCCCTTTTTGACATGGCCGCATTGTTTTCTCATTAACTGAGGCTACTTCTTGAAGACACCTATGCAGCTTATCTACTCATAAATATGAAATGAGGAAAAAGGATTGCATAGTTGGCCATTCACATCTTGTAATGGTCAATTTGTAGCCACTGTTTCACCTGCTAGAGTCACTTCTCGAATCAGCACTTCCCTCCACCACTTGGGTTTGCTCCATGCTTGGGACTTCCTATCTTGTCTCTTCTGGATCCTTCGGCCCTCGGGGGCGATCTTCTAGTGGGTCACTACATTTATGGGCTTCCTTTCATGGGTGGCATCCCTTTAGTTTGAAAACAAATGGCTATTTCATTGTGTTAATTTTGACATTCACGCAGCCGTCATCACTTTGAAAACCAATAGCTAATTCGCTTTCTTAAGGTTGATGGCTTTCTGGACGTCACCGTCCCTGGCAAAATGTCATCAGTCCTTCGCAGGCTTTTTTGTTTGAAGTCCCTTCTTAGCACCTTCTTGAAGGTAAGGTGACCCTTTGGCCTTTGCTTTGTGACCCTTTATTTGGTCGAGAGTCCCCTGCAAGGGCACTTGCCCTTCAGGGTCCTTCAGCGGGTCGCTATGCTCCTCTGGGTTGTTTCTTAGGTTTCTATAGGCTTTTGGTCTGTAGACATTTTCCTGTAGACTTTTGTCCACAGACATTTTCTTGTAGACAAAAGTCCACAGATATTTTCACTGAGTTTCCCGATGTGGCTTTCCCCGAATTCCTTTAGACTTTTTGTCTGAAAGAATTCCTTTAAACAAAAAGTCTGAAGGAATTCAAGACTTAAACAAAATCTGAACTTACCCTACCTTTTATTTGAAGTGCCTACCCTCTGCAAGGGCATTTGAACTTTGAGCTGCCCTTCAGCCATCTGGGCATACCCTTAAACCAAGCCGTTGAACCAAAAAATGGTTCAACAGTTCAAGCGGTTCAACCATTGCATGCCAATGCCAAGTGAAACAAAGCTGATGAACTTGAAGCCACTGAACCATCTGAATGAACCAAAGCTTGAAATAAGGTTGTTTGAACTACAGATGGGTGAACCAAGTGCCAATTGAACCATAAATTGAACCAGGAGTGATGGTCTTGAAGATTGAACTAAGGCTTAAACCAGGGCTGAATTCGTCAGACAAGAGCTTGAAAAGTATTGAAAAACCCCAACATTCTCTAAAATAATCCTCCTTGCACCAAAAGATAAACCAGTTGAGTCTGTAGAAACATGAATTATGTAGGGAACTATTAAATCCTTAGAAAATATTCTTGTAGAGTCCATAGATTTTATAGGACCTATGCAAAATTTGAAGAAATTGCCTAAAAGAGCAAGAGGTAGAAGGGGACCAAAAATTTTGCTTGTTGGGCAAAAATTGGTCAACAAATTGGTGACTCCCAGGGGAAGCATGCCTGCTATGCTTAAAGACCAGTTTCCTTGTAGTCCATTGGGTACAGATTCAGATGATAACTTAAAAACTAGTAATAGCTCTGATAAAACTAGAACCAGTCACACAGATTTACCTCCAAGGAAATGAAAACACACACAAGGCTAAGCAAACTACTACATGTGTAACAGCACTTAGGGAAAATAGGGAAAGAAAACAAGGGAAAAATATATACAGATAAGAGGAGACTCAATGGCATTGCTTCAAATGTATCCCATTAACTGGGATTTGCAGTTCTTCACCATCCAACCTAGAGAGTTGGAATGCATTATGTTGCTTTCATTGTATGATTATGTATGGGCTCTCCATAGGGCATCAAATTTTGCATGTTTTCCAAGCTTAGCTCGGTCTTCATCCCATTTCAAGACAATGTCTCCTTTAAAGAAATCTTTTGATGAATATTTCTTGTTGAAGTGTCTCTGTGTTTGTTGTTGGCGGCTGGTCATAAAAGCCACAGCCTAGTCCTTGGTCTCTTGGAGCTCCATCAGCTCATACAACCTAACCTCCATGCTACTTCCTTCTTCTAATTGCAACTGGCGAGCGAGATCCAATGTTGGCAATTCAAGTGAGATACAAAGCCTAGCTTCCCTTCCATACATGAGAATATATGGAGAATTTTTGATTGCTCTCTTTGAAGTGATTCGATTGACCCACAGAGTTATTTTCAGCTTGGCATGCCAAGTCCTCTGATTTTCTTCCATGGTCCTCTTGATGATCCTGATCAAATTTTTGTTGGTGGACTCAATCAGCCCATTCCCCTATGGGTAATAATTGGATGAAGTGCTAAGATATATACCATACCTTAGTGCCCATTCACTTGTTTTGGTTCCCAGAAAATCTAGGGCGTATTCTGAGATTATGGTGGCTGGGACCCCAAATCTTGTCACCAAGTCCTCATAAAACTCTAGGACCACACTTTCATTTGCATCCTTCAAATAAATAGCCTCTATCCACCTTGTGAAATAGTTTGTGGCAGTCAGGACCCACTTGTGATCAGCACTAGAGGGAGGATTGATCATCCCTATGAAATCCAGGCCCCACTACATGAATGGTTGTTCAACTTGAATGGGCTGTAGAGGCATGGCAGCCAACCATTGTTTCCCATCAAAAAGTGCACACTTCTGGCACTTTCTTACCCAAGCATGGGTGTCCTTGAAAATAGTAGGCCAAAAATAGCCAGCTCTCATTATCCTTGCTGCAGTAGCTCTAGGGGCAAAATGACCGCCTACTGGCCCATCGTGAAACTCAGACAGTACCTTATCAGCCTGGTTTGGGTCAATGCATCTTAGAAGGACCCCAGAGAGATCCTTCCTAAATAATACTCCATCAACTAGAACATAAGGGAGAGACTAGAGCCTAAAGTACCTTCTCTTGATCTTATCAAGACCTTATAAGCACTCACTAGTGAGAAGGAAATGCCTCAGGTCCGATGTCCAGTCCTTTATGATAGCTAGTTCTTCTGTTATAGCTGCATCATGAATTAGTAAGTTGTCTTCCCCTTTTTGCTTGAAGTCCATAATAAGGTGCTCACATAGGCCTCTTCCCCTCACCAGCTTGGTGATCTTGATGTCTACGTCATACTCCATCACCTTGGTGATCCACCCTGCTCTCTTCTCATTTAGGTCTCGATTGGTCAAGAAATCCTTGACACCAGGATGTGGAACCATGAGGTGAATCCTACTATTAGACAACATATGCCTAAATTTCTTCAGGATCTGCACTACTGCCAGGACTTGCCTCTCTACATACATGTATCTGACTTCAAAATCCTATAGCACCTGGCTAAAAAAAGCAAGTGGTTGCTTGAGGTCATCACCATTTGCTTGGGTAAGCATGGTGGAGATCACCTCTTCATTGCTAAAAGTGTAGAGGTTGAAGTCTTTATTGAAGTCAGGGCTGATCAAAGTAGGAGACTGGGTTATGGCCTACTTGATGGCTTCAAAACTATCCTTCCTTTGTGTTTTCCACTTGAACTCCTCACCCATCCTCAGCATAGAGGTCAGTGGCTTGACTATCTCTATGAAATTCAGAATGAATCTCCGAATAAAATTTATCCTGCCAAATAAACTCTGTAGGCCTTTCTTATGCTTAGGTAAGGACATCTCCAGGATAGAATGAACTCTCTCAGGGTCAACAGATAAGCCCTCCTTGGACACGATGTGGCCAAGGAGTTTCCCCTTGTGAATAACAAACATGCATTTCTTCAGGTTAAGAGAGATGTCCAACTCTCTACACCTTTCAAAAATCTGCCTGAGGTGTTTCATGTGTTGGCTCGCTTCCTTGGAAAACACCATCACATCATCGAGGTATACCAGTACATTGTTGTTTATCAAGCCTCCAAAAGCCATGTCCATGGCTCGCTAAAAGGTAGCACCAGCATTAGCCAGCCCGAATGGCATCTTCTTGTAGGCAAATGTTCCCCATTTAATAGTGAAGGCTGTTTTGTGCTGGTCACATCCTTGCACTAGAATATGATTATATCTTGAATATCCATCCAAGAGGGAGAAATGCTCACTACCTATTACCTTTTGAAGGATCCACTCCATGCTCAAAAGGGGATAATGGTCTTTTAAAGAGACTTTATTAAGGTCCCTAAAATTGACACATAGCCTAATCTCCCCATTCTTCTTTCTAACAAGGACAAGATTGGCCAGCCAGGAGGAATGTTTGATTGGAAATATAATCTCAAACTCAATCAATTTGGCCAGTTCCCTCTGCATGAGAGGCTCAATCATCAGGTTGACAGGTCTCTGCTTCTGCGTGACTGACATGGCACCTTCTTCTAATTTAATGGTGTGTTAGGCGAGTCTTGGGTCGAAGCCCTTCAAGTCACTATAATTCCATGCAAAAACATCAGCAAACTCTTGACACAACAAAATGAAAGCCTGCCTTTCTTGAATCGTGCAGACTTTTCCAAGCGTAAGCAACTTGTCCTTGAAGATCTCAACCCTTTCGTAATTCTCCTCCTTAGTTGTGATGCATGCCTTGTCATTTCTCAATTGGTCATCTCCATTGAAGATGCTCTCAAGAGTGACCAAACCTTTAGGGAGCTTATTATTCTTCAATTGAACAATCTGGTTTCCATATTATTGTTACAACTTTGCCTGGTTTTGTGTTACAAACTCAGTTTCCTCCTGTAGGAAGAAAGCTATTTGCTGGTCATTTTTGAAAACCTACCAGTTTGTAATGTTTTCAGGGATAGAGGGCTAAACTACCACCTTTAAGTAGCGTGAACCACAGTCTTGACTTATCTCCCTAGAAACATCAAACTGAGCACCAATTACTACTAGCTTATCCACTTGTTTGCTCTACTCTCTGGGAATGGAGGTGATATTGAAAGTGAGGAAATCTTCCACCAAGTCCCAAACCCTATGCTTGTAGGACTTCAGCAAGGAATTTTTGGTCAGATTTTGGCCTTTCACCTGATTTACAATCAGCTCACTGTCTCCCAAAACTTGCAACTCCTTGATCCCTCTTTTTCTTGCCCATTCCAGACCATGGATAAGGGACTTGTATTTTGCAACATTGCTTGTGCAAGAAAATTGGAAATGGAAAGATAAAAATTATCTCTCCTTTGAAGGGGAGACTAGCATCACTCCACCACCAGCTCCCAGCCTACTTTTGGAACCATCAAAGTACAACTGCCATAGACCTAGGTCCTCTTGGCTTGCCTTCATTATATTTGGTATGAAGGTGCCCTCTTCATGTATGCAGTAGAATCCAAGGCCTACCTCCTCTATGAACTTGTAAGGATCATGCTCGAAGTCATCATTTCCCCACTCATCCAAGAGTAAGTCTATAACTCCTTCAAGAGCAGAGGACAGAGATTGGTCTGTCTAGGACTCTTCTGGGTCGATAATGGTGTAACTGACATTCACTGCCCTAGGTGAATATGGTTCTAGATGGTCCTTATAGAGTGGCTCAGATTCAATCTTTACCTTGGTCCCATACTTGGTTCTAAAAACCAGATAGGACCAATTCACTGCTAGATAGCCACCTATCTTTGATGTGAAGTCCCTAGACAAGCAAATTGTTAAATAAGGAGGAACATCTGCTACCACTATATCATGGGGAATTGAGAAGGTTTGGCAAGCATGCAATGTCAAGCTTAAACCCTTCAAAATCCTAACCATTTTTTTAGGCGTCCCATCTAACTGTAGGACTCCCTTATTCATCTCTTCATATTTTAGCCCCATCTTGTCAATTATGCACTTGGGCATCACTGAAGTACTAGCCCCACTGCCAATGATGCAGTTGTGTACCAAGAAATATCCTAAAACCAAGGACACATAGAAAGGGGTAATTTTCTCTTCCTTCTTTACTTGACCTAAAGTGAAAGGTTGTCCATTCATCATCAAGACATTATCAATGCTCGTTGGGATAGCTTGTCGATCCAACTCATGCAATTCCCTTTGTAGCATGTCCTTCTGTCCTAGTAGAGACAATGAATCCCATAAGGAGATGTTCATATGCATCTTCTTCATCTGGTCCACTATATTGACTTGAGGACTACCTCCCTTCAAGTTTTCCTTGGGGCTAATTCCAACCTGAGCTATAGGTTGAGGGGCTAAAGGTACAAATAGCTATCTGAAGTTTGGGGCCTTTTGAACTGAGTGTGATGGAGAAGGTGTTATTGCCGCTTGGGTGGTATCCTGGGCTTCTCCCAATGCTCTTCTCTTGAATCTTGTGTTGGCTACAACATAGTTAGCCTGATTGTCTATAGCACCCAAATAATTCACTAAATAAAATTCCCCTTCCAGATGATTCATGAGGGTAGAATCAAGTTGGGTCTAATTGCTATTCATGCTGGGTTGCATTGGATCCTCAAAAAATTGGGAATGAGTGGCCGTCTGATTGTCTGCATTCTAGAAATAACCCATCATCTTATTTGTATAAATAGCCTATTCTTGACCATATCCCATGGTCGAATAACTTGAATGTTCCTGTACGAGATTGTTTTGAATAGGCACCATGACTTTAGATGATGAAGGGGGGCCTAGATTGTAAGCTTGAAATGGCTTAGTGTGAGTAAGCTGACCCTGTCCTTGATTATAGTTTTGGAAAGGGGGTTTAGGGGCTTGACCATAATGCTGGTATCCCTGATTCAGTCTGTTGCTTTGAGCTTGTTGCCTTTTAAGAGCTACAAGTTTGTTTGACATGCTTTGCAACAGACTCTTAACCTCATGAAGCTCATTGGATGAAACAGCAGCTAGTTTCTCTATGCTAGGCAAAGGAGCTATTGTGGGAGCAACGACCTAAATTGGAGGTAGCATTTCTAGGAAAAGTGGCATGTGAGGTCTAGGGGCTATTTTCCTAGCTTGTACTAAGTAATTTTTAGCTACTATGGCTACGTCATAAGTAGCAGGCAGTATATGCCCTCCCATGGATTGTATCATCATAGCAATATCAATGTTTAATGGTTTTAAATAATATAGGAAAGCATAGCCGGGAGTCAGTCTTACCAAAATGGGGATTATATCCCAAGTCTTTTGAAACTGCATGTTGAAATCTTGCATATACTCGTGTGGGCCTCTTTTGATTGTCATCAGCTACTCAGCAAGTGAGAGGTCATTGCTCTTTTCCCCAAAATGGTCTATCAACTGAGTACCCAATTCATTCCAAGAATGGATTGAATTTATAGGCAAGGTCCTGTACCAGTCAAGAGCCTTGCCTTTGAGAGACAATGCCAGTAATCTAATGGCGATATTTTCTTCTGTGACATTGTGAATATTGTAGAGGTTAGCAATATTCCTAATGTGCTCGATGACTGTAATGGGCCCCTCTCCATCAAAAGAAGGCACATTTTTTAGGGTTGTTCCTGGGATTGGATAATAACATGGGAGATTCAAGGGGCTCTGACCATGAAAATCCGCAAAGGTCAATGCCATAGTTGGGATGGGCTGTAATTGCGGCTCTATTGCGTATGCATCCCTTACAATAGTTTTAGGAGGGTGGCTTGTTGAATAAGGATGGGTCTTCTCAAACCTTAGTCTTTTTGCTGAGTTCAAAGTCAACTCAATGAAATCGAAGGGAACCCCTTTAGAAGCAGACCATGTGGTGACCTTAGGCATAGAAAGTTAAGAAACTGGTCTTGGTTGGAAAACTAAAGCTCTCCCCAGCAGAGTCACTAGATGCTAGGAATCTTTGATTTGCTGTAACAAGACCAGCATCAATCCTGAAACCTTACTGAGTTGTAAAACTATGTCCCACCAAGTGTGCCAAAACTGTTGATGTAGAAGATTTCCCCCTTGGTAGGAAGCCAAGCTCCTGCCTTCTTCACACAACTATGAAAACTCCCCTCTCACCTGTGGGACTGGCGAAGCTAGAGGGGAGAGTCTCTAGATAAGGGTATCTCCCTTTGATGCATCATGTTCATTCCAGCAAGTGCTCACACACACACACACACACACACACACACACACACACACACACACACACACACACACACACACACACACACACACACACACACACACACACACACACACACACACACACACACACACACAGATATATAATGGGGGGGGATGAAAAGGGAGAAAGATTGTAGAAAAACAAACTACTCTATGGAGGTGATGCACCAAAATAAGTCGACCTTCTCACATTCACACTTTAAATCAAACATACACATACATAAACTTCAGACTTGGCAGAAGGACCAGGCTACAAGAAACTTGACAGGGAGGCTTTAATGGAAAATACACAAAAAATAGAGATTCACCAAAGGTGCTGTGAAATGCACACTGCAAGTGATTTCTTCTATTCTTGATCTTTCAAATACTGCTCTCCTTGTCAGCTGCAGAAATGGTATCTTGTAGACAATAGATATGTTGGTGTTGGACTGTGAAAGCATCAAGAAAAAATGACTAAACACAAAATAAAACTCAAGACATACACAAAAATATCTATCCAAGATAGAGGTAAAAATGCATTTATTGATTCAGGTGAAATTTTACCAGGGCTATGCCTTACAAATGTGGAAGATGATCTCTCAAAATGACAAGTCCTCAATATATAGGAGAAGAAAGGAGGCCTTTTGGTGCCCCTTTTTACAAGTGGCCCATTTGCATCCCCTCATTGGGAAGAGCAAGCTACCTAAAAAATAACTACTGTGTTGACCCTGGCTTTGACTTCAGGCCCTTTTTGACATGGCTGCACTATTTTCTCATTAATTGAGGCTGCTTCTTGAAGATACCTATGTAGCTTGTCTACTCATAAATATGAAATGAGGAAAAAGGATCGCACGGTTGGTCATTCACATCTTGTAATGGTCAATTTTCAGCCACTGTTTCACCTACTGGAGTCACTTCTCAAATTGGTGCTTCCCTCTGCCACTTAGACTTGTTCCATGCTTGGGACTTTGTCTTTTTCCTATCTTGTCTCTTCTGGCTCCTTCAGCCCTCGGGGGTGATCCTCTAGCGGGTCGCTGCATTTTTGGGCTTCCTTTCATGGTTGGCATCCCTTTAGTTTGAAAATAGATGGCTAGTTCATTATGTTAATTTTGACGTTCACGCAGTCATCATCACTTTGAAAACCAATGGCTAATTCACTTTCTTAAGGTTAACGGCTTTCTGGACGTCACCATCCTCGACAAAATGTCATCAGTCCTTCATGGACTTTTCTGCTTGAAGTCCCTTCTTAGCACCTTCCCAAAGGGAAGGTGACCCTTCGGCCTTTGCTTTGTGCCCCTTTATTTGGTTGAGAGTCCCCCACAAGGGCACCTGCCCTTCGGGGTCCTTCGGTGGGTCACTCTGCTCCTCTGGGTTGTTTCCCAGGTTTTCGCAGGCTTTTGGTCCATGGACATTTTCCCACGGACTTTTGTCCGCGGACATTTTCCCACAGATAAAAGTTTGTGGATATTTTCACTGAGTTTCCCAGCATGGCTTTCCCCAAATTCCTTCAAACTTTTTGTCTGAAGGAATTCCTTCAAACAAAAAGTCTAAAGGAATTCAGGACTTAAACAAAATATGAACTTACCCTGCCTTTTCTTTGAAGTGCCTACCCTCCGCAAGGGCATTTGAACTTTGAGCTACCCTTCGGCTATCTGGGCATACCCTTGAACCAAGCCGTTGAACCTAAAAATGGTTCAATGATTCAAGCAGTTCAACCATTGCGTGCCAATGCCAAGTGAAACAAAGCTGATGAACTTGAAGCCGTTGAACCATCCAGTTGAACCAAATGATTGAACCATCTGAATGAACCAAATCTTGAAACAAGGCCATTTGAACTGTAGATGGGTGAACCAAGTGTCGATTGAACCAATGATTGAACTAGGAGCGATGGTCTTGAAGATTGAACTGAGGCTTGAACCAGGGCCGAATTTGTCAGACAAGAGCCTAAAAAGTCTTTAAAAACCCCAGCATTCTCTGAACTGATCCTCCTTGCACCAAAAGACTAACCAGCTGAGTTTGTAGAAACATGAAGTCTATAGGGAACTGCTAAATCCTTAGAAAATATTCCTGCAGAGTTCATAGATTTTATAAGACCTATGCAAAATTAGAAGAAATGGCCTAAAAGAGCAAGAGGCAGAAGGGGACCAAAAATTTTGCCTGTTGGGCAAAAATTGGTCAACAGTATGGATTATGGTATCCAAAAAGCAAAGAGTTTAATTTGATAACCTACACATATGCATATTGGGTATTAATTATATATGATAGGAAGAGTACTAGTGTAGGAGCCTTATTCCTAGGTGGGTACCTAGTTTCATGGATAAGTAAGAAAATACCATCAGTAGCATTGGCCACTTGTGAGGTTGAGTACATTTTAGTAGCTTCATGTTACATTCAAGTCTTATAGATGATATAGACCCTTAAAGACTACAAGGTGGATTATGATGGTATTAACCCTATTTATTGTGATAATACAAATGTTATAAGTGTCTCAAAGAACCCTATCATAAACTCAAGGACCAAAAACATTCCCATTAGGTATCATTTTCTAAGAGATAAGGTAAGTTAACAAAGTTTCAAGCTTGAATATGTTTCTACATAGGATCATATTACAGACATCTTGACCAAACCACTTCCAAAGGTAACTTTTAAACACCTTAGATTAGGGATTAGGTGTAATTATTGCCCCTAATAATCATTGAAAAATACAAGTACTTATGGGTAGCTAATAATGCTCATTATCTCCAAGAATAGGTGAGTTGTTCCAAGAAGGTATACATGGAGATAGAGGGATCATGTTTGTTTTATGTCTCATAAACTCATAGTTATGTGTGTTGAGTATTTTGGTTACAAGGTGTGTGATCCAAGGAATTGTAGGCATCACTTTGTCATTTATGTAAAAGGGAGAGAAAGACCAAAATGGGGAGATAAGGATGATATTTTTAGTATGTTTTTCCATCAATGACAAAGGGAGATATTTTTTAGCATTGTTTGTGTTGTTGAGGTTTGGCACTAAAAATATCATTGATGTCAAAGGTTGTTCATTAGGTCATTGAATAATGTTTTTGTTTGATTGTATCCTTGAGATGTATGAAGTTATTTTATACAAATATAAGGCATGTGATCAAGGTGTATAATCATAAAATAATGTTTCAATATCAAGTGCCAAAGTTGTCAAGTGTCTGATTAGAAAGAGACTTGAGAAGGCTTACGTATAAGATACCTAGTATTGTGCATAAAGGAGCATGGTGGCCTAGTAATATGGATGAAAAAAGGCATAATAGGTTGTATGAGTTTGTTTTATCAGCATATGAGGCACTAGATCACTCATGAGAGTCTGAGTGAGCCTACAGGGGTAAGACCTACAAACCTAGTATGCATTTAGACTAGTTCTAGACCTTGCCTAACCTAATGAGGTGTCATGAGGATTGTCAAGGCATATGAAGAATGTATTATAGTGGTTGATAATTTTAATAGGTGGTATGAAATTTAAATAAGTCATTTGTATCTTTGACAGTGGATAGAAGGTCAATTTTAAGACCTAATGTGACTTGCAGGTCAAAGGCCTAAAGAATAAAGAGAGAGATGGTGGTCAGATGAGGTATCAAGATCAATTTCCAAGTCAAGTGTGAGTATGTGTGAATTTATATAATTATTTCATATTATTCAAGTATTTTTACCAATTTTCCAATCCAAATTTTAAGGTTAAGGCAAGAAAAAGTGTTTTGAGGTCTCTGATGTGCACAGAATGGAGGGTTCTCAACCTGAGAAGAACTTTCAAGTGTTCATTGGCATGTGTAACCTCTTCATGATAAATTAATATATTCATGATATATTTTAAAGGTTCCTAATGTTTCTACTCAAAATTTGCTTTTCAGATTTAAGATAAAGAAGAAACTAAAAAGGAATGGACAAGGCTTGGGAAGTACCTGGACTAAAGATTGCGCACCGTAAATCCAGACGCTTGTGAGCACTCCTCTTTGGCTGTGGAGGAATGACACCTGCAAGAAAAAGAACTTGGACAAAAAGGTGTTAGACAGATAGATGGTGGGTTGCCAGGCAAAAGCCTGTTCCCAGAAGTATGAGAACTTCCTTAAGGGAGGTCAACCCACTGTTTTGATAAAGAGATAAATGACTGATAAATGACAGAATGCTAAAATAAACTGAAATAATAGCAAACTGAAAGAGAAAAGGAAGCAAAAGCTTACTTGGAAGAAGTTGTCAAACTGGTTGCAGTCGCCGGCGTCGGTGGTCTCTACCGGCGTCGGTTGTCAGGTCTGCCGACGTCGGTTAGTCTGCCGACGTCGGTTGGGGTAATGACCGGCGTCGGTCGGGGCAATGGCCTCTAGACGGGTCTGGTCAAGTTCTGGTCTGTGGATGGTCCGGGCTTGGTCTGAGGTCTGGTCTGTGGACGGGTCTGAGTCTGATTTGAGGCAGTCAGGGGGTCTGTGCAGGGGAGTCAAATGGACAGAAAGGGATAGAGAGGTAGAGGAAGCCAATCAGGGAGATAGGAATCCGGGTCTGCCTGGTTTGGTTAGCAGTGTGGGGGGGTAGAAGAGCTGAATCTAGTTTAAAACATGATAACTAGAAAGCATAAAGCAAATAAATAGAGTACTTACCTGTGCCCTGCTGAAGAAGGTGTTGATCTTATTGCCACTTGTTGAAGACCTGTTGCTGATGAAGAATCCCTGTTGTTCACTTGCAGAAGCTAGCTGTGTACCTGAGGGAGAGAGTCAGATTGATTGGCAGAGAGGTCAAGTGAAGGACTGATAAAAGGGTCTGATACGAAGGTTGAAGAGTCAGGATGCGAGAGCTAGAGACGCAGAGAAGTGAAGTAAAGCCAAACGGAACCGAAGGGCAGAGAAAACGGTGAAGAAACCGTTATGAAGGGTGCCGACGCCGGCAATATCACCGACGTCGGCCGAAGGCTGACCGACGTCGGCGGCTAAAAGGCTGGAGAAAGGCTAAAAATAGCCTTTCATCCGTTTCCCAACGGCTGGGTCAAATGAATGCCAGGATGAAACGGTCGATGGGGGGGTTAAATGGGCGAGAGAAGAGTTTGGAATGGGAGTCTAAGGCATTAAATGGCCATGTGGGGAATGAAGGGGATCCAAGGAGGGTATCCTAGGGTGGCGAGGTGGCAAGGGACCAAGGGGAGAGAGGAAGACCAAGGGTTAGACACTTTTTAGGTGTCTACATTTGCCCCTTTTTGTCTTGTTGGTTGTTCTGGATGAACTGCAAGACAAAAACAGGGAGGTGGTTACCCCAGGTGAAGGATGATGGATGGATTGCCCCGAAGCAAGGATGAGGTATTCCCCCTCAAAGCAGGAGTCGAGGGAAGGGAACTGAAGATCGAGTGCTGATTTGACAAAAGGTGAATGAGAAAGAGAGAAGTCAGTGAAAACGCTGCAAAAGTCGTGATTGCGCGTATACCACGTCACGAGAGGGTTAGGTCAAATTGTCGCATGTCGAGGGTCAAGGAGTGCCAAAATTGAAGTAACCGGGCCCCAGCATTTAGTCGTCTGCTGATCGGGTCACTCAATCTAAGCTGAAGCTCCAAATAGTCGTCGTGTCCCAGGTATCCAGGGCTCAGGAAGTGCTCCCAGAAACACAAAAAAGCCACAAGTAGTAGGGATCAACTGGCTCGCGATCCTATACTTGTGAAGGGTCAAAAATAGTCTGCGGACAATTCTGCTAACCAGCCGTGAGGTAGCACACATGCAAAAACAACCAAGGCAACACGCTGTCTTGGAAGTGGGTCGAAGAAGATACGCATGATCTCCAATGGTCATTGGTCAAGAGGATGGATGGATGAAAGGATGCGGCCGAGCTAACCCCAGAAGACCCCATGTCAACTGAGTGCTGCCTACATAGCCCCTGGCGTAGGGGCCTCAGGCCGATGTAGTTCTCCCTAAAAGGGAGGAAGGGTCAAAGGGAATGATTGGTCTTGGTCAAATTCGATGATTGGGCGTGATAAGAGTCAAAGAAGAGAAGGTTTGCTCATCAAAGAGATGAACAAACGGGGGTGGTCGAGCTAACCTCAGAAGATGTGGTATCTGAGTGCTGCCTACATAGCCCTGGTCATAGGGCCTCAGACCAATGTAGTTCGGACGAATTGAGAAGATTGGTCGATGATGAGATTGGTCATGTGTCGAAATGATGAGGCTAAGATGAGGATAAAAGGATGCTACAGATGGTGTATTCTGTAGAATTGGTCGAGAGTCTTTCATCCCTAGCAAGTTTCCATAGTCGCGATGGATGTATGCTAAAAATGAATGAAGGTCTATTTATGCTTCAGCAAGTATTGGTTTATGCTTAACATAAATTGGGTCTAGTCGGTAGTTTCCATGTGTATTGGTGTCCATAGAAACTATGTGAAAAGGACAAGGCGACGCCTGAGGTCATGTTGAAAATGTTGAGGTTGGGTTGGAAAAGGTTGAAGTTGGCTGGGTTTAAGGATGAGTCGACAATTGAAATGTGACCAAAGTGTGGAGAAAAGGTGAAAGGCGAATCGCTCTTTCATTGACAAGGACCAGAGAGGAAGCATAGATAGGGGTTATAAGAACAAAAAGCCCCGTTCATGCATTACGTCGTTGACCAGTGTTGAGTTAGAATGGTAATCGAATCACTTTGACATTAAAGTGAGCTCGAAGTCCCCTGAGCAGGTGATAGGAGGAGGAAAGAGGGTAACCCGTTTTAAGAGCAGAGATAACTTTGCCCCTTTTTTATAGGAGACCCTGAGACAACTACAAGCCAAGTCCATGACTCATTTTTTTTTTTTTTGGTGCAGACTGATCAATGCGGGAAGCCTGCATAGAGATGTCTTTTGATGTATGGTCATGTTGCGAAGCTAATCAATGCAGGAAGCTTCTAAGAAAAGTGTTGTTGTTTGTAGCAAGATTAGTCATAGCCATCCTTCGAGGGAGTGGTCTATATTTTTGCTTGATAATGTTTGAAAAGTTGGCCTAGCTGTCTTTCAAGGGATCAGTCTAGTAATACAGCAATGATAGTACAGCTGTCCTTCGAGGGATCAGTCTGTCTTTTTGATTTGACTATTGTGACCATGGATATGTTTTGACATCTTGATTTGTATTTGTTAGGAGTTAGAGTCACGAACAAGACTGTAGAAGTTCAAGGACGCCCCTTTTATTAGGACAAAGCATCCATGCATCATAAAAGGGTCGTAGAGGACTTGTTAAAGGGGAATAGGGTTGAAAGGGATGAGGATTAAGAGGACGAGGATTGCTCAAGGGACGAGCTCAAGTTACATGTCAAGTAGACGAGTACTCGACTAACATAAGAATGGTCGAAGACGCAAGACATAAGAGGGGGTTTAAGGTCTAATAAGACCCTGGGCCATGCTAGTGCGTTAAGGTCCGAGTCAATTAGGAGCAAGACTGCCCCATTTGCCTCTTTCCAAATTGGTCAGGCGTTGATTGATGGATGTGAAGTTGATTGACATTGGCGTTGGTTGGTTGAAAAAGGTTGAATGTTTGGTCGAGAGGTCTGGTTGATTGATATTTGGTTGAATTTTGGTTGAGACTGGTCGAATAATTGGTCGGGGGTTGGGTCGATGGACACTTGGTCGAGATGAGTGATTGATATGTGGTAGAGACTGGGTTGAAAAGCTGGTCGAGGTTTGGATGAAGGATGAGTTCCCCCAGCGGGTAGGGAGAATGTTTGAAAGATTGGTTAAGGTCGATTGAGGTTTAGTGGTCAGATGGACGGTGTTAATGTCGAATAAGGGGGTCAAAGGTGGCAAAGGGACCAAGGTCTGGCGTGGAGATCCTGATTTAGGTGATGAGGTTGGAGAGGCATGAGTCGGGGTTGATGTTTTGTCGAAGAGATGGTCAAGAAGATCCTTGATGAGAAGGGTGTCCTTTTTCCGGTGTTGATGAATGACAGCTTTAAGAGCGCAACAACGCTCAGTGTCATGTCCCGGAGTGTGATGATAATGGCAGAACGTAGAGTTGTCGAACCAAGATGGCCTTGATCCGAGAGTTGATGAGGGAGGCGGTGTTGAAGGTTTGTTGATGATGTGGTCGAGAAGAGAGGTGCCATTCTCCAAACATTGGTGAATGGCGACCTTGAGGGCATGACAATGCTCCGTGTCGTGTCCAGGCGTGCGATGATATGCACAAATGCGAGTGTGGTCGAACCAAGGTGGTTTTAGTCTGAGAGATTGATATTGTCTAAGAGGCGGGAGGTCGAGGTGAGAGGACTGCAACAAGTGCCGTAAGAGCAAGGCATATGAACCTGCTAACGGGTCGGGATGTCTTATTGCAGTGAGGGTTGGTGACGTTGGTTTGGGAGGTGAAAGAGGCATAGGTCGAGGGTTTGGATGAGAAGTATGTCGGATGGGTTGAGGGAGTAATGGAGGCGATGTGCCTCTATGAAGGATGGGAGTGGGAAGCACTCCTACTAAAGTGGACGGATGCGGGCCCAAGATTGAAGGTAATGATGAAGGTGGGGGAGGAATCCTCCGATGTGGTCTAGTAGTCTTCGTGTGTTTGGGTCGAGGGCCACCATTGTGTGAGGCGAGGTTAGATATAGGCTTGGGTTTAGATGTGGATGGAGGTGAGCGAGATATAGCAATCTCAGGCAAAGGGTAAGAGGAAACCGTGACTGGGTCTTCCTCGATTGAAATGGGTGGAGAGACTGGTTCTTCTCTTGGTGGAGAAGAAATAAGAGAGGGCGGCTCCTCAAGTAGGCAGAGAGCGTGGATGATCGTGCCTTCTACTTGTAGTTGAGGAGTAGGCAAGGTAGGGTCTTCGAATGGAGGTGGGCTTGATGGCGTTGATGTGGTCAAGGCGTCCTCCAATACAAGAGAGGTAAATGGAGGACTAGTAGGAGAAGAAGGTTCCTCATCCTTTAATGGAAGAGGTTGGTCAAGGACAAGAGGCAAGATAGTGCTAACCGTGTGAATGTCATGGTCTTGAGGGTCATTGGTCGAAGTCTGGATGTTGTTTTGAGTAGGCGGATGATTAGGGAATGGTTGTTTGAAGATGTCGATATGTTGATTAAGAGGGGCGTTTGGGTTATCTAAAATAAGATCCCCCTTGTCGATCATGTCTTGGACGATGTTTTTGAAGGTTCGGCAGTTGTCGATGTCATGGCCTTGGACGCGATGAAAGGGACAGAAGTCGGCCTCCCTATACCATGTAGGGAGGGCTTTTGAAGGGTCGAATTGAGGTGGTCGGATTGGAGGGAGATTGAGGACCCCCTGCTTGAGTAGTTTTTCCAAAACGGAAGCGTATGGTTCTCCAAGTGGAGTGTAAGAACGCTGAATGTACCGTTGTTGGAATTGTTTGGTGATACTGGAAGATGTCGAAGGTTGAGAGTAATTAGTTGACGTCGATGATGGTGATCTAACGACCACAGTGTTGGCCACTCCTTTAGATTCGGAATTGGCAGAAGAAGAAGGTCTGGAAGAAGAATGGCCATTGGATTTTGCGTTGGTATTACGCAATTTGACCTTATCTTCTTCAAGGGCGCGGAGTTCGAGCTTTCGAGCCATGATGAAAGCTTTGTCAAAAGTGCGGAATGTCTGAATCCGCAAGGTAGAAGAGATGTGTCTGGCACATGCTCGAGAAAAGAGCTCAATGAGCTCGGGTTGAGGCAAAGAGAAGGAGAGCTGGTTGATCAGACCTCTCCAACGAGCGACGAAGTCGGTAATTGATTCGTCATCAAATTGCCTGATGGAGTAAAGGTCTGTGATTGAGACTTGTTTGGTGATGTTGATTGAGAAATGGTCAAGAAATAGTTGGGCGAGTTGAATGAATGAAAAGATAGAGTGTCTGGCAAGAGAACTATACCAGTCAAGGGCTGGGCCAGAAAGGGACATAGGGAACGTGCGTAAAAGTAACGCATCGTCATGAGCAATGAGGTAGCAGGCATGTCTGAATGCCTGCAAGTGTTGTTGTGGGTCTTCCTTACTCTAAAAGCGAGTGAATTTAGGAAGCTCCCAATGGTTAGGGTATGGTCGAATAGGGACGGAAGGATGGATGGGCTCGCTGCAAATTTGTTCATATGACAAAGTATTGCTTGAACCAGAAATGGAGGCTTCGAGACTGGACATTTTATCCATCAGCACCTTGATAAGATCTGCTGACGGATTGGCGGGTTGAGCACCCCCTAAGTTGTAAGGCGCTTGGAAGAGGCTAGAGGAGGCGTGCGACATAGTCGGTTGTACAATGTACGGATGACTAGTCGCAGGGGCAGAAGTGGGGGCTAAAGGTGGTTGCATTATGAAGGTCGAAGGCATAAGTTGACTGGGCACCGCCAAAGGTGGTTGAATGGCGGCACTGGTAGAAAGATAGGTCGGCACGCCTACATTTGTGGGCGCAAGAGTGTGAGGGGTCGAGACAATCAAGTTCTGATATAATGTAGAACTTGGTTGAATTGCAGGTGGTTGAGGGGGTAAAGGAACCCCGATGGAGGTCGGTCTAAAAATAGACGGGGAGGCCAAACTTTGCGTATTGGCCATGGTTGGGTTAATAGTTGAGGCGAAAGGTTGAGTCAAAAAGGGTTGGGTGGCGAATGGTGTGGATGTCATCGCCACGTCACCCGAAAGGTCTTGCGTTGGGTTTCTCGCGAGATAGTTTTGAAGGGCTGCGGCATTGAGGTCCAAGAATCTCTCGAAATCCTGGTCCCCTTCAGGGATGATGGGAATTTGAGTCGGGGTCAGGGTCGGGGTCGGTCCTGTAGGAGTTCTTTCAGTTTCTGAGTGGAACTCCATGATAGGACTTGGTTAGGGATGGGATAGACGGAAGCGGTTGTTGGCTAAAGTGGTTAAGAAGAGAGTCCTGGTTCCAGAAAATGTGTTTCTTGCAGTCTCAGAAAACCAGAATGGAGTCTTGACAGAGAAGGGATAGGTTTTAGGCTGCTGGTTTTGAAGAAAAGGGACAGTGACAGCGACCGACGTCGGTTGGAAAACCGATGTCGGTAAGAAAGATAGCCAACGTCAGTCAGATAACCGATGCCGGTAAGAGAGATGGCCGACGTCGGTAGAAGAACCGATGCCGGTGACGGGGAAAAGCCGACGTCAGTGGAAGAACTGATGTCGGTGACTGTGTTTTCCAGAGCACCAAAAGATTCTTGGAAAACAATGAAGGAAGCATCCTCACTCACTCAAACAAACAGATGAGAAGAGGAAAACAGAGAGAGATAGACAAGCCTAAGCGATAAATCCTAGGAATTAACCTTAGAAACTTGTGGCTTATGCCTTAGATGAATGTTTGGGGAGATTGGCTGAAAAATGGGTCCTAGAAGAAGGCGGTCTAAAGATGGTTTCAGGTGTTGTTTTAGGTGCTCAAAGATCTGTGTTAGGGTCTGGTACGTGGCCTGGTGCTAAGGAGCAAGCTCCCCTCACTTCACGATTCCAGTGGTTAGCTGGTCTCGCTTAGCCAAGATATACCTCACCTAGATTTTAGACTCCGCCAGAGAACGGAGTGGGCTTCCCCCTTGGTGATGAAATCCAAGTGGGGTCACCGGGACGGGTAAGGTATCCGCTGGGGGATGAAATCCCAGTCGGGCCTTGTCTCAGGTAAGTTTTATGTGTGTTTTAGTGCATGTGATTCGGTAGTGTAACATCAAGTGTCTATGATTTATTCAATATGCGTCTAAGTTACTAGATGTGGACTAATGCAAGCACAAGCAGAAATGAAAGTGCAATACATTTTAATGCCCAAGTCGAAATGTGATGTTTGTTATGAAGACAAGTTTGAGAAAGGGTTGAGAGTATGATGTTTAGACTAGTCTAGAAATGCAAGGAAGAAAGATTCGTTTTAGTCCTGCTTATAGTGTCATTGAGAAGAAAAGAAGGAGGAGAAAAGGTAAGAACCTAATGCTCCTAAATGAATGAAAAAGAAAAGGAACCCAGGAGGAACCTAGTGTCCCACCGGGCATGCCAGAGATGTTTCTACTCAAAATTCGCTTTTTTTCAGATCATAAAGAAAGAAGAAACTAAAAAGAAAGTAATGGACAAGGCTTGGGAAGTACCTGGACTAAAGATTGCGCACCGTAAATCCAGACGCTTGTGAGCACTCCTCTTTGGCTGTGGAGGAATGACACCTGCAAGAAAAAGAACTTGGACAAAAAGGTGTTAGACAGATAGATGGTGGGTTGCCAGGCAAAATCCTGTTCCCAGAAGTATGAGAACTTCCTTAAGGGAGGTCAACCCACTGTTTTGATAAAGAGATAAATGACTGATAAATGACAGAATGCTAAAATAAACTGAAATAATAGCAAACTGAAAGAGAAAAGGAAGCAAAAGCTTACTTGAAAGAAGCTGTCAAACTGGTTGCAGTCGCCGGCGTCGGTGGTCTCTACCGGCGTCGGTTGTCAGGTCTGCCGACGTCGGTTAGTCTGCCGACGTCAGTTGGGGTAATGACCGGCGTCGGTCAGGGCAATGGCCTCTAGACGGGTTTGGTCAAGTTCTGGTCTATAGATGGTCCGGGCTTGGTCTGAGGTCTGGTCTGTGGACGTGTCTGTGGACGGGTCTGAGTCTGATTTAAGGCAGTCAGGGGGTCTGTGCAGGGGAGTCAAATGGACAGAAAGGGACAGAGAGGTAGAGGAAGCCAATCAGGGAGATAGGAATCCGGGTCTGCCTGGTTTGGTTAGTAGTGTGGGGGGGTAGAAGAGCTGAATCTAGTTTAAAACATGATAACTAGAAAGCATAAAGCAAATAAACAGAGTACTTACCTGTGCCCTACTGAAGAAGGTGTTGATCTTGTTGCTGCTTGTTGAAGACCTGTTGCTGATGAAGAATCCCTGTTGTTCACCTGCAGAAGCTAGCTGTGTACCTGAGGGAGAGAGTCAGATTGATTGGCAGAGAGGTCAAGTGAAGGACTGATAAAAGGGTCTGATACGAAGGTTGAAGAGTTGGGATGCGAGAGCTAGAGATGCAGAGAAGTGAAGTAAAGCCAAACGGAACCGGAGGGCAGAGAAAATGGTGAAGAAACCGTTATGAAGGGTGCCGACGCCGGCAATATCGCCGACGTCGGCCGAAGGCTGACCGACCGGAGAAAGGCTAAAAATAGCATTTCATCCGTTTCCCAACAGCCGGGTCAAATGAATGCCAGGATGAAACGGTCGACGGGGGGGGTTAAATGGGCGAGAGAAGAGTTTGGAATGGGAGTCTAAGGCATTAAATGGCCATGTGGGGAATGAAGGGGATCCAAGGAGGGTATCCTAGGGTGGCGAGGTGGCAAGGGACCAAGGGGAGAGAGGAAGACCAAGGGTTAGACACTTTTTAGGTGTCTACACCTAACTTAAATTTCCAATCATTGGTTTTTAGAATGAGGGGCTAAGATTTATGAATGATTGTTAAGATTGTAAGGTGGTTTAAACCCTTAAAGAACCCTAATAATGACCCAATGAGAAAGATTTTGTTTTAAAGTGATTAGAATGGTTTTTCATGACTATTTAAGTGATTTTAGGTTGTATTAAACTCTCCCAGACACCTCTAGGTGTGATTTTTTTGTCAAGTGAGTGAGTGAACCCTATAGAAAAGGCCTTATTTCTTAGAGATTTGTTGTAGTAGTCAGAGTTGATCAAGTCAAAGTTACTAAATGGATGAATGTTTAATATTGATATTTTTATCCTATGTCCATGTTGGTTTTTTATTATGTTATATCTATAATATTTTCTAAATTATTCATGCAATTTGACCTATCACTAATAGGCCTAATGGTGCAGATAGTGAGAAAACCAAGTAGAATTGAGAAGTTGATTAGGGATGTGTTATAATGGATTAGGAATGAATCCAAGTGCATGGAAAAGTTTTTAAAGACATTTAATACATTTTCATGTTGGATATATGTTTTGGAGGTTAGTGGATATGATGAAAATGTTGCTCATAATTTGACTTGTCTTCTTCAGATGAGATAGTGAGGTACAAGACTATGAGATTAGTTTTCAAGACTAATATTTCCATGTTATCATATTATCTATCTTTATAAAAATAATATAATGAATGAATAGGATAATACACATGAATTTTAAGTCTATTAAATTGGTTCTATAGGTGTTTTAGGTCATTATTTCCATGATTTTATTTCAAGGCTAGTGGCAATTCTGACTGGGCTACTTGTAGAGAAGGGTTTGAGTCCTTTTTCCCTATATGATGAACTTGGTGAAGTTTTTAGGGTTATGTATATTTTTTATTTGTGATTTTTTTCCATCATTTTGTTTAAATTTTTTTATGCTTCAGTTTTTCAAGACATACTTTTTGGGTATGTACAGACTTAGTATGAACAGTGTTTTGAGAAGAGGTTCAAGTGGTGGTTGGACCTAAAATATGTTGTGATTGGATAAGGTCTATTTGAGTTATATTTGATATGTTCCTACCTTTTGATAATTTTTACATTGTTCCAAAGAGTTCAAAGGGTAACGTGTGTTAATGAAGGCCTAATTGAATTAGATCTCCTTAAGGCCTAAAAAGGGGTTTGGGTCCTATATGCTATGACCGACCTATTATATTATTTGATTCATGTTTTTGGAATGTTATAAGGAATATTTAATTTAAAATATAAGTTTTAAAGTGTGTATGTCTGGCCAATAGGTGTATGAGCAAAGAGTCTAATATAAAAATAAGGCCTAATAGGCCTAATTGGCTTGTTAGGGAGTATAAGAGTTAAATCAAAAGATATATCATTTTGAAGAGATAAAATAGGTATTATAGACCATCATTAGAGTGTATATAATCTATAGTTAATATATAATATGGGTACTATAGATGACTATCAAGAGATAAAATAGGTATTATAGACCATCATTAGAGTGTATATAATCTATAATTAATATATAATATGGGTACTATAGATGACTATCAAGGTCAAATGACCTAATCCATCTTGAATAAACCTAATTGAGCAAAGAAGACTAGAGATCAGCTTGAGAAGGATAAAAGTGTGTGAAGAGCGGAAGAAATATATCATCATATATTATATGAGAAACAAAGGTTTTTGAAGGTGATAAAAGTTTTGAGGTGGATGAGTTGGTATTGAGTCATCTAGGGGGTTGGTGCCTCCTTGTAAGTGGGTGCTTGTTAAAGCTTAGTCAAGTTGGTGCTTGGCTAGTTGGAGTTGGTGCTCTAAGTGAAGTTGGTGCTTTAATAAATATTTATGTTTGAATTATAGGAAAGTAATATATTTTCATTATTAGTGGGTTTTATTTCCTTTGATATTTTCCCACTCAAATAAGTGTTTTGTGTGTTATGTTCTTCTCTCATGATCATGTCTCTTAATGTGTTTCTAGTTTACTATATTGTTTTGATAGTTCATGAATGATAAGATAAATTTGTAAAATAATTGAAGACTAACTCACCCACCCCCTCTCAGTCATTATATCTCCAACAAAAAATAGAAATGTGAAACACTACAAACATGTGTGCACTCCTAGGATGTGAAAAAATTAATTAAATTGTGAAATTAAAGGTGGCACAAAAAAATCATAAAAGGTTTTTACAACACAAAATACTTCTAAAAAATTACAACATAGACATATGTGCAAATGATACTTGCACAAAACAACACTTCGACAAATTTCTTAAACTATCATATTTTTGGTTGGTGTAAAATTACACATGAACCCAGTTTCTCCTAATTCAAAATTATATCAAATATGTTAACACATGCCTTACTCATATGTCAAATATTTTTAATCTTTTGTCTCTCACTACCATGGTGTTTTTGTTGCTTAACAATCCAATCTAGACCATGAAGATGCAATCATGAAATGTCTGCAAGTTATTCCTTTAAAAATCAAAGTAATGGCCAATGAGTGGATTGAAACCACCTTATTTCCATTGAATAAATAAAGGAGCAAACTAAAAATATGGAAGTTGATAGATCACCAAGAATCAGTGGATTTATCTATGAAGTTTAGTAAGTTATTTGGGATACCATTGGTCTAAATTTACATAAAGTTTATCTTAAGGCTGTTTAGACCAACTCCTTTAGTAAAATCATCAATCAAGGCAACATTAATTTCATACCCAAAATTGGGGAGCCAAATATCACTAACAACTATAGGTTGATCACCCTTCCAAATGTGTCTTATAATACCATTGTTAAATAACTTTATATTAGGGTTATATATGTTGCCTATCATTTTCCACCCTAAACAAACTAGCTTTATTTGTAATAGATACATCTTCTAAAAAACATTATAGTTTTTGAGGAATGGGTGGATTGGGATATCTCTTCATAGTATACTGATTTAATTAACAAAAATTATTTTTGGAAAGCATATGAAAGAATTGAATGTCCCTTCATCATTCCCATGTTACATGCTCAGGGGGTTAGGTCAAGGTTTGTGCAAAGACTAAAAATGCTCTTTCAAGATGTTGGTGCGTGTATCACCATTAATGGAGTTCAATATAAAAAAATTGGTATGTTCATATATAATTGGAAAAAATTCCAATTTACGCCCTCCATATATGTTTTGGTTGTTGAAGTATTTAGTTATCTCCTAGTTGACTACATGTATATAGGTTTGGTTAGAGGCATTACCCTTCCAAAATATCACAATTAGATGGTTAATGGAAAATTTTATAATGACTTATATCTCACTTTGGATGAGGAAGAGACATCCATCATAAAATATATGGAATTATTATATATTTTTTCATGGCTTATGGTCCTTTTATTTAATGTAAGAATCATAGTGCTATAGATAATCTAGCTTTTCATTACCAAGGTGGGTACAAAAGTACATATGGTACTAGATTCAACCTAATGATAAATTCAATTTTATGGAAACCCTATTTGAATTCTAGGACTTTCCTTATAATATTTTGAGTTATGTGGTGCAAAGAGTGGAGAAAAATATTGTCTTTTGGGTTACCAAATTACCTCTCTCTTTGGCAGGCAAGTTTTAGGTTTGTTGTAAATATTTGGTAATTACTAATGTATATTATTCTTCCTATTAGTCTCCTTCCAAGGTGTCCTATTCCAAACTTAAAATATTTATTATAGACTTTATTTGGGCCAAATTTGAAGGCTCTAAGGTATTTCACATGATAGCGTAGAATAATTGTTTTATACCTAAAGAGATGGGAGGGATTGGGCTTTTGCGTGTCAAAATACAAGGTACTTCCCTTTGTGCTAAATAGATCATTTATTCTCTAGAAGGATATGGCCTTGAAAAATAGTAATTATAAATTATTTTACTTAAAGCAAACCTATAGGAAATATTTCTTGGTAGGGTCTTAACCTTCAATATTTTTTGTTCACCCAAGTCCCAATGAAAGTTGTTAAATATTTTGTTTCTCATAGAATTTGGAAAGTTTTGAAACTACTCAAATCTCATTTGACATAGGATGTGGATATCTTCATATCTAGACTTTCTCTAAACACACTCTTTATGGTGGTCTCTAGTTATTTCTTACTATGGTGTCTTGTTTACCTTGGTACCTTGGATCAAAATCCTACGGCTATTCAAGAAGGGCATTAGGAATATCTCATATTTATTTTATAATTATCTATAATCTAGATTGAAAGAGCTACCTTTCATGATAGGTTTTCAAGTGTTATATATTAATGACAAAAAATAAATTATGGAGGTGAAAAATGCCCTGAATATGAGCACTTACTTAAATTTGGTGTATAGACACCCACTAGATGGTGGATAGAGTGGAAGTGGCTTGTTGAGACCCCTTTTTCACTAGTATAAATTGTGTCTTGATTATCATATTATTTATCCATAACATAATCAAGTGGATTCTTTGAATGCTCATTGTAAAATCAATTCCTAATATTAGTAATGGAAATGTGAGTTTTCTAGAATAGGAAATGCCATTACTAAACTCATTCAGACTGAATTCCTTTGGTGTATCATTTACAAGGTTATACTTATTATATTTTATTTGGTTCATTTAAGTGTGACCTACCCCATTTGCCCAATTTTAAAACACCTAAAATCTCTCAAACATATCTTTTGGTTTTAAAATCATGCTTAAACTATTTGGAGATGGATCCATACCCTCTTTCAACCATTTTCTTCAGATTTTTTTCCTGAAAAATGGCTCTACTAGGGGATTAAACCATAATACATGCACAATACACTCAAATTTGGCATATTTTTTGTTATGAAAGTCTTTTTCAATTATGGAAAGAAAGGAACAATATAATTTTAAATAACACTGCTATGAAGATATTTTTCAATTACTAATAGGATTAAAGTGATAACCAATTTGATGTTTTAGATTAAAATCCAAGTTGAGAAATTAAATCTAGAGGTGTAGCACCTCAAAACTATACTAGACCACTAGGGGAGCACCCCTTTCACTATCATTAAAGACATCCAAACTCACATTGCCATCAATTTCCCTCTCTAGTTCATGGTTTTTGTGCTTGAGGGAGGCATCATTTACATAGTATACACCATAGTGGTTTCACGTGTTTTGTAGAGCTTAAAACTCACATGGTGGCAATAGATTTGCTTGTTTAGACCCTATTATTTAGATGGATCCATAATAATGTAAATTCCCTCACATTGTTTTCTCTATTTTTATAAATAGGTAGAATCCCATTGAGAAAGAAAACTAAGATAAAGTAAATGATGATTGGAAGCATGTCTCTGATTTCATAAATATGCCTATTGGTAGTGGTTGGGTAGTCAAGTGACAAACTAGATGGTCCTCCACCACTACTAATTTTGTTTATTTCTCCTATGGCTTATTATTTTTCTTTATTGATTTGGTGTTTTTTGGGATATTTATTATGCTTTATACCATTTTTTAATGAAATGATATTTTTTATATTGTAATCATTATATTTAATTTTTTCTATGTTAATTATCAGTCTTAAGACCTATATGATGTTGAGGAATGTGATCCCATCCACTCAATTTTTTTTATGAATAGTGACGCATATAGTTGTATTAATAATAGAAATATTTTTTTCAATTAAAACCAAAAAAACATGTGTGTACTATAATGGGTATACATTTCAATGCATGCACACTTTAGTTTTGGCAATTATCAAGCAATAAAGAAATAACATGTTATAGTTTTTTCAAGGCATGTATATGTTTTCTTATAAATCATATTTTATAAAAAACATATCCTCTTTTTAACCCACCATATTCTTGCACTCACCCTTTTGTATTGTGTTTAATTATTTATTATCATGGCAAGTTTATGATGCATTACTTATTTTACTAAGTATTTTGGTTTGGAAATTTTCAATGATTACAAAGGCTAGCATCATACTTTACATTTAAAATATTTTATCCAATTTCAACTACTAATTTAAACCACATTTTATTTTCTTATGAAACCACATTTCATTCTCTTAAAAACTAATTTGGTTTAAAGAGCATTAAAAGTCTTCATTATGATTATTGTTTTGTTAGTGTATTTTTATTTACTTTTAAATAATCTTTATTTTATAAAATTAAAATAAAATAAGAAAAATTATAAAGTACATTAAATAAGACATAAAATCCCTTAAATCTAATCCAAAGTCTTTGTTTTTCAATATTGAATTTGAGAAACATTATGATTGTATTAAGTGGAAATTCATTATGACCATGTTTAGACTGTTAACATGCTCTTTTAGGATGTTGGGACCTATATCACTATCAACAGAACCCAATCCTCTTAGTTTGAACTTCATAATTATATCTAATAAGTGTGTATTTTATGTTGGAATCATAATGACTAAGAGGGAGGTGAATCGGTCTTCAAAACTTTTACAACATTACTATATCATTTATGAACTATCAAAATAATATAGTGAACTAGCAAGACATTAAGATCCATGAGCATGAGACAAGATCATAACACATAGAACACTTATTTGATTAGGAAAACCTAAAAGAGAATAAAACACACTAATAATTAAAATGGATTACAGTCCTATAAGACAAACATCAATATTTAGTGAAACACCAACTTCACTTGGAGCACCAACCCCAACTAGCCAAACACCAACTTAATTAGGTTTTAACAAGCACCTACTTGCAAGGAGGCACTAACCCCATAGATGACTCAACACCAAATCAATCACCTCAAAAATGTAATCACATTTATAACCCTTTATTTATCATACAATAGATGATGTTCTCCTTCTTCAACTCTTCACACACTTCTATCCTTGTCAAACTGGTCTCTAGCCTTCTTTACTTAATTATCCCTCTCCTTGACTTGGTTAGGTCATATAACCTTGATAATAATCTACATTAATCATGTTATATATTCATTATATTTTATACACCCCCTAATAATGTTCTATAATACCTCCTTCATCTCCTCAAAGTTTTATCTCATTCACTTCAACTTGCTCACTCTCTAACTAGTCAATTAGGTCTATTATGCCTTGTTCTTATACTAGGCATGCTCATACACCTCTTGGTCATCCATACACACTTGAACACTTATATTTTCAATATAATATGCCTTGATACATGTCATAAACATGAATCAAACATTACAATATGCCATTCATAGCATATAGGACCAAAACCCCCTTTTAGGCCTTAAGGAGACCTAATTCAATTAGGCCTTCATTAGCACACGTTACCCTTTGAAATATTTGGAACACTCTCAAACTTATCACATAGAAATAACATATCATATTTCACTCAAATAGGTCCTTAATAATCTCATATTAGGTCCATGACACCTTTTATCTTCAATCACCACTTGAAGCACGCCATTAGTACTGTTCACAATTAGGCTTGTGCATACCTAGAAAGTATGTCTTGAACAACTAAAGCATAAACATAACTTTTTTAAAAAACCATGGGAAAAAATCACATATGTATAGGTTCATCACCATGTAATTTATACTCCATAACTTAGGTCAAAATTACTCAAACCCTTCTCTATAAATATCCCACTCAAAATTACCAACTAGCCTTACAACACAGTCATAGAAACATGAATTCCAAGAACCTAAAATAACACACAGCCAATACATGAACATGATATTAAAACCTTATCAAAACAAACTCCAACAAAAATATCATAAGTTATAATGGTAATATTAGTCTTGCAGACCAATCTCATGATGTCATTATACATAGACCTCACTGAGCTAGACAAGTCAACTTGAGAGAAACTTTTTTCTATGCACAATGATATATAAATATTATATCCAGTATGAACATGTATTATAGGTATTAAAAATCATCTCCATGCACTTGGATTAATTCTTAACCCATGATAACACATACCTAATCACCTTCTCACTTATATCTGGGTTTCTCACTTTTTCATCATTAGGCCTATTAGCAATTGGTCAAATTGTATGATCAATTTAGCACACCTAAGGGATATAAAGTTCTCAAAAACCATCATGGACATAACATTAAAGTCTCAAGCTTCAACCTTCATCCATTTATAAACTTTGACTCGGTCAACTCTGACTACTACAATGAATCTTTGAGAAATAAGGCCTTTTCTATAGGGTCTACTTACTCACCTGACAAACCAATCATACCTGGAGGTGCTTGGGAGAGTCAAATATGACCTAAAATAGTTTTTATAGTCATTTGAAACCATTCTAGGTTATTTTTAACAATATCTTTCACATCAGTTCAGTGTTAGGGTTTTAGAGAGGGTTAACACTATTTCTAGTGTTAACGATTATTCATAAAGTATTACCCCTCATTTCCAAAACTAATGCCTAGATATATCATCTAGGACCATTTCCTGTATCTCCTCAAGATCTTAGGTTGCTATGTAGAGGTTGCACGTGCCAATGAATACTTGAAATTTCTTCTCGGGTTGAGAACCCTTCATTATGTGCACATGAGAACCCTTCATTATGTGCACATGAGAACCTCAAAACACTTTTTCTTGCCTTAACCTTCAAAATTTGACCTAAAACTTGATTAAAATATTTGAAACACCATGAAATACCTATGAAAATACTCACCTATCCATACTTTCCTTGGAAATAGAACCTCATACCCTATTAGGCCATGCTCTCTCTTTGCTCTATAAGCTTTGACCTGTAAGTCACATTAGGCCTTAAAAATTACCCTCAAGTCTCTTTCCATGTGATTTCCACCTCATATGCATGTCATAAAACCTATTACCAAGCTCAACCACTACCATACATTCTTCATATGCCTTGAAAATTTCTCATGACACCTCATTAGGTTAGGCATGGTCTAGAACTAGTCTAGTGGTATGTTAGGTTTGTAGGTCCTACCCCTATAGGCTCACTCTAAGACTCTCATGAGTGATCTAATTCCTCATATTCATGATTTAAAAACCTCATACATCATCTTATGCCTATGTTCATACATCTCACTAGGACACCAAACTCATACCTTCTCACAAGGTCTTTTCATGCAATGACCAATGTCATGACTAGGCTTCTCAAGCTCTTAAAACTTGGTAACTGACCATAAAATACTTATTGATGCTCTTATGCCTTGATCATATATCTTAAATTATCCTCAAACAATTTCATACCTCTCAATGATGTTATCAAATAAGAACATTCTTCAAAAACCTCATAACCACTTTTCTTAAGAACTTTTGACATCAATGAAAACATAAATGACAAACTTCAACAACAAGAACAATGCTCAACACTTTATCTCCTTCTTTATATGTGCTTGCATCAGAAGGATTTAGCTACCTCCTAGCTAATTATTTTTCTAGGGGATTGGTGAAAGGTATCTCCCTCCCTCAGTCTAATAGATAGATTTTAAATGGCCACTTCACAGATGATTCTTTTCTCACTTTTCAAGAGGAAGAAGATTCCATCAGGAATGCCATGGAAGGTCTCCATATTTTTTTTTTGGTTTTACGATCATCTATACAATGGAGGAAGACTGAGTGTTATCATCATTCTCTATAGCCCAAACTTCTTTGGCTGAAGGAATATCAATGGCAGTGGACTCTATCAGGGGTGTAGTTTAAGTTTCTCAGCATTCTTTTTGCCTTTCGAGCCTTTCCCTTTGAACTATGGTCCTATGTGGTGTATAGAGTTGAAAAAAAATATCCTTTTGGATCACAAATCCTCCTTCTCTTATTAGAAAATTTCAAATTTGCTCTAAAGTCTTGGCATCTATTCATGTGTATTATTCCTCTTGTTGGACCCCTTTTAATGCCTCTTACAACAAATTAGAAAAAATTTAAGAGATTTTTTATGGGCTAATTCTTTGGATCATATAAGCTTCCACAGAGTTGCTTAAAACATATGTTGTTGACCCAAGGAAGCTGGGGGACTGGGTCTCCTAGATATTAAAATTCAAGGCCTTGCTCTTGGTGCCAAATGGATTATCATAGGTCTTACTAGGGATGAATCCTTGAACATTATTCTACACCATTAAATCTCTCAAGGACTCCTATGTGGTATAAAGGCTTGGCAAGTCTTGTTACTTTACTCTCTACTCATAACCCCATTACCTATTAAAATTAAGGGTTCTTTTGTGATTCAAAGTTTATGGAAATCTTGGGAAAAACTTAAGCCTCACATTAACTAAGTAGGTGAGGGTTTCAGGAATGGCCTCTTCATTAACTCCTAGTCCCTCTGGTGGTTACCTTACTTAAATTTTTATAATGTTCCCTATGCCTTAGTCCCTTGGGTTAAAGGGTTAAGGCTCTTCAAGAAAAGTGTGAAGGTTATCAGTGACCTTGTTTTCAAGGAAAATAGGGCCTAGATCACTTGGCAACAAATTTAGAATAAATTTCATTTAAATAATTCAGATGTAGAAGCTATTGTAGAAATTCAAGGATCCATACTTGATGAGTATTTTCATAAAATAGGAGTCAATTCCCTTGTTCTTTAGTGGAAGGATTGGCATTGGCTTATGACCACCCCCTTCACCCAATATTCTCCTTAGCTAAGGTATCATTTACTAGCCATGTAGCATATTCTAGATGATATGCTCAACCTCATATGAAATCTCCATTCCAAACATGGGCTTTGGGCTTGATGTTTTAGCACTATGTGGTCTACTACTATTGATCCCAAAAAATCTCATTTATTATGGTGTCTTATTTATTAGGGCCTACATGTGGGAGATCATCTCAAGCATCTAGGTGTGCCTATTCCCATCTTCTCAACTTGATGGTAACCAAATACTATTAAACACCTTTTTTTAGTTTTGTTATCATGCACAATCTATGTGGTGTTGGATACATTACGTTTTCTATCCCTTTCAACCTAAAATCTTCACGTGGAAGATGGATCTCTTGGGGAACTCAACTTTGATGCCTGTAAAATACAACCAATTTTGTCAGATTTTTTGAGCTAATATTTTATTTCAAATATATAAATATAGAAAATATGCTTGCTTTAATCATGAAGATTCAAAATGTAGTTTTTTTGTTACTAACAAAATTACTACTATATATAATGTTACTCTTTAGATTCAAAGCCAAATAGACAAGGTCCAGTTGGAACTCAACCACCTCCAACATTTACTCGATCACTATGGAAATGCTCCATGCATGGTCAACCATGAACCTCTTGAGCCCCCATAACATCCTTCACCTCCCTGAGGATGAGGGTGTGGGTCATGTCGGCATCAATCCAGAACTAAACACATGAGCCATTCTCCTTGATGGTTGCCACCTTTTTGTTCTTATCCTCTTCATGGTCTCCCGAGTGTCTCATCTAGATCTAGAGGTGATGGCAGGGGTTGGGGATATCCTCCCCTGTCTCAAGATGGTGACATCAGAGGTTGGGGCCTACCACCCCAACGCAAGTTTTCACACTTGGCTCTAGAAATTTTGCCTGAAATAAATCAAGATGAGACATTAAAGGCTCAACAAAACATTGGTCGAGATCCCTTACCTATAGATGAGGATCCTCCTGCCCTGGGAGGATGGGGTGGTAAGCCTCAAGACCCATTGTCTCCACTGCCTCCCTCGATGTCCATGTTTGCTCTAACTGCTTAATTATTCTCTTTATTACCATTTGTACCTTGCTCTCTTTGTTTTTTTGTCAAACTATTGATGTGATATTTTTTTAGTGTGGTCATTTTTTGACCACTTTTCTAATTTGTCCAAGGTGTCTTTTGCCTCAGTGTGATTATGCTCGTGGGGTGATCTATAAACTGGGTAAAATAGATTTTCATAAATGGATACTGAAATTTTGAGAATGAATAAAAGTGCTTATAAAAACTTTGACTATTCATTTCCCAATTAAAAACTCCCTATTTTGTGTCATATTTAAACTTCCCATTATTTGTCCTATTGTTCGTTAATTCATTCATGACTGAATTAAATGAAACTAGAATAAATTGAAGTAGAATTCTTGACACAAGACATGATAACGGAGTTCACCCATCATTTGGGCTACATCTCTAGGATTGCTTAACTGCAATCCGATCCATTATAAAAATGATGCAATTATACACTTTTCAACTTACATCATAAATAGATTTAAATAACTTGTAATAAGATGTTGAAATTGACTGAATGAAGACTTTTTACTTCATCTCCTTAAAGTCCATAACACCTCTTTATCCCTCTCCAAATATTTGGGCAATTCTCCATTTGAGTATATCTGTAAGCTATTAAAATGACATAATATTAAATAAAAGTGCCTCTAACTATCACAAATCTGCATCTCCTGATATTAACCCTGTAACTACATCCCTCCATAGCCACTGACTTTACAAAATAGAGGCAATCAAAATTTACAATCAGAGGGCTCTTTATCTCTCTGTATGTCAATACAGAGGCACACATTACATATCTTCCTTGCCTAGTACATAGAAGGAAATGACCAAACTCGATCTCTTTATGTTTCGGTCAGATATCCACTTTGTATCCCTTCCTTGGCTAAAATCTATACAAATAGAAGGAGACATATAATACCCATGTGTTTCTTCCCTGATCAAAAAGATTTACAAATAGAAGAACACATACAAAAATCTAACATGTGGGACTGTGTTTTAAATAATATAGTCATTTATATAACTCACATATCACTTCTATGACCAAAAGATCATGCCAAATAGAAGAGACTAAGGCCATAATAAGGCATTCACGCCACATGTAAATAGAATTCTTCAGTCAAGAATCTGCAATGCCATAAACATTCATGCCCAAAGATCAAAAGTCTTCTAATAGGTGTAAGAATCTGTAGTTACCAATCCTTGATGCTAAAATCCACCCATGACCTATGGCCTTATCAAATAGGTGATCTCCTTTCTGGCACAGATCTCTATCAATGCTCAATCTCACAGATCGGTCTACCTCCTTTACTCGGAACTATATGTCTGCAATTACCAAGCTGTTCTTGATGGTCAATAACCTTACCAAATCGGTGCATGGTCTGCATACACCTGGGTCTGTATCAAATAGAACAGTCTCGTAGATCTGTTCCATGACTAAAGGCCATGCAAGAAAGGCAAATGCCCTTTTCATGCTGGGCCTGATAAACCGACCTACGTACATTTCAGACTGTATACAGTCAAAAAGTCTTTACAAAAGTAAATAAAACTTTCAGGGCCAAAATACCTTATCGGCTGGTTTCTCTTTACTTCTTACGGCCTGTGTGTTTTCACCCAGTCGTGATCCATTCTGGATATGCTTTTATATACTCATTCTACATTAGAAAAGACATGTCTTACCACATAGATGAATACACATTACACTGGCACGGTCTGAGTCCATCGTTATCCTCTGCGCTTATGGCCAAAAGGTCTTCAAACATTGATGCTATTTGGGACTGTATTTGCAACTTTTATTATTATGTATCATCTCTTTTCTCTCGATCGGTGGCTAAATAAGCAATCTGCTCCACATAACTACCCTTGCTGAGGCTTTAAACACCTTACCATTTGGCAAACTCTCTCCTGTCAACCAGGTTCAGACCATGATGATAATCGAACATCTTGACCAGGCTCGATGTATAATGTTTCATCATGGTTCCACCCAAGAACATCCACATGCTCCTAAATGGGATGTCACATTGATGCCTTTGATCCTAGACCGTCACCCCAAAGCCAAGCTATTCACTCTCTGGTTCCTAAAATCATGGGTTCCTTCTCTGCAAATAAAACTCGATCGAGCTCAGCCTAACGGCTTTGTCCTGTTAGCCCTGACAATGGATTTCCTTTGAGGGACAATATCCCACATTTGTCGGATGACACAGAATGAGCTAGCACTCAGGTTGAATTTCGGGTTGGGTTGTCACGCTGAGTTGATATTAAGGTCTGGTTGGTAAAAAGAGTGTAATTATGGAATTAATAAAATATTGTTACCATATATATGAAGAGTCCCCTTCCATCATTATCTTATGGATCATGGGATGTGATTTTTTCACTTATTTTTTAAATTATTATTTCTTAAATAAAAGATAAAATTCCCAAATAATTGTTGGAAGAATTAGTTAACATAATTTATTAATTAATTGTAAATTTTATTTTCTTCTTTTAGATAATGTTATAATTGTTCAATACGAACAAATATAATATATTAAAATCATTTTTTGGTCTAATAATTTAATATTTTCAACTTTATTAATTTTTTTTGAAAAATAATTTCTCTAATCGTTTCTATGCAAGGCATCTTCTCTCTAATACTCAATTTAAAACATTTTAACTAAAAACTATTAGTTAATCTATAATTTCCAATAATATATATTAGATATGATAACATAATTTAACATGCCACTACTTTAATATTTGAGGAGGATTCAAATTAGAGGCGCCATTATGCCTATTAATAAATCAATTTATGATATAAGCTTAGAATTTTAAATCTAAATATTTGTAGAAAACAATGTCAAAACTATGATTATATCTTTAATATGAAACTTAGTAAATATATTAAGGATATAAGGGTTTATTATTATATAATATAATAAATATTTTTATTATTGAAACACATCATTTTAGTTATTAATATAATAAAAATATAAGTATGGTTATAAAAATAAATAAGTTGGTTGGTATGCATAATATAAGCTTTTTATTGATTGAACAACACAACTCAAAACCAAAAATTATCAACAAAACAAAGTAATTTAGATTTTACAAAGTTACATTAAAAATATTAAAAACATATATCTTTAGGCACAATACACAATTCCAAAAGTAGTGAAGGTGAATTATCCTTTGGAGGCTGTACACTCCAAGTGGAAGACTCCGCTGAAGGAGGATCGAGCACTACCCAGCCATCCTAAGCAGGTTCAGGGGATATAATGAAATAGCGATGCCCCAACCAAAACGCAATTGAACAAAGCTACCAACCAGAACACCCCTGGCATAGGGGATCTCTATTGTAATGGGCTAGTGACAGACTTCCCACACAGTGGTGGTAAATTTCAACCCTCCCCCAATGCTGAGAATGAGTGGAGAAGTGGTTGCGACTATGAGAGCAGCTCCACCAAGGTCTAGGCAATGGAAGAGAGGATTCATTAGGTGGTTGGTCTGATGGTATGTGACTCTTAGTGCAATGATCCCTCCCTCAATGGTTGATCAACTATTGGAAGTGTTAAAACTTGAGTGCCACCTTCTCATCTTGAGGTTGGATTTACATAAGATCCAAAGAGATAGAAATCACCTTGTCATTAACCAAAAAGTATGAAGATGGTTATTCATTGTTAGAAATAGTTGAATTCCTACATTTCTATAGCGAAAATAAAATTATAGCTCTGAATAAGTTTAAAGAGGAAGGCCTTGATAAACCAATCACAAAATAAAATGTACGAGCTTGGGTTCAAGCTTGGCATTCCATATTATGTTAGGTCTGGTCAACCAAGTTTTAAGCACATAATTTAAATCCTAATGCCTATTTAAATTGTCTAGAGTATAAGAGAATGGGATCATGATTTGATAAATGATACCAAGAGAATAATTTATGAGTAGAGTGTCCAAATTCCATTTTAAGTCCTTCCACCATGTATGTGGAGGTTGTAAACCCATATTGTGTGGCATAACTTTAGGCATTGACTCTTAGACATAAAAAATTGGAGGTAAGTCCGTATTAATAAATTTGTATTTATCTTTTAATAAATGCTATTGGATCCAATCTCGAGAAGAGATCAAATCCTTAATAGTGTGAATTCTTTTTTTAAATAGTTGTAGAGCTTTTATGCGTAGAATTTATACTAAAGCAAGACTAATATTGGTCATTATAGGGGACCACTAGATATTATGGTCATTAGAGAAAATATTACTACAATATCCATCTCCAATCCATTGTAGAAAATGTTTGACAACTTCAAAAGCTTTCCATATTCTCTTGGATATAAAAGAACCTTCTATCCTAATAGAGGCAACGGTAAGTAACATAATTTGTAAGCCTATTTTTTGCTAATTATCATATGGGGTACTTATAGAAATGCATTGCCTTAGAAGGATTTTCTAAGCTTTATTACCTTAAATTTATCTAACCACCCACTTAGCACAAAGGGAAATACTTTGTTTGTATACATCAATGATGCCCATTCCTCATTTGTCATGAAAAAGGCAACAAATGTCCAAAAAAAACCTTGTGATAGCCTCTAGTTTGGTTATCATTAGGCTAAAGAAAAATTTTAAGAGCATTGGCTAATTTATCACATGAGGCTTTGAATGGGGCCCAATAGGGGGAGTAGTAAACATGAGTGACTACAAGGAATTTGTCACAAACTTAAAATTTATTATCTAATGAGAGAGATCTAGAAATCCAGTATGAGACCACATTTTCCACTCAATCAATAATATACTACCATAAATATAAAGGGTAGATATCAATAGTAAAATTAATATGAATGAATTTAAATCTCTCCTTTCTATATCTACTTCTATTGATAATGATGGATCCATTTAGGAAAAGGAATCATATTCTATCTGTAAATTTGGGTTTTGGCCCATTACAAATTAGACCCTAAAGCTTTGCAAAAAAATGTCAAGGCATCGAAGTTCCTCTTTGAAGGAAGTTTCTTGCTTGTCAAAAGTAAGTATGGTATCATCTACAAAATTCTCATTGATGAGCTAAGAAGAGTGATCAAGAATAAAAATGTCCTTGATAATTATTTGATATTATTTGTGATCAAGAAGATAACCAAGTGCATCAACAACCAAAACATATAAATTAATAACTAGAGAGAAACCTAGTCTAATGGATCAAAAAGGGGAAAATCTATCAAACTTATGCCCACTATTGGTAAGGTAAGAAAATGCATCAGAAAACAAATTATGTAATGCCAAGAGAAAGAATTGTCCCAAACCTAGAGCCTTAAGCATAGAGAAAATAAAGGTTCATTCTATTCAATCTTTAAAAATTTCAAAATCAAGATCAAGAAAGATGTTCCTCTAGTGAAAGGCACAAGCCCACTCCATTCCTTCCCAAATAATAATTAAATTATCCATATTTGTTTTTATGATGCATATTTTCTCAGGTCTGATGATTGTAGGTAAAATATGGTGGTGGTGATTGTTTAAGGCTTTGGAAATAATTTTATAAGAAACATTCAAAAGTGGTATTAGGCACCAACTAGTAATAAGCTCCTGGTAACCAATCTTAGGGATGAATGTAATATTTACTTTGTTGATAATAACTGCTAATGACTTATTTTTTAGGGCTTCTTTGTAAAGTTGCAATAGGTTGGGCCCTAAAATTTTCTAATTAGTTTTATATAATTCATAATAAAACCCATCAATCCCTAATGTTTTGTCATTGGCCATGTAGTGCTTTGTCTAAAAGAGTTCATCAAGGGAAAGAGGAGCATTGTAATGTTTTTAGTCTTTAAGGCTTAACCTATAAGGCACCACATCCAAACATTATTGTAAAACTTATGCTCTTTCCACCAAATCTTCCTCAACTTGGAACCTTATTTAATAGTGGTCTAAAAAAGATATGGAGATTTTTGGTAGATTAGTGAGGGACTTATGTGTAAGCCTTATGGATTTGATCTATTCTTTGGCTTGTTTGGCCCAAAGAGAATTGAAAAAATACTTAAAGTCACGGTCTCCTAACTTAATCCACTACAAATGGGCTTTAATTTATGTACCTTTGATTACATGGGTATTGTAGATTTTCATCTTGTACTTGAAAAATCTAGGCTTGGCTTGCAAGGGTGACTAAAAAGGGTTTTTCTCAAGGATTGATTATGTATACACTATTTCTGGAAAATACATATCACGAATGTACCTTAAACTTCTATACCTTACCCTCTACCAAAAGGCTCATATACACTATCTCTATGTGACTAATTATTTATCTCTTTGTCTGACCAATTCTATTTTGATGACCCAAAACTTTTATCTTTCCTAGAATATTATAAACCTTCTTATCTTCTATTTCTACAAGTTTTAAACCTACACATATTTTCAAACTACCCAAACACTTGCATCACTTTCATACACCTATGTCGACACAAGTTTCCTATCCAAAAGAAAGTGTCCAGTGCCCTAAAGTCATTTAGTTTAAAACAAAATGTGTTCCTATGGTCGGCCTAAGTGATTTTATGTGAGATATTTACCAAAGGGGTTGGTATAAATATAATATCAATCCTCAACCATTCCTCACCTAGAAAATTCTTACCTAGTATAGACCAAAAATCACTCAATCAAGTACTTAAGTGAGAAAAGCTTCCCTATTCTCTCTTATTTCCATATCAGTCATAGGGAAAACATATCTACAAGTTTGAATTACTAAAGAATAAATCCATGATCCATATTTTCCAAGTTACAATCTAGGTCACTCTATGTAATTTCTTATCACACATTTCATGATTCACATGTAAGCCAACATATAGGGGATAACTACATAAGTTTGAGGCCCTCTTTAAAGTATTGTCTATGTAAGTAGCGTTCATTGATAGAGGGGTCTTTGGGAAAGATCAACACTATGTTCCCACTAACCCATTTTCCCATAGCCACTATGAAGATGAATAACTATGATTTTCTCATTTGATAAGGAGTGGCAGTCCCTCACACTAGAGAAAAAGTGACACAAAACCCAAAAACATCTAGGTGGTCACATCTAGTTTCAATAGGTATTCCATACTTGACACCTATGTTTGAGTTACACATTAGCATCAATGTAATCATCTTAGGTTAATGCGAGTGTCTTTGGGTATAGAGGCACAATTTTTAGAATCAGGTGACTGATCCAGAATCCAAATCTAATCTACTTTCTGCATGTTTTAAATCTAGATATATATTAGCATCAGATCCTACTAAGTATCTTGTTTTCATTATCATTGCATATCTAACATAGTTGTACTTTCTTTATTTAGAATATCTCTAAATAATAAATTCAATATATATTTATCTAAGTTTTAAAATTAATTGGCTTTCTTTATAGATAGTCCATCATCCTTGTACGCTAGGTTGTCTATGCCCCTTTAACCTCCCATATCTATATTTTAAGGTTAAACATTGGTGAAACTAATATTTGAACATAATTCTTACCTAAGCATTCCATATTATATGTTTCTTACATGCTTTGTGTAGACACCAAAATTGTGTCTAGTCCTTAGTCGACTCCCCCTTGGTCCCCTTGGTCCACTTCTAAACATTCCTAACCCACACACTTATTAATTTAAAATAACTACCTATTTTAAATTAATAACACCACCCATGACACCTCATCTCACCTTGGATACCTTCATTTATCACCCTATGACTAATCATAATTACCTAAGACTTATTTCAACTCCCCCACTAATCCTCACACCTATTAAACCCGCCTTTGGACCGTTTAACCACGACAACCAAACTTGGCAGATGGAAGAATGGGCAAAAGGCTAAAAATAGCCTTTTTACCCATTCTCTAGCTACTGACATCGGTCAACAGTCGACTGATGTTGGCGGTATCACCGACGTCGGTTGCTTAAAACTAAATTTTGGGCCCAAATTCTGCCCAGATGCTAATTCTCTTGCTCCTAGAATTTGACCTCTCTCTCTCTCTCTCTCTCTCTCTCTCTCTCTCTCTCTCTCTCTCTCTCTCTCTCTCTCTCTCTCTCTCTCTCTCTCTCTCTCTCTCTCTCTCTCTCTCTCTCTCTCTCTCTCTCTCTCTCTCTCTCTCTCTCTCTCTCTCTCTCTCTCTCTCTCCCCTAGACGTACACCAAACATCACAGGCTATAGGAACCCTGTAGAAATAGCTCCAGACTTTGGGTTAAAAACATTGCAGGAAGTCTTCTACATCAACAGCATCGGGAACAAGCGTTCACACCTCTGATTCTTCAACAAGCAAGAGCTAAGTATTCTTCTTCTATTTCATTTCAGTAATTTAGAAAGCATTAGCAATTAGCTTCTATTTAGTATTTATAAATATCATCAACCAAACCTGACTTTCTTCCTGGAGAGGCTGAGAGGCCTTCCCCATATCCTTACCCTTTTTTTTGACAACCTATCTCCTGCCCCTTGTCCCTCTTAAGACTCTATTGACTTCCCTGCAATCTTGCACGGACCTCCAAACTCCTACAGACCTCCCAGACTCCTTTGTTGACCAAAGACATCAACCAAAAATTCATCCAAAAGTCCATTGCCCCTACCGACATCAGCAGCATAACCGACATCGGCACATTGACTAACCAATGCCAGTAGAATAACCGACGTCGGCACTTGACCAACCGACACCGGCAGGACTATTGACATCAATGACTATGGAAGACTTATAGCAGAATATAGGTATGTGTTATCTCTTTCTCTTTCTTAGTCTTTTATTATTTCTATTTATCTGACACTCTTTTTATCAATAAGTGGACTGTCATCCCTCAAGGAAGTCTTTGCACTTTTGGGACCGAGCTTTGCTTGGCAGTCCACCATATATCTATCTAACATTTTCTATGTTTGAGTCTCTTTCTATCTACAGGTGTCGTCCTCCATAGCCAAAGAGGAGTCCCTACAACGTCTGGATACGGTGCACAACTTCATCTGGGTATCATCTAACCCCTGACCATTATCTTTAGTTTCTTTATTTTTTCTGAATGTAAAAAGCAAAAAATGAGTAGAAACATTCTGGCACACCCGGTGGGACCCTGGAGTTTTCCTTGGGTCCATTTCTTCTAAAAGGCAAAATTTTCATATAGGTGCATTAGATTTCTTCTTGCATCCTTCTTCTCTCTCTATTTTGAAAGGAAACCATAAGCAAGTTAAAAAGAACGTCTTTCTTTTTCTTCTTGTCACCTTTTTCCTGCATCTTAGAGTAGTGAAATTCATACTCTTAAACCTTTTCTCAACTTGTTTGCATTTGAACAAAACACTTCAATTTGGGTTAAAAATATATTGCATCTCATTCCTGCTTGAATGCATTTTTAGCTCATCTAGTAATTAAAACCGCATTATGAATAAATCGTAGTGCACATATGTTACACAACCAGACCACATTCACAATCAAACATCTAAACATACCTGAGACAAGGCCCGACTAGGATTTCATCACCTAGCAGATACCTTACCCTTCCTGGTAATCCTACTTGGACTTCACTACCAAGGGGAGAACCCACTCTATTCTCTGGTAGAGTATAAACTCTAGGGGAAGTATATATTGGCTAAGCAACCCAGCTAGGCTCTGGGCTCGTGAAGTGAGGGGAGTAAGCTCCTATCACCAGGCCACGTACGGAACCTAATACAGATTTTGAGCACCAAAACTTAACCCAAAACCAACCTTAGACTGCCTCTTTTAGGACCCATTCTAAAAGCCCAATTCCCAAACATATTCTTCTAAGGCATAAGCCAACACAACTCTAAAATTTATTCTTAGGAATTTAACGTTTAGAGGCTGCTTGTCTTCATCTAATTTTCTATTTTTATCTGATTTTTTGAGCTAATGAGGATGCATTATTCTGAGCTCCACAAACAACTCAGAACTTTCCTCTTTTTTCCAAAAACTTTCAGTTTTTTGAGTTTCTGGAAATACATAGTAATTGACATCAATTTTTCCACCGACGTCAGCAACTGATCTTCACCGACATCAATCATCTGACTGACATCAGCAACTTATTCATTGACATCAGTTTTTCTACCGATGTCGGTCACTGTCAAAAAAAAAATCTTCTCAAACAGCAAGCTAAAAACCTAACTCTTTTGCTAACAAAAACAAATTTTGGTTTCCTGAAGCTGAAAAACATAGTTTTTAGAACCTGAACCCTTTTTTTCCTTGAATGGTTTTGACACGTAGTCAAGCTAAAACTCTTGTTGACCACGCAAGGCAACAACCACTCCCACCTTCACCTTCTATATCAAGTCCCCAAATGGAGTATAATTCAGAAACTAAACGTACTCCTATCTAACCAACCCCCAATCAACCTTCAATTGTTCCCAAAGGGGACTGAGACTTTGAAAGGTTCCTTGACCACAACGTCAAGGCTCTCCAACACTATCTCGCAAGAAACCAAATACGAGACCCTTCAGGTAACCCACTTTATGGGATGTCAACTTCCTTAGCTGAAATGACAATCATATCAACAGCCTCCGTAACTCAACCCATAGACACCCAAGCCATTGCCTCAACTAACAACCTGACCATGACCAATCTTCAAAGTGTGGCCTCTCCTTCTGTTTCTGGACCTACCTCCATTGGGGTTTCTGTACCCCCTCAACCACAAACCATTCAACAAAGTTCTACACCATTCCAGAACTTAATTGTCTCCATCCCACCTACTCTTGCACCCATAAATACAAGAGTGACTACTTATCCTTTGGCTAGTGTTGCCACCATCCAACCACCTTTGGTGACATCAAGCCAAGTTGTGCCTTCTAGCTTTATGACACAACCACCCTTGACTTCAACATCAGTCCCTATGACTAGTTACCAATATGTGGTGCCTATACAAGCGTAACCAACTATGTCATACGCTCCACCTAACACCTTCCAAATGCCTTACAACCTAGGGGGCACCCCACCTGCAAATCCATCAACTGATCTAATCAAGATGTTGATGGATAAGATGTCTAATCTTGAGACATCTATTTTAGGTTCAAGAAATGTTCTCTCATATGAATAAATCTGTAATGAACCTATTCATCCTTCAGTCCCAATCTGACCATATCCTAGCCAGTGAGAACTTCCCAAGTTTACTCGCTTTCAGAGTAAAGAGGACCCATAGCAACATTTACGAGCATTTAGACACGCTTGCTACCTTATAGCACATGATGACGCGTTATTACTTCGCACGTTCCCCATGTCACTTTCGGGGGCCGCCCTTGACTAGTATAGCTCTATTGCCAATCATTCTCTTTTTTCGTTCACTCAACTAGCTCAACTATTTCTTGACCACTTTTCAATTAACATAACCAAGAAGATCTCCATTACAGACCTCTATTCTATTAAACAATTTGACGATGAGTCAATCACCAACTTCGTTGCCCGTTGGAGAGGCTTAATCAACCAACTCTCCTTTTCTTTACCTCAACTTGAGCTCATTGAGCTCTTTTCACAAGCGTGTGCCAAACACATCTCATCTACTTTGTGGGTCCAAACATTCCACACATTTGACGAAGCTTTCACCATGGCTAGGAAGCTTGAACTTCATGCTATCGAAGAAAATAAAGTCCAACTACGTAGTGAAAATACTAATGCAAAATCAAATGACCCTTCATCCAAATCTTCTTCTTCTAATTCCAAATCCAAGGGATCAGCAAATGTTGTGGTACTTAGATCATCATCATCAACCATAACTAACCAATCCAAACCCTCTACATCACAAAGCATTACACGACAATTCCAACAATGATACGTACAGCATTAATATACTCTAATAGGAGAATCATACGCGTCTGTGTTGAATAAACTAGTCAAACAGGGAGTCCTCAATCTCCCCCAAATTTGACCACCACCTCAATTTGACCCCTCAAAAGCCATCCCTGCATGGTATAGGGAGAATGACTTCTATAACTATCACCGTGTCAAAGGTCATGACACAGACAATTGTAAAACCTTCAAAAACATCATTCAAGACATGTTAGACAAAGGTGATCTTATCTTGGATAACCCAAATGCGCCACCTAACCAAAACATAGACATCTTTAGACAACCTTTCCCTAACCATCCCCCTAGTCAAAATAACATTCAAGCCATGGCCGAAGACCCCCAAGAGCGTAATATACACACGGTCAACATGGTCTTTTCTATCATACCTAACCAACCTCTCCCACAGTCTGAAGAGGTTAGTCAACCTATTTGTCTACCATAGGAAGAAGATCCTTCTTCTCCTATTTGTCCACCACAGGAAGAAGAGCCTTCTTCTCCTATTTTTCCACCTCAAGTAGAAGAGCCTTCTTCTCCTATTTGTCCATCATAGGTAGTAGAGTCCTCTTCTCCTATTTTTCCAACACAGGTAGAAGAGCCTTCTTCTCCTATTTGTCCACCACAGGTAGAAGAGTCTTCTTCTCCTATTTCTCCTCCACAAGTGGAAGAACCTTCTTCTCCTATTAGTTCTCCATCAACCTCTCTTATATTGGAGGACGCTTTAACCATACCAACGCCACTAGCCCCACCTTCATCCTTCCTACTACCAATGGAGGACCATACCTTTCCTGCTCTTCAATCACAAGTAGAAGGTATAATCATCCCTGCCCTTTATCCTCTTGAGGAGTCACATTCTCCAATTCCTTCTCCACCAAGAGAAGAACTTGTCTCTTCACCTACTACGATCGAAGACGATCCAATAATGGCTCTCTCATGCCTTTGGCCTGAGATCGCTGCATCTAACACATTTCTGGTCTCACAACCACCCAAATCTTCTAAAAAACCAAAGCCTCGTCCAACATCTTCCAAACCATTCTCTCAACTGGCTGAAAACTTAGGATTTCTCCATTTGAGGAACTTAAAACATGAGGCATTATGGGAGCAACTCAAAGATCCTTATCTTACACATCCCATCTCATCTCGTACTGACGACCCTCCTTTGACAAAATCTCCCAAAGTCTTTAATGAGGACCAGGCTTCTACTTCCAAATCTTCAAAAGCTCAACCATTCACATCTGAGCCTAAACCCTCACAAACTTCCACCATACCAAAACTGGTTAAATCCCTTGGTGTTCACCCCATATCGAACCTCACTCACCCACAAGTGAAGGTCAATTTGAATCTCGCCCCCCATAATAGTGGTCCTCATACCATATTAAAGAAGGCTACTAAACCACGTCGGAGAACTCTTCCTCCACCATCATCATTGCCCTCCATTTTGAGCCCTCATCCTTCTACCTTAATAGGAGTGTTTCCTACTCCAACATCTAACAAAAACAAATTGCCTCCCTTGCTACCTTTACCCATCAAAAATATACTTCCTCCAAAAAACTCAGCACCTCCCACCAAAAAAATGTCATCACCACGTGTGCCCACATTGCCAACGAAAAAGGTGGTATGACACACTCCTCCTACAAATCCTAAATAGAAGTTGTCAACACCTACTGCAACAATGAGCACAAAGCCATTCGAGGGATTTTATGCTTTGATGTTATGTCAATTATTGCAATCTTCAAGCATTATCCTCCCGCCTATTAAGCCATACCAACCTCTCGAACCAAAACCATCTTGGTTTGATGACACTAAAATTTGCTGGTATCATCATACACCTGGACATGATACTGAGCATTGTTGTGCCCTTAAGGTTGTCATTTTCCAACACCTTGAAAAGGACACCCCTCACATTGAGGCTTCTTCTGACCACATTTCTGACCAACTACCAACACCATCTCATACCTCTCGAACCTCTTCACCTAAATTGGGATCCCAACATCAGACCATGGTCCCTTTACCTCCTTCCCCACCTTTATTTGAAATCAACACAATTGATGTGGCCACCAGGCCCCAAACTATGAAGAATAAAGGAAAAGACCATATTTCTACTCCTTTGACATATCCATTATTCGTCAAGACCTCTCAACCAACACAACCCAAGATTTCTATCTTGGGCACATCTCGACCATCATCTCTGGAGGAAATTCCTCCTAACCACTCTAGTCCACATGATGCTTGGTATAAGTGACTTGTGGACTACTTAACATATTCTATCATCCCTCCTAACCCCTCTGGAAATAAACGGTGGGCTTTTATCAAAAGTACTATTTGCTACACCATGTTAGGGGGACTTCTCTACAAACGAGGTCTCGACGGCCTCCTTATCCAATGCCTAACTACCACTGAGACACCCCATGTCATCAAACAAGTCCAGGATAGGATTTGTGGGGGACATTTCAGTGGTAACTCACTTGTCAAGCGCATCCTTCACCTGGGCTATTATTGGCCCACTCTTAACCAAGACTGCAACAACTATGTTCGGCGTTGCACCAAATGCCAACAACATACTAACCAACTTCACATCCAACATTGACCAAAACACACCCACAACCAAAATCTGAAAGAGTGAGATTTCAAAATCAGAGATCTTGTCCTTGAAGAAACCTAACATGTGACCATTCTGGAATGAAGCAAATGGGAAAATTTTGCTCCTAATTGACTCAGACCTTACATCATAACGCATGGATCAAGGACTTATCATCCGTCTTCTTTTGAAGGCTGACCAAAACTTGAGCCCCTTAATTCCTTGCATCTGTGACCATTCTACTGTTAATCAAGTACTCAATCACTTGATATTTAACTTGAGCTCATCCCTTGAGCAACCCCCGTCATCATCATTCCTATTCCTCTCAACCCTCAACCCTACAAACATTAGTTAACCCTTTTATAAAGTATGAATGCTTTGTCCTAATAAAAAGGAAACCCTTAAACCTCTATAGTCAAGTCCATGACCAAAAATTCAGTCAAAAACAAAACATATGAAATTGGGATGCCTAACCAAAGGTCATAAACTATAAATGTAGACTTCTCCCTCGAAGGAAAACTGCATAATTATTGTAATTGATAGACTTCCCCCTTGAAGGATAGCTATTCAAAGACATTCAACCATACAAAGTAGAATATAGACCACTCCCTCGAAGGATGGCTATGCCCAAATTTTGCTACAAACAACACTCTCTCAGAAGCTTCCCGCATTGATCAGCTTCACATATGACCATAAAACAAAACAACATCCCCACGCAGACTTCCCGCATTGATCAGTCTACCCAAAAAAAAATTGGCTGACAAACTATAAAGTCATGGACTTGTCTATAGTCATTCTCAGGGTCACCTATAAAAGGGGCAAAGTTATCCTTGCTGAAAAGGATTACACTATCCTCACATCTCACATAATCAAACCTATTACCCTAACATACCCAAGGGATTTTAAGCTCACTTAACATCAAGTGATTCGAATATTTCTTTAACACAAATCAATGGTCAATGACGTAATGCATGAATGGGGCTTTTTTTTCCAAAAACCTTATCTATGCAATCATTATGGTCCTTGTCAATGAAAGAGCAACGTGACTTTCGCTTCGTATACATCTTGGTCACACTTAACTAGACCATTATCTAACCAAAACTAAACCAAACCAAACCAAACATTTTCAGACCACTAACATGACATAGCCCATTCACACTAGTTTCTATGGAAACCAATACACATGGAAACTATTGACAAAACATAATTTATGTCAAGCATAAACCATTACTTACTGAAGCATAAATATACTCATGTCATTTTTAGCAAACACCATCACCAATATGGAAAATTACTAGGGATGAAAACCCATATAACCAATGTTACAGAATACACCATCACATAATATGGAAAAGGCTATAACATCATCATACACTCATCATTTCAAGCATGTACCATCAGACATATGGGAAGTGCTAAACCATTAACATGACCAAACCAACCTATCAACCACTTTGACCCTTCCTCCCTTTTTGGGATAACTACATTGGCCTGAGGCCCTTCAAACAGGGGCTATGTAGGCAGCACTCAGTCGACATGGGGTCTTCTGGGGTTAGCTCAGCCATCCATTTGTTCATCTACCTGATGGAAAAACCATTTAACCTTTAACCATGACTTAACCTAGTCCAACCCAATTCATAACCTACCCTCTTCTTCCCTTTTGGGGAGAACTACATTGGCCTGACGCCCTTCAAACAAGGTCTATGTAGGCAGCACTCAGTTGACATGGGGTCTTCTGAGGTTAGCTTGGTCATTCCTTCGTCTGTCCATCTAAATGGACCAACTATCTCTACCAACCCAACATCATGACCAAACAACTAGCCTTGACACTAAATAAGTTACCTAGACTTCTCATAGGGCACGCTTGAGATCACTTATATCTCAACCTGACTCGACCAATGACCTTGGAGATCGTGACTATCTCCTCAGACCATGACCATTTTCGAGACAACTTTGCCTTAGTTGTTTTAATTGCATAAATGCCCTAGTCATGAATAGTTATAAAAATTGTATGCACACCATATTACGACCCTCACAAGTATTGGATCGTGCCCAAGTTGATCTCCACTATTTGTGACATTTTCATGTTTTCTAGGAGCACTTCCTAAGCCTGAAATACTTGGAACATGATGACCATTGGAGCTACAGCTTGGATCGAATAACCCAATCAGCTATGACTAAATGTTGGGGACCAGTTATTTTGATTTTATCACTCCTCGACCTTTGATTGTGATAATTTGACCTACCTATCACGTGAAGTGGTATACACAATCTCAAATTTTACAGCGTTCACACTCAAACTTTACCATATCCATCCACTATCTATCAAATCGGCACCTGATTTTAGGTTACCTTCCCTCGACTCCCGCTTTGAGGAGGAATACCTCATCCCATACTTCGGGGCAATCTACACTTATCTTTATCTTGCATTTCATCAGAACAACCAACAGGACAAAAGCGACCTTATCCCATACCTGGGGCAACTTACTCCTATTTTTGTCTTGCAGTTCATCAAAAAAACCAACAAGACAAAAAAGGGCAAATGTAGACACCAAAATTGTGTCTACTCCTTAGTCGACTCCCCCTTGGTCCCCTTGGTCCACTTCTAAACATTCCTAACCCACACACTTATTAATTTAAAATAATTACCTATTTTAAATTAATAACACCACCCATGACACCTCATCTCACCTTGGATACCCTCATTTATCACCCTATGACTAATCATAATTACCTAAGACCTATTTTAACTCCCCCACTAATCCTCGCACCTATTAAACCTGCCTTTGGATTGTTTAACCATGACAACCGAACTTGGCAAATGGAAGAATAGGTAAAAGGCTAAAAATAGCCTTTTTACCCATTCTCTAGCCATCGACGTCGGTCAACAGTCGATCGACGCCGATGGTATCACCGACGTCATTTGCTTAAAACTAAATTCTGGGCCCAAATTCTGCCCGGATGCTAATTCTCTTGCTCCCAGAATTTAACCTCTCTCTCTCTCTCTCCTGAACACACACCAAGCATCATAGACTATAGGAACCCTGAAGAAATAGCTCCAAACTTTGGGTTAAAAACATTGTAGGAAGTCTTCTACATCAGCCGCATTGGGAACAAGCATTCACACCTCTGATTCTTCAGCAAGCAAGAGCTAAGTATTCTTCTTCTATTTCATTTCAGTAATTTAGAAAGCATTATAAATTAGCTTCTATTTAGTATTTCTAAATATCATCAACCAAACTTGACTTTCTTCCTGGAGAGGCTGAGAGGCCTTCCCCATATCCTTACCCTTTTTTTTAACAACCTATCTCCTACCCCTTATCCCTCTTAAGACTCTATTGACTTCCCTAAAATCTTGCACGGACCTCCAAACTCCTACAGACCTCCCATACTCCTCTATCGACCAAAGACATCAACCAAAAATCCGTCCAAAAGTCCATTTCCCCTACCGACGTCAGCAGCATAACCGACATCGGCACATTGACTAACCAATGTCAGCAAAATAACTGACATCGGCACTTGACCAACTGATGCCAGCAAGACTACTGATGTCAGCAACTGTGGAAGACTTACAGTAGAATACAGGTACGTGTTATCTCTTTCTCTTTCTTAGTCTTTTATTATTTCTCTTTATTTGACACTCTTTTTATCAATAAGTGGATTGTCATCCCTCAAGGAAGTCTTTGCACTTCTGGGACCGAGCTTTGCTTGGCAGTCCACCATATATCTATCTAACATTTTCTATGTTTGAGTCTCTTTCTATCTACAAGTGTCATCCTCCATAGCCAAAGAGGATTCCCTACAACGTCTGGATACGGTGCGCAAATTCACTCGGGTATCATCTAACCCCTAACCATTATCTTTAGTTTCAATATTTCTTCTGAATGTAAAAAGTGAAAAATGAGTAGAAACACTTTGTCCTAATATTTGTGTTCTTTATCTCTCTCATCTCTCTCACCATGGATGATATTGATTACTTCAATGACTATGATTATGAAACTCTCCAAATTCTATTAAAGAAGAGGTAAAAATTGATTACTCTTATATTATTCCAAATTCTAAAGCACCCAATCTCAAATATTTGAATCATGGTAGCTACCATCCATCTAATTATGTCCATGTTCCCACCATTTTGAGAGATTAGTTGATCCATTTTAAAGAAGATAAAGAGCCTTTACCGTTACTTCCTACACCACCATCATATGATTTTGGATTCCAATATTTGATAAAATATGGATACAAATAATAAGGATTGAGTAAAAATTAACAAGGTATAACCCACCCTATAGCTCTTAAATATAATATAAATTCGCAAGGCTTGGGATTTTCAAAAAAATACATAATTCACCAATAATACAAGTCATATAATCATGCCCTTCATTCACCTTATACCATAAAAAGGACATATATGAGCAAGATGCTTCTTCATATGATCATAAAAATTTATAAAAAATATTTAAGGAAATTATGATTAATTTACAAATTGCTTACAAGATGAATATTCCTTCAATAAATTAATTTAAACCCCCATAATTATAACATTTCCAAATAATATGCCCCTTATCAAGGATGATGATTCTTTTTTCCCTTCATTTGACATTTTTTTTTTTTGAAAGGTTAAACAACACATCATGGCATCTTCCAAGTAGCTTTAAGGCACCAAGAAGAGGGGAGAATTACAAACCTGAAGTGTTAAAAGGTCCTAATGTTCAAAATGTTACAACTGAGGTCTTTAAACCAAGGGATCTTTATCTCCTAAAATATTCATTCATGCAAAAGGTTTATACCATACCAAAAGAGGTGTCTTTACCAAATATCCCTCCAATACCAATTTTTATATCTCTATCAGAGGTGAATAAACCAAGTTCTTTAAATTATATACCAAGGGTACCATAATTTAGAGATCTAATGCCATTATCAAAGTATTTTAAATTTAATGATTCAAAATTTTCACTTGTTATCCATGAGGATGATAATACTCATATGCCTAGATTCAAGATAGGTGGTTTATTAGAATCAATGATAACACCTATGCTAAGCACCACCAATCCCATGGAGTATATTATTTCTATGAACACTATTGGTGATATTCAAATACAGGTTTATATACTTCAAATGCAAATGGATTTCCATAATACTAATGTAAATGTTACCTCATTTAACTAGCAAACTCTAGCACAATGTATACTTGAATATCCTTATCCACAAGATTTTGAACTACCATATTTACCTCTCTTTTTGATTCATAAGGACCCATTCTACCACATGATTAACTATGTACATTAGTTTAATCAATGGGAAAAATATTTCAAACTATTGATAAAGGTATTCCATATGAGCATTTTTGATGAGGCTCATAATTGATTTTGTAGCATATCAAAGGGCTGCTTAAACACTTTTTCATAATTAGAAGATGTGATCTTCATGTATTTCAATATCCTAAGGTGCCAAAACTTATATTAAAAAATTTTCATAATTTCAAATGATGTGATGATGAATCCCTTCAATATTATACCATTAGATTCAAAAGTACATCATATGAGCTAGCATTTAGACCTTCATATTTGGAGTTACAATTAATTTTTAGTATAGGTCTTCTTTCTCCATTAAAAAAATATCATTGCATAAACAATATGAATCATTTACCCATTTATTATGGATGTGCATAAATATGATTCATTCATACTTACTCATCCAAACGAGCTTAGCATATCCCCTTTTAAATACCAAAGTTTTATTCCTCAAATAAAGAAGGGAGATGAATTACCAAATAAAAATTATGAACAAAAATATGGTGTTCCTAACCTTTATATGGGATCTCTATAAAATTTACTCAATATGGGACCAATCTAAGGTCCACATCATAGGCAAACACCCCAAGGTGAACAATCCAAAAAGCATACACATCAACAAGATTTAACAATCACATTATTCATGGGTGATGCTTACTTTTTCCATAACCATATTGATAATACACAAACAAAAACTACATGAAATATTAGACATTTACAACAACTTGGTTTTGACCTAAAAGACTTATAAATCTAAGGAGGTTGGAAAGACTCCTTGGGAAACATAAAACTACCAATTTCTTTTGGTCCTAAAGTGATTCAAACACAATTTTGGGTTATGCCACAAAAATATCCATATGCATTTACATTGAGCACTCTTTGGTTATATCAAATGGAAGCAAAAATTTACCAAAATAAAAAAGGTATTTATTTTTCTCATAAAGGTAAATTGATCCATATTACAAATGATATCATTAGTTCTTCTACTGCACATGTAAAATGTGATGAGGAACATGTTATGCCCCATTTCCACTTATCTAACCATGATTTAAAAAATGTAAGGGATAAAACTTAAGGTTGCAAGGTCTCACATACTACAACAACACCAAAAAAATAAAAAAACTTAAAAAATCTAAAAACATGTTCAACATTTACATGTTCTATTAGCTCCTTGGCATATATGTTATTAGGTCCATGTTGGTAGATGTCATATCATCATTTTATATATACACATGTTCTTCACACATCATTTGAGTGTGATTTAGGCATACACAAATACATTATCTATACACTTTTAGATGTTGGACCTTCCCTCTACTCATGTCAAGTGGACATTGGGGGCATATGTTTCTTTGATCATGATAAATATAGGTTATATCATTCTATGGTCATTTTACATTATCATGTTTGATATTATATACTTACAAATGATTTTATCCATGTTTATATATTTCATAGTGTACTTTATATGCTATGTACTTAGCATTTTTTGCTACACACATATGATCCAGGGAATAGTATGTTATGTTTATGTTGGCTTCTTATGCTTTCATTCATACACTTCCTTAAGTGTCTTACCTTGATATTGTCTTCCTTGTTTGATTATTTTAATATGCTCCATTTTTTTTAACCCACGTGCCTTTTTTTGCCTTTTTTTAAATTGAATGTCTTTGCTTATTGTATGTTGAAATTTGAATATGTCATTCTTGCTTTTATGGATATTTGACTAAGTCATGTCCCCTAGATTGTGTGGCATTTGAACATGCCCCTTATTTGAGGTTTCCTTGGACCAAGTATTTTGATTTAATTTTGAGTGCTCTTGTGTGTGTGCTTGATTACTTGTTAATATTGTACTATTACTATCTAGGTATTACCATAATTTATATCATGCATCTTAGGACTTCATATGATCACATTCTCTGTGCTTCCATGATATATATACCTAGATATGTTCTCTCTATATGTCACATGGTACATTTACAGTTTAAATGGTTATGTTATCATTTTGAGGTAAGATAACTACCATTTTATACTTCCACTCACTTTAAAACGGGGGGCATATTAGTGGGGGCATGCTATAGAGGCATGACTTCTACATTAATTCACATATTTAGATTAAAGTGGGGGAATGTTTTAGAAACAAGTTCTCCACACATTTGTCAAAATTTTAGATTGAGTGGGAGCAAATTTTGGAAGCATGTTCTCTTAGAATTATTATTTGGAATGTGGAGAAGAGAGGAAGTTTGGATCTCTGAAATGGGGAGTCGAAAGGTTATCCTCCATTAAAGTCACTTCAAGCTTTACTTTGAATTCCTTGATTATATTTGTATCCTTGTTCTTACATGTTTCTTATAAGTTGGTTAAGAAGCAACTTGATTTATGATATTCTTCTTATTTTTTTATTATGGACATGATTTTTGGGTTAGTTTATGTTTAATTGTTTTTATTTTATTTTATGTTTTATTGTGGTTTTCATTTTACTTAGGAGTCTATGTCATGTCCCTTAGATTGTGCCATGTCCCTTAATTTTTTGTCTCCCCATTCATTCCCTCTCCCTTTGGGAAAATAAAGTGGCCGAAATTATTGTTCAACATATGGATAATGGTGGACAAGGTAGCCTTAATCATGTGAAAAATAAATATGAAAAATATAATTATGGAAGAATCATGCTCCAGATTTGTATAAGGCTTGTATTGGAAAAAGTGACTGTGAGGATCATTCATAAATGGCAAAATTTTTTGTTGAGGAAGCTAAAAAATCATTCTTCAAAGTCCTAAATCAAGAAGAGGTTTCTAATCACTCTAAAGGAGCAAAGTTCATGGTTGGCTAATTTGAATCTACTAAGGATGGAGCAGGAAAGGGAAGTGTGGGAGAAATTGGTAAGTGATCTAGTTTTTCTGCAACACTCTTCCTTAACCTTAATCTCTCCACGGAAAATGTTTTTTTGAATGAAAAATCCAGACTAAAAAATGTTGGTATTTTCTTTGTTTGTCTTAATACAAACTCTCTTCCGTCCCAAATTTTTTTGATAATTAGTTAAAATTTGTTTGGGGGAATAAAATGGGAATATATGTGAGCTTTTGTATAATGTTCCATAAGGGTGTCTTTTAGGTTACTTCCAAAAATTCAAATATTCAAAGAAGAGTTATTAGTAAACTACTATGAAATGTTGGTCATTCTTTTTTTAAAGTTTTTCCATAGGACCCATGTGTGGATTATAATGACCTTGTATTTAAGACTTCACCCAGATGCATTGATATCAAAAATGTTCCTTTATAAATGTGTATTTTTTTACCTCAGGCACTCAATCCCCTTGGAGATGTTCTTAGGATTAAAGATACTAGATGCTCTTTGGCCCACATGAATTCTAGGGTTTTAATTACCCTAGTTCTATTGGATTTATTTCTTAAAACCCTAGCTTTTAATGTTAATGTAAGTACTCATCTACCCTATCAAAGTTTTATGGGGTCTCAATGCTTGTTTTTTCTATAAAAGAGATGGTAACTTAAGGAAATATTACCCTCTTCTTGTTAAAAATTAGGCTAAGGCCTCAAATCCTAGCCCTAACCTTAATAGCAATCAAGGCCTTATTTATCCAAACCCTTCTAGGTTTGAGAAGTTGCATCCTAAAAATAACCCTCTTTAATAGTGAAAATTTAGAATATAAAACATCCCTTGTTATATATGGGGGTGAAGTTTCAATAAATATTTGAAAATTTTTATTGATTATTATATCCTAGAAGATATTGGTTGGTTTATGTCGAATAATGACTCTAGCTTGATGACTATTTCTATGTTGATTTTTGAGGGAGGGATTCCCCCCTGAGATGTTCAATAGTTAGGTATTCCCTCTTTTGATCATCCTTATTCTAGGGTTCATGATGATTTCATGGTTGATGTCATTCCCTTCTCTAAATGGAAACCTGCTAGAGAAACTGATGCAAAAGTTATGGATTATCCTAAAAAAAGAAGGTTTGTCCCCTAACAGTATCACCACTTACCTTTCAAATTATTTGATGGAGGATATCCCTCCTCTTGAAACTCCTCTAGTGAATGTTTTTCTCCTTTATCTTCTATCCTATAAGGATGGGGAGATAAACCTGGTGACCAATTGTGACCTAAGCTATGGAGAAAATTAAAAGGCTAAAGGGTCGGGAAAGAGGCTAAAAACACAAGACTTTGCTTTAGCCCCAAATAAATCTCATATGGTGAATGAAGTTTAAAAAAATCAAAATATATTATATAAGAACTAAGTGATGGCTGTAGAAAAAAAAAGGAATAAATAAAATCAAGCTCCATAGTGTTTTAATAAACTCTATCAAGATAAAAGGGGGAATAAGTCCCCTATGGTGGAAAAGAAAGTCTAGATTTTTATGTAGATTTTAAGCTAGAATATTAGGGGTTTGGAAACCCTTGATAGGAAGCCTATTGTTAGGTAGTTAAAAAACACAAGATATAATCTAGACTTCCTACTCCTCCAAGAATTCAAAGCTACCAAATTCATGCTCTCCTCAATTCTTAGCTATATCTAGCCCAACTGTGTTCACTTCTCTGCTAATCACTAGAGAGGCAAAGGAAGTACCTTTATTCTGATTAATTTGGATATGAAGGACTATATTTTTTAGCATGGCATCTCCACCTATAATCATGGTTTTTGGGTGAGTCTTCTAATAAATAATCATATGTTTGTTATCTATAACATTTATGCCCTCGATGATTATAATCAAAGAGTGGATCTATGGAACTAGTTGGCCTCTAAACTTAAATATATCCCCTGGATGTTTGTGGATGACTTAATATGATTGAGGAAAGGGAGGATAAGTAGGGAGGTAACCCACACTCTTATAAAGGGAATGAACTCTTTTGTTGGTCCAAATTCAAGATAATTCAAAAGGTTGTGGATCCCATTAATAAAGGTCAATAGTTGATTAAATATATTTGGTCCACATGATGTAATAATCAGACCAGCTCTAAAAGGATGTATTCTAAATTGGATAAATTCTATCTCTATCAAGCTTATTTTGATATTCCTCATTGTCATGATGTTAACTTGGTTAAGGTGGTTCCCTGTACTATCTCTGATCACTCACCTATTGAAATATGTGTTTCCCTAAAGGATGAATGTGTAGACACCGCAAACGTGTCTGCACCTTGGTTCTCCCCCTTGTTCGCCTCAAACCCCTATCCTAACCCTTGGCCTTAGTCCCCTCCATTCATTTGATTAAAATAACTTAAATATTTTAATTAAAGTGGCCCCCTTTCCACCTCACCCTTGCCACCTTGGATCCTCCCTTGAATCCCTCCACCTTCCCCCTAGCATTTATTATGCCAAATCTCCTCATTATCTTCCCCCCACGCCCATTTAAGCATCCTCGTGACCGTTCTTCCCACAACCCCTCGCCCGACGGCGTGCAAGAATGCGCAGAGGCTATTTTTAGCCTCTGTCCCCATTCTGCCATCGCCGACGTCGGCGACACTTCGGCCGACGTCGGTGAAACTGCCGGCATCGGCAGCCTTCATTACCCCTTTTTGCATCCGTTGCAGCCCCTGGACCCTTGAGCTCACAAACAGAATCCTCTTGGCGCTTTGGCATTCGACTCTCTTCTCTCTGGACCTCATGCAATAGCAGCAACAGGTGCAAAGACTCTGGATCAGGGATTTCTTCTTGCAACAAGTCTTCTGTGGCTCCAACAACAGCTCCTCCGTTCTTCAGTCAGCAGGCCAAAAGGTAAGCAATTTCATTGTTTTATTTCATTCTTTCATCTAGCCTCAGTTATCTATCCTATCTACTGTCTTCTACCTACTGTGTCCCTCCCCTGAGAGGCTGAAAAGCCTTCTTAGACCCTGTCCCCTGTCCATCTTCCTCTTTCCTGTCCCCCTTTTAATCTAATCCCAGATAACTTCCTCATCCCCCTGCCAACAAAGACCCTGCACAGGGCACCCAACCAGACCCAGACCATTCTCCAAACCATTCAAGCACGTCCATAAACTCTGTCTCAGACCCGTCCATAGTCCAGAAACCAAACCAGACCCGACTACAGGCCACAACCCCGACCGACGCCAGTCACTTCCCCAACCGACGTCGGCAAGATAACCGACGTCGGCAGATCAGCTAACTGACACCGGCTACATTTCTGACCTCGGCGACTGTCATCATCCCAACAGCTCCTTTCAGGTAATCATTTGTTCTTTTCTTTCCTTTCTAATTTGCTTATCACTTCTGTATTCTGGCATTCTGTATTTCCTTGGTCTTTTATCTATCTGTTATCAGTGGGTTGACCTCCCTTGAGGAAGTTTTCATACTTCCGGGAACAAGCTTTTGCTTGGCAACCCACCGCCTATCCATCTAACATTTTCTTGTCCAAGTTCTTTTTCTTTGCAGGTGTCATTCCTCCACAGCCAAAGAGGGGTGCTCACAAGCGTCTGGATTATGGTGCGCGATCTTTATCCAGGTACTTCACATGCCTTTTCCATTTATCTCTTTAGTTTCTTCTCTCTCTTTATAATCTGAAAAAGCGAATTAGCGATAGAAACATTCTGGCATGCCCGGTGGGACCCTAGGTTCCTCCTGGGTTCCTTTTCTTCTTCATTCATTTATGAGCATTAGGTTCTTACCTTTTCTCCTCCTTCTTTTCTTCTCAATGACACTATAAGCAGGACTAAAACGAATCTTTCTTCCTTGCATTTCTAGACTAGTCTAAACATCATACTCTCAACCCTTTCTCAAACTTGTCTTCATAACAAACATCACATTTCGACTTGGGCATTAAAACACTTTGCATTCATTTCTGCTTGTGCTTACATCTTCTTAGTCCACATTTAGTAACTTAGACGCATATTGAATAAATCGTAGACACTTGATGTTACACTACTAGACCACATGCACTAAAACGAACATAAAACTTACCTGAGACAAGGCCCGACTGGGATTTCATCCCCCAGCGGATACCTTACCCGTCCCGGTAACCCCACTTGGATTTCATCACCAAGGGGGAAGCCCACTCCGTTCTCTGGCGGAGGATAAACTCTAGGCGAGGTATATCTTGGCTAAGCGAGACCAGCTAACCACTGGAATCGTGAAGTGAGGGGAGCTTGCTCCTTAGCACCAGGCCACGTACTAGACCCTAACACAGATTTTTGAGCACCTAAAACGAGACCCAAAACCAGCTTTAGACTGCTTCTTCTAGGACCCATTCTACAGCCAATCTCCCCAAACATTCATCTAAGGCATAAGCCGCAGCTTCTAAAGTTAATTCCTAGGATTTATCGCTTAGGCTTGTCTGTCTCTCTCTGTTTTCCTCTTCTCATCTGTTTATTTGAGTGAGTGAGGACGCTTTCTCCTTTGTTTTTCCAAGAATCTTCAAATCTTTTGGTTCTCTGGAAAACACAGTCACCGACATCGGTTCTGCCACCGACGTTAGCTTTCCCCTATCACCGACATCGGTTCTGCCACCGACGTCGGCTTCCTCTATTACCGGCATCGGTTATCTGACCGACGTCGGCCACATTTTTTACCGACATCAGTTTTTCAACTGACGTCGGTCTCTGTCACTGTCCTTTTTTTCAAAACCAGCAGACTAAAACCTATCCCTTCTCTGTCAAAGACTCCATCCTGGTTTTCTGGAATTAAACAACACAGTTCCTGAAACCTGAACCTTCTTTGCCTTGCATGGTTTTGACTCGTAGCCAAGCCAAGGCTCTTGTCAACCACGCCAGCCGTCAACCACTTCCGTCCACCCCGCCCGTGACCAAGCCTACAATGGAGTTCAACTCGGAGACCGAAAGAACCCCTACCCGTCCAACCCCGCCGCAGACTCCCATTGTCCAAGAAGGGGACCAAGATTTCAAACGATTCTTGGACCTCAACGTCAAGGCCTTGCAACACTATCTCGTGCATAGCTAAACACGAGACTCCTTGGGCAATCCAATCTACAGAATGCCAACCTCCCTTGCCGCAACTACGGTTGTATCGACAACATCCGTAGTTCAACCTTTGGACACTCAAGCCATCACTTCGACCACTGACCAGACTTTGACCAATCCTCCAGGTGTGGCCTCTCCCTCTATCATTGGGCCCACTTCCACCGGGGTTCTGGCCCCCTATCAACCCCAACCCGCTCAACCGCTATCCACTCCTTTTCAGAACCTTGTCGTCTCTATTCCGCCTACCCTGGCCCCTATCAACACCAGGGTGGCTTCTTATCCCTTGGCCCCTGTTACCACGATCCAACCTCTCATGGCAACAACGGGCCCAGCTATGTCTTCTACCCAACCACCTTTAGCCTCCACTTCTGCCCCTGCGATTAGTCATCCGTACATTGTACAACTGACTATGTCGCACGCCTCCTCTAGCCTCTTCCAAGCACCTTACAACTTAGGGGGCGCGCCACCCGTCAATCCGTCGGCAGACATCATCAAAATGCTGATGGACAAGATGACCAGTCTAGAGACCTCTGTTTCCGGCTCGCGCAACGCTCTCTCATACGAGCAGATCTGCAATGAGCCCATTCATCCTTCTGTCCCAATCAGACCATATCCTAGCCAGTGGGAGCTTCCGAAGTTTTCTCGCTTTCAAAACAAGGAAGACCCACAGCAACACTTGTGGGCATTCAGACATGCCTGCTACCTCATTGGCCATGACGATGTGTTACTCTTACGCATGTTTCCTATGTCTCTCTCAGGTGCTGCGCTTGACTGGTACAGCTCCCTTGCTAGCCATTCTCTCTTCTCATTCACACAATTGGCCCAACTCTTCCTCGATCACTTTTCCATCAACATAACCAAGAAGGTCTCAATCACGGACCTCTATTCTATCCGGAAATTCGAGGATGAGTCCATAGCTGACTTCGTTGCTCGATGGAGAGGCCTCATCAATCAACTCTCCTTTTCCTTACCCCAGGCTGAGCTTATTGAACTCTTTTCCCAAGCTTGTGCCAGACATATTTCTTCCACCCTGAGGGTTCAAACCTTCCGCACTTTTGACGAGGCCTTCACGATGGCCCACAAACTTGAGTTGCGTGCCATCGAGGAGAATAAAGTCAAGTTGCGGAGCAAGAATCCCAGCTCTAAGACCAATGACTCTTCTTCTGCTAAGCCATCATCATCCAATTCTAAATCCAAGGCTTCAGCTAATGCCGTGGTTGTTAGACCTTCATCTTCTTCGACCAATCAGCCTGAGCCGTCCACATCTCAGAGCGCCACTCGCCAATTCCAGCAAAGATACGTACAATGACGATATACTCCTCTCGGAGAATCATATGCGTCTGTGCTGGAAAAGCTTGTTAAACAGGGGGCCCTCAATCTCCCTCAAGCCTAACCTCCTCCACAATTTGATCCCTCACGCGCCATCCCCGCGTGGTATAGGGAGCAAGACTTCTGAAGCTTCCACCATGTTAAGGGCCATGACACGGAAAACTGCAAAACTTTTAAGAACATAATCCAAGACATGCTTGAAAAGGGGGACCTCATCTTAGACAATCCAAATGCACCCCCTAATCAGGCCATTGACATCTTCAAACAACCTTTTCCCAATCATCCGCCAACTCAGAACAATGTCCAGACCTTAATTGACGACAATCATGAGCACAACATTCGAACAGTCAATACGGTCTCTCCTTTCGTCCCCAATCAACCTCAAGAGGTTAGTCCATCAATCAGTCCATCACATGTGGACGAACCTCTCTCCCTGGCTGGTTCTCCATCGACCTCTCTCATCTTGGAGGACGCCTCAGCTTTACCAGCACCACCGGTCTCGCCATCCTCCTTTCTACTACCTATGGAGGACCCGACCCTTCCTACTCCTCAGCTGCAAGTGGAGGGCACCATCATCCCTGCCCTTTACCCGCTGGAGGAGCCTCGCTCCCCGATTTCTTCTCCACCCAGGGAAGAACCTGTCTCCCCTTCGTCTTCATCTAAATCTGTCATGACTTCACCACACCATGCATCTAAGACCACTACACCCATCTCGTCTTCAACCTCGCAACCATCAACATCTTCTTCTCAGCCATTTTCCCGGTTAGTGGAGAAAATTGAACTTCTCCCTCCGAGGAAAGTGATGCCTCAGGTGTTGTGGGAGCGTCTTAAAGCCCTTCAACATACCCGCGCCCTCTCATCACATGCTGCTAATCCTCCCAAGGCAGAATCTCGTCAGACTCTTGACAAAGACCAGACTCTCAAACCTCAACCAAACCCATCAAAACCGAAGCCTGCATCTATCTCGTCTAAGCCCATCAAATCATTTGGCGTTCATCCTGTCTCCACCCTCACTCACCCGCAAGTGAAGGTGGACCTTGGCCAGACCTCGACTAGCAGTAGTCTTCCAACCAAGTCGAAGAAGACTGCCAGACCACAGAAACGAACGCCTCCTTCCCCGTCACCATTGCCATCCATTTTGGGCCCCCATCCTTCGACCTTGGCTAGCATCCTTCCCACTCCGGCCTTCAACCAAAACTCGTTGCCTCCTTTGCTTCCTCTACCTACCTCCAGTCATCCCTCTCCCAAAAAGGCAGTACTAATCACCAAGAAAGAGCCATCTCCATCTGTCACCGCGCCATCAACCCATAAGGTGGTGCGGAAACCTCTTCTAACCTCGCCTAAGCAAAAGTCACCGACCTCGCGCATATCAAATAGCATGGACCCTCTAGTGGGCTCATACTCATTGATATTGCGCTAACTTCTCCAGACTTCCGACATAACCCTTCCCCCCATCAAGCCTTTCCAACCTCTCGGGTCCAAGCCCTCCTGGTTCGACGACACGAAAATTTGCTTATATCATCGTACACCAAGACACAACACCGAGACTTGTTGTGCCCTCAAAGCCGTCATCCACCGCCATATGGAGAAAGACACTCTTCTCCTTGAGGACACTCTTGACCAGACCCTGACTCCTTCCTGTCCAACCTCTTCAACCACGTCAACATCTCACCAGCAAGACATGACCCCTTCTTCACCTCCTATTTTCGAAATCAATGCTATCCGTGTAACCACTAGGTCGCAAAAGGACAAGGCAAAATAAAAAGCTGCCATTCCTTAGACCTATCCCTTCGTCAAGCCACCTCTTGCACCCAAGCCTAAAATTTCTATCCTTGGCGCGTCCCAGCCTTCTTCGTCTTCTTCTTCTGGGCCAATTCACGACTCCATGCTAAAGCAGCTTCACCAGACACCTGTAAAGATGTCTCTTTACGACCTTATCTAAACCTCGCCTCAGCAACGTCAAGCCCTTATCCAAGCCTTGCAGGCAGCGGAGGTCCAACCTGAGGACCCCCAACCACTCGCTGCCCTCGTCCATTCTTTATCTCCTGTCACCTCCATCACATTCAGCGATTTTGAGATTCCCACATCTAACACGGAAGATCAGGACGCTGCCCTCTTCATCACTACCTATGTCGATCGGACACGCATTAAACACGTTATGATCGACGGCGGCGCTAGCATCAACATTATCTCTACCCACGCCTTTGATCAGCTGGCTCTTCCCAAAAATTACGTCTCCAAAACTGACGCGATCTTACGCTCTTTCAATGACACGACCGCCACGACCATTGGCACAGTCATCCTTCACATTCGCATTGGTCTGCGCACAGTCCCGGAGCTCTTCTATATCATCGAAGGAGAGTTTCAATACAACCTTCTACTGGGCCGACCTTGGATCCGTGCCATGGCCTGTATACCCTCCACCCTGCACCGTTGTGTGAAGTTTGAGCATGACGGGCAAGTCCACACCATTCCCGCTGACCCTTCACCCTTCAAGACTTGCAACACCACCTACCGTCCCAACGATGTCCTCATTCCCATCAAGCCGTCAACTCTGGCACCGCCCTCATCTGCGGAAGCTTCGACCAGTTCGCAATCGGCGGTCGCCCTCACCCCTCCTCTTCAAGCGCCGACCAAAGACCCCATGGAAGACATCTTCCAACGACTATCACTTGGGTAATATCGCTTGTTGACCCTAGACATGTTCCAAACTCCGCAAGAGTATGGACGCCTTCACCTCAGTCCCAATTATGACCATCGTATTAGGACGGTCGTACCTTATGGTCCTCCTCACTTCCGAACCAACTTTGTCTATGGGGGGCTTAATCAAGCTCCTACCAATGGCAATTCCCTCTCTTCGCCCCAACCTTTCACATCTGATTTCTTGTTTCTTGGCAACCCCGCCTTTGCACACACTTACCTTCACAGGTGTGCATGGAAGGGTTTCGGTTTCGGACGTTATGAGCAGGGCTCCCATCAACCCATCGAGCCACTCAATGATCACGATGCCAAGAAACGGTATGGCCTGGGATATCATGACCCCACTCAAACTCCTTCCGACCTTTGTCCCGATCCAACCATTGACCAATCTCCTCCAAACTCACCCATTTCTCCTTCATCACCTACGGAGTCGGTGGTTTCCATCCCTCCTAGTTTTTTTTTCCATAAACACCATCCACCTGGAACCCCTGACCTATCAACTCAATGGGGTCCCCAGGTCTCTCCCTCTCATTTTTCCTAGCATGGTAGAAGATGAGTCGGCAACCATTCACACTATCCACTGCGTTGACGATGACGCCATCCTTTCCTACATGGGTGCCGATGACTCTTTCATCCAGCGTTTCCTCCCTTCTGAGACCCAGGTTATGTTAAATGAATCCACCATTGACATCAACCTCCCTTCTTCTTCTGATGTTCCTCACGTCTTAAAGATTGGCCAATCTTTAGACGCTCAGGAGCAGCTTGACTATGCCCAGTTCCTTTCCAACCATAGCAAGGCCTTTGCCTGGACTTACAGCGACATGCCTGGCATCGACCCCACCATTGCTACCCATAACATTGTCACCAAACCAAAGGCTAAGCCTGTTAGGCAGAAGCTTCAAAAGATGCATCCTCGCATTGCGCTCCTTGTCAAAGAGGAGCTTCAGCGCCTTCTTTCTGTCTCCTTCATCCAACCCATCGATTATCCACAGTGGGTCTCTAACATCATCCCAGTTACTAAAGCAACTGGGGGGATTCGGATCTGCACAGACTATCGCGACCTTAACTTAGCCTGTCCCAAAGATGACTTCCCTCTTCCTAACATTGACCAGCTTGTTGATCTCACGGCCGGCCATGAAATGCTATCTCTCATGGACGGGTTTTCAGGATACAATCAAATCCTAATCGCACCGAAAGATCAGCATAAGACTACCTTTATCACCCCATGGGGGACTTTCTGCTATCGAGTCATGTCTTTCGGCTTGAAAAATGCTAGTGCCACATATCAGCGCGCCATGACCTACATTTTCCACGATCTCCTCCACAAAATCATGGAGGACTATGTGGATGACCTTCTCGGCAAGTCCAAACTTCGCCGCGACCACTTGACCATTCTCACAATCATCTTCTCTCACCTTATTCAATACAATGTCCGCCTCAACCCCAAGAAGTGTGTCTTTGGGGTCCTCTCAGGCAAGCTTCTCGGCTTCATCATTTCCTTCCATGGTATCGAGATAGATCCCGCCAAGATCTGCGCTATCCTCGAAATGCCACCCCCGACCAATCTCAAGCAGCTTCGCAGTCTACAAGGGAAGCTCCAGTCCATTCGTCGTTTCATCTCGCAGCATTCAGACCGTTGCCAACCTTTTCATCATCTCCTTAAGAAGGACGTCTCCTTTAAATGGGATAAGGACTGTCAAGAGGCTTTTGAAGCCCTCAAAAGCTATCTGGTCTCTCCACCAGTCCTCATTCCACCTAAGGATGACCAACCCTTCTACCTTTATATCTCTGCCACCAATCGTTCGTTAGGTGCCATGATCGCGCACCGAGACGAGCATCATCATGAGCAAGCGGTTTACTACATCAGCCGAACACTAGTCGACTATGAAACTCGGTATACTCATACTGAGAAACTCTGTTTGGCATTAGTCTTTTCCACTACCAAGCTCCGCCACTATCTTCTCAACCACAAAACCTTTGTCGTCACTCACACCGACCCTCTCAAGTACATGCACTCCAAGCCATATCAGAATCAACGTATGGCTCAGTGGCTCATGTTGCTTGCTGAGTTTGACTTCGAATTCATCTAGCAGAAATCTATCAAGGGGCAAACCATCACCGACCAAATGGCAGATGCCCCTCTTCCCGACAACCAACCTTCACACTGTGAGTTCCCTGACGAGTCTATCGCTACCCTTTCCACCGATGACACCGTCTACCAAATGACCATGTTCTTTGACGGCTCCAAATGTCAACTCGGTGGGGGTGCGGGGGTCATCCTCATCCCACTCAAAGGGGAGCCCATGCCTCTATCTTTCAAGCTTGACTTTGATTGTACCAATAATATGGCCGAATACGAGGCCTTAATTTTGGGACTTCAGACTGCCCTTTCCCTCCACATCAAGTCTATCAACATCTTCGGTGACTTGCAGCTCATCGTTAATCAAGTTAACGGTTCATATCTCTATAAAAACAAAGTTTTACAGAGGTATAAAAATCGTGCTGACCTTCTTTTGGCATCTTTCGACCATTACCTCTTGCAGACTGTTCCACGCTCTACGAACAAGTTTGCCGACACCATGGCTTCTCTTGCTTCGCATATCCCGTCTTCATCATCGTCATCTCGCCTTTTTGTCACAGTGCATCATGTACCTTTGCTTTCATACATCTCTCCTCACATCGACCATATCAACACTATCAATTCTAGCCCACGAGATGACTGGTATAAGCAACTCGTGGACTACTTGTCTCTTTCTGTCACTCCTCCCAACCTCTCTAGCAATGCGCGGTGAGCTTTCATCAAGCGCACAGCTCGCTATACCATGCTAGGGGGTCTTCTCTATAAGTGAGGCTTTGACGGCCTCCTTCTTCGCTGTCTAACCTCCATTGAAGCTCCTCAAGCCATAAAGCAAGTCCACGATGGGATTTGTGGTGGACACTTCAGTGGAAACTCGGTTGCCAAGCGCATCCTTCGCCTGGGTTATTATTGGCCCACCCTTCATCAAGACTGTAGCGACTATGTTCGACGTTGCATCAAGTGTCAGTAGCACTCTAACCTGCTTCATCTCCCCAGCCATGCCTTGCAAGTCGCTCAAGATTTTTGGCCTTTCTCTCAGTGGGGCTTGGATCTCATCGGTGAGATCAACCCTCACTCGTCTCTTCGTCATCAGTCCATCATCACTACCACTGAGTATTTCACCAAGTGGGTGGAAGCCATTCCTCTTGTCTCCACAAAAGCTGATAAAATTGTCGAATTCATCAGCAGCCACATCATCTGTCGTTTCGGTGTCCCTCACAAAATCATCATCGACAACGGCAAGTCCTTCAAAAACAAGACTGTCCAAAAACTATGCGACTCATTTGGCATTAAACTCAGCTTTTCTTCGCCTTACTACCCACAAGCAAATGGGCAGGCAGAGGCTTCCAACAAAATTCTGACTAAAATTCTCATGAAGGTGGTCAACGATACAGGAAGGGATTGGCACATTCATATTCCCTTCGCTTTGTGGGCCTACCGCACTAGCATCCGAACCTCTACGGGTGCTACTCCCTTCTCCCTCGTGTACGGAACAGAGGCTGTCTTACCTCTCGAAGTACAGATCCAGTCTCTCCGCATCTCCCTACATGACATTCTCTCCAATGACGACTTTTGTCAAGATCGCTTAGCTCAACTTGAGTTACTCGACGAGCGCCGTCTTACTGCCCTCAATCATCTCCATGTCTACCAAAGTCGCATAAAGTGGGCCTACGACAAAAATCTGCGAGAACGAGATTTCAACATCGGAGACCTCGTCCTCAAAGAGAATCAGCACGTGACCAATATGGAGCAAAGTAAACGAGGCAAATTCGCCCCCAATTGGCTTGGACCTTTTATCATCACGCACAAGTATGGGTCAGGGACTTATCGTCTGTCTTCCCTCGATGGACGACCAGAACTTGAGCCTCTTAATGCGTTGCATCTTCGACCTTTCTTCTGTTAGTCGAGTACTCGCCTAATTGACACGTAACTTGAGCTCGTCCCTTGAGTAACCCTCATCCTCTTAATCCTCATTCCTTTCAACCCTATTTCCCTTTAACAAGTCCTCTACAACCCTTTTATGATGCATGGATGCTTTGTCCTAATAAAAGGGAGCCCTTGAACTTCTACAGTCTTGTCCATGACTCACATTTCTCAAAAATCAAAAAAATATCAAAATCAAGATGTCAAAACATAATCCAAGGTCACAAAATCAAACCAAAAAGATAGACTGATCCCTCGAAGGACAGCTGTACTATCATTGCTATAGCTAATAGACTGATCCCTCGAAGGACAGCTATTCAAACATTATAAAGCAAAAATATAGACCACTCCCTCGAAGGATGGCTATGACTAAATCTTGCTACAAACAGCAACCTTTCTTAGAAGCTTCCCACATCGATCAGCTTCGCAACATGACCCACAACATTAAAAGACATCTCTATGTAGGCTTCCCGCATCGATCAGCCTGCCCAAAAAAAAAAAAAAAAATGAGTCATGGACTTGGCTTGTAGTTGTCTCAGGGTCTCCTATAAAAAGGGGCAAGGTTATTCCTACTCTTAAACTGGGTTACCCTATCCTCCTCCTATCACCTGCTCAAGGGACTTCGAGCTCACTTTAATGTCAAAGTGATTCGATTACCGTTCTAACACCATACTGGTCAACGACGTAATGCATGAACGGGGCTTTGGTTCTACTAACCCCCTATATATGCTTCCTTTCTGGTCCTTGTCAATGAAAGAGCAATTTGCCTTTCATCTTTTCTCTACACTTTGGTCACATTTAACCACATCAATTATCGACTCATCCTTAAACCAAACCAACTTCAACATTTTTCAAACCAACCTCGACATTTTCAACATGACATCGGGCATCGCCTTGTCTTTTTCACATAGTTTCTATGGACACCAATACACATGGAAACTACCGACCAGACCCAATTTATGTTAAGCATAAACCAATACTTGCTGAAGCATAAATAAACCTTCCTTTATTTTTAGCATGCATCCATCACGACTATGGAAACTTGCTAGAAAGCCTCTTGACCCATGTGACATCTATAGCATCATCTTACCCTCATCATTTTGACACTTGACCGCATCCAATCATTGATCAAACAGACCTTTTACCCGAACTACATTGGTCTGAGGTCCTATGACCAGGGCTATGTAGGCAGCACTCAGATACCACATCTTCTGAGGTTAGCTCGACCACCCCCGTTTGTTCGTCTCTTTGATGGACAAGCCTTCTCTTTTGCGCCTTTGACCAAGACCAATCATTTTCTTTGACCATTCCTCCCTTTTAGGGAGAACTACATTGGCCTGAGGCCCTTCACACAAGGGCTATGTAGGCAGCACTCATATCACAGGACGTTTCCTGAGGTTAGCTCGGCCACGTCCTTTCGTCCATCCATCCTCTTGACCAATGACCATTGGAGATCATGCCTATCTTCTTCGACCTCGACCACTTCCAAGACAGCGTTTGCCTTGGTTGTTTTTTGCCTTTATGCTACCTCACGACTGGTTAGCAGAATTGTCTACAGTCTATTTTTGACCCTTCGCAAGTACAGGATCGTGAGCTAGTTGATCCCTACTACTTGTGGCTTTTTCGTGTCTCTGGGAGCACTTCCTGAGCCTGGGATACCTGGAACATGATGACCATTTGGAGCTTCAGCTTAGATTGAGTGACCCGATCAGCAGACGACTAAATGGTGGGGCCCGGTTACTTCAATTTTGGCACTCCTTGACCCTCGACATGCGACAATTTGACCCGACCCTCTCGTGAAGTGGACTACGTGCAATCACGACTACTGCAGTGTTTTCACTCACTCTCTTCTATCCCTTTCTCTGTCAAATCGACACTCGATCTTCGGTTCCCTTCTCTCGACTATCGCTTTGAGGGGGGAACACCTCATCCTTTTCCTGGGGCAACCAACTCCTGTTTTTGTCTTGTAGTTCGTCAAGAACAACCAACAAGACAAAAAGGGGCAAATGTAGACACCGCAAACGTGTCTACACCTTGGTTCTCCCCCTTGTTCACCTCAAACCCCTATCCTAACCCTTGGCCTTAGTCCCCTCCATTCATTTGATTAAAATAACTTAAATATTTTAATTAAAGTGGCCCCCTTTCCACCTCACCCTTGCCACCTTGGATCCTCCCTTGAATCCCTACACCTTCCCCCTAGCATTTATTATGCCAAATCTCCTCATTATCTTCCCCCCACGCCCATTTAAGCATCCTCGTGACCGTTCTTCCCACAACCCCTCGCCCGGTGGCGTGCAAGAATGCGCAGAGGCTATTTTTAGCCTCTATCCCCATTCTACCACCGCCGACGTTGGCGACACTTCAGCCGACGTCGGCAAAACTGCTGGCATCGGCAGCCTTCATTACCCCTTTCTGCATCCGTTGCAGCCCCTGGACCCTTGAGCTCACAAACAGAATCCTCTTGGCGCTTTGGCATTCAACTCTCTTCTCTTTGGACCTCGTGCAACAGCAGCAACAGGTGCAAAGACTCTGGATCAAGGATTTCTTCTTGCAACAAGTCTTTCGTGGCTCCAACAATAGCTCCTCCGTTCTTCAGTCAGCAGGCCAAAAGGTAAGCAATTTCATTGTTTTATTTCATTCTTTCATCTAGCCTTAGTTATCTATCCTATCTACTGTCTTCTACCTACTGTGTCCCTCCCCTGAGAGGCTGAAAAGCCTTCTCAAAACCTATCCCCTGTCCATCTTCCTCTTTCCTGTCCCCCTTTTAATCTAATCCCAGACAACTTCCTCATCCCCCTGCCAACAAAGACCCTACACAGGGCACCCAACCAGACCCAGACCATTCTCCAAACCATTCAAGCACGTCCATAAACTCTGTCTCAGACCCGTCCACAGTCCAGAAACCAAACCAGACCTGACTACAGGCCACAACCCCGACCGATGCCGGTCACTTCCCCAACCGACGTCAGCAAGATAACTGACGTCGGCAGATCAGCTAACCGACGCCGGCTACATTTCCAACCTCGGCGACTGTCATCAGCCCAACAGCTCCTTTCAGGTAATCATTTGTTCTTTTCTTTCCTTTCTAATTTGCTTATCACTTCTGTATTCTGGCATTCTGTATTTCCTTGGTCTTTTATCTGTCTGTTATCAGTGGGTTGACCTCTCTTGAGGAAGTTTTCATACTTCTGGGAACAAGCTTTTGCTTGGTAACCCACCGCCTATCCATCTAACATTTTCTTGTCCAAGTTCTTTTTCTTTGCAGGTGTCATTCCTCCATAGCCAAAGAGGGGTGCTCACAAGCGTCTGGATTACGTGCGCGATCTTTATCCAGGTACTTCACATGCCTTGTCCATTTATCTCTTTAGTTTCTTCTCTCTCTTTATAATCTGAAAAAGTGAATTAGCGATAGAAACAGAATGTTTAAGTGATAAGTCAAGTTTGAAGGGTCTTTATAATTTTAATGTCTTCCATATTGAAGATAGGGGTTACATGGATGGCATTTACTCTGCCTAGAATTATGGTAATGTATCTATAACTTTTATTCTAAGATTGATAAGTGGAACAATTCTATGGATATGTCTAAAATTTTTGCTAGATCTTATGGTCAGTTTAAAGCTAAGAGGAAGAGTAAATTTTCTAGAGAGGCTCAAAAGAAACTTATTCAAGTAGAGAGTGATCTTTAAAATGATCCTTTGAACCCTTCTATACTATTATACCTTTTGTCCCTTAAATATTTCATTAGACAACACTATATTTATATAGCTATGGGTACTTAGATTCATTGCAAATTGAATTGGATACATCTAGGAGACAAAGGCATTAAGTTATTTTTTCATATTCTTGAAATCCAAACTTAAAAATTAAAAAAATCCCTACAATCAGTTTTGGGGGAGTGGTCTTAGAAGACCCTAATTTGGTTAAAAATGCTTTCTTTGAATTTTTTCTTCCCTCTTTTAATCTGATGGCTCAAATGACCAGATTGTTAGGAGTAGAGAGTTGTGTGCCAAAATTATTCCTAGGAAACTCTCCCCTATTCAAGATTCCTTATCATATAGTGTCATTTCTATTAATGAAGTTATAAACAGTGTTAAATCTTTAAAAGATGGCAAGGCCCTTGGTATTGATGGATTTTTAGTAGAAATCTATAAATCCAATAAAGATTGGTTTGTGTTTGAGTGTTTGAATGGATATTTGAAATCCATTGAGGTTGGGTCTCTTGGGTTGAAGATTAATAGAGGTGTCATCAAGCTCATTGCCAAGGAAGGATGCCAGGCTCTTCTTAAAAATTGGAGACAATTACCCTTCTTAATATCTCTAATAAAATATTAGCAAAAATTCTAACTAACAAAATCTCTTCATTACTTCCCTCTATTATATCAGAGACTTAGATTAAGTTTGTGGTAGGTAGATATATTTTGGATAATATTATCTCTAGTTGGGAAAGGATGTATTGGGATTAGGAATATAAAAAAAATGTTGGAATGACTCTCTTGGACTTTGAAAAATCATATGATAGAATTGAGTGACCATATATTGAGACTATTTTTATGGGCCTTTGGTTTTCAAAACTACTTATGTAGAATGATTAATGTTCCTTTTAAATAAGTCTTTATAGTTGTGGAGGTTAATGGATAAATTAATGAGGTACTAAACTTGAAGAGGTCTATTATATAGGGATGACCTCTTACTCCTTCCCTTTTTGTCATTATTGTTGATGCCCTTCATTATCTACCTTGTTGTGGTGAGATTATCCCTCTAGTTATGGGTATCACTCTCCCCAACAACTATGCCCATATTTATGTTCTCTTTGTTGATGACACCTCTCCCTTTGTCAATCTTTCCCATGACAACTATCTCCTATTATAATTAAGGTTCAACATTTATTTCCAAGCCTCAAGTTCTAAGGTAGCCATGCACAAGTCTTTTCTGATAGGGTGGTCTGATGAACTTCCTGATGGTATTTATGAGTTTGTATGGGAATGGAAAGGTCCTAATTATATTGTTAGATATTTGGGTATGCCCTTTACTCTCATCCATTCCTTTAAGTAAATGTGGGGATGGTTGTATGTCAAAATTAATAAGATTGGTAAATGGCAAAGCCATGTTTTATCTCTCCCAAAAAGAATCCAGGTTTTCCAAAAGGTCCTATCCTCTTATAGTATATATTATGCCTCTTTTTGGATGTTTAATAAGTACCAAATCAATTTATTAAACAAAAATTTAAGAGACTTTATATGGTATGATGGTAAAGGTAACAATAAAAGGCATGTAGTTTCTTGGAGGTTTTTTTGTATGCCTAAATGCATTAGTGGGCTTGGTATAAAAGACCTCGGAATTTAATGCATCACTCTAGCTAAAAAGTGGATCATTCAATCATTTTATAGTAATGAACCTTGTAAATATTGGGAGTTGGTCAAGCATTTGGTCACTACAAATCATGTTTTGAGATGGTTTGGGGATACATATCCATATAGTGGAACCTCTCCCTCAATGGTTGGCCCCTTGCTCTCACTAGGGGTTTCTCTTCCTTGCAATAGTTATAAAAAGGTCCACAGAGTTTCAAGGATCTATTCTCATTTGAGGGATGGGCCTATTGGGATATTATCATGTTCAGATATCATATTCCCTTATCTCAAAAAAGGACTTTCTCTATGCTTTCCAAGGCTCTGAAGGGTAATAATACCATTTCTATTTTAGATAATGAAGATGAATTCTGAGAAAGTATCAAGTCAGTTAATGGACCTCCTTTGCATGATTTTTCCACTAAAAGGATATACAATAAGATTTATTTTCCCAATCCCCCTAACTTACACTTAACCGTATTGGTAGGTTTTTGACCCTCTTCAAATCTGGTCCTTTAGATTTAATGTGTTGTGAGATTATTGTTTAGAACCTAATAAATATTATTTTCATTTGTTTCCTATTTACACTAAGCTTATTGTTAGTGAGGTCATTTATAATCACTTTGAAATCTTACCTTTTTGTTTGGTTTGTGGTGAAGTTTAATCTTTAGAACATATATTTTTTACTTATCCCTTTCCTATTAATGTTTGGAAAAATTATTTACATTGTTGGTCTATTGTTTTTGGATGTGATCTTACTTGGTTGAATATTGCTTTTTGTTATGTTTTTCATAAGAAAACAAATCATCCTTTCTTCCATAAGTTCTAGATTTTTTTTTCAATTGAAATTATATGGTTTATTTGGAGACAAAGGAATGAAGAGGTGTTTCAATTCAAAGCTAGATCACTTACTGACTTCTCAATTGAATTCATCAATATAATTATTTCTATGTAGATTATTCTTAGGTTTTAGATAACATAGGAGGTGTTAGATAAATTTCTTAGTATGGTAATGTTGAAAGTCACTTAATACTATCTTAGAGATTATAGTGGATTTCCAAAATTATCCCCCCATTCAGATTGGAATATCTCCCATAACATAACTTCTAAATTCAAGATTTTAGAGTATGATTGGTCCTACATCAAAGACTCATATTTTGAATAGGCTAAGGATACCATTCATAGATGGATTGAATCTTATGATTATGATAAAAATTTAGTGCATACTTGGTTGAATGCATCTCATAACATGAGTATTGATAGTGTCAATCTCATTATAGAATCTTATGTGGCTGGTGATGACCTTGACTCCTCCAGTATTAGTCTCATGAGTTTAGACCTTGAACATAATGTTATAGGTGATGAAACTAGTTTGTATCTTACATATTCTTATCATTTTAATTAGGAATAACAAATGGAAACTTGGAAGATCATTCATAAAGAAATTAATAAGTTTTTTAACAAACTTGAGAAACTGGTTGAAGTTGGTGTCCAAAAGGAAGTTGATGATGTCCTCTAGTTTACGAAAGAAAATAGATTTACTCATTTTCTTAATAAAGTCTCTTAATACTTCCACCCAGAATTGGGCTCTCATTCTACTGCTCAATTGGGACCTATTGACATTATATAGAAGGGACCTAGTTATTTGGTTAAAAATGGTTTTGATGGTTCTTATAAGAGTGTTACTTCTAGAAGGGCACTGAATTCTCCTATATATTTGACTCCTACTTATGGATTTTTTAGGGGAACTTTATGGACCATGACTCCTATGTTTTTATCTCTTGTTGTTATTTCCTTTCTTTTGTTGCCTCCTACATGAGCTATTTTTTATATTGATGTATCGTTAATATTTTGAACTTGGTTATCCATTATGACATTTGACTGCCCCTATGGTAGTAGATTGTTTTGTGCACCCTCAGATGTATTGAATTTTTTAATGATACCCTAATATATAAATAAAACCATGTTATCTACACTTATTCAATGTGAAGTGTACCCAAATTATAGTGGGGGCATGTTTTGAAACCATGTCATCCACATTGGCACTTACACTAGTTATCATATTTAGATTATAGTGGGGAATGTTTTGGAAACATGTTCTCCATACTTACACCAGTTCTCAATTTCAAATTGCAATGGGGGCATGTTTTATAAACTTGTTCTCCACACTTACACAGTTTCAAATTGGCCAAATTGCATAATTATATGATTCATATACACATTTTTGGTATAATTTTATACATTGGTACCATTATTATACACAATTTTAGCATGAGACAAATCTAAAGTGCATATACTATGCAATGTGCACCTAATATTGTAAAATCAAATTAGTTTCAAATTTCAAACACTTTTAGGGACTATCATCACCCACCATGTTGGACTTTTATAGACTATATTAAATTAATCTAATATAATAGTTGGTTTGATTTTGGCATGGTTGAGGTGATTAAATCACTTAATCTTGCCAATCTTATAGGTCTAACTTGATTGCATCATCCAAACTCACAAGTTTTATAGTGTGAGTTAAATTGGTTAAGTATGATTGGGTTATATGGTTGAGCTAATCTCTATTGTCAGGTGGCAACTCACTTTTTATCCAAATTTGGGTGCATGTGTCCTAAAATATCTCTCTATATATATGTACTTTCCATATTTTATATTTATCCTAATCTCAATTTCAGTTATTCATAATGATATATCTTTCAAATAAATATTCCAAAAGGTAAGATAGTTGTATCAATACACAAGAGAACTCCTAAACCTTGCTCTCTTTCAATTTCAATGATTTCAATTTTAGATTATATGAACTAATTATATATTTTAATGTGTTCTTTTTTTTAGGTTATTCACCATCAAATCACTCAATTTGGACTCAAGCAAAGTCAAGGTGTGTTATACACACCCAAGTACAAATTTCATTTCCTTTAAACTAGAAATCTCATTACTAGATTGGGGGGAGGGTGAAAATTTAGATACTACTTCTGAATTATATAGTACTTCAATCTTATACACTTGGTAAATACATATCATAGATGTACTTTCAACTTCTAGACCTTTCCCACTATCAAAAATTACACATACACTCTCTTCGTGCCTAATTTATTATCTCTTACTCTGACTAATGTTATTATGATGATTCAAACCTTCTATCTTACCCAAAATTTTATAAACCTACTTATCTTCTATTTTTACAAGATTTGGATGTACACCTATTTTCCAACTTCCCAAACACTTACTTCCTAGTTAGATGCCTATCTCAACATAAGTGTCATATCCCAATGCAAGTTTATAATACCCTAAAGTCATCCAATTTATAAATTAAATGCATTCATATAGTCAGCCTAAGTGGTTTTATGTGAGATATTGTCTAAAGGGGTTGGTTTAAGTACAAGATCAATCCTCATTCACTCCTCACCTAGTAACTTATTACCTAGCACAGATCAAAGAACACTCAATCAAGCACTCAAGTGAGAAAATCTTCCTTATTCTCTCTTATTTCCATATCAATCATAGGGACAACATATATATATATATATATATAGGTTTGAATTAATGAAATATTACTCCATGAGCCACATTTTCAAAGTTACAAGCTATGTTACTCTATGTACTTTATTAACATGGATTGCATTATTTACACATAATCTAACACGTAGGGCAAAACTACATAAATCAGAGGCCCTCTTCAAAGTATTGTCTATATAGGTAGTGTTCATCTATAGATGGTTCTTTGGGATATCTGAACACGTGTAACCACTAACCAATTTTCCCACAACCACTATGAAGATGAAGAACTAGGATTTTTTCATTTGTTTTAGTGAAGGTGACACAGTGTTGGACCCCAAATTTTGTAATAATATATTCTAAATATTTAGGATCCATAGTACAGAGATGTAAGGGCATGATAAAAACATGAAGGACCTTCGAGCAAGAGAGAATAGTATAGGAAAGACATGGAATAAGATCATGAAATACCTTGGAATGGAAGATCGAGTTACAAAATTTAATGAAATGAACAAAGGAACATAAGATGTAGGACTCAGAAAAGTGCTTGACTAGGATAAAGGGATAGAAAGTGGAAGCATTTAAAAATTAGTTCATGGAAGCATTAGATATTACTCAAGCATGAATATAGCACTGGTATGTGAGAGAAGAGGAGCATGAAATCAAATATCTAGCATAGAGAGAGTATTAGGGGATGTTAGGCCTGAATCAAAAGGTACTTAATTGTAATAGTTTTCCATGACTTATTTTTCTTAAATAGTCATTGACTTGTCATCTATAATATATTAATGGTATAACCTGAGAAGGGGTTAACTTGTGTATAAATAACCATTAGCTTTGATTAGAAAGTGTTGTTGGATGTAGATATGTTTTTGTTGTCAAGATAGAGATTTGGAGATATTGTGTACTGAATGAAGTACCTTTGTAAACTTATCAAATGAGATAAATTGAAATAATTATTTTTGTATGAATCTTGATGTGTTAAATATTTTTGGGTTAATTTTTCTTTTATGATACAATTTAATATATAAGTACATGCACTATGTGAATGCATTAAATAGATAACTCTATAATGATGTTTGTAGTAAAAAAAATAAATGTGTTAATTAATGCACCAAAGTAACAATTGTTTATCCACCATCATGTGGCAGAATTGATGGGAACCAATCTAGGTTGCATGCCTTGAGTGAGAGTGCAAGATCACTCATGTGATATGTTAGCATGCTATCACATTGGATTCTTCCTTCCTCTTGGTGTACAACTATTACTTAGTGGTGCAAAATTAAGGATAAAAAGAAACCTAACATTTTGGTTCCATTTTTGGGACCCATTATATTTATTAACATGATGGTAAAAATATACTCAAGTGGTTATCTTTGAAAAATTTTGAGTGCTAGGTTTGTACCATATAAAAAAACTTTCTACTTTAGTATCTTGATCTAGGAATTAATATGTGTGCATGGGTAGAGCAACACTTATATGATTCTCTATATGAAACATTCTTTGTATAATTACCCATTCACTTGCATGTTTAGCTTTCATCATATGTTCAATACCATTCAAGAAATTATAGATGGAAGGATCCTTGGTCAATAGAGAATCAGACATCCTTAGTTAATTTGAAATCTACTTGGACACATGTGGTGGACATGTGATGGAAGGGAATGCTCAATAACTACATCTTGGAATACATTGTCTCTACATACTCTTATCCAAAGGAAGCATAACTCAAATTTATAAGGGAATTATATAAGAAGTATCTCAATAAATTAACTTTAGAAATTAAGAAACTTAAAGTTGATTCTATACTTGAGAACTCCCCCATGGATGGCTAAGCTCTCCTGCACATTAACGGCATGACTAGTGAGGAAATGAAGTGGTATGCATTGGTATGGGATTAGTATCTCATCTTGAAAATTAATCAGTGAGAACTATGAAAGTGTAACTATGATGAGTCTAGGCATAAGGCTAAGAGAGGTAATGATCCTATAATAAAATAGGAGAATATTATAAGTGTCACGATAATTCATAGGGGGTAGAAAGGCATGGTGACTAATCCATAACCATGTGCCATTCATTGGCAAAAGTATGCATAGAATAAGTAAGACAAATAATTTTATTTGCTCTCTTCTATTTATAAACTAATAGATTCAAGTTTAATCAACCCACTAACTCTCTTTAACTATCATGAATGAAAAATCAATATAAAAATCATTCTAAGGATTAAGGGTTTGTATAGGATAACCATGGGTGATGAAACTAAACCTAGCAGAGATAATTAAATGGTATAACTATAGTGATGAAGCCTATGGGCTATTATGTCTTTTTGTAGAACCTAATATCTTATTTCACTTAGATCGTACCAAATCACCTCATGATGTATGAACCATTCTAGGTAAACTATTTGGGGAGTAAGATGTGATGAGAGGTCATGATTTTGAGAATGAACTCATTATCCTAAGTCCTTGAAACTTTAACACCCTTCAATATTTCTTCACTAATTCAATTCCTTGAGATTATAGTTGAAAAATGTGGGATAAAAAAGGATGACCAACTTTTTCTTTCTATACTCTCTAAATTAGGTCATGACTATTCAGTCTTTGTCTCTACTTTCCATGCCACTTGTTGGTTGAATATTTTGTCTATCAGCGTACTAGTAAACAAAATAGGTCTGATCAGCCAAAGTAGGAAGATTAGTCATCCAAATGTGTAAGTTTATCACATCAGAAGGAGATTGCTCTCTCCTCTCATCAAGGGGAGGTTCCTTGTGGATATGATTTATATATGTATAAACAAAAAATAATACTCAAGGATAGGACAAGCCATCCATCTCTCTTTCTTCAAAGATGATATGTATAAAACAAAGGAAAAACTCAAGGGAAATGATAGACAACACTCCTCTTTTTTCAAAAGAACTATTCAGCTAGCCACAAGAATACTCCTGGAAATAAAAGTAGAATGTAACTGAGGGTATGGTAACCAACAAATCGAGACACAGCACAAAGTCTCTACCTGAAATGCTCAAGAGTAATATACGAAGGACAATGAGAGCACAAAGTCTTCTCAAAGTCCTTTACATAGAAATGAAAAGAAAACACACTGAAGGCAGCTATGGGTGCACAAAGTCTCTCCACAGTTGATTCTTTAGGACACCTTCCTGACTAATTTTACTAATCCTGCTTGTTAAATTAATGGAACAAAAAATATATCAAGGAAAAAGACATAAGAACAATTTCCTCAACAACAAAGATATCACAGTACAAAGTCTAAAAAATTTCCTTGCTTTCTTATTCCAGTAACAAAATATGATCAATAGACTGAGCACAAAGTCTCAATGATGCCTATCAATTTGGGCAGAGTTTCGTTCAGATTGTCAAAAAAAGAGATCCATTTACAAAGAAAGAAAGTCCCTTATATAGCCACTTCAAGAAGGACTCGAGAATAATAATACATCATGATGCATTGGGAACTATTAGGAAGATAGGCTAGAACTTTGGGGCATTTTGCCCATTGATCTTCTCAATGCAGATGTAATTGAAAGATTGCAACTTTCAATGTCCACCTGGCAGTCTGATCTTGTCTTCATCGTTCCTCCTTTTTTGGTTAATTGAATCGAGTCCTAGATTCATTCATTGTTTTGTCTTTCCTTGCTTTCTACTAGTTTTGATCTTGAATTTTGGGAATGCATTCGGGTTTGTAAATCCAAAGGATCAATGGCTATTTCATGGGCTTTAAAATTGATGTTTACATACCCATCAATGTACTCTCAATGACTAGTTCACTGTCTTGAATTTGACGTCTTCAAGCGCGTCACCCCTTGGTTCTCTTTTAGATTTTGGCTTTGCCCTTTTGGGTCTTAATAAATGATCCTTGAATGGGTTAGAAAGATCCCTTTACTTTGGCCGTCGAGATTCCCCCACAAGGGCACCTGCCCTTTAGGGTCCTTCGGCAGCCCTTTGCCTTGGCAGTTCCCGTGGACAAATGCCCGAGCTTTCTATTTGAGTCTCCCACAAACTATCCCTTGGGAAAATTCTTGAGTGTTTTCTCTCGCAGGTAATTTCTGTAGACATTTGTTCTGTAGAAAATTCCCACAGAAAATTTGCCCAGGGAAAATTCCTGTGGACAAAAGTCCGTAGAAATTTGTTCTGCGAAGTCTTTGACTGGTCTTCAGATTTCTTACACCCACAACCACTTAGAATTCTTTCAAACTTTTTGTTCAAAGGAATTCCTTTGAACAAAAGTCTGAAGGAATTGTTCCTTAGCCAATTTTAAATGCTTTAAATGAATCTGAAAGAATTACCTTTTAGCTTCCTTGAAAAATGACCCTTCTAAAGGGTGCTTTTATTGATTAAGTGTCCTCTGCAAGGGCATTTGTCCTTTAAGAAGTCTCTTTCTACATTGAACCGCTCCTTTTAACTTTGGGATGAACCATTTTAATGAGCCAAGACGTTGAACCAATCGGTTGAACCAAAAATGGAATAAAGCGTTGAACCGCTTAGTTGAACTGAGCCATTTGAACTGTTCCTTTGGTTGAACCTGCCATTGAACCTTGAACCCATTAAACCTTTGAACCAAAGTGGTTCAATGGTTTAACAGTTTAATGGTTCAAGCTACCTTGATTTGGCCAAGTGTCTTGAAGCTGATGAACCAATTGAAGTGGTTGAACTGAAGCTCTGAACCAATCCCAAAAAATGACTAAGTGTTTGAAAACCAATTCTTTTGACTGAAACCGCCTACAGAAGCCTTTGAACCAATAGTTGAACCTACCTGTAGAGTCTGTAGAAACAAATTTTGTATAAATCAACATGTAAAACCCATTGAACTTGACTTGCAGAGTCCGTAGATTTTTTGAGAAGCTTGGAAATTGAGGAATTTGAATGTCTAGGACAAATTTTGGAAATGGAAGAGACAATTTTTTGGTTTGTAAGACCAAAATAGTTCAAATGTTGTCCCAAAAAATGACTGCTACTTCTGGGGGACAACACCACTAAAAGTGCTTTGGGAAATGCAAGGAAAATTCCCTCTTTAGATGATTTAATTTTTGAATTAATTAGGTAGCAAGAAAAATTTATCCATATGGGCATATTTAATTCCATAAAACCTCAATCCCTTATTATTGGGAATGGGAAAAAGTAAAGACTTCAAACAAAGAGAATAATAATAATAATAATAAGGATCAATAGAAGAAGAAAGAATCAACCTCTACTAAACCCAACACTGAAGCCTCCTCTTCCAATGGAAAACCTAAAAAAGATAAGGTTAAGTTTTCCCATTGTAAGAAAAATAGGCATGAAGAAGCAAATAGATCACCTAAATCATCTCCTAGAGAAGAACAACATAAGTGTTCTTAAGTCCATAAAGCATAATTCATCTACCCAAGATTCTACTAAGGCAAAAGGCAAGGGAAAAGAGAAATAAAAGGGAAAGTATCTTGTAGAAGTTTCAACTTCAACATCTTCATGGGTCATTAACTCAGGTGCTTTTCATCACATGGGCTCTTCACTAGTTAATTTTTATTCTTTAGAGCCTTGTAGCACGTCTTTTATGAGTTTCAATGATGACATTTTTATACCCATTATAAGGAGAGGGTATGTTGAAATGTAAGGAGGAAAATTCAATAATATTCTTAGTGTCCCATCTCTTTCATCCAATCTCCTATCAGTATATCAAATCACTCATATCAGCAAAGGCATGAAGGTTGAGTTTTTACCAAATTTAGCTATCATCAGGGAGTTGTATAATGATTCTACAATGGCATTGGGTAGGATAGATCACCAAGACAAGTTATACAAATTATCGCATTTTACACTCGATGTTTCTCTGATAGCATTGCTAACTCATTCATATAGAGTTATAAAATTATGGCATGAGTAGTTTGGCCACCTTAACTACCACTACCTTGAATAACTTATCAAAAATGACATGTTCATAGGCTTTCCTCAATTCCAATTCTCTAAGGGACTTTGTGAGGGTTACTCGCTTGTAAAGCATCCCAAAGGAAAATTTGACAAAGGCAAATCTTGGAGGGCTTCACAAGTATTAGACTTAGTACACAGTGATGTATCTAGGCCTTTTCCAAATCTATCTTTTATAAGGGCTAAGTACATTCTCACTTTTATTTATGATTTATTGAGATATTCATGGGTATACTTTCTTAAGCAAAAGTTTTAAGTTTTTGAATATTTCCAAGACTTCAAGGCACTTATTGAGAAACAATTTGAGAAATCCATCAAGGTTCTTCAAAAGGACAATAGAGGTGAATATGTTAGCAACATATTTGAGCAATTTCACACCACATAGAGGATTGATTTGTAGTAGATAGTTAATTTTAGTCCTTCAAAAAATAGAGTTATAGAATGTAAGAACAGGCCATTGAAAGAGATGTCTAGTTGTATGATTCCCTTTAATTCCTTAGCACCCCGGTATTAGGCCAAAGCCATTAGTTTTGATTTTTATAATTAGAATAGGGTTCCTCACAAAGTTTTGAAAGGAATAACACCTTTTAAAGCTTGGAATTGAAGGAAACTTGATGTTGAACACATTAGGGTTTTTAGATCTCCAGCTATGGCATGTATATCAAAGAATATAAATAAAGCTATGGAACCTCAAACCAAGCCTTACATCTTTGTAGGTTATCTAGATGGTTTCAAGAGGTACTGCCTTATACATCCAACCACACATGAGTTGTTCATATAGATAAGTCTTCACTTTAAAGAGAGTCCTAAAGACTCAACACTTGAAACTTCTTATCTTTCATTTTATTCACTTAGACTTGTTGATTCTTCTTTTGACTTAAATTATCTAGAGTAGGTTCTTGAGATAGGGTATTCTTATTCTTAATCTAATTATGACATTGATGGAAGTGATCAAGAGTATTCTACATCTACCTTTAGTCATGTTTCAAAGGATAAGGAGTTATCACTTGACTCACCCACATCCAGGCCCCTTTGAGCTAAGAAGACACTATGGAGTATAGGCATTTAGGTAGGGGATCTAGTAGATGATAGACGTACTCAAATAGATTATCAAAGTGGTTCACATGCTTTTTTTTCTTGAGTTTTAGAACCATAGACATTCTAAGAGGATTCAATGAAACCTGAGTGGGATGGTGTTATGCAGGAAGTGTGAACTAGGAATTTGACTCAAGAGAGGTGTTAGTATCTTGTTAGTGACAAAATAAAATCAAATTGAAAAACTAACACACTAGCTAGCATACATCTCTAGGCCTAGTTACTAGGGAGAGCTTAGTGAGGGAAATCCATTTGAGAACATAACTAAAAATGGAAATAAATAATAAATATGAACATCAAAAAATAATTTATTACCAAATCCTTGATTGCTCCAAAAGGCTCTTTCTTTGGCTTGTTTGGCTTGTACTTCAAGAGATCTTCTTCAATGGAGTGTGGCTACCTTCATCTCCTCTTGGCACCTTTGGCTTTGGCTTGGCTTGGCTTTGCTCAATAATTTTTCATTATAAAACTAAGATGTAATGATTTTTGAATGTATATGGGCATTATAATTTTGGAATAAAAGAGCTTAAAATTCAATAGGTAAGGCCTCCTATTTATAGATTTTTGGAATGGTTTGAAGATCAACCATGACCATCCATCTCAAGATTGAGATGTGTGGTCATAAATAAATACAATTATGAAATTCATTATACAAATATTCCCATTAATATTTGGGATAAAGGGGTATTAAATAGGCATGGATGGTATTAATGAGGCATGGAGGATCTTAATGAAGCATAGGAGACCCATAATCCTAATATTTTATGCATTTATGGCTTATGGATACCACCCCATATGATGATATCACCTAATGATGTAGTTAATAGAAATCAATTTCCAATAAATATTTATTCAACAAGTTCCATGAAAAATTAACTTAAGGACCTAATTTAGTTTAATTAGCCTAAAACATGATTAGTCAACTTTGGTGCAAATTTTGGCTCTTGGTGCACAAATTAATCAAATTGGTCAAAATGTCTTGTTATTGGCTCAAAATATAACTAGATAGGAACTGGGAGACAATGTTAGATGTGTTGGAACCATATTCCCATTTAGGATGTTACCAACACCAAATAACAAAGGCACATGTCTCGTGAAAGAGATTTGACAGAAAAGAGCAATCTAGAGCACCTAGGTGCAAAATTGGCATTTTGACTTGAAATGATCTGATCAAAGTTAGTTGGACCATAAATTTCATTGCCCCATTTAGTGATACTTTGGCCAGAATCATCACTTGAATATATTAATGCATTTTAGTGTTTTTAGGCTAAATTGTGCACTTTAGGTGGAAATTGGTCAAAAGACTGGTTAGAGGTCATTGGTGGCCAGATTTAGGTGTTTATAGTTTGCCCCTATTTAGGAAGGTGTTGCAAGCTATAAGCACAGTAACATCTTCTAAAAGAATGAAAAGGTCATAAATGCCTACAACTATAATGATGATAAACTAATTGTATGATGCCCCTTTGAGGGAATGGTTGGCACAAGTAGGTTGAAAAACGATCCCTCGATAAGAAGAGAAATAAGGGGTCAAAAGAAAAGAAAGATAATGGGGTGAAAACATAATGATTTTTAAAAAGTAGTCAAAATCATTGAGAATGCAAGTGGGATGGTGTACAATGGTTTTCCCAAAGGTGGTTATAAGAATTTTACCCTGATAGTGGCAACATGATATGATAACACAATGTTTTGCCCAAAGGTGGTTATAATCATTGAGAAGATGGAAATACCCTAGTTAGGATAGAAAAACAAGATAATGTTTCCCTAGTTAGGTTAGACAAACAAGATAACAACATGCCCTTGTTTGGGTGGAAAAGTAAATTTGGTGAGAACATAATGATTTGCCCAAAGGTAGTTATAATCATTGAGAAATGTAGGTGGGATGGTGTATAATGATTTACCCATAGGTGGTTATAATCATTGGACCCTAATTATGAAAAACATGATAAACTTGGATGAGGATGATGATAAATTAACACAGAGGGTAATGATGAATTGGAACAACCTACTAGTAGGGAGATGCTCATCTAAACTAATAAAGGTTAAAATTATTTCATGGTTAATTATTATGTTTGGGATATGATTGGGATTGAATCAAGATGTTAGTGTCGAAGAATGTCAATGTTTCCATTGTTGAATAGACTTCTTGAAGCTGAGGTTTGTTGTAGCATATGTCAGTAGGCATCATGGTATAACATCATGAGGACTTGGCCAAAATACACATGAGGATTGTCTCCTATAATCTAATACTCAATAGAAAATAATACAGTAATGATAGAAACCAGATGACAATGTAAACATATGACTATGGATGGATTCAAGTATAAGTGTGGGCAAGGAATCACCCAATGAACACACATAAACCAAATCAAGAAAATAGTATTGAAAGAATATAAATAAGTAGACAAACAAATAAACAACATAATAGAAACCATATAAGCATTGCCCCTACAAAATAGGTGACAACAAATGAAGAAAATGGGGGAATAGAATAAAAGGAAGGGGGTGGTCAAGCTATCTCCATATGCACTAGGCAAGTGTATGTTGCCTACATAGCTCTATGGATGTAATATCTAATAAAAAACTTTATGCTAAATGTAGTTCTCCTAGGGAATAGGAAGAATGTGATAACTGATGAAAACAAATAGAATAGATGTGATAGAAGAATAGGAATGGTCTTAAAAAATGGAAAGTACGTGAGGTAAAGGCCAAAAAGGATGGGGAAACTAAGAAACTAGTGATTTTTCTTGCAACTTAGTAAGGGTTCTTAGAATCCTTAAGGCAAATAAGTTGTCAGTGTTTTTGGTTTTTTCTAACGATTTATGTTTTTGGAAATTTTGAAGTATCTCAACTCAATCAAGAATGATGAGACACTAAATGGTTCAATCTCACAGAATAGTGAGAGTGTTCAAACTTAGGTTTATTACAAAATGGTGAGAGCATTCAAACTTAGGTTGCTCATAAAATGGTGAGAGTGTTCAAACTTAGGTTGCTCATAAAATGATGAGAGTGTTCAAACTTAAGTTACTCATAAAATGGTGAGAGAGCAGTGGAAAGGGTGACTGAGCTAACCTCAACAAGTATCTAGTGCTACCTACATAGTCCCAGAGTAGGACCTCAAGTCACTATAGTTCTACCCTTAGAGCAGAGGAACCAGACTATCATAGCCATCAATTCAAAAAAAAAAGGCATAGTTGGTAAAAAGGCACAATATGGCATATGAAGTGGTAAGTTGGTATTTTAAGGTTCAATAAATAAATGTTTCCCCTAGTTTACTTATAGGCATTTATAATTAGGAAACAATGGCATAGATTAATGGTACTAATTTTCCCAAAGGTGGTTATAATTAGTATCAAGACTGGTAATAAGAAAATAACAACAAATGAAGGATGCAATTGCCAAAACTTCTATCATACTACTCCAAAATACAATCTCTATCTAAAGTACTCAAAACAACTGATGAAACTGATCAAATTCCTTGGTGCTGAAAAGGTGCAACCAATGGAGGAACCAAGGTCAAACATGCTAGGATTTAGAACATGTTTAGTTAATAAATCAGATGGTAAAGTAGATAAAGCTAAGAGGATGGATAAGATTGATATTTGTACAAAGAAGAATAGTGATAAAATGGCATAACTGAAATGGTCCTTATAGATAATACACCCTACTGCTCAAGCATAGTACTGCTTAAGGTGAATAATATTCATAAGCTCAAGAAGCTTATCTCCATCTAGTGTAGTGAGCTTGTATGCTCCTGATCCATAATCTACAGTAATGATGAAAGGCCCTATCTAGTTTGCTTTGAATTTACCTTTATGCTTCTTCTTAGCTATGGTATTCTTTTGGTTTTCTTTAAGAACAAGATCACCGAGTTCAAATGTTCTATACTTGACATGTTGATTATAGTGGCCTTTGAGTCTTTTCTGATATACCTAAAGATTATTGAGTGCAACTATGCATTTTTTATCAAGCAGATCTAGTTCTTGTAGGTGGGTTACTCGATAGTCAAGATCATCTAGGGCATGCTTGAAAGATATGTATAATGAAGGTAATTCAACCTCAAGGAGAAGGATGGCTTTAGTACCATAAACAAGTGAGTATGGATTGGCTCCTATGGGAGTATGATGATTGATATGATATGCCCAAAGGGCAGGGAATATCTATAGGTGCCATCACGACTGGCATCATTAACATTCTTTTTGAGAATATTGATAATGGTTTTGTTAGATGCTTCATCCTAGCCATTACCTTAAGGGTAATATGTTGTAGAAGAATGTTATGTGATGTTATATTTGGTACATAACTTGTCAACATCCTTATTCTTGAATGATCCTCCATTATCAAATATAATGTCAGAGGGGATACCATATCAAAAAATGATATGGCTGAAGATGAACTTGGAAATTTGCTTTTCAGTCACATAAGTGAGGGGTATAGATTCAACCCACTTAGTGAAATACTCAGTGGTGGTAAGGATATGTTTATGGTCATAATATGAAGTGGGGTTGATTTTCCCAATGAGGTCGATTCCCCATGTAGCAAATGGCCATGGTGTCAACATCAATTTTAGAGTTTATGTTCGGGAATGAATCAGATTGGCATGTCATTGAATTTGTCACACTTCTTTACATATGCAGCTATATTTGTGTCCATCATGGGCTAGTAATAACTAGTACATAGGAGAATTTTGGATAGGAATGACCCATTAGAATGAGCTCCACATACTCCTTGTGAACTTTTCTTAATGCTAGTGTAGACTCTATCAAAGTTAAATAAATAAATACAGTTCCATTAAAATTGTGGCAGTAAAGGGTGGATCCAAGTAGAGTATAATGAGGGTAATGATGAATAAAGGCTTTGGTTTGTTTTCAAGATAGGTTAGATGGTATAACTTGGTCATGAAGGTAGTTGTAAAGGTATGATTACTAAATAGAATTAGGACCAATAATATCACAAATCATTATAATGATTGAAGGTTCATGAGCTGGTGCAAACAAATTATCAATAAGGAACTGATATTATCTAGCTTTGTCTATTTGTTGAATCAGAGATTTGATATTAGCCATGACATCTATAGTTCTATTACTAGCCCTTGGTGTATGCTCAAATTGGATATTTGTAATTTGTTGCTTTAGGGTATTGACCATAGCCTTATATAGAACCATCTTATCATCTTTGGTTTATAAGTGGTATGTGACTTGATTGATTATTAACTAAGAATCACCATAAACTTGGAGATGAGATATGTTCTAGTGTATTACCTATCAAAATCTTGTGACAAGTGCTTCATACTCGACCATGTTTTTTGTACAAGGAAAATTGATTCTGAATTATTTAAGGATTAGATCACCCTATGGTGTAATAAATAAGAGGCCTACCCCCGATCCATGTGCAGTAAATGAACCATCAAAATATAGATTATAGTTCTTCTCTTAAAGAGGTGTGTCAATGATGTTCATTATGGATTCATCAAGAAATTGAAATGTGAGTGGCTTTGTGTCTACAAGAGGTGCTTCAGTAAGTTGATTTGAAAAGACTTGTCCCTTGATTGCCTTTTGATTGACATAATTTATGTCAAACTCACTAAGAAGCATGATCCATTTGGCCATTCTACCTTGTTAAGCTATTTTAGATAGTAGATACTTGAGTGGATCTACTTTTGAAATACCATGGTCTTATTGTTCAACTTGTAATGACGTAGCTTTTGAGCTATGAAGACCATAGCTAGATAGGTTTTTTCAATAGGTGCATAGTTATGTTCATATGTGACCAATGTATAGATTAAGTAGTAAACTACATGCTCTTTTCTATTGTTATCATGTTGAGATAAAAGTTCCCCCAAGGCATTGTCAATAGTTGATAGATACAACAAGAATACATTTCTTGGCATGAGAGGTAACAAAACAGGTGGATTAGTTAGATAGTCCTTGAGTTGTTGAAAAGATATTTAGAAATGATCATCCTAGTGAAATATAAATCCCTTATTTATAAGATGTGTAAATAGATGACACTAATCTGCTAACTAAGAGATGAAATGTTAGATTGACTAGATCTTACCCTATAAACTATGGAGTTGCTTCAAATTGGTTAGTGGTGGCATCTCAGTTATAGCATGGACTTTGGCTAGATCTACTTCAATTCCTCTGTGAGACATGATGAAGCCAAGTAATTTGCCTAAGGTTATGCCAAACACACATTTCTTTGGATTAAGTCTAACTTTGTATTCCTATAGTCTTTAAAATATCCTATGTAGCACTACCAGATGGTCGGCCCTAGTCTTGGATTTTTATAATATGTCATCAACATAGTATTCAATAATATCATGCATCATATCATGGAATATGATGGTCATAGCCCTTTAATATGTAGCTCCAACATTCTTAATACCAAAAAATATTACTTGATAATAAAATGTTCCCCATGGAGTGGTGAATGTTGTTTTATGTTGGTCTTCTGGTGCTATTTTGATTAGGTTGTATCCTGAAAAACCATCCATGAGTGAAAGAATTTCATAACCTGTTGCGGAGTCAATGATCATGTCAATATTAGGTAATTAAAAGTCATATTTAGGGAAATATTTGTTGATGTCTCAAAAATTAGTATAGATTTTGATTCCTTTAGGGTTTTTGCTAACAAGTATAGCATTAGATATCCATTTTGAGTAGTCAATGGATTGGATACATCCTGCTTCTAAGAGTTTTTTCAACTCTTTCTTTACTAAGATAGTAATGTAAGGATGCATCTTATGTAGCTTTTGTTTCACCAGTTTGGCATCAGGATTAACCAAAAGGTGGTGGAAAACCAAGGTGGGGTCTAAACTTAGCATGTCAGAATATGTTCATGCAAATATATCTATAAATTCTCTCAATAGAGTTGTAAAGACTTCATATTCCTCCTTAGTGAGGGATGCACCTAATTTTAGGTCTGATAGAGACCCAATGTTTACCCCTATTATATCTTTGACTAGAAGGTTCAAACCATCTTCTAGGATAGTAGGCAAAGACTTAAACTATTGGACTATATCAAAGTCTTCTGTTAGGACTTGCTCTTCAACTTCTCCTAGGCATGATGAATCTGAGTCCTCCAATGGGAGATTTGGCCATATGACAAAAATAGATGAAAATTATTGAATAATTTGACTAAAAAATTGTTATTATTTAAAATTGAACTCAAATCCATAGGCAAGTTCATCATTGGTGGGCTCCTAGTCTAAATTGAAAGAAGAATGAACACCCCCATCCAATGTTGCCTAAAACAAGTTTTCACCACTAAACTAACCTTTATCTTTACTTTTTCCCTAGTCAAAAAGTTCTTCAAAGAGGTTTTCACTTAGGGACCTCAATGTTTTATTTATTTATTTTTGGCTAAGGGTGTTCACCCGCTCTCCAAAATAGGCTTCAAGATCTAATGTAATTGAGAATCTTGATTTATGATCTCCTAATGGAACATTGTCTCTAAGGCCTAAAAAGTCACAGAATGCCTCATCATTCTAAAACTCATCAATCGACAATTTAGATTCTTATTGGTCTCAATATATCAATTGGGGATAGTATAATGGAAATGGGTTGTGATGAATGACTGGGGTAAGGGTACAAATGGTATTATTATCGAATAGGTTAGTCTCAGCTAGGTCATCAAAGGTGAGGCTATGATCAAAATCTACATCATTGTTAGCATCATCATCACTAGCCACCAATGATGGAACTTGAATAATATATGTGGGGTCACCCCCATGTGATTTAAATCTAATTCCATAAGGTCTTTTGTACGTATTCATGGAAATTAGCTCAATGGTTCTTTGTTGATTTGGTCTGAGGTTTCTTCCTTCATAATCTTGATGTTCCATGATCCTATTGGGAATAGGATACTTGGTGATCTTGTAATAATCATCCATTTTTTCGTTATATAACCATGATTCATCTCCTTCAAGGGGGTCTTGTTCTTGGCTAGATAGTGATATGAACATTATTGTTCTTGGATTATGAAGTTTATCTTTAGTTTTTTGTTGCTAATGCATGTGTGGGGTGACTTTAGGTCTTCCAAAGGTTTTGGGATCCTAAGAAATATTGGTAATATGAAAGGTATCATGGGTCACATACTCCCCTAGGCCATTAGCTGAAATGGTAAAATGATTGGAATATTCAAGAGGTGGCATGTGGGAAAGGGAATCCAAGGTATTAATATATATGCAATTATCCTCTAGAGAATCAATAAGTATGGCCTTTCTTTTATCCTACTTGGAAATTAGATTCATGCCATATTGGTAATTTTAGCTTTAAAACTCAGTGTCAAGATGTTTGCAGTGCTCATATTGGTGTAAATCTCCTAGAATATTTACTTCCATCCCTAAGTGAGATAACTTGATACATTGGTGAAGTGTTCATGGGACTACATGAATCTCATGTAACTAAGGTCTACCTAGGAGCATATTATATGATAACTCAAGATCAAGAACATGGAAAAGTTTATAATGGGTCAAAGGCCCAATGATAATTGGTAAGCTAATGGTGCCTTGTGATTCTCTCTCCTAATTTCATAGGCTTTGATAGTTATCATTTCTGGCTGGAGAGTTGTCATTGTGTACCCAAGAAGCTTGATGAGCTTTAAAGACACTATGTTGAGGCTTGATCAATTGTCTATAAGGACATGTTTCACTTTATGCCACTTTATATAAACTTATATGTATAATGGATTATTATGGAGTGGGCCAAGGGAAGACATATTGCTTTGGTTGAATGTGACTTGTTGGGTTGGAGCTAGGTGTCCAACCAAAGCTTGAAATTTATCATGGTTAATAGTGGATTGGGTTAAAAACTCATTCAAAATGTTCTTGTGGATTGTTGACATTTACAATAAATCTAAAATAGAGATTTGTGTTGGTGTCTTATATAATTGTTCCACAATATCAAACTTCTTATCTTGGTCAATGGTGAATGGTTTATTTTAAGGTTGAATAGATGGTTGGATAACAGGCAAAGTGGTAGATGGTTGTGGGCCTGGGATAGTAATATTTAACCTCTGAGTTGTGATTACATAATTGGGATTAGATGCTAGACCATGATTGCTAATAAATTTTAGGAATGGTATGGGATCAGATAGGACAAGTCTCAATTTCTAGTGCACTTGTATGTGGTCATGTGGCAAGGGTGAGTTATCGGTATAAGGTCCAAAAGTGGAAGTTCCAATTTTTTGGTTCACTTGTGTGTTGTCTCAGGTCAAAGAAGGATTATCCATGTAATTTATTTGAGTGGTATTGTTTATCAATTATCTATATTGATTATTTCTTGGTCTAGGATTAATGGAGATGATATTAACGCTACCCCCTATAATATGACCTAAAACCCTGTTGTAGTCATGTGCAACTGCATGGTAGGTTTGTTGGTTATTACCATTCTGACATTGGTTTTGTCATTTCTCTAAGATTGTGGGTTTTACTATTGATTCTATTGGTTTGGATTTTGATTTTGATACTATTGATTTTGTTGTTGCACCGATTGGTGTTATTGTTGTCATTGTTGATTGTTATGTTGTTGCTAGGTGTTATGTTGGGAAAAGGGGTTTTGATAAATCCCAAGAGTTTGATTAGAGGTGAAATCACCATTATCCAACATTATCTCCCCATTATCCAACATATTTTTAATTAAATGCTTGATTTTCACACATCTTCATAGATTATGCCCATTAACCTAATGATATTCATAGAATTCATTTTCATGGTACCAATCAGGATAAGGAATGCCTTACAGATATGCTTTGGTATAGGCCAACTAATCAGATTAGTAGTGTCAAGTTTATGAAATAAAAAGTTAATAGACTATCTCAAGTCACTAAAGACATGATGAGTACATGCAATTGTTCTCAAAGGAGGGGTTTACAATGGTAAAGGTTGTTGCATTTGTTGCATAGGTTTTGGTTTTTGTGCTTGTAACATTGGTTGCAAAGGTTTTTGGGTAGGAGTAAGCTAAAAATGTGGTATAGATGATGTTTTCACTATTTAGACATGATATGACTTAGTTACTCTGTTTCCCACAATATTCTTATTTTAGTTGAATTGCTTTGGTATATCTTGGTTATTGGCTTGTGTTGGTTGTGATGCTTGCACTTGGATTGGATGTTAGTTTTGGCCACTTCCCTGATTGATACCTTGATTATGATTAATTAAAGTAATCTTGATGATCCCTTTATTAATAATGGATCACTCAATCAACAAGCCTTTGTCGATGATCTCCTTGAAAGTATGTGCACATTGTAGTTCTGGATGCTAAGTGATCTCACTATGAAAATTTTTAGTAAACACAGTGGCTAATTGTTTATATAATAAACTATGGGTGAATCAACTTGTAAAGACTCTTTATTGTTGTAAATAACTTGTAAAACTCTAATCAACTTTTTGTTTTACTTGTGTCAATTTAACCAATGAAATCTCATGTTCAAGATTAAAAGAAATGTGTTTCACAAACTTATTGGAAAGATCATAAAAATATGTTACTAAATTATTGGGTAACTTTAAGAACCACTCCAAGGCTTGTCCAACTAAACTCCTTGGAAACAATAATAAAAGGTATATATCACTATATGCCACTGGTTAACATGCGATAAAGAACTCAGTTAAATGGTCCTTAGAGCCACCTTTCCCTTTAGATTTATAAAATTTTGGTGGTTCATACCCTAGAGGAAATGGTATCTACAAGTACTCCATGTTGAATGGATAAGAAAAAATGTCATCCAACTTAAACTTTTTATTCTATTTCCTAGCTTAAATGGTAGTAATTACATCCTTCATCTATTATAATTGTTGGGCTAGGAAACTAGAGGGAACATTGGTATGAGGGAGAATATTGGCCTGGGTAGATGGTTGCGAGGTCATAAGTGGGACACTTTAACTAGGGTATGATGTATATATCCATTGGGGTATGTTGGTTTGGTTGGGAAATGGACCAATAATATGCATACATGGATTAGGATGTACTTTAAATTGCATAATTAGTTGTGTGATATTCTATTTTGGGTTGGTTAGAAAGGTTTGACTTGGGGGATTTTGTGGTTGGGATAGAGGAATATAACTATACTATGCCTACTGTGGTTGAAAAGGGACATGTTGTCAACTAATCGAACCTTGTTATTGAGGGGAAACTTGTGAACCAAAACCCTATCTCTAAACTTGTGGCATCATTTAAACCAATTATTGCCTAGTAGGTGCTTGAGAAACATGGGAGCCTCCTTGTTGCATTAATCCTTGTTGGGAAGTGAATTAATGTTGAAGATCTGGCATTTGTCAATGACCAATAGTTATATGTTGTTGGCTAGTCATCATTTGGTTTTGGATTGGTACACTAGTCTGTGATTGAAGAGGTATATTTTCCACTACCTGATGAGGTTGAACATTAGTTTTCCCTTGTTGAGGTGGTGATATATTTAGCCTCTGTTACATTGGTACACTAGATTGTAACTAATATTATGGAATACTACTCATCGCTTGCTAAAGAGAAGTATGATTCATCACATTTTGTTGTTGAGTCATGACATTTGTTGTTGGTTGACTACCTAATCCTATTGGTTGCATGCTTGATGAAGCAATTGGTTGAGGTTGAGATGTAGAAACTTCTACTCCTTGATTTTGAGAACCATTTGTAGTGTTAACTAATGGCACATTTTGTTGGATAGCTACCAGTGTATGAACATTACTTTGGTGTGGATTGGATGTTGTTTGCACCTTATCCACTATATTTTAGCCATTGTGCTATGTGAAAGTAGAAGAGACTTCTTTGATCATTGGGATATGAAATAATTTGTCAACCAAAGTGTTATGTATGAATGGGTCTAAACTTTTATTGTCTAGATCAGTTAACTCTATAAAACTCCTATTGAAGGGACTAAGTCAACAAGAGGTTTGTTCACCATGGTCATTTGATTGAAATTATGTGCTAGATTTAGGTAGGTTTGATATGCCATTAGCATTTGGTTAAATTGGTATTCCATGATGTTTTTGTCTTTGTTAGGCATATTAGGGTCCTGATATGTTGTTTGGACTAGAGCCAAAGGATTGTTAGAGGAAGCTTGTTGACCATAAATTATGTTGTGGGGCATTCTTACTAGGCTTGGTAAATTCTCATGGGGGGAGTTTATCGAAAACTTGGCCCCTACCAATATGGCTTGAACCAAAATCTTGTCTTTACTCTCCAACAAATGACACTCAAACAAAAATGGATCATATGTGGAAGGTGTATTAGTAGAGCATGACTATTGAAGAACTGGTTTGTCAACTATGAGTATTGTAGCTAGGTATTGTGTGATTTGTTCTTGGTCTTATTTTGAATAAGGTGGTGTATTAACCAAATAGTTAGGTAATGGATCTTGGCTTTGTGCCCCTAATTTAGTATTATAAGAGGGATAAAGATCCATCTCATAAGAAATATTATCCATGTATGGGTCTTGCACCATTTCTTCCTGTATAACCACATTACTAATCCATGGATTGTACATGAGTCCAATACAAGTGTAGGAGTACATGTTGGGATCCGTAGTCAATGCTTTGTGACAAAGGGAGGTCTTCAAACTCTAAAAAGACATTGTCTAAATAAAGATGATGTTCCAAATTGGTCTAGATTCATCAAAAGAATCAAAAGGTTTATGAAAATATTTTTGATAACACAAGTTAACGTTAAGTTTTTAACATTACAAATCTTACACAAAAAAGATTAAGTAAATGAACCAAAAATCAAAATGCCAATTGCTAAGGTTGAAGTGTCAAATCAATCTAATCTAGGAAATTAAAATTTTCTAGGTATTTTGGCCAAATGTGGCATGAAAAGCTAGGCTCAAACAAGGAAAATGCTAGGACTCTTGGTCAAATGGTGTCAAAATCTAAACTTTGAAAATAGATGAAATTTTTAATCTAACAGATTTGAAACACTTCTAACAAAAACTAGGCATTTGATTCTTGGACATGGACTCAATAAAATAGGTATAAGGTATGAAATAAAAGGCACTTTATATATAGTTTTTTTTCTCACAAATAATGGTATAAAACTTGGTTCCTTTGACAAATAAGCTAGTCAAAAGTGAACTGTGTAACTACACTAGATAAAGGTTCACAAAGGTTCACATGGATTAGTTTGAAAATGTAGGAAAAAATTTGAACTCTATGCAAGAAGGCCTATGAAACAATATCTAAAATGTTTTGGACAACGTAATAGTGCCAAAATACTCAAAATATGTGACAAAATGCTTGTTTCAAAAAACTCTCTAAGGCAAAGATAGTTTCACACAAATTTGACAGCATAACACTACCTTTCTCGACTCAAAATGTTATAGTGCATGGACTCAAAGTGAAAGTTTTTAGCATAAAATGACTTAAGTCTATCAAGTGGTGATAATGATCATGAGTCTTAAATGGCCTTCAACCCAAATTATAAATTGAACCTAAGTTCCCTCAAGTTTAATGCAAATAGTGAATCCACTTAACACATCAACCCTATGAACTTATGAAGGTGAAATTTCAAATTTAGATTATAAATGAAGGACTTAAAAAAATTTTGGAAAGGTTATAGACTCAATTTGGTAGCATAAATATGCTGAAGTGGATGATATGACTCCAAGTTTTGGTGAACTTTGAACAAGGCAAAGTGATGATTCATGTGGGCACCATAACGCCTCTTTGTTCAAAGGAAGATGAGGACCATGTGTTTTTGGTTAAGTTTTTTGAGTTAACAAGCAATTTTTAGACAAAAAAATAAGACCAAAATGATAAAAAAAAAATAACCATCTTAAGTCTAACTGACAAGGTATGGCAAAGTGGAGTCAACTAAACTAGCAAGTTTCAAATGTTTCTAGGGGAATCAATTGCATAATGACTTTCATGTCAAATGATACAAAATAAAAGCATAAAAATTAGGTGTCCACAGCACTTGGATTGTTGTAAAAATATATATTCCTTTTTAAAACCACTACATCTTATTTTTTTCTCAGTGTAGTGCGATGTTCAAAGTATAGATACATCTCGTGTGCAACTCTATCACTATAAGGTGGTTTAACCGCTTAAAATTTTTGATCCTAGTGAGAGTGGGTGAAGTCAATGCTAGGATATGAAACCTCATGTCAAAGCTTCCTTAAATAACTTTAGAGAGGTAATGACATCCCCCTCACAATCCAAGATGCAATGAAATTAAAGACATAAAAAGAAAGACTTTAGGTTCATTTTCAAGGATATCCAAACTAAGATGAGTTTTTGGGAAGTGCTTTAGATGACATTATTTTTAAACCTTGGACTAGGATTTTTTCAATAAAGATGGAGATTTTGATTCCAAGGGTTCCATAAAGGGAAAAAATGGAAGATCATACACGCACAAACCTTTTCTTTTCCAAACAAGTTTTAATTAAATGACTATTGAAAACAAGAATTAACAAGTGTGTTCAATTTTAAGACCCAAATGAAAGATGAGGTTGTGTTCTTTTGACCCCTTGGTTTTAAGTTGTAAATTTTAAAGACTAAATTATCAAAACATTCACTTAATAACTTAAATGTTTTATTAAGCACCAAAAACAAGATTCTTAATTCATTTTAAAAGCATGCCAAAGATGTCTCAATAGGATGTTTTAACAAATTTCAAGTTCGCTAGTTATCTGTCTACCCTTAAGGCATCACCTCAAAATCAAATGTGTTAGGTTAGAAAATGTTATCAAAAATATAAATAAAATATTTAAAAAAATAATATTAAATATATTAACACCTACAAACAATAAATTAGAAGGCTAAAAATAAAATATAACACAATACATAAAAGCCTGCACATAAAATATAAAAAACTATAGTTGGTATTTTTAACATAAATTTTAAAATATAGATTGGTTTACCATAAAATTTTTAGAGGTTGTCAATAAATTCAGGTATCACATCTTTGAAAAATTTTAAGTCCAAAAAATTAATACAAAAAAAATTATCAACATTGTTCTAACCATTTTTACCAGAAAAATGAAAAATAGAAAGTGGCAGTTAATAAAATAGCTATAACTTCTAAAATATATAGAATTTTTCTATGAAATTTTTATATAATATCAATTAAATATTTATAAATATTAATTAAAAAAAATTAGAAAAAAATATTAATTAAATAAAAATTTATGAACTATTTATTTTCCATTTTTACTCAAAGCAAAAACAACAACAAAAGAATTAAAACTATGAAATACAAAAAAGTTTGTGGGTTGCGCTCTCATGAAGATAGTCCCACTAGGCATGTCATTATGTGAAATATGAATTTGAATCAATAGATTTTTTATTATCTTATTAGTGAAAAATTTAAATCAAATTTAAAAACCAACACACTAGCTAGCATACATCTCTAGGCCTAGTTACTAGGGAGAGCTTAGTGAGGGAAAGCCATTTGAGAAAACAACTAAAAATGGAAAGAAATATGATATATGAATTAAAAAAAACAAATTATTACAAAATCCTTGATTTATCTAAAAATATGCTTCTTTGGCTTGCTCGACTTGTGCTTCAAGAGATCTTCTTCAATGGAGTGTGGCTACCTTCATCTCCTCTTGACACCTTTGGCTTTGGCTTGGCTTGGCTTGGTTCAAAAATTTAACATTATAACACTAAGATGAAATTATTTTTGAATTCATTTATACATTCTAATTTTGGTATAAAATAACTTAAAATTTAATAGGCAAGGCCTCCTATTTATAGATTTTTGAAATGGTTTGAGGATCAACCATGACCGTCCATCTCAAGATTGAGATGTGTGGCCATGAATAAATCCAAATATGAAATTCATTACACAAATATATCCATTAATATTTGGGATATATGTATATTTAATATGCATGGATGGTATTAATGAGGCATGGAGGATCTTAATGAGGCATGGGAGACCCATCATCTTGATATTTTATGCATTTATGGCTTATGGGTACCACCCCATATGATGATGTCACCTGATGATGAAGTTAATAGAAATAAATTTACAATAAATATTTATTCAAAAATTTCCATAGAAAATTAATTTAATTCCATAATTTGGTTTAATTAGCCTAAAACATGATTAATCAACTTTGGTGCAAATTTTGGCTCTTCGTTCACAAATTACTCAAAATGTCTTGTTATTGGCTCAAAATTTGATTGGATTAAAATTATGAGTTGATGTTAGATGCATTGGAAATGTGTTTCTATTTAGGATTTTACCAACACCAAATAAATAAGGCACATGTCCCATGCAAGAGATTTGACAAAAAAGAGCAATCTAGAGCACCCAACTACAAAATTGGCATTTTGACTCGAAATGATCTGATCAAAGTTAGTTGGTCCATAAATTTAATTACCTCATTTAATGATACTTTGGCCAAAAATAGCACTTTAATAAATCAATTTCAACTCATTTAATCCATTTTAGTGTTTTTAGGCCAAATTGTGCACTTTAGGTGGAAATTGGTTAAAAGATTGGTTATAGGTCATTGGTGGCCAGATTTAGGTGTCTATAGGAAGAATATTATTCCTTGATAAAAAAATCAAACTTGGGATTTGACTTCACTTCCTAAGGGAAGGAGGATGGTTCGATATAGGTGGGTATATTAGACCAAGTTTGTATCAGATGGGTTTGTTGATAAGTATAGGGTGTGATTAGTCACCAAGGGTTTTTCATAAGTAGTCATCATTGACTACTCAAAGACCTTTGCACTTATTTCAAATATGACTTGAATCTAGATTACACTATCTATATCCATAACACATGATTGGGATGTGCATTAGATGAATGTGAAGAGTGTCTTTCTTCATGAAGACCTTGAGGAGGAGATCTACATGAAAAATCCACTTGAGTTCATTCAAGATTTATCCTTAGTTTTCATACTTAAAAAAATAATCTATGGTTTCAAACAGGCCCCTCAGGCTTGGTATGCCAAGATGGATTCCTTCCTCCTTACTTTAGGTCTTACCAGGTATCATTTAGACCCCAATATATATTTTTTATGGTAGGACGATTATTTAATTATACTAGTCCTTTATGTTTTTGATATTTTGATCACTAGGAGTTCCTCGTCATCTATTGTAGTGGTTAAGACATCTCTAAAAGATATATTTGACATGACATACTTGGGTCTTCTACATTACTTCTTTGGTATTGAGATTTCATAGTCCAATTTAGCGATTTCACTTGCACAACTCAAGTATTCTCTTAATATTTTTGCTTAGTTTCACAAGGTTGATTGTAATCCATCTCTGAATCCTTTTTTATCAGGATTCAAATTTGAGGCTGATTGTTTTACACATTTGGTTGATTCCGCTCAATATCGATAGCTTGTTGGTAGCCTTAATTATTTGACTCATACCAAGCCCAATATTTTATATGAGTAGGCATCATTTCAAAATTCATGTAGGAACCCCATGAGTTACACTAGAAAGTAGCCAAGTAAATACTCCACTACATTCAAGGTTATTATAGATTTGAGATTCAATGCAGAGTTGGCACAGAGGTTGACTTGGTTGGTTTTAAAAATTTATATGGGGTTAGTGATACTCAAAATCATAAGTCACTTCATGTTACAAATTTTCTTTGGGTTTTGGTCCTATCAGTTGGTTTAGCAAGAAGCAAAATGTTATTTTTATATCATCCATAGTGGTAGAATATAAAGGATCTATTAATGTAGATATTGAGGCCATTTAACTTTAAGGAATTCTATTTGAGTTTAGAATTCCTTTCAGGCATCCCACCATCATCTATTATGATAACCAAATTACCATTGAGATATGTAGGAATCTAGTTCATCATCAGTTGACCAAACACATTTATATTCACATGCATTTTTTTTGGGAGTTATTCATAATCAGGTCATCGACTTGATATTTTTTCAATCTTTAGAGTACGTTACAAATATATTTACCAAACCCTTCACTAAGAGCAAGTTCATTCATCTACGATATTTTATTGAGGTACAATATACATCAGCATCTTTGGGGGGGGCTTCTAGGCTCTTCACTTATTCTATGTTTCTCTTGGGGGGGAGTCTTTCCTATGGGTTTTCTCTTATCTAATTTATGGGAGATTGCTTTGTATTGGGTACCTAATTAGGCCTAGTTGTTAGGACCTATTTTTTACTACCCACCTAAGATGTGTTTATGGGGGAGTGTTAGAGTAGGGATTTTTAATTTTTCATATTTATTTATTATAGACATTTTCCCTCAATTGGCGTTTTCCTACTTTTGTGGATAATCTTGCTTAGGTGTACTTGGAGTTACATGTTGACCAGAAGAATAAGAAGTAACTCCCTTGATTGACTATTTTAGGTATGGGAGTTACTCTTCTATTATTGGCTATCTGAACACCTTTCTTGGAGGAGTTACTCATGGACTCCTATTTGTGCATCTATCTCTATGAGATATTGTCCTATAGAAGATTGGTTTTGGCTATTATTTTGTTTATGTAATATTCTTGTATATGTGATTTCATTTTCTTGTAGTTATTTTGTTATGTACATGCTTGACTCGTGCCTATCCCAAACCTATTCATTTTCTTGATCTAGAGATCTTGACATCCACTCAGATATGTAACACTATTCAAATCCTCAACACCAAATAAAAGTGTTGCATGACACAATGGCCTTAGTCTAGGAACTACAAGGCAAAATTCAGTTTTTAAAGGATAAAGATGCTAACATATGAGCCAAGATGCAAAAAAATATAATACCCATAGACTCAGGGAATGATGAGTTCTAAGAGTTGTGTAAAGTCTTCCCTAATGAGGATATCATCCCTCTCCTCAATAATTCATTATGACAACAAATGATAAGTCCTTCATAATATCATCATTTGAACCATGTGCAACGATAAGAAACCCATATTTAAGCAAATATAGAATGTGATAAAGAGGTCCTTAGCAATGCATCCATTGATGGATGGATGATCCATGATATCCTAGAGGACACTAACATAGAGTTTAATGTTCTAACTAAATACTATTGGAAAAATATGGGTAGCCCCACTTTGAAACCCTCCCCTCATGTTTTATTTATGACTAATAAGACTAATTCACTACCCATATGTGTTATTAATAATGCCACCATCAACATCTTGGGAGTTATGTTCAAGGGTGATTTCGAGGTGATTGAGCTTACTAAAGTTGATGACTTACCTATTTTCTTGGGTTGAATTTGGTGCTATGCGAATAATGTTGACTTGCATTTCAAGAAGCATTATATTAGCTTTGAGAATGACACTCAATGTATAGTCATTCCTCTAAATAATGACCTAGAACCCCCTTTGTGGAATGAGTTGATGTTTATGAGGATTTCAATATAATTTATAACATCACTGCCCAAGGAAATGAAAATATGGATCCCACTCCTAATGGCATCTTACGATGGGAAGACGTGAAGTATATTTATAACACTACCAATATTGTGTGTGAATAATGGGCTCAAGGTGCACATGATATAATAAGTCATGTTTGAGGGTGAACTATGAACCTTAATTCCATGGTTAAATAGAGGTTAAGGAATGTTTGCAGCAAATAGAAGACTACTATGGTAATGAGGATGAATGGTTGCATATGATCAATTTTATATTTTAAGGTATAACTACCTGATGGTAGTTTACTCACTAGTACCACTTGCATACATGGGAACAAGTATGTGTAACCATGCATAATCACTTCCACCATGACAATTGTGTTTGTACCACCCTAAGTTATAATAGTGTGGCTTATTTAGAAGAACATATAACATAATATGAAAGCTTTTAGAGCACTGATGAAACTTTTTTACAATAATTCTTATGGGTTCATGTATTCTATGGTACTCTGCATGCTTGGGATAGGGTGTAGTATATTTATCAATAAACTCATAGAGAAATGGATACTTGGTAGCATATTAAACATGGTTTGCTTACCACATTTGCATTTTATTCACCATGAACAGATTTGAATTTATCTTTTCAAGAAATCCATCAAGTATTTATATGATATCATGCACTTTCTAAAGATCTAATACGACACATGCATGGTGTAACTGAGGACAATTTAGACATATTCCAAGAACCTGATATCCTAGCCTAGATTGCTTAGAACTAGAATCCTAATCAAAATATTCCCATTGGGGATAAATCTAAAAGGGCAAGTAAAAGGTCATATATCAACTTGATGAAGGTATCAACTCTTATCTACCAAAGATAAAATTTAACCACTTAAATCTTCATATAGAGTATGGGGCATGTGATGTTAGAGATAAAATGCAAACTAAGTAAAAACCATACTCTATGCCACTTTAAATGGCCTAATACAATATTGGGATGGAAGAAGCATGTAAATTTTCCACTATGGGAAATTACTGGACTAAGGTTGAGTTAGCCAAAAAATTAAACTCTTGCAAGAGTATCAAGACATTTTCCCACAAAACTACATGGAAATGAAAGTAGTGCATCCATTATTGGGAAATATGTACATCAAGTTGGTTTAAGGCACTCAAATAGTGAAATAATGACCATATAAAATGAACCCAAATTTGTGTGCTCAGGTTAAAGAGGAAATTGATAGCATGTTGCACATTAGAGTTATTACTCCCATTGATCAATCTAAATGGGTTAGCCCAATAGTGATCAGCATCAATAAGGATGGTTGATTTGAATTTTTTTGGATTATAATCTACTCAATGTTGTATGTGTAACTAACCCTTTCCCATTGTCTTCCATTGAGGAAATTTTGGAAGGTGTTGTTGGATGTGAGATCTACACTTTCACTGATGGTTTTTCTAGCTATCACCACATCCAAATTACTAAGGAAGGCAAGGCAAAAATAAACTTTATAACTAAATAGAGTTCTTTTACATATAATGTTATGATTTTTGTCCTTAATAATGCATCATTCATGTTCTCAAGCATTATGGTGGAATCCTTTAATGATTTCATCTACAAGTTTTTTTAGATGTACTTGGATGACTAGACTATGTATGGTTAGTGCATGACCACTGTGACAATATATGACTTATGCTCAAACATTAACACCAAATTTTGATTTTTTTGAATTTTAAAAGATGCATCTTTTCCACCCCATTTGGGATTATATTGGGACATATTATTTTTTAGGATGGACTACTAGTGGATCTAGTTAAAATTGTAGTAATTTTTCAACTCTCAACACCAACCACTTAGTATGAGGTCTACACATTTTTAGGTCATATGGGATATTATCATAAGTTAATTTTGGTTTATGATAACATAGTCATACCAATGGAATAAATACTCAATCACAATGGCTTATTATTATGTATAGCTCAACACTAGCAAGCATTTGAGGCCCTGAAAGAGAAACTGGTGACTACACCCATCCTCCAATTTTTGATCTAGAACCAGTCATCTTATGTGCATGTTGATGCTTTAAGCATGGTAGTAGGTGTTATTATAGCACAAAATAATGAGGGAAACCTGGACCATCTTATTTAATTTACTAGCAAGAAGTTCACACTAATAGAATGAAAATATTCTATGACAAACTATGAAGCCTTGTATATGGTTTATACACTTTATAAGTTTCACCAATACTTGTTGGCCACACCATTTGTCTTCTATATGGATCATGAAGTGATCAAGTATTTGGTAAATAAATTTTAATTATATGAATTCATTTACTGATGGATTTTCCTCTTCTAATAGTTTTAGTTTTCTATGATCATGAAACTAGGCAAAGTTAATTTTGGTCCAAATTATATGCACATAATATTTTTCAAACTTCATCAATTATTAACATTCTCTATCTTAAAATAACCCATTGATTCTCAATATATCTGAGTGCACACCTTAAGGGGTGCACTAAAAAATGGGTGGGTATACTATTGGTGCTTTGCAGGATTATTGTCCCTTATTACCACTTGTTATCTACACACCCATCTCATAAAACCTTTCCCCTAAGTTTTGCCTCCTATTTTTCACCCTCCTCTAGTCATTTACCATGTTCATTATCCCTTCCCTAAAATAAAACACTTTTTAATGGTTTACATTATAGATTCATCCCCATCAACCTTATACTCTTATTGATAAAACTTATTAGGGTCTAGGTTAGCCACTGGCTGACCTAGTCTATGACCTAATTTGTTTTTATCAATAATGATACTAGGTTGACCTGGTCGAGCTTGTTAGCCTAAAATTTTAGAAATGATTAGGGTTAGATCCATATATATAAACACATCAATTTCACCATTTTTAAGAGAAGAGAATAAGTAAGATATATTGTGCATCTACTTATCCACCATTCTACTTGAGGAGCAAGCTTAAGGTTTCATACTTTCTTTGGAGATATGAATCTTGTCTTGTGGAGAAGTTTTTTGGATGCATTGATAGGTTGTGTAGCCTAGATTTGATTTATCATTGTCATCCTTACCACAATAACCTCTTGCAAATCACCTGGGCTAATGGAGATATTAAGCCTTAGTGGGTTTATCTTCAAATGTGAGTATTCCTAACTTTGTTCCTCCTTTGTTAGAGTAGATAGATATGCATTTGTACTCTCTTTCATGCATTAGAATTATGTATACATTGACATTAGTATATGTCTTTTATGCATGTTTACCTTAATGTTTATTACCCCCAATTTGTACAAGCTTTAGTGAGCACTAGATTAGACTTTACTTTACTTGTTATTAGTTTAGTAAATATGAATACATATGACCTAGTTAGGGTTATTGTGTAGTTTTGCTTGATTAGAGGCTTTTGAACCCTCCCTAATGAATTTATTGTGGTAAGATATCACTTGAATAGGTCTAGTAGATTCATCTTGGTCATGACCTCAAATAATTAATGTATCTCCAAACAAAACTGTAAATAGGATTTATCTTTTTCAAGCTAGGATTAATTTATAGATCTACTGCATTTCCCATTGCATACATTCTAGTAAACCTGGCATGAATCTAACCCTTACAGGTTTTATTTCATGATTTCATTTCTATCATCTTATTATATTTTTTCTATATTTTTACTATTGTATTGAACCAATTGATATAGTTCTAAATTTATGTGTGCAAGTTAACACATAATCACATCAAAATGACTCTATTCTATCTATACAAGGCTTGATCAAATATAAGTTATTGGATCAAATAGGCTGACACAATACTCCTTTTCAATTATAGATAAGTATACAAGGTCAAATAGGTCAACTTTTTCATCTTATTCTCTTTAATAGCATATAAATCAATAAAGTAGGTTGAATAGTTTGACTTAGTCATCTTATTCTTCTTCAACACAGGGTTTTATAGAACTAGGTCAAATTAGTTGACTTAGTTTTTATAATTTCAAAGCAGTATTTAAGGCACTTCAGCATAAAATTTACAATCCTAACCATATTCAAACCCACCAAGGTTCCTATCTTTCCTTTCTCTATCATTTAAATAATTTTTTTAGTTCTATTTTGTACAAGTTAGTAGCCTTTAAAATTGTAACCCTACAATAAACTAAGTCAACCTGGTTGACCTAGTTTTGTAGCTTATCTTCTATCTAAAATCCATAGTCGACCCATTTGAATCTACTCTTTAAGACTTTTTTTTATAGAACAGTAGTGACCTATTCGACTCTATTCTATACTATTTGCATATAGCATCATCTAAACCAATTCTATACTATTCTAAATCAAAGAAACAACAACTATTTTTTAGTAATTAATTCACATTTCATTTTTAGTTATTTGCATGCTTAGAGTAACTCACATAGTCTAAATAGGCAGTTTTTTAAATTTCCATTTAGTTACACTATTTTTCTCTTTTTTCACACACTACCAAATCACACAATATTCAAAATGCATTTAAACACTTGTCTTCCACAGGCCTAAGTACTTGGATTTCATCACCAATGGGGATGCCAACTTGGTTTTTTGGCCAAGTATAAATATGTGGTTAATGGTATATATTGACAAATCACCCAACACTCTTATCTCTATGAGATTGTGAAATGAGGAGGTAGGCCCTAATACCAAAATATACCAACATATATCCCTTTCAGCCTAAATGTCTTAAAACCATCCATAGATTGCTTTATACTTCCTTATTTTTAGCCAAATTTCCTATCACACTTGAAAAAATAATTTATAATAGTCTAATCCCACTTAGGATGACCACTTAGTTACAATTTATTTTTTAGTTGATTGCTTTCTCTCTAATCATTGAGTGTTGTATTTTAAAAACTTGCATTATCCAGTGTTGGTGCAAGGTTTTTACTATGTTCCCCAATTGGATCACTCACATTGATCTAATTATTTGTGTTTGCTTTCACTTCTTGCATCCCTTATATTTCAAACTTTTTTCCTATTTTAGCACATTGTCATTCTACTTGATATAGTCTCTTACACATTGTGTTTCCCCTATCAGTAATATATTATTGACCTATACATCTATGTATCCTTATTAGATTGCTTTATCTCCTAGTATGTAATATAGAGTCAACTTATATGAATTTGTATCATTCTCTGCTATTTAGGTTATAGAACTAAGTTGACCTGTATGACTCTGTATATTTATCAGCATGTTTTATCCTCTATCTATAATTTAGAGTTAACTTATATGACTATGTATTCTTCTCTACCTAATAAACTATAGTACACCATAGACTTGTTTGACTTTTTATCCTTTTTGCCTTTTTGCCTTTTTGTCTTTGCATTATCTTAGTATTTATTAATCTTTCTCCCTCATCATGAACTTCTTGTTTGAAGATAACATTGAGTTGAACTCAACATATATGATGAGCTTTACCAACCCCATTAGGTTTTCCCATAAATATCTTGTGGCTCCTACCTTAGATGAAAGTAATTTGCATGTATCCACTCTCACTACAAACTATGGGACCCCTCCCCATTCATATTTATTTCACAACCCTCTTTTCTCCTTATAATATTAGATTGAATTAGAATATAGTCCAAAAATGCTTTTCTTCAATAATGGATTTCCTCAACATTGAGGAAAAGAACTTTCAACTATTTACCATCTTATGATAAGTGGTAAAATTGAGGAACACCATTCACCTTCCCTTACATTCTCACATAGATTTGAGGATAATAGCTTCTTTGCCTCTCAACCTCTTCCTTCTCTTTTGACTCCTTATTATACTATGAGATCTTATTCTTTGATTTCCTCCACCTCCATGCCAACTATCTATAATAACATGGTAGGTTCTACATCTAGTGGGCCTCTTCTAAGACCCACTCTTCTCATTTATTCCACTAGTGCATCATTTGCTACCCATGGTAATCATACCTCTAGTGATTCTTCTTCCCATCCCTCTACTAGTGCATCCTTTGCCACACAAGAAAATCATGATACTAGTGCCATATTTACTAACAATTACTCTCAATCTAGTAATATCATGCATGCTACCACTCATAGTGGTACCAAAGTCACTAATACCAATGTTAATGCTTCACACACTGCAAATAACAACACTCAAACCCATAAACTTTTGTTACAAACTCTTAACCAAATGAATTCTTTCCGAAATAATAATTCCAACCAAATGATGTAAATGCAAAATCATCTTATCCATCTCCAAAATCACCCTTAATAGGTTTCATGGGGAATGCATAACCAAAATTCCCCACCACCTCCTCTTCAAGATTTCCATGGTAATCTCATCCCTCAACCTCTTCTTGTTAACAAAATAATCAAACACATTCAAAACAAACCTCTTACACCTCAAATTGATAATATAGATATAGGGGGTATTAACCCTACCATTAGTGACAATGGCTCAACTGATCTTACTCTACACTTTAAAACATTTGGAAATCTATACAAAGATTGGGTCAAGTTAAACACCTTTATCGCTACAAATATTTTATCAAAAACTCTCTATAGAGATGATTTATATTAATATAACCATCTCAAATCTCATTCCATCACTATTTTTAATATTTAGTTAATTCTTTAATATAAGAGTTTTAATCTAGTGACCTCTCTAAAAAATAACTTGGCCCATTTTATCAATTGTAATTAACTTGAGACAAAAATTGCATAAGGTTTCATCAAATGGTGGAAGACCTTATCTAAAAATTATGAACACAATATGGTAGATGATAACCTCTTTCATCTATTCAATAATGTTCTTTATCCTAAGTTGAAATATTAGGTCCAGACACTCTCTCCATGAACTTTGGAAGAGGCCATTGACCAAGCCAAGTGTCAAGATTTCCTCATGTATCAATTTGAACCATCCCAACCTTATATTGGTACTTGAATTATAATCAAAAAATAATAATCATGCTACTAATGATGGTTTCACTGATTCTTATGATACCATCCATAATATTCAATCTATTGTTCCCAACCCAGCTTCAAAACTAGCTTCCACTCCCAAGCACATCCCTAATCCTCATTCCTTTACAACAAAAAACATCCATGTTAATAAACCTTTATCCTTATCAAAGTTAAAAAATCATGTCCCAAGGCCTCTTCCATGAGAGCTTGATCCCACTCATCCCATGAAATCTAGGTATGATCCAAATAAACTATGTTGGTTTCATACTAGTTGGGCTCATTCTCATGAGACTTATAGGCAATTGTGTAATTTGGATATGGATTTCCTCCTTAGTTCTGATTTTGACCATGATTCCATCATTCATAAACATCAAAAATCCTTGACACTACCTTCAAATCCCATGAAACACAAACTAAAACTCAAGCTTTGAACTAGGCTAATGCTTATTTAGATATTTATAAAGATCCTCTTCCAAATCATCAATACAACAATGATAAGCCTACTCCTACCAATAATGTTAAAAGTCTTATAGACCCAACTCCTAAAGATAATTTTGTCAATGTGACTAATATACGAAGGGTGGTTGCCTTTGTTGATCATCATCCCATGCACACTCATCAATAATCTCACACTTTCTATGTTATCCAAGATTCTTCCCTAACTCACTTAATAGAGTTAGGGAAAGGAGACCTTATATTTTTTGATGAACCAATTCCAACACCTCATTAGATAACACTTATCATAACATTTATATAAATTTTCCAACCTCTTTACCCATCACCAATGATAATCAACCTTCTACTAAGACTTATTCAAATTTATCTCAAACCAAACCTGCATCAACTACCCCATCCTCTCAAGATAATCAACACACTTATCCTCCAATTAAACCTCCTGCATATTATCAACATAAATTCACATTTACTTTGGCTCTTCATTTTGAGGACCTCCTTCAACACTATGCACTTGTTGCCAAAATTACCCTTATTATTTATGATGAATGGGATCCTATCACAAAACTTACTAATCTATCATCTTAAATCCCATTTCTCAAACTTATGCAAAATTTTCCAAGTCATTATAATCATCTTATGAAACTCATGTTTTAAATGAACATCCACCATCCTCCCCTAGTAAGACATGAAGCCACCTTATCTGGATCAGAAGATAGCATTTTAAAATAGTATGAATAGATGTCCATACACAATGACAAAACAATGGACACTTCTCTCTCCCTCAAATTCCCCATTGATTCTACAATCCATGATGAGATTTTGCTTCACATATATGATCTTCCCATTTTTATTAGTATCTAAATATGTGTATCAAATTCAAGCATGCCTTGATTGATGAGGTTTCAAGTACTTGTGTTACCTATCTCAATTTTATTAAAACCCTTGAATATTCTGAATGTAATCTTAATTCCACATGTAGCACATGTCAAGGCTATGACTAAAGGAAAATTCTTCCCTTAGGTTTTGTGTGGATCCCTATCACCATTCCACCTATCACTATTCAAGTGAAGGTAATGATATTCAACTTTCATTTATCCTATAACATTTTTCTTGGTAGGCTATGGGCTCATCGCATGAGAGCATTTGCCTCTTCCACCTACCAATATGTCGAATTTCCTTACAATGGTGCAATATATAGGATTCAAGGTGACACTAACCCTTATAATTTTGAATAATTACAAGACCATGGTGTTTTTAAAATTCCAACCCTTAAACCCTTACCAAGTGTTTCATTACATGAATCTCAATGGTCTAACTTCCCTATCAACTCTATATAAGGTTTCCATGGTCACCTTAAAATTATTGAGAATATACCACCTAATCTCTTAGATTCAGATGATGATGAGCCAAATGAGATCAATTTCAAGATTAAAACTTCATATCTCTCTTCATCTCATTTCTTAGCTTCCATATTTTCTAAAGCTACATTCCCATCAACCACCTAGTGATGATATACCCATATTCTTAACTAAGACTTGACTCTCCATTCATCACACCACATCAGATGATAAGGTCATCCCTACCTATGTCATTAACCTTCATATACCTAAATATGATGAAGGTTATACCTTAGATGACCCAATTTTAGGAGGTCTTGTTTAGGCTTGAGATGCTGAAATCATTCGTTATCATTCTTCTTTGCTTCAATCTTTCTATCAATCTTATTGCATTCCATCTTGTATAATTCATAATTTTAGCATTTTTTATCTTAGTCATATGACATAAATGGTGCACATTACTCCAATTTATTAATAAAATCATATGATTATGCTTATGGATTGTACTATGACAGGTCCCTATCACTTTACTAGATACTAAGATCCCTCTAGCTGACTTACCCCTGAGATGATAGCAACTAGCCTTCAGCCTTCTATGCATCCCACCCTTCCCTCACTAAGCACAACTTATTCCCACTCCCTCTCTAGCTAAGTCTCTTCCTATTTTTGATACTATTTCTCTTTCAATTGAGCCTCATCCAATCTCTCCACCAACCCCACCTCCCCTTGGTGATGGTTTGCTCCCTTTACTACAACTTTCTTCTTTGTCCACCAAATGGGTTGATCAGAGATATTGTGATATTCATAAAGTTATTGATCATTGGACTTGAGAATGGTAATTACACCAACCTTCCTTAGCTTATGTTTCCACTCCCTCTATTAGTATACCTATAAAGTTTACTAATAAGTGTATATGTTGTTTTTATGGTATAGATAATCATTCCTCCATACATTGACATAAGTTGTGACAATATATATACACCCTACATCCCACTATTTCTTAGCCCATAGATAAGGCTATACCTCCCTAGAAATTATTACCTAAATATATTCCCAAATATGGAGAGGTATATTATCTAGGGCACCAATGTGGTACTCATCACACTAATCATTGTTCCATCTTTCAATAGCATCTCAAGGACCACCTCATGACCATTTTTGCACCTAATACCCTTCCTCCCATTTCACCCTTGCAATAATTCTCCCCCTCCTTCCCTCATGGATCCTTAATATATGGTCCCTTCTCCAACTATAGTTTCCCCACCTATGATTCTATCACTTGTGGATCCTCCTTCACTTGTGGCCCCTTCTCCACTGATGACTCCTTCACCTATGACCCATTCTCCATCAGTGACCCCTTCATCTCCCATAGAACCATTCTCATTCCTTCTCCTAAGCATCCCCTACATGATAGTCCTCATCATCACTATCCTTTAGGCATTCCTACATTTTCCATTAAGGATATTTGATGTGAAGTATTTTCTCAACTTTCCCTGAAGATCGATGAGACTCTAGCTACAGTTCAACTTCATATTCATAAATACTTATCAGATGTTATGGATAATGTGTGTGGATAAATCTAGCATTATTTATGAACATAAAATGGTGTTTTTATTAGGAAATGTTTAGTCCTCACATTAATTTGTGTGAATAATTTTGAAATTTATAATTCATTGTTAGATATATTTGGGTAGAATATATTTGGTTATCATAATATTATTACAACAATATTATGAATATAGATTAGTTTTTAGAATATATTATTTGGTTAGATACATTTTTTTGAGTTACAACAATATTAAGCATATAGGATATTGTGTAATCATATGGATATGGTGAGATATTAGTGGAGAGATAATCTCCATGATTATAGGAATGACATTTGCATAAAGATGTAATGTCCTGAATGAATATGTAATAGGATATATTTTAAAGTGTGAGAAAATAATAATATATTGTATGGTTTTAAATTAGTCTCTATGTTCAACTCCATTATTTTTATGTTAATCATATACAGATCTGAACTAGTCTCATTATTTGGTATTAGAGCAGGGTCATTGTAATGGAAGAATAAAGTCTTGTAAAGATAACTGATATTCATTGTAGTTATCCTATGAATAAGATATTTTTTTTGTGTATCTATAAATTGTTTATTTTATGTGAGCTTCACATATTTTAGTGTAGGTTAAAGTAGTTTACAGTCTTTGGACTTCTTGATCTTCTATGTGGTAGCCTATCCTTTGAGAATCAAAGAGCAAAATCTAAGATTCTATCTATAGATCCAAGTGTGCAGTCCATATATGTATTTTTTGTGCTAATAAAGTGTGGGAAAAAATATTTGGGTGTATCCAACATTAAAAAAAATGGTAGACTCTAATATGTTCATTCTATAGTGGCATCTAACAGAATTTGATCACGTGTTCTTTTGTATAATTATGTTAGTCATATGTTGTAAGTTGTATACTTCCCTATTAATAATTTCATCTTAATGCATCATGTATAACTATCATCTTATTTATATGTTGAATAGATATTATGTATATGTCCTCATATGACTGCATCCACAAGCATTGAGTGAAGCATAGAAAAATTATACAGTCCAACGCATATTCAAGTTTCTTTTTCTCTTTCCCTATTTTGATCCAATTCGACTTCAAGGCATTGAATCTCAGCATCATCATAGACCTAAAATAGTTATATGATTTAGACATATAGATCCACATAATTGGTGTTTTATTTGGTGATATCAATGGGTTATTCAACACAATAAATATTTTGAGATATCTCCACCAAAGTTCATGTTCTTGTGGTCATGCATCAAAGTTATATCTATACTCACAGAATTCCAAGGAGATGTGCTTGCTAACATTGAAATGCAATTTTCAAAAGATGTGGACCATGTGCAATTGAAGGCTATTTTTCTTCAAAAGGCCAAGAGTTTACAGTTGAGTAGAATCTTTTTTTTTATAGGGGAGAATAGTTTATATGTGGTTCAACTTGAGTCATTAGTTTGCAATAGAGTTTCCATTTATGTTAATACTTTATTATAGTCCACTATTATTTCATAAGAAGTCTATAGTTATTTTGTGTCATTTATAAGTCAAATTTATTATTTTTGTATCTTTATATAAGAACTCAAAAATATCATTTAGTTTATCAAATATAATTGTAATTAGATTTTCATTATTAGTCTTTTATGTGTCATAGTTTTATAAAAATTAAAAAATTCAAAGTGTCTTTTGTCATAAATGTTTTTACAGTGGTTACGTATGTTTCATTATCAAAATTTCTTAAAATTATCAAAAGAGTCATTTTTAAATATGTCATTTTTTTATCATTATAAAATGAGTCATGATTTAGAGTTCCTCTTTTATGTCGTTTGATCATCAAAGTTAAACCCTTTATTGTAATGTATGCATTATCACTTATACACAACATCCAAATTAAGGTGAGGTTATATTGTCAAAAATAACATAATGAGCTTCATCAACATTTTTTTTGAGTGAGTAGCTTCACTTATTAGAGGTTGGAGGATACTAGAGGATGGAGGATTTCTACACCTCTCATTAGCCACTAATGAAGGGGCACTTTTTCTATAGTGGTGCACATATATTTTTTATTTTATTTACTTGTTTGTATGTGTGATGAATAAGAGGTGTATTTCCTATTTTTCCACATAGTGTGTAGACTAGGAATTTGACTCAACAGAGGTGGTGAGTATTATGTTAGTTCTAAAATGAAATTAAATTAAAAGAAAGACACTAAAAAGTATACATCTCTTGTCCTAGACACTAAGGAGGAGCATAATAACAAACATACATATGAAAACAATAACTAAAACATGAAATAAAACATCTTTCACCTCCCTTAGATGCTCTAAATAGCTTGTTGAAGTGGCTTGCTCAGCTTGTGCTCAATGAGTCTTCATCAAAGGAGGCTTGGTTATCTCCTCTTCTCCTTGGCACCTTTGTGATGGCATTGACTTTGGCTTGGATCAATAATTTGGCATTATAAAACTAATTGCAATGGATTTTGGAATTATTTATGCATTATAAATTTGCATTATCCAAGATTAAAATTTAATAGATAAGGCATCTTATTTATAGATTTTACAAAATGGTCAAAATTAACCTAAACCATTTATCTCAAGATGAAGATGTGTGGCTAAGAATCCATTCAATTTTGGGGGAAAAAATCAATAAATGCCTTAAAAAATATTTAGGATTGAGAAGAAATAAAGAGGCATGGAGAGTATTAATGAGGCATGGGGTGGCTTGATGAAATATTTTATGCATTTATGGCTTAGGGATGTCTTTCCAAGAAATGATATCACTTGATGATGTAGTTATTCAATATCAATTTTTAAAAATAAATATTCAACAATCTCCATGGAAAATTAAGTTAAGCTCTTGATTTGGTTAATTAACTTTAAACATGATTAGTCAACTTTGATGCAAAACTTTGGCAATTTGTGCACAAATTAATCAAATTGGTTAAAATGTCATATTATTGGATCAAAATTTGACTGAATTGGAATTGGAAGTTGATGTTAGATATTTTGGAACCGTATTCTCATTTAGGATGTTGTTAATGCAAAATAACAAAGGCACATGTCTCATACAATAAATTTGGTAGAAAAGAGTAATCCAAAGCACTTAGGTGTGAAAATGCCATTTTGACTCAAAATTATTTGATCAAAGTTAGTTGCTTCATAAATTGCATTACCCCATTTAGTGTCACTTTAGCTAAAATCAGCACTTTAATATATCAATTTCAACTCATTAATGTGTTTTAGTGTTTTTAGGCCAAATTGTGCATTTTGGTATAAATTGGTCAAAAGTCTGGCTGGAGGTCATTGGTGGCTAGTTTTAGGTGTCTATAGTTTGTTCTTATTTGGGAAATTGTTGAAAGTTATAAGCACAATAACGTCTTCTCAAGTAATGAAAAGGTCGTGTATGCTTACAACTTCAATAACAATTGATGAACTATATGATGTCCCCGTGAGGGAATTATTGACACAAGTAGGTTGATAAATGGTCTCACAAAAAGAAAGAAGCAAAATGAGGGGACCAAAGAAAGGAATATGATGGGGTGAAAACATAATGAGTTTGAAAAAGTAGTCAAAATCATTGAGAATTCAAGTGAGATGGTGTAAAATGGTTTGCCTAAAGGTGATTATAATCATTATACCCCAATAGTGGCAACATGGTATGATAACACAATGATTTGCCCAAAGGCAGTTATAATCATTGAGAAGATGGAGTTACCCCAGTTAGGACAGACAAACAAGATAACATCATGCCCCTATTTGGGAAAAATAAAGTAAATTTGATAATAACACAATGATTTACCCAAAGGTAGTTATAATCATTGAGAAATGTAGTGGGATGGTGTACAATGACTTGCTCATAGGTGGTTATAATCATTAGACCATGATTATGGTAAACATGATTGATTGGTTGATGATGATGGAAACTTAATATAGAGGGTAATGATGAATTACAAGAACTTGCTAGTAGGGAGATGCTCATCTGAACTAATAAAGGTTGAAATTCTTGCATAGTTAAGTACTCTATTTGGGATATGATTGGGATGCCAGTGCTGAGGAGATGTTGATGCCACCCTTGATGAGTAGACTTATTTAAGCTAATTTTTGTTCTATCACTTTGATGGTAAGCATTATGATAAAACACCATGAGGACTAGGCCAAAATATGCATAAGGACTAACTCTTGAGATCCAATACTTAATAGAAAATAATGCACCAATGATAAAAATCATGATGACAATGTAAACATATGAATATGGTTGAATTCAGGTATTAATATGCAAGGAATCACCTAATGAATTCACATAGACCGAATCAAGGCAATAGTGCTAAAAGCAAATAAACAAGCACATAAACAACAAATAAACAAATAAAGAAAGAAAGAAATAACAATTAGTCCTAATGTTAGTACAAATAACATGACTTAAATGAGACAAACATTACCCCTAGAAAATAGGTGACAACTTAGCAAATAAACATGACGGGGTAATAAAATAAAAGGAAGGGGTTGGCCGAGTTGTCTCCATATGCACTAGGCAAGTGGACGTTGCCTACATAGTTCCATGGATGTAATATCGAACAAAGACTTCTGGCCAAATGTAGTTCTCTCAAGAAATGGGAAGAAAATGACAGATGATAAAAACAAACATGATGGGTGAGATAGAAGAATAGTAATGGTCTTGCAAAATGGCAATTGCATGAGAAAAATGGGCCAAAAAGGATGGGGAAACTAAGTGATAAGTGATTTACTTGTGACTTAGTAAGGTTTACCAAAATCCTTAAGGCAAAGAAGTGTAAATTTTATTCAGTTTTTCTAATGATTTTACAAATGTATTTGGAATTTTTAGAGTATCTCAACTCAATTAAGAATGATGAGACACTAGATAGTTCAAGTTCACAAAATAGAGAGAGTGTGGCTTAGGTTGCACATAAAATGGTGAGAGCATGACTAGAAAGGGTGACTGAGCTGACCTTAATAAGTATCAAGCACTGCATACATAGTCCCAAAGTAGGACCTCAAGTCACTATTTTTTTGCCTTATAACAGAGAAATCTCACTAGTATAGTAGCCAATTCAAACAAAATAGGCACAGTTGGTATGATGGCATAGTATGGTATAGAGAATGGCTAGTTGGTATGGTTAAGGCACAATAAACAAGTGTTTCCCCTAGTTTTTTGATAGGTGGTTATAAATAAGATACAAAATCATAGGTCAATGTTACTAATTTACCCATAGGAGATTATAATTAGGATCAAGATAATGAGAGAGAATGAAATAAGAAATGAAGGACGAAACTAACAAACATCTATCTAACTACTCCAAAATATTACCTCTATCTGGAATGTGTGAAACAACTACTAAAAATTGAATTTGAATCCTCTTGTTGAAAGCAGTGATGGAACTAAATAGAATGCAACCAAGGTCACATGACTAGGTAGGGAGGGAGAGATGAACTTGGTTAATGAGGAACGTATGGTAAAACAAACATGTGATATGAAAAGTGATCGATTGGTAAGATGATAGGATGATAAAATGGTATTATTATAAAAAATATTGATAAAATGATACAACTTGAAATGATCCTTATAGAAAATACACCAAGTCACTCAAGTGTAGTACTGCTTAAGGTGGATAATGTTCATTAGCTCATCAAGTTTGTGGCTATCTAGTGTGGCAAACATGTATGCTCCTGTTCCAAAGATAACTATAATGATAAAAGGACCAACCAAGTTGTGTTTTAACTAAGGAAAAGATCACCAAGTTTATATTCTCTATGCTTCACATGCTGATTGTAGTGGCCTCAAATTTGATTTTGATAGTCTTGGAGATTTACGATGTAGCCATGTGTTTCTCATCAAGTAACTCTAGTTCTTATAAGTGAGATACTTGATAGTCATTGTCATCCAAGAGATAGTCATAGTCTTAAAAGAGATGCATAGAGATGTCAACTTGACCTCAATGGGAAGGATGGCTTTTGTACCATAAACAAGGGAATATGGAGTGGATCTTATAGGTGTATGGTGATTGGTACATTATGCCCAAGGGGTATGGAATATTTGAAGGTGCCAATTGTGATTGACATCAATTACAATATTTTTGAGAATGTTGATAATGGTTTTGTTCAATGCTTTAGCTTGGCCATTACCTTGAGGGTAATATGCCATAAAAAAATATTGTGTGATGTTGTATTTGACACATAGCTTATCGACATCCTTATTATTGAATGATCTTCCATTATCATAAATAATATCAGAGAGGATACCATAGTGGTATATGATATAGTTGAAGATAAACTTGGAAATTTTCTTTCCAGTCATGTAAGAGAGGGGTATAGCTTCAACCCACTTCGTGAAATATCCAATGGTGGTAAGGATATGTTTATGTCAATCAGATGAGGTGGGATTTATCTTCTCAATGAGGTCAAGGCCCCATGTAGAAAATGGCCATGGTGTCAATAATAGTTTCAAATTCTTGGCTAGGGCATGAATCGGATTGGTATGCCATTGACACTTGTTACACTTCATTACATATGTACCTGCATCTTCATCCATCATGGGCCAATAATAACTAGTACACAAGGGATTTTTAGATAGGACAACCTTACTAGTGTGGGCTCTACATACTTCTTCATGAACTTCTCATAATGCTAGTGTAGATTCTATAAAATTTAAATAATAAAGCAAAGTTCCATCAAAACTACGATAGTAAAGGGTTGATCCAAGTAAGGTATAATGAGTGGTTTGGTGGATTAAGAATTTGGATTGTTTTTGGGATAGGTCAAGTGGTAAAACTTGGTCATGGAGGTAGTTATAAAGGTCTAAGTACTAAATAAAATGAGGACCAATAATATCACAAATCATCATGAAGGTTGAAGGTTCATGAGTTGATGCTAGTAAGTTATCATTAAGGAACTGATACTCTTTAGTTGTGTTTATTTTTTGAATTAGAGATCTAATAGTGGCCATAGCATCTATGGTTATATTACTTGCCCTTGGTATATGCTCAAACTAAATGTTAATATCTATAGTTTGAGAGTATTGACCATGGCTTTATATGGAACTAGCTTGTCATTTTTGGTCTAAAAATGGTCTATAACTTGATTGATGATTAGCTAAGAATCACCATAAACCTTGATATGAGACATCTTCTATTGTACCACTTGGTGAAGACCTACAATAAGTGTTCCATATTCAACCATGTTATTGGTACAAGGAATATTGATTCTTAATGATTTAGGGATTAGATCCCCCAGTGATGTAATAAATAAAAGGCCTACCCCTGATCCATATGATATGAATGATACATCAAAATACAACTTCCAATGCTTTTCCTCAAGAGGTGTGTTAATGATGATCATTATGGATTCATCAAGAAATTGGAATGTGAGTGGCTCTGTATCAGCAGGGGTGCTTCAACAAACTGATCTATAAGAACGTGCCCCTTAATGGCTTTTTAATTGACGTATTCAATGTCAAACTCACTTAAAAGCATGATTTACTTGGCCATGCAGCCTTGTAAAGTTATTTTAGATAGTAGATACTTGATCAGATCTACTTTTGAAATAACCATGGTCTTATTATTTAACATGTAATGGCTACCATAGCTAAAAAGGCTTTTTATATGGGCATATAATTATGTTCATACATGACTAGTGTATGACTTAAATAGTACATGGCATGCTCTTTTCCATTATCATCATCCTGAGCTAAAAGTGCCCCCAAGGCATTGTCAGTAGTTGATAGATATAATTAAAATGAATTTCCTAGCCTAAGATGCAACAAAATAGGTGGATTCACTAGATAGTCTTTGAGTTGTTCAAAATTTGTTTGGTAGTGATCATCCTAGTGAAATATGACTCCCTTATTTTGAATATGCATAAAAGGATGACATTTGTTAGCGAATTGTGATATGAAGCATTGAATAGATAGGATCTTGCCCTATACTCTATAGAGCTACTTCAAAGTAGTCAATGGTTTCATCTATGTTATAGCTTAGAATTTCTCCAGATTAAATTCAATGCCTAAATGAGACATAATGAAGCCTATAAATTTTCATAATATGACTCTAGAGACACACTTTTTAGGATTAATTTTGACTTTATACTCACATAATATTTCAAATATTTTGCATAACACTATTGGGTGATCAACCCTGGTCTTTGATTTGCCAAAAATGTTATCGACATAGTCTTCAATAATATCATGTATCATATCATGAAATATGATGGTCATGGCTATTTTTTAGGTGGCCCCTACATTCTTAACACCAAACAACATAACCTGATAACATAATGTTCCCCATGGAGTGGAGAACATTGTTTTATGTTGGTCTTATAGTGCTATTTTGATATGGTTGTATCCTTAAAAGTCATCCATTAATGAAAGCATTTCATAACCCATAGTGGAGTCAATGATCATTTCAATGTTTGGTAATGGAAAGTCATCCTTAGGACAAGCTTTGTTTATATCACAAAAATCAGTATAGATTTTGATTCCTTCTAGTTTTTTGCTAATTGGTACAATATTAGATATCCACTTTGAGTAGTTGATGAATCGAATACATCCTATTTCTAAAAATTTTTCCAACTATTTTTTTACTAATACAACAATGCAAGGATTCATCTTATGTAAATTTTTATTTATCATTTTGGCATTAGGATTAACCACAAGGTGGTATAAAACTAAGGCATGGTCCAAACCTAGCATATCAGAATATGCCCATACAAATATATCTACAGATTCCCTCAAAATGGTTGTAAGGACTTCACACTCCTTCTTAGTAAGGGAAGTGCCTAGCTTGATCAACTTTAGGTCATTTAGGGACCTGATGTTAACCTCTTTCATATCTTCCATTAGAAGGGCCGAACCATCTTCAAGGATAGTGGGAAAATATTTGAACTGGTTGGCAACATTAGATTCCTCTGCTAGGACTGGCTCTTCAAGTTTCCTTAGTCATGATGAATCAAAGTCCCCTAATGGAAGGTTTGGTAATGTAACAAAAACTATTAGAAACTCTTGAATGATTCGATCAAAATCTTATTGTTCTTCAAAACTAAACTTAGACTCATAGACAAGTTTGTTATTGGTGGTCTCCTAACTTATATTTGATAAACACCCCATCTAATGGCACCTAAAATAGGTTTCGCCACTAAACTGGGTTTTTTCTTTACTTTTACCCTAGTCAAAAAGTGCCTCAAAGAGGTTTTCACTTTGGGACCTCAATATTTCAATTATTTACTTTTGGCTTAGGGTGTTCACCCACTCTCCAAAATATGTTGCAGGATCCAACTTGATTAAGAACCTTGATTTATGGTCCCCCAATAGAACATTGTCTCTAAGGCCAAGAAAATCACAGAAAGCCTCATCATTTTGAAATGCATTAATCAGTATGTTGGACTCTTACTAGTCATAGTCTATCAATTGGGGATAATACAATGGCAGTGGGTTATGATGAATGATTAGGGTAAGGGTACAAATAGAATGGGTGTCAAACAAATGGGTCCTAGATAGGTCATCAAAATGTCTATGATCAGACTCTAATTCACTATTAGCATCTTCATCACTAGTTGATGGCGATGGAACATGGGTAAGGTATATGGAGTCACCCCTAGGTGGTTTAAATCCAAGTCCATATGGTCCTTTGTATTTGGTCATGGAAATTAGATCAAGTTTTCTTTGTTGATTAGGCCTGAGGCCTCCTCCTTTAGATTCTTTATTCTTCATGATCCTATTGGGAATAATATATTTTTCATTCTCATAACAATCAACTTGGTTTTCATTATACAACCATGATTCATCCCATTTAAGAGGGTTTCGTTCTAAGCCAGATGTTGGTACAAATGTGATAGGTTATTTACCTTTGCTCTTTTGTTGCAATTTTGGATGAAGTGGCTTAGATTTAGGTCTTCCAAAGGACTTTGGATTATATGGAAGGTTTGTAATATGAAAGGTATCATGGGTCACATACTCCCTTGGGCCATTAGGTGAGATAGTAAAATGATTAGATATTTCAACAGGCAGCATGTGGGAAAGGGAATCAAGGGTATTAAGATCAATGCAATTATCCTCCAATGGATCAAAGAGTATTAATTTTCCATTATCTTTCTTTTCCATTGAATTCATGCCGAAGTGATAATTATAACTCTTGAACTTAGCCTCTGGGTGTTTACAATGCTCGTATGGATGCAAATGTCCTAGTATACAAACTTCCATCCCTGAATGGGAGAACTTGATACATTAGTGTAATGTCAATGGGATGGCATGAATTTCATGTAACCAAGGTAGTCCCAATAATATATTATATGATAAATCAAGATCTAGCACGTGGCAAAGTGTATCATGGGTCAAAGGGTCACAGATAACTGGTAAATAGATGGTGCCCTATGATTCTCATTCCTCATTATTGTAAGATTTAATGGTTATTGTTTCTTCTTGAATATTTTCCATAGTGTACCAAAGAATCTTGATGAGATTAAGAGACACTATGTTTAGACCTGATCCATTATCTATATGGACACATTTCACTTTGTTCCACTTTACGCAGACTTCTATGTATAACAAGTTATTATGCAATGGCCCAAGGGATGACATATCACTTTGGTTGAAAGTGACTTATTGGGTTGGAGCTAGGTGTCCAACCAAAGCTTGGAATTTATCAAGGGATATGTCACTTGAAATAGTGGATTGGCTCAAGAAGTCATTTAAAATATTTTTTTGGATTATTGACGTATGCAACAAATCTAAAATGGAGATTTGTGTGGGAATATTTTACAATTATTTCACAATGTCAAATTTCTTATCTTGGTCAATGTTAAATGGATTATTCAGAGGTTGAATAGTTGGTTGGATAATGGGCAAAGTGGCAGATGGTTGTGGGCCAAGGATAGTAATCTTTGATCTCTGTGTTGTGATTTCATAATCAGGATTAAATATAGGACCATGATTGCTAACAAATGATGGTGATGGTGTGGGACTAGATAGGACAAGTCTCAATTTTTGGTAGACTTATGCATGGTCCTAAGGTAAGGATGAGTTATCGATATAAGGTCCAAAAGTGGGAATCCATATTTTTTGGTTCACCTATGTACGGTCCAAGGTCAAGGAAGGATTTTTGAAGTGATTAGATTTGTTTGGTATGGTTAGCAATGGTCTCAGTCGATTACAATTTAGTCTAGGATTAATGGATATGGTATTAACACTACCTCCTATGATATGGCCTACAATTCTATTGTAGTCATATGCAACTACATGGTAGGTTTGTTGGTTGTTACTATTCTGACCTTGGTTCTATCCATCATTCTACCATTATTAGTTCTATTGTTGGTTCTTCTATTTTGGCTTATAATTTTGATTTTGACATAGTTAATTTTATTGTTACACTGATTGGTGGTGGTGTTATTGTTGCTATTGGGGTTGGTTTTTATGTTGGGGGAAGGGGTTTTGCTAAATTTTAAGGGTCTGATTAGAAGTGGAAGCTCTGTTATCCAATGTTATCTCCCCATTCTCCAAAATATTCTAAATCATATGTTTAATTTTCACACATCTTCACAAATTATGCCCATTGACCCAATGATATTCATAGAATTCACTTCATGGTACCAATCAGGATAAGGAATGCCTTGAGGATAATTTTTAGATATAGGCTAACTAATCAAATTAGCAGTGGTGAGTTTATGAAACATAGATTTGATAGGCTCTCCAGGGTCACTAAAAACATGGTGAACAGGCATTATTCTCCTTAGAGGAGGGACTTACAATGGCAAAGGTGGTTGTGTTTATTATGGTGGCTTAAATTGTTGCATTTATGGTACATGTTACTACTACTGAATAGGTTGTGTGGTAGGAGTGATATGAAAATGTAGTGTTGTTTGAGTAAATTATGTTTGTACCATTTAGACATGAAATGACTTAGTTACTCCATTTCCCATAACATTCTCAATGTTGTTGAATTACTGTGGTTTATCTTAGTTATTAACATGTGTCAATTTTGATGTTTGCACTTGGATTGGATATTGGTTTTGACCATTCCCCTAATTGGTACCTTGATTTTGATTATTTAAAGTAAGATTGATGATTCCCTTATTAATAAGGGATCTCTTGATCAACAAACCTTTGTCAATCATCTCTTTAAAAGTATGCACACACTGTAGTTCCAGATTATAGGATATCTCACTATGAAATTTTTTGGTGAACACAACTAATTATTTATCTGGTAGACTATGGGTGAAATGGCTTACAAGGGCTCTCCATCACTGTAGATAACTTTCAAATCTCTCACTGGCCTTCTTCTTGGTTTGTGTTAAGTTAACCATATAAATATCATGCTCGAGATTGTATGAAAAGTGCTACACAAACTTGTCTAAAAGATCATCAAAATTGGATACAAAATTCTTGGGCAACTTCAAAAACCACTCCAAGGCTTGTCCTGCAAGACTCCTTGGGAACAAAAATAAAATTTATATGTCATTATATGCCACTAATTAGCATGTAACAAATAACTTGGTCAAATGAGCTTTGGGATCACCTTTCCTTTTGTATTTTCCAAATTTTGATGGTTCATAGCCTGGAGGAAATGGTATCCACAAGTACTCTATGTTGAATGGATAAGAACACACATCATCTAACTTAAAAATTTTAATCTATTTCCCATCTTGGATGGTAGCAATTGCATCCTTCATTTATTGCAATTCTTAGGATAGGAAACTAGAGGGAATATTGGCTTGGGTAAATGGTTGAGTGATCACAAGTGGATCACTTTGACTAGGGTATGATAGAGGTATTTATTGGGGTATGTTTGTTTGGTTAGGAAATGGACCAAAAATATGAATACTAGGATTACTATTTGATTATTAGAATTGCATTTATGGTTGTGCAATATTCTAGTTAGGGTTGGATATGTAGGCTTGGTTATGGGGATTTTAAAGTTGGGATGGAGGGATGTAACTATACTGTGCCTAATGAGATTGAAGAGGGAAATGTTTTTGACTAATCTAATCTTGTTGTTGAGGGGGTTCTTGTGAACCAAGACCCTATTTTTGAACTAGTGGCATGTTTTGTACAAAAGGCAAATGGTGCTTGATCAGTACTTGAGGAACATTAAAACCTCTTTGTTGCATGAATCCCAATGTTGAATATTTAGCATTTTATGACCAATATTCATATGCTATTAACTAAACATCATTTAGCTTTGAAGTGGCACATTGGTCTACGAGGAAAAAGATATGTTCCTTACTATTTGGTGAGGTGAAATATTGGTTTCTCCTTATAGAGGTGGAAACATATTTGACATTTGTTGCATTGGTATACTAGATTGTGCCTAATGTTGTGGAATACTAATCACTACTTATTGGGGAGAGTAGGATTCATCACCTTTTATTATTGAATCATGGCATTAGTTATTGGTTGGATACCTAATCCTATTGGTTTAGCACTTGAAGAAGCAATTGATTGAGGATTAGCAGTAATAGTTGGTTGAGGTTGGGAAGTATAAATTCTTACTCCTTGATTTTGAGAACCACTCATGGTGTTAACTAAAGGTACACATGCTTGTGTATTACTTGTCTATCTATTTACACCACTTTGGTTTGGATTGGATGTTGCTTATGCATTATCCATTGCATTTTGGCCACTCTACTATGTAAAAGCAAAAGACACTTCTTTTATGGTTGGGGTATGAAATAATTTGTTAATTGAAGTGTTCTACATGAGTTAGTCTGCACCTTGATTATCTTGACTAGTCAACTCTATTAACACTCCAACTAAGGGAACTAAATATATGAGAGACCTATTTGACATGGTCATCTGATTAAAATTGCACACTAGGTTCAAGTAGGCTTGGTATGCTATCTGCATCTATACAAAGTGATCTTCCATGGTGTCCTTGCCTTTGACAATCATACTAAGGTCTTGATACATTGTTTGGACTAGAGCTAAAGGATTGATAGAAGAATCATATTGATTGTACAATATATTATGAGATATTATTATTAGACTTAGTGAATTCTCATGGGGGAAGTCTACTAGAAACTTGGCCCCTACCTCTATGGATCTAACAAAATCCTCATCTTTTTTCTCTAATAAGTGACACTCAAATATATAAGTATCATATGTGGATGGTGCAGTAACATAGTATGGTTGTTGAGGAAAAGGTTTTTCAATAGTAGGTACCATGGATAGGTATTGCTCAATTTGTACTTGATCTTGATCTGAGTAAGGAGGCATGTTTACCAAGTGGGTCAAAAGGTCTTGGGTTTGTGCCCCTGTTTAAGCATTATAAGAGGGATAGGCATCTATCTCATAAGCAAAATTATCCACATAAGGGTCTTGAACCATTTCTTCTTGTGAAACCATATTAATAAATCCTAGATTGGATATGAGGCCACTATGAGTATAAGAATACATGTTGGGATCCATAGTGAATGTTTTATGACAAAAATAGTTATACAAACTCTAAAAATGAGATGTCTAAAAGGATGCTCAAACTAGGTCTAACTTGGTCAAAAGGATGGATAGGTATATCCAAAAACATTGAAGTAATGACCTATGAAAAAAAAATCTAACATCAAGTGTCGAACACTACACATCTCACACGAAAAGGTCAAGTAAAAGGATCATAAATTAAAATGCCAAATTCTAGGTCAAAGTGTTTCAAACTAGTTTAATCTAAAAAAAAGTTGCTAGGTTTTTTGGCCAAACACAGCGTCAAAAGCTAAGCTCAAACAAAGTGCATGTGCTAGGAATTTTAGTCAAATAGCTTAAAAATCTAGACTTTAAAAGATGATATATTTAATCTAACAGATTCGAAACACTTCTAACAAAAACTAGGGATTTGAATCTTGGTCATAAAACTTGATCGATAAGTATGAGGTATGAAACAAAATGCACTTAGAAATAGTTTATTTTCTCTTAAATAATGGTACAAAGTTAGGTTCTTTTTACAAATAAGATAGACAAAGGTGAATGATGTAACTGTGTTAGACAAAGATTTACAAAGGACACTCGTATTGGCTGGAATTTAAAAAGACGTGAACTCTATGCAAAGAGTTCTATAAAACAAGTCTCAAAATAATTTGAGTAGCGTAACAACACTAAACTACTCAAAAGATGTGACAAATTATTTTTATAAAAAATATAAGTCAAAATGGTTCCAACATAATTTTGGCAGCATAACTCTACCCTCCTTAACTCAAATGATACCCACACATAAAGTTGGACAAATTTCTCTAAGGCATGAGTGTGTTATGAAATGGATAAATGGAAAAATAGGATGGGTAGTCAAAGTATAAGACTCAAAGCATTAGTAAACACACAATATGACTTGAGTCTTAGTAATTGATGATAATGATGTTGAGTCTAAAATAGCCCTCATTTCAAATTAGGAATTGAACTCAAGTTAAAACAAGTCAAGTGCAAAGTGGCAGACCCAATTTAACACGTCAACTTTTAAAACTTGGAAGAGTCCAATTTAAAATTTGAACTATCAATGAGGGACTTAAAAAAAAATGTGGCAAAAGGTCTAGACTCAAATGGGTAGTATAACTACTCTAAATTAGAAGATATGACACAAAGTGTATGATGATGAATTTGAACAAGGAAAAATATGCTTTTACTTGGGTAGCATAATGCCTCCTTTGTTCAAAGAAATTTGGGGACAATGTGTTTAGTTATGTCATTTTATTAACACCAAGTTTTAACTCTCAAACAATACCAAATAATATAAGACCAAGATAAAACAACTAACTAATCATCTTTGATCCTAAACTAACAAGCTATGGTAAAGTGGGTTAACTAAATTAATTGGTTTTTGAAAGTTATAGATGGATCAATTACATAATGACTTTCATGCCAAATGATTCAAAATAAGTGCACTTTAATTAGGTGTCCACAACACTTGGCTTGTTGCAAAAAGGTCTTGCCCTTTTTACAACCACTACATCTATTACTTGCTCAGTGTAGTGCAATGTCCAATGTGCGAATACATCCCAGTGCTTAACCCCAACACTAAAATGTGGTTTAACCACTCAAACCTCTGATCTTAGTGGGGGTGATGAAGTCAATACTAGAAGATGAAACCCCAGGTCAAAGCTTCCCTATAGAACTTTTAGAAGGTAATGAAGCCCCCCTCATAAGCCAAGATGTAATGAAATAAATGAGTAAGTGAAAGACATTTATAGGTTGTGTCTAGGTCACTCAAGCCATGCAAATCCTTGAGGAGAGCCTTAACAACTTCTCTTTCATGCCTTTGACTAAGGTACTTTGTAATAAGGATGACATTTTTGATCCTAAAATTTCCCTAAAGGGGATGGATGGGAGAGATTACACACAATGTCTTTCTTTTTGCCATTAAAATTCTATTTAAGCAACTATTGAATACAAACCTTGACAAATGAGTTCAATTTTGAACACCAAATGAAAAGTATGGTGATATTATTTTGACCCCTTGGTCTTAAGTTGTAAAAACATGTAAAGATTACAACAAAAAGAATAAATGAAAAAATAAGCACCTGCATTCATTTTAAACCCAAAATTTGAAGTGTTCAAGACTTAGCATGCTAAAGATTCATTTTAGGCACCAAATTTGAAGTGTGCATGATTTTAACCAAGTTATTTTTAAAACTTCAAATTGAAGTGTATGATTAGTTAAAACACCCAAATTAACTTCCAAACCATCCTTTCAACCTACAAAAACAATATTAGGACTATCTACTTTGAAGCACTTTAGAGGATGAGATAAGGTCTTTTGAAAAATGAGCTCTTAGGTTTCACACAGTCGAGTTGGGTTACATAGGCGAGTTAGGGTCAATTTGGAGTCAAGTCAGGGTGAGTCATGGTGAGTTGGGGTCAAGTTGGGTCAATTTGGGGTGAGTTGGGATCAAGTGGGGTTGATTTAGGGTGATTTGGGGTTGAGTTAGGGTGAGTTGGGCACACAGTAAATCTAGGTTACACAGTCTTAAGAACAAAACCATGGCTTACAAAAAAAAGAGATTTTTGCTTAAATTTTTACCTTGTTTGCTTCCACTCTCCAAAATCCTACATGAAAATGGTTATTATGTTTATTTTAGGTGCAATTTGACCAAATTTTTTAGGCTAAATCCCATCGAGCATGACATTATGTAGAATAAGTGTTTGATTCAAGAGAGGTGGTTAGTATTGCGTTAGTTCCAAAATGAAATAAAATTGAAAGAAACACACTAACAGGAATACATATCTAGGCCTATACACTAAGGATGGGGAAACTAAGTGATAAGTTATTTACTTGTGACTTAGTAAGGGTTCCCATAATTCTTAAAGCAAAGAAGTGTCAATTTTTTTTTTTTCTAACAATTTACAAATAGTTTTGGAATTTTTGGAGTATCTCAACTCGATCAAGAATGACAAGACACCAAATGGTACAAGCTCATAAAATGATGAGATCACGGCTTAGGTTTCTCACAAAATGGTGAGAGCATGGCTTGAAAAGGTGACTAAGCTAACCTCAATAAGTATCAAGCACTACCTACATAGTCCCAAAGTAGGACCTCAAGTCACTATAGTTTTGCCTTATAGTAGAGAAATCTAACTAGTGTAGTAGCCAATTCAAACAATATATACATAGTTGGTATGATGGCACTGTACGACATAGAGAATGGCTAGTTGGTATGGTTAAGTAATAATAAATACGTGTTGTCCCTAGTTTTTCTATAGGTGGTTATAACTAGGATACAACAACATTGGTCAATGATACTAATTTGTCCATAGGTGATTATAATTAAGATAAAGATAATGAGAGAGAATGAAATAAGAAATGAAGGATGTAACTACCAAACATCTGTCTAAATACTCCAAAATACTACCTCTATTTGGAATGTGTGAAATAACTACTAAAACTGAATCTAAATCCTCTTGTTGAAAGTGGTGATGGAACCAAATAGAATGGAACCAATGTCACATGGTTGGGTAGGGAGGGAGAGATGAAATCGGTTAACGAGGAAGGTATGGTAAAATAGACATGTGATATGAAAAATGATAGGTTGGTAAGATGATTAGATGATAAAATGGTATTATTACAAAAAAGATTGATAAAATGATACAACTTGAAATGGTCCTTATAGACAATACATCAAGTCACTCAAGCATAGTATCGCTTGAGCTAGATAATGTTCATCAACTCATCCAGTTCATGGACATTTAGTGTGGCAATCCTGTATGCTATTGTTACAAAGTTTGTTGTAATGATGAAAGGTCCAATCCAGTTGGGTTTGAACTTACCTTTATGCTTCTTTTCAACCGTGGTATTCTTTTGGTTTTCTTTAAGGACAAGATCACCAAGTTTATATTCTCTATATTTCACGTGCTGACTATAGTGGCTTCAAAGTCAATTTTGATAGGCTTGGATATTATTCACTATATCCATGCATTTCTCATCAAGTAACTCTAGTTCTTTTAGGTGAGTTACTTGATAGTCATTATCATCTAGGACAAGCTTAAAATATATGCATAGAGATGGCAACTCGACCTCAATGGGAAGGATGGATTTTATACCATAAAAAATGGAATATGAAGTGGCTCTTGAGGGTGTATGATGATTGGTATGGTATGCCCAAAGGTATAGAATATCTAAAGGTGCCAATCACAATCGACATCATTGACAATATTTTTGAGAATGATGATAAATATTTTGTTTAATGCTTTTTCTTTTTCCTTACCTTGAGGGTAATATGCCATAGAAAAGTGTTGTTTGATGTTGTATTCAACACATATCTTGTTGACATCCTTATTCTTAAATAATCCTCCATTATCAGATATAATGTTAAAGGGAATATTGTAGCAACAAATGAGATGGTTTAAGATGAACTTGGAAATTTATTTTCTAGTCATGTAAGTGAGGGGTATAGCTTTAACCCACTTAGTGAAATATTCATGGTGGTAAGGATATGTTTATGGCCATCAGATGAGGTGGGATTGATCTTCCCAATCAGGTCAAGGCCCCATGTAGCAAATGGCCATGGTGTCAATAATGGTTTCAAAGTCTTGGCTGGGGCATGAATCATATTATCATGTCATTGACACTTGTCACACTTCTTTACATATGTAGTTGCATCTACATCCATCATGAGCCAATAATAACTAGTACACAAGATATTTTTGGAAAGGATAGCCTCGCTAGTGTGGGTTCCACATATTCCTTCATGAACTTCTTGTAAATCTAATGTAGATTTTTTAAAATTTAAATAATGAAGCAAAGTTCCATCAAAACTATGGTAGTAAAGGGTTGATCCAAGTAAGGTATAATGAGTGGTTTGGTGGACAAAGGATTTGGATTATTTTTGGGATAGGTTAAGGTGGTAAAACTTAGTTATGGAGGTATTTATAAAGTTCTAAGTACTAGATAGAACTAGGACCAACAATATCACAAATCATCATGATGGTTGAAGGTTCATGAGCTGGTGCTAGCAATTTCTTGACAAGGCATTGATACTCTTTAGTTTTTCTATTTGTTGAATTAGAGACCTGATAGTGACCATAACATCTATGGTTATATTACTTTCCCTTGGTATATGCTCAAACTAAATGTCAGTAATCTGTAGTTTAAAATTGTCAACCATGGCCTTAGATGGAACTAGCTTGTCATCTTTGGTTTGAAAATGGTATGTAACCTAGTTCATGATTAGCTAAGAATCACCACAAACTTTGAGATGAGATATATTCTTTTATACCACTTGGTGAAACCCTAAAATAAGTGATTCATCTTTATTCATGTTGTTGGTATAAGGAAAACTAATCCTAAATGATTTAGGGATTAGATCCCCCTATGGTGTAATAAATAAAAGGCCCACCCATGATCCATGTGTTGTGAATGATCCATAAAACTATAGCTTCTAGTGATTCTCCTCAAGAGGTGTGTCAATGATGGTCATTATGGATTCATCAAGAAATTGGAATGTGAGTGATTTTGTATCAAGAAGGGGTGCTTTAATAAGTTGATCTACAAGAACTTGCCCCTTAATGGCTTTTTGATTTATGTATTCAATGTCAAACTCACTTAGAAGCATGATCCAATTGGCCATGCAACCTTGTAAAGCAATTTTAGATATTAGATACTTGATCGGATCTACTTTTAAAATAACCATAGTCTTATTATTTAACATGTAATGGCATAGTTTTTGAGCTACGAAGACCATTGATACATAGGGTTTTTATATAGGCATATAATTATGTTCATATGCGACCAATGTATGACTCAAATAGAACATGACATGATTTTTTCCATTGTCATCATGTTGAGATAAAAGTGCCCCTAGGGCATTTTTAGTAGCTGATAGATACAACAAGAATGGCTTTCCTGGCATAAGAGGTAACAAAATAGGTGGATTCACTAGATAGTTTTTGAGTTATTGGCAAGTTATTTGGTAGTGATCATCCTAGTGAAATGTGACTCCATTATTTAGAAGATACATAAAAGGATGACATTTATTTGCCAATTGTGATATGAAGCATCGAATAGATTGGATCTTGCCCTACAAACTATAGAGCTACTTCAAAGTAGTCAGTGGTTTCATATCTATTATAGCTTGGACTTTGGCCAAATTAAAATTCAATGCCTTGAAAAGACATAATTAAGCCTAGTAATTTGCTTGATGTGACTCTAAAGACACACTTTTAGGATTAAGTCAGACTTTGTACTCACGTAATCTTTCAAATATTATGGGTAACAATGTTAGGTGATCAGCCCTGGTCTTTGATTTTCCAAGAATGTCATCGACATAGTCTTCAACAATATCATGCATCATATCATGAAATATGATGGTCATGGCTCTTTGGTAGGTGGCCCCTACATTCTTAAGACCAAAAATCTTAACTTGATAATAGAATGTTCCCTATGGAGTGGTGAACATTATTTTATGTTGGTCTTCTGGTGCTATTGTGATTTGATTATATCCTAAAAAGCCATCCATTAATGAAAGAATTTCATAACCCACAATGGATTTGATGATCATGTCAATGTTTTGAAATGAAAATGCATCCTTAGGATAATCTTTGTTTATATCACAAAAATCAGTATAGATTTTGATTCCTTCTATTTTTTTGCTAACTGGTACAACATTGGATATCCACTCTGATTAGTCAATGAATCGAATACATCCTACTTCTAAAAGTTTTTTTGGCTCTTTTTTCACCAATACATCAATGAAATGATGCATCTTATATAACTTTTTATTTATCATTTTGGCATTAGGATTGACCACAAGGTCATGCAAAACCAAGGTAGGGTCCAAACCTGGCATGTCAGAATATGCCCATGCAAATATATCTACAAATTCCCACAAAAGGGTTGTAAGGACTTCATGATCCTTATAATTAAGGGAAGTGCCTTTCTTGATCAAATTTAGGTCATTTGGGGACCTAATATTAACCTCTCTCATATCTTTCACTAGAAGGGTCGAACCATCTTCAAGGATAGTGGGCAAAGATTTGAACTAGTTGGTAACATTAGATTCCTCTGCTAGGACTAGCTCTTCAAGTTCCCTTAGGCATGATGAATTAGAGTCCCCCAATGGAAGGTTTGGACATGTAACAAAAACTATTAGAAACTCCTAAATGATTTGATCAAAAGCTTGTTATTCTTCAAAACTGAACTCAGACTCATTGACAAGTTTGTCATTGGTGGTCTCTTGAGCTATGGTTGAATAAGGTTGAACAACCCCATCTAATGGTGCCTAAAATAGGTTTTCACCACTAGATTAGGATTTTTCTTTAATTTTACCTTGGTCAGAAAGTGCCTCAAAGAGGTTTTCACTTTGGGACCTCAATGTTTTAATTATTTGTTTTTGTTAAGGGTGTTCACCCACTCTCCAAAATATGCTATAGAATCTAACTTGATTGAGAACCCTAATTTATGGTCCCCCAATAGAAAATTATCTCTAAGGTTGAGAAAATCATATAAATCCTCATCATTTTGAAATGCATCAATTGGTATGTTGGACTCTTGTTGCTCCCATTCTATCAATTGGGGATAATATAAAGACAATGGGTTGTGACAAATGACTGGGGTAAGGGTAAAAATATAATGGATGTCAAACAAAGGGGTCCAAGATAGGCCATTAAAATGGCTATGATAAAACTCTAATTCATTATTGGTATCTTCATTACTAGTTGATGGTGATGGAGCATGAGTAAGGTATATGGAGTCACCCCCATGCTATTTAAATCCAAGTCCATAGGGTCCTTTGTATTTTGTCATGGAAATTAGCTCAAGTGTTCCCTATTGATTAGGTATGAGGCCTCCTTGTTCATAGTCTTAATTATTCATGATCTTATTGGGAATAGAATACTTTGCATTCTCATAAAAATCATCTTATTTGTCATTATACAACCATGATTCATCCCCTTCAAGAGGGTGTGGTTCTAGGCTAGATGTTGGTGCAAATGTGATAAGTGATTTACCTTTGCTCTTTTATTGCCATTTTGGATGAAGTGGATTATATTTAGGTCTTCCAAAGGACTTTGGATTCTATGGAGGTTTTGAAATATGAAAGGTATCATAGGTCACATACTCCCCTGGGCTATTAGGTGAGATAGTAAAATGATTGGATACTTCAAGATGTAGCATATGGGAAAGGGAATCAAGGGTATTAGGATCAATGCAATTATCCTCAAATGGATCAAAGAGTAATTATTTTCCATTATATTTCATTTCCATTAGATTCATGTCAAAGTTATAATTATAACTCTCAAACTTGGCTTCTAGGTGTTTTCAGGCTCATATGGATGCAAAACTCCCAGTATACAAACTTCCATCCCTAAATGGGAGAACTTGACACATTGGTACAATGTTGATGGGATGGCATGAATTTATTGTAACGAAGGTCTTCTTAAAATCATGTTTTATGATAAATCAAGATCTAGCATGTGACAAAGTGTATCATGGGTCAAGGTCTCAAGGATAACTAGTAAATAGATGGTGCCCTGTGATTCTCATTCCTCATTATCATAGGCTTTGATGGTTATTATTTCTTCTTTAAGATATATCATAGTGTACCTGAGAATCTTGATGAGCTTAAGATACATTATGTTTAGACCTGATCCATTGTCTATAAGGACACGTTTCACTTTATGCCTCTTTATGCAAATTTCTATGTATAACGGGTTATTATGCAGTGGGCCAAGGGATGATTTATTGCTTTGGTTGAAAGTGACTTGTTGGGCTAGAGCTAGGTGTCCAACCAAAGCTTAGAATTTATCAAGGGATATTTCACTTGAAATAGTAGATTGGCTCAAGTAGTCATTTAAAATATTTTTGTGGATTGTTGACATACATAACAAATTTAAAATGGAGATTTGTGTAGGCATCTTTTGCAATTGTTTCAAAATGTCAAATTTCTTCTCTTGGTTAGTGCTAAATGGATTATTCCAAGGTTGAATCATTATTTGGATAATGGGAAAAGTGTTAGATGGTTGTGGGCCTAGGATGGTAATATTTGACCTCCAAGTTATAATTACACAATTAGGATTAAATATAGGACCATGATTACTAACAAATGATGGTGATGATGTGGGACTAGATAGGACAAGTCTTGATTGTTGGTGCACTTATGCATGCTCATGGGACATGGATTCATTATTAGTGTAAGGTTCAAAAGTAGTAATCCTTATTTAAATGTTCATTATGTGTGGTCTTAGGTCAAGGAAGGATTTTTGAAGTGATTGGATTGGTTTGGTATGGTTAAAAATGGTCTTATCCAATTAGAATTTGGTCTAGGATTAATGAAAATGGTATTAACACTACCTCACTCAATATGGCCTACAACTCTATTGTAGTCATGTGCAACTACATGGTAGGTTTGTTTTTTATTACTATTTTGACCTTGGTTCTATCCATCATTCTGGCATTGTTGGTTATGTTGGTTTGGCTTTTTATTTTAATTTTGATACTTTTGATTTTATTATTGCACTAGCTGGTGTTGTTGTTGTTGCTATTGGGGTTAGTTATTATGTTGGGGAAAGGGGTTTTGATAGATTACAAAGGTCTTATTGGAAGTGGAAGCACTATTATCCAATTTTATCTCCCCATTCTCCAACATATTCTGAATCAAATATTTAATTTGTACACATCTTCACAAATTGTGCCCATTGACCCAATAATATTCATAGAATTCATTTTCATGGTACCAATCAAGATAAGGAATTCCCTAAAGATAATGTTTTAGTATAGGCCAACTAATCAAATTAATGACGATGAGTTTATGAAGCACAGATTCAATAAGCTCTCCAAGGTCACTAAAAACACAATCTGTAGACATTTTTCTCATTATAGGAGGGACTTGCAATGGCAAAGGTGGTTGTGTCTATTGTGGGGGCCTAGGTTATTGCATTTGTGGCACACGCTACTACTGCTAAATAGGTTGTGTGGTAGGAGTGATATGAAAAAGTAGTGTTGGCTGAATAGATGGTGTTTGTACCATTTAGACATGATGCAACTTAGTTACTCCATTTCCCACAACATTCTTATTGTTGTTGAATTGTTTTGGTCTATATTGGTCATTGGCTTGTGCCATTTGTGATGTTTGTAATTGGATTATAGTTGGTTTTTACCATTTCCCTAATTTATACCTTGATTATGATTAGTTAAAGTAGGTTTCATGATTCCCTTATTAATAAGGACTCATTTGATCAATAAACCTTTGTCAGCCATCTCCTTAAAGGTATGCACAAAATGTAGTTCCATATGATATGATTTCTCACAATACAAATTTTTGGTGAACACAACAGCTAATTGTTTATCTAGTAAACTATGGGTGAATTAGCTTGCAATGGATCTCCATCATTGTTGATAACTTACAAATCTCTCATTGGCCTTTTGCTTGGATTGTGTTAAGTTAACCAAAGAACTATCATGCTCAAGATTGTATGAAAAGTGTTGCACAAACTTGTCTAAAACATCATCAAATTTGGATACAGAATTCTTGGGCAAATTCAAAAACCACTCCAAGGCTTGTCCTACTAGACTCCTTGGGAATAAAAATAAAATTTATGTGTCACTATATGCCACTAACTAGAATGCAACAAATAACTCAGTCAAATGAGCTTTGGGGTCACCTTTCCCTTTGTATTTATCAAAATTTGGTGGTTCATATCCTGGAGGAAATGGTATTTGTAAGTACTCCATGTTGAAAATATAATATCATACATCATCTAACTTAAAAATTTTAATATGTTTCCCAGTTTAGATAGTAGTAATCGCATCCTTCATCTATTATAATTCTTGGGATAGGAAACTAGAGGGATTATTGGCTTGAGGGGGAATATTGGCCTAGGTAGATGGTTGAGCAGTCACAAGTAGAGAAATTTGATAGGGGTATGATGGAGTGTTTATTGGGGTATGTTGGTTTTCTTAGGAAATAGACCAAGAATATGCATGTAAGGATTAGGGTTTGATTGTTGGAATTATATTTGTTGTTGTGCAATATTCTATTTAGGGTTGGATATGCATGCTTGGTTTTGGGGATTTTGAAGTTGGGATGGAGGGATGTAACTATACTATGCCTATTGAGATTGAAGATGGACATGTTTTTGACTAATCAAACCTTACTTTTGATGGGGTACTTATGAACCAAGACCCTATCTTTGAACTAGTGGCATGTTCTTCACAAAATGCAAATGTTGCTTGATTGATACTTGAGGAACATTAAAACCTCTTTGTTGTATGAATCCCAATTGGAAAGTGGGCACATTATGGATATTTGGCATTTGCTAACCAATATTCATATGTTGTTAACTAAACATCATTTAGATTTGAAGTGGTATATTGGTCTATGAGGAAAAAGATATGTTCCTTACTATTTAGTGAGGTAGAACATTGGTTTCCCCCTATTGAGGTGGAAACATATTCAACATTTACTACATTGGTATATTGAATTATTCCTGATGTTTTGGAATACTAATAATTAATTATTGGGGAGGAGTAGGATTCATCACATTTTGTTGTTGAGGCATGGCATTAGTTGTTGGCTAGCTACCTAATCTTATTGGTTGAGCACTTGAAGAAGCAACTAGTTGAGGATTAGTGGTAGTAGTTGGTTGAGTTTGGGATGTAGATATTCTTACTCCCTAATTTTGAGAACCACTCATGGTGTTAACTAAAGATACACTTGCTTATGTATTATTTATCTATGTATTTATGCCACTTTGGTTTGGATTGGATGTTACTTATGCATTGTCTACTACATTTTGGCCACTATTCTACATAGAAGTAGAAGACACTTCTTCTATGATTTGGGTATGAAATAACTTGTCAATCAAAGTGTTATGTATGAATGGGTCTACACCCTAATTATCTTGACCAATCAACTCTATTAACCCTCTAGTTGAGGGAACTAAATCTATGAGATGCCTATTTGACATGGTCATCTGGTTAAAATTGTGTGTTAGGTTCAAGTAGGTTTGTTATGCTATGTTAAGAATGAAATATACTGAGAAGGAGGGTGAATTAGTATATTATAAATCTTTGACTTAATATAATTTCTTGTATTTAACCACTTAATCACACATTCAAGATATGTAATAAAACTGAAATAGTAATATGCACCACACAAGAGAGAGAGAGAGAGAGAGAGAGAGAGAGAGAGAGAGAATTTTTACTTGGAAACCCAAAGTGAGAAAAACCATGGAGAACAATCTCAAGTATATGAATGAGCACCAACTCAAATTACAAAGTTCTTAAGCACCAACTTATAAGAGCACCAACCCCTTTTGCCAAGCACCAACACAACAACTATGTATGAGAACTAACTCACAGGAGCACTAACCCCTTGTAAAGATTTGTGAGCACCAACCCATAGGAGCACCAACCCCTCTTATGTATAAAACACAACTATCTCTCAATGTTTCTTACTCAACAAATAATAGAACTCTACAATATCTCATACTTTTCTCTCTTCAAAAACAAATACAAACCATGCACTCTCTTCCATATTACAAATGGATTTTCAAGCCTTTATTTATAGCTTTCCAAATGACCTTTGGCATTCACCCTTTGTGACCCTTCAATCCTCATGTAAAATGGTGCCAAAATTGCATGACCCTTCATATCCTTGCATTTGAAAAGTCATATGGTGACCCTTCATAATCAAATGCATGCTTTCCTCTTTTGTCTTTATCTTGGTGACTTTTTGTATTCCTCAAAGTGTCCCTTCATGGAAAAATGTGGCATACCCTCTTTTGTCTTCACATGGTGATTCTTGGAATTCCTCAAGATGATTTTTCATGATAAAATGCATCCTATTCCTCTTTTGTCTTTACCTCATGACTCTTTGACTTCTCCATGGGCTCTCTTTTGACTTATATGCAACCAAAAATATATTCATTAATATTAAATAAATATTAACACATATTAGCTAAGATATGAATATTAAAAACATCATTAAATGCAATGGAGTCTTTATCACTAATAATGTTAGACCTTTGACATCAATGACAATATTTTCAACAATCTCCCCCTTTGTCATTGATGGTAACCTCAAACTAAAACTGCCACATCCTGAAACCTGCACATACTACCATATGAAAAACATACAGTAACTCCCCCTTACTGTAGCAAATTGTACCTATTTCTTTTCTTCTCCCCCTTTGACATCAATGGCAAAGGGCCTATCTTGGAGCTAACACTTGGCTCCCTCTCAACTGATGTTGATCCTCAATGGTAGGAAGTAAAATAAATTACTCTCAACTTCTCCCATAAATACTCAAATGTGTCTTTTGGTAGTGCCTTTGTGAAAATATTTGCAATCTGCTCTGTAGTACTGATATATTCCATATTAACCTATTGATCTGCAACTTACTCTTTCGATAAGTGATATCTGGTAGGAATATGTTTTTTTCTTTAATGCATCATTAGTTCTTTGAAATATTAATATCACTTGTGTTGTTATAAAAAATGGAAATAGGTTCATCATATTTTACCTTGATATATTCCAAAGTTTGCTTCATCCAAAGCACTTGAGTACAACACAATACTACTACAATACATTTTGCTTCAGCTGTAGAAAGTGATACTGAATTCTACTTTTTCTTAGCCATGATACTAAGCTATTACCAAGGAAGAAAGCTCCTACACTTGTACTCTTTCTGTCATCCAAGCAACCTGCCCAATCTAAATCTGTATAAGCAACCAAATTGAAATCTCTACCTATAGGATACCACAATCCATAATCTAATTTCCCCTTGATATATCTAAATATTCTTTTCACCAACTAAACATGACTATCTTTTGGAGTTGACTGATATTTTGTAACCATATCTACTACATGCATGATGTCTGGCCTTGATGCTATCAAATATAAAAAACTACCAGTCATAGATCTATACAAAGATTGATTTGTAATAGGTGAATCTTCATCCTTGCTCACCTTATTTCTTGTACTCATTGGTGTGCCAACTAGTGCATAATCCTCAAAACCAAATTTATTCAACATTTCCTTGCATATTTACTTTGAGATATAAAAATTCTTTTATTTGATTTAAATATTTGCAACCCTAAGAAAAATGACAACTCTCTAAGCATAGACATCTCAAATTATTTTTGCATATTATCAGAAAAGTATTTTTTCATCTTTTCAATGTTTCTTCCAAAAATGATGTCATCAACATATACCATAATAATCAATTGATGCTCACCTTCTATTTTGATGTAGAGATTATTGTTAGCAAATCCTCTCTTGAAACCTTGATTCTACAGGTATGTATCAAGTCTTGCATACCAAGCTCTGGGAGTTTGTTTTAATCCATATAATGCTTTCTTCGATCTACATACATGACTACTGATATTTGAGAGAATAAATATCTCAGGGTGCTCAATGTAAACCTCTTCTTCTAGATTCCTATTTATGAATGTAGATTTGACATCCATCTGAAACACTTTGAAATTTTTTAATACTACATATGTAAAAAACATTCTAATAGTCTATAGCCTTGCTACTGGTGCAAAAGTTTCTTCAAAATCAATTCCCTCAATTTGAACATATCCTTTACATACTAATCTTTCTTTATTCCTAGTCACTTCTCCATTTTCATTCAACTTATTTTTATAAACCCATTTTATTCCTATCACATTGTGATCTTTTAGTCTAGGCACTAATTCCCAAGTATCATTATTTTCTATCTAATTTAATTCTTCATCAATTGCCTTAACCCAATGCTTATCATGTCTAGCTTCTGAAAAGGTTCTAGGCTGAATTTTGGATAACAAATAAAAATTAACTTGCTCAGATTCACTTACCATCATTCTTCTAGTGCGAATTCCTTCATTTATGTCCCTGATGATGTCACTTTAATTATGATTTCTCTAAACATATTTGGATAGAGTTTTGGTGTCCTTTTTTTCTTTCTTCTCATCTTCATCTGATTCTTCAAAATCTTCCTCTTCAATGATTTAGGAATGTCTATTGGATCATTGATTCTTTGGGTTCCATCTTCTTTTATCCTAAAACTTGCAATTTCAAAAAAATTCTTAGTTATTTTATTATAACATTTATAAGCTTTAATTTTTCAAGAATAACCAAGAAATACACCTTCATCTGATCTAGATTCAAACTTACTAAGTTTTTTATCAGATTTCCTTATGAAGCATTTACTAACAAAAACTCTAAAATAATCAACTATTATTAGTTTATCTTTCCATAGACCATACAGAGTCTTATCACTATTGCCTCTCAATAATGCTATATTATGAATATGCATTACTGTAGTAATTGCCTCTCTCTAATATTTATCTGGTATGTTTAATTCATTTAGAATTATCCTTTCCATCTCTTGAACTATTTTGTTTCTCCATTCAACTAATCCAATTTACTGTGGAGTTTTAGCTACTAAATAATGTCTCTTTATTCCATGGTCTACACAAAACTCAATAAACTAATCTGACATGAATTATCCTCCTTGATTTGATCTTAGGCACTTAATCTTCAAACTAGGTTCATTCTCTACTAGTTATTTGAATGCTTTAAAATGTCTGAAAGCTTTTGATTTTTTCTTTAAAAACATTACCCAAGTCATACATGAAAAATCATCAATAAGCAACATGAAATATTTATCACCTTGAGTACTTTGAGTTATCATAGGTCCACATAGATCAGTGTGAACAAGTTCTAACATCTGAGTGATCAAGTACTCTTTTGTTTTAAACCACCTTCTGGCTTGCTTCCCATGCTGACAAGGTTCACAAAGTGTGTTGAATGGCTTTGTAATATTTGGAATACTTTTGACTACTCATTTCTTGTTGATGTTGAAAATATCTTCAAAATTTATATATCCCATTCTCCTATTCCATAGCTAACTTTATTCAATTTATCTCAAACAACATCTTTGACCTTTGATGTCTGATAACATATATAAATTATTGCATGTTCTCTGAGCATCTGCAACCAACACATCTGAATCTTTTCTCCTAATTTCATAATATTCTACATAAAATTTTAGTGTGTGCTCATAATCATACATTTGACTTACACTCAAAATATTATGCTTAAGACCTTCTACATATAAAATATTTTTAGTTAGTTCTACCACTATCCAAACTTAGTGTACCTTTTTAGGTAATTCTAGCAGTAGTATTATCTCTGAATTTCACTATGCCACCATTGATATTATTCAAGGTTATGAACTTGCTCTTGTCTCTTGTCATGTGCCTCAAACATCCACTATCAATGAACCATGGATTTTCTTTAGTTCTTGCATGCAAATTTTTCTGTACCAACATATATATTTTTAGGTTGTTTTTTCGGCCATGAACCTATCTAAGCTTTCTTCTTGATGAATGGAGCCTTGAAACTTTGGTCCTTCTTGAGTAACTCAAACATGCTTATATAGTATCAAGATATGTGTTTGAAGTTATTGCATATGTAATTTATTATGGCCTCTTTATTAAAGCATGATAGAGGAGCAAAAGAGTTGTGGCTTCTACTTGACTCTACATGACTTTCCTTCTTATTTCTGAAATTGTTAACCCTTTTTTGATATTCTATTTTTTTATGACCATATACATTACAATAAAAATAGTAACCATAAAAATAGGACTTATTTGTGTATCTTCGATCTGATTTCCTTTTGTAGCTATGTTCTTTCCATCCTTCTTTGTTTGAGATGTCCTCTATATTCTTAACTTCTTCCCTTTTTATTTTCTCTTTTATAAGATCTTTAGTATAACTCTTTCCTTTTTCCTTATTTTTGAAAGTAGTGGCCTCCCCTTTCTCTTTTTCAAATCTGATACCTATATTATTTGACATTGATCTTTGATTTTCTAATATCTTATTCAATAGATTAGTGTTATTCTTAAATTTTGAATCATCGGTTGCTCTATCATTGATTGATTTATTTGTTTTCTTAAGATCTGATTTTAAAGAAGTAATTTTAATAACATACCTTTCACATTATTTACTTACTTTTTCCAACTATGTCGTTAGATATTCTTCATTCTTTTTGGCTTCTTCAAAGTGTGTTTGTAGAGCTTCAATTGTTTCCTTTGACTCCTTTGCATATTTTTATTGATATGGAGCTTTAATCTTTGATTCTTCTTCTCAAGAGATTTTAACTCTTCTAAGGCACAAATGATTTCTCCTTTTAGATTCACTTCAGATTCATCATGTTCTTCTTCTTTATCATCTATACTTTTGCTTGTGGAGGCATCTTCATGTATGGCCAAGAATAGAATCTCTTCTTCTTCTGAATCATTGACTTCACTATCTTTAGCTGAGCTAGGATCTTTAGAATACAAACTCTTCTTCTTGAATCCCTTCTTGAATTTTCCTTTGAAATTATTCTTGTATGTATACTTTCCTTTCTCATTGTCACTATTACCCTTATCTAGGCACTTAGCTACAAAATGTCCAATATTTATACAATTACAACATTTAAAATTTAATTTTCCCTTATATTTACTTATGCCCTTTTTTGACTTGTGAATGAATAGAGCTCCATTGTCATCTTCATCATCACTAGAACTGTCACTGGATTCTTGAATCTTAGCCTTCTCTTTCTTTGATGTCTTGAAAGTAACTTCTCTCTTTGAGGGTTTCTCTTTTTTGGTCCACGTCTCATATGTCATAATAATACCATGTAGCTCATCCATCTTTAGCTTGGCTAAATTATTCATCTCTTCAATTGCCAAAACTTTTGCATCATATCTCAATGGTTGAGATCTCAAAACTTTTTAAACCACAATATGATTAACTATTTGATCAACTCATAAAAGATAACTTGATATATTTGCTTCCTCTTCCATCTTCAAACTCTCAAACTATCTTCTAAAAGTCTGAAGCTTAGCATGTTGAACATTTCCATTACCTTTATTAATATTCTCAAGTTTTACCCAAGTTTCATGAGAAGATTTACATTGCATAAATTTAACAAATTTTGATTCACATAAACCACATAAAATAGCATTTAAAGGTTTAGAATTATTTTCACTTGCCTTCTTTCCATTGGAGTTATTACAAGTGTTTGTGGCTCTTCATATTCCTCCACCACTGCTTGCCAAATGTTGAATCCAATGGCCATCAAATAAGTCTTCATCTTTATGCTCCAAAAATCATAATTTGTCTCGTCAAAAAAAGGTTCCTTATTTGTATAAAAACTTCATGTGATCCAGCTATCATGCTTTTTTGATCTACCTTCAAGCTATAAAAAATTTTCCAAAGGAACCTACTCTTATACCAATTGTTAAGAATGAAATATACTGAGAGAGGGGGGTGAATCAGTATATTATAAATATTTTACGTAATTTTATTTCTTTTCTTTAGACACTTAATCACACATTCAAGATATGCAATAAAATTAAAACAATAATATGCACCACACAAGAGAGAGAGAGAGAGAGAGAGTAAATTTTTACTTATAAACCTAAAGTGGGAAAAACCATGGAAAATAATCTCAAGTATATGAATGAGAACCAACTCAAATTACAAAGTTTGTGAGCACCAACTTGAAGGAGTACCAACCCTTTTGTCGAGCACCAACACAACAACTATTTGTGATCTCCAACTCACATGAGCACCAACCCCTTGAAAATATTTGTCAGCACCAACCCACAGGAGTACCAACCCCTCTTATATATAAAACACAACTATCTCTCAATGTTTCTTACTCAACAAATGATATAACTCTATAATATCTCCTAATTTTCTCTCTTCGAAAACAAATAGAAACTATGCACTCTCTTACATTTTAAAAATGGATTCTCAAGCCTTTATTTATATCTTTTCAAATGACTTTTGACATTCACCATTTGTGAACCTTCAATCCTCATGGAAAATGGTGCCAAACTTGCATGGCCTTCCGTATCCTTGCATTTTAAAAGTCATATGATGACCCTTCATAAGCAAATGCATCTTTTCCTCTTTTGTCTTTATCTTGATGACTTTTTGTATTCCTTAAAGTGTCCCTTCATAAAAAAATGTGCCATACCCTCTTTTGTCTTCACATGGTGACTCTTAGAATTCCTCAAGATGACTCTTCATGAGAAAATTCATCATACTCCTCTTTTTTCTTTACCCTATGACTCTTTGACTTCTCCATGGGACCTCTTTTCACTTATATGTAACCAAAAATATATTCATTAATATTAAATAAATATTAACACACATTAACTAAGATATGAATATTAAAAATACCATTAAATGCAATGGGGCTTTTATCACCAATAATGCTATACCTTTGACATCAATGACAATATTTCCAACATGCTATCTGCATCTATACAAAGTGATCTTTCATGGGGTCCTTGCCTTTAACAATCATACTAGGGTCTTTATACATTGTTTGGACTAGAGCTAAAGGATTGATAGAATAAGCCTATTGATTGTATAGTATGTTATGAGGCATTATTATTAGACTTGGTAAATCCTCATGGTGGAAGTCTATCGAAGACTTAGCTCCTACCTCTATGGCTCTAACCAAAATCTCATCTTTGTTCTCCAATAAATGGCACTCAAATAGATAAGTATTATACGTGGATGGTGAAATAACATAGTATGATTATTGAGGAAAAGGTTCTTCAATAGTAAGTACTATGGCTAGGTATTTCTCTATTTTCACTTGATCCTGCACTGAGTAAAGAGGCATGTTTACCAAGTAATGGGCCAAAGGGTCTTGGGTTTGTGCCCTTGTTTGGGAATTATAAGAAGGATAGGCATTCGTCTCATAACCAACATTATCCACATAAGGGTCTTGAACCATTTATTCTTGTACAACCACATTACTAAATCCATTACTATACATGAGGCCACTATGAGTATAGGAAGACATGTTGGGATCCATAGTGAATATTTTGTGACAAAAAGAGAGCTCTACAAACTCTAAAAATGAGATGTCTAAAAAGATGCTCAAATTAGGTCTAACTTAGTCAAAAGGATGGATAGGTATATCTAAAAATGTTGATGCAATGACCTATGACAAAATAAGCTAATGTTAAGTGTTAAATGCTACACATCTCACACAAAAAGGTCAAGTAAAAGGATCATCAATTGAAATGACAAATTTTAGGTCAAAGTGTTTCAAATCAATTTAATCTAGAAAAAACAAAAATTGTTAGGTCTTTTGGCCAAACACAACATCAAAATCTAAGCTCAAACAAAGTTCATGTGTTAGCATTTTTGGCCAAAAAACATAAAAATCTAGACTTTAAAAGATGAGATATTTAATCTAACAAATTTGAAACACTTCTAAAAAAAACTAGGCATTTGAATCTTGGTCATAAAACTTGATCAATAAGTATGAGGTATGAAACAAAAGGCACTTGGAGATAGTTTATTTTCTCTCAAATAATGGCACAAAGTTAGGTTCTTTTGAAAAATAAGCTAGACAAAGGTGAATGGTGTAACTGTGCTAGATAAAGACTTTAACTCTATGCAAAGAGGTCTATGAAACAAGTCTAAAAATAACTTGAGTAGTGTAATAATGCTAAACTACTCAAAATATGTGGCAAATTCTTATTTCAAAAACTATAAGTCAAAATGGTTCCAACACAATTTTGGCAACATAACACTACCCTCCTTAACTCAAATGATACCCACACACAAAGTTGTACAAATTGCTCTAAAGCATGAGTGTGCTATCAAATGGAGAAATGGAAAAATATGATGGGTAGTCAATGTTTATGACTTAAAGTGTTAGTAAACATACAAGATGACTTGAGTCTTAGTAAATGATGATAATGATGTTGAGTCTAAAAATATCCCTCAATTGAAATTAGGAATTGAACTCAAGTTAAAACAAGTCAAGTACAAAGTGGCAGACCTAATTTAACACATAAACATTTAAAACTTGGAAAATTCCAATTTTAAATTTGAACTATCAATGAGAACTTTAAAAAAATGTGGAAAAAGGTCTAGACTCAAATGGGTAGCATAACTGCTCCAAATTGGAAGATATGACACAAACTATATGATGATGAATTTGAACAAGGCAAAAGATATTTTTACTTAGGCAGCATAATGCCTCTTTTATTCAAATAAATTTGGGGACAATGTGTTTAGTTATATCATTTCAATGAAACCAATTTTTGACTCTCAAATAAGACCAAGTAATCTAAGACCAAGATAAAATAACTAAGTAATCATCTTAAATCTTAAACTAACAAGATATGGTAAAGAGGGGTTAACTAAATTAATTAGTTTTTAAACGTTCTAGATGATCAATTACACAATGACTTTCATGCCAATTGATATAAAATAAGTGCACTTTAATTAAGTGTTTATGACACTTGGATTGTTACAAAAAGGTCTTACCCTTTTTTCAACCACTACATCTATTGCTTGCTCAGTGTAGTATGATGTCTAATGTGCAGATATGTCCCAGTGCTTAACCTCAACACTAAAAGGTGGTTTAACCACTCAAACCTCCAACCTAGTAGGGGTTATGAAGTCAATGATAGGAGATGAAACCTTGGGTCAAAGCTTCCCTATATAACTTATGGGAGGTAATGAATTCCCCCTCACAAGCCAATATGCAATGAAATAAATAACTAAGTGAAAGAGCTTTAGAGGTTGTGTCTAGGTCACTCAAGCCATATAGATCCTTGAGGAGAGTAACAAATTATCTTGCATGCCTTTTACTAAGGCACTTTACAATAAATATGGCACTTTACAATAAATATGGCACTTTTGATCTCAAATTTTCACTAAAGGGGATGGATGGGAGAGCATACATGCAATGTCTTTCTTTTTTCCAATAAAATTCTATTTAAACAATTATTAAATACAAACTTTGATAAATGAGTTCAAATTTAAACACCAAATGAAAATTATGGTGATGTTCTTTTGACCCTTTCTTATTAAATTTTAAAAACATGTATAGATTACAACAAAAATACTAAATGAAAAAATAAGCATCTACTTTTGTTTTAAAGTTAAATTTTTAAGTGTTCAAGACTTACCATGCTAAAGATTCATTTTAGGCACCAAATTTGAAGTGTGCATGATTTTAACTAAGTTGTTTTTAAAACTCCAAATTGAAGTGTATGATTAGTTAAAACACCCAAATTAACTTCCAAACCATCCTTTCAACCTACAAAAACAAGATTAAGATTGTCTATTTTGAATCACTTTAGAGGATGAGATAAGGGTTTTTGAAAAATGAGCTCTCGAGTTTCACACAGGTGAGTTACATTACATAGGCAAGTTGGGGTCGAGTCAAGGTGAATTGATTTGAGTTGGGGTCAATTCAGTTTAGGTTGGGTTGAGTTGGGGTTGATTTAGGGTGAGTTGGGGTCAAGTCAGGGTGAGTTAGGAACACAGTCGATCCAGGTTACATAGTCTTGAGAATAAAATTGTGGCTTACAAAAAAAATAGATTTTTGCTCAAATTGTTTCCTTGTTGGCTTCAACACTCCAAAATCCTACATGACAATTGTTAGTAGGTTTATTTTTTGTGCAATTTGACCAAATTTGTGAGGCTAAGTCCCACCGAATCTGCCATTATATAGAATAGGAATTTGACTCAAGAGAGGTGGTTAGTATTGCATTAGTTCCAAAATGAAATCAAAATGAAATAAACACACTAAAAAAATACATCTATAGGCCTATACACTAATAAGGAGCATAATAACAAACATACATATGAAAACATGAAATAAAACCTCCTTCACCTCCCTTGGATGCTCCAAATAGCTTGTTGAATTGGCTTACTTGGCTTGTGCTCAATGAGTCTTCATCAAAGGACACTTGGATATCTCCTCTTCTCCTTGGCACCTTTGTTATGGATTTGGATTTGTCTTGGCTCAATAATTTGGGATTATAACACTAATTTCAATGGCTTTTATAATTATTTGTGCATTATAACTTTGCATTATCCAAGCTTAAAATTCAATAGGCAAGGTCTCCTATTTATAGATTTTGCAAAATGATCAGAATAAACTTGAACCATCCATCTCAACATGAAGATGTGTGGCTAATAATCCTTTCAATTTTTGAGGAAAAAATCAATAAGTGCCTTCATAAATATTTAGGATAGATAGGCAATAAAGAGGCATGGAGGGTCTTAATGAGGCATGGGGTCTCTTGATGAGATATTTTATGTATTTATGGCCGAGGGATGTATTTCCAATAAATGATGTCACTTGATGATGCAATTATTCAATATCAATTTATAAAAATAAATATTCAAAAATATCCATATAAAATTAACTTAAGCTCTTGATTTGGCTTAATTAGCCGTAAACATGATTAGTCAACTTTGGCGTAAAACCTTGGTAATTTATGCACAAATTAATCAAATTAGTCAAAATATCATATTAGTAGCTTGAAATATGACTGGATTATATTTGGAAGTCAATGTTAGATGTGTTGGAACCGTATTCCCATTTAGGATGGTTCCAATGCAAAATAACAAAGGCACATGTCTCATGCAAGAAATTTGGTAGAAAAGAGCAATTAAAAACACCTAGGTGCAAAAATGCCATTTTGACTCAAAATTATTTGATCAAATTTAGCTTCTTCATAAATTGTATTTCTCCATTTAGTGACACTAGCCAAAATCATCACTTGATTATATCTATTTCAACGCATTTAATATGTTTTAGTGTTTTTAGGCCAAATTGTGCATTTTGGTATAAATTGGTCAAAATCTTGGTTGGAGGTCATTGGTAGCCATTTTTATGTGTCTACATAGTGTACTACATAAAAAATGTGTTTAGTTGATACAGGAGTGAAAGTTGAATAGACGGTTCCTACTTGGCTTCCCACACTATATAGGTTGATGTGGTTTCCTTAGTGAATGGTTGATAGAAAATATACCTATCCAAAGTTCCCACACTAATTCTATTTATGTGTTCTTGATAGTGAATGTTGATAAAATTTGATGTGTTCCTTCTTTAATTTCATTAATTTCTATGAAACACAAATTATCACGTAAGGCCTAAGGGGGGGAATGTTAGGAAATGTTTTGTCCTCACATTAATATGTGTGAATAATTATGAAAGTAATAATTAGTTGTTGTAATATTATTACAATAATATTATGAATATAGATTAGTTTCTAGAATATATTATTTGGTTAGATATACTATAGTGAGTTACAATAATATTACACATAGATGAGATTATGTAATCATAGGGATATGGCGAGATATTAGTGGAGAGATAATCTCCATGATTATATGAAGGACATTCCTATGAATGTGTAATGTCCTGAATGAATATGTAATAGGTTATATTTTATAATGTGATAATATAATAATATATTATATGTTTTTAAATTAGTCTCTGTGTTTGGCTTCATTATTTATGTCTTAATCGTATGCAGATCTAAACCAGTCTCATTATCAATTCCTTCACTTCTTTCTTCATTTGGATTGTGCATGTGCTCCAAATTCATATTTATCTATCTTATATCATTTGACATTTTGTCAAATTATTATTTATCTTACATGATGACTTATGTTTCACACTACTTGTTGCTTATGATGTCATTTTATTTTGTATGTTCTCTTACGGCTTCCTTTTAATGTTTACATACTTTTTTCCTATGAGTTCATTTTATATGGATATCTTATTCATTCTCATAATTGTTTGCTACCTTATCTCTATCACCATGGATAATTTTTATTGTGACTTGGTTATACACACCTTGCTCCCTTTAGTCATTCCTTATTTACCATGTGATCAGTTAACAAATAATTCATCTCATTATAATCTCATTTTCCTAATCCACCTTATATCTCCCTTTATTCCCCTTATTTTCTTTCCTAAAATTTGCCTACACATGATTGAAACTTGAGATAACATGCTAGTTCATAAGTAAGCCTAAGTATTTTAGTCAGTCATGTCTTTGGATACTTAGCTTCCTTTAGCCAAATCCTATATCTCATTTATGTGTATCACTTTATCTCTCATGATTGGTCATTCTAAGTCTATATGGAGGAGGAATATTAAAAGCCATAAACATTCAAAAGACAAATCATTTAAACAAAAGGCAATGATCTAAAAGGCAACATTAAAATGTTTCAAAAGTCAAATCACACTAAAAGACATGATTCTATACACATCTCCTTTCTCTAATAGAAACTCAAACTCCACAGTTGACCTCATGATAGAGTTGAGGTCTTTTAGGGTGTGGTAGGCTAGTAGATTAGAAAAGGAGAATAAAAAAAGATTTTTTAGTCCTACCTACTTTCTCACACAAGTACCCAATATTTTTAGTAGATGGATGGCTCTGTAAAAGGTCCTAAGGAATGGGAAACACATTTTGTGATGACAGGTCCATTTTAATTTTCTTGTTCAAAATAACCAACATGAGTTGATGTTAGTACCTCACTTATTTACCTACATAGCTTTGTGCCTACAGTGAATAGGTATCCTTTGTATATTAATGGCCACTAGTCACTTAGTGTCTTTCTATGTCCTTATTGTGCCTCTTTGTTCCTAAGGTATTCTCGTAAGATGCTTATGTTATGATTTTTACATCCCTTCTTTCATTCCTTACAATCCTAATATTTTCCCTTGAGAAATATTGTTTTGTTCACTGATCACTCCCCCTAAGGATCCTATTTGTGAGTTGCAATGTAAGACCTTAAATAGGACCAAGCCTTACTCATAAATTATGAAATTATCATAATACCTTTCCAAACATCCCCTTTCAACATATTTTTCCCATTGTTTCCACCTCATTGGTGTTCCATTTTTGAGTTGCAGTGTAAGACTATGGATAGGACCTAACTTTACTCACAAAAAAATTCAATACCCAAGTCACAATTAAATTACATATGTCAAAATTGAGATAAGTCATGATTGATTATGAGTTACACATCATTGACATGCTTCCCATCTTGATATAGTATATTTTATGCTTGCTTCATTGATCTTTCACTTTTATCTTCTTATTTTTCAATTGCATGTAAGAATACAACCATTTTTCTTAAGTTTTTCATACTTACCATCTTGAATTAGTATGATAAATATAAGTTCATTTTGAAAATTTTATTTCTCTTTTATACTCCCCAATGTGATCTAGTATGATTGATTGACTTAATTGTTTTGTTTTTATATCATTTGTCTTTCACAAGTTTTCCATTTTATTACATTATTTTCATACTTTCCAACATGATATAGTTTGATTTTATTTGTTTTAATTTGGTGCCAATATTTTTCAAGGTTTATAAACATTTTGTCCTCTTGTTTATCACTTTTTGGTTTATTATAATTAGTCATATTTTTTTATTACACATTTTTTATCAAGATATAGTGTATAGTACATTTGTTTCTAATTAATTATATTTTTCCAAGTCCTTTTTGCATGTTTTTTTAACCATGCATGTGTATCACTTAATGTTGGAAAAGGAAACACTCCACATATATTTCTCATAACATATACAACAAAAGAAAAATACATGTGCTAGAAATAAATATATCCATACATCAACAACCACAACCAAAATATAAATCATGAAACCAAAATCCAACTATCAAAATAATATATCTTTATATATCATGTGTTTTATATAATGGTACAAAATACAAAATACATAGCTCCAACTCTATATCTATGCTCTATCATGATTATCTCATGGCCTATCCATGCTACCCACAGATGCTTTGAATGGTCCCCTCTATATGATATACTATAATGAGGCCATCTGAGATCTCAACCCTACTACTTGTCCCTGTAGGTTAGCCACCTAGGCCTATACCTATCCTAATTGGATCATGGTAACCATGTGTGTGGCTCTCTTATAAGATAGGGCCTACCAAGCCTATGCCTCTCCTACTCCCACCCCTATTGGTGGTTTAAATCCATCCCTATATGTATTTAGTTATCTTATAGCCTCCCCCACCAATCTAAACTAGCCTACGTGAGTTGGGGTAGATGATACCATAGGATCATCTAGTGTGATGGGGTCATATGGTGCTAGTACCCTATCCAAAATATCATGTTGTGTTGTCATGACTAGGTATCTTCATCTAACCTCCTCTATTGTAGGGTATACCAAAACCAAAACCAGATAGATATTAGATCACATATACATCTCAAAATCTATCTGTCTACCTACAAATCACATACAACTAGTATTATATCTCAAAAACTAAAAATTACAACATTTTTCACTAGTCTCAGTGTCACCAACCAGCATCTCCTAGTCTACTCATCCATCGAGCACGATCTCTCCATCTGATTGTCACTGAGCACCTCATCTATGTGTCACCTCCCTATCAATGCAAGTATAGGAGTCACCACATATGCATGTTATAGCCCTCTCCTTAGAGGTGCCTCTATCGACCAGCTCTATCCTAGACTGACTATAAAATCATCTTATATAACCACCCTTGTCTGTGGTTAGTCTCGCTAATGGCATCTCCATCTATGGTGTGTCTAAGGTGGTTATTAATCCTACTATAGTGCATATTTTGGTACCTATTTCACCCTTGTATCCACAACCATGCCCTTTCTTCCTTTGACTATCAGTTATTGTGCTCAACCAGTCCATTGTCTCACCTGTCATGGCCTAATAATTGATCTCTTGATTGGAACTCCTCCTCCAATCCCCCTCAGCTCTATAGAATTATATGATAAAAAAAGTAGGTACTACATAAGGATCCACTAGGTATGGGAGTGTAGACACCAAAAATTAACATATTACAATTTTGAATGTTTAAATACCCCTAAACCACCTTAGGTCCCTTTTGGGACAATTCAACCCTCTAACCCCTAACCCACAGTCAATTTGACCCAACTAGTTCAACTTAGACTTTTACCCCTTTTTACCCTTTGAAACTTGATTGCTAATGGTCAAGATGACCATCAATGGTCACCTTGATTGTTGACGATCAGGTTCCACCTCCTCATCCAATAATATGAAAGTCACCCACCTTGCTTTTTTAAAAATATCCCATCTAATTCCTATTGTCAATCATTACATGGATGAGTTAAATTTGGAAATCCTAGTTCATGTGTTGTTGTAACTCTCTTACCTTGACTATAAGAGAGAGGAATAAAGAGGTGAAAATGGATCGCCAAACATTTATGAATCTACAATCATTATCAAGAGCTTATGCATCTAGGAGTTTTTTTTGTAGGTCAAGCATCATCAACAATCTAGTAATCATATCAGAGATTCAATTTGTTGTCACCTCTCCACCAAGTTCTCAAGTACCATTACTCTATCAGAATAGAGCTAGATTCTACTAATAGATCAACTACCTCAACCATTCACCCAATTGACTTTTGATAAGATAAGTATTTATATTTTAATATTCATTTGATTTAGTTCTATTTCAAAATCAACCATGGTCTTACCCATCTCTTATAATCCATCTTTTAGATCTCATCAATTAGCTTTTTTATCAACCTAGATCTAGCACAGTAACTATCGATGGTTGACCCAATCGCTAACGGTCATTCCAACCATTAATGGTCACCTTGACTACCGATAGTCATCATAACCATCGATGGTTAACCCAACCATTGATGGTTACTTTGGTAGTGAAAAATAGCAAACTAATTTCACCTATCTACACCTAATCAAACCAAATTTTTTGTGCTCTTGTGTGTTCATAGGCTCGTTTCTGATTTTTTGAAGCAGACCCCAACCCTCTAGCACTAGTGTTAATTAGTTTATCCTTAATTTAATCATTTTTAGTCTATTTATCATCAAGTATTCTTGTATTCAATTTAATTACGCTTTGATTATTGATGCAAGTATTTTCCTTTCTATTTATAAACTTAATTATTTAAAACATATGGATTGATAGCCCCTAAGGAAGCTCTCACTTTCAGGATCTAGTTATCACTAGGCAATCCACTCAATTATTTGTCTAAAAAACAAGTTTTCTTTAGTGTTTTATTATATATAGGTCATCCTCTGAAGCCAAAGAGGAGATCTTCACAATCTTCTAATTCCATGTGCACACTATCAATCAAGTTTTTCAACCATACCCATACTTAATTTCTTCTTTTCTCATTTTCAATAATAAGCAAGAAATTCATTGAAACATTCTGGCACACCCAATGGGACCCTAGTGTCTTTACATGGGTTATAATTTTCTTGTATTCTCTCTCTATTATATGCTCATTAACGAAATCAAAAGTTTATTTTTGGCCTAAAAATTAAGTGCATATATTGACTACTTGAAAGTTTCGTTCACATAGTTTAACTTGAAAGCAAAGTAATATATCGTAGCTTCACTCTTTATTACACAGACCTAACCAAACCACTTTCATTGATTAAAAATCAAACAAACTTGAGATAAGGCCTGACTAGGATTTCATCACCTAGTAGTTCCTTACCCTTTCCCAGTGATCCTACTTGGAGGTCATTAGCAAGGGGAGAACCAACTCAGCTCTCTGTTTAAGTATAATCTCTAGATATAAATATATTTGGCTAAGCACATGACACCCTTATAATTTTGGTGTGTGAAGTGAGGGGGTAGGCCCTAATACCAAGCCACGTATTTATTTCAATATAGATTCCTTTTGATCACCTAAACACAACCTAAAACCAACCTTAGATTTCCTCTCTAGTACCCAATCTACAAACCAATTTCAGTCACACATCTTAAGGCATAATCCAAAAGTGAGATTAATTAAAACTTTAGGGATTAACATATCTTTTAGAGTGTGATTTGATTTTTTTATCATTTTCTTATCTTCTCTTTGTTTGAGTAGTAAGGTTGTTTGTGCTTTATATCTCCCCTATCTCATATGGTTCTCACTCATTAGCAGTGATGAGATCTTGTGGAATAAATCCCTTCACCAGGCCAATGTACCTCGTATACCTCTTTATCTATGGACTATGTTTTTGAACCAGTAGACTCTCATCCCCTCTTGAGAAGTCCTACTTTCCCTTAGGAGGTTCCTCAAGGAGATGTATATTTTACCACTTTCGTAGATAATAACCCTATAGCATTGTAACATTATCTTACAACCACATCTTATCGTATCCCATTTTCGACCCCACCTATAGATCTGCCTTATGGCTTGCATCTCCACCTCATGGGGAGCACCCCTATTACCACAGTCACTACCCAACCATTGACCACCCAAGCTTCCTCCTCAACTAATAACCCTTTCAAGACTACCATTGAAAACTAACCAACCCAAACCACCACTACCCTTATACCTTATATGCCTACCAACCACTCGTCCACAACTAGAGTGCCTACCTCTAGCACTACCAACCTTCCTCTAGATACCTCCAACCCATCATACACCACTCTAATTCAAATCCTTGTTGTGTCCATACCCTCTACCTTGCCATTGATCAGCACAAGGGTCACCACCCTTCCATCAGTCAACAACCCAACTACCACTCTTATCCAACAAGCACCCATTACACCAAACTTAGGCTACATCCTTAAGTTATAAGGGCATGTATCCCTACATGCTACCCAACCACCTAGCTCTACCTACCATTATGTATCTTCCACCCAAACATTAGAATCTACATACCAGTATGTGGTAGCCTCCCAACCTCCTACCCACTATCAGTATGTCTCCCAACCATTGCAACAGTATGCATCTTATAACCCTTTGGGTGTACAACCCCAAGCAGACTTAATGAATATGTTTATAGATAAGATGACCACCTTGAATTCATCCATTTTGGGTGATCATAATATCTTGTCATATGACCAAATATATAATGAGCCCATCCATCCATCTGTACCTATCAAGCCATATCCTCCCTAATGGGAAATTCCCAAGTTCTCTAAGTTTTAAAGTAAGGAGGATCCCCAATAGCACCTTAGGTAATTTAGGCATGCTTTCTATCTCATCACCTATGATGATTCCCTCCTCCACACCTTCCCCATGTCTCTAGCTAGTCCAGCATTAGATTGGTATAATGTTATACCTAAGCACCCTCTTTTCTCTTCCACCTAACTATCTCAAATCTTCTTGGACCACTTTTCACTCAATATCTCCAAGAAAGTTTCCATCACCGACCTCTACTCTATCCAAAATTTTGAGGATGAATCTATTTTTGATTTTTTGGCTTGTTAGAAGAGCTTAATTAACCAACTTTCCTTTTCCTTGCCTCCACCCAAACTCATAGATCTCTTCGCTCAAGCATGCACCAAGCATATCTCCTCTACACTATGTGTCCAAACCTTCCAAACCTTTTATGAATCTTTTACCATGGCACGTATGTTATAAAACTGATCCATTTATGAATTAAATCTAAAACTAAAGAACAAGAACTCAACCTATAAAATCAATTAGGATTCTTCCTCCAAGTGAAACAACCAATCCAATGCCAACACTAAGATAAAAAGAGCCACAAATCTGGTTGTCCTAAAATCTGATCCTCTACCTTCTATCAACCAATCTAATTCCTCTAGTTCCTTAAAGCAAAACACAAGGAACCAAACCTAGAACAACTCGAAGCAATTCACTCTACTTGGAGAATCATATTCTTCCATCTTGGAGAAAATATTAAAGGCCAACATCATTCAACTTTCTCTTATCAATCTACCCCAACAATTTGACTCTTCTCACCCTGCACCTAGTTGGTATAATGAGAATGGTCTATGTGCATTTCATTGAGTTATAGGACATGACATTAGTAGGTGCAACACCTTTAAGAGCCTTGTCCAAACCCTCATTGACAAGGGGGAGCTTACATTAGACAACCCCAATGCACCACCAAACCAAGCCCTTGATGTATTCAGACAACCCTTCCCAAACCATGCTCCTACTAAAAATGAGAGAAACAACATAAAGTATTCTCATGATACCCATATGATTAACATGGTCCTTAATGTACTCATTTCTAGATCACATAGTATCTAGTCTTTTGATTCTCCACTATCTATAGAGCTAGTGGACTCAACTTCCCTTCCTTCAGACACTCAAACCAAGTAGATACCATCCTTTCTCCCTCCACTTATTGAGGTATTGGAACCACCAATATATAGGAACAACCAACCATCACCACCTTCCCTTCACTTTTGACTACTAAAAAAACCACCCCTCTTTGAAAACCATTTCTAAGGAGAAAATCCCTATGTCTACTCCTCCTACAAATAAACCACCTATCTCAACCTTACATCTTTTGATTGAGGAAGAGGACAAGGTTACCATCCTTGTGTCTCCACCTAAGGGCTTATCTTTTATATCCACCATTCAAGGAATCAAACCAACCTACAAAACCTTCTTTAGGCTAGTGCAAAAATTGAAATTTATCTCCAACTCTGAGATGGATCAAGCCACCTTTTGGTAGTAATTATGTCTCCCTTACATTACCTGATCATAACCTCTAACCCTTTCTTGGTCAAACCAACCCACCAATTCTATTGACCAACCTCTTACCATATATACCCAAATAACCAAACCCTCTAACCACCCAACTAAAACCTCCGCCAAACCAACCAACCCTCAACCACTTAAGCCAACCAAGACCCAAGTAGTCAAATCCTCTCTAATAATCCCAACTAGATCTACCAAAAACCTTGGTATCCTCCCTACACTGAGCCTTAGCCACCCATCTATGAAAGTGGACCTAACCCCCTCAAGCCCACCAACCAAATGCCAGACCAAAGTAACTAAAGAGGTAAAGCCACACAAAGGCTAAAAGGCCTAAATTTTGCCTCCTTCAACCTTGCCTTCCATCTTGGGACCTCATCCCTCTACCTTGAGTAGGAAACCCATCCTCTCTACTAAAACTCCACCACCTCTTTTTGTTACACGCTCACAATTACTTTTTGATAAAACTCTCTTTACCACACCATCAGTATCCAAGATATCTACCTTGCAATATTCTACCTCTATCTCATTAGCCTCCTTGTCTAAACCAAATCCATCAACCAAGCATACCACCTTACCTAAGGTACCTATCACTAAACCTACTTCCTAATGATCAACTAAAACCAAGACCACTAAACCCTTACCACCTTTGGCTAATTCCTACTCAACCATCTTCCATTGGTTATTGGAAACCTCTTATCTAACCCTACCTCCCATTAGATCCTTTGATCCTCTAACTTATAAACCCATCTGGTATAATGACCACTAGGTGTGTTTTTATCATAGGACACCTAGCCATGATACAAAGATTTGAAAATATCTCCAAAGCCTTATCCATCAGCTTTATAAGGAGGATGATCTCATAACAGATGAACCTCTTATAAGCCCCACAACTATTCCTAACCAATGCTTACCCACTCCTCCACTCTCACCTCAGAGTGAAGATGATTCTAACCAATCTAATACCTCAACCTCTCCTCCTATCCATACCATCAATGTGGTCACTATATCATAGTAGAAGGATAAGGGGAAACCTAGGGTGTCCATCCCATGGACATATCCATCCTCAACCTCTCAACTAACCCACACCCAACCATCCCCATCTTCCACCAAACCTAAGGTTTCAATTCTTAGTGCCTCCCAATTTAACCCCTTTGAGTCCATCAGGAGAGTTATCCTCAATCAACATCACCATACCCTAGTGAAGATGATCTTGTATGAGTTGATCTCTACCTCTTCCCATCACTGCCAAGCACTAATAAAGGCTTTGTAATCCATTAAGGTCCAACCCAAGGACCCCCAACCTCTATCTACCTTTGTCAATGCCCTTTAGATTTCCAACCTTGTTACCTTCAAGGATTCAGAAATACCCTCTATCTATCTTGAAGACCTAGATCCTCCTCTCTTTACCACTACCTACATCAATCAAACCCACATCAAATGGGTCATGATTGATGGGGGAGATAGCATTAACATCATATCCTCTCACGCCTACAACCAACTCAACTTTATAGATAATTTTGTGTTTGACTCTTCTGCCATCCTTCATTATTTCAACAATAACATGGCCACTACCTTGAGAATTGTCATCCTTCATATCCATGTAGGACCCCATACACTCTTCAAACTTTTCTATGTTTTAGAAGGTGAGCTATAACACAAAATCTTGTTGGGATGACCTTGGATTTATTCCATGGGTTATGTTCCCTCTAACCTATACCATTACATTAAGTTTGGGCATGAAGGCTAGGTTATCACCATCCAAGTAGACCTAAGTCCTTTCTCAACATGCAACATGACCTATCACCCTAATGATGTCCTCATACCCCCATCCAGCACACCTTCAATAGCTAAACCCCAATCATCAACCACCATAGTGGATGGCATATCCCCTTCTATAAATGAAGCATCTACTAGCTCATCCATCCCCTCCAATTAGATCCTCATCATGGATCCTTTGTTAACATTCTACCAGCTTTATCTAGGGGAGTATCACTTGTTAGCCCTTGATGCTTTCCCTACTCATAAGTATGGGAAACTCACCAACCAGCTTGGATATGACCCCAATGTTGGAATTATCATTCCCTTTAGACCTCTAAACCATTAGACCCATTTTGTGTATGATGGACTCGACAAACCCCTCAGTGCTTCTACCACCTCTCTATCACCCCGACCATTTACTACCAGTTTTTCCTACCTAGACAAACTGAGCTTTTCTAAGAAATACCTCCATCAGTGTGCTTGGAAAGGCTTTGGTCTTAGGTGATATGAGCATGGCCTACATGATCTAGTCACCATTTAGACTAGGAAACCTCACAAGAAGCATGGCCTTAGTTTCATCCTACATAACAAGAAGTAACATGAACCACCTACCACTACCATTTTTGAGGAAGATACCCATTCCTCACCTACCTCTCCACCTTCTATATGTGAGGATGATGATATCATCCCACCTAAAAAAATTTCCATCAACATGATCAGCCCAGAACCCCTAACTTAACAAAAGGAGGGGGAAACCATAACTATCCCTTTGATCCATATTTAAATGATAAGAGAAGACTCTCCTACCATTAACACTATCTAGTGTTAGGATGATGATTCTATCCTCACCTACCTTACTACCCCAAATTCTTCAATCCATAAATTCCTTCCTCCTAATATGTCAACCATGTTAAATGAATCCACCATGGATATCAACTTGAGCAATCTGAATAACCCCCACATTATTAAACTAGGCCAATTATTGAATATCAAAGAACTTCAGCACTTCCCTTCTTTCTTCCAAACTATAGCATAGCATTCTCTTGGTATTATAGTGATATGCCTATAATTGACCCCACCATTACTACCCATAAATAGTAACTCATCATGATGCCAAACCTGTCAAGAAAAATCTCTAATGTATGCACCCTCACATAGCCCTTCTTATCAAGGAAGAGCTTCAGCATCTTCTATATATAAACTTCATTTAACCCATTGACTACCCCCAATGGGTCTCAAATGTCATACCTATCACCAAATCCATAGGAGGACTATGCATTTATGTGAACTTTTGTGACCTCAAACTTGCCTACCTCAAAGACAACTTCCTTCTACCTAGCATCAACCAGTTTGTTGATCTTATAGCCAGCCATAAGATGTTATCTCTCATGGACAGGTTCTTAGGTTATAATTAGATCTTAATTTCTCTTGAATATTAGCATAAACCTACCTTTGCCACCCCTTGGGGAACCTTTTGCTATAGAGCCATGCCTTTCAAGTTAAAAAATGCTGGTGAAACCTATCAATGTGCCATGACCTCATCCATAAGATTGTAGAGGACTATGTGGATGACCTTATAATAAAATCTAAAGTCCAAAAAAATCACTTGGCTATACTAAGATCATCTTTAAATGCCTCATCCATTGCCATGTCTGCCTAAACCCCAAGAAGTGAATTTTTGGGGTCTTTTCAGGAAAGCTTCTTAGCTTCATTGTCTCCCTTCTCAGAATCAAATTTCATCTTGACAAAATCAAATAAATCCTAGATATGCTTCCTCTATCTAACCTTAAGCAACTCCACAACCTACAGGGAAAACTTTAATATATTCATCATTTTATTTCATAGCTTTTGGATCAATGCCAACCTTTCCACCACCTTTTGAAGAAGGATGTCTCTTTCAAGTGGAATAACAATTATCAAAAGGCCTTTAATTCACTCAAAGAGTACATTTTGTCTCCACCCATCCCTACACCTCCCAAGGATGACCAACCCTTCTACCTTTATATCTATGCCACTAGCCATTCCCTATGGGCAATGCTGACTCACTGAGATGAACAACATAGAGAACAAATTGTACACCACATTAGCACATGCTTGTAGAGTATAAGACTCGATACACCCATACCAAGAAGCTCTACTTATCCTTAGTCTTCATGGCCACCAAACTTCAACATTACCTTCTTAACCATAAAACCTACATCATAACTAACACCAACCCACTCAAGTACATGCACTCTAAGCCATACCAAAACTAGTGTATGGCCAAGTGGCTCAAGGTCTTTTTAGATTTTGACCTTGAGTTCCTTTAGAAAAAATAAATTAAATGGCAAGTAATTACCAACCAATTGGTTGAATCACCTTTAGCATATAACCAACCTTCTCTTCTTGAGTTCCTCGATGAGTCCATCATGGCCTTCTCTCAAGTAGATTTCACCTATCAATTCACCATGTTCTTTGATGGATCAAAGTGTCAACATGGTGGGGGAGCTAGTATCATCCTAGTCCCTTTTGATGGTGATCCTTTACCTTTGTCCTTCAAACTTGATTTTGAATGTACCAACAACATGGTTGAGTATGAAACCCTAGTGATAGGCCATCAGACTACCTTAGCCCTAGAAATCAAAATGATCAATATCTTTGGTGACTCCCAACTTATGGTCAATCAAATCAATATATCTTACTAGTGTAATAATGATGTCCTATAATAGTACAAGAAACTAGTTGACAAAATCCTAGCATCATTCAAATACTATCACATCCAGTCAACCCCATGATCTACCAACAAATTTTCCAATACCATGGCTTCCCTTACCTCTCAGATATAATCTGCACCCTTAAACTCTAAGTTTTATGACATTATAAAAAATCTTACCCAACCATCCTATGTCAAACTAGATTCTCTCATCATTTTCAATGTGGAGGAGACCCAACCTGACCTTTGGTATCATCAAACCTTTGACTACCTTAACCTTGGCATAGTTCCTTCTAGCCTCTCTAGGAATGCTTGACGAGCATTTATCTATAGTATATCTGACTATACCATTATGGGAGGAATTATTTATAAGTGTGGCTTCGATGATCTCCTCTTTTGTTACCTATGCAGTCAAGAAGCCTCTCATGATATGAAGGAAATGCATGATGGAGTCTGGGGTGGACACTTTAGTGGCCTTATTGTAGCTAAGTGCATCCTTCATCTCAACTACTACTAGCCTACCCTTAACCAAGATTGTTGTGATTATATGGAAAAGTGTGTTAAATTCCAATCACATGTTAATTTGTATCACGTGCCTATCCATAACCTTCATGTCTCTACCAATTTTTAGCCTTTTTCACAATAGGGTCTGGACCTCATCAATTAAATTAATCCTCATTCCTTGTAGAGACACCATTCTATCATTACAATGACTGAATACTTTACCAAGTGGGTAGAGGCTATTCCTCTAGTCTCAACCAAAGTAGAAAATATTATCGACTTTATCAACCATCATATCATCTACTGCTTCAGTGTTCCTCATAAAATTATCATTGACAATGGTTAAGTCATTTAAGAACAAGTAATTCTAGGGTCTATATGACACATTCAGCATTAATTTAAGTTTCTCCTCACCCTATCACCCTTAAGCTAATGGATAAGCATAAGCCTCTAACAAAACTTTTAATAACATACTAACTATAAGATGGTCAATGAATCTAGTTGGGATTGACATTTGCATATCCCCTTCACTTTATGGGCATATCATACTAGCATTATAACCCCTACAGGTGATACCTTATTTCCCTTGTGTTTGGAGTGGAGGTTGTCTTGCCTCTTGAGGTCCAAATCCTATCTCTTTGCATATCTTTTCAAGACCTAGTTTCCAAGAATCATTATGTTAGCATCGTTTAACTTAGCTAGAGCTACTAGATGAGCATCATCTAGCCACCCCTACCCATCTTCATGTCTATCAAGAGCATATCAAATGTGCTTATAAAAATCACTTGAGGGTGTGATAATTCAATATTGAAGACCTCATCCTAAATAAAAATCAACATGTTGCTAATACAAAGAAAAGCAAGTGGGGAAAGTTTAATTTCAATTGGCTTAGACCTTATATCATAACCCACAAGTATGGATTAGGAGTTTACCAATTGTCTTCTCTTGAAGGCCACCTAGAACCTAAGCCCCTTAATTTTTTGCATCTATATCCATTATTTTATTGAAAAGGGTCGCATTCACCTTTTGTCTAACTTAAGCTCATCTCTTGCTATCCACCCATATTCCATCTCCCTACTTTAGGGGAAACCAATTAAAACTAAATCATGTGATTAGTTATCACTGACATATCCTTATATTAAACAATGGGTATCCTAGCTCTACCCATGGCATGGATCTCATGGTACTTTCCACACCTTCACAAGATGGATTCTCATGGTCATTGTCGCCTAGACCTCTTCACACGTAATCAACCTTCTTGTGATTTTAGCTATTCCTTCATAAAGTTGAACCACAAAGCTGACCTAAGCAATTCTATGTTAAGAAAAATAAATAAATTCCTCTCACTATAAATCATGGGTCATTCTTAGAATTCATAGACTACTCCCTTGAAGGACAACTATCACAAAATTATTTGAAATTGCTAAAATGTAAGGTGGACTGCTCCCTTGAAGGACAACTATCAAAAGGCATTAAAAAAAACAAATAAACTTGGAACACTCCCTTGAAGTATGGCCGAGTAAAGCATTTTGTCAAAAGTATAGCAATTTCTTAGAAGCTTCCCACATAGATCAGCTTCACATATACAACAATCAAGCAAAAGACACATAATCAAAATCATAGCAAAAGTAAACTAATTTTGAAGGCCACAATTAACTCTCAAGTAGAAACATAAGGTGGAAGCCATAATCAGCTATCATAGGTAGACTTCCCACATAAATCAGTCTACACATTTTTGGCATAGGGTTGTTTATCCTAGTTCTTTGGACACCCACAATAGAGGCATGCTCGTCTCAAATAGGGTGCCATTTTTACCCATCTCCCCTTTACACTATATGCAAGGTATTTTTGAGCTTACTTAACATCATGTGGTCAAGACACCTTTTAATCAACTACCGACTGCTCATGTGAAGGATTCAAAGGGCTTGTGTTCATTAAGCCAGTCTAACTTCAGTTTTGTTTTAGTCCTTACCAAAGAAGTAAGTGTCATGCTCTTTTCTTATCCTATTGTGTCTAGGTGATATTTTCATTAAGGTGTTTATCTCTTGATTATATTCTTTATTCTCCCATCTAGTGTTGTTAGTTACCTCACCTCATATGCTTTACCTTAAGCAAGATAATAATAACCATAATCATAATAGGAATATCTATGTGTGTCATAAGCAACCAGGAAGCATAAACATATATCATGAACATCCCATAGCAGAAGCATAATTTATAATCAATGTAAACATCATAGCATAACATCATCATAACCATAAATCATAACCATAGCCATAATAACATCCATGAGCATTTAAGCAATCAACCATTTTTATACCACATGTTTAAGTCTCAAATAATGTAGTATATACTCATTAAGATTTAGCATGTCCTAAGCATATCCATAAATCAAATCCATATCATGCCTAGATAAGCAAGTCTATGTCAAAATCTAATCAACCATAACATAATCCATAATCCATATAAGCATCACATCATTAGCATTAAACATTAACATTAAAACATCAACACTAACCATATCATAGACCATGAACATGAGCATAAATAATGATCATATATATAAACTCATGAGTCAAATAGCATAATAATGTGTACAAAATAGATAAACATGGCTCTCTATCAAAATGTACATCTCATTGCATCAACTCATAGGCTAAAATCAAAATGATATACAAAGTGTCATAATCTAGCTATATATATGCTCCAAGGGCACCACTACCTCCTAGAGCATCATTGGATCTTGATACCTACCCACCTAATATACATATTGATCCACCACCTATCCATGTCTAGATACAAACCTTGCCCACTACTCTAGTGTCACCAAATTGGCTCCACCTACTAAGTTGGCCTTATACTCACTCCATCAAAGCTCAATTGGACATTATACTAGAATAATAGCCTCATAGTATCGTATCTCCTCCACTATAACTAGGTATCATGGTGTAGGGGTAAAGTCAAGTGGTGTTGCCTATCTTGCTACTACTCCCCCTCCTCTCTACCTTAGAGAGTCCCTCTCCTAGGTTGCCAAGCCTAGAGAGGTCTTGACCTAATCCCTCTCACTTGTGATAGTAGCAAGCTAACCTTGTAATGTTACAACATGACTCTATATTATGAAAATCTATCCATATAATGTGGCCACCTATCCCTATAGTACCTATACCTATCCTTGTGCAATGACTAAAGTTTCTTTTGCCTATCTATCATGGCTAGCTAGATCCATGGCCATCAGCCTCATACCTCTATCATCCCCACCAATGTCTATAGCTACATATATGGGTTAGTACCATGCCATGTACCTATCTACAAACCTAGCATCATTTATCGATGCCCTAGCTAGAAGCTCCTCATACTTTAGCAATGTAGGCACTGGATGTGGCTCTGGTAATGAGATCTCTGAATCCTCTTTCCTATACCTAGGGAATGGGCTTGGAATACCTTATACTAGGCTAAACTATTAGTGTATCCTATCAAAAAATATTAACTCTACTCCCCATCTTGCCTACCAAAAACCCATTTATAGCTCTAGAGGGAGAGTGTTTGTCTCCTACAACTTGGCCATAGTGGAAACTGGAGGTATGGCCTCCAAGTGATGTCTCCTACTACTAGTACCCCCAGTACACCCCTGAACCACTCCACATCATGAGTAGCACCTCCTACACATGATGTAACCAAGTCACACCTCCATCACATAAATCCAATATGGAACTCTATCTATGTGAATCCTACCCATGGCAACCCCACTGGCCTCAGTACTAAATATGCTTATAATCCTAATAATGTAGAACTAGGTTGACACTAATACCATATCTCTTATGGGCCATAAAACCCCATATCTCCCTGTATATCTATACAAATAAGATAAGAACCTAACCAAATACCATTTGACCTAGCAATATCTCAACCAAAACCCCCAATAGCAAATAAGCAAATCTCTCATTGCTCAAGTTAAGAAGCCCAAAGTAAGTAACTGTAATCATGAGCATGGTCATGATTATCCTCTCAATTAGAACCCTCTAATATAACATAATATATTTGAATCCCCCATTGTGCCATTTGACCTGATCACTCTTGTCTCCATACAATAGCTTGATGTGATCGTCCCACTTTTCTCATTCCATGTGGTATATTGGATCACAATGAAGTGAAAGTCAAGTAATCTTATAAACATCCTCGAGCAAGATGGTCATCTCACTGACTGGAAGCAAGATGGTGTTAGTAGTGTGATCTCATCTCTTGATGAGTGATATAACCATAAATGCATCTCAGGGCACATGCTAGTAGTGCCTCATCACTCTTAGCCCCACCTCCTATATGTAGGCCTAGTCAACTAGAGTCATACCTTGTTGAATATCTATAAAAATCCTAGAGACCTGATCCCTCATCTGGATCTTCTCTTGTGCCTGCATACATCAAGGTTAGTATGCATTAGCATTGCTCATTTCTAAATTAACCTCTTTACCAACCTAATGCAACCTATTCTACCCTAACCTGAACCCATTATCAAAACCACCTTACCTCTTATGACCCTTACCTATTAAACATTTTGATACCTACCTTAGCCTATTAAATCGATACCTAAGTTTCTCTTCCAACAAGCACCTAAACCTCTTTCTTGATGCCTACCCTAATTTAGCAAACCAATACTTAACTACCTTTTCCCAGCAAATACCCACCCCTACCCACTATATTTTCAACACTCGATACTCCAACCCTTTAGTAGTGCATTACTCCTACTTGACAATTGTACTAGCCTAACCTACACTTTGCATTTTATCTACCCCACACCCCTTCAAACATTTTAAACATCTGGCCTATTCTTTTATTCCTCTTAGACATCTACCCCATGCCCACTAAGTTGCTTTCTATAATACAAGCCTTACCAAGCTATCATTCTATTTTCCTTAACTATTAAAAGCTTATCAAAAACCATTTTACCCTTAATCAAGCATCGATGGTCATGATGACCATCGATGGTCAGGCATACTCTATCTAAGGGTATTGATCATTGACAGTCAACCCTAACCATTGATAGTCATTATGGGTCTTTTGAGGCTAGAACACCTAACCCTAGTTACCCCCACATTATACCTAACCAATAGCTAAAACACCTACTTAGCTACCCTAATCACCCTACCCACCCCAATAACCTAACCACCCTTTAAATTACAAAATTTACCTACCTAATTACCCAAATTTTGTAAGTAACCTACTTAGGGCATAGTCAAAATAACTTTAATTTTACCCTACTCTAACCTCCCAAACCAATAAAATTTCAAAACTCAAACTAATTTATCAATTTAAAGTGTTACCTACGTCATTCTTGAACCTCTATCATAGATGGAGTCTACATCCTACAAATCAGTCATGTCCTCATCCACCCTTCATCTTAGTCCCAATAGATCCCCTTAAGCACATGCTTCCAACCAATCACCAATCACCAACCACCCACTCAATAAAGCACTTGGTCAACTCTCTCATAGCAAAAATGCCAAAATGCTAAGAAACTAGCACTCAAAGTCAAAAGTAAGCAAAGTGAGTGAAAATTGATTCTATTTTCACTTTTACCCTATGGATTTTTAGGTTTTCCACCTTGACCATCAATGGTCAGGATAAATATCAATGGGCACCCTTGGGAACCTTAATCATTGATGGTTAAGATTCCCTACTTTGACGCTCACACCTTAACAAACCCCTTTTCACTAAACCAACTACTTTCACCCAACCATGAAGATCACCTTATCCACATAACTAGCCACCTCATCACTGATGAGCTCAAAATATGGCTCATTATTGACATGTTATTTCCCTCAATTCATCTCTCTAAGGATATTATCTTATACAAATCATAGATTTTTAGATAGCTATTACATGGAAAGTATATACTTGTCTTGTTTATATTAAACCAAAGACTAAACCTTTACTTTGTCATTAATGCCTAATACATAGCATGTTTTAGTGATTTTTGTTGTGAAGAATGCTCAGGAAGAAGACACAAGTGATGTATAGTGAAAGTTCAATTTTGATCTCCATCCAACAGAACTATGAACTCACATAGAATAAATCTATGAAATCACACATAATGTTTCTATAGACTTCACAGGATTGTTTCTATAGACTCTATAGGCTTGTTTCTATGGACTAGATAGGCTTGTCTCTACAGACTCTATAGGATTGTTTCTATGGACTCTGTAGGCTCGTTCCTACTGACTCTATAGGGTCAATTCCATGGATTCTGTAAAGACAAAAATACAAATGGGGAAGTTGGCAACCAGATAAGATGAGATATAATCATTCTAGTTGGATTGAAATGAGGAAAATACCCACCTACTATTTTGTAGGATTTGCTTTTGATAAAGTTGTATATATTTGGATCTTAGGACTATTATAGGATAGTATATCTATTTCATTGGAATAATTAGATCTCTTGGAAATCCAATCTCCTATTTTTGGATGAGTAGATCGACCAAGGAATCCTATCTCTTTGCATCCTATTTTGATTTGATTATATTAGTATAAAATGTAGTACTTTTGTTATTAAAAGGGGAACAAATAAAAGATACATACAAGCATATTATAGGGTTTAGACAGATTTTAATCATTTCACTTTTATGAATTATCACTTCAATTTCTATCATTGATTAATCTTTGTTTCTGAGTCTGAGAGGAGCAAGGGCCCACTCTCCTTGGAACCAGGAATTATGTACGATACTTACGTTATGTTATATTAACTCTTTGTTATAACTAATCAAAATTTTGCTAGTGTTTGCATTTATTCATAAAACATCAAAACAATTTCATAGTTCAAAAGGCATTTCCTTATTCCAAATTCATTTCCTTTCTAAGAAAAGTGTGTTTTCTTTTATAGTAAATGTGTGAAACAAATTTCCTTTTTAAGTTAAACATCTCCATTTCCACGTAAGCGTAAATAGCAGTGTGATTTTACTTTCAATCAAAAGAGCAAATTTATTTGATTAAATAGTTACAACTTTTCCTTTTCAGTAAAAGAGTGAATCAATTAGTTTAAGACACATTTCCTTCATTATTCAAAGTTAGAATAGGACCATCAAACACCCCCATAAATAGACTTCTAGATCTACCATTCTACATCTTATTGTAGACAGCTTTAGACACCAGCCCTGGTTAATAAGACATCAATTAAACATTGGTTAAATGAGGAGTTGAACAACACTCATCATTTTTGGCACCATTGCTGGGGAATAGGGTGTTAGAAAGGTAATAATTATTGGTCTAGAGTGAAAAATAAAAATAAATTGTAAAAACCATAAAATCCTAAAAAAAAATCAATAAATTGATGTATCACCCTAGAGACTCTAAAGGATGATTCATCCAAAAATCCCCACCAATAACACAAGTTGAAACTACTTCAACATCTCTGAGTAGTGAACTAGAAGTTATGAGTGAAACTCATTTGCAAGAATCTTTAGAAACTTGGATAGAAACCAAGCCATTGCCACAAGTAAGCCCCATAGGACAAATTCCTCAGGATCAATCTCTTACAGGAAGACATTATTTATAAATTGCCAAGGACTTAGAATAAACATTTCAAAAATCCATAGCTGAAGAAAATTTTGAGAACTTTGAACAACCCATAACTGATACCACAAATATTCAGTGGGAATATCATCCCAGCTTTGAAACATCATTAGAAGAAGAAAATATGGCTCTCCAAAATCAACAACTTGCTCAAATAGGAAGGACTTTTTTCTTTCCTATTGTTGCAGATCCTAATGATCAAACCCCCATGAAAAATATTTCACCAGCTAATCTACCAAATTTTTGGGAAAGATCTATAGAAGATCCTAATCAATTCATGTTTGAATTTAAGGTGCTATGTCAAACCTATGATTACACAATAGATAGCCATAAATTAAAACTATTTCCCTCTACACTTAAAGATGCATCTATTAGAACATGAGATGACATGGAGATAAAATTCTTAAACAAGTATCAAGATTACTACTGATTGCGAGAAAGAAAACAAGATTTCTTCAGAATCAAATAGAATGAGGATGAATCTTTAGAGGATTATTTAGATAGATTCATGTTCTCTCATAAAAGAAGCAATTATCCACTCACTAAAGAAGTTCTAAAATTGGTTTTCTTAAAAGGGTTGGATGAAGATACTAGAGATGCCTTAAATTTGATGGGAGGTGGAGATATAAATAAGTTGGCTTTCAATAAGATTTCTAAGCTTTGTACCAACTACTCTCAAACAAAACCCAAAATTAGGAGAGGACAGTTTGGGAAATATAATGAAGTGGGTAAGCTAATGGAAGAATGTAATGAAATTACTTCAATAACAAAGTATAATAGCAAAAATAGATTCAAATATGATTGAAATATATCAAAATATATGATAATAGATAACCCACATCGAGGGGGCAACCTCCACAAGCTTCAATAAGAGCATAATTCACCATATGATGATAAATAGTTACCCACTACCTCCTATATATAGTCTATCTAGGCCATGGTTACCCTATAGGCCAACCTACTAACCAAATGAATGCATAGAGAAATATGAAATATCATCAAAGAGGGATAATTAAGCCATAAGTTAGTTATTCCTATCCTAATACATGCGATAGGTTATGGGCATAACATGCCCTTCCCCTTCAAACCAATGTTGTCCTCAATGTTGAATAACTCTAGATGTTGTTGCAAAAAATCTTCACCTTCTCAAGTTTCATCTTCACTACTCAGGTTCTTCCACTTGATCAGATATTCCTTAATCTCTCTAGTTCTCAACCTCTTAGTATGTGTTTGGAGGATCTTCTCTGGTTCCAAAATGACATGTCCTTCTTCATCTAGTTTTGGGAGCTCTATCTGGGATGAAACTTTATTTCCAATGACCTTCTCCAAATAGGAAACATGAAATACTGGGTGTATTAGAGATGAATGAGGTAACTTGAGCTTGTAAGCCACACTTCCAATTTTTTATAGAACCTGATAAGGGCAATAATACTTAGGAGCAAGTTTGTTGTCCTTTTTCTATTGCTTCAAGGACATCTACTTGTAAGGTTACAAATGTACAAATACCCAATCACCCACCTCAAAATTTCACTCACTACGGTGTTGATATGCTTGTTACTTCATCTTGTTTTGTGCCAAGGCCAAATTCTCTCTCAAACTAGCCAAAACCTCTTGTTGATGTTGAATGTGCTCCTCCACATCAAGAATCATCTGTAGATTAGGTGGTGTAGATGCATGTGTGGGTTGAACTTCTATGGAACATAATCATGCAATAATTCCCTCTACCCCCTTTTTAGCATCTTGGTCATCTAATGTGAACTAATCAATTATGGAAATTTTGCCTGTAATCCACGTAGTTCAATTTTCCTACCTTCAGAATGAAAGTGCATGAATAGTTCCTAGAAGTTCATCTCAGTGGTACCCAAGGTTGTGAGAAATTAGACTCCAAAAACAATGTTTGTGCTACCCATGGGAATAGAAAACATAGGAGAATCAAGATTGTACTCACCCATATCAAGCCTAATACTATGGCATTTTCCTGACCAATTGATTATGCCACCATCTGTAATCATGACCTGCAATTCTAGTGATATGTAGATGAAATAGTTCAATCGAGTGGCCAACTTATGGGTGATGAAGTTATGTGTTCTCCCTAAATCAATCAACACTATCACCTTCTATTTCTTGAGGAAACCCACCACCTTAAGAGTTTGTGGAGTGTTACTACATGTAAGTGCATGATAAGAGATTGTAGGTTAGGAATCTTTTGGTACCTCCTTTATCTCTTCTTCATCATCATTAGAGGCATCATATTCTTCTTCATTTTCATTGGATCCCTCAATGTAGAATAACTTCTTCTCAGCACATCTATGTCCTTTGCTCCACTTGTCACAAACATAATCCTTTTACATGCTTCTCTTCAATTACTGAGGGGCCAATCTGGTAGGTGGAGGAATTGTTGGTGTCAATATGCTACTATCTTTGAAGTGAGTGAATGGATGCTTCTCATTGGCTATGAATTTTTCCTTAACTTGGCATGCCATGATATTAGAATTAGAAATCTTAAGTGGATTAAACATGCATACCTCATGTTGAATGTAGTCCTTGAGTCCACCCAAAAATAGGTCATTCAAGTTATCCTCATAAATTGTCTCCACACATAAGGATAGGTTCTAAAAATGATGAATATAATCCTTGACAGAGCTAGTCTATCACAATTTTTCTAGTTGGCTGAAGTAATTCTCTGTCACACTATTTCCATAGTGTAATTGTAGTTCCTCTATAAAAATTGACTAGGTGACACTGAGAGTCATTTTTTTCTTTTGAGCACACAACCATCGATACCAAATGAATTGATCAAGTTCAAGATACAAGGATGCCATGTTAACTTTTTGTCCACCTAGGATCTCATACAGATCAAAAAATTATCCATTTGGTTGATCCAATTGAGTGGATCTTTTCCATCAAATTTGTGCATATCCACCTTTGGTAACAGGTTCCTCTATGGCAATGTAGTTGGATTTGAAGTAGACTAGTTGGGAGAACCACCCTAGTGGGGTTGTGAAATAATGATAGCTGGATGATTTTAATAATTATTTTTCAAAGTCAACATGATATCTACCAAACTATCTTGTATGGATTTCATATTAGATTGTATACCTTATACCTCACTTTGAATGCCTTGCACACAATAGTCAAGCTAGCTCACTTTCTGATCTATGTCAGAGAACCCTTGTACAAAGGATATAGTACCTCCCCCTTCTAACTCCATATCTTCCTTGTTAGGAGTTTTACCTAAGGTTTTAGCACCCTTTCCTCAGCCCTGAGTTTGTGGACCTGCCATAAAAGGGCTTTACGATGTTGACCCTAATTGGCACTTTTGACCTAATTTTGATCAAGTGATTTTAGACTTATGTCAGCCTAAAATCAAAACATAAAAAGAACATACCCTATCCAAATTTTTCTAATATTTCCAAAATATAAATAACTCAAAAAAAAAATTGAATTATTCACTATAGAGTAATTTTATTAAAAACATTAAAATGGTGATAAATTTTGTAAAATAGATCCAAATGAGCTAAAATTTTAATGGAAGATTAAATTAATGATTTAACACTTCCAGTAAAAAAAATTGAAGATAAATTCACAACCTTGTTTTAGATATATCTAAATTTAAAAAATTAGGATTTCGCCCACAAGATTGCCAAAATCGCAACTCTGATACCACTTGTAATGAAATTACTTCAAAAATAAAGTAAAATAGAAAAAAAAGATCCAAATATGACTGAAATATATGATAATAAATAAGCCACTTCAAGGGGGCAACCTCCATAAGCTTCAATAAGAGCAGAATTCACCATATGATGATAAATAGTTACCCACTACCTCCTATATATAGTCTATCTAGGCCATGGTTACTCCATAAGCCGACCTACTAACCAAATTAATGCATAGAGAAATATGAAATAGAATCAAAGAGGGATAAGTAAGCCACAAGTCGGCTATTCCTATCCTAATACATGTGATAGGTTAGGGGCATAGAAAAGAATTTGCCAATCTAAAGATGGATATTTTGGTTACACTAAATAGTACTTTGGATGGCTTTCAAGCTAAGGCAAATGCAACATAACCCTTAGCAATCTATTGTCCAAAATGTAGATAGAAGCATGCCCTTAGAGACTGCCCCCAAGATAAAACCAATGTGTCATCATGTGAGATCTGTGATGCAATAAATTATGATACCAAACATTGCACCCTTCTGTCTATTTTAAAAAATCAAATGAAACCACAAGTCCAGTCCACTGAAGAAGTAAATTATATCCAGAGACAAAACTTTGCCCCACAAAACTAGGCTCAAAGACAATTTAATACAAGAAACTCCTTTAATCCATGGATGGCACCATAAAATGTTTCAGTTCTTTCACTTTTTTAGAATCAACCCCAAATTCCATCAATCCAAAATCCATGGGTAAGACAAGATTGAATGCCACACCCCCATGGATGGTGCCACAACCACAATAACAATGGGTACCACAGCAGCAATGGATGCCACAGTAAAATCAAAAATGGAATCCGTAGTGGAACCCATAGTAACAATTCACCCAACTAAGAAGACCACTTCAATAGCAAACTATAATGCCACCCCTAGTTATTCAGCAACAAGGACAAATCAATCAACCCTCAATGCTTGCACAACCAATAGAAAATCTAAAAAATAAACAACTAGCACCTATTTATGTTAATGAATTGGAAGAGACAATGAATGTTGGAGCTATTGATTATTCAGACATACATTTAAGATCAAGGAAAACTACACAAAAATATCCAGTTCTCATTTCTGAGATACTTGATGAAAAAAAGAAAATAGAATCATCTCAATTAAACCCTAGAGAAGCTAAAATCAAAATGAGCCCTGAAGTAAATAAAGAAAACACTACTACACCAGTAGTTCCTTTTCTTAAAAGATTAAAAGAAATTAATATTAAACCAAAATCAAACTTAGTCCATGAGTTGCAAAAGATCAATATTGAGATACCCCTACTACAAGCTATTAGGGATATACCTGAATTAAACAAGATCATCAAAAACCTTTATATTAAGACACTTGAGAGGAAAGTAAAATATCTAGCAACTATTCATGTTAACAGAAAAGTTGTTGATTTATTAGTAAGAAAACTATTAGTTCCAAAATATGTAGATCTAAAAACCCAGTGATCACAATCACAATCAGAGGTAAAGAAATTCCTAACATCTTAGTAGATTTGGGAGCAACAATTAATGTTATGACAATTGATACTCTCCATACATTATCTCTTATGATAATGCAACCCACAACTACCATTCTTCAAATGGCAAACCAATCTGTAACTAAACCAAAAGGGACTACAGAAAATGTTAAAGTACTAATAGAGTCTTGGGAATATCTAGTAGATTGCATAGTCTTGCAACCTAAAATAAAGAATCTAGGATATCCTATAATCCTAGGTAGACCATGGTTGGCTATTGTAGTAGCATTAATTGATTGCAGGTCAGGAGACATGACCATTTCTAATGGGTTAAAATCTAAATGCATCTCTTTGTATCCTTCTACAAAACCATCAATAAATCACATACAAGAACTTTGGGTGGATGAATCAGACAACACATCAAACAACATTTCTGCCTTAGCTATGATCACAGTTAAAAAACACTTGAAATAATTGAATGGAGACATATACCTAGAATCTATAGATTCTGCCAGTCTGAAAGCTACGGACTCTACCAGTCTAGAATCTATGAACTCTGCTAGTCCAAAAACTATAGACTGCCTCAGTTTAGGATTCTTGGGTTAGACAGAATATTATGAAACTTTCAATTTTACTTATTCTATTGTTTTCTCTCCATATGATCATGGATTGATTCAGGAAAGTGTGTAGAAATTGGTAGAATAATAGCAAACTCATTTCTTAGATGTATTCCATTATTCTTTAGCAAGACTGATTCCTCCTAGAAAAAAGTTTGTTGATAATGTAACCATGTTTCATAAGCTACTTCCTCATCCATGTCTTCTAAACTCATTGATTAGTGAATTCAAGCAAATAAATCCAACTACCCAAGCACAAAACTAATCATGGTATTACCTAGAAAGATTTTGAACATCAATAGTTGGTTAAAAAATGAATAGGAAGATCAACTCTTTGAAGTACTAGAAAGACATACCAAGGCTTTTTCTTGGGATTATATCGACATGAAGAGAATTCATCCCAGCATATGCATTCATCACATTTACATAAAACCTGTCAAACTGATCAGATAACCACAAAGAAGAATAAACCTAGTATTAAAAGAGATAGTCAAAATAGAGATCCAAAAATTGTCGGAAGTTGGGTTTATTTACCCCATCTCAGATGGCCAGTGGGTTTCACCCCTGGTAATTATGCCCAAGAAAAATGAAAAATTAAGGATGTGTCGATTATAGAGAAATGAATAAAGCAACACTAAGAGATTATTTTCCTCTACCTTTCATTGATCAAGTTCCTGACAACTTGGAAGGAAAAAGATATTTTTCTTTCCTAGATGGGTTTAGTGGGTATAACCAAATAATGGTGGTAGCTGAAGATCAAGATAAAACCATATTTACCTACCCTTGGGGAACTCTTGTTTATCAAGTACTCCTATTAGGACTCTGTAATGCTCCAGCAACCTTCCAAAGAGTAGTTCTGACAATATTTTCTAACCTTATAAATGATTGTGTTGAAATATATATGGATGATTTCACCATTTATGGTGGAACTTATGAAGAGGCTCTTACCAACTTGGAAAGAGTATTGATCATATGTGAAGAACATCAATTATCTTTGAGCCATGAGAAATGTTTTTTGATGATTGATGAAGAAATAATGCTAGAACATCATATTTCTACAAAAGGTATTCCAGTAGATCCGAATAAGGTTGAAATAATCTCCAACTTACCCATCTTATAAACATAAACTAAAATTAAGAGTTTTTTGAGACATGTTAGTTACTATAGATGTTGCATAGATAATTTTAGAAAAATAGCTACCCCTATGTTTGCCTTGCTTACAAAAGATAGAACATTTGAATGGAGTGATAGTTGCCAGCAGGCCTTTGAGACCATCAAAGCTAAACTTGTTATTGTTCTAGTATTGAGAGGACCAGATTAGACTCAGCTATTCTATATATACAAAGATGCTTCCAATATAGTAATATGAGAAGTCCTTGGATAAAAGGATGAAGAGGATAACATATATGTTATATATTATATTAGTAAAAACATGACACCTGTTGAAAGAAACTACACCATAACTGAGAGGGAATTCTTAGCTGTAGTCTATGCAATTAACAAATTCAGACACTACATAATAGGCAAAAACGTATTTGTCTATACTTACCATTCAAATATTAGATATCTTACCAACAAACCAACTATGGGAGGTAGGATTATTAGATGGTTATTGCTCTTACAAGAATTTAATGTTACTATTATAGATAAACCAGGGAAGTCTAATGTGGTTGTTGATTTCTTGTCAAGAATGAACACTACATGTGAAGAAGAACCGGTAGAAGATGACTTTCCAGATGAAAAATTATATGTTATTTCATCAAAATCTCCATGATTTGTTGATATAGCCAATTACCTCACCACAGGGAAGTTTCCTCTATAATTTTCAAAAAAAATAGAAATGTTTAATCAAAGAAAGTTCTTATTTTAAATGGATTAACAGAATGTTATTCAAACTTGGACCTGACCATGTATTTCATAGGTGTGTGACAAATGTTGAAACTTATGATATCATCAGAGCTTGTCATGATGAACCAGGAGGAGGTCATTACTCAGCTCAAAGAACCATACACAAAATCCTAGGAGCAGGATACTATTGGCCTCACCTTCATCAGTAAGTAAAAAGATATGTCAGACACTATGATGCTTGTCAGAGAATTGGATAGCCTACTCTTTCAATAGAGATGCCCCTACACCCTTATCCTTAATTGGTTTTAGACCATTTGAGAAATAGGGAATTTATTTTATAGGTCCTATGGATCCTCCTTTTATAGGAAGAGAATATCTCCTAGTATGTACAGAATATGTGATCAAGCAGACAGAAGTGAAAGTATTAACTCATGCAAGAGAAGAGATGGTAGTTGATTTATTATATTTCAAAATCATGCAAAGATTTGGTGCTTCAATGGAGATAGTCTTAGATCAAAGACCACAATTCATGTCAAATTGTTGAGTTGTGGAGCTAAAAGCTTCACTGATGTGTTAATGTGGAGGTTGATGGGTTACACAGTAACTGACATTGATCAGAACCAACCAACATTAGTTAGGGGTCAACCGACATTGGTTATCTTTAGCTACATAGTAATCAGCATCGGTTATGGGTCGATCGGCATCGGTCATCTTCAGACCAACATCAGTCATCTGTGCATTTCCAGAATTATTCTAATTTTAAGAGAACAGTTAGTTTGCATGTAAAGACTAAAATTAGTCTTGAGTCCACTTTTCTAATTATTGTTTGCTTTGGGATCTATTTAAGAGACCCATGGGGCTGTGTTGTAATTAAGGGAATAACAATTCAGTCGTTGAGTTGGTTGTAATTGATTGAGAGAGAGAGAGAGAGAGAGAACTCTTGAGGGAGAATTACTGTACATCCAAGAGGTGTGGGGAGAAAGAGATTTCTTCATTGTATTTCCTTCTGGAAGAGTTTAATACAAATTGGTTGTTTCTCGTATCTCCTATTATTTGCTATTTCTAATTTTGAGTTACTTATTACTTCTTATTTCAATTCTATGTTTAGTTTCTTATACAAAAAGCAATCAATTGTACTCTAAGATCCTAACAATTGGTATCAGAGCGTGTTAGTGTTTGTTGATTACAGAATTCACTCCCAGGGATTTTTGATCGAGTGGGAGTAAAGCAATGGCAGAAGAAAGTAAACTAAGAATGAAGAAATTCACAGGAAAAGCATAGGGGAAACATCAAGTAAGGCTTTAAGTGTTGAAAGTAGGGGAAGGCAAAGAGAGAAGGGCAAGAAAGGGAAGTCAAGGTCAAAAATGGAAAGTAGATCTAAATCCAAAAATGGAAGAATAACCTACTGGAATTGTGGAAAGAAAGGGCATGTAAAGAAAGATTGTTGGTTGAAGGATAACAAAGAAAATCAGCATGAAGGTAATAAAGAAGCAAATGTTGTAGGTATTGTTGCACAGGATGCTCTTACATTTTCTTTGGATAATTAAGTAGAATCATGGGTTTTAGATTCTAGTGCCTCTTTCCATGTAACCCCAAATAGAGAATTTTTTAATGATTATGTCCATGGAGACTTTGGAAAAGTTTATTTAGGGGATGATGAGCCTTGTAAAATTGTTGGCAAAGGAAAAGTGTAGCTGAAATTGCAGAATGGCAACACATGGGTGTTGAAGGATGTCATGCATGTACCCATCCTGAAGAGGAATCTAATTTTTACAGGAAATTTGGGTGATGAGGGTTGCACAGTAACTCTCACAGCTGAATCTTGGAAAGTTTTCAAGGGTGCACTTGTATTAGCCAGAGGTAAGAGAGTAGGTACACTTTATCTATCTACTTGTATTACTGATTATTCTCCTTCTATTTTATCTACTTCAGATGTAGATGCAAAGTTGTGGCACTGTAGGCTTGGTCACATGAGTGAGAAGGGAATGAATGTTCTTAAGTCAAAAGGTAAGCTTTCAGATTTGAAAAGTATAGATCTAGATTTTTGTGAGCATTATATTTTTGGGAAACAGAAGAAAGTGAGGTTTCTCAAAACTAGGTCAACAAAGAAGAAGCACAAGTTGGAGCTTGTTCACACAGACATGTGTGGACCAGTTCAGGTAGCTTCTATTAGAGGATCACAGTATTATGTTTCTTTCATTGATGATGCTACAAGAAAGGTATGGGTTTATTGCATAAAGAGGAAATCTGGTGTTTTTGATACATTTAAGAAATGGAAAGCTTTGGTTGAGAATGAAACAAGTTTGAGATTGAAGTGCCTTAGATCTGGCAATGGTGGTGAGTATTGTAGCAATAAATTCAATAGTTATTATTCTATGAGTGGAATACGTAGGGAAAGGATGGTTCCAAGGACACCTCAACAAAATGGAGTTGCTAAAAGGATAAATAGAACAATAATGGAACATGCATGGAGTATGAGGTTGCATGCTAGTTTGCCCTTATAGTTTTAGACAGAAGCTGTAGATACTGTAGTTTACTTGATTAATATTGGACCTTTTAATGCACTAGATGGTGGAATTCCAAAAGAGGCTGGGACAGGTAAAAAGGTAGATCTTTCATTTCTCAGAGTTTTTGGTTCTGAAGCTTTTGTGCACATGGATAAAGAAAATAGAAAGAAGCTGGATGCTAAATCTATGTGGTGCACTTTCATTGGTTATGGTTTTGGAGATTTCAGATTCTGATTGTGGAATTTAGAAACTAAAAAAATTATTAGAAGTCGTGATGTAGTTTTCAATGAGAAGGTGATGTACAGTGATCAGCTCAAGAGGTTGAATAATTCTGAGCAAGGCAATCTTGATTTGGAAGAGGTTATGATCTAAAATGATCTCACGGGTAAAAATCATCACTCACAGGAAAACATAGAGACCAACATTGGTTAGGTGGAAATTGGTGTTGGTCAGGTGGAACTGAAATCGGTCAGGTGCGGACCGACATCGGTCAGAGATGACCAGGATCGATCACTGTCAGAAGAAAATTTGGGTGGACAGCAAGTTGTTAATGAGTCTCATGCACCCATAAAGAGGTCTAAAAGGGTAATTAAACCTCCAATTTGTTATTCCCCTTCTTTATACTACATGTTTCTCACTGATGGTGGAGAACCAAAAAGTTTTGATGAGGCAATGTAGGTAGAATCCAGGAAATAGTGGAAGCATGGCATGAATGAGGAAATTGATTCCTTGGAAGAGAACCATACGTGGGATTTGGTTGAGTTGCCAGCCAAAAAGAAAGCATTGAAAAAAAAATGGGTATACAGGTTAAAGGAAGGAGAGAATGGACAAATGAGACATAAGACTAGGTTGAAGAAAAGCTTATATGGTCTTAAGCAAGCTCCAAGACAATGGTATTTGAGGTTTGACAAGTTTATGATAGAGCATGGCTTTAGTAAATGTCAATCTGACCATTGTATTTATTTTAATAGATTGGATAATGGTAGTTATATTATTCTATTACTATATGTAGATGATATGCTTCTTGCAAGTTCACACATGCAAGAAATTACTGAGCTTAAGGTAAAATTAGCTCACACATTTGTCATGAAGGATTTAGGAGCAGTAAAGAAAATCCTTGGCATGAGTATTAAGAGAGACAGGAAAAATCATAGTTTGATTTTGTCTTAAGAGGATTATGTGAATAAGGTGTTGGAGAGGTTCAATTTGCAGGATGTAAAACTGGTAAGCACACCTATGGCTAGACACTTCAAGTTGAGTAAAGAATAGTGTCCTAAATCACATGATGAGGTTGAGTACATGAGTAGAGTTCCATATGCTTCAACAGTTGGGAGCTTGATGTATGCAATGGTATGTACTAGACCTGATATTGCCCAAGCAGTGAGAGTTGTCAGCAAGTTTATGGCCAATCCAGGAAAGGAACACTGGAAAGTAGTTCAGTGGATTCTCAGATATCTGAGAGGGACCAGTAGTAGGCATTTATGTTATGGAGGGTCAAACACTTCTCTACATGGGTATGTAGATTCAGATATGGCAGGTGACTTGGATGGCAGGAGAAGCACTACAGGATATGTGTTCACTGTTGGTGGAACGGCGGTTAGCTGGATTTCAAAGTTGCAAAAGGTTGTTGCCCTGTCTACTACAGAGGCAGAATACATTACAGTCATAGAGGCTAGCAAGGAAATGATTTGAATGACTCAGTTCATGGAAGAGTTAGGAAAGGAGAAAGAGAGTTGCAGATTGTATAGTGATAGTCAAAGTGTAATTCATTTGGCAAAGAATTCAGCCTTTCATTCAAGAACCAAACATATACAACTTAGGTACCACTTCATTAGATAGGTATTGGAGGAGGGAAAGTTGAAGCTGGAAAAGATCCATACGAATAAGAACCCTACTGATATGTTAACAGAGCCCATAACAAAGGAGAAGTTGAATCTTCATTCAACTTTTTTTGGTCTTCAAGATTGAACTTGAAGAGGGAGAAACAAGCCAGAGATGATTAGAGGATGTTGTTGTACAGGTACAGGTGCAGCTGTTTATCTCCAAGTGGGAGATTGTTGAATTATGGAGCTAAAAGCTTCACTGATGTGCTAATGTGGAGGTTGTTGGGTTACACAGTAACTAACATCAATCAAAACCAACCGACATTGGTTAGGGGTCGACTGACATTGGTTATCTTCAGCTACACAATAACCGACATCGGTTATGGGTCGGCCGACATCGGTCATCTGTGCATTTCCAAAATTGTTCTAATTTTAGGAGAATAGTTAGTTTGCATGTAAAGACTAAAATTAGTCTTGAGTCCGCTTTTCTAATTATTGTTTGCTTTGGGTTCTATTTAAGAGACCCATGGGGCTGTATTGTAATTAAGGGAATAACAACTCAGTGTTTGAGTTGGTTGTAATTGATTGAGAGAGAGAGAGAGAGAACTCTTGAGGGAGAATTACTGTACATCCAAGAGGTGTGAGGAGAAAGAGATTTCTTCATTGTATTTCATTTTGAAAGAGTTAAATACAGATTGGTTGTTTCTCGTATCTCCTATTATATGTTGTTTCTGATTTCTAGTTACTTATTACTTTTGGTTTCAATTCCATGTTTAGTTGCTTATACAAAAAGTAATCAATTGTACTTTAAGATCCTAACACAAACATGATAAAGCACTTCATGTAAGTATATCAAACTCAACATAGAAAAATATCCCCATACCATCCATAGGCTAATGGGTAAGTTGAAGTCACCAACAGAGAGCTAAAAACCATTTTAACCAAGGTTGTTAATTCCAGTAGAAAGGATTGGGTAGATAACATACTAGAATCTATTTGGGCCTATAATACTACTCTGAAAACAAAAACTAGATTTTCACCTTATGAATTGGTTTATGGTAAGAAGCCCTTATTATCTATTGAATTTTAATTACAAACTTTGAAAATCGCTGTAGAAGTAGGGATTGAATTAGAAAAAATATAGAAAGAAAGACTCTTACAGCTTAATCAACTTGATGAGATAAGGATGGAAGCACTACAAAAAATTGAATTGGTATAACATCAAAAAAAAGTGTGGCATGATTCACAGATCAAGTAACAGAAGTTTGAGAAAGGAGATTGGGCACTGTTGTTTAATTCTAAATTTCAACATTTTAAAAGAAAAATACAAATGAGGTGGTTGGACCTTATCAGATCGAGGAGGTCTTTGAAAATAGTTTGGTTAAGCTAATACCTATTGATGATAGTAGAAGATCTCTATTAGTCAATGGACATAGATTGAATTTTTATCAAAAACCTCTCAATAAAGAAGAATTTGTTCAAAAGGTAAAAGATCAAGTAGCCTTTCTAGAGGACTCTGCTTCTTCTAAGGAAACTACTTCAAATCAAGTAGCTATTTTGGAGGACTCTACTTCTTCCAGAGAACCTGATCCTTGATGATCCTACATATAACTATAAAAAAAACACAATAGTGAAAATCCTTCCAAGGACACTATTGACAATGCATGCCCAAAAAACTAGCTTGTTGGTTGGCTATGCATTGTAAAAGGGCTTTGGCTAGAAAACTAACAATGGCTAGCCAAAGGGAAAAAACAAAATATATAAGAAAAAAAGAGAATCTCATCATGTCACTATGATTGATCTTCTCCATAAAATAAAATTTATTCTTTCAACACCTGTTGACTAATCCATGCAAACTTATTTATGCAGGACAAATGGCAAGCAAAGGATAAATCTAAGGCCAAAATTAAGTGAGACATGTATTCTATTTATTTATGTTTAGTTAACTAATTATCATTGATTTAATTAATATTTATTCTACGGAGATGACCCAAACTTGAAGCCTTCTAAAACAGAATGATATGACACATACCATAATGGATAAGCATACAAACAAGATGGAAAAGGTGTATGTCTACATCATGATGACTTATGCAGCTTTGGTACAATCAGTTGTGTCATCAATAATTATAATTATGAGATATCATAAAGGGGTTATAACTAAAATGATAAATAGTTGTCACCATCAAAGTGCCACATCATCATTTCATCCAATTTGTAATCATTTGGTAACATGGATGGTGCACTCCATAAAAACGTGTGGCGCTGAACTATATAAAGTAATTATATCAAACTATAGACTCATGAAGTTGTGGAGTTTCACACAAAACATTTTATTTCTATAGGTCCTTAGTGATTATTGCCTATAGATTTCAACAGAAGCTAGTCTAAACCCTAATCTAAGTTAAAGAAATAGAGTTGTCTATAAATCTGAGTAGAAATGAGATAAAAAAAACAAGATCAAAGCTGAAAAATGTAGTAAAGCTTCACAAAGACAAAGCTTTTGTGATAGTGTTTAGAGAAAATGGTTGGCTACCTTTCATTGAAAATCTCTAGGGTTTCGACGAAACAATGGTAAGAGAATTCATCATTAATCTCACCCCTGAGTTTTTAGTTGTTAAAGGCATTATTATTCCTATTTTAACTCAAATTATAAATCAAATCATATAAGTTCCAAAAGAGAGAATGAGAGTGATAGGCATAATTCTATTTAATGATTTAATTATTTAGTTTAATGGTAATGAGCAGATTGGGACTTCGTGTCTAATAGATTCTAAGGAAAAATCAAAAGGGATTTGTAAAAATTCACTTCTTGAACCCTTGAAATTTGTAGCCAAGTAGGTACTCAAGTATATCATTTTTGAGGGGTAAAACAATCTTTTAGGAGGAGACACCATGAAAATATTAATACACCTTAAGTATGGGAGGAAAAACCCTTATTACAATATTAACCTCCCATCCTTCTTATATGGTGCCCTTCAAATTATGACTATAACTCCTTATGTTGATCTTAGGCACCATGGCCTTATTCACCTAATTATCCAATATCACTTCCTTCAATAAGGATAAGAGGTCTGGGAGGAATTCAAGAACAGTGCAACACAACAAATTCCAAATCTTCCTACATAAAAAACCTCAAATTTACCACAGGAACATTCATCTCCACCTGCTGCATCAGTTGATAAAATAACTCCAAAGAATAAATCACAAACTGTAGTCTCAACATAAATCCCTTCTTCTTCTTCTTCTTCTTCTTCAATAAGAATCACAACGTCTCAAATCCTTGTAGTTTCAAAGTCCCCATAAGAACCTCAAGAATCTGTAGTGCAACCAATTCCCTTGTCAAGAAGAAGAAAATTGAAACAAAATGTTGCTATATAACTTGAGAAGACCAAGGGTTTGATGGTTGAAAAGGAAAGACAATCGAGTGTAGCTCAGAGAGTTACCAAAAGAAGGAGAAGGTTAATTATGATGGATGAAGATGAACAAGAGGCTACAGACATTCTGGATAGTCTTAAAAAGGTATCTCATTCCCCCATACATCAAAGTATCCCTAAAATTGTAGATGTTGAAGAAACTTCTTTCAAAAGGAACTCTCCAATCATAATAGAGGAGCCAATTTCAGGAGAAGAGCCAATCATGACAGAGGAATCAAGTATGGTGGAACAACCACATATTTCAGTTGAAACTACAATGAATAAAGGAAAAACTGTATGCACAAATGAGAAAGAAGATTCATCTAATCTAAATGATCCTATTATGTAGTTAACCTTGAAGCTTTCTCAGGCTCAATTTCTAGAACAACAACAAACGACTGATATTGTTGACTTGACCAGTCAATTGTAGAATAAGGATCATCTCAAGTCATTGTTGGTGCAAAAATTGGATACAACATTTGCCAATCATGCAGTAGAAGTTCACAGATTAGAAGAAATAATAAAGAAAAATGAAAGTGAACAAATAGACCTCTAGATATTTGTTAAAATTTTGAAAAAGGAGAATAGGAGATTGTAGAGTTTGGTAAACTCTTACAAAGCACCTTCTAATGTTGCACCTTCTCCTCTTAAGGTATTTGTTGACCGAAGTTGTCAAACAAGTTATCCATGTATGCCTACCTTGCAAATACTAAATCAAATTGAAGAAGAATATTCTATACTCAAATAGAAAAACAAAGTTGCAACTTCTTCAAACAAAATATTGGAAAATGAAAAGAAATAATTAGAAGCTAAGGTCCAAGATTTAGAAAAAAATCTGCAGGATGCATGAAAATTAGGAGAATCTCTTTTGGCATGTAGGAATCCTTATGCATATATTTTATTTTTATTTGAACAATTTTATAGATGGCAGCTTTTGAAAATCTCTTGTCATCTTCCTTACAAGATTTTACAGTCAAAAACATTTCTAGAAATTTTCTATAGTGTTGAACCTGATCAGCAGGATTTGCTTTGTGAGTTGTATTTGCATGATTTGATCATTGGAGATCATGAGCACAATAAGTTCTTGATAAACCTTCATGTAGGAGAAGTTCAACTAAGGGCATTGCATTCTAAATTTAAAAACCAACTAGCATGAAAAATCATATTTGAGGAGTATACAAATCATGCTAAGACTACAAGATTGTGTATCAGACCAGCCTTTCCTATCCTCAGATTGACCAAAAAGAATTTTAATTGTGCTTGTTTAAGTGATGAAGTTAAAACTCATTATTTATAATCTTTATATGATTGTGTTATTTCTTTTGACTTATTTTCAAGATAGAATTTTGATTCAGTGGTGACTACAAGTGTGAAAAGGTGGGACCAACTTTCAGCGCCTCTTAGAAGATGAGAGGTCATATTTCCAAATAACTTAAGATGGAGTATGAGGAGAGCTACCTCAATTTTGAAAATATTAATAGAGGTAATAAACTTTGGGGGAGAAAAGAAATGGATTGGCATGAGATATAGACCCCCTTTGTTGATCATACCTATTTCAGGATGGTAGAGTTGGGCTCCACAATCAGAGGAGCAATTCAATATATGGAAACAAATGATTCAAGAACATCAGGGGTTTACAATCAATTTAGACAAGCATATAATAGATGAATTTGATGACTATGATTTGAATAAGAGTGTGGAAAGCAAATGCCAAAACTATGAATGTTTACAATGGGACTTGCAAAAGGTAAAGCTTGGGGAAGATGATGAGCTCAAAATATGGCTCATTATTGACATATTATTTCTCTCAATTCATCTCTCTAAGGATATTATCTTATGCAAATCATAGATTGTTAGATAGCTATTACATGGAAAGTAGATACTTGTCTTGTTTATATTGAACTAAAGATTAAACCTTTACTTTGTCATTAATGTCTAATACATAGCATGTTTTAGTGATTTTTGTTGTGAAGAATGCTCATGAAAAGACACAAGAGATGTATAGTGAAAGTTTAATTTTGATCTCCATCCAGCAGAACTACGAACTCACACAGAATGAATCTATGAACTCACACATAATGTTTCTATGAACTCTATAGGCTTGTTTCTATGAACTCCATAGGCTTATTTCTATGAACTTCATAGGCTTGTCTCTACAGACTCTGTAGGCTTGTTTCTATGGACTCCGCAGGCTTGTTCCTACCGACTCTGCAAGTTCAATTTTGTGGATTCTATAAAGACAAAGCTATAAATGGGGAAGCTAGTAGTTAGATAAGATGAGAGAGAATCATTCCAACTGGAGTCAAATGAGGAAAATACCTGCCTGTTATTTTGTAGGATTTGTTTTTGATAAAGTTGTATATATTTGGATCTTAGAACTATTACAGGATAGTATATCTATTTCATTAGAATAATTGGATCTCTTAGAAATCCAATCTCCTATTTTTGGATGAGTGGATCGACCAAGAAATCTTCTCTTTGCATCATATTTTGAGTTTATTATATTAGTATAAAATGTAAGACTTTTATTATTAAAAGGGGAATAGATGAAAGATACGTACAAGCATATTACATGTTTTAGATAGATTGTAATCATTTTAGTTATATGAATTATCACTTCAGTTTCTAGAATTGATTAATCTTTGTTCCTGAGTCTGAGAGGAGCAAGGGCCCTCTCTCCTTGGAACCAAGAATTGTGTATGGTACTTATGTTATGTTATATTAACTCTTTGTTATAACTAATCAAAATCTTGTTAACGTTTGCATTCATTCATAAAACATCAAAACAATTTCACAGTTCAAAAGGCATTTCCTTATTCCAAAGCCATTTCCTTTCTAAGCAAAGTGTGTTTTCTTTTACAACAAATGTGTGAAGCAAATTTCCTTTTTAAGTTAAATATCTCCAATTCCATACAAGCGCAAATAGGAGTGTGATTTTACTTTCAATTAAAAGAGTGGATTCATTTGATTAAATAGTTACATCTTTTACTTTTCAACAAAAGAGTGAATCAAGTAGTTTAAGACACATTTTCTTCATTATTCAAAGTTAGAATAAGACCATCAAACACCCCCACAAGCAGACTTCTAGATCTGCCATCCTACACCTTACTGCAGACACCTATGGACACTAGCCTTAGTTGATAAGACATCAATTGAATATTGATTAAATGAGGAGTTGAATGACACTCATCAATCACCTTATTATTGGTCTATTTTGGCCTAATTAGTGTGCATTTTATGACACCTTTTTCTTGGTCCTTTGACCGTAGTGATAATATTACCATGTTGACCACCTTTTGCACTTACACCATGTAGTGCTTACCTAATCTGCTTGTGTCTTCTCAAAAGCACTTCCTACCTCAGATACCTATGACACTTAACCCATTTGTGTTTTCACCAAGAGCACTTATTGCCTTGGATACCCATGAAAACACCCACCTTATCTAGGAGACTAATAGGTATACCCAACTACCATGCCTAAATTCAGTCACATGGTACACTAGTCACTTTTCTTTCTAGCACTGACCTTTATTTTACCAACTATGGCAACCTAGTCTTTATGCAATCTTAGCTATTGCACTTTACACGCTTATTTGTGCTTTAGTGCCTAGCTTATTATCCACTTTCATGACATCTACCTTCATCATCACCATCACCTCCCTTGTCAAACCCACACCTGATTTAGTTTCACCTCATTACCTCCTAGTTTGAGGGGGAACACCTCCTCCCATACTCGAGGCAAGTATCCAAATCTTTTGACTTAGCAATTGGTTTTTGTTTTGCATCTCATTCATTCAAGCCACATAACAAAAAGAAGCAAAATGTAGACACCAAAAATCTACACACTATGATTTTGGATGTCAAAATACCCTTGGACCACCTTAGGACCCCTTTAGGACCCCTTTAGGACCATTCAACCCTCTAACCCCTCATTGAACCTAACATGTAGTTAGTTTGACCCAACTGGCTCAACCTAGCCTTTTACCCTTTAGAACTCAACCATCGATGGTCAAGTTCCACCTCCCCATCCACTAACATGTAAGTCACCCACCTTACTTTTATAAAAATAACCCATCTAATTCCTGTTGCAAATCATTGTATGGATGAGTTAAATTTTGAAAGCCTAGTTCATGTGTGGTTGCAACTCTCTTGCCTTAACTATAAGAGAGAGGAGAAAAGAGGTGAAAATGGATCAGCAAACATCTATGAATCTACCATCATTATCAAGATTTTGTTCATCCAGGAGTTTCTTTTTTGTAGTTCAAGTGTTATTAGTAATCTAGCAATCATATCAAAGAGTCAATGTATTCCTACATCTCTATCAAGTTCTCAAGTATTGTTACCCTACTATAATAGAGCTAGATTCCACCAACAAATCAACTACCTCAACTATTCACCCAATTAACTTTTGATAAGACAAGTATTTATTTCTCAATATTCATTTTCTTTAGTTCTATTTTACAATCAACCCTAATCTTACCCATCTCTTGAAATCCGTCTTTTAGATCTCGTCAATCAACCTTTTTACCAACCCAAATCTAGACACAGTAACCATCGATGGTTGATCCAACCACCGATAGTCTATCTAACCACTGATGGTCACCTTAACTATCAAAGGTCACCTTAACCATTGATGGTCAGCCCAACCACTGACGGTCATTGTGGTAGTGAAAACCAACAAGCTAATTTCACCTATCTACACCCAATCAAACCTAATTTTCTATGTTCATGTGTGTTCATAGGTCCCTTTCTAATTTTTTGAAGTAGACCCCAACCCTCTAGCACTAGCATTAATTAATTTATCACTAATTTAATAATTTTTAATCTATTTCTTAGTAAGCATTCTTGTATTCAATTTTAGTACCTTTTGATTATTAATGCAATTATTTTACTTTCTATTTATAAACTTAATTATTTAAAATATGTGGATTGACAGCCCCTAAGGAAGCTCTCACTTTTAGGATCTAGCTATCACTAAGCAATCCATTCAAAAAAAATTCTAACAAACAAGTTAGCTTTAGTGCTTTTTTATCTATAGGTCATCCTCCCAAGCCAAAGAGGAGCTCTTCACAATCTTTTGATTCCATATGCACACTATCAATCAAGTTTTTCAACCATACCCTTAATTAATTTCTTCTTTTCTCCTTTCTAATAATAAACAATAAATTCATTGAAATAGGGAGTTCAAACTACCATGGAAAGCATGCCACTAGTTGTGGCTCTACTTACTAATTATAGTGGCCTATGATCTATACTCGAACTAGCCCTGGTGCCATGGTCACCTAAATAGGCCAAATAGTATTAATATGTGTGTGGGGATGCCACACAATATCCCCTCATGTGATTGTCTATAGTGTTGACATGTGAGGCATGACCCATGCTACCTAGTCATGTCTTTATTTAGTCACCTGAGGTAACATATCATCGATCACATAGGGTAATTTAGTTGGTCGATATATTAATAACCTCTTATATATCCATACACTAAGAAACATCATTGGTCCCTTGGTGTTTTACCCTCTGGAAAACATCCCATATATTATGCATGAGCTAGACCCAGATAATAGACCCAAAATCATAGAGTACTCCTTGATCCAAAATAAATTAGCATAAGGCTATCATATACATTAGTACTTTATTGTCCAACTTGTGTTATAGAAATAATGCTATCAAAATTCCATTCATAGCTTTATGTATGTATGGAATCTATGCATTATACACATCAAATAAACTAACCCTTAATGCTGGGTAGATCCTATCAGAGCACATCTCCCACTTGACTAGTTCTTGTCTCTACTCCAAATCATTTGGTGTCCCTATGATCATCAGTGTCCCTCTTATAGGTAGTCTAAACAATGCATGGATGTCTTCCAGTGTGATACCCACCTCTATGGTATCCTCATGTACCACCCATCAAAATGTGTTGGTCAACTTTTCCAATGCTTCAAGGAACATGAAAACTAGATCAACACTTATTGGGATGCACCTCATCTCCATGATGCCTCCTAGACCTAGTACAACTAGTCTCACCCCTTCCATATCTGTCAAATGCTATATAAAATATTGTCACCATGATGTATCAATCAATTACCAATATCTATGGTGCCTCTACAAAATATCAAATAAAAAAGGATGTATTCGATCTCCATGTCATTTATAATCAAAATACATTTTTACAAATTTCACAAAACTCGGTTGGTTTGGTTTAGTTTATTCATTTTCTATCATATTGACCTATTACAAACTAAATCAGCCATATACTTTGTCAGTGATATGAAATCAGCCCTATCAAATTTCTACTATATCAGCCTCTATAGTACTAAGTCAACCACCCTTTGGCCTACCAGTACTAAGTTAGCCCTTTTGTCTACCTTACATTACTAAGTTAGCCACTTCAAAAATAATTAAGTCAGCCTACTAGTACTAAGTCAGCCCTCTTCCCTAACCAACTAATTTGACCAACTGCTACTAAATAACCTATTGGTCTTCTTTCTCTTTGTAGACTAAGTTGACCTTGTCAACTATATTCATCTAAAGTGATGACTTTTTGACCAATTGTCATAAATGTCTTAGGCATTTATTGGTGTGACTCCTTCCTACCCAATACCATGTTTGACCCCTAGTGTCCCCAAAAATTTCCTAGGGTTCATTCTAGTTTTTAAATTTTGCTTATCAGTCATTTTTTTATAATTCACTCAATTTCAAATAAAAATATTTGAAAATTTAAAAAATTTAGTTGCTTACCTATGTTGCACTTGATGCGGCCACTATGTGTCCTCCTTGTCTCAGTTGTTATGTCCTCACCATCCTAGATCTCTGGGCTCTCATTAGGTCTATCAGAGCTCTATTTTCTTAGAATAGTAAAAATACAAAATGAATTATTGTTCACCCTATTTATATTTACTATAAAAAGTTATTTACCCTTCCAATATTTACCATAGAATTCCTTATTTTGATCATATATTTATCTCTACTAACTCTTTTTACAAACCATAAAATGTTCTAGAATATTGACCTCGTAGAGAATCTTTTCAACTATTATATGTCTATATGCAAAACTTTTGATTTTTTACTCTTTTCACTAATCTCTACATGTTCGCCTAATGTTCCCTACATTGGACACCTTTACATTTCTTGAATCTCCTTATTTATCTATAGCACTAAGGTAAGTAAAAGTATGTATTATTTTTCAATTATGTCCTTTTATTTATCTTATTTGCTCATTACTACACTTTATTCAGCTTCAACATTATGTGTCATTGTGTTCTTTTCTTAAAACACCATCCTATGTTACACTTATGTGACATGTGATGAGCTTTGAGTGGGGCATATGTATACACATAATATTTTCAAACTTTATCAATTATTGATGCTCTCTATTTTGCAGGAACCCATTGAGTATCAATCTCTCTAAGTGCATGTTTTAAGAGGTGCATTGGGAAAAGGGTGGGCAAACCATTGGTGCTTTGTAGGATTGTTGTCCCTTATTACCACTTGTTATCTACACACCCATCTCATAAAACCATTCCACTAAGCTTTTCCTCCTATTTTTTACCCTCCTATAGTCATTTACCATGTTCATCATCCCTTCCCTAACCTAAAACCCTTTTTGACAGTTTGTGTTACATTATCATCCCCATCAATCTTGTACTCTTATTGATAAAGCTTATTAGGGTCTAGGTTGGCCCCTAGCTGACCTAGTCTCTGACCTAATTTTTTTTGGTCAATAACGATACTAGGTCAACTAGGTCGACCTTGTCAGCCTAAACTTTTAGAAAGGAGAGGGTTAGATTCACCTATATAAACACATCCATTTTTCCATTTATAAGAGAAGAGAAGAAGAAATAATATATATTGTGCATCTACTTATCTACCATTTTAATTGAGGAGTAAGCTTAGGGTTTCATACTTTATTTGGAGATACATATCTTATCTTATGGAGAATTCTTTTAGATGTATTGATAGGTTGTGTAGCCTAGAGCTGATTTATCCTTATCATCCTTACATACCACAACAACTTCTTGTGAAGCACCTTGGCCAAGGGAGTGATTGAGGCTCGGCAGGTTCATCTTCAAGGGTAAGTATTCCTAATTTTATTCCTCCTTTATAAGATTATATAGATATGCATTTTTACTTATCTTCCATGCATTTGGATTTTGTACACATTGACATTAGTATATGTCTTCTATGCATGTTTTATTTAATTTTTATTACCCCCACTTTGTGCCACAAGTTTTATTGAGAAGTAGATTAGACTTTACTTTACTTGTTATTAGTTTAGTAACTATGAAAACATAGAACTTATTTAGGGTTATTGCATAGTTTTACTTGAATAGAGGCTTTGGAACCCTCCCTAGTGAATTTATTGTGGTAAGAGATCCCTTGGTTAGGTCTTGTGGATCCATCTTGGTCATGAACTTGAATATCTAATATATACCCAATCAAAAGTGTAAGTAGGATTTATCTTCTCTGAGCTAGGATTGATTTATATATCTACTACATTTCCCATCACATACACAAACCACCTCTCATGTGTTAAATTTGGTGAATCGACATGTTCCATAGAGGATGATTACCTGATGTACAACTTTTTCAATTTATGCATATGCCCAAAGAATTGGAGGAAATTATGTCTTTTCTTGTAATAAGCTCAACACCAGGTCACCTTAGCACCCAAGAGAAAAAGTAGCTAGTAATCTACACTTCCCCTTTCAAATTTATTGGAGGATACCTGTATAAATTAAGGTACAATGAGGTTTTATGATAGTGCATAATACAACATGAATGCATGAAAGTCCTTAAGGAGGTCCATGAGGGTGTCATAAGAGGACATTATATTGTTGATGCAACTACTAAAAAGGGTATACTAGTTGAAATGTGGTGGCCCACATTCATTAAAGATACTAAACTTATGCATACCAATGTGATATATATCAACACATAGGTAAACCAAATAGAAGGGATGTTATGCCTTTTCATCTAGTGCTTGCTCATGAACATTTTGAGATATGGGCTATTGATTTTATTGGGCCCATTCAGGCTACTACAAGATAAATGAGCATGTACTACATCATTATTGTCATGGACTATCTCACACACTAGGGTGAAGCAACACCCACACAAGATTGTACTATTTCTACTGCTACCAAATTTCTATGGGAAAAATATCATCACAAGGTATTGATGCCCCTTAAGTTTAAAAACTAATCACGGCACTCACTTTATTAATGAAATGGTATGAACCCTCTTATCTAAGTTCATGATTTTTCACCATAAGACCACACCTTACCACCTTGAATTCTCTTAGCTAAAGCCTTCAACAAGGTCCTAGGTAATACACTGACCAAGATTTGCAACATCGATCACATTGATTGGGATGATTGGGTTTCAATAGTTTTATTGGCTTATCAGACCACATACAAAAGGTTGAACAAGAGTACTCTTTTTAACCTTGTCTATGTTGATAAAGTAGTTTTATCGCTGGAATTCCTTGTGTTTTCCCTATGTATTATGCACGTGAAAATACTAGACAAAGAATAATCCCTCAAAGATTTCTTGAATGATTTAATTCAAATGGATGAAGTGTGCATTATCGTATAGTAGATTCAATGGATTGAAAAACAAAAACAAAAAGCTTGGAATGACCAACACATTAAAACCAAAGTTTTTCATCTTGGTATGCATGTCTTGGTCTATGATTCAAAATTTGTGTGCCATCTACGTAAACTATAGATCCGATGGAATGGTCATTTTATCATTCATGATATTTTTCCAATAAGCAATTGTAAGTTGAAAATTTAAGATGGCCAATTCCTACTAGGCCATTTCAATGGTAGTCAGCTTCAGCCCTACCATTCTATGTAATTATTCAATTTAGTGAATAAGGTGTATGTCACTAGGTTAGTTTATGACTTTGTTTCATTTTAAAATAGGTGTGACATTGGTTGTGCACCTTTTGTAATTTATTTTTGACACTTTTTAATGCTCTTTTGGTATTTATCACTCTATTTCTCTTTCTTTATTGACATGAATTTCAAAGTTATGATGTGGAAGATGACACACATTTTAATGTGGGGTAGGTTTTAAGGGTGGAAAATTCACTTAAGCTAAAAGCACATTAGAGTAGGAGTGCAAAAGAAGCATGTAAGATGAGACACATGAAGGAGGCACACAAGAGGGGACACATAACCTAGGAATGCAGATCGAAGACGGCAAGGGAAACGTGATTATAAAAAATGGGTTAAAATAGAAAAGGTAGTTTCTTATGAACAAATTGGAATTTTTTATTTTTTACAGTTTCCATGTACTTTGGGAAAGGCACAACAACTCTCGAAGGAAGGATAGGACATGCATTTATTAATGGCATAGTGGCATAAATGGAAATCATGTCAAATATGCACCAAGGCATGACCATTTGAGGTATTGATGGTTGAAGTGATGATGGTTCTATGAGGGTGTTCATGTAAAATATTTATCTACCTATAAAAGACTTTGAGACATTCCATTTTTATTTTTATTGAAAACTTATAATCGATTGTAGAGCTCAAACAAACCATGAACAATTGAAAAGAGAAGGTGAATACACAATATTTTCAATGACAAAATGCAAAGCAAAGATTGTGGTAAATAGCATTCAATAAAGGAAGTGGAAAAGTGATCATAAGAGTAGGTGTGAAATAAGTTGTAGGTTATGGATGCTACAACTGCCATTATATCATGTCAAAATAGGAAACTAAAGTATTTTGGGTTGAGGATAAAATAATCAAGATGTATTCATTTGGAAGAGTTGGTCAGCCACACGTTAACCTTCAAGGACCCTAGTTAGTGATGCAACCAAAGCAAAAAGGCAGGAAAAATATCCACTACTAGTCATTCTTGAAGTAGATGAGTGTGAGGGCACAAGAGAAGAAACTCATGTTTATAACCATGAATAAGGATCTAGTAAACATGGAGTGTAGGGTGAAGACCCTAAAAATTTGGTAGAAGAGACATCTAGTGGAGAGGCACCATAAATGGAACGTGTGGGAAAGAAGGATACTAAAACACCAGCACCCTCTCCTCTTTTGATTGAGGAAATGCAATACCCAAAGATAGTTTTACGTGCATATGATTAGGAATCTAAGATTTCCACCTATCAAGTCCTCTATTACAATCATCTCCAAAATAAAAATGAAGGTGACTTGTAATTGGACTACTAAGTTGAGCACTAAAACACCAAGAATGAGATTACCTATGATACCACAATTTATAACTTACGGAGGGATGCAGGGGTGTTCCAACTGTTCCAAATGCCTTACTTTAGAAAACCCCACAAGACAGTTTGATTCTTGATCTCATGCATACATGAATATTATATCTACTTTGCAAGGTGTAGAATGAGGATCACCCCTTAGTGGATCATTAAGGTAATTGGGTTACTTTTTTATGGAGTAGATACCAATGTAGATCTCAATGATTAGGGGCAATTGAACAAATAGGGATGGTGCTAAAATATAAAAAGGAAGGCCATGCCATGTATATAACTAGTCTTATGGATCCTGGCATTTAGGTAGTTGTGCACTTGGCCTTCACCATGCTAGGAGGCATAGATAAGTGTAAGGAGGTAGATATGGCACACCTCTATGTTGCCATCCAAATGGATAAAGAGACCAAATATAACTATTTCCACTACTTTTCTAAGAGAATTGAATAGGATGCTAAGAAGATGCATTGCCTACCTAATCACAAGTTTCCCTAGGGCATGATTATGTTCTTGCTTATTTTTTATGATATTGGAGTATCAGAATATTTTTCTAAAGAATTGAAGTGGGTGTACCCACTAGAACATAAATCCCCTACTAAGAGATTCAAACAGTTTACCTGTTCCAACACCATCACACCTTCTTAGAAGGTAAATATCAAGGGTTAGTATGAGGGGATGAAAGAAGTATTTGGGAATGAATGGTGTGTACTAAAGTAATTAATCATGAAGATGGGAACCTATGATGATTTTGATGTAAATCAAAACAAATCTCTCATGCGAATCTAGATGGCAAACACTAACAACTTACTACGATGGCTCAAATTGCCTTATGCATTCACTATCATATATTTTATGGACTCTATGAATCACATTAAGGATGTGCACCTTATAACTATTGATGCAAAAAATATTAATGTTGAGATTCACACTCTTTGTAAGCTTTACGTCTATCTAGGGAGGAAAGCATATGTAGAGTGACATGAGTCTGATAGTATTGATATCAACCCTTATAAGATAGTCGTACAAGGATAGATTTGGGTGATAGTCTATATGCTCATGCCATGGAGAAGAACATCAAGAATTTAGGAGGTAGAAAATGAATTTCTCCCCCCTCAACTGTGAACATGCATAAAAGAAAGGGCATATATGAAGGAGAAAATGCCAAGACCAAAGGCCATCAGCTCAAGTGGGGTGTAGGAGAAACAACCCAGGGCTGAACTCGAATGAAAAAAGTGAACCTCATCACCAAAAAGATCCTAGGGGCTACTTATAGACTAGAAAGATAATGTCACTGTTAGGTTGTGGAGCTAAAAGCTTCAACCTTTGCAAACTAGGAACTGAAGGTTGTTGAGTTCTACAGGAACCGGCGTCGGCAGCATGACCGACGTCGGCAGGATCCAGTGCAGAAAGCAACCGGCGACGGCAGGAAGTCGGCCGACGTCGACAGAACCAGACCAGCAGGGACCGACGTCGGTCGCCTGTGTGTTCCCGAAGTGTTCGTTTCACAGACAGTTAGTTAAGTGAACTATGAGTTTGCATGTCAAGACCAGCCAGAGTCTTGGGCTGCGAGGACAGTTGTCTAAATTAAGAGTCTTAGTTATTGTTTGAGTTAAGGATCTATTTATAGACCCATTGGCATGTATTGTTTAAGGCATGAGATAGAAAGGAAGAGTTCCTTCTAGTTGTAAGATCTATGAGTTGCAGGTTGTTGCAAGCTCATTGGTGATCTACATGTAAGCTTGGTCTTTGAATTGCAGGTTGCAGGTTCATGAGAGATCAGCTTGAAGTGCTATAGAGTGCTTGATGTACCGGCAGGGTTATTACTGACTGGTTGGTGAGGTGAACACCAATTCTGTGTGTGAGTTGGTTGTTGGGACCATTTTTTGTGTAGGAGAGTGTGTGTGAGAAGAATTACTGTACACTTGAGGTGTGGCGAATCTCTGTAAGGTGAAAGAGTGTGGCGGCTCTTTGATGTATTCTTTTCTTTTAGTGTTAATACAAGATAGTGTATTGTCTCTCATATTCTGTGCTATTGGTGAATTCTAGTTACTTGTGTTTCTGGTTATTTCCGCATATTCAATTGCTTATATATTTGGTAATCATACTGTGCTCTATCTGAGGAGCAAGATCCTAACCAGTGGAGTCAGAGCATGTTTGTTGTTCCCTGATTTCCTGACAAGTGGTATCAGAGCCTTGGTTGTAGGTTCTTGAGCTTGATACCAACAAGTGGTATCAGAGCTTTTGGTTGGGATACTAACAGATTGGTGTAGATCTGGGTAGTGTGTTTTGATTACAGGTTACTCACAGGGTTTCTGTTTGAGTGGGAGTTGAGCAATGTCAGAAAGCAGTCAACTACGAATGGACAAGTTCAATGGCAAGAACTACCAATTATGGAGGATGCAGATTGAGGACTATCTGTATCAGAAAGATTTGTACTTACCGTTGGGTGGGGTTGCTAGCAAACCCTTGGATATGAAAGATGAAGAATGGGAGGTTCTTGATCGAAAGGCTCTGGGATCTGTTAGATTGAGTCTTGATTCATCTGTGATTTCCAGCTTATCACAATGTAAGACAACGGTGGAGTTGATGAAATCTTTGGCAAATTTATATGAAAAACCCTCGGCTTCAAACAAGGTATTTCTTATGAAGCGTTTATTTAATTTGCAAATGTTGGAAGGTGGATCTATTCATAGCCATCTTAGTGATTTCCATGGTTTGGTAAACCAGTTAAGTTCAGTGAATATTGTATTTGATGATGAACTTAGAGCTCTCTTAATCTTGTGTTCATTACCTGAAAGTTGGGAAGGTTTGGTAATGGCAGTTTCTAATACTGTGTCTCCTTCAAAAGTCTTAAAAGTGGATGATGTTGTGAGCGTGATCTTGAATGAAGAGATACGCAGGAAAAGCACAGGTGAATTATCCGGAAATGCTTTGAGTGTTGAAGGAAGAGGAAGGCCAAGAGAGAGGACAGAGCGTGGGAGATCAAGGTCGAAGACAGGCAAGAGATCCAAGTCCAGGTATGGCAGAATAACCTGCTGGAAATGTGGAAAGCAAGGGCACTTAAAGAGAGATTGCAGATCGGGTGAAGATCATCATGAAGAACATGGAGAAGAAGCAGATGCTGCGGGTTACATTGCACAGGATGCTCTGGTATGTTCTTTGGATAAAGTAGAATCTTGGGTATTAGATTCTGGTGCCTCTTTTCATGCATCTCCACATAGAGAATTTTTTCATGAGTATGTCCAGGGAGACTTTGGAGAAATTTGTGTAGGGGATGGTAAGCCTTGTCAGGTTGTTGGCAAAGGCAAAGTGAAGCTGAAATTGCAGACAGGTGACACATGGGTGTTAAAGGAGGTCATGCATGTCCCAGTTCTGAAGCGGAATCTGATTTCGGTTAGAAGTTTGGGTGAAGAGGGTTGCACAGTAACTCTCTCAGCGGACTCTTAGAAGGTTACCAAGGGTACACTTGTTATAGCTAGAGGTAAGAAAGTAGGTACGCTTTATCTATCTACTTGTTTTACTGATTCTCTTTCTGGGTTATCTACTTCAGCTGTAGATTCAGAGATGTGGCTTGATAGGCTTGGTCACATAGATAAGAAGGAGATGCTGGTTCTTGAGTCAAAGAATATGCTTTCAGATTTGGAAGGCATGGATCGTGGTTCCTGTATGCAGAAGAAGAAAGTAAGGTTTCTTGAGGAATCCGATGTTAGTGACAAGAACGGGAAAGCCTTGGTTTTCAAGGAGAAAGTGACGGACAGAGCTCAGCATAAGGTGCAGAGGAATTCTGAGCAGAGCAAGGATGATTTGGACAAGGTTTTGATCCAAAAAGAGCTCGCGGGAAAAAGTCAGGTCTCACAAGAAAAACACAGAGACCGACGTCGGCAGGAAAACCGGCGTCGGCGTCCAGACAGGGACCGACGTCGGCTATGTGCAGCCCGACGTCGGTGACTCGGGGCAGACAGTGACCGGCGTCGGCCAGGGAAAACGACGTCGGTAGAGAGGCAGTCGCAGGGAACCGACATCGGTGGCTGTAGACTGAGATGTGACCGGTATCGGTTACTGAGACGAATTTTGGGTGGACAGCTAGTTGTCATGGAGTCTCAAGCGCCCATATGGAGGACTGAAGGTGTAAGTAAGTTCTTAAATTCGTCATTTCCCTTCTTTACACTACTTGTTGCTCACTTATGGCATAGGACCAGGAAGTTATTGAAGAAGCAGAACAGGTAGATCCAGGAAACAGTGGGAGCTAGGCATGGATGAGGATGTGATTCCTTGGAGGAGAACCAAACAGGTGTTTTTGGGTAGTGTTGCCAGCTGGAAGTAAGCACTGAAAGATGAATGGATGTTGAGGATGAAGAAGAGCGTAAATGGATACATGAGATGGAAGATCAGGGTATATGATCTTGTATTAGCTGCAGGGCAATGGAGGTTTGATCATTGTGTTTCTCTTTACCAGGTTGGATAGTATTAGCTACACTATTCTATTTTCTGTATGATGTGCTTGTTGCAGGGTTACATATACAGGTATTTCTGAACTAAAGGTAAAGCTAGTTCAGGTGTTTGTCATGGAGAATCTGGGAGCAGCAAGATTCTTTGACATGAGTGTGTTCTAGAGACATGGAGGTCTTTTTGACTTTGTTTCAGGATGATTGTGTGAGGCCGGTTAGTACGCCGATGGTTAGACAGTTCATAGAACAGGTGTCTTGATTCACATAGTGAGGTTGAGTGCATGGTATGTACTAAACCTGAGTTTTCCCAAGCAATGGGAGTTGTCACAAGTTTGGAGTCAATCCGGGAGAGTAATACTGAAGGGCAGTTCAGTGGGACCAGCAGCAGGTGCACATGCTATGCAGGGTCAAGTTCTTTTTTTTCTACATGGTTGTAGATGCGGATGTGGCAGGTAATTTGGATGACAGATTTTGCATCACGGATTTTGTGGTGGTTGGTCTTCAAGAGTGATCTTGAGGAGGGATACAAAGCCAAGGAAACAAACTAGACGGTGTACAGGTACAGGTACAGGTTGCAGCTGTTTATCTCCAAGTGGGAGATTGTTAGGTTGTGGAGCTAAAAGCTTCAACCTTTGCAAACTAGGAACTGAAGGTTGTTGAGTTCTACAGGAACCGGCGTCGGCAGCATGACCGACGTCGGCAGGATCCAGTGCAGAAAGCAACCGGCGACGGCAGGAAGTCGGCCGACGTCGGCAGAACCAGACCAGCAGGGACCGACGTCGGTCGCCTGTGTGTTCCCGAAGTGTTCGTTTCACGGACAGTTAGTTAAGTGAACTATGAGTTTGCATGTCAAGACCAGCCAGAGTCTTGGGCTGCGAGGACAGTTGTCCAAATTAAGAGTCTTAGTTATTGTTTGAGTTAAGGATCTATTTATAGACCCATTGGCATGTATTGTTTAAGGCATGAGATAGAAAGGAAGAGTTCCTTCTAGTTGTAAGATCTATGAGTTGCAGGTTGTTGCAAGCTCATTGGTGATCTACATGTAAGCTTGGTCTTTGAATTGCAGGTTGCAGGTTCATGAGAGATCAGCTTGAAGTGCTATAGAGTGCTTGATGTACCGGCAGGGTTATTACTGACTGGTTGGTGAGGTGAACACCAATTCTGTGTGTGAGTTGGTTGTTGGGACCGTTTTTTGTGTAGGAGAGTGTGTGTGAGAAGAATTACTGTACACTTGAGGTGTGGCGAATCTCTGTAAGGTGAAAGAGTGTGGCGGCTCTTTGATGTATTCTTTTCTGTTAGTGTTAATACAAGATAGTGTATTGTCTCTCATATTCTGTGCTATTGGTGAATTCTAGTTACTTGTGTTTCTGGTTATTTCCGCATATTCAATTGCTTATATATTTGGTAATCATACTGTGCTCTATCTGAGGAGCAAGATCCTAACCAGTGGAGTCAGAGCATGTTTGTTGTTCCCTGATTTCCTGACAGTCACTACTTCACAATTAGCTACCCAGCTAGAGCCCGAGCCTAAAGTGCCCTAAGTGGTAGTTCATGAAATAGTTAAAGCATATCCAGAAGCATAACCTACAAAGGAACCCACTCCTAAACCAAGCAAGGAACAATAAGTTTATGAGAAAAAAATAGACATTAAAAATCTAAACCTGAAGAAGCAAAAAGAGGAAAAGGCCAACATATAACTTGGCATTGGTACTAGTGAACAGAAAAAGAGTCCTAAAGTTATCGAACTAGAGTGTGGCCCCCTAAAGGGCAAGGAACTAATGTAGGAGGTAGACTATAACAATAGATAAATTGAGATCTTCCTACTTACACCCTATTCCAACAAGGTATACTAGACAAACAACTTTAATTGTGGGCATTTTTCCTTGAACATAAGTCTACTTAACAAAATTAGTGAAATTTGTCCTTTGTGATGGTGTTATATCACAAAAAAGGCCTCTTGGAACTCATAAAATCTAGCACTGATATAAGCCCAGACATGGATGATGTTCTAGACATGCTTTTGGTAGATCCCCTGAAATGATCTCTGAATCAAGCAGGTGTGGCCCTCATAAAGTTTTCCCTAGAGGTTTCTAGGCAAAACATTCTTTATAGCCATGATGTTGGCCAAATTTACTACAAGCATCGGGAGGTTGTCTGCATGTATAGAGAAGAGCATGCACAATGATGCAAGCTTAAGGAAGAAATTGAAGCACTCAAGCACCAATAAGATGCATCAAAGTTCTCTCAACTTTGGATGTTAGGTTGTTTTTTAAAAAATTTGAGAAGAGAACCAATGTTCATGAATGGTATTCCCATTATTAGTGAGGCCATTAATAAATTGGAGATGCTCATAGACCCTTTGCTGAAAAAATATAAAAATGTGGTGGATCATCATTAGGAGAAGCTATGGGCCACCAATAAATTCATAGAGGCCATGGATGTTTGTCGCATATTTTAAAATAAACTAAATGCCACTATTCCCATCATCGATGGTTTTTTTGTCAACTTGGCATGGCCAAGTAAAATTTTGGAAACATGACTACTACTTGAGGAATAATAGCACCAACAATTGGCTGAAAACACATTAAATATCAAAGACAAAGCCTAGCACATGAAAGTGTTCCAGGACATTAAAGAGCTAGAAAAAAAATTTCCCATTGAAAACAACTAAATGCTAGTTTCTTATTGCTTCACAAACATGTTTTGGTGGAGGTCAAGGCACTCAAGGATGCTCACAAAGCTGTAACTATTCATCTTGAGATTTTGACAACTCAAGCAAACAATTTTATTGAGCATCTCATGGAGATGAAAATATTGAGAGGTCACATAGAATTTATTACTTTCAATCTTTAGACAAACCTCAACTAGTGGGAGGATCTCAAGTTCCAAGTGCAGTAGGTGGGTGCTAAATTTTTATTATCTGAAGAGAATTTATTATAGTACATGAAAGACTAACAGTTTAGTCTAGGGTGAGGTTGGACCCCAAATTTTGTAATAATATATTCTAAGTATTTTAGAGCCATGATGCAGAGATGCAAGGGTATGGAGAACCTTGGCATATGAGAGAATGGCATAGGAGAGATATGGAAGAATAGTACAGAAGACCTTGGGAGGGAAGATCGAGTTGTAAAAGACAAGGAAATGAAAAATGAGGAACATAAGATGTAGGACTCAAAAAAGTGCAAGACTAGGATAAGGGCACGAAAAGTGGAGGTAGTTGTAAAGCAGTTTGCAGAAGCATCATAGATTACTCAAGTGTGAATCTAGCACTAGTCCACAAGAGAAGAGGAGCATGAAAGCAAATATATAACATATAAATACTATATATGTGTTGTTAAGCTCAAATCAAAAGAAACTTAATTGTAATGGCTCGCCACAACTTCTTTTTTTGAAATATTCATTGTCTTGTCATCTATAATATATTAATTATGCAACCTGGGAAGGGGTTAGCTTGTGTATAAATACCCCTTAACTTTGATTAGAAAGTGTTGTTAGATGTAGATGTGTTGTTATTATCAAGATAGAGATTTGGAGAGATTTTGTATTGAATGAATTATCTTTGTAAACTTATCAAATGACATCAATAGAACTAATACTTTATCTATGAATCTTGATGTGTTAGATCTCTTTGGTGTTAATTATGATTTTATGGTACTTATCTATAAAATGATGTTTGTAGTAACAATGATTAAATGTGTTAACTCAAGTGCCTAAGTAATAATTATCTATCCACCATCACATGGCATAAACGATAGGAACCAATCTAGGCTATGTGCCTTAGGTGAGCGTGTGAGGTCACTTGCATGATATGCTAACATGCTAGCATGTTGGCTTCTTCCTTCCTTTAGGCATGTGACTAGTACTTATTCATGCAAAACTAAGGATAAAAAGAAACCCAACACATAGAACCCAAAAGAATCCAGGTGATCCCAATTAGTTTCAGTAGGTGTTCCATACTGGACACCTGCATCCAAGTTAGATAATAGGATTGATGCAACCATCCCAAGTTGACACAAGTGTCTATGGCTATAGAGGTGCAATTTCCAAAATCATGCCACTGGTCTAGAATCTATATCTAGTCTACTTTTTGCATGTTTCATATCCATATATGTATTATCATCAAAACCAGCTCAATATCCTATTTTAATTAATATTGCAATATCTAGCATAGTTGTACTTTTTTTTAGCACATCTAAGCATAATAAATTCAATATATGTTTATCTAAGTTTTGTAATCAATTGGCTTGATTTAGAGATAGTCCACTATCCTTGTGCCATAGGCTATCTTTACCCCTTTAACCCTAGATTTTCATATCTAGATTTTAGGGTTAAACAGATTTAATCCTTTGGTATTCCTAGATGATAGTGTTATCTACCCTCTTTCAAAATCATGCAATTTTCTTGCCATATTGGTGAGGGAAGGTGGTAGTGCATTTGATTTACTCATTCCACCACTCAATTCAATGCGCATCGTATAGGACTTGGAGCCAAATTCCATGCAGTGGTGATGAGTTGAATAGTGTCCTCATAGCTAAGAAAGGACATGTTCAAAAATAATTGATTATGTGGGACGTTAATATGGCCACCAACCCACTCCAATTTTTATTTAATAGGACTATGAATGGAAAGGAAAATTTAAGAATAGACAATGACAACTTTCCCATTGAAAATGGAGAAGGAGAACATGTGTTGCTTGAAAAGCATGACATGACCCAATTATTTAAGGACCCTATCGATGTCAATCTAATAATTGAACTGAGTATACCCTAACATATTAGTTGATGTGGGCCACCACAAGAGTGGGTCCAATAAGCCCCATTAGTGTCTAAAATAGTGCAATGCTTCACATTCTCCCATACACCATCTCATCGGGAAGGCACCAGATTTATCTTCAAGGCTCTCAATTATATTAAACTTGCCACAAATCAACCATGTGGAAAGGGGAAAATTGTCAATGAACCATATCTATAATGTCATCCTATCAAGGCCATCATTTGGGGCATAAATATTGAGAACTATTAAATAAGGACCATCAATTTTAAGTAAAACCCTAATAACTTGATGTGACAAATCTTCTCCCAAGGCAACAAATTAGGGGATAAATTTTGGTGAAACCAAAATACTAGCACCACCATGTCTATCTTCATGTTAAGTGGAAAAGTGAGATGCATCAGAATATATACTCCTCAAAGAAGATTTCATAAAAATCTTGAAATCTTAACTTCTTGTAAACAAATGAAATCTAAAGCACCCAACCATTGACAAATGGCACACACAAAATTTACAGGAGGACCTTGTCAAACCTCAAACATTCCAATAGAATAAATTCATTGGAAGGAATCCTCAATGAATATTTATCCCTATCCATCCTCTATATCTTATTCTAAACCAAGTGTTTCAAAACTATTTCCCAATAATGATTGATGGTTTGGAAAACTAAAATCCCCAAGCAAAATGATGTGACGTTTAGACCCATTTACTTCCTAAGTAAGGTTGTTATTGTCACGGAGCAGGACTGCTTGTGGAGGGTGTCCCAATATGAAAAGAACTTAATGGAAAATAATTAATTCGAGAAACTTGGCTCTTAGAGGCTAGGATATCACAGTGAGATTGAGGAAGACTAATGGGAGGGAGAATAACTATATCATTCTTTTCCTCTTGGTGGGGTTTGAAAATAGAGGGAACAAAGGTCGTCTTAGGATTCTTGTTACTAGCAGATATTTTTGGTTAGCCACCATATTTCAACCATCATTATTTTTGGCCACCTTTTGATTTTAAGGTGGACCTACTTGATGGATGGATTTGAGCGAACCATGAGGGGAAAATTGCAAATCCTATGGTTAAATGCATGACATTTAAAGCATGTGTCTTTGTAGTAGGTAAGCTTTTGCAAGAAGAGTTCTGTCTCTACTTGAATATCAATGGACTCTTTCAAGTCCTTTTTCAAATCAACCTCAACACAATCACACTTATTAGGGCATGCATAGTGTAATTTATTAGTGTCATGACAAAGCATAAGTCCGATGGGTTTGACAATCTTGTCAAGGAATGCCTATAGAGGAAGTTGAAGACCTATAATCTTAACCCAAACAAGTACCTTAAGGGAGGTATGTTCAAGAACTTTTAAATTGCAGGGCCAAAAGGACACAATCATGAGGGTATTCCTTATGAATCACCAATTCAACCTATAAATGAGGGACTTGAAAGGGCTCCTTAAAGAAATCCTTAATAAGGTTACATACACTAGTACCTTGAAAGCCAAAAAGTTCCTAGTTGTGTCAAATTTAGGCATTAAAGGATTCCTTGAAGGGGATACGACCAACACAGTAAGCAATAAAACAATTATTAGTATACCATCTACATACACTATCAACAACATCTACTTGTAAACAAACATTAAAATTTGTACCTTGTTGTAAACCTTTAAGAAGAACTTGTGAGCTCGTTTCGACACCATTCTTCCTAATGTTAGCAACAGATTAATTAAAGGCCATTTTAAAAATATATATATGCCCACAAAATGAAGAATAAAACATAATAAATATGAGCTTAGTCTTGAAAGTCCCACAAAAACACTCTGATAACATAACCAGGTGAAACAAACTAATACAACACAAGACTAGTAAAACAAGTTTCTCAAATTCAATCCCCAAAAATTAAAACAACCCAATTAATATATATAAATATAATTTAATTAATTAATCTTGCATCCCTTAAATAACAAAGGGATATTTAAAATAAAAACGTACAATCCATCATCAAAATATAAAGTTTATTAAAATAATATTATTTGAGAATTTAGAGTTCCCACCTAACCTTCGGCAATCATAACAAATTTTTACTAATTTAAACCCCCCAACCAACGCACCGAGTTTAAGTACATGCAAACTTCACTAGTGACAACAGGCCCCTGAACCCATGGGGGTTTTGTTTTTAAAAAAAAACAAAAAGAGACAAATAATTATGCCACGTGGCAAGCCCGCCTGGCAAGACTCATCTGATAAGGCTTGTGTAGAGTCTTTTGGAACAGTATCCGGGCAGTAATGGTGTCTTGTCATTGTAACTCTTATTGCAAATGGATGGCACCCGTCCAACTTAGCAGTCTGAAGAGAACTGCAACTGCACTTTTCTTGGGAGGGACCGTATAAAATTTCTAGTGAATAGCGCCCATCATATAGTTTTCATACATTTTCCCCATTGTACCATCACTCCTGCTTTAATTTGGACTTTTGTAGGTAAAGATCCTCTTCTTTAAAATGTCATCCTGTCTTGCATTTTGTTATGCATGCAATGCAAAAACAGTTCTTGTCAATTGTCTTAACAAATTCATGCTATTTGTTTGCACGAATGAAGAAAGATGTCAGCGATTCACCATGACATACTGTTATCAGCCAGTCAGTTGCAGCTAAAATCTGAACAAATTTAGCATAGTTTGGGAATTCCATAGGATTTGGAAATCGGGTAGGTGTTTTTAGGTTGTTTTTGGTAATTGTTATAAACACATTTTGATAAGTCATGAGTTTTGAATAGAAATGGTGATGTTGTCACACAAAATTAATGCTAGTCTGGGATTCCAGAGGATTTGGGTAGGTGAGTTTTAGGTTAGTTTTGGAGACCCATATTTTGATTGGCGTCACAGATGGAGACAACAGCTTTGAATAGATATTGTGGTAGTCTAACATGAATTTAGCATAAATGCTGGCAGCCAGGGTATTCCAGAGGCTTTGGGGGAGTGTTTTTGGTGATTGTTATAGATCCATATTCTCATTAGAGTCATAGATGGAAGCAACAGTTTTGAATAGGTAAATAAGCAAATTTAGTGTAGATGTTGCTAGTCAGGAGATTCCAGAGGCTTTGGGTTTAAGGTTGGTTTCGGTAATTGGTATACAGTGTACACTCATGTTTTGATTAGGCAGACATCATCCATGGAGGAGAGGCATTGTAAAACCATTGGGGATTCTAATCCTCTTTCACTAGATAGAGATGTGGAACTTGTTGTACCACAAGGTGAAGATAAGAGCAAGTTTTGTTGTGATGAGGAGTTTGAATTCAGAGTCTCTGTGTCTAGGACTCAAGGAGTTTTAAGCCCTGCTGATCTGTGCCCAGCAGATGATTTGTTTTACAAAGGACAGCTTCTTCCCTTGCATCTGCCGCCTCGTTTGCAGATGGTGCAGAATCTAGACACTAGTAATAGTTCTGGTTCAGAATGTATTAGCAACGAGGGTCAAGGGGAGAATCTAAATCTATCTCCTGTGACTAGTACTAGTTGTAGTTCAGATTGCGTTGGCAACGAGGCCAAACGAGATTCTAACGAATCTGTGAATTCTCAGAGTTTTTGGAGCAAGGTTTCAAGTGGTTCTTCAGACAGTACTAGCTCTAGGGATTCGATTGGGAGTTCCCATGATTCTTCAGAGTGTACTTCAGCATTAAAAAACCCAGAGGAGAAGACCCATTTGCCTTCCTGGAAAAAATCTGCTGCTAAATTTAAGGATTCTCTTTTGGGTCACAGGAAGCCATCAAAAATTGGCATGGATGACAAAGCACTGCTGAGTGATGTTTCTTCTGTCGGGACAGAGCAGCCTCTTCCTCCAATGTCAATATTGAGCAGGGATTCATCATCAAGCAGTAGATTTCCGAAGAACACATTCAGTTCTTTCTCATATTCTTATGAGGGTCGCAAGCAGGGCGACAACAGAGGTCCAAGAGATGGTTTTTACAAGTACTTGAAGAAGATCAAGCCTTTATATGAAAAAATCTCTAACAAATATGATCAAGTGAGCTTCTTGGGAAAGTTTAGGATGGATGAATGTGGGAATACAACATCTGCAGTTGAAAACACAACAGAGAGCAGAAAGAGGAGGCAGACTCTAAGCAGTATCAGCAGCAACCACACTTCTTCAGGTGGGCATGTGAGAATTGGTAGGAGGAGTTCTGGTGTGGGAAGCTGCCCATCTTCAAAGAGGTCATCTCCGAACCATAGTGGAGTCCTTAATGCTACTGGTGACAGCACGATGGTGGAACTGCAGAATGCCATCCAAGGAGCCATTGCCCACTGCAAGAAGTCTAATGGCATCAAATCTGGTAAGAAATTATTCTGTATGCAACATTCTATAACAATAAACATTACAAGTCTCAGATAATTGAAATCATGGAGTATTCTTGTACTTGTACTTGAATCATTCCTCATATGATTGAAATGAGATTATGTTGCATCTAGATGCAAGATTTATATTCTTGTACTTGTATTGGGGAATCGTGGCTCAGCTGATTGAATGACATTATGTATTATGTAGATTTAAGATTTAGCATTCTTGTACGTGCTGTGTTCAGATTTTGTATAATCATGTAGAGAAATGCACCCTTTTCGATGTGGTAGAACTGCTTAGAATCTTGTAGACGTCTATGATAACAGCAATATCAGTGCATGATACATAGTAAGTAATATGTTTTCCCTTCAATGACTTTCTTTTGACATGAACTGTAAACCTATGTTCTCCTCGGATATTTGGATTACCGATTTCTGTGATAAATTCATTGTAAACCACACAAACCTTATCTAAAATGCTAAAGAATTTGGTTTTGGATGTGATTGCAGAGACCCCAAGTTCAAAAGATTCTGATGTTTCTTCTTAGCCCTCTCCAAGTACAAGTGAAGGGAAAGTACCGGCCAATATCTTCTGGGTTTTGTATAGCTTATCTTCGAATATGCCATGACATATTGCAAATGAAGGGGGTGGACTGGCTAATATCTTCTGGATTTTGTATGGTTTTTTTCAGATATGCCACGCCATAGTGCTCTAGACTCTACTGTTTCTGCAGAGGAATTATGCGATAGATTGTCTAAAAAGAGACACTGGATCATAATAGATATCCGGTATTGCAAGACAAACTCTCCAGTGGACACTACTGTTTGTTCTATATATTTTTGAACCGTTGCTTTAGTCTCCAATGGACACTACTTGTTTCCACATTCATTAAAATCTACAATCATTAGTTTCCACAATCATTAAAATCTACAATTATTAGTCCAAGGGCTTTTGTCTCCCAGCGGTAGCCTGAGGGCATACTAGGTGGCAGGTTCAAATCTTGGTTCCCCAATAAATCTGGCACCTCAATGGTGGTGGCCTACTACTGTTTAACCTCAAAAAAAAAAGGGTCTGCAATCATTAGAACTACCTTAGCACTACAAGAATCTCTTATTACAGTTTGATGCTTTTGTGGGTCTATTGTGTATTTATCAATGGGTAAATCCCACGCCTTGTGGGAATATTTGATTGTAATCAGCAAAGTTAATTGATCAGCAGACTGGTGTTCAATATGTGAATTTTGTGGTTTCTGTGAATTCTGTTGATAACAAGGGTACATTTTGCAAAATAGTTTTAGTTTGAGATCATTTTTAAATTTCATCCCTACAATTTCATTAAGGTCTATGAAAATTATCTGAAATATGAAGCAAACTTAGTCCAATTTGTCTAATTAAATATAAGAGTACAGGATGACGTTCTCCCTGAAAACATGTTTTACTACTTTTTTGTAAAAACAATTGAAACCACGTGGTATAATTTTTGTATGTGATTTAGCAGTAAGTTTAGACTATAAAATGGTGGGTGTGATTTAGAGGTAAGTATAATTTTGGGGCTGTGCATGGGTGAGATTCGGTGCCAAGTTGAGGCACTTTGCAGGTCTATCTATGGTGGCAAATTTTTGCGCTGGGATTTTGTTCCCACTTTAATGCTTCTATCCCATACAACTTCATTTGTTGGATCCGGGCTTCTATTTTCTTGATAGAAAAACTGCAGGATAAGTTTGGGGCTGTAGGTTTGTAGGAGGCACTTTTTAATGTGGCTGTATGGTTCAAGAGTATGATAAAGTACTTCTCATAACGGGTGTGTGGTTCAGCAGTAAGATAACGTAGCTCTCATAATAGGTGTGTGGTGGTATTACAAATTTTTTTTATAAAGAAGAGATTCATCAATTAGGTGCATTATTAATAGTCTAGGTACATTGCTTTTAGGGACACTGCTTTTACCCTCTGGTAGTTAAAGGGCTCTCAGTTCTTTGGAGCTTGACCCTGGATACTGGCATGGTGATGCCCAGTACAAAGTACAATGTTAATGATTCCCAGTTCAAACATAAAGGTTACATTAATTGAACTTGGTAAAAAAATCACCACCTAACTAGAAACTCAAATGCTTCGACTCTTAAGGAAACAAAAGCCACTAAATTTTTTTCACATTGGGGATGTGGACCAGTGGTAAGGTCAGGAACTTTCTATGGTAGGTTTGCTTTCAACCTAGTTGATGGGGATTAAAAAACCAAAAAAATGCATTTTTATCATAAGTTGCTTAATTTAAGTGGAGGGAAGCTGGTTACCTAACATTTCCTTATTTAGCTATTAAGGTAAGTTAGTAAGGCAAGTTAGGCGTATGCGCTGTCCATCTCCATTAAAGATGTATTGAGTTTTCCTCTTGTATATTCCAGGTTAGGTGTATACTTTGAGATTAAAATTTTAGTAAGTTGAGAAATATAGCAGTATTTTTTAGTTGACTTTTTATAAGTTAATATAAATGAATATTAAAAAAATGTTAAATATATAAATGAATTAATTGACTATTTCAACTTATCTATTAGATAGTATTTTCCTTATTACATGAGATTAAAAAATTGATCACTTCAAACTTTTTATTTGATGGAAGCTGGAATGATAGTTTAAATTATATTTCAATATTAAATCTTTATTTTTATTCAAATATTTTTCATTGTCTGATAGAGTCCATTTTGATTGTATCTGAATTTTTAGTTTATATTTAATTTGAATTTAATATTTTGGATTCATTCTTGAAAAATTTAAAATTTAAAATTTAAATAATATATAAAATATAAACACTTTCCCAAACTGTATCATGAAAAAAATCAAAACTTTAATATAATAAATAAATTGAAACTTTAATATAATAAATAAATTGAAGAAATCGTTATTCAGGTTCCACCAAGTAATCTCAGATGCAAAATTGACATCTGACTTAACCATGATCTAACTTATTTAGGTGACGCTATTTCAAATCACTAAATCCAACCCCAAAAATCTCTTTTAACGTTATGCACTTCTAAAATATTTATTTTAATGTCTAACTATATTTGATCTGATTTTTTTGGGTTCTATATCTTATCTGCATAACTATTTGCAACCCCACAATATAGCTTCTTTTAAAATAAAAGATTTGGTTTGATTATAAAATCAGTAGCCAGATTAAATCATTAAATTGTGCTCAGAAATCATGCTCTGCCTAGGTCTGAGCAAGGCTTGTTTTAATTACATTGAAAAGATAAACGGCTTGTTCTTTTTCGGATTGTCACCAATATCATGGTTGAAGTTTGAAATGGTGTCTTTAAACTTTTTGTAAATCAATAATCAAAAGCAATATGATCAAGCCCCTGTCAGTCATAAAGATTTGGGATTTCCCATCTCCATTTCCTCCACAATAACAGGAAAATTCAAAAACTAGCCAGTAATTAATAACAACGGCTATCACTTGCGAGTTAATTGGCATGTACTAAGCCCAATCCAGCACAAATATGGTCCGAAGAATAGAGAAGGTTCAGATGTTATACGTTGTAAATGGAGGATGGTTCAGATTTTTTATTCTCACGTATGGAGCCGTTGGGTTTATAGAGGTCGCCAAGAGAGATGGAGGTCGTTCACAGACTCGACTTACTAGTGTTTTGTCTTGACCAAACTTTAAAAATAGGTGTTTTTTTACCCCTTGAGAGTGCTCTCCTCATCTAATTTTAGGAGGATGAGTCCTTAAAGGCCCTTAATGCTGAGGGTCTTTAGGCGCTTGACCTAAAGAAAGAGGATGCGTACATAAATTTGGTTGAGTGCACTCCTTGATTTAAAAGTCACATATCTTAAGGTCTTTGATCACAAGGTCATTAGTAGAGACACCTTATCACTTGCGAGATTTAACTTCTTGTGGATGGCATGATCATATGATTTGAGTACCTACAATGTCATTGTTGACATACATTGTAGTTCCTCCTTACATCGTTGACGGTTGTTTCTTCCTACTTACGAATGGAATTTGGCCACCATTTTTCTCATGCATATAGGATATGATGACTTTGTACTCTCTAAGAAGCACTTCATATTCATATGCCTTGTTTGTTTAAAGATTCATTGGAAATACTATAGCTTGCACAAAATTCATGGGCTACAATATCCATATTCGTTCAATATGTGCTCGACCTAAAGGAAGAGTATGAACATACAAACACCTTGGTTGAGTGCACTCCTTGACCTATAACCCGAATACCTCAAGTCCCTTGACCTCAAGGTTGAGAGCATAAATGCCCTATGATCAGTGGATTGGTTTAGCTCCTTGTGGATGGCATGATCATATGTTCTAATTACATATAATGCCATTGGTGACAAGGATTGCAATTCCTCCTCTCTCACTTGAGGTTGTTTCTTACTAGTTACAAATGGAGTTTGGCCACCATTCTCATGGAGAGACAATATGGAAACTTTGTACTCTGTAATTGGTGGAGACTAAAGAGCATTTTATATTAAATGAATTTTCTATTTAAAGACACATTGGAAGTACTATAGGCACAAAATTTAGGGTGTAATATTATCCACATTCTTTTGCCACCTTAACAAGAGATGCTTGGCCTTTTTTACTCATGAGGTTGTCACCTTTAGACATAAGGAATTACAATGTCATTCTTAAGATATCAAATATATTATCTCCTTTCAACCTATTTTAGATAAATTTGAGGTTAATAAGTGTTATTTAGATATTTCAACTTTGTAGTTTCGTTAGGATAGGTTGCTAAGACAACATCATCCTCTGTTTCCATTTACTAGGGTTGTGTTTATGGTTTGGTTATCTGCTTCCAACTATTAGGGTTTGCTCTACATTTTGGTTAGAATAGGGTGATGCAATGATGTCTTCCTTTATATCCAACAACTAGTATTTCTCAATCGTCTCGCTAATACATCTTTCTAACTACTATGGTTTCCCAATCCTCTCACTCACCCATATTACATTATGTGTTTGCACCTTCTTCGTGTTAAGGCTTTTAGTTCTCCTAATTGCGTCTTCCCAATGTCGAGGTTTTATTTTCTAGTTCTTCTAATCAAATCATTGGAATTAGAGAGAGGTTCACATCCCTCATTTCTTCTTTGTTTAAAGGGAGTTTGCATCCCTAGTTTCCTCTTTATTTCAAGTGATTATCATCATTGGATGCCGCGAGAGACTCTAGGGAAAGTATTTTTATTTCCCCTTGGACTATCTAACAATGATAATTAGACGAAGGCATTCTTGTATAGATCACCAATCTTATATTGGTCCTTTTGAGGTAATTGATGATGAGAATTCTTTTTCACAATGTAAACTTCAATGTATATATTTTTACTATCACTACTACAAAATACCTAGTTTTTTTGGCATGATTCATTGAGAAGGCATGCCCCCCCTCCATTTCTTTATTGTACTCAATTTTTTGGTAGAGATCCATCAATAATCCTCGTATCATTGTATCCTAATGGAATATCCCATAAAAACTTTGTTGAATAATTTCACACAAGTCAAAAAAGAAGGGGATGAAAATCCCCATTCATTTTCACACTGACTTTTATTTTTACATAGCTCTCAACATCCCATCCTAATCAAAACCATACCCCACCCTTAAAAAAACCCTACCTTGCACACACCCAAATCCCACAAATATTGTACGTTATGTATAAACACAAATTTAACATTGACATAGGAACTCTATTGCATAGGGTAATTACGGTTTTTGGATAAGAGGATAAGGGTTTATTGCAACAGAGGTAAGTAACACAATCCCATTTATATTTTAAATTTATATTATTACCATTTATTTATATTATTATAATTGATTGAGTCAATCATCCTCATGTCTATTCATTATTTTTACCAATTTTTTTTTCAAATAGTTTTGTTTGTAGTTTAAACGTATCCATTACATTGTGGGTATAAAGGATTATATAACATATGGTTGATTATGTATTTTTCATACTTATCAAAAATATTTTTGACATCCTTATTATTGAAATGAGCACTATTATATAAAATAATAGTAGAAGGCAAGCCAAACATTGAAATAATACTTTCCATGGTGAACCTAAAAATATCTTCATCTGTAGTTGATTTGAGAGGAGTAGTTGACTTGAGAGGAGCTGCCTCTAACCATTTTGTAAATTATTATGTATTTCTAATAAATAATTTGTGTTCATTTGGAGATTTTGGATTTATCTTGTCAATTAAATCAAAACCTCATATAAAAATGGCCATAGTAAAACAATAAGTTGTAACTCTTGAGAGGGAACATGTTTAAGCCTATATCATGTTTTTGACATATCTCACAATGTTTGCCATACTCGTGACAATCACTTTCCATTGTATCCCAACAATATACCATTCTAGTTAACTTTTGCACAACTTGGTTTCCAATGGAATGAACACCATAATTACTATCATGTGCCTCTTGTAATATAATTCTAGTTTTTTCATACCCCATACATCTATGTAATTGACTATCAAAGGAACTTATATAAAATACATCTCCAATAATGACACATTTATATCCATCTCTTCCTAGCCCCTTCTATCATTCCTTGAGAAATACAAAGGTAGAAAATTTAGTGATAAATAATGTTAGATATGTGACAATAAAGTTAAATTTTAGATCCTTTTGCGACGCAGTTTACAACGCACTCCTTGACAGGGGGGTTTGGAGGGCAACACCCCCCCCCCCCCACTATTATCAGAGGTGGGTCCAGGGGGGGGGGGGGGGGGGGGGGGCGCATGGGGCGGTGGTGACATCCTATGGAGCCCCCCTGGTGGGGGTTCGAGGGCAACACCCCCAAAGAAAAAATCCGAGTCCTAATGACATTTTTAGAAGGAAAGTCCTAATGACATTTTTACACTCTATTTTTAGGAGGAATCTTAATAGTTCTTTGCCAATTAGGCATATTTATCTTTGTCAAGTTCACATGTAATCTACACAACGAGTTTGCATGTGATCTATTCATCTTAGAATTAATAAAGCTTGATATCTTGCACCGCAAATATTTCCTTAGCTTGCTAAGGTTTTACCACACAAATCCTATGTTTTGTCTCATGCATGTGGAGTATTTTGTCTATTTGATTATATCTATGATTGCATTCTATTATTTTTTTGTTGTTGTAGATTGTGTGGTTTCCTAACAAATAATTGTAAATATTTGCATACCATTCTAAATTTACTATATCACTTTCTATTGCAAATGCATCAAAAGACTCAAGACTTTTTGTCTTAGTAGTAAGTTTTGGTTATTTTTTTGATAGTCAAAATAACATGCTCACCATGAATATAAATGGGAACTAAATAAGCAACACTACTCATAATGTCAACATGTTTATTGTTCTTTCTAGGGATGTGTAGACACATAATTTTGGTGTGGGGGTAGTTTTAGATGTTGGTTTACATTCATTAAGGGTACTTGGGCATGTGTTGATTATTGGATCATATTAGACTCTTATTTTTATGTTTTCTCTTATGTTATAGGCTATGTATTGCCTTTTATGTTTTGTATTTTCTTTGTAACTTCACTTTTTGTTCATCCTATGTAAATGGTAATACCACCATTCAAATTAGAACACCAAAAAAACCTGCAAAATGATTATTTGTTTATCCCAATATGGCTTTTGATGTTCATATAATGTCTAAAACATGTTTTTGGGGTTTTTAGTCAAGAACTTAGTGTACAATCCTACTTGACCAAAAATGTAGTATACAATCCCATTATTTTTATTATGTAGTTCCTTTGATCCTTATGTTTGTTTTTTAAAACGTTTTCCCTTATTTTGTCTATTTTCTCTCCCTTTGTGTGTTGGCTCGTGCACCAAAAATGTAATGATTTAAATTTTATAAGGCTATGTATACATAGGTGCATTAGTGCATAGGAGAGACAAAGCGTAAAACAAAAAATAAATTGAAAGAGTGATAAAAGTTCAAGATCAGGTCTAGAGTGATAAGGAAATTAAGAATCTAAAATTTACATCAAATTCCAAGACTTCATATTACATCATTACTTTGTTCATGTAGTGAAATAACATATAAGGATTAGGTTTTTGTTGGCCCCTAAATTTTGACTAAGTACTATCCCATTTTGGTGCAAGACCAACACAATGCAGAAGGACCATGGCACGTAGCTGACAGGTGCAGAAGCATCGTGGCATGGAACTTGCTAGGCACGAGAGGATAATGGCATAGAAGAACCAGCATGAGAGGACCTAGTCAAAAGAGAACATCATGAGGAACTCAATAACATAGGACTTGAAACAAAAGTGGAAGACTAGGGGAGCACATGGGAAGTGGAGTGTATAAGAAGCAGAGCATGTGGGAAGCGAGAGTAGTTAGGAGAATGAATCACATGGGGCACTTCAACCTTATCGATTATAGGGTTTGCACCAGCGCACAATGAATGGAATACATGGCCACCAAAATATGACATAGAGTGAGGATCTAGGGGGTGCAAGGGCCAGGTCTACAAGAATAACTCATTGTAAGAGCCACTACTCTCAATCTGTTGAGAGTCTGTGCGCCATCTATTCATGTCATTAATAATTGTGACACTTAGTTAGGGAAAAATAAGTATAAATACCCCTTTTGTAACCTATTACGATGACAATCTTTTAGAGAAATATATGATGGAACCTTACCTATTGTTCATTAAATTATAATAGGAGATATTTAATTTTATCAATTTATTGTCTTGATTAATGGAATACACATCAATAGATAATATATGTGATGTGTAACAATGTTAATAACCATTTATGGAATTATAAGGATAAAAGTAATGTACCCATGCTTTTAAATAATCCCTATTTAAAACTACGAAAAGAGACATGAACACACATTTAATACTATGTAATAAAATCTTTGAGAACTGGTCTTTCACTACATGTTTTGGGTGAGTGGGCGAGACCAAAATATTGCATGATAGGGCCAACACTCTAGCTTATTGTGATAGACTTTAACATCAAAGCTAGAATCAATGATTATAACCCAACATTTTGGTTTTGTTGACAGGACCTGAAGCACTTGAAGCACATTCATGGGAAAATGTTTGAGCACATTACACTAGAGAATATAGAAGAATGGGTTACCAGTGTTAAAGATAACTTTACAATTCTATATCTTGAGCTAGGAATCTCTACGTGACAGTGGGTAGAGTAGAATCTCTACAATCCGTTATATGAAACCTTATTTTTTGAGGTCTCAATTATCTTACATGCTTGGATGATAGCATATGCTCAAGGATGATCCAAAAATCTTGGAAGGAGGTAGCCTTGAATACTTAAATGACAGAGGATTTTAGCACAACTTGGATTTTCATGGAAGTGAGCAGTAAACTTTTGGTGGAGAGGAGTACAAAACAACTACATTTTGGAGTATGTTGTGACCACCTATTCATGTCTTAAAGAAGCAAAATCCAATTTATTCAATTTCTGAGAGGTCGTTATCTCATGATTTTTGCCTTTGAAATTAAGAAATTAATTATTGACCTTAGATTGGAAACTATACCCATGGAGGGATAAATTCTTCCATGCATGAGCCACATATTTAGAATGAGACTAGGGGTTGATTGAAGATTGTCAATTTAACATGGTAGCAATCTAGAGAGCATTATGGAAATGGAAGTATGATGAAGCTCGGCAAAGGATCATGGGAGTTAATGGGATGGGAAGAGATCAAGATACACTTAGGAGTGTTGTGAGGAGTTTTAGGGAAGCAGACACGCATGAGGAACCCATCACTTTTGAGCCATATCCTTTGCCACTTATATAATACAAAGGAAAAATGAGTTAGACTCCAAAAGTTGAGGAACCAAGTCTGAATCAACTAGGTACCCCCACCATAGTGCATGTTTATGCCTTCAATTTGGATAGAGTACATATACAAAATTGAGATACAAACATTTCAAAGTCAAAAGTTGAACTGGTAAGGGAGGCTGAAATTAGGCCATTAGATGTTCATTCATATTTTACATTATCTTTCCCTCTTTAAGGGAATTATATGGCACAACTTGGGATGCTTGGTGGGTCTGGCCCTCAAGGCTAGAGTACAGGTCCAAACTTGGGTAACCAACCTGCTACCATGCCTCTTCCCATGAACACTGCTATTGGAGGCACTGGAGGAGGATTAGGAGGTGGAGTAGGAATAGACGGACCCCTCCTCAAGGAATAGGGGTTGGATCTTCCCATCAACCACCCTTTCAACCATCACAACCCACTATGGTCTACTATGAGATGACATTGCACTTACCTGAATACTGAGGGGTAGAGAATGCAATTGAGCATGTCCACAAGTACGAACTGATTTGGAGAGTGTGAGGCATCACATCTTCTGAATGTAAGGATACATAGTTTTAAACTATGATTTTAGAGCATGCACACAAGTGGTATCATAAGTTTGACCCTCAATAAGTGATGGTCGATTTGATCAGCTTAAAGCATCCTTCCTATATGAATTTGACATTCCTAAGTTTGAGCAACATAGTATAGCAGTGCTAAAGGATATAAAGTAAGAACTTATAGAGAGCATATGTGAGTATGATGCACAGTTCAAAACCTTTCTTTCTCAATTATTATTTGAAATAAATGTTGTTCAACATGCACAATGGTTTATTGGAGGACTGATGCTACCTTTCTAATGAACCTTATCATAATGAACCTTCACTAGCCCATGTGAGGATTTGAAAGTTTCTCTTCATGCTGAAATGATCAAAAGCATTACCACCAAAATTAGTCCCTTTATGGAGGCACATATAACATCCATGGCATCACAACTTTAAAATTTTATGACAAGCAATGCACATGAGACATGAAGTGGTGCCTGGTGTACCGAGTGTGAAACTGAAGGACATATATGGGGAAACTGCCCATGTAAGAGCATCTACTTGATACTTAAAGAATCATGCAAAATCTACCATAAGGAACATGATGTCCATTCTTGTCCACTTTTGTAGTAGGCTACACACACTAAGGTGTCTGAGTATTCTAAGATTTGTGATGCCTACACTCATGATACTAGTGATTGTCATTTGATCAATGGCATCCATGAAGCCCGAGCACGTGGTACATGCCAAGCCTCGATCACTAACAATCAAGACAATGGTGGTAAATGTGGATGAGGAAGAGGATATGGATGAAGAGGTAGATGATTTCCACCCAAGACTTACTAAAAATGTAGGTCACCAGACCACAATCAGCAAGATTGCCCAGAATACCCAACGTGCATGTTTTTTAAAAAGGACCACTGACAGGAAGAGTGTCCTAATCTATATACAACCATCAATAAGGAGCACAATGAAAAGGGCACTGGTATGATTCAAATAGACAAACTATAATGGTGTGCATGCCTAATCATCCTAATAGTTTAATAAGTAAATATTACCACTCGTAGCAGGGGACAAACTCAATCAACAACCAATCTAATTAGGAAGGTACAATAGGAAGAACCTTGAGCTATAAAGTACCCTAATACTTAGTAGCAAAAAGATGTCCTTGAGGATACGATGGCACTTGTATGAGATATCTAAGGCAAGATTCAATACCTCAAAGACAAGGATGTACCGTAGTGTGCTATTGTGCAAAGAGAAGTTGAACCTCGACTAGTGGCATGGGATGACTTCCAGGATCTATGTAAGTGTATGCTGGATAAGGGAATTATTCCCTAGCTCAATGCTTGGCTTAAGAGTCAAGCTCGATCATCAAATGGAATTCACCCGCATCTTAGTTGAAAAATTGAATACCATTATTTAAATAATTCTTGATGTCAAGAAACTCCTAGTTTCTCTATTCTACTGGAAGATGGAGAAATATTGATTAATGCTGCCATCAATGGATGGGTAATCCAAGACATTTTAGTAGATACTGGTGTAGAAGTCAATGTCCTCACTAAAGATGCTTGGCACAAAATGTCTAGTCCAACCCTATAACCTTCACCTCATATATTATTCATGACAAATAAGACTCGAGTGCACCCTATTGGGGTCCTCAAGAATACCACAGTCGACATACTTGGAGTTCCCTTCAAAGCAGATTTTGAGGTTCTAGAGTTAGCTAAAGTTGAAAATTAACCAGCTCTATTGGGAAGGCCTTGGTGCTATGAGAACCATGTAGACTTGATCTTTGAAAAATGATATATTAGTTTTGAAAACACTGATCAACACATAGTAATACCACTAGATCAAGCACAAGGACCTCCTTATATTGAGCCCATCAATGTTGATGAAGACATCAACCACTTGTACAATGTTACTAATCAAAATTATGAACATCATGATCCAACCTCATATGGTGTTCTTTGATGGACTGATAACTATTCTATTTTAGATACTACAAGTAATTCTTGTAACTGTTGAGCCCATGGTGCTATGATCTCACTGAAAGGATGTGTAGCACCATCAAAAAAAGATAAAACTTCTCATGCCAACTTCCTAAACATCACAAGTTTATGTGCCTCATGGGATTAGCAATAAGAAGGCCAGTGGTAGGACCACCAATGCAAAGACTTGTTGAAGCCCCATGATTCCAAGGACAAATGGAGGTGCACTATTTTGTCTAACACCTTGAAGAATTATACAATGCTGAAGATGATTAGATGAGGTCATTAGATCACTTTTTTGATGGCACCACCGCAAGATGGTGGCATGCCCATAAAGAGCACCTTTGGAATTAGGATCAAGTACATTCTACTCTCCATCACAGATTCTACTATGATAATAAGGTAAGGGGAACACTTAGTTATAGTGGTGTGCAAGCACCCAAACCTCACATTGAGGCTTGTGAGACAATATGGTGAACTAAAAAAACATACTTACTAGAGTACCTATGGGTGCATGCACTCTATGGGACTTTATACACTTAGGCACGAGCATGGTATATTCATGAAGAGAGGCACATGAGTACTAGTTTTTGGTAGTTATTAAAGGAAAACATGACATCGGCACTATCCTATTCTTCACCAAGGATGGACTTGCACCTCACTCTTTAAGCCATGCATGAAGCTGTTACTGGAGACCCACATCCCATCAAAGACCACACACAACATATTCATTAAGAACCTGATTAACCTTTACACTTGTTCACTAAGCCTTCCACCCATCTAGTTCATGTACCACCACTAGGTCCTAATGAAGAATGACATGAAGAAATTCATTGGGGAAAGCAAAAACTTGTCCTCCAAGTAGATGAAGGTGAAGGATCTACTTTTATCAACCCTCTGATCAACCATCTAAATGTTCCTACAAGTACTGGTTCATGAATAGTTCAAGACACAAGTTATCCAACAGACAACCCTTATCATGGGCCTATTCAACATGAGATTGGCATAGAACAAAAACTAAAAATGGCTACAATTGGAAACTATTGGACTGACACAGAGATTTCAAAAATATTTGAGTTGTTAAAAGAATATCAAGATGTGTTTCCAAGTAACTATAGAAAAATGAAGGGAGTCCACCCATCATTAGGGAAGATGCACATTAAGCTAATCAATGATGCTCACCCAATGAAAAAATGACCAATAGGATGAACCCTAATCTCTGAGTGCATGTTAAAGAAGAGATTGACAACATGCTCTGCACTGGAGTAATTAATCCCACTATAAAATCTAAGTAGGTCAGTCCTATGGTAATTAGTATCAAAAAGGATGGGATTATATGTATTTATGTGGATTACCACATGTTAAATGCATCTTGTGTGATAGACCCCTTTCTAACACCTTTCACGGAGGAAATCTTAGGTGTTGATAGTTGTGAACTGTACTCTTTTATGGATGGATTCTTGGGGCACTATAAGTCTAAATAACTAAGGAAGACCAATCTAAAACAACTTTCACTATAGAATGGGGATATTTTGCCTATATCGTAATGCCTTTTGGGTTGAAAACTACCCCAACAGTGTTTTCATGGATAGTAGTTGAAGCTTTTAAAGATTTGATTCACAAATTCCTCCAAGTCTAATTGGATGACTGGATGGTATATGGGTTGGTCAAGGTCCATTGTGTTAAAATCAGACTCATGCTTAAGTGTTGTCAGGTGTTACAAATTTCCTTAAATTTTAAGAAGTGCCTATTTGCAACACATTTTGGCATACTTCTTGGGCATATTATTTGTAAGGAAGGACTCCTGGTGGACCCAGTGAAGGTCTTTATGATCCTTCATATACCAGTGCCCAAGACTCAGTGTGAGATGAGTACCTTCCTAGGGCACATGGGTTATTATAAAAAGTTCATTCATGGTTATGCAAAGATTATTGCACCCCTGGAAGAACTTTTAAAGCATAATGAATAGTTCATATGGACTAATTATTGTAAGGTAGATTTTGAAACACTCAAAGAAAAGTTGGTTACTTCTCTTATACTATAATTCCTTGATTGGATAAAGCCTTTTCATATCCATGTTAATGAATTTGGCATGTCAGTTGGTGTGATTCTTGTACAACTAGGTGAAGGACACTTAGATCACCCAATTTACTTTGGCAGCAGGAAACTGACACCAGCTGAAAGAAATTATACCACCATGGAACACGAAGCCTTGTATATGGTTTACACCTTACAAAAGTTTAGGAAGTATCTGATAGACACTCCTTTTACATTCTATATAAATCATGAGGCCTTGAAGTACATTTTCAACAAACAAATGCTACATGGAATAATTTTCCACTAGATTATCTTATTCTAAGAATTCTAATTTTCTGTAGTGGTGAAACCTAAGAAGACTAACTATGGACCTAACCACTTATCTTAGATTGAGACTGACAAACCCCCACATGCCATAGAGGATGATCTTCTTGATGTACATATCTTTTGAGTTGCACAAGTACCTAAATAACTAAAATATATTGCAACATTTCTAAACATTGGTTTTGCACCTGACTCTCTCACTTCATAAGAGAAAAAGAAACTTGTGGTCCGTGCTGCACCCTATCAGCTCATAGCAGAAGATATTTATAAAATAGATCATGATGAGGTGATTTGTCATTGTGTAATGCAACATGAGTGCCCTGAGGTACTATGAGAATTTCATGAAGGTATTTACAAAGGATACTATGATGGAGAGGCTATTGCATGTAAGGTGTTGCTAGCTAGACTTTGATGGCCAAATCTATTCAAAGATGATAAGGTGTATGTTAGGAAATGTGACATTTGTCAGCATGTAGGTAAACCTAAAAAAGAGATGTTATGCCTTTACGACCCATCCCATCTTAAAAACTATTTGAAAAGTAGGCTATCAATTTTGTGGGGCCCATCACTCTAGTCAGGTGACAAATGGGTTCTTGATACATCATTGTAGCAATTGACTACCTCATGCACTAGGCTGAAGTAGAGCTGATAAAGGACTATATTAAATTAACTACCATGTGATTCATCTAGGAGAACATTATAACATAATTCAGATGTCCCCCAAGTTTCAATAGTGATCCTGGAACCCACTTTTTGAATGAGACAATTCACATTTTGTTCGCTGAGTTCATGATCATGCACTAAAATATGACACCTTACGACCCATAGGCTAGTGGAACTGTGAAAGCTTTCAATAAGATTGTAGGTACCACTCTAACTAAAATCTACAACATCGATTGCATTGATTGGGATGATATAGTATCTATAGTACTCTGGGCCTACTGAACTACATACAAGCATCTCAATAAAAGCACACTATTTAACTTAGTGTATGGAAAGGAAGAGGTTATGCTAGTGGAGTTCTTCGTACCATCCCTCCATATAATGTGTGTGGGAAAACTGAATGATGAGGCATATTTGAAAGCATGATTAGATGATTGAATGAAATTGGATGAGACTTGGTTTCTCTCCTCTTGGAGTCAAGGTGTAGAGAAATGCAAACAAAAGGCATGGCATGATCACCATCTCAAGAATAAAGTCTTTTCACCAAGCATGAAAGTTTTGTTATATGACTCCAAGTTGTGCACCACCATGGGAAGCTTCACATCCATTAGAATAGTCTGTTCATAATACATAGCATTCAACCTACCAAGGCTTGTGGTTGAAATGAATGGATGGTCAATTCCTCCCAGGGTACTATAATGAAAGTTGACTTTGACCATATTTTTATTTAGTATAACTAAACTATTGTAATCAATAAGGCTTATGCCATTAGGTTAGGATTTACTGATTTCAATAAAAAACACTGCCTTTGTGGTGTATATTTCTTCTTTAGTGCAATTTTATTTCTGTAGTTGTTTTCATGGAGGACCATGAACCATTTTATTGCAGGGTAAGGATTCATACATGAGTAGTAAAAATAAAAAGTGTGCAAGTGAAACTAGGCATGTAAGATATGTGGGCACGTAAGTACTAAAGGCACAAAAGTCATTAAGGGCACGTGAGTCATTTAAGGCACTTCAAATAATGGTTCCTGTCATATAGAAAAAAATTAAAACATAACAATTGTCTTTCACTACACCAAAAAGGTGGGATACAATTGTCTTCCACTTCTAAAAAAGGTGCAAGAAAGTATGGGCCATTAATGCAACAAGGTTAGTTATGGCAAAAGGCTTGTGAATAGAATGATGGGACAAAATTGTTAAGGCATTAAATGCATAAAGCAAGGTTCAAAATATAGTGGCCATTAAAGGATTTACATTTATGCTATGAAGTGACGGGGAGAGGGAAGGAATTAATGAGGGTAAACCCCTCTGTAGAGCCTATAAATAGGAATGTTAAAGCTTTTTCATGTTTTACATTGCGTTAATTATTGAATTGCTAATGCTAAGGATGAGTGACGAACTTGAGCCAAATAACTAGAGATTACACCAAAATTGAATTACTCAATTCTTGAGCTGAGCAGAGTGTTTATATCCTTGGTGAAGTCATGAAGGTTGTTACCTAGGTGAGAAGAGAGATTTTTAAGTTTAGATTGGTGGAAAGAAGTGGATTTTTTTGAATTTATAGGTTGCAGGTTGTTAAGCACAAAATATATACTGAGAGGGGGGGGGGTGAATCAGCATATAATATATCTTTTAAAACTTTCCCTTAATCAAATTCACTTAATCAAACATTCAAGATATGAAATAAAACTCAAACAATAAACATCACACAAGAAAGAGAGAGACACCAGATATAACGTGGAAACCCAATGTGGGAAAAACCACGGAGAACAATCTCAAGTATATGAATGAGCACCAACCCAAACAATATTCGCAAGCCAAAATTGCAGGAGCACCATACCCCTTTGCCGAGCACCAACACAGCTACTATTCGTGAGCACCAACCCACAAGAGCACCATACCCCTTTTCCGAGTACCAACACAGCTATTATTCATGAGCACCAACCCACATGAGCACCAACCACTTTATGTATACCACACACCTATCTCTCAATGTTGCTATATCAACAAATGATAGTTCAATACAACATCTCTTTTCTCTCTCTCACCTTTGCTCTTCTAAGCTAGATATAACAAATAAAAATCATATTCAACTCTCAAAATTTCTCTTCTAAGCTAGATAATACAATATCAAATCAGCCTCTCTCAACCACATTACAAATGGCTTCTCAAGCCTTTATTTATAGCTTTCCAAATGACCTTTGGGCTTCCCCCTTTGTGACCCTTAAATCCTCATGGAAAATGGCACCAATCTTGGATGACCCTTCATATTCAAGCCTTTGAAAAGTCATGTGGTGACCCTTCATGACCAAAAATGTCCTTCCCACTTTTGTCGTCATCTTGATGAATTTTCGTATTCCTTAAAGTGTCCCTTCATGAGAAAATGCACCCTTCCTCTTTTGTCTTCACTTGGTGACTCTTGGTATTCCCCAAGATGACTCTTCATGGGAAAATGTGTCCCATCCTTCTTTTGTCTTTATCCCATGGCTCTTTGACTTCTCCATGGGCCCTTCTTTTGTCTCATATGCAACCAAAAATATATATGTTAATATTAAATAAATATTAACTCATATTAGCCAAGATATATTTATTACAAACAACATTAAATGCAATGGGGCCTTTATCACCAATAATACTAGACCTTTGACATCAATGACAATATTTCCAACAATCTCCCCCTTTGTCATTGATGGCAACCTCAATCCTAAAACTGCCACATCCTGTCACCTGCACATACTGTCATCTAAAAACATATAGTAACTCCCCCTTACTGTAGCAACCTATACCTATTCCCTGTAGCTGTTTCTACACCTATACCTATTATTCTCCCCTCAATGGCAAAGGGCCTACCTGGAGTTAACACTTAGCTCCCCCTCAATTGATGTTGAACCTCAATGGCAGGAAGTAAATGAAATTACTCCCAACTTCTCTCACAGATACTCAAATGTGTCTTTTGGTAGTGCCTTTGTGAAAATATCTACAATCTGCTCTGTAGTACTAATATATTCCAACTTAACCTATTGATCTACAACTTGCTCTCTCAAGAAGTGATATCTAATGGGAATATGTTTTGTTCTTGAATGCATTACTAGATTTTTTGAAATATTTATAGCACTTGTGTTATCAAAAAAAATGGAAATAGGTTCATCATACTTTACCTTGATATCTTCCAAAGTTTGCTTCATCCAAAGCACTTGAGTACAACACAATACTGCTGCAATATATTTTGCTTCAGCTGTAGAAAGTGATACTGAGTTCTGCTTTTTGCTTAGCCATGATACTAAGCTATCAACAAGGAAGAAAGCTCCTCCACTTGTACTCTTTCTGTCATCTAAGCACCCTTCCCAATCTAAATCTATATAAGCAACTAAAGTAAAATATTTACTTGTGGGATACCATAATCCATAATCCAATGTCCCTTTGATATATCTAAATATTCTTTTCACCAACTGAACATGACTATCTCTTGGAGATGACTGATATCTTGCAACCATACCTATTGCATGCATGATGTCTGGTCTCGATGCTATCAAATATAAAAGACTACCAATCATAGATCTATACAAAGATTAATCTGTAGTAGGTGAATCTTCATCCTTGCTCACCTTATTTCCTATACACATAGGTGTGCCAAATGGTACACAATCCTCAAAACCAAATTTCTTCAACATTTCCTTGGCATATTTACTTTGAGATATAAAAATTCCTTTATTTGATTGAAATATTTGTAATCCTAAGAAAAATGATAATTCTCCAAGCATAGACATCTCAAATTCTTTTTGCATTCTATCAGAAAATTCTTTTGTCATATTTTCAATATTTCCTCCAAAAATGATATCATCAACATAAACCACAACAATCAATTGATGCTCACCTTCTATTTTGATGTAAAGATTAATATCAACAAATCCTCTCTTAAATCCTTGATCTTGTAGGTACTTATCAAGTCTTGCATACCAAGCTCTGGGAGCTTGTTTTAATCCATACAATGCTTTCTTCAATCTGCATACATGATTACTAATATTCGAGAGAATAAACCCCTCAGGCTGCTCAATGTAGACCTCTTCTTCAAGATTCCCATTTAGGAAGGCAGATTTGAAATCCATCTGAAATACTTTGAAATTTTTAAATACTGCATATGCAAGAAACATTCTAATAGCCTTTAACCTTACTACTGGTGCAAAAGTTTCTTCAAAATCTATTTCCTCAATCTGAGCATATCCTTTACATACTAATCTTGCTTTATTTCTGGTTACTTCTCCATTTTCATTCAACTTATTTCTATAAACCCATTTTGTTCCTATCCCATTGTGATCTTTTGGTGTAGGCACTAATTCCCAAGTATCATTCTTTTCTATCTGATCTAATTCTTCATCCATAGCCTTAACCCAATGCTCATCATGTTTGGCTTTTGAAAAATTTCTAGGCTGAATTTTAGATAATAAAGAGAAATTAACTTGTTCAGATTCACTTACCATCATTTTTCTGGTGCGAATTCCTTCTTTTATATCCCCGATGATGTCACTTTCATTATGATTTTTCTAAACATATTTGGATGGAGTCTTGGTGCCCTTTTTCTCCTTTTTCTCATCTTCATCTGATTCTTGAAAGCCTTCCTCTTCAATAATTTCAGGAATGTCTACTGGATCACTGTTCTTTTGTGTTCCATCTTCTTCTATCTTGACACTTGCACTTTCAAGAATTTTTTTGGTTCTTTTGTTACAACATTTATAAGTTTTACTTTTGCAAGAATAACTAAGAAATATACCTTCATCTGCTCTGGATTCAAACTTACCAAGTTTTTCATCGGTTCTCTTTATGAAGCATTTGCTACCAAAAACTCTCAAATAATTAACTGTTGCTAGTTTGTCTTTCCATAACTCATAAGGAGTCTTGTCGCTGTTGACTCTTAATAAAGCTCTATTTTGAAAATGCACTACTATACCAACTGCCTCTCTCCAATATTTATTTGTTATCTTGGATTCATTTAGCATTGTCCTCACCATCTCTTGAACTGTTCTATTTTTCTGTTCAACTACTCCATTTTGTTGTGGAGTTCTGGCTGCTGAATACTGTCTCTTTATTCCATGATCTTCACAAAACTCAATAAATTGATCTAACATGAATTCACCTCCTTGATCTGATCTTAGACACTTAATCTTTAGATTAGTTTCATTCTCAACTAATGCTTTGAACTGTCTAAAAGCTTCTCATTTTTTCTTTAAAAACATTATCCAAGTCTTACGTGAAAAATCATCAATAAGCAACATGAAATATTTATCACCTTGAGTACTTTGAGTCCTCATAGGTCCACATAGATCAGTGTGAACAAGCTCTAGCATCTGAGTGGTTGAGTACTCTTTTGTTTTGAACCACCTTCTAGCCTGCTTCCCATGCTGACAAGGTCCACAAAGCGTGTTAGATGGATTTGTGATCATTGGAATATTCCTGACTGCTTGCTTTTCGAAAATTTTGAAAATATTGTCAAAATTTATGTGCCCCATTCTCCTATGCCATAGCCAACTTTCTTCAATCTGACTCAAACAACATTTTTGACCTTTGATGTCTGATAGCATATATAAGTTATTACCTGTTCTCTGAGCATCTGCAATCAATACATTTGAATATTTTCTTTTAATTTCACAACCTTCTGCATAAAAATTTAGTGTGTGCCCCTGATCACACATTTGATTTACACTCAAAATATTATGCTTAAGACCTTCTACATATAAAACATTTTCAGTTTTAGTTCTACCATTATCTAAACTTAGTGTACCTTTTCAAGCAATTCTGGCAGTAGTATTGTCCCCAAATTTCACTGTGCCACCATTGATCTTCTTCAAGGTTATGAACTTGATCCTGTCTCCTGTCATGTGCCTCAAACATCCGCTATCAATAAACCATGGATTTTCATCATTTCTTGCATGCAAAGATGTCTGGACCAACATAGAACCTTCAGATTGTTTCTTCTACCATGTCTAAACCTTTTTCTTGATGAATGGAGCCCTAAAACTCTGGTCCTTCTTGACTGACTCAAACATGCTTCTACAATACTGAGCTATGTGTTCGAAGTTGTTACACTTGTAACAAATTATGGTCTCTTCATCAAAGCTTGATAGAGGAGCAAAAGAGTTATAGCTTCTGTTTGACTCTACATGACCTTCCTTTTCCTTATTTTTGAGATTGTTAGCTTTTTTTCTACATTCTAATTTCTTATGACCATATCCATTACAATAAAAATAGTAACCATAAAATAGTACCTATTTGTGAATCTCTGACCTAATTGCCTTTTATAGCTTTGTTCCTTCCAACCTTATTTGTTCTCTATATTATTCACTCCTTCCCTTCTTGTTTCTTTATTTGTAAGAGCTTCAACATAGCTCTTCTTCTTTTCAAAACCGATACCTATCTTATCTAATATTTCCTTTTGGCTTTCTAATATCTTATTCAGCATATTAGTGCTATTCTCAAATTTTGAATCATTGACTATTTTATTATTGACTGCTTTCTCAATCTCTTCTTTTAAAGAGGCAATTTCAGTAGCATACCTTTCACATTCTTTTCTTGATATTTCCAACTGTGTTGTCAGATCTTCTTCATTTTTCTTGGCTTCTTCAAAGTGTGTTTGTAGATCTTTAATTATCTCCTTTGACTCCTTTTCATTTTTCTCGATTTAATGCTTCAATCTTTGATTTTTATTTTCAACAATTTTCAACTCTTCTAAGGCACACATGAGTTCTCCTTCCATATTCACTTCGGCTTCATCCTCTTCTTCTTTTGATCAAATATTCTTTTGCTTGCAGAGGCACCTTTATGTATGGCCATCTTGTGCTTTCCTGATCTACCTTCAAGATGTCAAACTTTTTCAAAAAGGAACCTGCTCTGATACCAATTGTTAAGCACGGAATATATACTGAGAGGGGGGGTGAATCAGTATATAATATATCTTTTAAAACTTTCCCTTAATCAAATTCAATTAATCAAACATTCAAGATATGCAATAAAACTCAAACAATAAACATCACACAAGAAAGAGAGAGCCACCAAATATAACGTGGAAACCCAATGTGGGAAAAACCACGGAGAATAATCTCAAGTATATGAATGAGCACCAACCCAAATAATATTTGCAAGCCAAACTTGTAGGAGCACCATACCCCTTTGCCGAGCACCAACCCAGCTACTATTCATGAGCACCAACCCATAGAAGCACCATACCCCTTTGTCGAGCACCAACCTAGCTATTATTCATGAGCACCAGCCCACATGAGCACCAACCACTTTGTGTATACCACACACCTATCTCTCAATGTTGCTATATCAAAAAATGATAGTTCAATACAACATCTCTTTTCTCTCTCTCACCTTTGCTCTTCTAAGCTAAATATAATAAATAAAAATCATATTCAACTCTCACAATTGCTCTTCTAAGCTAGATAATACAATATCAAATCAACCTCTCTCAACCACATTACAAATGGCTTCTCAAGCCTTTATTTATAGCTTTCCAAATACCTTTGGCCTTCCCCCTTTGTGACCCTTCAATCCTCATGGAAAATGGCACCAATCTTGGATGACCCTTCATATTCAAGCCTTTGAAAAGTCATGTGGTGACCCTTCATGACCAAAAATGTCCTTCCCACTTTTGTCATCATCTTGGTGACTTTTCGTATTCCTTAAAGTGTCCCTTCATGAGAAAATGCACCCTTCCTCTTTTGTCTTCACTTGGTGACTCTTGGTATGCCCCAAGATGACTCTTCATGGGAAAATGCATCCCATCCTTCTTTTGTCTTTATCCCATGGCTCTTTGACTTCTCCATGGGCCCTTCTTTTGTCTCATATGCAACCAAAAATATATTCATTAATATTAAATAAATATTAACTCATATTAGCCAAGATATATTTATTACAAACAACATTAAATGTAATGGGGCCTTTATCACCAATAATACTAGACCTTTGACATCAATGACAATATTTCCAACACAGGTCTGCCATTGATGAAACATTAAGCTCAAAAAGCCGAAGTGAGTTAATCTGCAACCACATATTAATTTGGAAACATGGGACAGCCATGTGTTAACCTTCAAGCTCCATGAAGGGTAATGTGGCATAAGAAAAAGTCCAAAAGACTCAAAAAGCTACCAACTATACCACAGGAAGAAGAGGTGAGTGAAAAAGACTGGTTTCCCATTAGAGAAGAGGCTCTGGAGGAATAAGAGTAGAGACCATAACAAGTATAATATGTGGAAGGAGAAGAAAGAGAATGCATAGAATAAGAAAGGGGAAAGAGGCATAGACGTTAGTGGTGCAAAAGGCCCCAACATCTCTGCTTTCATCTCTATTGATAAAGGAGATGCAATATCTAGATTTAGTCTTGTGCATAAAGAACTAGGTCTCCAAAGTATCAACTACCATTGTATTTGATTATAACCACCACCAACTAGGGAATGAATTGGAGCTCCAAAATGACTATCAAGTCAAAACCACCAACACAAGAAATCAAGTGGTCTATGACTTATCCATTAAAAATTAGTTGAACACCACAAGGCTCTTCTAACTCTTTGAGTTGCCATATTTTGGTAAACCTATGGAGGTAATACAGTTCCTAATTTTATGCATCCATGATGACTATATCTACTTCACTGGGCACAACATAAAGATCACCCTCGAAAGGATCAACAAAGTCATGGGACTATAATGTATGGGGATGAGTGTGATCTATGACTTAGTAGACACAAAAGAGATACAAATGACCGCCACAATGCTAATGTACCAAAAATAAGGGCATGCAATGCACATTAAGAAATTATAAGATCCCACCCTTAGAGTCACGGTGTGGATCATTTCCACCAAGATCAAAGGGACTGATCACTGGAAGGAGGTAGACATGGCACACCTATACATTACTCACCAAGTCTCATAGGGACTAAAGTACAATTAGGTGCTATAATTCATCCACAAAATAAATTAAGCTGCAGATAAGGCCCATAAGATGCCCAAGTACAGGTTACCCTAGGAAACAATCATTTTATTAATGGTCTTTGATGAGATTAGAGTGATAAATTATAGTTTAGGTGCATTAAAGTGGGTGTACCCTCCCACTCATAAGTCTCCCACCGAGTACTACAAGGCTTTTACTTGTCCCCAACATATCACCCCCTCATACAAGATAAAGATGAGGTATTAGTTTGAGGGGATGAAAGAAGCATTTGGGAATGAGTGGCACATCCCAAAGGACTTTCCCACCCTAGCTAAAAATCAATCATAATTCACTGTAAGGCAAAATTTCTCCTTTACATGGATCCATATGAATCCATCAGGAGAGATTTCAGCATGGCTCAAGATACCATATGCCTTCTCTATGCGGTACTTCATAGACTCCACTAATTGGATATATGATGCACAACCGATCATTTTGTAGGTAGAAAAGATTGATGCAAAGCTTCACACCCTCCAAAAACTTTATGTATATCCAAGCAATAAGGCCTATGTGGAGAGGTTAGAGATAGACTTGACTGATATAAAGGTTAATGATATTTTTTTTGGGGAGCAAGTTCATAAGTTTTTCTATATACTATGTCCCCCAAACACCCTTAGGATGGAGAACACAAGGAAATACTCCCCCAATCACTACAAATAAAGAGGAATAAGTGACTGGAGCCAAGTGTAAGTTTGAGTGGGCATCAGGCCCCCCAAAAGAAGTAAATGATGGCATAGGCATAGCCCTCCAGACCCACCTCTTCTCATCATTATTCACCTTCACCTTCACCTCCACCTCTCCTTTCACCTTCACTTCACCTCCTCATTCTTCTCCATCCCCTTCTCATTCTACTCCTCTGCACTCATCTATGCCTGACCCTTTATCTCCTTAGCCCACTCCCCCTCTATCTCCATCACCTTCTTCACCTCCACTTCCACCTTCACCCCCACCTTCTCCACCTCTATCTTCCCTGAAGACTACCACATGAGTTTCCCCACAACTGCATCTAAGTTAAACATCCCATTAGGATTTCCCTTAGGTGTAAATCCATAGCTCATGATTAGATTATGAGAAGACTCCCTCCTTGGTGTAAGAAAAGGCCACATCCGATGACTCCTTGCTTGATGTTGAGACATAATACAATGAGGAAGATGGTGTAAAATATAGTGAGATGGCCACTGATAGCCACAAGGAGGCTAAGCTTGAATTAAACCCCAATAAAGGGAAGGAATTGACCATTTTATAAGGGTGAGAAGATGTAAGAACAATAACCACTATGCATGAATGTTACTAGTTCAGTGTAGATGACAAATGACTTTATCTTTGGCTGCACTTCCATCCCAAAGAAGAGACTCTTGAGACTAAAAATTAGGTGTCCTTCTTGATTAACATGTATAATGAGGAACATGAGTTTGAACTTCCACTAGATAACATCTCCTTGGGTTTGGATGCTCCAGCACTACTAGAATCAATGAGGTTTGATCCATGAAAGCTCACCCCATTGATAGTGAGCACTGCATTTTTGAAGATTAGCATGGAAATAACATGCCAAAACATTTTTTTAGATTTTGATGCATGTAAAATAGAGAGGAAACATGCCAAGGTAGTAGACATGTATAATAAAGTGCTTACAAAGAAGCAAGCACTCACCGAGGAAGTGACCTCAATAAAATAAAAGATCCAGGAGGCCATACAGGCAAAAATAAGGGTTTTAACCCTCTATAAATTTTTTTTAAAGGAAGATCCAACACTTGTATATGGCATACCACTGGATGGGGATGCCATCAGAAATCTAGAGACCTTGGTTGGACTGTTTCTCAAGAAATACAAGGAGTAACTCATGCCAAGAGATGAGGGGAGAGAAATTGTTGAATTTTTCACCACGGTCATTGACATATACAAATGTGCATTGGAGAGAATTGGGGAAGTTATCCCCATTTTGGATAGAATTTTTGAGCACCTAGCATGCCCAAATAAAGTCCTAGAGGCTCGACTCCAAGCTAAAGACGTCATGAGGCTGCAATCGGATGATGCTACCCTTCTAATAAAAGATCATGCTAAGTGTGAAAAAACATTTAAAGATGTAGAAATGGAGGATGCTATTAATAACCATCATCAACTAAATGCATGTTTTTCCACCCTTTGAGGATAGGTTGATAAGGAGGTCTCTACACTAAAATATGTTCATAAGGATGCTAGTGCAGCTTTGGACAAATAGGTGAAAAATACTGAGACTCCAACCCAACCTGAGGAGTTGAAAGAATCAAAAGAGGCCATTGAAGGAATAACTGTGAAGGTCCTTGATGCATTGTCCCATTGGGAAGGTTTGAAAAAAGAACTTGAAAAGAAGGAGCCCAAAATTTTGGAAGAAATTATTGTAGTTTAGTCCAAGATTGACTAAGGGCATAGTGTGGGGTGATGTTGGCCCTTGAATTTTGACTAAGTACTGTCCCATTTTGGTGCATGGTACTACCACAATGTGGAAGGACCATTATCTCATTTTGGTGCAAGACCATTATGGCACAAAAGGACCATGGTGTGGTAGGACCATGTCATGTAGCTGATAGGCACAAAAGTGTCATGGTATAAAACTTTTTGGGCACAAGAGGACAATGGAATAGGAGAACCAATGTGAGAGGACCTAGTCAAAAGATAATGTCATGAGGAACTTGAGAATATAGGACTCGAAACAAAAGTGGAAGACTAAGGGAGCACGTGGGAAGTGGAACACGTAAGAAGTGGAGTGCGTAAGAAGTAGAGCATGTAAGAAGTGGATTGTGTGAGAAGTAGGAGTAGTTAGGAAAATGATTCACATGGGGCACTTTGACCTTATCAATCAGAGGGTTCACACCAGCCTACAAGGAACAAAACACATGGCCACCAGAATATAGCATAGAACGAGGATCTAGGGGGCATAAGGGCTTAGGTCTATAGGAAGAACTCATTGTAAGAGCCATGAATCTCAGTATATTGAGAATCTATGTGTCATCTATACATGTCATTAATAACTATGACACTTGGTCAAGAAAAAAACAAGTATAAATACCCCTGTTGTAACCTATTGCGATGATGATCTTTTAGAGAAACATATGATGATACCTTACCTATTGTTCATTAAAGTGTAATAGGAGATATTAGATTTTATCAATTTGTTATCTTGATTAATGGAATACAAAACAATAGATAATACATGTGATGTGTAACAATGTCAATACCTATTTATGGAATTAGAAGGATAAAAGTAGTGTACATGTGCTGTTAAACAATCCCTATTTGAAACTATGAAAAGATAAATGAACACATATTTAATACTATGTAAAAAAATCTTTGGGAACCAGTCTTTCATTGTGAGCTTTGGGTGAGTCATGAGACTAAAATCTCACATGATAGGGCCAATGCACTAGTTTGTTGGGATAAACTACAACATCAGAACTAGAATCAACAGTTAGAACCCAACAAGTTTACATCACCATAATTGTTTGTTGAACCACTTTAAGTTTTGGTTTCTAACTTGTCAAATAATAGGGCACATATCAAGGTAGGCCAATCATAACTACACCCATTTTTAATGTAATATAATCCTCATGTAATATAGATCACTGAGGAACTCAATCTATTGACCAACTTCCTTGAACCAACCTTAAAAATGGTTGAGTTCTATTTCCCCCCCTTCTCCTCATCTAATTTTATGAGGATGAGTCCCTAAATGTCCTTAAGGATAAGTACCTTTAAGCACTCAACCTAAATATAAAGGACAAGTGCATAAAAGACTTGGTTGAGTTCACTTATTGACTTATAAGTCAAATGACTTATGGTCCTTGACCACAAGGTCAAGAAAAAAAATGGCATATCAATTGAGATGTTTAAATCCTTATGGATGGATTGATTATATGATATGATTACCTATAATTCCATTGTTGACATAAATTACAATTCCTCCTTATGTAGTTGAGGGTATTTTTTTTCTAGTTACGAATGGTGCTTGACCATCATTTTTCTTGTGCATATATGATATAATGACTCTATACTCTCTGAGGAACACTTTGTGTTCATGTCTTATTTATTTAAATATTCATTGGAAGTATTATATATTACATTTAAATTCAAGAGCTACACTATCCATATTCATTTGGTATGTGCTCGACCTAAAAGAAGAGTATAAGCATACATACACCTTGGTTGAGTGCAATCCTTGACCTATAACTCAAATACCTTAAGGACTTTTAACTCAAGGTCGAGAGCATAAATACATTATGCTCAATTGATTGGTTTAGATCCTTGTGGATGGCCTTATCATCTGATCTAACTACCTCCAGTTCCACTGGTGACATGTATTTTAGTTCCTCCTCACTCGGTTGAGGGTTATTTCTTACTAGTCATGGATGGATTTTGGCCACCATTCATATGGAGATACAATATGGCAATTTTTTACACTCTAATTGGTAGAGATTAAGGAACATTTCATATTATATGTCTTTATATTTAAATACTTAGTAGAAGCACTGTACTCAATTTTTTTAGACATCCATAAGTAATCCTTCATAAAAATATACCCTAACAAAGTATCTAATTTTGGAAATTATATCGAATGATGTCATATAAGTCACACAGAAAAAAGGGAATGATGAATATACCCTTTCATTTTCATACTAACTTTCATTTTACATAGCTCTAGACATCCCATCCTAATCAATACCCTACCCTACCTACACCCAAATCCCACAAATATGTTGCACTATACACAAAAACAACTTTAACATTGACATAGGAGGTTTATTGTAGAGGATAATGAATGTTTTCAAAGGGAAGGATAAGGTTTTATAGAGAGGATAAGATCATTTATTGCCGAGGTAAGTAACACAAGCTCATTTAGATTTTAAAATTATATTATTACCATTCAGTTTTTATATTGGTAATTTTGATACTTGTTATATATGTCCATAACATTGGATCCAATTGATTGTGTCAACCATTATCCTCATGTTTGTTCATTATTTTTACCATTTTTTTTCAATTTTTTTTTTTTATAGTTTTAACTTATCCATTACATTGTAGGTATAAAATATTAGATAATATATGCTTGATTCTATTCTTGTCGTATTTGTCACAAAGTTTTTTTGGCATCCTTATTCTTGAAATAAGTACCATTATATAAAAATATAGTAGAAGGCAAGCCAAACTTTGAAATAATATATTCCATGATGGAATTGAAAATATCATCATCTATAGTTGATTTTAGAGGAGCTGCCTCTAACCATTTTGTAAAGTATGATGTAGTTGTAGTGAATAATTATTGTCCTTCTAAATATTATTGATATATCTTGCCAATTAAGTCAAAACCCCATATATAAAATGTCTATGGTGAAATGATACACTATAACTCTTGAAAGAGACCATGTTTAATCCCATGCCATGTTTTTGACATATCTCAAAATGTTTGGCATACTCATGAGAATCACTTTTCATTGTATCCCATTAGTATACCATAAATGACCACCATAATTACTAGCATGTGCATCTTGTAATGCAACTCTATTTTATCCATGCCTCATACGCCTAAGTAGTTCACTATCAAAGGAAATTATATTAAATACATATCCAATAATGGCATATTTATTTTCATCTCTACTCATCCCCTTTATATTATTCCTTGATAAATACGATGGTAGAATATTTTGTGATAATTAACTATATATCTTTGAATACCATTCTAAATTTAATATACCACTTTCTGTTGCAAATATATACAAAGACACAATAATTTGTATCTTAGTATTAAGTTTTGACATTATTTTTATACTAAAAACAACATGCTTACCATGAATATCTATAGGAACTAAATAAGCAACACTAGTCTTAACATCAACATGTCTATTTCTCTTTATAAGGATGTGTAAACACCTAATTTTAGTCTAGCGGTAGTTTTATATGTTATTTTTCATTGACATAGGGAAATTGGGCATGTTTGATTATTTGTTCATATTGGGCTCTTATTGTCATGTTTTTTCTTACACCTTTGGTCCCATATTTCATTTTTATATCTTATTGAAGTGAGTATCTAGGATCAAGACACTTGCCAACATCTTGGGCATCTTGGAGGTCGAAGGCCTACCTTGAAACTTGAAAGGGCTCAAGCAAGCAGGGATGCAGGATTGTGCCATGTGTTCTCATTATAATTATTTAGGAGCTTAAGGTCATGGAAAAAAATTACTAACGCATAAAATGCCCCAAAGAAGTGAGTGAACAACACTTAGTAGCTTCGAGCTTGTTTGGGGAATCATGGGAAGGCCAATGACCATTAGCCTGTAGGGAAACAACATAGTTGTTACAATTTAAATATGAAATAAAATGATTAAGTCTGAAATAAATAAAAGTGACTAAGTCTTGAATAAACCTTTTCAAATATTTGGTCATTTGATCTCCTAAAGCCAAATAAGCCCACTTTTATGAAGATGACTAAGTAAAGAAATAAAACTACATGAATGCCTAGTCATTTTAAATTGAAATAACGAGAAATGTATCAAATTAATCAGCAAAAGAAATTAAAAAAATTGAAATAATTGGATAACTTGAATAGATCTAAGGTGAAATGGCTTGGAAGGGAAAGTTTAATGCATTCCCAAAACAAGTACAATATATACTAAGACTTAATATAATCATGAAAATTCATAAACTCATGTCAAATTAGTCATATATGTAGCCTTAAGACCAAGTATTTATGATGATCATTTTTAATTCATACTTGGATAAAAATAATTAAGCATGATTAAGATTCATATTTTGCATCCAACACTTTCAGTCACCATAAAAAAGGGATTTCAATGGGCAAGAACCACCCAAAACTCTTAAGGATATAAAACAAAACTCTAGAGCAAAAAGAGTTTCCATGATTTCAGTGATGAAATTAGGGTATGTTATGTAAGCAACAAGAAATCTAGACTCTGCTAGAAAATACTCTTGAGTATTTTAAAATAAATAAATAGTCAAAGAACCCAAATTTTTTGATTAAAACAGTGCATGGAACGTGAACAAATCAAATGACCAAATATTTGAAAAGGTTTATTTAGGACTTAGTTGATTTTGTTTATTTCAAAATTAGACATTTGATTTCAATTTCATATTTAAATTCTAACCTCTATGTTATTTCCCCATAGGCTAAAGGTCACTGGCTTTCTTATGAGACCCCAGACGAGCCTGAAGTTGTCAAGTGTCAGTCACTCACTTCCTCAAGGCCTTTTTTGCCTTAGTCATTTTTTATTTCATGACCTCAAGCTCTCAAGTAATCAATATAAGGACATGTGGCACAATCTTACATCCCAACTTCCCTGGGCCCTTTCAAGTTTTAAGGTAGGCCTTCGATGTCTTGAATGCTAGGATGTTGATAGGTGTCTTAATCCTGATTGATAGCTTTATCATGGATTTTTAGTTTGTGAGCCCCAGCCTTCAACCTTTTAGGTGCATGGGCTCATACCACATGGCATAATCCCACTTCACCATGGCTTTGAGACTCTTTATATAATTTTGACCAGTGGATGAGCTCCTATATGCCCAAGGTCATGCCACATGGGATAATCCCATCTCCTTGCTCCTCAAGATGGTATGTATGACTTAAAACATTTATCATATCCCCAGGTGAGAAATATATTGATAGGTGTCACTATCTTGTCCCACCAAAACTCCATGACAGAGTAATATAATTGGGTCCCTAGTTAGACTATGGATAACTAAGGAGTTTCCATGTGGCACGGCCTTGCCAATTGGAGGACATGTTGACATCCAAATCAACATTATATATGCTAAAATTTTATAGTTGTCTAGCCCATCAAGACCATCATGAAGCTATCATGTTTTTTCCTTTGGACCAAAATATTTAAGTCTGCTTAAGTCTTTCGATTCTGAGTCTAATTCATATCTTAAAATATATTAAATTTATTGTGTTTATATGTTATTCTATATTAATTCTTAGTTGTTCATATTTAAGTGCTAGATTAAATCAACTAGGTCATTGGCAAAATCCCCTCTTTAATTATTAATTTTAAGGGCTTTTTCATCTTTTATTTTAAGCTTTGCCTTATCCATATTTAGTTAAATTTGAGCAATTTAAAGACTAAAGACTAATTACATATTCAAAAACTAATGAATAATTTTCTATCATTTACATTTAGATCATCTGAGGAGCCATCACTTGTCACTATCTCAAAGCTTCACTTCTCTAGAACACTTTAGATAAAGTTTCAATATGCTAGACCTTCCCAGTGAACAAGATGATGTTAGGTGGCATCATCTTGCTTCACCATACCTCAGGATCAAACAAGAGTAGTACAACAAAGAAGAAATCAAGTGAGTACATGAGATGATACCAAATGGCATAATCTCAAGACTCTAGGGTAGTCAAGACATTAAATTATGAGTGAGTACCTACAAAGCTTTGGGTGAGCAAGATATTACCACTTGTTAAGATCTCACTAAACCATAGTCTAAATAAAAGTCATAAGGGGATGGGGGGCCTCAATCAAGTAGATGGATGATAAACAATTGACACATAATAGGACCTTGGCATGTAAAGGACACACTAACTTTTTTGATTAGTGAAAATTGGACACATGAAATAACCTTTCCAAGGCTGATACGTAGACCTCCATGAAACAATCAGAGTCTAAACTTGACTCCCATTTTACCCATCTAGGTCATCAAGATCCAATAATTAGACTAAGTCCAATTAGATCTAAATAATCATTGAATATATTGTCACCTAGTACAAAAGGATCATGAAAACATATTCCAAGGTAAATCAAATAGTGGGATGAGCTAGGAAATGACATGCACATTAGGACCAAAAAATCAAATACCACAAAAAGATAAAACTTTGTCTTGATCCAGCTTTAGTACCTATGCATAGAACAAGGTCTATGGGCTATCCCAAGGAGATTTATTTGACATTCATCTACCCATAATTAAATTCTAGATCAATTTTTGTGGTCCTAATCCTGATTTCATTAAGATTAGGTGCGATTCGGTTATGATTTGGCCTCAAGTGGGATGTTAGGACCGATCTAGGAGGAATTATATTAGAAATATATTTATGAAGTTCAACCATTTTATTTTTTGTACAATGAAGCTTTACAAAACAAGAGTTAATTAAGAAACCAACTAATAGGTAAAAACTACCCAACAATTATAAAAACATTGAAATAAAATGATAAAACTATAACATTTGGATTATTAAAAAATAATCCAACAAACTCCCCCTTGATCCAAAGGGGTATAGAAAGACTGAAGCAATGAACTATGAGTCATCCAAGTAGACTCTGATACAACTGTAGCTAGTAAACTATGCATCATGGACTGATCAACACCCTGATCATCCCTAAATTGAAGTAGAATAAGATCACACTCTGTCAAACTACATCAATCCTCACATAGAATCCATCTAATAAGTGATTGCCCTAGTACTATGTATGACACATTTCAAATTGATGCCCAATAATTACCAACATCTCCCATAGGCCTTTACTCATCATTAAAAATGCTAGAAACTCAATGTTGACTCATACCATAACCCATTATGACTGATTAAAATCTAATATGCAATATCTTCTCCCCCTATCAGGTGAGAGGTGAGAATCTGTGTAATAAATAAATAAGTATAAACCACTAAAATGCTCCACATCAAATACCATATAAATACTATATCGATAAAACCAAATTACACAAGCCAAAAAATGCTACTATATCAAATCCCAATATTGAGCCTAGCAGTCACACAAGATGGGTGTGTTACCATCAATTGTAGAATAAGAAACTTCATAGTCATCCCATCCATTAGAAGAATAGCAAGAAGAGGAAATAGAAGAGTAACCAGAGTGACTGGAGTGACCAATAATTTTTGCTTCTACCTTCTATCGATGTCGAAAGGAACTCCTTTTGGAAGGGCACTCTGTAGAAAGGCATCCTATGCCACCATAATTATAGCATATTCTCTCACATCCAATGGAACTAGAGGAAGAATATTCACATGAATAAGAAATCATGTGCTTGTGCTTGTGTCCATGTGAATGTTTGTGGTGATGATCATGCTTTTGAGAACCAGAGTGATGTCTATGTTTCGAAGGACTAGAATGATGTCTATGCTTTGGAGAACTAGAATGATTCCTATGTCTATAATGATGCTTATGTCTAGAAGTGTGTCGTAAAGAGTGTTTATATCTCTAAAATTGCTTTGAAGAATGATTTTTTTATGCTCATATAATATATTACCTATTATGGTATAGTGGGCCTCCTTGGTATGTTTTTCTTTCTTCTTTACAAATTATCGCTCATGTTGAGTTGAGTGAACAACTCACAAATGGAATCAAAAGTAGATTTTTTAAGCTTATCACTAAGCTGTAGCATTTTTAAAAAGTTATTGTAGCTAGGGCTAAGGCCATTTAAAATAATAAAAATGAGCATTTCATCATCAATTTTCTCACCATTAGTATCATATTCTTGTTTCAAATTCTCAATTCATGACACATATTCTAAAACATCTTCATCATCTATTAGTTTAGTGTTGAGTAACTGCATAAGAAGATCAATTTTCTTGTAAGTAGGTTGTTTATCATATAAGTCCTTTAGATATTTCCATGATTTCAAATCATTAGACTTGATGGCCTCTATGTGAATTATATCTTGTGCACTACAAGTTGATTTCAATAGAGCAAGGGCACACTTGTCACGTTTATGAAATTCTGCAAGCTTTGAGGCATCGGTGGGTAATGTTGGTTGTTTTTCAACTACTTCCCATAAGTTGTTGAAGATTAATGTATTTTCCATGTTCATTGACCATTCCTTATAATTTTTAGGAGATAAGAACCCATTTTCATTAATTAAGCTCATAATTTTAGCCATGGTATGAAATCAAAAAATAAGGAATGATAACTAGGTTTTGCCTTTACCTTTGAAATAACTTTCGATTACAAGAGATTCTTGGGACTTGTAAAAAAAAAGATTACACCTTATAACTCCTATTACACCCTTATATCTACATTTTTAATAAATTTTTTATTTTAAATTTATAACTCCTTTATACCATATAAGATCAAAATACAGTTTCAAAGGGTTTTGAACCCTTAACCCTACTTTTTCATGTGCTTGTAAAATGCATATGTCCAACTTTACTACAGTAAATTTTGAAATTTCTTTGGAGGATTTTCAATATAACTAAAGATTATTTGATCTTTTAAAAAACCAAATTTTAAACATGTAAAAAATAATAACTTCACCTTTCACTTTGCTTATAAAAAAGATTAAATAGACTTCATGCTTGGTGGGATGACAACGAACCCTCGTAATGCAGTGAATACCTTTTTTTAGAAAAAGGTTATTAATTTGGACCTTTTTCTCAATGATGGCTTCTAAAAATGGTGCATACTCCTATATTGAGCCCTCTGTCATCCAAATCAAGCCCTTTCTCTAGCTACTTTATCCCTCTACAAATTTATATAGCTTGTAGATCTGCATTCTATCTAGACTTATTCAACTGTTATAAGTTTATGAATTGTTAAGGGCATGAGCCGTTAGATACTAAGAAAGTTTGACATATCATCAAGAAAAATATCTTCAATGGAAGACTTCTATGAGACATAGATTTGTGATATTGATGGTCAAATAACTTCACCAAATTAATGAGCCACCCAAATTTTATAAGTGATACAAAGCTAGAAATAGCTAGCATGTGGGTGGTGTCCTTATTGTCTCTCATGCTTTTGGTGATAGGGTTTCAAAGTAATTCTTCAATCCTCCATATCTACAAACAAATTATTTCTTCCTCCTCCATTCTTTGTTATGGCTCTGATACCACTGTTAGGACCAATCTGAGAGGAATTAAATCATAAATATATTCAAGAAGTTTAATCATTTTTTTTGTACAATGAAGCTTTAAAAAACTTTACGGAACAAGAGTCAGTTGAGAAACCAACTAACAGGTAAAAACTACCCGACAATTACAAAAAAAGTAAAACAAACTAATAAAACTATAACATTTAGATCATAAAAAAATAATCCAACATGGGCACATCCCATTCAATCATTGTAACCACCCCATAGTGGGTTAATTGATGATTCCATAGGCTTATATTGCCTATAAAAGACCAGTTATCTAAATTAGTATGGGCTGGTCCATTAAAAATTAGAGCTAGAGTAAAGGGCTATGCCACTTTCATTTTTTTTCGTAATTCCAGCTTTCTTAGTTTAGCTTTTCATTCTTTCATGAGTTAATTTTGTTTTAAGACCTTTCTATAACTGGATTAAGCATTGATGAATCTTAGATTTATTTTCCATGAATTATCTTTTATATGAAAATTTTGTGAATGATATTCATTGTTTCTGCATGTTTGTCATGACTTTGCTTCCCTTTTTTACATAGCTACTTGGTCCGTAGACTCTTGCACCATCTCTTATTTATGGTTGTGTTATGTTGGCCAAAAATAGACTAGTTTCTCAAGATATTTGTCTATTCAATAGAGCTAAAATAGTCCTAATTAGAAAGTGAGCTCATACGTCCTTTCTCCCTACCCTCTCTCTTTTGATCTTTTTTAATATCCCTATTATATTAGATTTATAATAGTCTAAATTTCAATCAGTTGTTCAAGCTCTATTTCGATTGCATGTTCATCCTTATACTTGTCTTTTTTTATGCGTTGTTGAAACTAGTAGACTGAAGACAACTACTAACCAACAATGAGTTTATTGACAAATATAAACAAGTTGGTTATTTTGGACACAATAATTCTTAGAGTGTACTCCAAATGGATCCCTTGTATGGAATAACTTGCATCAACCAATTGAGGTATATGGTTTGCCATAATTTGGTAGACAAAGACCTTGGGAAGTTGTTGCCTAGCCTGCTTCCTTTCAGGGTTGAGACATAAGGGAAGAGGGGGAATCCTCACTAATTGAGCCTTTCCTCTCCTCTTTCCCTCCTAGAGTTGGTGTGTTATGTCAAATTATTCACAAAATAATTTTGACGATGTTAATTTGATTAAAAAATTTATATATTTTATAAAAAATCTAGTGAAGTGTTACATATTCTCTTAGCAAGTTGAGAAAAAATATTTTAACAGATTAAAATTTACTTTATAAACTTATTAATTCCTTAAGGTTCTTATAAGAATTCATTTTCATGATATCATTTACTATTTTAGAATATACTTTTATTCCTCTCCTATAAATAATTATTCCTTCTTAACACAAAAAACACACTTCTTAAGGCTTATACATGCCTTTTAATCTCTTGACCTTTAAAACATTTTCTCAAATATTTGTAAATAATTTTTCCTCTTTTAAGTTAGTCAAGATGTCATCAACATAATAATTAAGTATTTCATTTGTGTTGTCATGGAATATACGTGTTATATCCTTTTGATGAGTATTACTTTCATTCTTTAGTTCAACAATAATAATAACATAGCAAAATGTACTCCAAAAGAAAGTGATTTAATATTATAGTGATCTTTAGAGTTAATCTTGATTTGAGTATAGCCAAAAAAAAAAAAATCAATAAAAGAAATATTTCACATTTAATCATTAAAAAACCATCAATCAATATTAAACAAAGGGAAATAAATTTTAAAACATGCTTTATTGATACCACGAAAGACAGTACAAACTCTAATGCCCCCATTTTTTACTTGATAACTATAAAAATTCCAATCCATGCAAAGTAATTAATTAATGTAATAAAACTTATGACAAGTAAAATTTATATGTATTTTAACTTAAAATAAATTTTGAATGCATTTTTTTAATCTTTCAATTCACAAGTATGACACTTGAATGAAAGGATTATGTATAACAAAAACTAGTAGATAAACCAAGCATATTAGTATTGGACCATGCAAACATTTATCTATATTTAATCAATAAATCAATAGAAATTATTTATTTTGTTCTTCAAGAATTAACTAAACACTAATTTTTAATTTTTTAGGATTTTAATTAATGATAGCAATTATATCTTCATTAAATAAAGTAGATATATCTTCCACATATGATAAGGTAAGGAGAAAAAAAATAAATCATCAAGTTCTACATCATCAATATTATTATGCAAAATATACGTAAGAATAAATTTTTAATTCTTAAGGACATGAAAAATGGCTCTCTTCATCCATGAATGAAGGTTATGACATATTTGAAGGCTTGGTTTCCCTCCCTTAACCTTGAATTTAACTTCTTCATCCTTTTCTATACTCTCTTCTTCTTGATATTAATATCATTGTCCTTCCATATTTATCAAAAAATTGAATGTCCAAATAAATTCTTTTAATTTACTAATTAAAAAAATTGTCATGTAAAAACTCTTAGTCACCACAATAAGTACATTCATTCAAATAAAAAATAAATATATATTTAAATATATTTATTTAAATAAAAAATAAACTTATAATAACATAAAGATAAATATACATTGATTCTAAATACATCTAAATAAGGCTTTATCATTAAATAAAGTATCAACATATAATATCTCATATTCTGTAGAGAATTTAATTATTTAATAAAAAAATTGAGCTCATATTAATTCTTATCTTTATAATAAATTATAAATACACCATCATATTAAAAACCCTCAAGTAAGTCAATATGTATGTCATCACCTATGTGGAAAGAAAAAGTTATTATTATAGCAAATTTGTTGCCTATTTAGAAGAGTAAGTAAAATAATAATTCTTTCCCTTATAACTCGTTCTCTTACTCCAACCCTTTTAAATATGTATCCTAATTTTGTGAATATCTAAATAAAAATCCATATTTATCTAAGTCACTGTGTGAGATCAACACTTTTTATATTATCAATTTTGAAATAACAATTATCTTTCATTGGTTATTTTCTTTTGTTTTTAGTTGTTTTTTAAAGTTAAAATAAAATTTGGTTTTATATATGGAGATTTGTATACAGATAAGTAATACTAATTATATTTATATATGAAGTATATTCTGTTAAATTTATTGAAGTGAAGCTTATTAGCCCAAACTTTTAATTAATTAAACTATTACTTTATTAATTTCAAATTATTAAAATTCGGATGTTATTTCTTATTCTATTATATTTTTATACTTAAATTAAAAAAAATTCTTTGACTCTTATCTAAATATGGTACATGATTCTATCGAGGTTCAACCATTTTTACAAACTTAGAAAATATTATTGTCAATGAGAATTGGATAAATAATAATTTCATGTTACGATTTTAAGCATCTATGTAAAATAGAAAGTATATCACCCACATCATGAATCTAGGGTCTTCCAAATGAAATGTTATAAGTCACATTATTGGGTATGACATGGCACAATGTATCTAATGATTTTAGTCCACAATTTAATTTTTATGTATTTTTTCCAATATTATCTCTACTTTGATTGTCAAAACCTCTTATAGTTAGATTTGTTTTTCCCAATGCATCTATAATTATACCAAGTTGTTGGAAAAATATTTCACTAAAGTTATTCAATTCTTAATTAGTATCAACAAGATTATTTTGATTCCTATATTATTTATAAACAATTCGATGTTTAAGGGTAAGTGTTGTCCAATGATATCACTTGGAGTTATTGTTATCATCCAAATTTGCACCCTTGGAAGGTTGTTTAATGTTTCACAATTTGGGGTAACATGGAGATAATTCTAGACTATGGGTGGCCTAATAGATAGATTGAATCTCTAGATTATAGATCTAATTCCCCTTGATGTATCAATTAGGCTCACAACTCTCTACTACTAGCTTGTAAAGACAAGAGAGATGGATAACATGAAAAAAACCTAACTAGGGAAGTGAAACACCAAATTGATTGATCAATACCAACCAATTGCATTTGCACATGTAGACCATGAGACTAACCTGAACATACAATACTCCCAATCTAAATCTCTTACATCAACATTTCAATATGAAGGTTGTGATAGATGATTAGGATAGGAGGACTAATTAAGAGGTATAAAATGACACTAATGAATAGGAAAACTCACTCAACCCTTACACTTCACTTAAAAACTTCACATGACCTACAAAAGAAGCTTTCAAACTGCATATAGGTGCTAGAATAGGACAACATGTTAAGGAAGACCAAGCAAATCACTTAAAAATATCAACTAGCCATGCATACACACTAAGTACAGTAAAATAAGGAGGTAAAACCAGTCGTATTTATTGATCCAAGGCATATAAATGAGTAGGGATTTACCATACTCAGGTGGAGGATCCTTACAAATGCAAAAAATAAGCATACTTATAGAGAAAGTGAGAAAGGATAGAGAGAGAGGTGTGTAGAGAATGCATAGACAAGTGTAATTCACCATAAGTATATTACAATTACAAATGGAAGGGAGTCTAAGAGAAGTTTTATCCATCTCCTTGGCATGTGTTGGCTCAACTTGATGAAGAACTTCACCAAGTGGCATAGACTCTTATTTGGAGACCTATAAGCACTTCTTGAAGGTGCAGTTACAATTGAAAACTTCACCCATTACATATTGGCTTCATGAAGAAACCTCTATGCCATCCTAGGCTTCTCCAAGCTTCCTCAATCTTCCATTGACACCTTTTATTCATTCTTTTCAATAGTAGAGATTCTCCTTCATCATCCCTATAGGCCTATTATTCCATTAGGTTTGAATTGTTTAGTGTTATCCATTGGAATATCAATAATAACTCCATGAGAACCTATATCAAGGTTGATAGACCTATCTTAGAGCATAAGAACCATATTATGAAATGACCCATGGCCTTCAAGTGATGTAACCCTGCTTCTCTATCTTTCCTAGGTGACTACATCACCTTTTCACAAGCATTTCTACACTGTCTATGGAAGTTAGACATGTATGAATACTTTAAAAAGAAAAAGAGTGGATTTTTTAGGTCTGATAAGGTATATGAATCTTCACACCAACCTTCCAATGGTATTCATTAGCTCATATGTATAAAAACCCTATTTTGAGCCCAAAACTCTAAAAAATATAACATTAAATGTATCCGTACAAGTGTAAGTACATGAAAATTACATATTAAGGACCCTCTTGGAGTGAATAATGGTGTCCAAGTATCTTCTATATCAATTCAATTTAATTTTGAGCATTTAAGCAGTCAATTTCATCCATCAGGTTATTGTGAGGGTTTTAGGCTTGTTTCATTCTTAGGGATTGTTTAGCTTTAGGCCTCTAGGCCTTCAAAATGCACTCTATTGGTTAAAAATACATCCATAAATATTGAAAACTTCCTCATCTTAATTTCAAATTCTCTGACCTATGTCTTGAGGGTTCATCATGCCTAATCTTGAGCTCTTTACCTGTAGGTCCTTGCTCAGGGTTTCAGGAGTTGCCAAGCAAAAGTGACCCTAATGTCTTTTTTGATCCTTTTCACTCACCATACTAGATTATAAATTTAATTTAAATCTCTGCCCAATTCATACCAACTCTCTAAGGTCTTATACCCATCAAATATTCTCAAGACACTTCTAAAGTGTGCAAGTTTCTTTTCATTTTCATAAACAGGTATAAGTATGACTATTTAGGCCTTTCAAGCCTAAATAGATCTATGGACCTCTTCATTTCCTATAATAAATTTGAAATTTCATGAGTATATTTATATAATTAATCATTTAAGTGAAAACACCTCCTTTACTTGCATCTACACCTCATGGTTTCAACAGTGATCAACACATTTTCCCTAATTCACCTAAAACCTACCTGTAGGTGCTTGTTAGGTTTGTCTGACTGTAAGTGTGTGTATTATCTTTTCATTATTGATTTATTGGTTTTGATTCATGTTAAGGTGTGTATCATATTTTATTAACCTTTTTCCAATATCTTGATCACCTACTTCACATTGTGCATGTGTTCTTTTGACAAGTCTGTCCATAATAGGCCTATAGACAATCATTAGGCTTAAAATTTCAACTTGCCTATGATTTAGAACTTTGAGCCCAATTTTTAAATTATATAATTATGTAAAAGGGTGAAACATGTTTTTTAAAATTCTTTTATTCACTCTAGTAGGTTTAATACACCTTGAATGTTCATTTGTAAACTTCACAATACTCATCCATGTTCACACAGTCTGTCTTGGCTGACACAGTCCACTAAGCAAACATGACTTAATATATATATTTTATCAACCAAATAAAATAATGAGTATGTGACTCCAAATTTATTAAAGGTGTATGACACATGTTGGAGTCGTTTTTAGGGATGAGAAACCAATCTGATATTGGTTTCTCTAATATGATATTCAAGATTTCCATGAACCTCTTAAGTCTTCAATAGGCTTGAGACAATCTACCATTGATAAACTTGATGTTTAATTACTTCATAAATAATAGGTTTACTAAATCATCTTCTCAACCTATTCCATGCCTTATTCACCCCATTTGTGCTATCACAACTTAGGCCTATGCACACACATACCTTTCACAACCCACTTACTCTTCATCCTACACCTACAACCTGCCTATACATTACTCCCACATGCCAAATGATGGTAGATATGAATGTGATAAGGTATCTTAGAACTTGAGGAGTCTTTCTAAATACTCACTTTGTCTTAATTGACTTTTTCATGCATAAACCATGCTCAAAACTGAGTCTTAGGGTTTAGAAGGGGTTTAAGACCACCTCATAATCTTAGTGATTGTTCATAAAGGAGAGAAGTTATAACTAAGAACCAATACCATGGATATGAAGACCAAGATGAGCCCATCCTCTACCCAAAAGATTATATCCCTCTCTCTCTCCTTTATATAAAATGAACATGTGAAACTACCACCTGTGAGTCTACCAAGAGCTTGATGGAGGTTTTGATGCATTTGTTGCCTTATTTGGACCTATGTAAGCTTGTTGAGAATTAAATTGATCTAAGGGAGGTGAAAATACACCTATACATGCATGCCCATTTGAATATGAGCCCCTCATACCCATACAAGTAACTGAACTAGCTCTTAGAGTAATTTATTCTCTTTTGTACGTTGAACCTACAAATAGTCACAACTTTGACCTTTCTCTTACCAACTCCTAAAATTTATCACGTTATAAATATCTTTCATAGGATTTGAAAAGTGTACTTGTACATACCTTTCATCTTTGTTAGCTTTCACATTGAATTGACAAGCCTAGACATACATTAAACTTGACCATATGCACCTTCCCTTTGCATGGCATTTACCTTAAACTTTACAAGACAACCTTAACTTCTCTAAAACATGTATAGAATGTTCATGCAAGGTGGTCAAAGGGTGGGATGAATTGAGAGACATTATGTTTCATCTTGACACATCATGACACAGACCTAGGATTCTCTAAGCTGGATTTGAGGGCTCTAGGACACTTGAGAGAAGTTAAAACCTTAAAAAATGCTAATGAGACTTCAAGAGACCATTTGAGGATATCACAAGACCAAGATGGCTATCAAAAAAGTTAGGAGGCATGAAAATTCATGTTTTAAACTATAGGCATTGACATTTTAGCCCAAGGGGCCAAAAATGGTTAACAATTTGGTGATTCACATGGGTACCATGCCTGCTATGCTTACTAAATTGGTAGCCTTAATAGTCCATTGGGCTATGGAGTCACTTTCACTCTATTACAGACCTGATTAGACCTTGATATATGATTTCAATCCTTTGAGACCATATAAGAAAACTAATTTAACCTCCTAAACACACAAAAATAAAGGAAAACACACACAACTGAACAAAAAACAAGACAACACACTTGTGTTTATAAGCACTTAGGGAAAACAAGGCATAATAAACCTACTAGTACAACTAACCTACATATCTTCTTCATCAACGGTCAAATGGAAGGTTTCTTAGATCAGTTGCCTCATGAGATGAGACATATTGTAGAACACGTTGCCCTTTGACTATACCATTTGATGAACCATGCTTCTTGTTTAACAACATGATTATCATGATATCAATTGGATCATCAGTAAACATGTATCCAATTTAGACATAATCATCTTGTGGTTCAAGGCATACCTCATGTAATCACCCACATACAAGTTTTAGGTGAACTAGGGAAAATTTATTGATCACTGTTAAAGCCATGAGGTGTAGATGCATGTGAAGGAGGTATTTTCATTTGAATGATAAATGATATCAAGATACTAATGAAATATCAAAGTTATTAGAGGTAATGAATAGGGCCAGAGATCTATTTAGGCCTAAATAGTTATAAATAGGCATGCATATGAAAACTGAAAGAAAGTTTCACATTTTAGAAGTATCTTGAGGATATTTTATGGATCCAAGACCTTGGAGAGTTGGGATGACCTAGGTAGATATGTCCATGAAATTTATAAGCTATTATGGTGAGTGAAAAAGAATAAACAAGACATTAGGGTCACTTTTGCTTGTCAGCTCCTCAAACCCTAAGCAAGGACCTACATGTAGAGAGGTCAAGATTAGGATTTATAAACCCTTAAGACATGGTTAAAGCATTTAAAATTAATATGTGTAAGGTTTTAATCTTGATGGAGGTAATTTTAACCAATAGATTGCATTTTGAAGGCCCAGAGGCCTAAATCTTCTCTCTCAACCTAGTCAACCAGGTCTGCTAACCTAAGAAGTTACATTCTCATGCTTGGAACTTAATTGAGGATTTGAATAGGATCCCAAGGAGTTTATGTAATGTGGAAAGGTTTATTTAATTAAGACTCCTTGTATTAGTTTCCTCTTCAAAGTCCCCAACTCTATGAATCATTACTAAGAGAGTAACCACCTTAGAAGTATTGTTTGGCTTTGTGAAGAACTCAAGAGAGCATTATTTTTTGCTCAAAACTTGGATGAGCAGAGGCATGGGACTAATTGGTGTTTTGGGATGATGGAAAGGTATATGCCTTCCAATATTTTGGTATTTAGAGGTAACTTGGGGACCTATTCTTTATGAACAATCCCTAAGAATGAAATAGGCCTAAAACCCTCACAACGACCCAATGGAGAAGATTGATTGCTTAAACACTCCAAATGCATTTAATTGACCTAGAAAATATCTAAATACCATTCTTCGCTCTAAGAGGGTCCTTACTATGTAATTTCCCTGTACTTGCACTTGTATGGATGCATTTAATGCTATGTTTCTATAGTTTTTTAGGATCAAAATAGGGTTTTTGGACATATAAGTTGATGAAGACCATTAGAGAGGTTGGTTTGAAGAGTCTTATACCTTAATAGACCTCAAAACTCCACTTTTTTTCTTTTTAAAGTACTCATGTAGGTCCAAATTCCATAAGTAGTGTAGAAATGCTTATGAAAAGGTGATGTAGTCACCTAAGAAAGATAGAGCAACAATGTTAGATCACTTGAAGGCCATGGATCATTTCATAACATGGTTATTATGTTCTGAGATAGGTCTATCAACCTTAATATAGGTTCTCATGGATGTCTTATTTCTATTCCAATGGCTAACACTAAGAAATTCATACCTAATGGTCTAATAGGCCTATAGGGATGATGAAGGAGAATATCTACTATTGAAAATAATGAAGAAAATGTGTAAATAGAATATTGAGGAAAATTAGAGAAGCCTAGGATGGTGCAGAGGTTTCTTCATGAATCCAAGATTCCAAGTATTAAGTTTCCAATTGTAAATTCCCCTTCAATAAGTGTTTGTAACTCTCCAAACAAAATCTCCTATGCCACTTGGTGAATTTATTTATCAAATTGAGCCAACACATGACAAGGATATAGATGAAACTAATCTTATATTCCCTTCTATTTGGAATTGTAACAAACTTGAGGTGAATGACACTTGTCTATGCATTATCTATGCCTCTCTCTCTCTCTCTCTCTCTCTCTCTCTCTCTCTCTCTCTCTCTCTCTCTCTCTCTCTCTCTCTCTCTCTCTCTCTCTCTCTCTCTCTCTCTCTCTCTCTCTCTCACTTTCTCTATAAGTATGCCTATTTTTAGCATTTGTAAGGATCCTCCACCTAAGTATGGGGAAACCTTGATCATTTGTATGCCTTGGATCAATAAAGACCATTAGTTTTACCTCCTTATTTGACTATACTTAATGTGTATGCATGGAAGGTTGATCTTGTTAAGTGATTTTCTCGGTATTCATTGACATGTTGTCTTATTTTAACACCTATATGTAGGTTGAAAGCTAATTTTGCAGGTCATGTGATGTATTCAAGTTAAGTGTCACCTATATGTAGTTTGAAAGATTCTTTTATAGGTCATGTGAAGTGTTCAAGTGAAGTGTAAGGTTTGAGTGAGTTTTTCTATTCATTAGTGTCATTTTAAACCTCTTGATTAGTCCTCCTAGCATAGCATCTATCACAACCTCCATATTGAAATGTTGGTGTAAGAGATTCAAATTGGGAGTAGTGTATGCTTAGGGTAGTCTCATGGTCTACATGTGAAAATGTAGTTGGTTGGTAGTGATTAATCATTTTGGTGTATCACCTCCCTAGTTAGGTTTTTTTCATGTTATCCCTCTCCCTTTTCCTTACAAGCTAGTAGTGTAGAGTTGTGAGCCTAATTGATACATCAAAAGAAACTAACCCTATAATCTAGAGATTTAATATACCTATTAGGTCACCCATAGCCTAGGATTGTCTCCATATTACCCCAAATTATTAATGCTTGAACAACCTTTCAAGGGTGCAAATTTGGGTAATAACAATTATTTATTTATTTTTAAAAGTTATTGGCTTATCCAACTATTACACAATTAATTAATAAGGTCATGTATCACTTCATAAATTAATTTATCCAAATGATTTTTAGATAATATCCTCATAAATGGTTGATATTTTGAGTAACTAAATGATCATTTTTTTATTTAGGTATTTTTAATTTGTTTCACAAGGTCATTTTATTTTGCATGCACTTTAAGCCTATGAGCTTGTGGAAGATTTGAAGAATATTTTTATTGTTCATTCTTTTAAGTTATAAGATTTTGAAGTATATTTTTCTTTTGTAATGTATGATTCATCTCATGATGATCCTATTAAATTTATATAGTTATAATGACAAATTATAAAAATAGATAAAGGGTCCAGGAAAATTCTACAATGCAATCATCCACACATATGGTACTCAGATGAGAGAAAAAAAACTCACTAATAAAAGCATGATTTACTACACTAAAAAAATATATAATGCACATGTGTAAAATTAGTAATGGTTATATCTAAATAAAACTCTCTAAGATACTGCTTATCCACCAACTTGGGAGATGACTCTAACCTCCATTACTTTCCACAAGGACATAAAGGGTAATTATAAATTAAAATAAAAAGGCAAGTAGGAGATTGTTATTGGTGGAGTGAAAGGTGGTATCATTCTCCAAGTTAAAATTTACCTTCTCACACATGTGATGATAACTACCAACATTAAATGTATATTAAACAAAGTTTTACACATATTAAATCACACCTTGATAACAACACTACCTAAGGTGGACTTCAAAATAAATATGAACATGCCACACAATAACACCCCCTTGAATATAAACTTGGGTGATGTAGTCAAAAATAAAAATTCTTAAGCTCATAAGTATGGGTCCTAATAGCTAGGTCTAATGATGTAGCCATTTACCAGGATTGAGAGAAAATAATGAATCAAGCTACTTGTAGATGATTGTTGAATATGATGAATCCTCCAATAGAATGAATCAAAAGTAGCAACCATGAATATGAATATGTGAACAAGAGTGATTATAGATATGTGTTCCATTTTGGAATGGATGGGTAAGATAAACCAAAGAAGGTTGGCTCATAACTTGTTTTAATTTTTTATACCACCAAATAATGTTGGATTAGAGACTCTTTTGAATTTTGAAACCACTAAAGATCATATATCTAAAAGTGTCAATGTGGTAGGTGTGCATAAAAACTCAACAAAAAATATAAAGTGAGAGTGTCTAATATGCCACATGAATAAAAAAATACAAGGTGAAAAATAAACCCTTAGAGTGGAGCCAGATCTAATATGTAACCAAATATAAAAGCAAACAAGTTTTCATGATGTACTACAAAAACATATCCAGTCCTAAAAACATGTCAGAAGAGATAAAAATGTTTTTCCTTAACTGTTGGATCATTCTTACCCATAATAATTCACTAGATATGTGTGGAACATGATCTACATGGCTTGGAAAATGAGCTCATAATGTTCAATCCACTAAAAAAAAAGTTGAAATTGACTTTCTGTGTCACACTAAATGTAATAAGAATCTCTTATACACACCCAAAAAAGTCAAAAATAAAAAATGGTAGAAATCTCTTCAACATAACTCCTCGATTTGTAGATATGCAAATAACACAAAAATATAACCAAAGAAAGAACCACATATAAAATAATGGGAGATGGAGATTGTGGATCTAAATCTGATAGAAAATTAGATTAACATTATTCTGGTGCCATATTATAATAATAGTAGGAGGGCCAATGAAAACTACACAAATGCAATCATCCACACATATGGTACTTAGTTGAGAGAAAATATATTCATCAATAAAAGGACATGATATCACACTAATGGAATATGTAATACACATGTGTTCAATTAATAATGGTTACATCAGAATAAGAGTCTCTAAGAGACTACATCTCTAACAGTTGGGGTGATGACTCTAAGTTCCATTATTTTTCACAAAAACATAAAAGGTACTTATGTAGGAAAATAAAAAGGTGAGTGAGAGATTATTATTAGTGGAGTGAAAGGTGTGATCATTCTTGAAGTTACACCTAACCTTCTCACACATGTGAGGATAACTACCAATATTAAATATGTATTAAACAAAGTTGTGCTCATATTAAATCATACCTTAGTAACAACACTACTTAAAGTGGACTTTAAAACAAGTGTGAATATGACACATGATAACATAACTATCATATATTTTTCACCTCTATGTTTGAAGTAGATCTATCCTTGTGAGACCATGTGTTAGTATTTTTTATAAAATTATTTGAAGCCTTACTAAGAGAATTAAGGTTTGAATTACACATGAATATAGATGTATTATTTGAATTTAAAGCATACAAAGCATTCAAGAAATTGATTCATGAAACACTAAGGAAAATATTAATTTGGAAAAAATCGAGGAAAACTTAGGGTAGGGTTTAAAACTTTTGGGAATTTAAGGATTAATGATATTACTATTGAAAAACACGGCCCATTAAATTCTAGGAAATAATCATATGAGGATAACATTTTTATGTAAAAATCTATAACATAAAGCATAAAATGATTGAAAATGAAGACAATGGTTATTTAAATGTATGCATAAAAATGTCTACCTCAAATTAAGTATCATAAAACATATAAAATATAAAAAATAATGCTTAATTAAATACACAACTAGATATATGGGGAGACAGAGGGATCTTAACTTATTTACATGTTGTCATAGAATCTATTGTTGCATTTGGCCCTATCCACACACATATAAAACTGTCTGAGTTGAATGGGAGATAAGGCCAAGACCATACAAATGGTCTTGGTCATCCTATATAGTGCTAGCCAAAATGTAAAACTTGCAATAAAAATATTTTATACTACTCACATGTTTCCAATCTTTCATACTCTTCCCTAATTTCACACGCTTCATCTTTTGATATTCCAAAATGAAGTTAACCCTACATCATAGAAATTGGAGAGGTTTTGGTTATGGGTTTGCATAGATAGGGTTAGTTTGTCCCTTCTTATTTTCAGACCCCTCAAATTGAACAAAGAATTGTTGAGTACAAAATAATATAATATGCCACACATGTATTTAATTTGTACTCAATTTATTAATATATATGTTGGGTGATTAATTAAAATCTCTCTTATATTTTTTATAGATGACTAAATTCAAACCTAATGAAATTGGAGTGCATGAATAACTTCTAAAAACTATGAACAAAAAAGGGAAAAGGGTTAGAGAGGTACTTTTGATTTCAAAAAGGACGCAAGCAAATATAATAGGACTATAAAGACAATCACGATAGGTGTCAAGGGAGTACAATGCCCCTAGTACATGATAAGATATACATGATGGGATTGCATGGCAATATGAAGAATTTGTTTTCAATACTTTAAAAGTTATCATAAAAATTCAATAATTTTTTTTAATTGGGGCAAGAATTTGGTTTATTAATAGACTCAAGTACAAAATTTTTAATTTGGGCAACAAGTTTCTATCATTGGCTGGGAAAATCCAAGTTGTTAATAGAATCTTCATTGCTTCACATGTATATTACTCCTCTTGCTGGATGTCCTCCAACAAAGGCTATGAAGTTTTGAATAAAATTAGTCGGCAATTTCTTTGGACCAAATGGGGTGGTGATGCTGGTTTTAAATATACATCTTGGGTACATTGCATACAATTAAAGAACAAAGGTGGTTTGGGAATTATTGATCCCAAAATCCAAGGGATTTGTCTATCAGCTAAATGGATCATTAAAGCCAGTTGAGGTGATGAACCTTGGAAGATATTGGTCCATCATAGAATCAATTTTGCTTCTATTCATGGTAAATGGTAGGTTATCAATTGGTGGGATAGGATTCTTCTTGAACCTTTTTTCAAAATCCGAGCCTCTTCTCCTTTGTAATCCATTTGGACAACCTGGCATCATGTTTGTCAGTTTTTTGAGTGGAGAGAAGCCTTCCTACAGTATGGATTCAATTTTACATCCTTATCTATATGGTAAAATAAACTCACTAAGTATCAAGGCAAGCCTATTGCCATTATCTTCCATAAACAAGCATATTACTTGTTTAAAAAAGGTGTGTGATAGTTTGGTGACATGTGGGACTTTTCTCTGTTGAAGTAGATTCCATGGCATAACCTTCAAAGACATTTTGGATTGAACAACAAAGTTGAATAATTTATCACTTTTATTCAGTCTCTGGTTCCAGTGGAGTTATCCATGAAAATGTGTACTCCTATTCCATGCAATTTTTTGAAATACTAGAGATGGTTAGCATGTTACCATTTCAATGCCTTTCCATTGAAGGAAATTTATATTCATCTCCCCCCTGATGTCCCTTTAAGTCCTTGATTGAATCTCAAATGGAAATGTAAATTTAGTGAAAAGCTTTGGTCCAAATTGAGCACACAAATTTGGAAGTCTAAAGCTAGTGTAGATGCTCAAATCATGGCCTGGAAAATCTTGCAGTATAAATTGCCTATAGGAGATAGATTGAAAGGCATCATGATCCAACCCATTAACTACCCATTTTGTCAATCAAGAGAAGACTTAAAATATGTGTTTTGGGACTGTGTATATGCTAAAAACAATGGAAGACCATTTTCAATTACTTACCTGCTATATTTGGTCATCAATTAAACTAGAAAGAAGCACTTCTGGGGATGGACATGAATAAAAATATTATTGCTAATACTATTAGACAAGTTATTTTATTGCAAATATAGAAGAATATACATTTGGCAGCATTCTCTAAATCTTCTTTTCATCAGGTAACAAGAATTTTAAAGATTTACTTTGAAGTTTTTCTCCATATTGTTTCTCTTTTTTCACAGCTACAAGGGGATTTGGAGAAAAACTGGAAGGCTATTCTCCAACTCCAGTTTATTAAATCTCAGATGCGTGTTACAAACTAGATCAGTGACAACATATAATAGTGTTATGACAGTCTTTTTGCTGTAGAGATTGTTGTGACCAGTTGCAATAGTGTATGCTTCATGGTCCTTGTGCTTGTTCTTGATATGACAATCTTTCATTCTGTTTTGTGAGTGAAGGCGTGGAAGACTGCATTTAGTGCAGAGGTAGTTTGTATTAGTCTTCAACTTTTGACTATGCATAACGTTTATGACCTTTCTTCTCTATTATTCTATTAATTCTTGTTGTTGTTAGGCTTGTAATGCATTGTTTTTCTCTTATAATCCTTTGACTACTTTTTATTTGTAACTCAACATTTCTTCAATTTAAAAAAATAAATCAATAAAAATAATTTAAAATGAATCATCCATACATTAATAAATGTACATGAAAAATAAAAATATATATAAACAACTAAAAACCAATCATTCATACATAAACAAACGATATAAGATAATATAATATAAATGTGACTACACTATTTTTAATTTTTTATGCCATATTATTAATTCAATAACATGAATGTTTGACAATTGTAAAAATCTACTTCCCTCCCCTACCAATTTATTTCTATTAATTAATTGCATAAAATAAAAAATTATGAAAATCCATATATGTTTGTGAAATATCATTATAAACAACTCCCTAGGACGGGGGAATGGCTTCTTAAACTACGGATTTGTCAATGATGATACCTACATACAAAGAGTGATTTTAAATTCAAATTCATAAGCTTCTGCTTTCTTATTTATTAAAGAAAACCCCATCTTCTTAGAATAATATCCACTCCTTCCCCCCCCGGAGTTGTTTCTCTATTCAAAATGTGGGTATATTAAACATATTTTGGAAAAAAGACCAACCCAAGCCTTTGACATTACCATGTTTATTCAAAAGTGTTCTCCCCATCTAAAACATTATGGTTATAGAATAATTATAATTATAATTATAATAAAAAAATTAAAAAAATTAAAAAATTAAAAAAAAAAACTTAAAAAAGTATCAAAAGCCTCTCAATATTTATATTAATTTTTTTTGGGTTCTCATCATAATTAATAGGAAGAGTTGTTTCCATTTACGATGTTGATCAAAATGTCTCAAATTTTTTGACTAAGAACATTTAAGATAATTTTTTTTGTTAGACCATCATCAAGTTTATTGAAAACAGTGTTTTTCATTTTGGACACTAATCAAAATATAGTTCAATTGGTAATTAAGTTGGGATTTTAATTACAGTATGGAAGTGGATATACACTTTTTGGTTCTAAACCCTTTCTTTGTAACATAGTTTTTTTTGGGTCAGTGGGAGCTAAGTTGATTCGTAAAGTTTGGACATTTACCAAGATGAGGTCTTAGGTTCAATCTCTATTGGCTTGTCCATTTACGATGGGAGTAATCTGATCAGAGTTCTTGCATGCTGTTGGAGTAGTCCGACCAATGTTCATGAGACTAACGTCCCTGAGTGTTCGTCAACTGTACAAAGGCGGTATAAAACTTAGGCACCAGCTTTACAAAGACAACATGAAACTTGAGCTCCTTGTGGTCCGCGTTCACACCAATCCCTAGTTTAACGAGACGGTAGGAGACTATTCTCAGATTGTAAAATGTAATGATCCTCCTAAATTCAAAAGAAAAAAAAAAACATAGTTTTTTTTAAAGAGATTCTAGTCTATTCTCTACAAAATTTAAATAAATTTAGTACATATTTTAGATTGAAAATTTCTTTCTACTTTAAAAATAGTTATTTTTATTGTATCTAACAAAAAATATTTTGACAAAGATTTTTAAACTACTAATATAATTTCTATTTTATTTAATATTATATTATAGATACAAGTGTAAGTAAAGAAAGTGGTTTTGGAGGTTGAACACTTATTGGTCACTAGGGTTGTCCCTTGCACTGTTAGTAGGGTTTCCCTAGTTGCGCCATACCATGACTTTCTAAGAAGGGACCATGAGCAGCGAGACCATGACAGAGGCCGTTGTAGATCATAGAACCATTATACTTTCTCTACCTCATCGCCTCCTCCCCATCGACAATTCTTGCCTTTATGAGGTCATGGAGGGTGGCCCTCACCACAAATTAGCTATGGACATTTTGGGTATGCACCTTTAAGAAAAGATGGGTGTCATGTCCCCTTTTTAGAGGACATTGATAGACTTCATGATTAGCCTATTATGCGACCTTCATAGGCTAATAAGATGGATAGAGGGTTATAATGGAGATTGGATTAACTTCAATTTGCAGAATGGTTTCGGTGGGCGTTCATTCGGGGTCTTTCAGACATGTTTGCTTGATGCTCCCATTATTTAGGGATATTTGACATGCAGCGGAGCACCCTTATTTTGGTATGGTCATGAGCAGAATCACTCCCTGATTCACCAGCTTCGATCGGTTCGAGGATCCGACGTATATTGAGGGAGATATTAATATTTGATTGATTTAATCAAATATTAATTATTTGGTCTCATTAATAATTAATTATTAATTATTAATTAGTTGGTCTAATTTTGAAGACCCTAATTCTAATTTAAGAATTGGTCTAATTTTAGGACCCAAGTTCTAATTTGAGGAATTCTAATTTAAGAAACCCAAGTTCTAATTTGAGGAAATCTAATTTTAGCAAGCACACCTTTGGAGGGTATAAGGGTTTCTCATGAGAGAAAATTTAGATAAGCCATTGATTATTGATTATTGATTTTGAAGAATTTCTTCTGTGAAGACTGAGCCAAGGGTTCCAGGATTCCATTGCAGTGGAGGACGTCAACTCTTCATTGTGTGCGATTTAGAGGCTGTGAGATATCAGCTGATTTATTGCCAAATTGAGAGATAGCTTCATACAGAAGTTATCACAGAGGTATACAGATTTGAGAGATAGCTTCACACAGAAGTTATCACAGTATTTCAGGTATTTCTTGATTTAATTTATGTTTTGTTTCAATAAATCATATAGAGAGAGATCCGCTGTATTAGATACCATAGATTTCCAGATCAGGGATCAAACAGATAGGTTGTGCTAAATTAGCGGCCGTATGAAGTTCGTATAGGTCCGTACAGATCCACGCAAATACCGACATCGGTAGACAGAGATCCCCAGTGACCGACATCGGCCGTCTGAGGACCGACGTCGACAGATAAGGACCTACAGAGACCGACGTCGGCAGTATATCAACCGACGCCGGCGACTGTGTGTTCGACACAGCAGGTCGAGACTTCCAGATTCATATTTGTTTCCAGATTTGCACAAGATCAGGATTTTAAAACAGTATTGTAATATTCTTTGAGGTGCATGACAGAGATCTATTGTAATAGTATGAGCAAATAAATAAGAAATTATATTGTGGTAATTTGTTTATTTGAATTGATATTCTGCAAGTTTGTATCCAGATCAGAGCTTTTATTGTAGAAAAAAGAGCCCCTAAGTAAGGGACATCACAATGGGCAAAGAAAATTACCTAGGTTAGCACTTGCCTTTTTGTCCCCTACTATCAAACAAAAAAAGTTAAAAAGGAAACTAAAGAACAAGATAGTTGGGAATCTATATATGAGAATCCACAACTCAATAGGGATAGTTGAGGGGATAAACCCGACAGTGTGCCACCACTACCTCCTCCTTCTACAACGTTAGGGGTGAATGTAGCTTAATATATTATTATTTGCTTTTTATTGTTATGTTGTTGAAACCATCCTCGATGTATTGTTCTACTAGTAGATTTTTAGACCTTAAATTGTGATTTTAAATTTCACCTTAATTTCTTTCTTTTTGATTTAATTAAATTATGTTTTTATTCAAAATATACTCTCATACCACCCATTTTTTAATTGAATATGTATTAAATTTTTATTAAATCATCATTGTATTGATAGTTGTTCCTATCTATGGAATCTCCAACTAAAGCTGTGGTAGTATGTATATCAATGAAAGAAAGAAGAAGAAACAAAAGAAAACGTGTCTTATTATTTCAGGGGATGTTTTGCGTATTAAATGAGGATTTCGTTTCCTTGTGGTACTCTCTCTCAACTCCTCGTAAAGTCCAAAGCAGAGTACAAACATTGAAAGGTATGATAGGGAAATTTCGTTAAGGCCCCAAGGGACCATCCATATAACACCGACAGGAGATAGAGAGCCCTATGGATTGTGGCCATCCATATAAGCCTCGATGAGGTCGTAGCACGATTATTTGTCTTTTATAGTCTTCGCTTTTAAGAAAAAAATAATGAGGTAAAAAGGACACACTAAACATTTTGGACAAATATATGTTAAAAAAAAAAAAAAGGGTGGAGGTGGGGTAAGAGATCATGTCTTAAAGAGTTTATAAGTGGCATAAAACCCCATAAAGGTCCATGTTTAACAAATTCAAATTAAAAACTAAAAAATCATAAATATTTGAATAATAAAGTGGTATTAGGTATTAGTAATTGTAAAGTATAGTATGTTAAAGGTTTTATCAAATTTATCGATTTAGGAAGAGGATGAGGATTATTGGGTTTATCTTTGTATTCGTTATCATCAAATTGATTTAAAGTATCATTTATCATTTCATAATTTTTTTATTCATCATTTTTTTTCTTCTTTTTTAAATTGTTATTTTAGCAGAGAAATTATGAAGGTAAGTCACGAGAATTTTCCTTTTAGAAGGGTTGTTCAACTTATATGCCCATATCCATAGCCACTTTGTCGAGAAGGTTAACCTCCATGACTACATGTAGGAGAATGTTTGTGGGTTGGGGGGAGAGACATTAAGAAAAATAGAACGGATTCGATACTAATGTTGAGCTTTGCCATGTTCCCTATGTCTTAAACCTCATGTTGGATAACTTTTATGGGGAGGGAGTCAAGAGGAACTTTGCTTAATGCATAAGGGGCATTGCCCCAATGTCCAATTAAAGTGTAGAGCTGTTCAACCTTCAAGGCCATGTTCTTTACTTGTACTTGAATAAGTAACATAATATTAGATGACACATAAATTTTGTTAATAATAATAAAATATTTTTCAATATATTTTTGATTGAAAACACATAGCTAATGTCTGTGTATACTTCAAAAAGAATTTCAATGTGACAAATGTGTCATATCTTCTTGAATTTTACATGAAGTAAATAAACAATCATCACATAAGAATATGGTCTTGTAGACACCTAATTTTAGTATAGGACTAGTTATTTTCTATAGTATAAGTGTGTTTTTATGTATATGGATCATTGGTTTAGATTAGACTCTTATACAAAATGTTGGACTCCGTTTGCCTTCCCTTACTCTTTGTTGTTCTTACAACTTTACTTTTACTTCACTATAGGTCTATGATAATATAGCCATTCAATTTGGACCACTTGAAAACTTATAGATTGATTTTTTTTTGACTTGACATGACTCCTAATGCTCCCACAAGGTCAAAAACATTATTTTAGGGTTTAGTTCACCCTATCAAGATCGACATGTCGATCTTGGTTATTTCTAAAATCTACTAGTTCGATTTCAATCATGACCAAGATTAACCATACGATCTTGGTCATTTGTGCCTTGTGGGTCCTTTGACCCCAATCTCTAATTTTATTGGTATTTTATGCCTTGTTTGTCAACTTTCTTACCTTTTTTATTATTGACTTGGACACCAATAGGTCTTCATTTGAATTCAATAAGTATATATATACACATACATGCTAATGCATTTAACACACATAGAAGTAAAATAGAACATGATTAGAATTCATATCTTAAGAATGCACTTTGCTATTTATTGATATTGTTATTCATTGAGTTGTATGCACCGCTTGTACTAAAAGTTGAAAATAGTGAAAGAGAATATAGAATTTACTAGTCGATTGCATATCAGATATAAGAATAAGGGTTGGGATATTTATACTGAATTACTACATGAGTGTTGATTTCCAAATTGTCTAAGAATAGAGATTTGACTGAGGTAACCCTATCATAAATATACAAATTTTTTGTGGTCTTGCAAGGGCTCTTGGAGTGGATTAGGGTTTGAAAAAAAGATAATAAATTGTGAAAGATATGCACATCAATTAGAAATTATGAGAGAGTTTTTTTAATATGCCATTATGTGATCTAGGAACTTAACTCAAGAGAGGATGGTTAATATGTTGTTAGTTCCAAAATAAAAACAAGATGAAACAAACACACTAATATCATAACATCTCTAGGCCTAGACACAAGGGAGAGCTTAATTAACAAAAGCAAATGACAAAAACAACTAGGAATCAAATGCAAGAATTCTTTCACCTTCCTTGGATGCTCCAAATGCCTTTGTAGTGGTGGCTTACTCAGCTTGTGCTCATGAAGTCCTTAGCAATAGAAGCTTGGCTACCTCCATCTCTCCTTGGCACCTTTGGCTTGTGGCTTGGCTTGGCTTGGAATCAATTTGGCATTATAACACTAGTTGCTTGAAGCTTTTGGAACCAATCCTGCATTATAACTTTGCACTAATTAAGCTTAAAAATGATGTTGTGAGGCCTCCTATTTATAGATTTTTGAATTTGATCAGAATCAACCTCAACCATCCATCTCAAGATTGAGATCTGTGGTTGAGGATTAATTTAATTTTTGGAATTAAGTTTGTAATTATCCTTATCATGGCATTGGAAGAAGGGGCAATTAAGAGGCATATAAGGCATCATGGAAGGCATTGATGAGGCATGGGAGGCATGAATCCTAATATTTGTGGTATTTATGGCCTAGGGATATCTTCCCAAAAAATAAGGTCACTTGATGATGCATATATTCAATATTCATTTCTAAAAACAAGTATTCAACAAGTTTCCATGGAATTATCAATTAGGTCTTAATTTGGGTTAATTAGCTCTTAAGCATGATTAAACACATTGTGCACAAATTACCTAAATTGATTAGAATGCCTTGTTATTGATCCAAAATTTGATTGGATTAGAATTGGAAGGAAACATTAGATGCATTGGAACCGTATTCCCATTTAGGATGTTTCTAACAATAAATAATGAAGGCACATGTCTTGTGTAAGAGATTTGATAGGGAAGAGTAATCCAGAGCACTCAAGTGCAAATTTGGCATTTTGACTCAAAATGAACTGATCAAAGTTAGCTGGCCCATAAATTACATTACCCCATTTAGGGATACCCTAGCTAAAATCGGCACTTGAATATGCCATTTTCACATCATTTTTCATGTTTTAGTGTTTTTAGGCTAAATTATGCATTTTAGGTGGAAACTAGCCAAAATTTTGGTTAGAGGTTAGCGACAACCAATTTTAAGTGTCTACAATTTGCTCCTCTTTGGGAAGATGTTGTAAATCATAGGTAAAGTAATGTCTTCTCAAAGAATGAGAAATGGCCTATATGCCAAAAAGAAGATGATGGTTGAAGAACAAAGCTCTAAATGGTTTTGGGAAGCCTATGATGATGCCCCCTCGAGGGAGTGGCCATCACATTTATTGATGGATGGTCCCTCAAAAAAAAACAAGAAGAAATATGAAATTAACTTGTGGTTGAGATTAATTCAAACAAGAAAATGCTTGCATGCATTGATGTAAAAAAGATGCTGATTTGCCCAAAGGTAGTTATAATCAGGAATAAAAGTCAAAATAATGATTTGCCTATAGGTGGTTATAATCATTACAAGGACCTAGATTGGCTAAAGATGATTGTGCCCTAGTTAGGGATGATTATCAAGCATAACTCAAGGATATAACCTAAAATATAGATTAAAGATGAGCGAGTGCAAAGTGATGAAATAGATGAATAGGATTGATCAGTGTGAATGATTTAGTTTTACTTATTAATGAGGAGATGCTCATCTTGATTAGTAATGATACAACTAGAATGGTCATTGGGTTGATTTGATCAAGGGTGGGATGGAAGGATTTACCAAGGTGCCTAGGAGAAACTTTTGTGGCTCCATTGATTGTAGAGCTTTGTGAAGCTAATTTTTGCTATAGCATGTGATGGTAGGCTTCATGATAGAACACCATAAAGACTTGACCAAAATATGCATAAGGACTGACTCTCGATCCAAAAAACACTAAAAAATAATGCACCAATGATAAAAAACATGATGACAATGTTAATGGATGAATATGGATGGACTCAAGAATAATGTGTGCAAGAAATTACCCAATGAACACATATAGACTGAGTTGAGGCAACAGTGCTAAAAGCAAACAAACAGGCAAGCAAGCAAACAAACACACAAATAGAAAAACAAACAAACAAACAAATGAAATAAATAAACAAATAGAAAGCTTGAAAATAAAATTAAAAGAAAGCATCCTAACAATGACAATGCCCCAGTAAGGCAGATCAAGGATAACTGACTAGGCTTAGACAGGATAAATATTTTTGGATTTTTGAAATATTTGAATGTTTTTAAAATTTTGAGGTATCTTAACTCATTAGAGAATGACTGTTGAGTTATGGAGCTAAAAGCTTCACTAATGAGCTAATGTGGAGGTTGCTGGGCTTACATAGTAACCGGCATCGGTAAGAACCAATCGACATCGGTTAGGGGTCGACCAGCATCGATCAGAACCAACCAACATCAATTAGGGGTTGACCGACATCGATCATCTTCAGACCGACACCGACTTCTATGCATTTCCAGAATTGCTATTTTTAGGAGAACAGATTTGAGCCTTTGATTTAAGAGGTGGATCTAAGGGTGGCAAATGCATGGCTCATGATCCCTAGTGTTGTAGTATACTATATAGTAGGGTTAGATCCTCATAGCATGTACAATTCAGTAGTTGAGTTGATTGTAATTGATTGAGAGAGAGAGAGAGAACTCTTGAGGGAGAATTACTGTACATCTGAGAGGTGTGAGGAGAGAGAGATTTCTTCATTGTATTTCCTTTCGGAAGAGTTTAATACAGATTGGTTGTTTCTTGTATCTCCTATTATTTGCTGTTTTTGATATTTAGTTACTTATTACTTTTGGTTTCAATTTCGTGTTTAGTTGCTTATACAAAAGTAATCAATTGTACTCTAAGATCCTAACAATGACAAGATACCTACTCACAAAATGGTGAGAGCATTTGGTCTTAGGTTACTCACAAAATAGTGAAAGTGTATGGAAAAGGAGACTGAGGTGACCTCAACATGAATTGAGCATGACACACATAGTCCTAACATGACCTCAAGTTATAGTAATTCCATCCACACAAAAGGTGGGGAAAAACCAACTAGGTCCCAACAAGTTCTCAAATCTAGTAAATGGCCAGTCAAATGAAAATAACGATGGCAAGGTGATACGACAATGCATGATTAATAAGTATTTCCCCTAGTTTGCCCATAGGTGGTTATAACTAAGATAAAATGACATAGGTCAATGATATTAATTTACCCATAGGTAGTTATAATTAGTAGTAAGACTAGTGAGACATTGATTTGCCCATAGGTGGTTATAATCAAGCTCACAAAAAAAAATGTGGATACAGGATGAAAGATATCTTACTAGATCAATTGTCACATTATTTTCATAGACTATCATTATAAACATGGATTAGATTGATTGTTGAAACCTGATTGGAATCCCCCCATAAAAGGTGCGAGAAGAACCAAAGTAACCAAGATCAAAACAAGAATGGATAGGATGACTAAAAACATGCTTTGGTCTAGATATGAATGGAATGATATGATGAAATGGCATTTTCTAAGGATAATGATGGTCTAGATATATTGAATAAAATGGTAAGAGGGGTACCGCCAAGTGATGGGGTAAATGGTAGGAATGTTTGACAATGGAAAATGGATATGTAAAAATGGCAATGGCATGGCAATGTAAAACAATATGGTACATGTTTTTGGCCTGGGTGTAGTTTTTGATTCTGTTGTTCCTATTAATGGGGAGATGCATGTCCTAATCAACAAATGATACTAATAGAATACTCGATCATGTTAATTTATATCCCACACCTCATCTAGATAACTACTCTATCAAAAATGGCCTACATATTTAGATGCCAAGAATGTTGTTGTGTTCTTCCTTGGTCATTGAATTTAATTCCTTCAAACATTGGGACAAGGTATCCTTGTAGCCTCTACAAAGGAAAGTACAACCATGGATGGTAAACAAAGATAAATAATGGATGGTAGGTTTGATTGTGAAATAGAATGGTAGATGATAATGGAATGTGGAATGGTGGGGAAATAAATGAATTTTGTTAATGTTAGATTTAACATATTTTTGGTTGTGACGAGGCTGAAGACTTGTTCTCTCAATAGGACCACTAAACATTTTCACCAATGAAGTTGTCTTGATTTTCCCATAGCACCTTCAATAAGGTTTCACTAATGAATATTGGCTTTTGAATTTTATTTTCTTCTAGCACTTTTGAAAAAGTTTCACTAGTAGATGCTGAGTTTTGACTTTGATTGTCCCCTAGTGCCTTTGAAAAGGTTTCACTAGGAGAGTGTTCTTATGATACATGAATGTTGTCTTGGCCTCCTTTATCTTCTTGAACTATTATGTCACCATGGATGCAGTTTAACAAAGTGTGATTCTGTCAATCCCAATCAACACTTATGGGAGATGGAATGTCAATAATATGGCTATCTTGGTTGATGGTAATGGCCTGTGGAATGGTAATGTAATGGGTGTTGGCTGCATAATCCTCATATAAGATACTAGGAAAACTTATGTCGATGCTAAAGTACTCATCCTCAAAAAGCATAGAAGGATCAAAAATCCACTCAAATTGATCTACAAGGCATACATAACCAGTATTATAACAATCATGGACATATTCTTCTTCTGAATCTGATTCTAACTTAAGGGACTATAAATCCAATGTTGAGACTAAGGTTGATTTTGATTCTGATGCTAAATTTGATGTTGGTTCAAGAATAGAACCTGAATCTAACTCTGATTCTTCATCTGCTAGATACTCTGTTATAATGATGTCTTGCTGAATGTTTAGTTTTGGACAAGTAACGACCTGTGATGGCATAATGGGCTCCACAAAAATTAGTTTGTCAAAGTGAGACTCCTCTAGGATGGGAAATAAGTCAAGAGACAACTCCTCATAGACTGGCTTGTCAATAGGAGGATCTTGAAAAATAAGTACATGGTCGAGGTAATGATTTGCCCAAAAGTGGTTATAATCATTAAGAAGTGACTCAACAAAGACTGGCTTGTCAGAGTGAGACTCCTCGACTATTGGTATAGGATCAATAGGTAATTTATCACAGGTTGGCTTATCACAAATTATTGATTCAATAGAAACATCTCAAATTGGTTGGTTCTATTGGCCTTGGTTTCTAATGAGTTCAAAAATACCAGTTTTGAACATAGCTTGGTCTTCAAAGGATTGGATGGGATTGGTACTGGATGGGGAATGACTTATGGTTGGATAATGGTAGGGAATTGGGGATCATAATTGTTTCTATGAACCAAAGGACAAAGTCTTGAGATGGTAATGATAGGGTGGTGCAGAGCTTGATTTCTTGCACAAGCCAAAAGACTAGGTCCTAGAATGATGAAGGGGCATTGTGGAGCTTGATTTCTTATACAAACCAAAGGATAAGGTCCTAGTATAGAAATGGTTGGGCATTGTGGAGCTTGGTTGCTCACACAAACCAAAGGATGAAGTCTAAGAATGGTAATAGTATTCTTTGGATATTACAGAGCTTGATGGCTCGCACAATCCAAAGGAGGGTTAGGGGTAGTCGATGATTAGATAAAAAAAAGATGTCATGGAACTTGATTGCTTGTATAAATAAAAATGTCCAAGTCTTCCTCAAAAACCATATCATCCTAGTCATGAGTTAGATCATAAGCTAGTTTTTGACTATGTTCTATGTACTGATTATTATAAAAAGGGTATGGATTCATATTACTAATAACATTATCTATAGTTCGGTATTCAAAGTCTTCCTCACAAGACTCTTCATACCAATCAAGATACTGAGTTGGATCATAAGTTGCTTCATGCCTTTGTTCTCATGAATGATTAATATGAGACAAATAAAAATCTATCTCACAAACCATGTTAGCATCATTAGGGTCTTAACAAAAGCCATAAAAGTTATTTTGTGTGGCCATTCTATCATAATTCAGATTGTAAGTGACTCCATCATAAGTGTAATGAGACATATCCACCTAAATGATGAAACCTTCAAAAACAAAAAAGACTTAGAGTTATACAAACTTTGAAAAATTATGTCCAAAGGACAAATGGTTCAAACTTGATCTAACTTGGTCGAAGGGGTGGAGTTGTATCTCCAATATGGTATGAAAGTGGAGCTGTATCTCTAAAATGATTTGTGCTAATACTTGACATAAAACAACCTAACACCAAATGTCTAATGTCAAATATCATATGCATAAAAGGTCAAGTGTTTGAATAAAAACTGACATGTCAAAGGTCTAGGTCAAAGTGTTCCAAATAAGGTCTAAACTAGGAAAGGGAAAAGTTGAGTTGCTAGGTCTTTTGTCCAAACATGGAGTCAAAAACTAGGCTCAAACAAACATGCATATTAGGACTTTTGGCCAAACGACGTCAAAAGATAGACTTGAAATAAAGGCTGATGCGATTTGATTTAATCTAACAAGTTTGGAAACAACTTTGACATAAACTTGACACATGGAATCAAACATAAACATGATCAGTTGGCATAAGGCATAAGACAAAAGGCTCTTTGAAAAAGGCTATGTTCTCCCAAATAAAGGCACAAACAATGATGAGGATAGGCACTAAACAAACACACCATCAATAGTTTTCAATTTTGAGTGATTGATTAATCGAAATTATGTAACCCAAAAGAGAAAGGTATATGTATCATCCCCATGAATTGAGGCCTAAATAGAAATCAATCAATGTTTGGATCCAAACTTAACAAGGTTAATTGAAAAATCAATGTTAAAAACTAAGATTTGATCGAACAAGCTAGACAAGATTGGACAACATATGGCGCAAGATAAAGGTCTAAATGTTATACACAAAGTGGTTTGAAACAAATGGTTTTGATACAATGGTAAACAAGTCTTGAAACAAATTTAGTAGCCGAATGGCATAATCATACTTGAATAATGTGGTCAATGTTATGCTTTAAAGACTAAAAAGGCTAAAAAATGTTTTTACATGATTTGGGCAGCATAACACTACCCTTTGAAACTCAAATGCATTATTTTGACATGGCTTATGAACAAACAAACAAGTTTTAGCCTCAAAACATACCAAGCAAAAATGACCAAAATACACTAAGTATAATCATCCAAATCCTATCAAGGGTATGGAAAAATGGGGTTTACTAAACTATCAAGGTTTCAATCATTCTAGGGGAATCAATTGCACAATGACTTTCATGTCAAATGATGCAAAAGACAAGCACAAAAATTAGGTGACCACAACATTGGCTAGTTGTAAAAAGGTCTAGTCTTTTTTACAACCACTACATCCTACTATTTTTTTAGTATAGTGTGATGTCCAAATGTAGATATGTCCCATGTGCAAATCCAAAGGAGCTAAATGAAGTCAATGCTAGGAGATGAAACCCTGGGTCAAAGCTTCCCTAAAGAACTTGTGGGAGGTGATGAAGTCTCCCTTGTAAGCCAAGATGCATAAAAATAAACAAAGCATGAAATTAGAAAGACTTTAGGGTCATTTTCAAGATCACCCAAACTTTATTGAGTTTTTGGGGAGTGCTTTAGATGAGTTTCTTACTAAGCCTTGGACTAGGCTACTTACAATAGGAATATCACTTTTGATTCCAAAGGTTCCCTATAGGGGATAAATGGAAGAGAATACATGCAACATTCCTCTTTTTTCCAAACAAAAATTATATCAAGCAACTATTGAAGACAAAAATCTTGGAAAGATGAGTTCATTTTTAAGCCCAAATGAAAATGAGGTGGTGTTCATTTGACCCCTTGGTCTTAGTTGTAACTTTGAAAACTAATGATGAAAACACTTATTTAATCACCTTAAATGTTACTTTAATCAGAAAAATAATGTTCCTAATTAATTTTAAAACATGCAAAATATATTCTAAAATATGATTTATCAAACTTGAAATCCGCTAGTTATTTGTCTACCCTTAAGGCATCACCCCAAAAGCAAATATGTTAGATTAGAAACATTTTAAATAGATTTTCAAAATTTTGTAAAAAATATATAAAATTTGAAGCTAAACTAATGTCAAATTTTTAAAATTTAGAAGAAAACACATGGTTTTAAAAAAAATCATCCAAAATGGAGTCTGTATGACCCCAAACCAAGCATTTTAAAATAGCTCTTAGGTTTGTGTTTTTAAGAGAACACAGTGACCGACGTCAGTTATATAACCTATGCTAGTTTATAATTACTAACTGATGATGGTTATCTAACCAATGTCGATTACACAAATAGTGACCAATGATGCCTATGCCAACTAATGATAGTTTTAATAACCGATGTCAGTTACTGTGTAAACCTATGGCAAACAAACAACAGTAAAATAAAGTTAGAAAATTAATTTACAAGAGTTTTAAGGGTTTAAATGAATATTTTAAAGTTGAAAAATATTTTTTTTCATGTGTGGGATGCGTCTAGTCCCACTGGGCATGCCATTATGTGATCTAGGAATTTGACTCAAGATGGGATGGTTAATATGGTGCTAGTTCCAAAATGAAAACAAGATGAAATAAACACACTAATAACATAACATCTCTAGGATTAGACACTAGGGAGAGCTTAATTAACAAAAGAAAATGACAAGCACAACTAGAAATCAAGGAATCAAACACAAGAATTCTTTCACCTTTCTTAGATGCTCCAAATGCCTTTGTAGTGGTGGCTTACTCAACTTGTGCTCATGAAGTCCTTGGCAATGGAAGCTTAGCTACCTCCATCTCTCCTTGGCACCTTTGGCTTGTGGCTTGGCTTGGCTTGGAATCAATTTGGCATTATAACACTAGTTACTTGAAGCTTTTGGAACCAATCCTGCATTATAAATTTTCACTAATTAAACTTAGAAATGATGTTGTGAGGCCTTCTATTTATAGATTTTTGGATTTGATTAGAATCAACCTCAACCATCCATCTCAAGATTGAGATGTGTGGTTGAGGATTAATTCAATTTTTATAATTAAGTTTATAATTATCCTCATCATGACATTGGAAGAAGAGGAAATTAAGAGGTATGGAGGGCATCATGGAAGGCATTGATGAGGCATGGGAGGCATGAATCCTAATATTTGTGGCATTTATGGCATAGGGATGTCTTTCCAAGAAATGAGGTCACTTGATGATGTATATGTTCAATATTCATTTCTAAAAATAAGTATTTGACAAGTTTCCATGGAATTATCAATTAGGCCTTAATTTGGGTTAATTATCTCTTAAGCATGATTAAGCACATTGTGCACAAATTACCCAAATTGATCAGAATGCCTTGTTATTAGTCCAAAATTTGACTAGATTGGAATTGGAAGGCAACATTAGATGCATTGGAATTGTATTCCCATTTAGGATGTTACCAACAAAAAATAATGAAGGCACATGTCTTGTGCAAGAGATTTGATAGGGAAGAGCAATCCAGAGCACTCAGGTGCAAATTTGGCATTTTGACTCGAAATAAACTGATCAAAGTTAGATGGCCCATAAATTGCATTAACCCATTTAGGGATACCCTAGCCAAAATCGGCACTTCAATATGTCATTTTCACATCATTTTTCATGTTTTAGTGTTTTTAGGCCAAATTGTGCATTTTAGGTGGGAACTAGCCAAAAGCTTGGTTGGAGGTTATCAACGACTAGTTTTTGGTGTCTACAAGAGGGTTTTTTGAATAGAAGACATCGACAAAGGTGATAATTTTTTTTAATAATAAATAACATTATTTGACCAAAATTGAATCATGTTACTAAAATTAAATTATATAATGATTCATGGGTACCTTATGCATGGGTTTACATACTTATCATAGTGTATTTGGTTCCTCCAAGTGCACACCATCTTGTAGTTTGTGTAAGGTAGTGACATATATTTTAGTTTCCACAACACTTTCTTACTTTCCACACAAAATTCCACTTATGTGCGCACACACTTCTGAACTCCAAGCATAACTTCTTCATGAGTGACATGCGCCACACATGATTTGTCTTGAAATAAATCTGTAAAATCACACACCATATCATTCAAACACTCAACATATATGTGCCAATCCACTCTTTCCACATGGCATGCCAATGAGCCTCCTCTAGATCTATAGTACATCAAAGAATCTATTAGTGTAATATCCAAATTGGAAGTCAAATCACATACTTATAAGAAGGTCAACTATCACTCAACTAGAAGAAGAGTTACCCCTTTTGTATCTATCATTAATTGTAATAATTTATTATAATGATGTATATAAAATTCCAAGGATTCTAGATAGGAGATTGTTAGCATGTTTTATGTATCTATCTCTCAAACACATTTACAATCTGCACTATTTCATTCAATATAGAAAAATTAACATGGAAGCATTGTAATTTTGATCATAAGAACAATTTTTCCTAGTTTTGATAAACCTTTGTACACATATATAATTTTGTTATTTTGCATAATAAATATAAGTTACCCATTATGCATATCAAGAATTCCTCATATGTTTGTGTATTTGGGTTTCTATTCATTTGGGTTACCTTGTGTGTACTCTTATGATCTGTAACTTATCTCTAAGCACACCATCTTCTTCTCCACCAATATTGGGCCTCATTGTACTGATAATTAGTATTAGATAAATAGATCCCTTATGCCTATAAAAATATGATCATAACATGAGAAAGAATAACTACTAGTCTATTATGTTTTAGAATATCCATAAAAACACCATAACAAGAGTAAGATAGATAATATCTAGAGAAACATTGAGGCATCCCTTAACATTTATAAGCTCATTTAGAACATCTTCCAAGAGTAATGCAACAAGATATTTGGTCAATTTTTGGAACTCGTGATGCAACTTACTCTATAATAAAATCCTTCTTCTCTGTGTCCTACATAGCTATTGTTTCAGCGGTAAACCATATTTAAGGTGAAATTCAATATTGACATTCTAGTGTTCCAAGGTAAAATCAAGGCCACAACATTCGATGGATTAATTTGGAAACTTGGGGTGTAATTTTTAGTCAATCAATTCACAGATACTAAGAAGATCGCCTTTGCCATGTTGAATATGTCTATTCTAGTGTCTCACTGGTGGGAAACTCTCTGTTGGAAACTCACACAAGACTAATTACCTATTGAGTCTTAGAAGACTTTTTTTGATGTTATAAAGGATGATTATTATCCCCTCAAGTAATTTAAGGATGAATACATCAAGTTATAATGTATGTTCCAACATAAGTAGCAGTCAATTGAAGAATACAACAATGAGTTCCTTGATAATACTATATGGTTGTGCAAGGAATTTCCATAGCAACGTAAGGTGCTAAATTACATCATCAAAATATCGCCTTACATTCACAAAAATATTGAGTTCTTGACTTCCTACACATTGGGGAAAGTATACCATAATTCCTCCAAGATCAAATCTAAGGCAATGATGAATCATAATTTATTTTATTCATCTAGTGCCACATGAAATAATCTTGTCATGTAGAAATCACCATCTACTCCTGCAACACAAAAGAGAAAAAAATTAAATAAGAGTGACTAGAAAAATAAGGTCATGCTTTAACATAATACTTCAACATCTTTCACACCAAACAATGGAAATGATATACAAGGTGACAAATGGTGCCATCTACATTGCATAAGCTCACACAAAAAATCTGAATTCCATGTAAAAAAATCCTTGATTGTGTAGTCTACATCAGGTCCCACACAAATGGATGATACTTATCTAGATGCTACTTGTATGATTTCTAATGCTTCTATCATTGATATCTTTGATAAGTGAGAGTGTCTCTTCCACACCAATTTATATTTGAAGATTTAATATCTCCATGTCATCATTAACTGTGTGAGATAAAATAAAATCATTTTAAATGGTATAACCCAATGCCTTGGCCTTAACACTACTACACATCCAAAAAGATAATCTTTAGGGTGGTATAAATAGGGTAAGGATATACATCATCATCAATAATATAATTTTTATGATAATGTCATCTTTGACAATACATCACTTTATGTATGTGATATTTTTGTGGGAATACCATATTTATATGATCAAGAAGCTACATATTGCACCAAGCTATAGTACTTGACTATTCATTTCAAATATATTTACTTCAACATTTTAGAGTCAGATCTAATGACCCAAATCATTTTGGTCTCTATCAAATAATGCCACTAGCTCGTATCTTAGACATAAAAGCTTGCCTCATGGTCTACCTAAATACACCTACACATGGGAATAAGTGTGTATTGGAAAAGTACCAAGCCACAAAAACACCATCATAGAAAAAACACCTTGAAATTTATTTTATAAATATGGGGACACCTTTAAAGAGCTAAAGGGTCTATCAAGACATTTCTTAGTAAAAAATACATTAATTTGGTTATAGGATCCCCTCTTCCAATATCTCCATTATACTGCAGGTCTATTTGGGAAAATGATGAATTCAAGCACCAAATCCAAGAACTTATTGATCAAGGAATGATCAGGCCTAGCTCTTCACCTTGTGGATGCCTGATATACCTCATACTAAAAAACATATTTCACTTGGCATCTATGCATTAACTATCACACACTAACTAAGATAATAGTGAAGAATTGGTACCCAAATTTCATGCATTAACATCCTATAGGACCAATTTTGAGGTGCACAATATTACAGTAAGATCAAGATGAATTCAAGTTATCATCAAGTTCAACTCCACTTTGAGGATTTTTGGAAGAGATCATTCAAGACCAAGGAAGGATTGTATGAATTGTTGGCAATGCCTTTAAACTTGACCAATGTGCCAATAACATTGATGCACTTAATAGATAATCTAATCATTGCCTTCCTCAACTCCTTAATCATTTTATGCTTGGATTACATCTTCATCTTCAAAAAACCTTGGTAGGAGCATGTGGACCATATTTCGTGCATCTTAAACACTTTGCACAAACACAAATTTCAATCCAGCTTAAGAAAGTGTACATTTTGTACCACATATATTTAATTCTTGGGATACATCATTGACCAAAAAAGAATCTATGTAGATCTAAATAAGATTAAGTTTATCCATGTTTATTCAAATCCACAAATATCACTAAATTGAGGAGTTTTATTAGACTTTCTAACTTCTCCCACATGTTTTTTATTAGTTTCTTACACATTAAATTTTACCTTAGCTAGATAATGTAGGCCAAAGTAAAATTGTAATAGACACCTAAAAACATGTGAATGAGGAGCTCAAACAATGTATCTATGTAATACATGTTATAATAATTCCTGACATTATTCACTCCTTTACAATTCATGCCAATGCATCTAACTATGCACAAAATGTGATATTCATAAAACATGGACATTCAATCACATATCACTCACATACATTCAATGACATGGTTCAACAGTACTCCACCTATGAAAAATGGTTGTATTCTATTTTCTAAGTGTTAAGGAAATGACAACACTACATCTTGGATGAGGAGATTTTCATTCATTATGATCATAATCCACTTTAGTTATTGCATATGTAGACCAAGATGGAGAATATGCACCATATTAAGTTCATGACATACCTGAAATAGTTCCACCTAATGATATAACACAAGAAGAGGAAATAGAATAAGCTAATAGATTACCTCATCCAACCATTGATCCATGTGCTTATCAAGGCAATAAACACACATGACCATAAATTTGATGACTATGTATTTCTCTACTAAGTAGACAATGAATACATAGATGCCTATTTTGCCCTTATATAGGGTAAACAAGTTTGGGTGTTCTATGTGTCCAGCCAATGTATCTATAATCATGAGCATATTTTTGTTCCTAGTGGTACACTTCTCTATAGACTTATATGGGTGGTGCACTACACAAAGATAATGAGACACTTAGGCATTACCAAGATACTCATAATATTGTAGCAACACTTTTATTGGCCACACACATGTATAAAGTTTAAGTGTCACATTAAGTATTGAATCCCTTGTTACATCACAAATCCCATGAAAAATATGTTAGGAATATACACATCTCATTTGTTTCCTTCCATGCCACTGAAATCCATCAACATGAATTTTATGACTAGGCTTCCTATGATAAAACATTAGAATGACTCTATGTTAATATAATAGATTAGTTCTCTGAGATGGCTATCATGGTTGCTACAATAAGAGAATCAACACACTATAAACCATGTGCTCTTTCTTTATCCAAGATTGGGTTCATTTTGTATTTCCAACATCTATTATATTCAATCATGATCCACACTTTTTGAGTCACTTTTTAAAGCTTTATGGGACATGATTGATATACATTTGGACTAGTTGACTATATTTCATCCCCATATAGATGAAACAATGTAAATTATTAACTACATAATTATTCATCTTTGATGCTAGTACAATAGTTCACATATATGCACATGTGATGATAAATTTATATACATTAAACATGCCTATAATTGGGATCTTCATAGCTACGTGTGACATAGTATATTCTCAACATGTATTAGGTTCCAACCATGAACACCATTGGACATTTCCTACTACACAACATACATCATGGAGTTTTGTGTATATGAATGAGAAGTGGAAAGGCATAAAAGTTTATACAACACATTCATAACATTCATCAATAGGTTCATTATATATTCTTATGCTAAAATTTGAAGTATAAAGAGTGTTATGATTCACACCACACACACCATGAGTTCATGGTAGATGACAAGTAATAGTTTCATAATCAAGAGGAATGCTTCAAGGGTCCACACCCAAATATCAATCCTTTGTGATATGGTCCATACACCATCATGCATGTATTTGGAGAGAATGATTTTTTTCTTATCCTATAGTAGTGCTTGAGTTTGCATCTTATATTCAATGTGGAACCTTTGAATAGATATTTCCCTCCTTTTATTGAGATAACAACAACTAAACATCCTTTGATTTGTAATCTAAACATGCCAATCTAGTGCCAAAGGATCAGATCATTGAAGCGATCATTACATACACCTAATGAGACACACATCAATTGTTATGAGTGGTTAAGGGAGGGAAATACAATGATTAGGTTAGGTGGCACAACATTAATAAAATCTGATATCATTTTACTTAGTTAAACGAAGGTGAAATAGAGACCATTTATTTTCAATAAAGGGTGAAAGATCCATGCACAAATTCTATGTGGGTTTATACACTTCTCACAATGCATTTTGTTCCTCTATGCACATGGCATATCTCAGTTCATGTATAAGATAGGGGCATATTTTTTAGTTACTACAACACTTTCTCACTTGACACATAAAATATCACTTCCGTGTGTAAACTATTGAACTCTATGCATAACTTATTCATCAATGGAATGCTTACCAAACTAAATTTATCTTATGGTATCTATATGCACTACCACAATGATGTGCAAAATTTTACACAAGATTTTTATACCTACCATCACACACACACTCAAAATCCATGCATCAAAAATATCTTTCCATGTGGCATGCCAACATGATTCATTCATTTATGTCCCACTTAAGGGAATCCCATTATTATAATCTCCAAGTTAGAATTCCAAAAACTCACCTATAATAATTTAAACTATCATTCATCCAAAAGATGAGTCACCCATTTTGTAATTATCATAATGGATCCTTAAAATGATGTATATAAATGTATTATTATTTTTTCCCATAGAGGGGACAAAGATGATAAAAAATTATCAGTAGACCAAATAATATATTGTGAGCATGGTTTACATGTCTTGATCTCAAAAATATATGTAATTTTCATTCTTTCATTTATTCTAGATAATTCAATAAGGAAACATTCACCTCTTGAGCATAAGAACAATATTTACTAATATTACCAAACCTTTGTACATATATGTAATTTCCCTATTCTACATATTGAATATAATTTGTAAATTATACATATCAATACTTCCACATACATGTTTTTTTAGTTTTCTATTCATTTGGATTACCTTACATGCACTCATATAATCTACAACTTTTATATAAGCATAACATTGTCCACTACATTGGAATTGTGTCCCATGGTATGGATCATATGACCTTGGTCATTTTGGAAATCAAGCCATTCAATTTGCTTTTTTTGCATTACTATGGTTTGCAAAAAATTTCTAGATCTAATCCAAGACTACTTCTAATCTATTTTTTAGTCGCTTTTGGCTAGAATGTACAAATAATTCATAATTTAGGTATTTATATTTTAACCCCTCTTATTAATTGTAATCATTTTAATTCTCTAGTTCTCTCCACATTTTAGATCTATAAATTATTATATTTTTGTATTTATTCAAGATTTATCATCTGTTACCCCTTTTGATGATTAGTGTAGTGTCCCTTGACCATTGTGCACTTTTCATCAAAACATTTTGGTCAACCTTGCTCTTTTAGAGTTTCTTATTTTTGTGAATTTTTGATTTATTGCACCCAAACTTGGGACTTCATATTTTGGTGAACATTACTCTTTTCATTTTAGGGTTAGACTAATGATTATATTTCATATTAGATTCAATTATCTATAGGGTTTATATCAACTAGATTTATTATGTATACTTGTTCCCCCTCTAGGATTAGCTTTTGTTAGTTTAGATGTAACTCATCTACAGTTATGATCACTTGATTTTACATCATTATCCATACCTCCTTGTGTGTTTTTTCAAACTATTATTTGAATGATCTATACATCTACATCTTATGCCACCATATGTAAAACGTGGTTGATTGAATTTCAAATTAATTGATTTTGTAAAGGTTTCAATGACTAGTACTTATGATAATTTGAAAAAGGAAATGAAAAATGTTAATGAGATTTTTGTTCCATTTTTGATAATATAAATACTAAAATCTTGTCTTTAGTATGTGACAATAACAAGCTTGACATAAATTTACCACACATGACTTGAGCACTAAAACAAGGTCATAATCTGCCATTCTCTCACACTTTCATGTAATAATATTTTCCAAATTTTTTATTTTGATATTACATAACTGCATGAATCTCACCATCTCTTTCAAAACTGTTAAATTCTACATAGATATTGCCAGACTCTTAGTTCAGTCCACCTATACACATTTTAGTTTTGCTAGTTGATAATAACATGACTTAGTCAGTACGAACCCACTCCTAAAAATGTATAGTTTATAAATTCAAACCCATCCTTAGTGTTGGACCATAATCCTATCATGTCAATGGCATGATAAATGATTCAATTAAATCCAAATATAAACAAATCAAGGTCACATTCAAAATGAACATGGCACTTAACTGATATACATTTATACACTATTTCACATTGAGAAAATCTATCGTAAGCTTCCCAAATTTTGAATCTACCACTAAGAGTAGTCATAAGCTAGGTATGAATCACTCTAAATCCAATTCAAATAAATCATTATCAAGTATCAAATAAGAGTCATTAGTTACATACATATAATGAAGGAGAATAACTCCACAATCACAATAGGTGGGAGAACTACGTATGGATTGATTTCTCTCTTATTAGTATCATATACATAGGCAATGGCTAATCATTAGAGGATTGTGTTTTTTTCAAATCATCCTATTATAATTTCTAATTTTTGGAGATTTATAGCTCTCACAAGAACACCTATGGTTTTAAATAAAATGAGATTGATATTTGGATTTCTGTACATTATTAGGGTTTATGATCACAAACACAGAGCAAGTAAAGATAGGTATAGGTGACCATATAGTCATTGTGCCCTAATTTCAAATAGGTTAGTACTAACCAAAAATTTGGTATTGACCAATGATTTTGACCTAGATTAGCAGAACTGACCCATTTTAGACAGAGAATTAGTTTTGGAACTGAACAAACCACAAGGCTACTTTAGCTTGATTTTCACTTTTGGATTATAGTCATAGTCATGAAATCAACCATAAAATCTATGTATTAATCTATTTTTTTACTTACTATATTTAACACATGAATTTTTCAAATCATAATAATCAATCTCAATCTTTTACATTAGATATATGCATGAATACCATATCTTAATATCTGAATTACATTTCAAAATTCTATCTTAACTAGATTAATCTAACCCATTAATCCAAATTAGGGTAAAATAAATACACACATTGATGAAATGAAATTTATATGAATAATATAAATTAAAAAGATCTGAATGATCAAAATTTCAATAACATGAACGATAATGATATGAGTTTTCATGATAATGCTTTGTTTAACAAATATCTTTTACAATATCCAAAAGAAATAAATGCAATGATATATGTGTCGAGAGATGAGAAAAATAAAACCCTACCTAAAAAATTACATCCAAGGGATTATCTATTACAAATAATAATGAATCTTTCACTACTTCTAATATTAAACTTTCTATAAGTTCCCCTCTCATGCCAACTAATGTGCATGTATCTTAGGTTGCGTCTACTATTATTCCTCCTCATGTTTTTATTACTCATATTACTTTGCTTTCTTAGATTGGTCTTAATGCTTGTTTTGTTTCCCCTCAATTTTATCAACCATCTTAACTAATTTTTCAAATTTCATCCATAATGTTTCTCAAGTGCGCAATGTTTCTATTCATACATCTACTATTAATCTTTCTATTCCAACTCCTAATGCCACACTTCTTAGAAAATATATGAAAACAATGCAAGTTATGTATTCTAAAGGGTCTCAAAAAAAAATTCATATGGTAAATGCATATGATATATTACTGAATCATTTTGCTCATTAAATCCCTTCATATACTTTCATTATTAGTTTTATGGCTACTAACTTTTAGTTATTCAATAATAAGGTGATCCTTCTCACCATATCAAGTATTTGGATGCTTTATTTTTTGGTTTTGATCATAACAATAAAGTATTAAAAAAATAATTCCTAGAAGACTTAAGGACTATAGTATTGATTAGATTTATGCTTTACCCTTTGGATCCATACAATGTTCTAGTTATTTATTCAATAATTTCTTAGCTCATTTTTCAATATAAATTAGCATGAAGGTCACCTTTTATCATATTTATAAACTTAAAAAAGAACATAATGAGAATTTTAATGAGTATGAGATTCAATTTAAAAGAACACTTAGCAAGATAACTTCCCGATTCATTGATAGTGAATTTCAAATTATATTCTATCAGAGTTTACCCTAACTCATTAAAGAGAAAAGAGGTATTCAACTCTTACTAATATTTTGATGAACTTTTTCAAGTAAGGAACCATGAGATCAATATTTTAGATGAAAATATGATAAAATATAGGTTTAATTCCCATACCTCTATTGGATCTAAATTTACATTTAAATCAACATTTAAAGTTAAGGCTAGTGATAAATTGATAATACTTTCCAAACTAAGAATGGCATTGAGAATGTAGTCAATGTGATAGAAAAACCACTATATAGGATGGTAATTTCCTAAATAAAAGAGTGAATTTTTTTTATATGATCATGCAAGATTCCTAAAAATGTGATTAAATTATTTCTTTAATGCAGTATGATATGTTTACCTCCTTAGAGAGAATGTGAGTTCATCACAACCTCTACCTGACAACCATGATGTTAGTGCATACTATGATTATCATATAATATCCAAATATTATACAAACAAATGCATAAATTTCAAACATAAAATCCAAGACTTGATAAATAACAATAAAATCCAAGTAGAAGGCAATAATAGAAATTTGAATGAATTATTTCCCAACATGATTAGCATTTGAAAAGGTTTACCAACCCTCTATCAAATTAATACACCCAATGTAAAAACCAAGATGATCTTCATGTTATAACTCAAAATAAACCTTAAAATTTTTATAATGGTCATATCCTTGATGGATTCATAGGTGTGGTGAATAACACACATAAGGGGCCTCCTTTGATTGTGTTTTATGACCATGAGATTTCAAACTATGATTCTAAAAATAGTATATTATTAATTTGAGATTTCATAGATATGCATTTGAGGCTAATAAATGGAATTATGCTTGATAATGATTCATGCATCAATTTGTTTATGTACAATGCAATTTAATACCAATCTTGGATATACATATAAATATTTAGCTGGTACAACCACAATTATTATAGGATATAATGGCATAGATAGGATGCCTCTTGGTGGCATTACTTTTTCTATCATGGTTTCCCCTAATATGTTTTTAGCATAATCTCATTTATTTTGGGATAATGTGACATATGATGTATTACTCGAATGACCACATCTCAATGAAATTAAATACATCCAATCAACACTTCACCAATGTTTGAAATTTATCCATGATCATAAAAAGATCACTATTCAAGGCACTGCTTATGAACCTCCCACTCAATTACAACATGAGGCAATTCCTAAAGAGCTACCATAAAAGCTAATCATATGACCACACCCATGTGTACCTAAAGTAAAATTACCCACCCATATATGTACCAAAGTAATATTATTACAAACTTTTGGCATATTAAAATAAAACACCTACTAAATATCCAATCATTATATGACCTATAATTCAGATAAAATGAATTGTTGTACACACTTCATTTTAACCACTTCTATTTTTAAACTGCGATTGAAATGATTTTCAACCAACACGTACAAATTTGATCAAAAAATCATTATTTGACCCAATTTACCCATACAATTATAGTTTTAATTCCAAATCAGAGCAACACATCCCTGATTGGGGAAATGGATCGTATCATGACATTAAGCTTATTAAGCACATCTTGAATCAAGTCGACGCTTTGAAAATATTATCACAAGATAATTAAATGAATATTTGATTGGAAAATAAACATTTCAAGTGCACCATTATTCTAATTTCCAATTAATCACCTTGATTAATTAGCATAAGTCTTCTTCTAATAAAAAATTCCATGGATATGGAATTATCTAGTTTTTATAAAGCAAAGTGACTTTATTACCTCACATTGGTGACCTCATAGAGGAAAGTAAATAAAATAGAGTGGAGTGTGGGAAAGGTGTTCTACGACATGTCAACTTACACACACTCTTACACCTCTTACAAGGGCCTCTTACACACTCCTCTCTTACATGGCTTATGACACACTCTAAAGGATCAACCACTACACTTTTCTTCCAATCTTCCTTCCACACTCCAAAAAGGTCTGAAATGGAGATACACACTCCATGTGAGAAATCATGAATTTTAGGGTTCATTCTCTACCCTCCATTTAGAGATGAGATGGATTGTTCACATTCAAGCCAAAATTATATAAATGCAAGGATATTTTATCCATTATAGATAAGTTCTCTTGAACTAAACTTACTATACATAAATCATATTAGAGATTCACATTTATCCAAACATTTTCATGCTAATTTCCAAGCCAAACCAAGTGTAGATAAGGGGAAATGTTACCCACTCATGGAGTTGACATTGTCAAATATCTCTAGTCTACAAGCTGAGCACATACCTCTTTAGACCAACAAGAAAAAGAGTCTCCAAGGAAGGTATACAAAGTTTGTTTTCCTTTTACTTGATTCTACTTATTGTTTGATCTTGTTCATTCCTAGTGGATAGGCTTAGAGTGTTATGTTCTTCAAGTTATTTTTGGTTTCATTTACTAACAATTAACTAACCCTCTTTGGATTCATGTTCTACATAATGTCACAACTGGTGGGACACTTACACACCCCTCAATCTATTTTATGCCTTTACATTCCACTAGTTGAAGGAATTAATGTAGAAATTGGATTACTTCTCATTTTCTTTCAAAACTTGCAATATTCCATTCTAGGTGAAAATGGTAGTTTTGCCCTGCTAATTAGTGGTTTCACTCCCTAAAATTAGTGGTTTCACTATATAATCAATGGTTTCACAACTGATTCTAATTTTAAAATCATTTTATAGGCCGTTATAATAGGTAGTTTCACCTTATTAAACATTTTCATCAATTTCTTTGGTGATTTCAACCTGAATTTTGGCAGTTTCATGTCCAGTTAATTTTTTTCTCTCTATTTTAATTTTTGGTGGTTTTGCATTTTTAGTGTTTTTTCCAATTTATTTGATAGTTGACTCTATTTTTCAATGGTTTATCCTTTTATATTTTCACTGGTTTCTTCTACGGTTTTACCCTGCTAATTGGTGGTTTTGCTCTATGTAGAAAAAATATCAAGACTTAAACAAGATGATTTTTGAATCCCTTATTGATCCAAAAGCCACATTTTGAAAATTTTAATCCCTTTTATTGATGGAACTTGATTGTGAGAGTAGATTTTAAACCCAAGATTAAACCAACATCCATCTGATGCAGGAGCATCTAGCAAGGACTAGTTGAATAAGCCTTTGATAGGCATTAGCCTAAGCAATTATATAAGTTTCCCTCCAAGTTATATTTTTAAATATTCATACTTGTCATGTGGAGGAGAAATAAGGCCTAAATATGTTTTGTATGGATTTATTAGTTTTCAAAGGATTTCAATAATCCTATTATTATTGTAATCATCCAAGGATGGCATGGAGTCAAGCATAGTTGAAGAATTCCCTTATTAGATGAGTAGTTGAGTCTTTATAGGATAATGCAAGATTCAAGGAGATAAGGTCAACACTATTTTAAGATTGAAGGCCTTGATTTAAGCATAAAGGGAAACAAAAAAGGAATAATTCAAGTAAGAGAGGATAGCCTCAGGAGAAATTAGGCTAGAGAATAGGCGTCGAAGTGTATGGCCTTCTGGGCCATGGACACAGTAAGGACGTGGCCATAACTTTATTCTATTTGGAAAAATCGAGCCTGTGGAATAGGAGCTCACCATTTGGATGGAGTGGGTCTTTATTTATTTTAAAGACTGTTTAAGCCTAGTCGATGGAAGAAATGATAGAATTGTAAAAGCTTTTAGAGTCTTGGAAAAGGCAGTGAGTGTTTAAATAGATTCCCTATTTTGACCGGGACTACGAATGTAAAGAGAGTTGATTTCCATGTTCTATTAATGGTGTATTCCTCCATTTTTAGTAGTAGCAAAAAGGTTCATAAACCTATTCAAAGCGGTCATGCTGGCAATGCAAATAAGAAACATAAGTGTAGGCATGTACGCCAATTTCAAGGTCAGGGTCGCACTAGTCGAACCGAGTTAGGAGTAACTACAGGGTTTGAATAGATTTGGAGAGGGGTATTTGCTGTCATGTTGAAGTGATGCTAGCCGAGGAAAGACATAGGATCTTGCCATTGTGAGATCCCCAATTGCCGTCGATTCAAAGCCAAGAGTTGAGGATCTACCACATCTCAAACAGAGTCGAGTTGGGAACGCAAAGAATTGAGTGTTATGGAGATGGGGGTCTAAGAGCACGAATAGGTGCTGAGCCAATGTGCAGATTAATTGGCTGAGCAAAATAATGTCGCTAATTATTAAGTGGCTGTTGGAGCACGAGATGGGTAGATGAGGTGACTGTATAATTGCAAATACACAATCTTGAATATAAGGAAAGAGATTGCCTATTTTGTAAGGCCTTTGGCCTATGGCGAATGGGGGTATCTTTGTAAGTATGCAAACCATTGAATCTTTGCCTATTGTGTAAGGCCTATAGGCCATAGGTGAATGATATAGGTTGTAGGGCATGTATAGGCACCTAGAGACTCGAGTCATGAACATTTTTATTCTATATTTGAAAGGCCTTTTAGCCATGGAATAAGTATAACGTGGCTACATATTTTGAAAGGACAGTCCTGAATGTCAAAAGAAGACTCGAGACAAAATTACGCAGATCGAGCCCATCATAATTAAAAGAGGTTAGGATGCATTTTGAATCTATGGTCTTTTCTTGTAAAAGGACAGACAAATATAATGATTTTTTTTATCAAACTTGATGATATAGCTATGAATGCAGACAAGTTGCAATTGGTTAAAAAAATCTATCTAAGTTTCAAGAAAACCCAGATGGTATTTTCAGAACAACGCTTTCATCACTATCATTATTTGAAGTCTGATGACAATGCATCATTTTTGGTATCAGAGCCAAAGATATCTTTGGGATGGTTGCATTTGTTAATGATGTTTCATCAATAAAGAGTTGTTACAAGATTTGGCAAAAGGATCAACATGACAAAGCACTAGAAGACCCTGTTGAGGAAAGGTATGAGTAACCTTTGATATTTGATTTGAGTTTATTGTGTTTGAGAAGTAAATAGGTGAAAAGGAAGGCTTAAAGCCATTGAAGCTTGACAAGAGAGAAGAGAAGCTTGGAAAGCTCAAAAGTAAGGGAGCAAGTGAATGCTCAAGAGAAAGATCCAAAGTAAGGTAAGCTTGGATTTGAGAAATTATTGATATTTGGTTAAAGTAGTGTCATATTACAGACCATTGACTCAATGTGAAGCTCAATAAAACCATTAAGTAGTATCGAAAGACTAGGATGCAAAAGGCCTAGGTGAGATCAAGGAGATTGTCAAAAGACCAGTCAAGGAGAAAGGCTTGGGTGAGACAAGTGGACCTAAAGGGATCAAGAGACTAAGGTGGAAAAGACTTGGGTGAAGATCTCAGAAATGGAAGTATTTTTGAAGGCACTACAGAGTAGTAGAATCCATGAGGGTAGTAAGAAGAAAAAAAGCATCCAAAAGAAGAAAGGTATGACCAGTATTGAAATTGATAAAGAAATTGCTAGTTTAAAGAGAGAGTTAGCTAAGATTAAAGATGAATATGAGTCTTGGATGCAGATGGACAAGCAAGCATGGGTATGGCCAATGAGGAAAAGGTTGAATGGCCAATTGATCTCCTAGTGAAGAGGAGAAAAAGGCAAAAGAAGATTTCCATGAAAAGTGTAGCCCATAAAGGCAAGAGTGTGAGCAGGCTACTAAATGAGCAATAGGAAGAAGAAGTTGTGAAGAAGGTTCTCATTATGGAGAATAATAGAAAATAAGAAGGTAAAGATAAAGTGTCAGGAAGAACACTTGAGAAGATGAGAGTGTTGATGAAGAGAGCACTCATAGGGACCTTGTGGTCTCTTGTTTTTACATCTAATGTTGTCTTTGAATGGGTAATTGCAGGTATGAGCAGCCTTGTGAAGGTCAAAAGAAAGGCCTTGAAGAATGAAGAGATTGGTGCAATAAAAGACACCAAGTGCACAAGCGAATGTGTAAGAGAAAAGAAAAAGTTTTCTGTTTTTGATAATGAAGAAGGAGTACATTGTTTAATGCATGAGGGAGGTGTTGAGGACCCCATACAAGCAAGAGAAGAGATAGAAGATGAAGATGAATTCCATGATGCCATGGAATATCAAGAAGAGGCAAGAGAACAAAAAATCACAAAGGAAGAGAAAGATTGCTCCATGGATCAAGCTATCAAAGAGGTAAATGAAGTGTTAAGACCTGATTTTGATTGTTATTGTGGCATGAAGATGTTAATACATAGGTTAGGAGAGGCAAGAGGAAGATGAAGTCCTCACAAAAAGTAGTCAATCATGGATACATAGTGCCTAAGTGGATGGTGAAGCACACAAGTAAGCAACAAGTAAGCAAGCAGGCAAGTTTACCTTATAAGATTGGATTTTCTCATATTCCTAATATGAATGTAGGTGTGCAAGAAAATAAAAGGACAAACAAAGTTGGTTTTTTAGTATTGTCACAAGAGCATGGTTACAGGATGCCTAAATGGCTTGTGAAGTCAATTGATAAGAGAAAGAATCAAATGTGGGTTCCTAAGAAAGTAAAAAGTGAAGATGTGAGTGTTGAGGCAACAACACCAAGAAGTCAATGGAAGAGGATTGAAGGTGATTCAAGCAACCAAGAGAATGAAGGTGAGATGGTGAGTATGGAAGAGGCATTCCATGAAGATAGGACACTTGAGAGGTATACCAAAGAGGTAAAAGGTAAACAAATTGTTTATGATGATGTGTTTGAATCATTTAATGATCCTTTCATGAGAAATGAGGTATGGAAATTGTCTATGAGGACTAATATTCATCAAGGAGAAAGTTCCAAATGGATAGATGATGAGGAAAGGGGAGAGTATGCAGCAAAGCAATGCCTCGTTGAAAACAAATAACAAACAAGATGGCTTCAAGCATAAATTGAAAAGAGTAAGGAGACACAAGGTAAGGGTGCTTCAATTGTATTTGATGAGTATGTTGAAGAAGTTGGTTTGCATGAAGATAGCTCAAGAAAGGATGAGATGAAGAGTAAGGCTAGTTAAGGAAAAGTAATCCTTGTGAGTGATGAGCCTAAGTTTGATGAAGATAGTGAGATAGATGAGATCTCACTAAAGGAAGAGTTGAAGATGTTGGAGGAGCTGTTTGGTCATTCAAGAGAGATGAATGAAGGTACAAGCCATGGTGAAGACACCATTGGTGAGAGTGAAGTAAGAAAAGATCACACTAAAGAGGCAAAGGTAGTTTTGGCCAAAGATTAGAAGAGTGGAGGCAGCCAAGAGACTTTATGGTCTCAACTTTTTACTTCTAACATTGCCTTTGATGTTTTGAATGTAGGTGTTAAAGTTGTGGAGATGAATGAAGTCCATAGTTCAATGGACAAATTTTTGAACCAAGAAGATCAAGAATATCTTGAAGACATGTATGAGAATGAAGCATGGAGATGGGACATAATAGCTGAAAAGGAGATGAAGAGAACATACCAAAAAAGGAAGAAAAGCAAGAAGATGAAAGACAAAGACTATCCAAGACAAACACCAGCATTGACATTCACAACAAGACCTTGGGATCCAGGAATATAGTGAAGACTAATGCATGGAGGAAGCATTTCATTTGAATTAAGGTTCAAATCCTTTCTACAAGGAGAGTATGATGCAGGAGCATCTAGCAAGGACTAGTTGAATAAGCCTTCGATAGGCATTAGCCTAAGCAATTATATAAGTTTCCCTCCAAGTTATATTTTTAAATATTCATACTTGTCATGTGGAGGAGAAATAAGGCCTAAATATGTTTTGTATGGATTTATTAGTTGTCAAAGGATTTCAATAATCCTATTATTATTGTAATCATCCAAGGATGGCGTGGAGTCAAGCATAGTTGAAGAATTCCCTTATTACATGAGTAGTTGAGTCCTTATAGGATAATGCAAGATTCAAGGAGATAAGGTCAACACTATTTTAAGATTGAAGGCCTTGATTTAAGCATAAAGGGAAACCAAAAAAGGAATAATTCAAGTAAGAGAGGATAGCCTCAGGAGAAATTAGGCTAGAGAATAGGCATCGAAGTGTATGGCCTTCTGGGCCATGGACATAGTAAGGACGTGGCCATAACTTTATTCTGTTTGGAAAAATCGAGCCTGTGGAATAGGAGCTCACAATTTGGATGGAGTTGGTCTTTATTTATTTTAAAGACTGTTTAAGCCTGGTCGATGGAAGAAATGATAGAATTGTAAAAGCTTTTAGAGTCTTGGAAAAGGTAGTGAGCGTTTAAATAGATTCCCTATTTTGACCAAGACTGTGAATGTAAAAAGAGTTGATTTCCATGTTCTATTAATGGTGTATTCCTCCATTTTCAATAGCAGCAAAAAGGTTCATAAACTTATTCGAAGCAGTCATGCTGGCAATGCAAATAGGAAACATAAGCCTAGGCATGTACGCCAATTTCAAGGTCAGGGTTGCACTAGCCGAACCGAGTTAGGAGTAACTACAGGGTTTGAATAGATTTGGAGAGGGGTATTTGCTATTGTTTTAAAGTGATGCTAGCCGAGGAAAGACATAGGATCCTGCCATTGTGAGATCCCCAATTGCCATTGATTCAAAGCCAAGAGTTGAGGATCTACCACATCTCAAACAGAGTGGAGTTGGGAATGCAAAGAATTGAGTGCTATGGAGATGGGGGTCTAAGAGCATGAATAGGTGCTGAGCTGATGTGCAGATTAATTAGCTGAGCAAAACAATGTCGCCAATTATTAAGCGGCCGTTGGAGCACAAGATGGGTAGATGAGGTGACTGTATAATTGCAAATACACAATCTTGAATACAGGGAAAGAGATCGCCTATTTTGTAAGGCCTTTGGCCTATGGCGAATGGGGGTATCTTTGTAAGTATGTAGACCATTGAATCTTTGCCTATTGTGTAAGGCCTATAGGCCATAGGTGAATGATATAGGTTGTAGGGCATGTATAGGCACCTAGAGACTCGAGTCATGAACATTTTTATTCTATATTTGAAAGGCCTTTTGGCCATGGAATAAGTATAACGTGGCTATATATTTTGAAAGGACAGTCCTGAATGTCAAAAGAAGACTCGAGACAAAATTACGTAGATCGAGCCCATCATAAGTAAAAGAGGTCAGGATGCATTTTGAATATGTGGTATTTTCTTATAAAAGGATGGAGAAATATAATGATTTTTGATCAAACTTGATGATATAGCTATGAATGTAGACAAGTTGCAATTGGTTAAAAAAAATCTAAGTTTCAAGAAAACCCAGACAATATTTTCAAAACAGCGCTTTCATCACTATCGTTGTTTGCAGTCTGATGACAGCGCATCACCATCCCTCTTCAAATCACTTCTATTTGGGCATAAAAATGAATAAACATTTTAATTTAGAATTAAAAAGAACACATGATTTCATTTTAGGCTTTTCAAAAAATTGTTCTTTTATAAGTCACTTATTTCCTTGTATTTGTTTCATTCTGTCTATGTTTATTGTGTGGTTAATTCATGTGTATACTCTCCCCTTGATAAGACAACCCATAAATGTGAAAGCAACCACTTCCTTTATCTCGAGAGATTCACCAAATATGATCTTCACTTTCCCTTAGTGGGATTTATGAGAATCAAAATGGTGACACCTTTCCTTTTTATTTTGGGATATGTGATTGGGGTGTCATTACCTTATCATGGGTCTTTAGTGTGTGATGAATGGGATTTCATCACTTAGCATTTGTACTAGCCCTACAGATCTGACATGGGGATATAAATTATTAGAAGGTGTCATTAAGGCCTAGTGGAATTTCCCATAAAGGGTTTCATGAAAGTAGTGATTTAATTTCCAATGCCAAGCCATTGGACATCACCATCAAGGAATATAGGGTCTCTTTGGTAGGGGATGTATTCCCTATGAATAGTTTGATGCTTGAAACTCTTCTTTGATGGATTTAAGCCCTTTGAGGACCATCTATAAAGATAATTAAAAATTTATAAAGTAGTCCAAAATAAATCTGGTAGCACTTCACTAAAATCTTATGAATGAAGTGGTCATGAAGGGACTAAACCCTCCCATGAATAACCCAATTTCATATTACTTTATATAAATTCTCTTTTATCATGAAACATTCATTAATGTAAGGGTGAAAAGGTAACAACCCCTAAATATTTCCTTACACATATGGACCTTTGAGATAAGGGTGGGATTAAAATACCACCATAATTTCATTTAATTATTTAATAAACTCTTAAAATTTTAATCCTCTCAAAGGCAAGTATATTGAAGGATCAAAAGATGGAATGTAATCCTATACTAGTTATTAAAGTAGCCTTATGATGCTTGTGTCTTGACGCTTGATTTATATGTCAAAAAATTATTTGTATTCAAAACCAACAAACAAGTCAATTCCTAAACCAATGTATAAAACATTAGTCTACCATACCTACACAAAGAGGCATTACTCTATCTTTTTTCTGAGTTGAAAATCACTCTTTCTAGATGTCTTATTGAACCTTGTTAAAAAACATACCATTCTTGTCCAAACCAAACCATTAGGCCATTAAATTTGAATTAAGTTTTAAATTTAAAAACAAATTCCAATTTATAATATCAAACCAATTTCAGAACCAAGTGTTTGAGTGTATTTCGGATTATTCCTATATTACTAATTTTAGTAATAAAAACTCAAAATGTAAACAACTTCAAAGAAAATAATAAAGAAATAATTAGATACTTACATAGGCATCACTTACCATCCTCTTGTCTCTTATAGCTCCTTTACAAGATTTCCAAACTGATTTTGAATGCAAAATGAGTGGATTGTTGGATTGTTTGGTTGAGCTTGATAATGGCTTCAATGGCTTATTGATAGATTATGGATTGCTTTGACAAGGGCTATGAAGGTGATTGAATGATGGATGCAAGTGTAATGGATTCTTATGGATGTATGTTTCAAGTTAGTTGGTCATGAAGGTATAGATTGTTTATATAAGCCATGGAGGGAAAATCAATGGCTGAAATTTAATCTTGAGCTCATTAAGATCAATGATTGGGGATTTTCCAAGGAATTTTTAATTCCTTGGAAAACTCTAGAATAGAGGATTCTAGAGGAGAAGGGTTAATTTAGAAAAGATTCTAGAATTATCCAAATCTAGAACATCCATTAGGGAGTAGAGGTGTAAGAATAACTAGTTTAGCAGGGTGGTAGATGGGTGGGTAAATAATAGGAATTTTAAATTGGCAAGTGGGTTAGTGAGTAGGTTAGTAGGTAAGTAGGATTAGTTAATGGGCTAATGAATGTGATTTATTAGTTTCAAGGGTATAATAAGGTTTGTGGGATATAGGGACTTTGATGTAGGGATTGGGATATTAGTTAATTAGCTAGGTAATATACTTATAAGTTATTTTAGTGAAATTAATATAATTATCAAGGTGAATGGATTTAAGTGCATATATTTTGTCCCTATTTAAAAGGGCATTGCAAATGGATATAATATAAGGATTAATAGTCTTTCAAATAAAAATCATGGTCATAAATGGAAATAGTGTTAGTGGGTATAGTGCTCCCTCGAGGGAGCATTTAGGGAGAAATGACCCAAATGGTCACTCAAATAGATGTCCCAGGGGTGGGATAAAACCAAGATGATAATATGGGTTGGGATTCCCCAAGCAATGATATAGCTAAAATTGAGATGCCCCAAGTATAGATAAGAAGAGATAAAGTGACTTAGTCTTGATAAATGGGTTTTAGACAAATAATTAATGTCTAGAAAAAAGACTGATTGATAAAATGGCATTTCTAAGATAAATATATTATTTGAGAAATAAATAGATGGGATAGGCTACCAATTAGTGATAATTATTGTAGCAAGGACACATTTCAAGGAGGGGTTGAAATCCTATAATGGAAACTAGATGAGTTGATTAATGAGAAGGAGCCACTTTACTTAAGAGGTGTAGCTTAAAGTGATGTAATATTATCCAGTGATTCATCTAGTACACGATGAGAATGGGGGAGTTAATAGTGGTTGAGATATCCTTAGGCATAATATTATGACCATGTGCTACCTACAAAGTCTTATAAGACCTCAAGTTGATGTAGTTATGATGTGGGAGTGGGTTGGATGATGGGGACATGGAAAGGCCATACCTCAAAAAACTTAGGGATGATATTTAGTGATTAAATGGGATAATAGGTTAGATTGATGGGATTTGGGGATAATAGGATGAGAGAATGAGGGTGTTAGGGGTTAAAGGTGTGATATGGGGGGTGGTAAAAAGAGGGGTCAAATAGGACAAAAGGGGTGAAAAAGGCTCATTATGACTTCTTACCATGGTGAAATAGTGCTCTAAGATAAAAATATGGATCATGTCCCATGAGCTTCACATTGTAGTGAGAGGGTTTGGGAGTTCCAAAGGCCTAAGGATGTTAGACCATTGGTATGTATCTAACCCTTATCCTATGAATTTTTTGTATTTTGGCATTTATTTTTAGCTTTTTAGGGTATATGTGTCACAAGTACAATACTATGACTAAGGGCAATGCCCTGAGTCATGTTATTAGACTCATAACTAGCAATAACACCATCATGAGTTGTGGTACTGTAATACCACAATAGAGGAATTGTGGTATTTCAATACCACAAGTTATGACTCATGATATCATGATACCATAGATTAGCGAATTGTAGTTTTATATAACTTTGAGGCTACAATCATGATTATGCAAAACCATTGAATGCGCTTGGTGATATCACCAATATTACTAATTAGGGTAAAATTTTAAGTAGTGATATTGACTTAGGTGAATAAAATGGTTAAGGGTTGGAGGAATAGAAGGTTAAGATAGGGGTTGAAGTGATAGGGAGGTGTGGTTAGGGAGTTAGATGAGATGAATAGGATGGGAGGGGGGAAATGAAGTGCTTAGATTAGTTAGGATTAGTGAGTTAATTAGGGTTAATTAGGATGGGTATTAATTTAGTTGATTAGGGGTGAAAGTGAGTTAGGGAAGAGACTTAGGGTAGGGGTAGTAAATGAGTTAAATGATTGGATAAGAGATTATGGATGTAGGTGTGATGAGAGAATGGTTTAGGTAAGGAGGATAATTAGTTAGGATGGGTTAGAGGATGTTAGGATGTAGGGGTAAATTAGGTGATGGGAATGGGTTACAGGTTTTAGGGCTTGGATAAATAGGATTGAGAGGTAGGGTAAATGAGTTATGAGGATTTGAGTGAGTGAGGTGATTAGGAAAGATATGGTAAAAATGATCATGTGATTGGATAGGTTTAGTGATAGGTTACATGATTGGTGTAGGAAGACTTAGGCATGATAACATCTTGACTATGGTGGCCTGAGTTACTTCATGAGATGCACCTATTGACTCTGATAGATTATGGTGTGCTAGAGCTAGTGGGGTTATACTATGTAGTGAATATGCCTATGGTGTAGATTGATCATGCATTGATTACTGCATTATTAGAGTGATGGTACTCAAAGATGAATACCTTCAATTTCATAACATTAGAGATGACTATTAAATTAGAGGATGTATATTAGATCTTGTGGTTACTGATGATAGGGGATATGATCTACTAATTATCACACACACTAAGTATAATAGTATAGAGACTATTAGGGGGTTACAGGTTGGTGTGCGAGACTGATGGGTAGACATCGATAGATGCCTATGGGAAGGGACCATCAATAGGTTGACATTAATGGTGATGTCTCTTGTGACCTGCATACTCTTGCCAAAAAAGAGTAAATAGTGGTTTCTCTTGGGACTTGAAGATGTCATTTTAGTCATGGTTTAGGATTTTAGGGTGTTTACTTAAGGACCAATGGTGTTAGCTCATCTATATTAGGATTTAAACTTTGGGGTCTACAAGGGAGATACAAGCCTAGGTTTATCTCTTTTTTTTTTATAGATTTAGAGCTAAGAGCACATAGCTATTAATTAAACACTAGGTACTCAGGCAATAAAGAAGCCATATGAGCCTATTATTTTTGGTTGGTATATTCTATTAGGCATGTAGAGAGGCCATGTAAGGGAGATGAGGTTTTATAGATACGCCTTAAATGGGTTACATTTTGATCACATCAGTTGGATGCCATACAAGGGAATTTAGTTCATATGGGAGGATGAGGTAGAGGTGACATAGTACATGTTGATGGAGTGTTACCTAATAGGTAGGAGGAATTTTATCATAGAGTGATATAGACTTGATCATGTTTAGAGATAGTTTAGGTTCCCTCAGGATGTTCTAGGCAAGGAAAATATTTTTGCATGGAGTGATCAAGAGAGGCCATAGTGGGTTAGGGTGGTGGATAGAGTGACATCATGTGTAGACTATAAAATCCTTGCCCCATCCCATGGGACTTTCAAACACTTATCCCAAACCTAGGTGTGACAACAACTTATACTACATGGTGGGCCGAGAGGATACCAGTGAGATTTTTTAGATGTAGGTCAAGGGTGCAGAGAGGAGTGGTTAGGAGAGTTTTACAAGCATAAGAGAGGTTATGGAGGTGAAAGAGAGGATAAGTCCAAAATCAAGATGCATAAGATGGATAGAGAGTTTTAGATGTTATGGATGTAGATGGAGGGGTTCAGGGAGGTCCAGATGGGGATCAGGGAGCTGTGGTGCCTCAAGTTAGGGGGAGTGGGAACAGACTAGTGAGAGAAGCACACAAGTTGGGGTGAGTGGGACATAGGCTAGAGTGAGTGGGAGTGGTTATGGGTTAGGACCATGCCATACATCATTGACCAAGGATGAGAGGTCCTTACTAGTGCATTTCAAGATAGAGGTACAAGCATGTGTCTTTGAGATAGTAGGGATTACCATGGAGAGAGACCATCTTCAGGCCCAATTATAGGGGTAGAAAACATAAAGGGATGGGAAATTAGCCTAGGCATATGGGAATGTTACCTCCTTATAGGATCATATAGTTATGTTATAGAGCCAAATCTAGAGTCTAGATACACAAATTATTGGGCTACAGGTTCATATTAGTCAAATGCAAACTCAGATCAGGGATTTGACAAGGGAGGTATAGGTGGACAAGAGAGATAAGGAGGAGGTAGAAACATATATGTTATTATGTGTTTGGGTGATGTGATTTAAAACATTATGAGGTTGATGTATGAGGCACAATACTATAGAGACTTGTATGAGGTATAAGTGCCACTTGAGCGACGTGCACCTATATTCAGAACCAGGTCATTAAATTAGTAAAATAATGACCCAGAGGACCACCAAGAGACTAAATGAGTCTATTTGACATAATGTATATGGATTTTGTTTATATTTTAGCATATTTTTGCCCCTTGGGCCCATATATTGTATATATATATATATTTTCATAGACTCCATGTGGACATTTATGATTATTATATATGATGAGATTTTGATGTGTTATGCTTTATGATGTTGTGATAATGCATGATTTATGTGTTTATTAATGTTGTGATGATGATATATATGTGATTATTATGGGAATTTTTTGTAGTAGGAAATTTGAGCACAATGGATTAAATCATGTAATTTAAAAACTCAAAACATCCAACTACCTAAGTAAGATCTAGATCCATTAGGATCAAATGAAAATAGATGAATAAACATTCAAACCTACACTCAAATCCTAAAGCCAATTACTCCAAGCCAAGATTAAACAGATCAAAAACAAGAAGATGGATTGAGATTACCCTAGACGCAAAATTTTAACATTATGATTATTTGATCATGGATGTTGATGATGGATTAGATTGACATAGAGATGTTACAAATTCCTCTATTGATTACTCATTTTGCATGGATATGGCATGAAAATTATAGTTATCTTATCCATAGGGGAAAATGTTGGGGATCAACCAACAAAGTTGATTACTATGTAAAAGCAATAAAACACGGAATTGAACTAGAATGATAAGTAACTAGAATCAAAAAACAACAAACAATAAGAGATACAAGAAACCACCCTGAAAACTTGTATTAAACTCTTTACAGAAGGAATACAATTGAAGAAACTTCTTTTCTTCCACACCTCTCTCAGATGTACAGATCTCTTTCCAGATCTCTTTCCCTCAAGAGTTCTCTCTCTCAATTACAATCAACTCCAACACTTGGATTGATACACATACAATTCTTGTACTGTTACTCTACAATTACAATAAGCTATGAAGATCTATCCCTATTATATAACTTTAGGGATTCATGAGCATACAATCAAAACCATTAGATGCACCTCCTAATCAAGGGCTCAAAACAGTCTTACTTAAGATAGAGATGCAGACTTAAGACTAACACTTAATCCTACCATGCAAACATTCTGTTCTGTCCACAAAAATAGCATTCTGGATGCATAGGTGACTGACATCGGTCCCTGCCTGTGACCGACGTCAGCCGATCCATGACCAATGCCAGCATCTCCTAGTCGACTCCTGACCGACGTCGGTCGCTCCTGACCGACGCCGGTGACTGTGTAATTTTTGCAACCTACAACTTGCTCATTTGGTGAAGCTTTTAGCTCCACACCTTAACAATCTCCCACTTGGAGATAAATAGCTTCACCAGTACCTGTACAGCAACATCTTTTAGCTCCTCCATCTTCAAACTCAATCATGAAGACCTACAAAAGTTGAATGAAGATTCAACTTCTCTTTTGTTACCGACTTGGTTAACATATCAGTAGGGTTCTTATCTGTATGGATCTTTTCCAGCTTCAACTCACCATCCTCCAATACCTATCTAATGAAGTGGTACCTCAACTGTATATGCTTGGTTCTTGAATGAAAGGCTAAATTCTTAGCCAAATGAATTGCACTCTGACTATCACTATATAATCTACAACTCTCTTGCTCCTTTCTTAGCTCTTCCATGAACCGTGTCATCCATATCATCTCTTTACTAGCCTCTGTGACTGCAATGTATTATGCTTCTGTAGTTGACAAGGCAACAACTTTCTGTAACTTTGAAATCTAGCTAACCGCTGTTCCACCAACAGTGAAAACATATCCTATGGTGCTCCTTCTACCATCCAAATCACCTGCCATATCTGAATCTACATAACCATGTAGAGAAGTGTTTGACCCACCATAGCACAAATGCCTACTGCTGGTCCCTCTCAGATATCTAAGGATCCACTGAACTACTTTCTAGTGTTCCTTTCCTAGATTGGCCATATACTTACTAATAACTCCCACTGCTTGGGAAACATCTGGTCTAGTACATACCATTGCATACATTAAGCTCCCAACTGTATAAGCATATGGAACTCTACTCATGTACTCTACCTCATCATGTGAATTAGGACACTTTTCTTTCTCAACTTGAAATGTCTAGCCAAAGGTGTGCTTACCAGTTTTGCATCCTGCATATTGAACCGTTTCAACACCTTGTTCACATAATCCTCTTAAGACAAAATCAACCTATGATTTTTCCTGTCTCTCTTAATGCTCATGCCAAGGATTTTCTTTGCTGCTCCCAAATCCTTCATGACAAATGTGTGAGCTAATTTCACCTTAGGCTCAGAGATATCCTGCATGTGTGATCCTGCAACTAGCATATCATCTACATATAACAACAAAATAATATATCTACCATTATCCAATCTCTTAAAATACACACAATGGTCATATTGACATCTACTGTAGCCATGCTCAGTCATAAACCTGTCAAATCTCAAATACCACTGTCTAGGAGCTTGCTTGAGACCATAGATGCTTTTCTTCAATTTGCACACTAGCTTCTCCTTACCTTTGACCTCAAATCCTTCTGGCTGATCCATATATATTTCTTCATCCAAATCTCCATGAAGAAATGCTATCTTAACATCAAGCTGCTCAAGATGCAAATCCTTAATAGCAACTAAAGACAATACAGTCCGTATAGAAGTGATTTTAACTACAGGAGAAAAGATCTCACCAAAATCAATACCTGGTTTTTGTGCAAATTATTTCACTACCAACCTGGCCTTATATCTCATCTATCCATTCTCACTTTCCTTCAATCTATAGATCCATCTGTTCTTCAGTGTCTTCTTTCCCACTGGCAACTCAACTAAATCCCATGTTTGGTTCTCTTTCAAGGAATCAATTTCCTCATTCATGCCTAGCTCCCACTGATTCTTGGATTCCACCTATATTGCTTTATCAAAACTCTCTGGTTCTCCACCATCAGTAAGCAATAAATAGAATAATGAAGGGGAATATTGAATTAGAGGTTTACTTACCCTTTTTGACCTCCTGATGGGAATTTGAGACTCATTCACAACATGCTGTCTGCCCAAATTCTCTGACAGTGACCAACCTCGGTCACCTTCAGGCCTGTTACTAGCTGACGTCGATTCTACATGATCAACATCAGTTTCTTCTTGATTGACGTTAGGCACTATCTGACCGACATCGATTCCTGTATTGCCGACGTCAGTTCCTGCCTGACCAACGTCGATCTCTATGTTTTTCTATCTGTGATTATTCTTTCCCACGAGCTCATTTTGGACCGTCACCTTGTCTAATTCTCCATTGCTCTGCCCAGATTGATTCAGCTTCTTGAGCTGATCACTATACATCACTTTTTTATTGAAAATAACATCACGGATCCTAATTATTTTGTTATTTCCTACATTCCAAAATCAGAATCCAAAATCATCAGAGCCATAACCAATAAATGTGCACCTCATAGACCTAGCATCCAGCTTCTTTCTATTTTCCTTATCAACGTGCACAAAAGCTTCACAACCAAAAACTTTGAGAAATGAGAGATCTACCTTTTTACCTATCCATGCCTCTTTTGGAATTCCACCATCCAGAGCTGTAGAGGGTCCTTTGTTAATCAGGTAAACTACAATATCCACAGCTTTTGCCCAAAACTCTAAGGGCAAACCAACATGCAATCTCATACACCTTGCACGCTCCATTATTGTTCTATTCATCCTTTCAGCAACTCCATTTTGCTGAGGTGTCCTTGGAACCATCCTTTGCCTGTGTATTCCATGCATATAACAATACCAGTTGAACTTGTGGCTACAGAACTCACCACCATTGTCAGATCTCAGGCACTTCAATCTCCTGCCTGTTTCATTCTCAACCATAGCTTTCCAAATCTTAAAAGTGTCAAAAACATCAGTTTTCTTCTTTATACAATAGACCCATACCTTTCTTGTAACATCATCTATGAAAGAGACATAGTACTATGATCCTCCAATAAAAGCAACCTGAGCTAGTCCCCACATGTCTGTGTGAACAAGCTCCAACTTATGCTTCTTCTTTGTTGACCTAGTCTTGGGAAAACTCACTCTCTTCTATTTCCCAAAAATATAGTGCTCACAAAAATCTAGATCTATGCTTTTCAAAACTGAAAGCTTACCTTTTGACTTAAGAATAGTCATTTCCTTCTCACTCATGTGGCCGAGCCTAGAGTGCCACAACTTTGCATCCACATCTGAAGTAGATAATATAAAAGGAGACTTATCGGTAATACAATTACATAAATAGAGAGTACCTACTCTCTTACCTCTAGCTAATACAAGTGCACCCTTGGTAACCTTCCAAGATTCAGTTTTGAGAGTTACTATACAACCCTCATCCCCCAACTTTCCTGCAAAAATCAGATTCCTCTTCAAGCTGGAAACATGCATGACATCTTTCAACACCCATGTGTTGCCATTCTGTATTTTCAGCTGCACTTTTCCTTTGCCAACAATTTTACAAGGCTCATCATCCCCTAAATAAACTATTCCAAAATCTCCATGGACATAGTCACTGAAATATTCTCTATTAGGGGTAGCATGAAAAGAGGCACCAGAATCTAAAACCCAAGATTCTATATTATTATGTAAAGAGAATATAAGAGCATCTTGTGCAATACCTGCAACTTTTGCTTCTTCTTTACCGTCATGCTGATTGTCCTCTTTAGGTTTTGACCAGCAATCTTTGCTTATGTGCCCTATCTTTCCACAATTCTAGCATTGTGGCTTCCTACCATTTCTGGATTTGGATCTACCTCTCATCTTTGACTTAGACCTTGATCTCCCTTTCTTGCTCTTCTCTTTTTGCCTTCCCCTGCTTTCAAAAATTAAAGCATTCCATGATGTTTCCTCTGTGCTTTTCCTGTAAATTTCTTCATTCAAGATTACACTAACAACACCATCTACTTTTAAAATATTTGAAGCAGATGCAGTATTACTAACTGCCATTACCAAGCTATGCCAGCTCTCAGGTAAAGAGCATAAGATTAATATAGCTTTAATTTCATCATCAAACACTATTTTGACTGAATTTAATTGATTTACAATTCCATGGAAATCATTTAGATGATTAGATACAAATCCACCTTTTTGCATTTTCAAATTAAATAACTACTTCATAAGATATACCTTATTTGAAGCTGAGGGTTTTTCATATAAATTTGCTAAAGTAGTCATTAACTCTACCGTTGACTTTGCCTGTGATAAATTAGATATCACAGTAGATGCCAGACTCAATCTTATAGATCCAAGAGCCTTTCTATCAAGAACTTCCCATTCTTCATCTTCCATGTCTGTGGGCTTCCTTGAAACTCCACCTAACGGTAAGTATAGATCTTTCTGATACAGATAATCCTCTATCTACATTCTCCATAATTGGTAATTCTTGCCATTAAACTTCTCCATTCTCAGTTTACTTTCTTCTGCCATTGCTTCTCCCACTCAAACAGAAATCCCTATGAGTAACCTGTAATCAATACACACTAACCAGATCTGAAACACCTGTTAGTCAACCTGAGCTCTGATACCACTTGTTGGGGATCAACCAACAAAGTTGATTACTATGTGAAAGCAATAAAACATAGAATTGAACCAGAATGATAAGTAATTAGAATCAGAAAATAGCAAACAATAAGAGATACAAGAAACCACCCTAAAAACTTGTATTAAACTCTTTACAGAAGGAATACAATTGAAGAAACTTCTTTTCTTCCACACCTCTCTCAGATGTACAGATCTCTTTCTAGATCTCTTTCTCTCAAGAGTTCTCTCTCTCAATTACAATCAACTCCAACACTTGGATTGATACACATATACAATTCTTGTACTGTTACTCTACAATTACAATAAGCTATGAAGATCTTTCCCTATTATATAACTTTAGGGATTCATGAGCATACAATCACAACCATTAAATGCACCTCCTAATCAAGGGCTCAAAATAGTCTTACTTAAGATAGAGATGCAGACTTAAGACTAACACTTAATCCTACCATGCAAACATTCTATTCTATCCACAAAATACCATTCTGGATGCACAAGTGACCGACATCGGTCGCTACTTGTCTGCTTATGACCGACGTCGGCTGATCCATGACCGACACCGGCATCTCCTAGTCGACTCCTGACCGACGTCGGTCTCTCCTGACCGACGCCGGTGACTGTGTAATTCCTGCAACCTGCAACTTGCTCATTTGGTGAAGCTTTTAGCTCTACACCTTAACAGAAAATGGCTTGCTTATATCGATTATGGAGGGAAGAATCAATGGCTGAAATTCAAAGTTGGCTTGTGGAGATCTATTGTGGAGGATTTTCTAAGGAATTTTTAATTCCATGGAAGGCTCTAGATTTAGAGACTTTTAGAGAGGAAGGGCAAGAATATAGAGGATTATAGAATCCTCTTTAGGGATTAATTAAGATTAGGTAGGGGATTAGATAGGGATTAGGTGGGTGATTTAGGACTATGGGTGTAAGAGAGCCTAGGAATAGGCTAATTTAGGTGGGTAGGTGGGTCATGGGAATTTAAAGTTCCCAAATAATAAATAAGCAAGGACTAGGATAAGATGATTAAGGGAATTAATAAAGAAGTGGGATACGACTATAGTTAGTGAATGATGAAATATTGATGAGGGATATGAGATAAATGATTAGAATGGGGTGATTTTAGGATGGGATTAGATGAGATAAATTAGTTAAATAACATTAGTGTCAGCTAATAGTAAAATTAGTGATGATAAATGAAGCAAGTGGATTTATGTGCATACATTTTTCCCCTCTTTGAAAGGGAGTTATGAGTGAAGTGAAGTGGAGTGAGTAATGGTCTTTCAAATAAAAAACATTTCATGGATGAATGTTAGTGAATGATGTTAGTGGATATGATGCCCCCTTGAGGGGACATACAGGGAAGAATGATATGAATGGCCACTCAAAAGAAGAAGCGAGGGGTAGATTAAGATGAATAGACAAGGGGTTATAATGCCAAATCTGAGAGAGAAGATGAAGAAGATGAATTTGACTTGAGTAATGGGATACATATTGATGATGTCCTTAGTAAAGACACATGCATAGGGAATAAAGATGACTAAGTCATTATTATCAACACATCTTAAGGGGGAATCAACTATAACATGATGCTAAGATTAAAAAGACACAAGCTTTAGATGTATCCCAATTAAGGACACATGCAAAGGAAAGATATAGGCTAGGATAAGATGATTTGATAAATTTAATGATGGGTGTAGCTCAAATCTAAATTTTATTGATATGATGAACGTGATGATAAATAAGAAACAATATAATCAAGTGACCAAAAGACCAAGGAGAAGAATTATATTTCATTGCATCAAATAAATGAGCCACAATATGATTAGTAGCGATGATGCCCCTAAAAAAGACATATGCAAGGGAGAGATAAATTATAATTTGACCAATCAGTGATTGATGAAAGAAAAGATGAAAGTTGTGACTTGTCAGGACCAGTCAACAGGTACAAATGATTGACAAAAAAGGTTAGGGAGATGATCATGAGAATGGTGATTGATCAAAAGATGGATATTATAGCTCAAGGATTTCACTAATGTAAGATGTGATGATGAATGATGGGGAAATATGAGATAGTGGCTAAGCTATCCTTGGGCACTAAAAAGCGGCGAAGTGTTGCCTACATAGTCTAAAAGGCCCTCACATTGACGTAGTTCTGACTAGAGGATAAATGACAATGATGGAGTAGAAGATGATGATGATTTAGAGGATGATGTTAGTGATTATAAGATGTGGATCAAATGATGAAATGAAGATTAAAATATTTGATGTTAGATGGATTGAGAGGATTAGATTAGTGATGGGAATATAGATGATTAGATAAATGATGAGGGTGTAGATGATCAAGCCATCACAATTTTCATAAAGCTCATCATAGTCTAAACAATCCAATAAATATAAAATCTAGTAGTATGCCCTATGATATAAGGATCACCAAATGGACATGGTGTCAAAGTGTGGAAAAGGGGGTAAATAGTGAACTCTGCATCATCAAGGGCACTTAAAAGCATTATTGTAGCTTTGGGGACCTCATAGCATCCTTATTCTTTGCCCTATAGAAAAAAAGAGATATGATGCAACATAGACTCAAAAGACAAAGACAAGCAAATATTTCCAATATAAAAGACATGCAAATAAGCCAAATAGAATAGACAACTAACACATACAAGCATCTACATGCAATTCCATAATGTCTTGTCTAATGATGGGATAAGTGATTGGGTGATGGGATGGACTAGGATGATTATGATGTGATCATGGAATGAGGATAAATAGGGATTTGGATAGGATGATCATGATTAGGTTTAGGATTGAGGTAATGATATGGATGTGGATATGGGTTTTGGACTTGGATGAGGACTTAGATATGTGGATTTGGATTGGGAGTAGGATAAGTACTAAATAGGCGAAAGGGAGACTAAGTCAATGCTAGCTTAATATAGACTAGATTTTTCCCCTAGTTTAGAATAGGAGGATGGATGATGTGATTGTGAAAGATGAAAGACATGGAGATAATATCAGAATGAGCTATGATAATATTGATCCAAGTGAATGCACTGATTCAATATGCTATGTGAGATGCATATTATATAAGATAATACTGAGTAAACACAAACACACAACTATAAGAATTATCTAAAGAAAAATGAGACATGAATGATCTACACAATATTCATTTAGAAATATGAAAGGGAACATGTACATATATAGGTTGTAGGAGGAAAGATATAACCCATTCTAGTGAATGTGGTATTAAACTTTCTTAATAACCAAAATAACACTAAATCCCATAAACAAAAAATATGAAATCATGTAACCAAAACCCATGGGAAAAAAGGCACACACCAACACCCCCCATAAGCATAGCTTAGGTAGGTGATGATATAAAAAATGCAAACAAAAAGGGTCCCAACAATAAGGCCTGATGAGGTACCCATGTACAATGTAATATCTCATAAAGTAGAGAAAAAGAGAAAACCCAGTGGGAAGAACTCCCCCCAAAAGAGAGACAAAGAAGAAGAGAAGAGGCTAGAAGGCCCCCATAAAGATGATGAAGTTGTTGAAGTGGACCGCACCCCAAGAAGAGATCACAAATGAATGAACTTACTCTCAGTGAAAGGTTTGGTGAAGATATCTATAACCTACTCTAAATACTAAAAAAATACTAAGTCAATGACCTACTCATGAATTAGCTCCCAAATAAAATGCATGTGAATCTTAATGTGTTTGGTCCTCTAATGAAGGACTGAATTCTTGAAAGTTTGGAAGGTGCTCTAGATGTCACAAAATATTACTGTAGGCCACTCGATCTAGATACCAAGATCAAAAAGAATCTCTTAAATCCAAATATCCTTAGTAGCTACATTAATAGCTCCCTTGTACTCTACTTCTATGGAAGATAGATTAATAACATTCTACTTCTTGCTCTACCAACTAATGGGGCAAGAACCCAATGAGCAATTATAAGCTAAAGTGGACTTATGAATCCCAATGTTGCCATCCCAATTTGAGTCTGTGTAGCTGACTAAGTCAAAATTTGAACCAACCCTATAGTGTATCCCATATCTGTGTGAACCCTAAATGTAGTGCAAGATCCTCTTAGCTACTTTCCAGTATAGCTCATGAGGCTCCTACATGAATATCAAAATAATGCTAATATCATAAGAGATGTCTGGTTTGGTGTGAGTCAAGTAAATAAGGCTACCAACAAGTTTTTGATACAAGGTAGCATTGATCAATGTAGTGGAACAATTTGCCTCAAGCTTGACTCCATATAGAAATGGAGTTAGAGATGGCTTATAGTTAGCCATATGAAACCATGCTAATAGATCAAGAGAATACTTCGGCTATGAAAGTGAAATCCTTGAATCTATCTGAGAGATCTCAATGCTAAGGAAGTAGTGTAGTAAGCCCAAGTCAGTCATGAAAAATCTATCCTGAAGAGTTTTCTTCACTAGTGAGATAATCGAAAAAGAACTCCCTATTATCAAAAGGTCATCAACATATAAATCCAATATCAATAATGAATCATCTTATTGTAAGAAGTACACATTGGGATATAAGTGACATCTAGTGAAACTTGAAGTGAGAAGGAATGAATCCATTTTGACATACCAAGCTTGAGGGGCCTATTTGAGGCCATAAATGTATTTCCTAAGTCTACACACTAAATAAGAATCTTGAATTGGCTGCTCCATGTAGATCACCTCCTCAAGGTCTTCATGAAGAAATGCACTCTTCAAGTCCATCTGATGGACAATCAATCCATGTGCTGTGGCTCTAGTAAGTGTGAGTCTGATCGAATTCATCTTGGCCACAGGTGCAAAGGTCTCTAGGTAGTTGATGTTGACTACCTATGAAAATCCCTTGGATACCAATCTAGCCTTATACTTATCAACACACCCATATACAACATACTTGGTTTGATATATCTAATGACATCAAACCATCTTTCTTCCTTTAGGAAGAGAAGTCAAATCCCAAGTGTGATTGCTAATCAAGGAATTATATTCCTCATCCATGGATCTATCCCACTTAAGTATGACTGAAGCCTCTCTAAAAGTTTGTGGATCTGATGCCGAGGTAAAAAAGGCATGTGGTCTACCTTGAAAGTCTAATCGAGTACATCTATGATCATATAGATCCCCTATCCAAGTGCCTACACTCTCAAGTGTCTACCTAGCCCAAAGAGGGCCTAAAATGGATGAGTTTGGTGCCGAATCCTCATCCTCCAAAGCATGACTAAAAATGGATGAGGATGATTCCCCATTATTTTTCTTGCTCTCAAAACTCAAAGAAGAAGAAATGGCCTTTGCCTTAGGAACTTGATGTGAATGATTTGAATCCTCGAACTACTCATCCAAATAGGGGGAAAGTGTCAAGCAAAGAGTCAGTGGAACTCTCCTAAAACCTAACACTCCTCTTAATGAACAACTGATGAGTCATAGGGTGGAGAAGTCTATAACCCTTGACCACATCTAGATAACCCATAAAGATTCAAGGTTTGGATTGAAACTTTATTACCTTGCATTTCATTGTGGGAATATGTGCCATCACATGTGATCTAAAGACTCTAAAATGTTGCACCTTTAGTTTTCTATTATGCCAAGATTTATAAGGAGTGATGCCCTTTAAATCTTTGTGAGGAACCCAGTTTTGAATATAACATGCACAATTGATGGCTTCTACCTAGAACTGTAGAGCCAATGATCTAAAGTGAATCATACAATTGGCCATCTCCTTCAAGGATAAATTCTTACATTCTACTACACCATTCTACTGAGGAGTATATGGAACTATCTACTAAAGATCAATCCCCTCAGTGGTATAAAATTGCTCAAATCTATGGTTGATGTACTCCCCCCATTATCTGATCATAAAATTTTGATGCATTTTGTAGATTACTTCTTAGCTAAAGCCTTGAAATCTTAAAAATTATTAAAAAATTTAGACTTTTGTCTAAGAAATTAGACCCATGTGTATTTGGAAATATCATCAATGAAGATGAGGACATATCTGGCCCTAGTAAAAGAAGGATGGGGAAACTACCCCAAGACATCACTGTGAATCAACTCAAAAGCTATTATATCTCTCCTAGCTTTGCCTTTGTCAAAATTTTATTCGATATGTTTTCCAAGGACACAACCCTCACATAATTCCTTAGAGAATTTAACTCTAGGTAAGCCTATAACCATATCTTGTTGACTCAACTACTCAAGATAGCAGTAGTTAAGGTGGCCAAACTGCTCATGCCATAGTTTGCTAACTCCATCTGAATGGGCAAGAAATGTAGTAGGAGGAACATATGGAGAAAAATGGGAGAAGATATATATCCTAAATGGTGATTATCCATTCCCAATGCAACTATAGAGTCACTGTGTAGCTCTTTGATCTCAACTGAATCTAGTGTGAAATTGAATCTCATGCCCTGCCCTATGTAAGTAAACTAATACACTGAAAGAAGATTAGTTAATAGTGAAGGTACACTTAGAACATTTGTGAATTTTATTATTTTGAATTTAATAGTCCCTCTTCCTACAACCTTTGCTGGAGTGTGATCACCCAAAGTCATGGAGGACATGCTACAGGGCTCTATGTCAATAAACTCAACTTTTAATGAACCTATATGGTATGAAGCACTAGAATTGATAACCCAAGATGAAGTAGATGTGGAAGCTAATAAAAATAATGATTTACCCTTAAGTTTCTCCTTCCATTTTTTCCTTTTCCTTGGAATATTCTTTGGCCGATGATGACTATTTCATAGACTCAATGACCCCTATATTATTCTTCTTTAGAAGATGTGTAAGGTGGTCAATCTATTTCTTTATACACTTGTGCTCATCGTGCATAAAATTCATTTAATATGAGCACTTAACCTTTTATATTTTAGGTTTTCCTTTATAGGATGAGGTTTCAGTGCTAGTTTTAGTAGTGGTTTTCTATTCTTTCTTCTTCTCAAGATCCTTACTCTTATGTTTCTTATCCTTGTTGCTAGAGGCTCTCAATTTTCCATTCCCAGCAATGAGGGTTGAAGTTTTAGAAGAATTGAGGGTTCCCATTTGGATTAATTTTTCTTGTTCCTTAGTTAAATCAACAATAGATTTATCTAATTATGGCATTGACTAATTGGCTCCCATGGCTCTTTTAGTTGCATAAAAGGTAGAGACAAATATAGAGTAATCAGGTCCTAGTTTTGCAAGTACTAAAAGAACTAGCTGCTCATCTTTCTTCTTAGTTCCACACTCTTTTAACTTCAATCTAAGTGACTTAAGCTTGGTGAAGAATTATTCTAGTGAATCAAATTTTTTAGGACTCAAACTAATTAGCTCAATCTCAAGCTCATGACCCCTCATAATGTCAATTTTCCCAAATAGTTTTTCTAGCATGTCTCATGCTTCTTTGGGAGATTTTGATGACTCTATGTGAAATAAAAGATCAAGTGATATTGAAAGACATAATAACCCAAATGCTTCATCACATTTATTAAACCATTTTATCTTATCTTCTTTAGTTGTTGGCTCAAGTTCTACCCCCATAGTTATGTAAAACAACTTTTTACTTCTAAGAACCATAATGATTATACTTTTCCATTCCTATTAGTTGAAAGGTGTGAGTGCATTAACAGAGCTAAGATCCATTGTATAATTAAGATTTAATGTGTTTGTTATTGTTTTAGAAATTAAATGTGCAAAAAATAAGAGAATTTTAGAACATAATCATAACCATAGTGTAACCCCTTTAAACTATGCCAAGTACCTCCCCAAATTTTGGCACTTTATAATTTAGTGCATTTTACAACAACTACTTATCAATGAAGTGGTTTTGATCTCAATGAATACAAATGCCAAAAAAGGCCATAGAAAATAAAGTACATTTTTTTGATAGAAATAGATCAAATAGATCACACCACTGAAAATTACAAGAAAAATCATGCACTTTAAAAATATTACACCAAAAAATATAGTTGTATGTGCCCGAACGAAGCCCTGAAAGGGTCAAAAATGAGGATTACTCAGTAACATCTATGAAAATATACAATTTTTGGAAAAACTAGACACTAAAAACAAAAACAAATTATATTAATGTGAAGAGTGTGAAATTCTACCCCAAAGCAAAAAACATTGTTCTGAAAAAAAAGTTTGTATGACCAAGTTATGGTCCTTCAAAGTTCACTGATCTAGGACAAACTACTCATATGTGAGTGGGGGAGATTTGAAAAATGAAACCTCTACTAAATTTGGCATGATGTTTCTAAATTTGGTGATGCTAACAAATCTAGAAGTTTGCTAAAAAATTCCATCAAATCTGGTGAACTTCCAGCCAAATGTAGAATGCAGCTAAATCTGGTAGAAATACCAAATTTGGTGGTAAAGTTAGTATAATGTATAGAGAATATTCCATAAAATTTCACTAGATTAAATTTTATAGTCAATTGGCCATCACTACTATGATTTGACTTCTTCCAACTTCAAAACCTTGTCAAATGTGCCTTAGATATCAAAAGTTGATGAAAGGAAAGTTGATTTATATAGATTTGGGCCTTCTGAATGCAATGGTGGGGTCAGATTTGATTGAAAGTGGTCCAAAAATGTTGGTACCTATTAGATTAGGTAACCTTATCCAAACTTCAAATGCTCATAAAAAATGCTTCAGAACTCCAAATCTGACAATCCTCAGATGTAGATCAGCTTTGATACCATATTAGAATGAGCTCTAGGAATACTGATCTGAGTGAATGCACTGATTCAATATGCTATGTGAGATGCGTATTGTATAAGACAATACTGAGCAAACACAAACACATAACTGCAAGAATGATCCAAAGTGAAATTAGATAGGAATGATCCACACAATATTCATTTAAAAACATGAAAGGGAACAAGTACATATATAGGTTGTAGGAGGAAAGATATAACCCATTATAGTGAATGTGGTATTAAAATTTCCAAATAACCAACATGACACTAAATCCCCTAAGCAAGAATATGAAACCATGTAGCCAAAACCCATGGGAAAAAAAGCATACACCAATAGATAGATGCGATAAGGGGTTTAGGAATAAGATAAGACATGATGGACTATTTTTAGCATTTTCAAGTTTTATGATTTTTAGGGATTTTTGGAATATGTATGTATACTATAAAAATGGGGTTACTAGCAAAGGGAACACCAAGAATAACAACTAGGATGAGGATGGATGGGATGAAAAAAGGATGAGGGTGATGTAGAAAAGGTGATGAGGACCAAGGAAGAAGAGACTAGGGATTGCCAATGATCACATCGTGAAGGAACAAGATGTTTGGTTGCCTAAATGCCCATTGGAGGATATGCCAAGATGTGGTTCCAAAACATTTCTCAAGATGACTTCCATTTCCTTATGAAGGTCAAGATGGGAAGGAAAGAGAGATAGGATGCATGATATGATGACAGATGATGGGTAGGGATAATGGACCAAGGGATAAAATAGACATGGATGACATGGAGGGGATTTTACCCCAAGTGTTGAGGTAAATTTTGGATAATGGATTATTTTACCATGATGTCAAAAAATGGTTTTCATTATGGTACTTGCCCAAGGCACCAGAAGACTTGTTTTCACCATTGGATGAATGATTTTTTTTTTAGATTTTTGGATGGCATCTTGATTTATTAGAAAAGGGAAAGATGCAAGATTACCAATACTATCTAGATCTTCAACTAACACCTATTATAGAGATATATGATTTTAGGATCATGTCATTAATACTAGATATATTAAAGTATTAGTGGCCTCTATTGACTCTTGATTTAACATTATCCAAATATTTTAACCAGGTGTCTTTGTAATCCCTATGAGGGATAATGCTGCTTAGGGATTGTAGATATGGTATGGATGGGAGTATGTCATGATTTTGAGGATGGGGTATAGGATGTGAATGAGGGATATGATCATGATGACTGATATGATGAGATGGGGAGTGGAAATGGGGTTCAATAGTTTCATACACCATTAGATATGATAGAGGGGATTATTTAGATTGGTGCCATGAGGGTAAGGGATCTAAGACATTTTGATTTGCTGATTATTTTATCTAAACATTAATAGGATGGTTGACCATACAATTATTACTTTTGACATTCTTTTGATTTGTTGATTGGGTTTGACTTTGACTGCCTCTTGATGCCTAATTTTGGGCTTCACTAGGAGAAAACATTTTTTGATTAGGCTGATGATTTAACTTTTGATGTATGGGATCAAAGATGATTTGATCATGATTTATGATATTTGGAATATGGTCTTGGACCTTTGTATTTATGGCATACAATTTTGAATGTAGAGAGGAATCTAATGATGTATATTCTTGTTTATTCCCTTCATGGAGTGGGATAGAGGGATTATGGAGGTGAGGTGGATGATTAATGTTATGTGGTGGACTAAGGGGACATTTGGTAGCATAGTCCTCATAAAGGTCACTAGGATCCCTAGCCTCAACATTAGAGAAAGTGTCCTCAAGAATCTCAAAAGGATCACTAAGACTTTTTAAAAGACATGCATCCAAGGTAGGATCAGATCCACTCTAAAAATATTTGATAGATAGAGCTTGTAAAAACTTAGTTATGACTTCATCATCCTGATTGGGATCAAAATATATGCCTAGTGATTGGTTATTATCTAAATTATGGGTATCTTCAAAATATCAAGAATTATCATCATCTACTATAATATCTATGAGGGATGATGTTTCTAATGATGAATTTGACTTGGATACTAGTGTTGAACATGATGTAGATGTAGATAAAACTTGTATTGGATTTGATGGTAATTTTGAAGTACAAGATGTAATGCTATTAGTACAAGATTTATTATTCACAAGTGACCTATCAACATGGGTTTTATGATATGATGGGTGAGGGGGAGATGATAAAGAAATAATGGATTTGGAAATGATAGGCCCATGGAAAGTCTCATGAGATATGTGAGGACTTGGTGTATGGGAAGTAGACTCATTTTGGATGGATGATTGGTCAAAGATGGGGGGATCATGGAGGATGGATGTGGTTTATTAACCTTGTCTTAGAATAGGAAGGGCTTAATAATGATTGAGAATAAAATATAGGCCTTCCTCTTCTTGTTTATCCATGGATATAAACTCATCTAGTTCATCCACACTTTCTATGTCACCACGATCGATGAGGTCTTAGACGTAGTCTTAGAAATCATGAAACGAATTGATGGTATGCCCCTAGGTTTGATGATATACATAGTATTGATTAGATTTATACCTAGATGGATTAGGATTAGTAGGATCAAGATGTCATATGGGTGGATAAATCATCATGTTAGTGGTGACAAGTTATTGGAAAAGGGATTCTAAGGACATAGAAAGGGGAGTATAAGGACCCGTTTATCTTTGTAACTTAGATGTGGAAGCCTTGAACTTGACATCATATGGTTGATGTGATTGGGTGGATGAACTATTAGTAGATGAGGTGGTTAAGATTAGATTCCCTTTGCTAGTGTAGGAAGGAGTAGATGATGGGATATGACTAGTGGATGGAGGAGTTGGCTATGGATGGGTACAAACTAAGGGTAAAGTGAGTTAAATAGGGTCAAGACCTTTGGGAAATTAGAAACCCAGATCAAGGAGCTACAAGAAGATTGCATGTAGGTTTTCATCAAGGTAATTATTAAATAAAGAAATTTCTGAACTGGGAAGGCCATGACTAGGATGAGGATAAGTGGATGGTGGAATGGAATGGGATGGGGATGAGGGTTGATCGGGGACTTGATTGGGAAGTGAATTTTGGATTTTGGTATCAATATTATTGGGAATGTGGGAACCCATCTCTAATACTCATAAGAGGAATTTGTCTTTATTAGCTGTGATGTAATGATTGATTAGTGTGACTGCATTAAGGAATGATGAGATCAATCCTAATGAGTTAGGGGGTTATAGATGGGGAAGGATGTGGGATGATGGTTTGGTATGATTGGGATCAAATTTAGAAGGTATGAAAGCACCCATTTATAGTTCTCATAAAAGGAATTCATACCTATTGGCCAAGATGTATTGGTCTACAAGAACTGCATCCAAATCTATGGGGATGGATGATAAAGGAGGTGAACTAAGGATTAGATAAGCTATCTTGAAAAAAGTAGGTCTAGATTATTGAGCTACTATAATAGGTGATGATGAAGATGATATGGATGAAATGTGATTGATGTGATGTAAGACTAGGATCATATTTTAGATTGATAGTACAATAAACACTAATGCTCTATTAATAATGCCTAGTTTTCAAGCTAACAAAAGGATTGGGGGCTTGATGGGTGCCTAGATTGAAAATAGAAAAAAATGATTGGATGGGTTCTAGTTATGAGTAGGCAAGATGACTGGATGATAGAGACTAGATTGATGATGATTGGATTGCTATATTGAAAATGATAAAGTGATAAGATGCTAGCAGAATACCGATTGGGTATGATATCTGACCAATATGATGAGTGATAGTGGATTAGAATGATATGATGATATGAAAGGACAAACATAATATCTCAAGCCTTAGAATAATTTGATCAAGGTATGATTGGGCAACAATTTAGGTGATAATTTGGGTGATGCTTCTATACCAATTGATGATGATACTTATGGGAGCCATAACTTTTGCACCATATCTTTGATTGACTCCCCATTTGAATCATTGGAAAACTAAGAACAAGGAGAATGTGGTGAGATGGAACCAAACTCCACTTGATGGTTTTTAACCCCAAAAAACCTAATGAAAGTGACCCAAATTTCAATTTTAGTAGTGCAGTCTAAAAATAGTAAGTTTCTAAAAATAGTAATTCCTCAAATTCTGTATTATTGTAAATTATAGAATTTGAACCACTTAATCTCCCTCAAGATTGGTGACCTTCCAAATCCTCCTCCTACCTTAAAAATGTGTATAAATTAAGATGTAACTTGAAATGGAAATCAGACATCTCTTCCTAGAGATAAACATATGGTTGTATTGCAATCTTGAGTAATAAAACATATCTTCTCAGAGAAATCATTGTTACTATGTTATTTTCATGTTCTTGAAATATCTATCAATCAAAACTTCTAAGTTTTGGATCAGTGGTATCAGAGTGGTTTGTCTTGCGAGTGTATGATCTCAAGGATGAGGTCAGGCTATAAGAAGCTTGGGTGGAAAACAATAGAGCTTTTAAACTATCCACCTATTCGCTCTAAATGACTTCAAATGGTGGAAAACATGGAGATATATGATCCCATTAAGGAAATGGTGAATGAATCCCTCTAATGGTAATAGGTGTAGATGCTACAATAATTCACCCAAATTCTCCAAAAAATCTTGATCTAAAATTCTGGCATCTCATTTGCACTTCCTAGCTCCTCATCCATGGAACAGCCTTTCAGTGCCCAAACACCCTTCAAGGTTCAAGTGAATTTTGATATCCATACATTTGAAGGAAAAATCAATGTTGATGCAGTATAAAATTGGTTGGATCAATTATCTTCCTACTTTTTTCTAAATAAATTCACCGATGGAGAAAAGATCACTTTTACCCTTTTGAAAGCATCATTGCCTATGAAAAATTGGTGGGAAGTATACAAAAAGAGGTTCAGTATAGATGACACTGGCCTTGAGGTGGAACCTACCTAGGATGATTTCATGGAAGTGGTAAAGGAAGAATACTATCCCATTTGAATATATGATGTTTTGTACATATAGTGGCAACAACTTTGCCAAGGTAAAGGACCAATTTGTTCAAGATTACACTGACATTTTTCATTCTTTGTCTATGAGATTGGGCATCCAAGAAAGTGAGAAACATAAGACTCTCAAATATTGTGGTGGACTACAATGGTACATATGGGGGGAAATGGAAGTCTTTAATTTGGTAACCCTCAGTGAGGCATACAATTTTTTAGTGAAGATTGAGCAGAAGCATGGAAGAAAGAATATGAAGAGTCAACCTTCAAAATGGAAAAGTGACAAGGAAGGTCAAACATGAGGCCAAAATTAGAACCAAAAGGAGTTTCAAGATAAGAAACCCCAGAAGGGGAAGATTGGAAAATGGTGTGATTACCACAAAATCAGAACTCACTCATAAGAATAATGTCAAGCCATCATGTCACTACTTTTTGAGTCACAATACTCAACATCTACTACTTTGTCTCATACACAACCTACAGTCAAAGAGGATGAAGAAGAGATCATAGGTGCTAAGCCTGATACCATTATTACTTCATCACAGACCCATGAGGAAAGGCTAGATGACAAGGAAAGGTTATTTCACTCCAAATTATGGGTAAAAGGTAAGCCTCTGGATTTCATTCTTGATAGTGGGAGTCAAAATAATTTAATCTCTGCTAAAGTTGTGAAAATTCTAAATATATCCATGAAGCCTCACCCAAATCCATATAATATTGGATGGTTGAGCCCAGGGAGAGACCTCTATATTACCCATCAGTATCTTCTTTCATATGCAATAAAACCTTTCCAAGATGAAGTCTTATGTGATGTGGTCAATCTAGATGTTTATGATGTACTCACTAGTTAGCCATTCATGTATGATTGTCATGGCATCTATGAATCATAAACCCAAAGAATCACTCTCACTCTTGGAACATGGTGATATAGGGCACTAGAGGTACCACCTCCCACATCCATCTCCCTGATTAGTGCCAAGAAATGTAAGAGATTGGTGGAGAAGACAAAGCAATTCATTCTCATGGTGGTCAAACCATAGAAATCCAAGAAGGATGATATTGCAATCTTGACTACATAATCAACACAATAATAGAAGTAGATGGGATAAATCATGGGAGAATATGATGACTTATTCAATTTACCCATAGGAGTTCCACTTCACTACTAGGTAAAACATTCTATTGGTTTGATCCCAAGATCACATTTTCCTAATAGTCCTATGTATCATAGATCAGTTTTGGAGAATGATGAAATAAAAAGATAGATTTAAGAATTGATTCAAAAGAGTCACATCAGGCCAAGATCTTCATCCTAGAGTAGTTCTATTATCTTGGCACCAAAGAAAGATAGAACATGGAGGCTTTGCATTGACTATCAAGCCCTAAATAAAATCATTGTGAAGAATCACTACCCCCTTCCCAAGATTGATGACCTGCTGGACCAACTCTATGGTACGAAGTTCTTCACCAAAATTGATCTCAAATTTGGCTATCACTAAATTCCCATCAATATCACTAATGTCTAGAAGACTACATTCAAATCTATGTAGGGGATCTTTGAATGGTTGGTCATGCCTTTTGGCTTGACTAACACACCTACAACCTTCATGAGGATGATGGATGACATCCTATAACCCTTCACCAACTCATTTGTGGTTGTATACCTAGATGACATACTCATTTACAATAGAACATGGGAAGAACATCTGCAACATGTTTGTAAGGTGCTTCAAACTCTTTGAGAGCACAAGTTGTATGGAAATCTTAACAAATGCACATTCAAGATGAAAAAAATTTAGTACCTGGGGTACATTGTGAATGAGTAAGGGTTCCATGTCCATCTAGAGAAGATTTAGGTTATTCAAGATTGGCCTACACTAAGGACCCTCACAAAACTTCATAGCTTCTTGGGTCTTGCAAATTTCTATCACAAGTTTGTTCTTGGATTCTCACATGTTGCTTTTCCACTAACCCAAGTGACTAAAGGAGGAGCTAAAGATACATTTCAATGGGGTAAAATACAATAAAGGGTATTTGAGAATTTGAAGAACAAACTTTGTTCATCCCCTATTCTTACCTTGCTAGATTTGTATCAACCTTTCAAGTTGATGATAGATGCATCTGAATATGCCATGGGAGCTGTCATCATGCAATATGGCCATCTTATTGCATATCATAGTGAAAATTTCATTGATATAGTCAAGAAATACCTGACATATGACCAGGAGATTTGTGCCATTGTGCAAGCCTATAAATAATGGAAAGACTACATCTTGGGGAAAGAGATAGCCATCCACAATGACCATAGACCATTAGAATTCATCTAGATGTAGAGAAAACTATGAAATGAGAGGCACCAAAAGTGGGCCACATATTTATAGTAATTTTATCTAATAATCAAACACAAATAGGGGAGCTTAAATATGATCACAAATTATCTGAACCACCCACATTACTGCACTCATAATAGTTCTTGACCTGTACAGACACGAGAGTGCCACTTGGGGTGCTCTATATGAAGTAGATCTTGTCTTTGATCATACATATTAGGTGATATAAGAAGGTAAACATGTTTATAATTTATATTTTCAAGTTAATGTCCTCTATCATAAGGGGCACATCCATGTTATAGCTATAAAGCAATAGAAGATGATATGGGAAGCACATTTCAGTAGGAGAGCTAGACACTTTGGTGTAGAGAAGACATTGGTAGTTCTTCAAAAACACTTCTAATAGCCCCATATGTGAAAAGATGTGTAAATGTACCTCAAATATTGTACCCCATGTGTGATATCCAAGCCAACAAATAAGAATGAAGGATTGTACATGCCATTGCCAGAACCAACCAGGCCTTGGGAATCTATCTCAATGAATTTTTTATCAGGTTTGCCCACTTTAAAACATGGCAAGGGATATATTTTTGTTGTAGTTGATCATTTTTCAAAAATGGCTATCATGATTGCTTGTAAGAAAAATATATCTGCTAAAAAATTACTCAACTATATTTTAGTCATGTATGGCTCCAATTTGGTCTCCCCAAGTCCATTGCCTCATATAGAGATAACAAGTTCCTGAGCATCTTCTGGTCCACTCTATAGAAGATGATGGATACCAAGCTAATGATGTCCACATCCTTCCATCCATAGAATGATGGTTAGACAAAAGTGGTGAACTACTTGATTGTTCACATGATTCAGATGTATCACTCCAAACATCCATGCACATGGGATGAGGGGCTTCTTTTCATACAACATAGATATAATTGGCCCCTATACAACTCAACCAAGCACAATCCATTCCAAGTATGTTTTGGGTTCCAAGCCATGGCACTAATTGATATAAATATTCCATTATCCACCATGGAATACATAACTCATAGGAGATATGAGGTAGTAAAAGAAACAAAGTTCATTGAATACATCCAACAACAGGTTCATGACATCTTGGAGAATATGAATCAAAAGTATAAAAAATGACATAACAAACATAGGATTGTAAACCATTTTGATGTGGGTGACAAGGTTTGGTTGTGGCTTCAAAAGGAATGACTTGTAAGCCCACACAAATTTTTTTTCCTCTATGATATGGTCCTTATACCATCACCAAAAAAGTTGGAGAAAATGCTTGAGTTGAACCTACTAGCCTACTTTGGTCTACATCTAATATTCAACATGGAGCTCCACAAACCATATCATCCACCTCTATTGGAAACTTTAGTCATAGTATAACAACTAGACATTGATGAGCTTGATCCATATATTTTTTCTCTAGTGGGAGAGGATCAGATTGTGGACACCTAGATGAAGACAACAAGAGGATGCTCTATTTCACTTTATCGGGCGGTCAAATAAGGCTAGCTTAGCCACCAAGGTGAGTGGCTCATAGAGAATAAAATTAAGATACAACTACCACAACTAATAAGGAATATTAATGCAATGGGGACCATTTCTTCTTAAGGAGGGAGGAATGATCTGAGAAATAATTTAGGTCATAATTCAAGTGATGGCTCTATCCCAATTGATGATAGAAATTTTGGGAGCCATAACTTTTGCATCATAGCTCTGATTATCTCCTCATTTGAACCGTTGGAAATATAAGAATGAGGAGAATAAGGTGAGATGGCATGGATATTTTATTAATAGTTTTTGACCCCAAAAAACCTAATAGAAGTGACCTAAATTTTAATTTTAGTAGTGCAGTCTAAAAATAGTAATTCCTTAAACTCTGTATTGTTGTAAATCATGGAAGTCAAACCAATTAATATCCCTTAAGATTGGTGAAATTCCACATCCTCCTCCTACCTTAAAAATGTGTATAAATGAAGATGTAACCTAAAATGGAAATCAAACATCTCTTCTCAGAGATGAGCATATGGTTGTATTACAATCTTGAGTAATAAAATATCTCTTCTCAAACAAATCATTATTACTATGTTTTTTCATGTTAATAAAATGTCTGTCTATCAAAACTTATGAGTTTTGGGTCAGAAGTGGAAGTAAAGTGGTGATGTAATGATGGTGAATATGATTTGGACATGTGTGTGACCTAAATAGCCAAATAGGAAAATATAAGATGCAAATAGACTAGATGGGGATGAGGTGACTAGGTGAAGGAAAGGTCAAGACAAAAGATTTATTATGGATAGAGTGGGTTTAATATGATGACAATATGTGATTGGTGGGGTATGATCAAGGATGAATGGATATGACTAGACTGGGATAGGATAAAGACAAGGTGGGGGATGGGATAAGGACAAAGATATACAAAGATAATATATAAAAGAGGATGATGAGATAAGGATGTAAAAAATGATATACAAGGATATAAAAGATGATGAAAAATTCTTATCAAGGTTTGGATAGGCTTGGGTGAAAGGATGACTCAGCTCATAAACAACATGGGTCTAGTATGTCACTCACTAAATCAAGCAAGCCATAGACCTATGATTAGTAAACTCAAGGGTGTGTAATCTAATGACCATACCATCTAAAGAATTCACAAGTGAAGTCATAGGCCATTGATCCATTATATAAATTGATGAATCCTCTCAAACCTATCTGCACATGAAGGTCACTTAGGAGTTGATACTGACTCTGACAACTGATCACCTATTATAATCGAAAGGTCCTACACTAGGTTAAATGGGATTTCTAATGGCATCCCTAATATATGCAAAGGTGAAATGTGACCTAAGTCCATGTATGATGTTGTCTAACCACTTTATGTAGTGGAGCCAAATTTCCCCTCACTCTATAGAATCCTTTATGGGGAATTTTGCTTTATCACCTAACGATAACTCTCCTAAAATTTATACTCTACTAAAAAATAGAGTTTGGTCTAGTGCATGGTGATGAAATCCATGTCATCAACCCATATAAATAGAAATGGAGAGGGTTTATTGGTGGTTTTTGATCCTCTAGGAATCACCACAAGGACACAAGGAGGAGAGCATAAACCACCATATCCTTCAAGTGACAAATAGGTAGACAAAAAAGATTAATTAACTGATTAGTTAAGATGTGAAATATGTATAAGACAAAATAATTAAAGATATATATATCTATATCTATATCTATATCTATATCTATATCTATATATATATATATATATATAAGATGTAATAAAAAATGATTAAAATTAAACAAATGATCACCAAAAGAGGTCTTTGATAGGTGACCTACAAGAATATGATTAGTAGTTTGATTGGCCCTTTTAAAGAGGCAACCTGTAAGATAAATGATTATTATTTTGATTGATAATATTGAGGGGAAACCTAAAAGACACAATATTAGACCAAAATAATGACCTATAAAATAAGGTGTTAGACAAAACAAAACAACCTATAGGCTCTCACCCTTGTAAGAATCAAAATATTAGTCTAATAGGCCTTAGGAAAATACCCTAAAAAATTATGATTTGGATCTATAATTTATTTAGGTGAGTAGGCCACAACACAGGGGTTCAGGGGCAGAAGTTCCTAGTGCAGTAAAGGGGTAGCACCCATTATGAGGTCTAGGGGCAACACCCCAGATGTGCTCACTAAAGTTAATTTGGGCCTTGCGGGAGGCCCATAATGATTCAAAATTCACTAAAAATGCACTTAAAAGGATAATTTTGAAGGTAAAAATTAGTGAAAAATTACAACTTCAGACTATAATATCATAAATACTAATGCAATATCACAATTTTCAAGTTACTATTTTGACACAGATAGTTAACCATGATGGTTATGTAAAACCATGATTGTTAGTGCAAAACTATGACTCTTAAGGTGATATCATAACTTCTAGATTAATGATATTGCAGGAATATTCAAGACTTCAAAATTTTAGATTTTTTTGACCAAAATGTAGGTGTTTAGATAATCAGATTAAGCTAGATACCAAAATGCCTATGAAATATTTATAGATGACAATGGTGGTTTTAAACTTATTACAATGTATCAAAATTTTATTAAGATATTTATCAAAATGAGCCAAAATCTTGAACAATCTGAAGGATAAAAAGTGTTTTCAATTAGATTTTATCCTAACTCTACCCTATAGACTTCAAAGATAAAAAACAAAAGATATAATTAGTTTTAAAATGGAAAATCTATAATATCGCTAATGTGGATGCAATAACATGATTCTCAAAACAAGATTGTCACTTAGTGATTTGTGGTTTTGTACAAGGTAGAAAAAAGATTAAGGATTGTGTTTGTTTTGGCTTTAAATGACCTCCTTGCCTTTGCCTCTTTGTTATTGACCCTGTCAATCAGTCAATCACACAACAAATTTGCACAGATAAAACCTTTTTTCAAAAAATGTGATTAACAAACATATATCTTAAAATGCAAATCACTTAAATAGGATTGCAAAAAAAGGGTTTATATGATGGATTAAATGATTACTAATTTCTTGTAAAATAGAAAATTACAAGATTAAACCTATAGGTAAGGTGTCAAAATATAACTATTAGTAGATTTGGATAAAATTACAACATTATGACTTGGTATGCAATACCATGATTCATAGGGTGATATCACAAATCATGAAGTTTTGATTTTGTCGATAGTCAAAAACCTATTATAGTCAACAAACCGTTAGACATAAAATCACTAATTTGGCATGCAAAATCATGACTACCAGTGAAATATCATGATTCATGAAGTTACAATATTGTAAATGAGTAAAAACATGCCAAAAAGAGACCGTTAGCAATTAAATTAGATGGTTAATGTAAAATCGTAACTCTTGAGGCAAAACCATGACTACAATGTCGTAACTTACATAGCGATATCATGAATTTCACTCATGCATGAAAATTTCATCAAAATACAACACTTTTCTTGTCTAATCAGACCTACAAATTTCCAAAAACATTTTTAGGATGAAAAATTGTTAAATTGGGAGTCTAGTCCCACTGGGCATGCCAAAATGTAGTATGAAATTTGAGAATAATGGATTAAATCATGCAATTTAAAAAATCAAAACATCTAACTACTTAAGTAAGATCTAGATCCATTAGGATCAAATGCAAATAGCTAAATAAATGTTCAAACCTACACTCTAATCCTAAAACTAATTGCTCTAAACCAAGATTAAATAGATTAAAAATATGAATATTAGATTGAGATTACCTTAGACTCATAATTTCAACATTATGATTGCTTGATCGTGGATATTAATGATGGATTATATTGGCATGGAGATGTTATGGATTCCTCTATTGATTTATCCTTTAGCATGGATATGGCATGATAATTCTTGTTAGCTTAGCCATGGATAAATGATTTGCTTATATAGATTGTGGAGGGAAGAATCAATGGCTAAAATTCAAAGTTGGCTTGTGGATATCTATGGTGGAGGATTTTTCAAGGAAATTTTAATTCCATGGAAGCCTCTAGATTTAGAGGTTTCTAGAGAGGAAGGGTGAGAATAGAGAGGATTCTAGAATTAAAGGATTCTCGAATCCTCTTTAGGAATTAATTAGGATTAGGTAGGGGATTAGATAGGGATTAGGTGGGTGATTAGGGTTTATGGGTGTTGGAGAGCCTAGGAGTAGGCTAGTGTAAGTGGGTAGGTGGCTCATGGGAATTTAGAATTCCTAAATAATAGACAAGTGGGGATTAGGATAAGATAAGAGATGATTAGGGGAATTAATGAAGTGGGATAAGAATATAGTTAGTGAATGACAAAATATTAATGAGGGATATGAGATAAATGATTAAAGGGGGTGGTTTTAGTATGGGATTAGATGAGATAAATTAGTTAAATGGAATTAATGTCAACTAATAGTAATGTTAGTGATGATAAATGAAGTGATCAAATTTAGGTGCATACAATTATATTTGTATTTGATGATTTGAGTAGATCCTTATGTTGTGAGGTAAGTCACTAGTTAGATATTGATGTATGCATTTGATTAGATGATATGATAGATAGATAAGTTTATTTTTTTGAGGATGTTATTTGGTTTATGGATTATATTGGAGCTCATGAGATTTTATGAGATGGATGTTTATATTGATGTCATGATATTGATTTATATGGATGCAATGTTATGTAATTTTAATAAGATGTGTTTATTTGAAATTTTAAAGATGGAATAAAAATGTTATTCAATGTGCTTAAGGAAAGATAATCCATGTTTAATTTTATGTTTCACAAATTAAACTTGTGTAATAATCCTCTTTCACCAATGAGGTGGTTAGGAATGGCATGGTAGGATGATTAGGTAGGATAGTGATGGTTAGATTATATAGTGATAAGATTGGGGGGAATGGGATGGGTGGAATTTTTTTGAAGCCATTAATGATGTATGCAATCCATTTTAATATTTCATTGGAAAATAATGTGTGCTAATGACATGGTAGAAGTCAAATACACATTAAAAACATAGTGCATGGGAGAACTCCTATTTTGAAGTGACTTTGCCCAAGATAAGCTTGGGTGTCACTTAGACCATCCTCATTTCCATTAAGTACAAAAGATAAAATATATGAAAAGGTAACAAGACTATCTAATTAATATATACAAGATTAAATGATTTATCAAACTACCACACTCATTCAAAACACTCACTCACACACTCTCTCTCTCTCACACACACAAACACAAGACAAAATAAGATAAAATAAGATAAAATAGACTAAAGGTAGGGATAAACAAAATGGATATACAAGTGATAGTATGAAGTGATTTTAGTGGAGTGGTTATGTAAAATGGTCTTAATGATGATAAGAGATATGTATATGGGGTATATTGTGCCCAAAATGATCTGATTGAAACAAGGAACTAATCGAATCAGAAGCAACTATGTATGGAGCCTATGATAATTGATCAAGATTAAATGGCATAGTGTATGCTATAACCCAAAGTAAGACTTATTATTGATACTTACATAATGATAAAGTTAGTGGGATCTTGTGGACCAAGGCTTAGGAATAATGAGAGACAAATGGGGATAGTCTTAGGTTGAGGCTAAAAGGAGAGACACTCATCAAAGAATATACAATGGGGGCTATGTATGAGAGTGTGATAGGATGGAGGATACATGAATAATGGATAGTGAAACTCCAGAATACTCCTCAATAAATTTTCCCTTCATACTATAAGTAATGAATTGGTCTCCTAATTCTTCTTAAGCCTAAAATAGATTCTCACTGTTAAGATCAGGGTCAATGGTGGAATGGTAAAATGGAATGGATTGAGAATATGAGGACTAATGGAAATGGATATGCCCCTAAGAGTGGGGACCCATAGATGGAGGTAAATGGATCCTATCAAGTATAATAGAATTTTAAATTCATGATACTCATTGGATCATCGATCTCTTCACCATCTAATGTGGCTAACCTGTAGGCTCTTAATCCAAACTTAGAAACTATTATATAGGGCTCGAGCCGATTAGCTTCAAAATTTCCCTTTTTATCCCTGTCAACATTGGTATTATTTTGATTTACCTTAAGGACTAGATCATCAAATTAAAATTATTAGGACTACATCTTCTTGTGATATTAGCCTTTTAATTTGTTTTCATAAGCCTGAAGGTGATTTAGGGTCCTTTGATGCTTTTCATCTAGAAGTTCCAATTTATTAGCCTTTCTTATCTAGAATTATGATCAATGATGATACCCTAAAATGAGATGAATAAAAAGGGGATATCCAATTCTACAAGTAATATATATTCTATTCCATATGCCAAAGAATAAAAATTATCCCCTGTGAGTGTCTGGACACTTGTTCTATAAGACCAAAGTGCAGGATATAATTACAAGTGCTAATTCCTTTCTACATCATTGATGATCTTCTTGAGAATCTTGATAAGAGTCTTATTATTAGTTTCAACCTATCCATTCCCCTAGGGGTAATAGGGTGTAGAAAATTACTTCTTGATGTAATAATGCTTGCATATGGCTTCAACTTCTTGATTTTTAAAGGACTTGCCATTGTCTAAGAGGATGTTGGCTGGAATGTCAAAATGACAAATGATCTGATTCAGGATCAATTTATAAATTTGGAGACCTATGGTGTAATTAAATGGCATAGATTAAACCCATTTGGTAAAATACTTCATAGCTATTATAATAAACTTGTGTCTATTAAAGTATGTAGGATTGATCTTGCCAATTAAATCTATGCCCCATATAGAGAATGGCCATGAGTTCATGATAGGTTGTAATTCTTATGCAAAGGCATGGATAAGATTACCATGTTTTTGGTAGGCTACACATTTATGCACATATTGGTAGGAATATTATTCCATTGTAGGCCAATAGTATCTAGTCTTAAGTAATTTCCTAGTTAGGTCCATTCTACTAACATGGCCACCATAGATACCATCATCAACATCCTTGATCATAAGAGTAGCCTCTTCTAAGGTTAGGCATCTCAACAAGGTCCTATCATAGCCTCTCTAATAGAGAATGCTTCCAAGGATAGTGTAATGGGATGTACGATGGATGAAGGCCTTGTGTTGATGGTGATTGAGGTTAGGTGGTAGGATTTTATCATGGAAATAGTTATAGATATCATGATACTAGGGGAGATTGGGATCAAGAATAACACAAATTTATAGAGGATCCATTGATTGATGGGCTGGTAGGATCAAATGTTTAATGAGAAAATTTCCTTCAAGGACATCTTTAGGAAGGTTTATTAGAGACCCAATAGTATCCATGAAATCAATTGCCTTATTACTCCCCCTTGATACTTATTCAAATATAATAGACTAAAAATTGTGCTTTAACTAATCTACCAACTACTTATTGGGGAGTAATTTTTTGTCTCTTATTTGAAACTCTTCATTAACTTGCTTTATTATTAGCTGTGAATCACCACATACTTTAGAGGTGTTGGATGTTCCACTGGATGGCTAATTGGAGGTCAACAATCAAATCATCATACTCAAAAATATTATTAGTGTGTAGAAAATCTAGTCATAAAGCCTTAGGGATAAGGTTTCCTTTTGGGATTACTAAAAGTATATCAGCTCCTGATCCATGCATAGTAAAATATCCATCAAATTGTATCTTATATTCTATGGTATTCATTATGGATTCATCAGGGAAAGATGTGACAAGAGACTTAGTATCTATAAGAGGTGTCTCTATAAGTTGATATAAAAATTCCTGTCCTTTGATGGCCTTTTGGTGAACATATTCTATGTTAAATTAACTGAGAAAAATTATCCATTTGGACATTCTTCCTGTGAATGCATATTTTGATAATAGATATTTAAGAGGATAAACTTTAGCTTATGAGATGAACTTGACTATTTAGCATATAATGCTGAAGCTTCTATAAAGAAAAGACAAAGGCTAAGCAAGATTTTTCAATGGGAGTATAATTTAGCTCATATGAAGTTAAAGTGCAACTAAGATAATAAATAGCCCACTCATTTCCTTCATTATTATGTTGTGCAAGAAGGGTACCTATCGCATAAGGTTTTGCACATATATATATATATATATATATATATATATATATATATATATATATATATATATATATATATATATATATATATATAAGCAGAGGCCTTACCCACAATTGGTGGTGATAACACATGAGGATTTGATACATATTGCTTGATATTATCAAAGGCATGTTAACATTTAGAGTTCTAATGAAATTAGGTCCCCTTCAAAATATGGGTGAAGGGGTGAAAAATCAGCTAATTAGGAAATAAACCACTAAATGGCTTGTAACTTATCTTAAAGACTCCTAAGTTACTATAGATTAAGAGGAGAAGGCATTTCCATAATAGCTTTGAATTTTTCTAGGTCTAATTATTTGTCTCTCCTAGATATAATGGATCCTAATATATTGCCTGAGATAATGCCAAATACACATTTCTTTAGATTCAGTCTAACTTTATATTCATGAGTCATTCAAAGATCCTTCTCAAAATTAAATGATGCTCATATTAGAGTCTAGACTTAACCAAAATTTCATTAACATAATCTTTCATAATGTCATGCATCATATCATGGAAAATAAAAGTCATTACCCATTGATAGGTAGTGCCTACATTCTTGAGACCAAAAGGCATTACTTGATAACAAAAGTTCCCCCATGGATTAATAAAGGAAATCTTATGTTGATCCTTGGGAATGATTTTGATTTAGTTATAGCCTAAAAATACATCCATGAGGGATAACATTTCATACCCAACAATTGAATCTAGAATCATACTGTGTTTGGTAAGGGGAAGTCATATTTGGGACATGCTTCGTTGATGTCATGAAAGTTAGTACAAATCCAAATCCCACCTTATAGCTTGACCAAAATCAAAATGTTAGATATCCACTCAGAGTAATCAATAGGTCGAATAAATCTTGATTTTAAGAATTTTTATAATTCCTCATTGACTAGTAAAGCCACTTTAGGATGTCTCTTGCATAATTTTTGCTTGATTGGTTTGGCATTAGGATAAACAAATAAATGATGAAAAATAAGGAGGGGTCAAATCTTGGCATGTTTGAATAGCACCACATAAATATATCTATAAACTCCTTAAATATCTCAATAATGGTTTAACATTCCTCAAGTGTAAGATTTAACCCTAGTTTGATTGTTTTAAGATGTTTTTCAGTCCTAATGTTGAATTAGATCACCTCCTCAATGAGAGAGGGTGATTGATTTGAAAGATAGGTTAGAGGCAATGGTAAATATTGGACATTTAAATCAAAATCTTCTAGGATCTCAGTGTCTAATTTAGTATAATATTCTGATTCATCTTAAATACATGGAAATTCTTTTGGAGTTTGAGGTGGCTCTTCTTCTTCATAGTCCTCTTCTTAAATTTGGTTAAGGGATGTTTGTTATTCCCTAAAGTAAGCTAACTAATAGATATTAATATAAAATCCTTTCTTATGATCACCAAAAGGCATAAAATCTTGAGCTCCCAAATATTTTAAGATGGCCTCATCACTTTGAAACATGTTGAAGGATGGTTCATGATGTTGATCCCAATATATTAATGAAGGATAATGGAGGGATATATCAATGGTGGTGATATTGGTATCATGGAAAAGGTTTGTGGCTGTAAGCTCTTCATAAAGACTATAAATGGATCCCATCTCAACTTCTTCATCAGAAAAAAAATTCCTCAGGGACTGAAGTAGTATCCATAATGATATTTTTTAAGCCAATGTCAAGAGTTTTATACCCTAAACCAAGATATTATGGACATTATTGAATAGTTATAGGCTCAAGCCTACCTTTCTCATGTCTCCTTAGTCATGATCCCTTATAATGCCTATTTTGTAACATTTTATGAATTTGGGGATACTTCTATTTGTTAAATGTAAGGGCCTCATTTTTTGGAATAATTAATGATTTATCAAGCTCATTAATATACTCTTTTGATAGTAGTACCACATTGGAAAAGGTTGCTACTCTAAACTGATAGTTGATAAGATTGTTCTTCCTCATAGATGAGAACTCATAGCTACGTGGGGGAAGAGGTAAGTCACCTACATAAAAAGGTTTTATATTCATATTCCCCACATCTTGTGGAAGTGATTTAAGGTGGGTGACATTTGGTAATGGATTAAAAGCAAACACTAGATCATCAGGGTGGACATATTCGATAGCTATGGGATTTGGAGTGGATCTATCTATGCTAGGAAAATATAATGAGGATTGGAATTAACCCATTTGGTAGCTATGAAAATTCTTAATTTCCATGGGAATGGTGACTTCCATGCTAGAGTGAGGGAATTTTATACATTGGTGTAGAGTGGATATGACTACTTACATTTCATGGATCCAAAGATGACCCAGTAGTAGATTATATGTAAAATCAACATCCACAACATGAATCAAGGTCTAATGTATAATGGGTCCCACACTAATGGGAAGATAGATGGTACATGTAGATGGCCATTCATCAACATCATATGCTTTAACCATGCTTAAGTAGGCCCTAAGGAAGTTTCAAAATACCCTAATTCCTTTAAGAAAACTAGATTACATAAATTCAATGTAGAACCTCCATCTATGACTACCTAAGGGATGCAATGGTTGGGGATGAAGATTTATATGAAAAATGGATAGTTATGATACGGTCCAATGGGAGGCATGTCCTAGGCTTTAAAAGTGATTTGTTGTGAAGGATACAAATGACCCACTAATGCTTAGAACTGACTAGTGTCAATATCTCAGGGGGATTTTAGCTCATTCAAGACTTGATTGAGGATCTCCTAATGCATAGATGATGTTTTGAGAAGATCCATGCATGAGATTTGAGAAAAGGTATTATCAAGTTACTATATTATATCATAAGGCTTGTCAAAAAATATAGTGATTTTCTTAGAGATATTGACCTTGTGAGATATGGATGTAGAGTGGTCCTTTGGTGGTGCCCTAGGAACTAAATTTTTTCTATGTCAGGTAATAAATATGCAGTTAGCTATGGCCCAATTGATTTTTAATATGGTGTATGATGGTAGAGTGGGATCTTAGGGGCTACAAATTTTGATGGTATTGAATAGTGGTATGGAATGGTGTCATCGTATTTATGATTAGAAGTGGATGCCTAACCCTAGTCTCTAGGTGGCTTCCCTTGTCTTTGACCATGTTTGGGTAAAGGATCCTAATAAATACCAAGCTAGTAATTTTTAGATTGATTAGGATTACTGTCTAGTTCTAATTCAATATCTCATTTTTCAATGAGATCCTGAATATAGTGTTTTGATTACATACATTTATTTGTGTCATGACCTTTGACTCTATGATATTAATAGAATTTGTCCTTGTGATACCAATCGGGTCAAGGTTTAGTATCATAAAAAATTCAAATCTCACGGATATTAATCATGTTAGCAACAATTAATTACTAAAGAACCACTTCAATAGGCACTCCAAAGCTAGTAAGAGGTTTTTTTCCTATTTGTGGATTTGGTTTACCTCATGGCACTCTGATGGAGGAGACATTTTGTTGATCTGTGGGAGTCCTCTTTTGAACTATTTGAACATGTTATTTTTAATCTAAAACTTCATTTCCCATAACATTTTTATTCTTATTAAATATTTTTGATTTACCTAACAAAGATTTGTCTTGATTTTGATTTTGTTAATTTTAGGTGTATAAATTGATTGCTCCCTTTTCAATGAGTGTTCTCTCAATTTATATCCCCTTTTCAATAATCTCATCAAAGGTTTTGGCACAATGTAATTTAAATTGATATTTTAGCTCTACCTTGAGGTCATCAATGAATATTTTGGTCATCTCTTTTTTTGGTTCTGTACATTAAAAGTGGCTTTCTAAGCTTCTCTAGCATTATAAGAAAGAGGCCAAACTTTCCCCATTCCTTTACTTAGCGTTGTAGAGGTCTATGATGGAGACATCATGTTCTATGTTAAATGAGAAATGTCTCACAAATTATTTAGTCAATTCTCCAAAATTAGATATATACCAATTTGGTAAATGCATGAACCATTATAATGATGGTCCTGTGAGACTTTTTGGGAAAAGTCTTAGGAGGTAAGCATCATCATATGCAACCTCATGGAAATACACATAAAACTCTTGAACATGATCATGGGGATTAACCTTTACTCTATATTTTTTAAATTTAGGCACCTCAAAATGAGGTGGGAAAGGGATTTGTAGAATGCTCATGTCTAAGGGAGAAGAGTAAAAATATTTATCTATATTTCATCACTTGTGTGCTAGGGTCCATTTATTGGAGATTTTATTTCATCATTTTCCATTCATGTGAAAATTATGGAACTCCATGAGGATTAGAGGTTTGGGCATGACTTGTGTGTGGTCTATTAGAGTTATGGACATTTTGTCTTGGAAAGGATGGTTGTTGATTTTGTGTACAAAATTGGGAGGCTAAGGAAATAATTTATTGTGTGAGTTAATCCAATCTATCCTCTAAGGTGGTTTATCTCTTATTACCTCAAAATGATTATTTTATAGAAGCACTTATTGTTCTTAGACTTTAAGTTCTTTTTCATAGTCCACAATTTCCACTTCCTTAGGTGCTTGATTAGTATAGACATGTTGATAGGGGGTATTAGGTTGATTGGATGATTGGATTAAATGTTGAAAGAGATTGAGATAAAATTTTAGGGGTAGTGTGCCCCCCATTATAATGACTTGAGTCATAATCTAGTCACAATTTTCATATATATATATATATATATATATAGATCAAATCATGCTCTAAATTCACCATTATGGAAGAAGTCATGTATGAATCAATCATCTTCTCTTTTAGGAGAGTGTATGTCACTATGCGTATCATCATAATTTTGGTTTTGATCACTTAAGTTCCCCAAGAAGTCATTCTCTTGGTTGGATCTTGTCCCATTCTAAGGATTTGGGCATGAGTTCTTATTGGCATGATGGATGATGATTAGGTGTGTTTTTAATGTAGGATGAGGATATGGATTTGAATTCTAATTTCATCTAGAAATAAAATCTAGGAGTGGTCAAAGAAGAGAATTTATAAATGTGGTGATTTTAGATTTAGTGGGATATGAAGATTGAAGTGACCAAGGATTACCAAAAACTAAAACCTTACAAGGGTTCAATCTAGCAAGGAGACTAAGGAGATAATGTGATCGAGTACCTTTCACACTAGCAAAGGGATGATTGGATGGGTGATAAGTATGAAGAGATATATTATAAGAAAGCTATGGGTGCTAGATCAAAGACTTGTCAAGGTTTATATGTTGATAATACCTAGTCAAAGGATGTTAATAAAGAGTAGAGAGATGGGTGACCACTAAGATTCAATTTTAAGACTAATGTTGTATCTAAAAGTGTGAGTGGAGGAAATGAGATGGATGTTTGATGTGGTTTTAGAATGGGATTTATCTTAGGGGTGTCTAGGTATTCTTAAAATAAAAAATGGGATCGACTGACTTGGCTTACAAATAACACATATTTTAATCATGACACACAAACAACATACTTAACCACACGTCCTAATTTAGTAATCTAAAATTTGTGTGTAACATAAAATTCTCACCATTTAATGGCTTCACATATTAGGTTGTAATATAGTGACCAATTATAGAATCAAATGAACCCTCTCAACCCCATTTGCACTTAACAACTTCTTATGAGATAATCTTAACTTTAGCAATGATATGCCTATTACAGCCAAAAGGTCCTAAGTTAGGTTTACACAAAAGGTTTCTAGGAGAGTCCCCAATATATGCTAGGTACAGTGGGGCCCAAGTCCATATAAAATAATGTTTAATTCTTTGTTCAGAGAATTAACTCTTCCCATTCATGAATGACCTGTATGGGGTTAACCATTTGGCTTAGAAATAACTGTCCATGATATTTATACTCTACTGGAACATGAAGTTTGGTCAAATGCATGGAAATGGAATCTATGACACTAACACCTAGTGACTAAGCTTGTGCTTGGGGATGAGTTTCACATCACATGCTATCTTAGACTTAATGGGTTAATAAACAAGCAAGCATTATTAATTTTCCTAATTAATTATCTATGTGAGGAAACACAAGAAAATAAATGATCAAGTCACATAATATGAATAAGAAACAAGACTAAATTATATGATTTTGGCACCCCTCTTGTAAACATAAGGGTTATAAAAACAAATTAGGTGCATTTATCTTGAAAGGTCTTGCACAAAAAGGGTTAGTAGTCTGATTTAAGACAAAACTGCTACTCCCCTAAAAAACTATAATTACACAATCAGTTCAAAGAAAAATTGTAACAAGATACTATGATATCACAACTATCAATAAGAATCATAGATCATGAGTTACGATATTGTCACAGTCAGTTAAATATGATAGTCAGGAAAAAGGCTGATGTAAAACTATGATTATTAGTGAAAAATCAGATTGTAAAAGTTATGTCGCTACTTTGATATTAGTGACATTGAAAAAAAGTATTAAACTTTAAAATTTATAGTTTTAAACTGAAGTAGATGCCTAAGTGATTATGACATACTATTTAGATGCTTATAAAATGCCTAAAAAATGTTTACAAGTGACTATGGTAGATTTAAAATTTTTAACTATATATTTTACTTAGTAAGCTCAAAATGGATAACCAACACATAGTCTTATAGAGAAGTAATACTTATTAAAATGATCAAACTTTGTTTTATCAATTGAGAGTAGTAAGCAAACAAATCCAATTTTTTCTAAATTATAATATTGAGACTACTAAACAAATATCACAAATTACTAATCAAAACCACCACTGTATAATTAGTGGTATTGAAATAAATATCAAAAAGACTAAGGATGGGATGTTTTGATTGCAGTTGACTTATCCTTTATGTTATTCATATTGACAATACAAAACAAATTTGAATAGAAAAGTTTCTTGACAAAAATGGGGTTAACCTAAAATGATCCAACACCTAGAATGGTTAAATAACCTTTCAAAAGGGGCTACATAATCACTAATTTTCTTGTAAATAGAGAACTAAATTTAAAATTAGACAAATAAATCTACAAGTTAATATGTTAGTGACCGATTTTTATGTAATTTGGTAGGGGTAGCAACATCATGACTTATGATGGTGATATTGTGATTTATAGGTCAATGTCATAAGTTTTTGAGTAGTAATATCATGCTTTAGTAATCAACAACTAGATTATTTACCAGCCTTATTTCTTTCACATAAAAGATATAACACCTCTATCTATAAATATAAGGTAGGTAAATAGGATTGCACAAAAGGTTATAAGTGACACAAGTAGTTATGTTAAGCCAACACAATAGTCCTACAAAACCATGATTAAAGATGCAATATCATGATTACTAGTGTAATGTTGCTAATTTTGAAGTAGCAGTATTACATGAAGGTAACAACCTACCAAAACTGAGACCATTAGCAATTAAAAATTAAGGTTAATATAATATCATTTAAATTATTACAATACTACTACTATAATATTATGAATACTAGTTTAATATCACAATTTTCCTATGCATGATGATTTTATCAATTTTGGCCTTTGTTTCTCATCCAATTACACTTGCAAGTCACAAAATCACCTCTAAAAATCACAATAGGTTAAATTTAGGGAGTAAAGTCCCACTATGGTCACCAAATATTTGAGTGCATTTTGGATTATTATTATATTACTAATTTTAGCAATAAAAACCCAAAATACAAACAACTTCAAATAAAATGATAAAGAGATAATCAGATACTTGCATAGGCATCACTTACTATACTCTTGTCTCTTATATCTCCTTTCCAAGATTTCCAAACCGATTTTAAATGAAAAATGAGGGGATTTTTGGATTTCTTGGTTGAGTTTCATAATGGATTCAATGACTTGTGGATGGCTTTGAAAAGGGTTGTGAAGGTGCTTAAATTATGGATGCAAGTGGAATGGATGTTTATGACTACAAGATTAAAGTTAGTTGGTCATGGAGGTATGACTTGTTTATATAATCCATGAAGGGAAAATCAATGGCTCAAATTTCATCTTGAGCTCATTAAGATCAATTGTTGGGGACTTTTCAAGGAATTTTTAATTCCTTGGAAACCTCTAGAATAGAGGATTCTAGAGGAGAAGGGTTAATTTAGAGGAGAATATAGAATTCTCCAATTCTAGAATCTCCATTAGGGAGTAGGGGTGTAGGAATAACTAGTTTAGTAGGATGGTAGATAGGCAAGTGAATAATAGGAATTTTAAATTGGCAAGTGGGTTAGTGAGTAGGTTAGTAGGTAAGTAGGCTTAATTAATGGGATAATGAAGGTTTTTGATTGGTTTCAAGGTTATAATAAGGTTTTTGGGATGTATGAACTTTGATTTAGGGATTAGGATATTAGTTAATTGGCTAGGGAATATAGTTATAATTTAATTTAGCATAATTAATAGAATTATCAGGGTGAGTGGATTTAAGTACATACACCAAGGTCTAATTTCTTATCCAAACCACTATTGTCATGTCATCTATTTAGTTACAAACCTCATCCAAATTTTAATTCTAGTTCCAATTTCAAATTCAAACACATTTGAATTTTTAGTTCCAAAGTCAAAACCAAACTCTTGTTTCCAAAAGGTCAATACTTAATTCAATTCTGATCAAGCATTATTTACAACCAACCTCGATCTAAATTTTGTGTAACTTCAAATTAATTCAACATTTCAAGCATACTTATTTAAAACCTAAGGGTCAAAATATTTGAAAATTAATTAAATGATCTACCAAAAGCATTCCAATTTCCCAATTCCTAAACAAGCAAGCTTCTCTTTTACATTCATTAAATGTGGTTCTAAATTAAAAACAAGTTCAAATTAGACCAAGACCCAACTATTGAGCACTTGTAACCTTAGTAGGTCACAAACATTTGAGAACATTTGAAATACCTAGACCAGCTTGCTTCACATACACATCTTAATAAATAACTTATGTGGACATGCCTTTGATTGAACCATTCTTCTTTTGACATTCACTTTAACACAACCAAATCAGGTTACTTTTAACAATGTCTCATCCTATTTTGGTTAAATCTATGTTTTGAATTAAAAAAGAAATCAATCATCCAAGCTTATTCCAAGATGAACATCATAAACCCAAAAATGATGTACACTCATAGTGGGGATATTTATAAACCCTCTTTAGATGAAGAGGTTATTTAAAATCCATACATATATGACCATTATATTAAATAATATGTGAATAAATAATACCTCATATATGTACCATACAATACAAACCAAGGACTAAACCAACAATGCCTCCCAAATGTTCCATCCACTATTGAACATAAACAAAAACAAGAATACTTTACAAGGGTACCATCTATGTTGAACATGAAAAAGACCAACAATACCCCTCAAATATTTTGTCTAGTGTTGATTATGGACAAGACCAATTCACATAACACCTCTTTGATAATAAATCTAAACATATTATAATGTTGTTATAAATGGGTGATAAATTTATCATTGGATTTCCCATGAAAGATTTATATTATTTGGTTAGAACTCATAGAGAGATACCCCTTATATTAATAGACAATCAAGAAACATCTATCCAAAGTTAGACCCTTTTACTAATTTTTCATCAAACCCTTACAACATTTAGCAAAGGAAAGGGTCAACTCATTGACTCACCTTTATAAATTCAATTCATTGCCTCTCAAATATAGTAGGCTGGTCAGGTCTTGGCTAATTTAGCTAACTCCCGAACTATTATTTATATTTGAAAATAACTACATATAGAGATAATTTCACCAATCAAAATGTAACTAGAATTTTTAGCCCATGAAACACCCAACATCAACCTATTTCTTAGTAACACCTTATTTGTAGATTTGTTTAACACACCTATAACTGAAATTAATCTATTGGCTAATCCTAGTTCCAATTCCATCATGGATTCTTCCCACCAGGTGGTTGATAATTATCAATAAATTTATCTCAATCTACATTAAGTGTTATCTCATATCTAAAAAAACATTCCTCTAAGTCACCAATAAATCCTTCCTTCTAATGTATCTAACACTTTATAATAGCTAGTTGTAAACATGCATGAGTCACAACATCAAGTTACTAGTACCCATCTACCTCAACAGGTAAAAACCAATCCTTTACCTAATAAGTGGTGACCAATCCTCCATCCCAATAGGTGGTGACCAATATCTAACCTCAATATATGGTGACAAATATCCCACCTCAAAAAGTGGGGACCAATCCTCCACCTCAATAGGTGGTGACCAAATCTCCACCTAAACAAGTGGAAACCAATCATCTGCCCTAAAATGTGGCAAAAAAACCTCAACACACATTACCTAACCAACATTGTGTTCATACTAATCAACCCCATATAACTTCTAGTAAACAATACTCTTCTTCTAGTCAACAATGCATTCTGCCTAACTATCAATAAGTTCCTTTCATATAATAGATTTGTATGAGTCAACAATAGGTTACTTTCCATACCCAAAAAATACCATTTAATCCATAGAAAACCATTCCTCCATTTATGCCATAGTTCCCTCCAAATCAACAACACACTCAACATCAAGTGCCTTACCAACAATAAGTGCCCTATCAACAAAATAACCCCAATCAAAGGGTGAACATTCCTAATAGAACCAATCAAGTAAAAATTACTCAATACCCCAGAATGCCAATGTATATAGGTCATGGTAATCTATCCATAAATACTCAACAATAAATTACCAATCCCTCTCATTCTATTCCTACTTTTTATGACTCGCAAGAGGTAAAAGATGTAGTTTTTTCCATCCAATCAAGAAATTAGGGTAAAGAGTTCAATTTAGATGACCTATGTTCTTATCCATTTGATATGAGTTATATTCATATCCCTTTCCTACATCATTTTGAGATGCCCAAATTTGATAAATATAAATGGAAAGGTGATCCAAAAGAACAACTGAAATAATTCTTCATTGCTTGTCAAGAAGTTACATACAATATCATGTAGATGCTTTACTTGTTTCCTCACAGTTTGGCTAGGCAATCCTTGGAGCGTTTTCTCCATCTACCCAAAAATTCTATTGATAAATTTGATGAATTATCTAAAAATTTTGTGCAACACTTTTCCTACAATTGAGAGTATGAGGTGACTAGAGTTGACTTATGTCATGCCAAGTAAAGAGGGGGATAAACTTTTTCTAGTTACTTGTAATGGTAGCATGCATTGGCTAGTTGATTCCCACATAATCTCCTTGACAAAATAATTGGCTATAATATTTACTATTAATTTGTAATTAGACATCAATTATAATATTTGACTTCATTATGAAAACACATTTGAAGAGGTTATCACTAAATGGATATAAATTATATAAACCCTCATTGATAAGGGGGTGATCAAAGCCTATTCTAAAAACTATATATATAATAAGGCTCAAATGAAAACCCTAACACAAGCTTAAGTGAGTACATTTGAGAATCCTAAATTGTTCAATAGGAATGAAAATGGTGTCATAGATGGGGTAACTAAATATTGACAGGTGTAAAAAGTGAAAAAACTACATACTCAAGAAACCTCACCTGCTTAACCACTTAATTTATAATGGCCACCTTTAAGAAAAGGTCAATACTAAAATAGAGTTTTTAGTAATCTTAGAAAACCTATTGATGTCATGTTCTAAAAGTTGGTTGCAACTAGCATGATTGTTTGGATAGTTCTAAAATTATTTCCAGAAGGATAACCTAAACCTAATTGGTACATAGAACATGAGTTCTGTGACTATCATTGAGTTATAGGGTATTCCATTTATAAATGTTTATAGTTATGCCACTTCATCTAAGATTTGATAGAAAATGGTGAGATAGAGTTAGATAATGCTACTCCAACATCTAATTAAAACTTGGGTATATACTAGAACCCTTTTCTATATCATAACTCTAATCACCAACATCAAAATCAGAGTCAAACCAATAATTAGAATAAGAACCATATTAAGCCTCTCAAAAATTAAAATAAATAATAAAATAAAAAACAACAACAAAATAATTAGAATCAAGGTTAGGAGACACAATCTAACCAATTTAGTTATAATAATGTCCCTTAAAACTATAATAAAGTCATAGGTAACATTAATAGTGGGCATATCACTGCTATCAAAATCAACCCTAAGCCAATAGCCAACAATGCTCGATGTCCATATTCATCCATTATATGACCTCCTCCTTGATATAATAGTAATACTTATTTGGTTTGAGTTGGTATTACTACTATATAATAACCAAGAGTTACCATTCTAGACCCTTCTAATTATAGTAACCATTCATCAAATCGGGATTGTGTAATCATAACTCAACATTCCAAGGTTACTATCCAAATACCCCACCTTATTCCTCTAAAATTCCCATTCAAGGTCTCTTACCTTAAAAACCAAAATTGACTACAACTTCTAATGATAATTATATGATATTATGTAACAATTACAAAAGACACCAACATAAATTTTTGTTCTAGATCTTTGCATACACTAAACATCCACAAAAACATATTAAATAAGATTTAAGCCAATCTAAGTTACCAAGTGACATTGCTCTGAAAAAATTCCAAAGGCTTGTGAGTCATTTGGCCCTAGGTCAAAAAATCACATTTGATCAAAGTGATATGTCACCTTGATCCAAAACTTGAAAGTCTTGGTTGAAGAATGTTTCAAGAACACACAAATAATAATGTTATCTCTGAGAAGAGATGTTTTATTGCTTAAAACTGTAGATACAACATATGCCTATCTTTGGGAAGAGATGTCTATTTTCCTTTTTAGGCTACATATCTATTTGTACCTATTTTTGAAGGTATGAGGGGGATGTGGAAGGTCACCAATCTCGAGGGAGATGAAATGGTTCAACTTCCTTGAATTAAAACAACATAAAAGTTGAGAAATTATTATTTTTAGAAACTTACTATTTTTAGACTACACTACTAAAATTGAAATTTGGGGAACTTATATTTGATTTTTGAGGGTCAAAACCCACCAAGAAAATCTCTATGTGATCTCAGGGTGTTCCCCTCATTCTTAGATTTCCAACAGTTTAAACAGGGAGTCAAACAGAGCTATGGTGCAGAAGTTATGGCTCCTAGAAGTTTTGCCACCAATTGGGGTAGGACCATCACCTAAATTATCTCCTGAAGTGTTGCTCGATTCATTTCCTAAAGTATTGTCCAGATCACACCCCTTGGTTGTCTTCATTATAACCCACTCTATATAGATACAATTATTTTGTGAGGTAAGATCAAGAACATCATCAGAGATAATGGTTCAATTTTGAATATTTTAACTTTGATACATAACAATAGGTTTGTAACTAGATACAATTAACATCAAGGCCTATTATAATAAGGAGATAGAATCATAGGTCACCATTTTATTGCATGCTATCATTAGGTCTCTAACCCATAATACTCTTTGCCATGTCTTGGACCTAGAACTGTCATAAAACCTACTCCTTTGATGACGTTGGATACATGAAGTATGTAAAGTACCTTCTACTCTACATCAATGCATTAAATTCCCTCACTTAGGCATGGAGGTCACCATACCTAGAGATTTTCATCCATACCATTATTGTAAGCATCTTGAAATATAATATGAAAGCTATAATTATAAACTGGGTCTAGAGCATGTCCCTAAAAATGATAAAGATGTAGATGTTCAACCTTATAAATAAATTAAAATGGAACCAAGTAGTCTTTCATATAATTCAACTAAACCACCTCCTCAAATTTACAACCATTTTACCATTACAAACATAGGCCATGATGAATACCAAATTGGCAATGCTTTTCACATAGCCAAATTGCCTAAAACACCTACATCACATGGCCAACCTAAGGTGAATAATGTCAGAATGGATTGGTGTAAGAAAGATAAATCTCACAATAAAAGACCCATTGATTTCATTAATACTACAACACAAGAACAAGAATATATCAAAATTGATGATGATCCATGGTTGTTTAATGACAACTTTACTACTTGCTACAAAAGAAACAAGTATCCTAGTCCAAACAAAATAATGGATAATCAAGCTTATGTAGGCAAAGGCCTGGGAGAAAATCAACAAGGTCCTATTGATCTAGTATATATCACCAAACACAAAATAAATCAAGGTATTAGATACAAACCACCTGGGGGTAACCCCTCATATCTCAAAAGTGATACCAATTTACCATCTAACGATGAATATGTCAATAATAACATAGAGTCCTATTAAAACATCTATGATGAGTTAGATGATACCAAAATTTTCAATACCAATACCATTTATACCATTTCCCTTATCACCTATAATTTACCTATCTTACTTCATCACCCCTATTAATTGATTAGGACCAACAAGATGCACATATACCATTGACTGATTTTTAGAATGATGAGTTACCTTTTGAATTCATGGGACTCAAAGATGGTTTACTGATTGGTGATCATAAAAAAGGATTTGTTATTACATTGGAACCTATTGCCTATATCAAAGAGCAGGTGAAATTCCTTGGTCAAAAAGAAAAATTTTAAAATGAAACATTGAGGTCCCAAGGTGAGAACCTCTTTGAGGCACTTTCGGACTAGAAAAATAGTAAAGAAAAAGATGAGTCCCATGGTGAAAACCTATTTTAGGTGCCATTGGATAGGGAAGTTCATCCTCTTTCAAATTAAATATAAGGTTACTCTAGTCCTATATCCTCATGCTAATTAGAAATAAGTTTAGAATATTAAAAGGTATTCAAATAATCGATTTAAGACTTATTGCATGCCTTTATCGAGTGGCCTGTTTCACTAAATTTTTTCTTATATTATTTATAAATAAAGTTGTAAAAATTGAAAAAAGGGTAAGGTTAGTAGAACTTGATGTGTTTTTCATGCGTGAATCTAGATGATTATGGATAATTCTCTTTGCCTAGGGTGGATGACCTGTAAATAGGAAAGCAATCTAGAAAATGGTGGATTAGTGAGATAGTAGGGTGGACTACCTAGCATGAGCTGGATGTAAGAAGCACAAGATTCCTTGGAGGATATCAATCCACACTTTTAAAACACTTAAGTTATGATATGTGTAAAATAGGTGCTCTCATAAAATAATAGAAGGTACTAAATGTTTCTCTCAATTTTATTTTATTTTCTAGTTAAATAAGTAAAAAACCAAATGCGAGTATGGTAGAAGAACCTATTTATTTATGCGTGCATGATACAAATGATTGTGAAGAGATCCTCTTTGTCTTGGGAAGAATGACATATAGATAATAAAATACTAAAACAAAGGGGTTGTTAGATGGATAGAAAGGTGGACTACCTAGCATGAGCTAGGTTTAAGAAGCGTGAGCTTATTAGGAGGCTCTCAATTCACACTCTTAAAATAGTTAAGTTGAAAGAAATAAAGATAAAGTAATTACATCAAATGATAGAAAATAATGAAAGATAATACAAGAATAAATAAATGTTTTATAAAGGAATAAACTAATTATAGAAAATAATAGGTCAATACTAATGCTAAATAAATCAAGTTGAGTTCAAAAAATAGGTGGGGTCTCTATGAACATGCAAAAGGACAGAGAGTAAAATTTGGTTAAGGATAAGCAGGTGGAAATAAATTTCTATTATTTCCCACCACATTGATCATTGGTGGTTGGGATGACTGTCAATGGTTAAGGTGACCATCGGTGATTGGGTGATCAATGACAATTGAAGGTGACTGTCATTGGTTAGGGTGACCATCAATGGTCGTTGTGGGTTCTAAGGGTGTTTCAAAAAAGAGTTATAGAATGGGTTAGTACGTGGTTTGGAGGTCTGGTTAATATTAGGGGATTAGAAGGTATTAAGCAAAAGGGTGTGGCCCAAATAAAGATGTTAAAAATGTACTTAGCTCATTGCTTGATGGCTAATGGTAGATTGAGAAGCAATTTCAATAGAGTAATGGTACCTTTGATTACAGAGAAATTTTAGTAGAGGTTTGGGTCTTTTTTGTGGATACTAACTTATTGAATGGAAGACCTACAAATAATTTCTTGATGCTAGAAGCTCTCAATGACTGCTAGTTAAATGGATGATGGATCCCTTTTTCACCTCCTACTCCTCTCTTTTATAGGCAAAAGAGATGGAGGTGAAAGTTTGCATAGAAGGTTTGGTTGGTTGTTGTGATGCATTAGCTTACCATCTATATTAAATTTTAATGTGTTAGCTTACACATAGCTCAAGTTGTCTTTATTTAGATGGGGAAGACTTGACCATCGATAGTCAAGGTGACCATCAGTAGTCAAGGTGACCATTGGTGGTTGAAGGTTAATTAGGGTAAAAGGGTAGGTTAGTGAGTTGGATTTAGTTAGTTAGCTAAACTAACTCAGGGTCATGATTGGAGGCTAGGTAATGGTCTGATCTAGGGGTGTTTCAACATCTAGAACCATCTTGTGTGGATTTTTAGTATATACATTTTCCCCCTTTTTGTCATGTAGTTTGTGTCAGCAAGCTTTAAAACAAAAATGGATTGTGGTTTGAAGGTTTATTTGCATCGAGCATGGGAAGAGGTGTCCCCCCTTAAACTAGGAGTCAATGAGGTGAATCCAAATTAGGTGCAAGTTTGATAAGTAGTTATGATGAGTCATGAGGTTAGTGACAAAAAGGTTTGGCATTTGAAGCACAAACATACACATAAAATGTGACTAAGTGTGATAGCAAAGATCACACATAAACTATGTTTCTATGGTTGGTAAAAATAAAAAGTTGGTTCTAAAAGGACTGGTGATGGGGTAATTGGGCCACATCATTAGGCATAAATGATTGAGTTAATCCTATCAAGTCTCCTAGATAGGGTCAGTGTTTTCATAGGTATCCAAGGTAAGAAGTGTTCCTAAGAAAACACAAATGGTCTGGTGTGTACTAGGTGGTGAAAATTTAAATTTTCAACATGGCAATGTTGGTTAGTGTGGTAAAAAAGGACCAAGGAAAGGTCATCACAAAATATGCTAAAGCTTAGGCCAAAATGGCCAACATCAAGGTAGACGTGGTTGGTAGGGTAGGTGAAGAAGGTAATATCCCAAAGTGGGAACTAAAGTGTTAGTTCCAAATTTTAAAAAAAGGATATCCTGACTGTCAATGATTAGGGGTCTAAAAATTGACCATTGATGGTCATCGAGGATGTAGGGCAGATAGGGGTATGGCCAGTAGTGAGACCTAGGATCCTTCCTCAACGATGATTGAGGAATGAGGTAGGGGCTATACTAAAATGATAGAATAGATTGATTTTGGTAGTTTAGAGTGGAATTTTGTTGATTTGTGATTAGTTTGGGGTTTTGACCTAGTTTTTGGTTGTAAGTTGTTACTGTAAAAAATTGAAGGTGAAAATTAAAATTGGGAAGGTAGGTAGGTTGGGGGTAGGGTAGAGGACAAAGTGACGGTGATTAGTTGTTATATATGGGTGGTTTAGGTTGGTTTTATGTAGGTATGGTTGGGGGTTTTGCCATTAACAGTCACACATAGTGATCATCAGTGGTTATACCTGACCATTGATGGTTGTATCTGATCATCAATAGTCAAAGATAGGGGTAAAATGGTCAGTTGATCATCGATGATCATAATGACCATCGGTGATTAATCAAATGAGATAGTGTTTTTTCTAAAAAGTCTAAGGAAATAGGTGATTTTAAAATGTTTTATCATTAGAATGCTAAGGGTAGCTTGGGTTTAGGGTAAATTAAAAGAAAATATGTAGATGTTTTTTGTATAGAGAAAATAGGTCCAACTAGGTGGTGAAATGGGGTGAAAGGATGTTGTCCATGGGCAAAGTAGTTTATAGAAAACTAAGTGTGATTTTTATATTAAATTGTGTAGGCATAGGATCAGAACTATATGTGGGATCAAGTTACTCATATCTTTGTAGAGATCCATCAAAGGATGATAGATGATGATTGGGCACACATGGAGGAGGTCAACCTCAGTGTGATGATGCACTACTAGCATGTGCTATGAAATGCGGTGATGATCATGGCGCTCATCAAGATATGGGATCCATCCATAAAAACATTTCTTCTATTGATAGATGAGATGACTATCTTGTTAGAGGATGTACACAAGATCACATAGCTACCGATTCAGGGGAGTCAATATATTACATTGAGAGAGAGGAAAGGGATGAGTTTATGGAGTACCTATATGGTGATGATCATACATTCACTAGATAGCATGACAAAGGCTTTAACTATAGGCCTTTATATCAAATGGCCAAAGATGATTAGAGGTTGATGATGATGATGATGATGATGATGAGAGTCTCATGTTTTGTGGTGCTATATTCAAGTAGTGGGAGGTTTTCATATCTACTACTAGGTGTATTGGTGGAGATATTTCTAGGTCAGATAGTTTTTGGGTGGGCACCTATTTTTTTAGTTAGATATATAGGGAGCTATGGGGGTTTAGAGCTCATAGGAGATATGGCATCAGTGTGGGGTTTGTGCTACACTATTGGGCCTATAAGCACATCCAAGTTTTGAGGCCAATGGGGTTACCATAGGAGGGATACACCTAGATGGATTTCAAGGTGGGTTTCATGCGATGAAGGAGTGATTATGAAATCACTAGAGATAGAGGAGGTGATTGAGATATGGATTGGTTTAAGGGGGTACTGGAGGCCTTAGTGGTTAGAGATGTGGTTTGGAGGTCGTATGTTAGATTTTTGAGGTGGGCCCACTATACTCAAAACATTATATTAATGTAGAGCTACAGGTGGATTTTTGGGAGGAGAGAGGGTAAGACTAAGCTCATCCCTTTTGATAGGGTTCAAAATTAGTTCAACTTAGTATAGGGGATTTTTCTTACATTCCTAAGGTATAGGTAGAGGATGCCAAGTTTTTGCTTCTAGAGCTATAGCCAGTGGAGATGGTTCTTGATTATGAGGAGCTTCTTACTAGAGAAAATATTGATGATGTAAGTTTTGTTGATGGCTACATAGTATGGTATCATGACCTATATACAAAGGTAGGTTTTAGATGGGATGATGAGGGTAGGTAGGCTATGGATGTAGACCCAACTAGTGGGGGTCCATAGGTATAGGTATAGGGATGTGGCCTCAATGGATAGGTAGGAGCAGTACTAGCCATTACATAAGCATAGGTCATAGATTTACAAAGGTAGGTGGTGACATTACAGGGCTAGGTTACTACATTATAGGGTCAAGTTTCCACTATGATGGGTGGGAGGGACCAGGATAAGACTTCACTAGCCTTGATGACCCAAGAGAGGGACTCTCTAATACAAACTAGAGGAGGAGATATAACACCATCAGGACCACTAAGTAGCATTCCCATGGCATGTTACTTGGCTATAGTTGAGCTGTTGAATTATTATGAGGTTATAGTTATGATAAATTGTCCAGAGGAGCTCTGATGGGGTGAGTACAAAGCCAACTTGGTAGGTGGTATAGGTATAAGGACTCTAGGTTAATGGGATACTTTTATGGGTGGATGGGTAGGCACCTTAGGGGGGTAGACACTAGGTGGTAGTAGTATCCCAGGGGCATAGTTTTATGATATGATATGTATAGGTGTAGATAATTTTGATACTAGCTTTTGAGCTGATGAGACGAGATGTATATTTTTTGAGGGAGAAATATGCACATTATTCTATGTACTATTTTATTTTTGATGAGACATGTTATATATGATATGGTGATGATATATATATATATATATATATTTGATTTATGGTTCATGGTTTTGATGTGTATAGTTTATTATGATTATGCTTATGAGATATAGACTCACTAACTTAAGCATATGATGATTATGGATGATGTTTATGGTTATGTTATTTATGATGATGTGATGCTTTGTTTTATATATGGTTATGATGTTTTGATTATGGTTATGATCTATGGACATGTGATGTGGTTTATGATTATGGATTTGATGTTATGATTTATAGTTATTTTGTTGATGAGAACACAATTAATTAGGTAATAAAACTAGATGTCAGAAAAGAGATGAAAATCATGAGACATACATCTAAATGAATACATGAACCAATTATGAGAGGATAAGAAAAAGGCATGATGATTATTCATTGGTAAATACTAAACAAAACCGAATTTAGATTGGCTTAATGAACATAATCCCTTCAAATGCTTGACATTAGTATGTGTTGGTTGGTAAAAGGTGTCTTGATCACATCATGCCAAGTAATCTCATGAATCCCTTGATTTGTAGATGGTACAAAGGGGGGATAGGTGATAGGTGGTGTGAAGGGTAGTGTAACCTTCTTGAGGGTGGGTTTTCCCCTTCTATAGGTGACCTAAGAACCATAATGGACAAGTACATGTTTTAATGCAAGGTGTAGACTGATCGATGTAGGAAGTCTACTGATGATATATATGAAAGTTGATTGTAGCTTTCTTGGGATAACATGTTTTGATTTTGATATGGATCTATTTTATTAGTTTATTTTGATATGTTTGTGAAGCTAATTGATGTAAGAAGCTTCAGATGATTGTTTTGACAAATTTGACTTAGCCATCCTTCAAGGGAGTGGTCTGAGTTTGGATTTTTTCATTTTGGTAGTTGTCCTTCAAGGGAGTAGTCTACACATGAGAGATATTTGACCTAAGTAATATGTTAGCATCCTAAATTGATTTGATGCTAGGTTTTAGACATGGACAAGTCTATAGAGGCTTAGAGGTTTACCTTTATGAGGGAAACCTAAAGGACAAGAAGGTTAATGATAGGTGAAAGGAGTGGTTTGAGAAACATGACCATGGGATTCCATTTAATTAGGGATGAAAATTATCCATGAGAACCATGCCATGGGTAGAGCTGTGGTACCCATATTTAGGATTAGGTTATGAATGCGACAGTTAATCACATGGTTCTATGTTGAAATCTATTGTCCTCAAAGGGGTGGGATGAAGGTGTGAGGAAAGTGAACATATCATAAATCAAGGGATGAGCTTAAGTTAAACAAAAGGTGAGTTTAATCCCTATTTAACAAAAGAAAGGATGCAGGTGAAAATAATTGAGAGGCTCAAGTTCTAGTTTTCCTTCAAGAGAGGACAAATGATAAGCTCCTAATCTATACTTATGGGTTATGATGCAGGGTCCAAGCTAATTGAAAACAAACTTGCCTTGCTTGATTTTGTCCAAATTGGTCACATGTTGATTTTCCTTCAAAATAAGGTCTTTGATGTTGAATTCTCATTCTTTTAGGTGCTTGTTATAGGCATGCTTGACTTGCTCTTGATAGACATGAAGATGGTTAAGTATAGCTAGGTGATGCTCGTCAAGTAGCTCAAGTCAGGGTAGACACTCTTGATGATAGCCTCTCTTAGAAATGATGTCTTGCAAGGATATATGAAGAGAGGGAATTTATACTTTGAGAAGCCAAAATACCTCTGCTCTGAAGACTAGAGAGAAGGGGGTAACATCCGTATAGTTTTGAATGCTAGTGTAATAGGCCCACAAAATGAAGGGGATGTGCAAGTGCCAATCCCAACCAAAATCACTGACCATTTTGGTCAACATATTATTGAGGGTTTTTTTAGAGGCTTTTGCTTCACCATTTACTTTTGGATGGTAAGGCAAGGAAAGGCTTAACTTGATGCCAAATGCATCATAAATACCTTGGACTCACTTATTTTTAAAATATTTGCCATTATTAGTGATGATATTATGGGGAACACTAAAATAATAGATGATATGATGATTGATGAAGTCAACTATCTTATTGGATTTAGTTGAGATGAGAGGAATAGTCTCCACCCACTTGGTGAAATACTCATGCTAGTGATGATGGAGTGGTGCCATTGTGAAGAATGAGGATTGATTTCCCCAATGAGATCTAGTCCCCATTGTGAGAAGGGCCAAAAGTCCTTAGATACTTGAAGGCTTTGGGTTGGAATGTGATGTAAATTGGTGTGTTATTGATATTTAACACAATTATTTACATAATTACAATAGTATTGGTTGAGGGTGGGCCAATATTAGCCAAAGTGAAGGATACATTTAGCGATAGCTAGACCACTAAAGTATCCTTCACAGATTCCACAATGCATTTCTTTGATAGCATGGGAACTTCATGGATTTCTAGGAAATAGAGAAGGATACCATTGAAACCAAATTTGTAAAGGATTCCCCTAGTATGGTATAATATGAAGTAGTCTAAACAAAATCTCTTTGGACATTCATAGAGAGGTTGGGAGGAATGATGTCGAGGTTGAGGTAGTCAAAGGTTTTCTCTTACCAAATTTTTGATGAAGATTATTACACACTATAAATGGTAGGTAGGTCAGATTAGATATAAGAGGGTGTGTTAAAATTATTAATGGTGATAAAGAGCTTAGAATCAAAAGGTGCATATGGGATTTGGGAAGCAAGGGAAGCTATTATATCCATGAACTTGTTGGTAGATCATGGAATAAATTAGAGAAGATAATTATCAAATGATGCCAAGAGTACATCTACTAGGTGTTTGTAATTTTTCAAGGCATCATTTTCACATTGGTAGGATCCATTGATCTAGTTAACCACAAGTTAGGAATCACTAAAAATGTTGATCATCTTAAATCCTAAGGCTAGAGCAGTCTAGAGACCAATTACTAGGGCTTCATACTCTACTATATTGTTAGTACACTCAAAATCAAGTTTAAAAGAAAGAGGAAGACGTTCAATATTTAGGGGAATGAGAATAAATCCAATACCACCACCACACTGGCACTTTGATCTATCAAAGAACATGGTAATTTGGTAGGTGATGTCCTTTTAAGAAAGAGTCATGATGGACTCATCTAGAAATGCAAGAAGTTGTTGGTTGTCTGACAAAGGAGCTTTGGCCAGTTGATCGATGATGACTTATCCCTTAATTTACTTCTTCTAGAGGAACTCAAGGTCAAACTTAGCTAGGAACATGAGCCACTTAGCCATATGTTAGTTTTGGTATGGTTTAGAGTGCATGTACTTAAGTGGGTCAGTGTTGGTGATGATGAAGGTTTTATGATTGAGGAGGTAATGATGAAGTTTAGAAGCCAAAAAAATTAAGGAAAGGAAAATCTTCTTGATATGGGTGTATCGAGTTTCATACTCTGTAAGTGTTCAAATTATATAGTAGACAACTTTCTCTTTGTTTTGTTCATCATAGTGAGCAAGCATTGCCCATAAAGAGTGGTTAGTGGTGGAGATATAAAGGTAGAAGGGCTGATCCTATTTAGGAGGGATAAGAATGGGTGGAGAAAGAAGGTAATCTTTGAATGAATCAAAGGCTTATTAACAATCCTTAGTCCACTTAAAAGATGCATCTTTCTTGAGAAAATGGTGAAAGGGTTGACATGTATTTGATAACTTAGAGATGAAGTGATAGATGGATTGGATCTTCCCTTATAAGCTATGGAGTTACTTAAGGTGGGTTGGAGGTGGCATGTCGAGGATTGCTCTGACTTTGGTAGGGTCTAATTTGATTCCTTGAAGAGAGACAATAAAGTCATGAAGCTTTCTATATAAGACCCCAAAAACACATTTTTTGGGGTTGAGTCAGACCTAAAAATGGATTAGGTGATTGAAGATAATTTTCAAAACATCTAGATGATCCTTGTGATATTTATATTTCCCAAGGAGATCATCTATATAGTCCTCTATGGTTTTATGTATGAGATCATGAAAGATGTAGGTCATCACACATTGGTAGGTTACTCCAACATTCTTCAGACCAAATGGCATGACCTTATAATAGAAGGTTCCTTATGGGGTGATTAAATAAGTATTATGATAATCCTTAGGGGAAATCAAGATCTGATTATATCTTGAAAAATTGTCCATGAGAGATAACATCTCATGGCAAGCTATAAGATCAACAAGTTGGTCGATGCTAGGCAAAGGAAAGTAATCCTTTGGATAAGTGAGGTTGAAGTCACGATAATCAACATAGAGGTGAAGTTACCCTATGGGTTTGGTGATGGGAATGATGTTGGAAACCCATTGGGGATAGTCAATGGGTTGAATTAAATTGATAGATAAAAGGCATTAAAGCTCTTCTTTGACTAGAAGGGTGATGTGAGGGTGCATCATACAAAGCTTTTGCCTAATAGGCTTATCATTAAGATGGATGTCAATGTTGTGGAGAGATATACAAGGATCTATTTTGAGTATATCCTAATAGGACCAATCAAATTCTATGTTTTGATCATGAAGGAAGGAAGGGTAATCTTATTGTTCTGAGGAATATAAGGAAAGACCAATATTTACAATGCAAGGGTTATCTTGAATACTTAAGTTAACATTGATAGTGGATTTGTTCAACATGGTTTGGTTCTTAAGAGGAAGGGATTTGTAGATAAAATAATCCTCTGCACCAAGATAGGTGAGAATGGAATGATCATCCTAACATTGAATGGTGTGGATGGTAAGATAATCATTTTCCACCATTTCAGGATGAATCAGGGGAAAGGTTTTAGTTTGACCAACCTTGTGTGAGGATGGAACATCATCATCAATGGTGGAGATGGGTTTGGGTGAATTGGTGGGTTATTTTGGTGGGATGAACCCAAGGCCAAATAGCTCACGAGGTTTTTGGGTTTTGATCAAAGGTAACTCATGGGGTCTATATTCATAATGGTCAAGGTTGAATCCCTTTTAGGCACACCAGTGAAGATATAATTTGACAAATTTTGGTTTGTCTAAATAGGAGAAATTAGAGGTAAATGGTTGAATAGAAGAGGTGGTAGAGGAAGTGAGAAGTGAATGATCAAGTCCCCCATAGATGAAGTTGGTTTGGTGGTTGGGAAGCCCAAAAGGAATGATGGTTTTGATATTGGGATCATAACCAAGATTATGGTCAAGATTATCATACTCTTGATGCATAGGGAAGGCATCTAAGGCCAAAAGATGATACTCTACCAGTGAGAGATGTTAGAACATGGGTTCCAAGGGGTCCTTTGTGGGGATCTAAGAAGAAGGGATAGACAAGTTAGTTGAAGCTTTATCGATGGTAGGGGTGGAGTTATTTTTGGTTTGTAGTGAGGTGGATGAACAAGGAATAAGAACGTCATTAGGTTGATATGTTATGTTTTAATATCCAAAAGGACTAGGGTTAGCTTATATGGTAATGACCTGACCCTCATGTTCAAACTTGACACATCGATGCAAGGTGGATGGAACACAACTCATAGAGCAGATCTAAGGGCTTCCAAGTAAGATGTTGTATTAGAAATCACCTTCCATGACATAGAAGAGATTTGGAAGTGTGTAATGTCCCAAGTAGATGTGGAGGATGATTGTTTCCAAGGATATAGCCATAGTATCATTAAAGGAGTAGAGGATTGCTACAGTTTTTGACATGATATTCTTTGGTAACTAGAGTTGGTCATAAGCATAGGAGGATATGATATTAATGCTAGCTCCCCCATCAATCATCACCCTTTTGATGCAGGTTTGATTAACGTATGTAGTGATAAAGAGAGGTAGATTGAGATCTTTGAGGTGGATAGATGGTATCTTTGAATCTTTAAAGATGACAAGGGTGGAGAGTTGAAGAGTGAAAATAAAGATGATAAGGGGTTAAGGTTTTTCAGGTTAGACCCTTATAGATTATAGGGCCTTTATAAATGTTTGGTGGTGATGGGGTGAGGTTTTGATCAATTTTTATAGGCTCATCTTCACTGGTGTCTACTGAAGCTATATCAACACTACTCACTAAATAGATTCAGAATGGTTGAAGGGTGATGCACCCAAAATGGATATTTTGGGTTTTGATGAAGGTGAGGGTGAAGGTGTTTGGGTCTAGTTGGAAGGTTGAAGGGTGGAAGGATATGTATATATAATGGAAACTTTGGCCTTTCCCTTATCCTTCTTCTAGGCTTGATATCAGGTGACCATATGGATGGTGTAGATGAGGGGAGGCATTGGGCTGAAAGATTACTTCGATTCCTCCTCACTCTTGGATGAGAGTGTGGGAGTGGGTAAATGTTAGGTAGGTTAATTTGGTGGTTGGGTTGATAATGGGATTAAGAGAGGTTCATATGATAATAGATCATCCTCATATCATAATTTATGGACAAGTGCTTGGAGAGATTTTCAATTCTCTGTGTTGTGTCCAAGTGTCATGTGGTATGATCAAATTAAATTGTCATTGAATCAAGATGGTTTAAGAATTGAAGGGTCAAAGGGTTTGATAGGTGGTAGGTTTAAGGAGGAAGTTTGTAACACCCTTTATAAAATGGTCAAATAAGATTTGAGTAAGGGTGTTATGGGTGATTGGATTTTGGTTTTTAGGGTGGGATGCTTCTTATAAGTAGACTTCATCATGAGAGTTGTGGGTGGTAAAATGGTTTTGATAGGTGGTTTGATTGGGATTATTTGGTGTTGGATGGTTTTGAGGTAGAAGGTTTAAAGGTGAAAGATTTAGAGGTGGATGATGGAGATGATGAACATTTGGAGATAGGTGGGTAGGTAGAGGTAGATAGTTTCGTAAAAAATGATGGGGAGTTTGATGTTTGAGAGGGGGTAGGTAAAGGTAAAATAAAAGGAAGAATTTTAGTTTGATTAATTTTAAGAGGATTGGCCTTATTGATAGAGGGATGAGCTCCTATGATGGAATAAGGATGGTGTCCCAAGATAGAAGGTAAGATGGAAGGGGGTGGTATGGTTTCGATTCTAGGTGGGAGTTTAGGTGGCTCCACCTTTTTGGTTAGTTTGGTTAATGTTTTCTTTGGTGGACTAGATGGGTTTAAATACAAATTCAAAGATGGGTGGATAAGGCTAGGAGTAGGAAGTACCCCTAAATTCTTTATAGGTTTGATTAAAGAGGTGTAAGGTGATTTGATAATTTTGGATGGAGATGGTTTGGATGGTTATTCCATAGTTTTGGAGGGAGAGGTGTTTGATGAAGGGATTGAGGTGATGATGGGTTTAATGGTGGATGAAAGTGAGGTTAAAGGTTCATGCTTGTTTTTATAGGGGAACCCTAGGTGGTGCCAAAAGGTGGCTCGATCCAAATCAGGTTGAGAAGATAATTCTAGGCTTTAGACTAGCCTAGAGAAGAGTTTGTAAATTGGTTTGGTTCCTTGGGCATCGGATCCAAAGATTAGGCCCATAGGTTGAGGTAAAGGAATGTTTTCTTTACCCTTGTCCTTGATGAAAGTTTCCAAGATTTGGGAGGATGTTTCCTCTATGGAAGGAGTAGGCAAGGTGATCTCTCTTTGTGGAATGGTTTCCAAAGAGAGAGTGGGTGATTCTATGATGGGGAAGGAAGGTGTGATGGAAATGGTTGAATCTTTTGGTATTTATATCAAAGGAAAGGTGGGTAAGTCTATTATCTCATCAAGGTAAGGAAAGGATGTGGTTGCTTCCTTTGTTTGGGTATCCAAAGGAATGGAGGGTAATTACACCACTTCAATAAGTGGAGTGGAGAAAGAGGTATCTGAGGTAATGGTTTCCTCAATGATAGGTTCATTGATAATTATATTGACCATATGGACCTCACAAGCATGAGATGATTCTGGTTTTTTGTCATTATGGTTGGTAGAAGGGGCATGATTGGGAAAAGGTTGTCAAAATATGTTGAATGATTGATTCGAGGGTGCATTAGGATTTTCCAATGTAAGTTATCCTTTATCAATTAAGTTTTAGAAAATGGTTTTGAAGGTGTTACACCTACTAATGTCATGTCTAATGACATGGTATAAAGCACATAGATCACTCTCATTGTACCAAATAGGCACAAGGCAAGAAACATCAAATTGTTGGGGAGGTTTGAGGGGGGGAAACTATATGATGTTGGCTTTGAGTAAAATTTCCAAAACTAAAGTACATGACTCCCCTACTAGAGTGTATTATTTTGGGGTACCCTGATTTTGATTTTGGGTTTATTGATTGGAGGAGTTAAAGGAGTTAGTTTGGTTGGGTTAGTTGACAACCAAAGGTGAGGCTATTTTAAGGACAATTTTGTTTACAACTACCTTTATTTTGGTGTTATGGTAGTTGTATTGGTTGGTGGTTTTGGATGGGTAAGGGTCATTAGATTTGAATCTAGAGTTTTTATTTCTTACTTTCAACTTCCCCTCATTGATGGCTCTGATTTCTAGTTTGCATGCTATGGTGAAAGCCTCATAAAAGGTTCTGAAGGTTTGAACCTATAGAGTAGGGTTAATGTGTTTGGTACAAGCCTGAGAGGAAATTTAAATCAACTTAGGTTGGGGTAAAGAGAAAGAGAGCTAGTTGATAAAACCTCTCTCTCAGGATACATAATTGACAATTGATTCATCATCAAATTTCTTGATGGAGTAGAGGGTGGTGATAGAGACCTTATTAGATATATTGACGGAGAAGTGGTCTAAAAAGGTTTTGGTGAGTTGGGAAAATGAAAAGATGGAGTGTTTAGTGATAGCACTATACTAATCTAAATACTAGTCCAGATAAAGACATAGGAAAGTTGCAAAGGAGAAGAGCATCATCATAGGCAATCAAGTAGTAAGAATGCTAAAATGCTCTTAAGTGTTGTTGGGGGTCCTCCTTGCTTTGAAATTTAGAAAATTTAGGTATTTGCCATTGAGGAGGGTAAGTTTAAATAGGGACAAATGGGTGAATAGGTTCATTACATATTTGTTCATAAGATAAGAGGTTGTGAGCCCTAGAGATAGATGACTCTAGGTTGGTCATTTTGTCCATTAACATTTTGACCAAATTTGTTTGGGGTTGGGTAGTTCTTTAATTATATTGTGAGTTTTGCTGAGGTTGGGTGGATGTAATGTATGGATAATTAGTACAAGGTTGAGAAGATGCCACATGTTGGTATGTGGTCATTGAGGGTTGGGATGATGCCAAATAAGGGTTAATGGGCACAAGAGATTGGGTGGAAGATGGAGCTATTTATCCTTGTAGATTAAGAACATAATGTGGGTAGGGTGTCATATGTATTTGTTGAGGAGTTGATGTGGGTTGTTTTAGAGGTGTGATCATATTGGTAGATTGGGGAATTGATATGGATTGGGTTAGAGGCATGGATGTGTTAATTGGTTGGGGATGAGTGGTGAATCTGGGATTGATAGATGGAAGGGTAGAAGGTATAAAAAGAACTACATTTTTAAATGGGGTGGAGATTACTAGGTTGGCAGTGATAAGGGGAATAACGGTAATATGGGTAGAAGGTATCCCCATGGTGGATGGAGTATGGGTAATAAAAAGTGAGGTTGTCCCTATATTAGAGGAATTATTGGTTGGTGTAAGGGTGTTTGGTTATTGGTTGGGTTGTTTGATTGAGTTTGGGTGGAGGTATTAGATGGATTATTGGTGGAGGAAGATGTTTGAGTGATCATAGGTTGTGTAGAAGTAGTGGAAACCATAAGATGGGGAGGCATCCCATAAGGAGGATCACTATGAGGAACCTATTTTCATTAAACTGTGCACCCTCAGATACTCTATGATATTCCAAAAATTTGATGCAACATGGAATCATCTCTCAAGTTTATGGGAACTTGTAAGAGAGATGAATCTCTAGATTATGAGGGTTAGCACCCCAGATTCATTTTTAAGTGATTATCACCTAGTCTAATATTTGTTTAGGGTAAAAGGGTTAGGAGTTTTCATGAAAAGGAAACTAAAATAAAGAGGTGATACACCAAGACATATCCCATAGACTATCACACTCCTACTAAGCAACAAAGCTTTCCAAGACCAATTCTAGGCATTGAAGGATCCTAACATAGTGTTTCAATGTGAAGGTAGGCATACATAGGATAATCAAAAAGATAACTGATATTGGGGCATATTTCACACCATAGAGACATTTTTATAATTTAATAGGATACTAATACATTCATACACTTCACATGACCTATTAAAATCAAAACTCTTTCTTAAACATGAAGGATAAAGAGGAGTAAGGATGAACACCATCACTTCGTTCCACTATACATCACTCACACACTTAGAAAAAATGTTCTTAACTGAGAATAAAAATTTTATTAAATTTTTAAATATAAAATTAAATGTCATACCATTAGGGTCTCACCATACTAGATGTGGTCTCTTTTACAATAGCTAAGATGGCTCACATTTATAGAATTTGGAAGAAAAAAGAGAGAAGAGAAGTTGAAGAGGCACAAGGAAAAGTGTCCAAATGTGAGTATCAATTAAAAGTATATAAATTATGTATAAAAGGAGTTATGAAACTTATTTTCACATCATTATTTCCCAAATTATCCTTTTCTCCAAGTGCAACATAGCAATCTCCTCAATCATTCTCTCTTATGAAACTGCCTTCATGATGGGCTTTCAAGAGCACTTCAAAGTAGGTTAGTGATAGGTTTTTCATGGAAATGAGGTGGAGGAGAGATAAACTAACTGATATGGACATTTTTCCATCCTAAACTGATCACCTTCCTTGATTTGGTGTTGAAACTCTTCCACAAGCATCTTTGAGTGTTGAAACTCCTTCTTGATAAGTGGAAAAAGGAAGGAGTTTGATCATGAGGTCTCTTGGATAGTTAAATTTATATCTTAATGAAAATTTTAAATAATATTAAATCATCTCAATCAATTACATCACCTGAAATCATCAATTCCTCTCTTAGGTGTCACAAGGCCTCTTTGTCTCAATAGGCCCAATTTGGCCAAAATAGTTAAAATTTGGATTTAGCTCAATTCATGAAATTTTTATTCATGTAATTCCTATTTTCATCATATTTTATTTAAAAAAATCTATTTGGAACCAACAAACTCTCTTCAAGTCCCCATTTTGCTCATAGAGCCTTCACTAGGCTTAGTCCTCTTGTAGCCCTATTTTTACACAAGTCTCCTTGTGTAGGAGAATGTACAGACTTCTAGGAATAATTAAAAACATTTTTGAGTACCCTTTTTATCCATTTTTCTCTATTCCAAGTTTCATGGTTCAAAATCTAAGGCAAGTGTGTTTGTTGATCTATTAAGCCTAATTAGGCCTCTTTAGCCTAGAAGACCAAAAATGCTCAAAAATGGCTCCTGAACATGTGAAAGATCCTAAAAATGTTTGATTAAATTTAAAATGACCTATAAAATTATCCATATCAAATTTTATCCTATATTTCATTGTGGAAGTATGAAAACTCCGAAATGGCCAAAAGACTAGTCTAAGTCTTTTTGCTTGCTAGATAAGGAAAATGGATTTTGGGTGAGTATTGAGATTAAAATTGATATGAAAATGATATATTAAGGTCTATAAAATATTATTCAAGAAAAATACACCTAAAAAAAACCCATTTAACTTAAAAGGAACTTCCAATTCACCTTTTCTTCATTTCTCCATTAACAACAAGCTTCATGGTGACTGTAACCTTTGTGGTATGGAGTACCTTGCTTGAATTCAGACTTTATATCAAAATTTATTAGGTTTTTTTAGGTTTTTCATATATTATATAACAGTAATCCAAGGTATACTTTCCTATTGGTTACGAATTTCACCATTTCCCCAAAATTGTCACCTTCATGTATGCTGAAATAACCCTTGTTCTGAGACAAAATAGAGAGGGTTTACAGTATTTACATTGGAAAATTTATGATTATTTAATGTTATATATGTATTAATGGTAATATTTACCAAATTTTATCTTCCAAGTCCTCCATTTGACCCTCCAACTCTCCATTTTTCCAAGGTAGACTTTTGACTAGGTAGGGTTTATGGGTAGGCAGGGTATATGATGTACTTGGAGAAGATGGAGGATCCTTGAGATTTTTAGTGGAATTTTATGTATCCTATGTAATTTACCTGATTTTTTAAAATAATAACATATTTTATTTTCACCTCAAACACCTTTTATGCCATAGAAACCTAGAATAGGCTTATGACTATCTATAAGAGGAAAAACCCTATTTTGGCTTGGTTGTAGGTGTATTTGCATGAGGTTCATGGATTTGAAACATAATAAAACCATTATTATTGTGTTAATTATATTTAATATTTTCAATTTAACATAACATACTCTAAACCATACATTACCGTGCCTAGGTCCTTAAGGAAGATGACTCTGCCTTAACTATGACAGTTATGCTTCACACCTGCCTATAGGTCATGATTTTAACTTTATTTATGTTATAAGGACTTAATTTTAATTTTATTTATGTAATTAATACATACTAATTCCTTAAATTACTTTAAAACTTTCAAACCATGAATCAAATCATGTTTTGGTCCTTCAACTACCATACCCCTGTATGACTGGACTGAGACTAGGCCTACCCCTATTGTAGTGACTTTTTGAGCTTGATAAGGTTGGTTTCATGTGTATTCAAGTTTATATTGAGTCCCCTTAGTGTCATTATTAATTCATATATTTTCACTCCTCTTTAATAACTCTAAACAAGGTCTTAAAACTCTAACCTTCTCCTCACTACCAAGATGCCTTAGCTGACTATGTTTTATGAGATTTAGGGCCTCTAAGTGTACCTGAGCAAGAAATATGCCATGTACATGTTTTTTAGGTTTTAAAACAAGATCCTTAAGGCCATACTTAATTCATTATACCTTTTATCAACTTTTAATGACTCTAAACAAGTTATATTCCAAATTTCAAACTCACTACCCATATCCCCTTAAGACTGAGTTTCTATGGAGTTTGAGGCTTGTAGGTGGTTGGCTGAGTCTAATTAGGTCATGTTATGGGATAAAAACCACTCCTCTTTAGGTATATTGTCCTCAAATAATTCACCTCACCTTCAAAACTTTCAACTAGACCATTATTTTCCCAAGTAAGATAAAAAGTTACTAAAATCTGCTATATCATGGTTTTCCTAGGCCTATATAGATAGGGGACATGTTAGGGGTCAAACCATTGAAATTGACCTTGTCTCACTCATTTTGGCCTAGGATTACTCTTTGTACCATTTTGAACTGTTTCAAACTAGGTGGCATAGTTGAGGCCCATCAATTGAAATGCAAAATCAATTTACCACCCATACCCTGTAGACACCACTGATTGAATTTAGTGATTTTTGGCCATTTTGAGGTTGCTCAAATTCTCATCTCCACTCCTCCTTTGGCCTTGAAAATTGGCATGAGTGTTCTTGGTAGATAGGGGTGCTTAGTCAAACAACCAATACCATTTAATAGTTCTTTTATAATGTCATATGTTACCTCAAAATACCTCAAGGATCTCTCTTTGGTCCATTTGGCGACTATTTACCCAATATAGTCCAATCATTGTTTGAAGTGAAACCTTACCTTGCATAGCCTCTCGATCTCACAACATGAACATTATGAGATTTTGGGAATTTTATGACCTCAAACATTAACTTCATCATGTATTCACCATTAACACCTCTGTACCATCTTTTGAAGTTAAGCATAAGCTGACATTGAGCCGACTTAGCAGTGGACAAGGAGATTTAGGAAATTAGCTTAGAAGAATCATAAATTGATTTGATATCTCACAATGGTATTTGAAAAAATAAAATATTCAAACAATATTACAAGCATATCAAGCACTTTCAAGATCCTCCTCCATGTTGAGAAAACTCAGGTTCTGCATATATGGATGCCAACTTGGAAAACAAGCACAATTTGAAATCCTCCTTCAAGGGAATGAAGAGAGGATTTGGAAGTTGGAAACACCATTTAGAGGAAATTATTCACACCTAAAAACACATCATTAAACTCACATATCTTCTTGGATTCTTGAAAACAAGAAATAGATTCAAACATACACCCCTCTTGAATGTATTTCCATAAAAAGATGCCTAGAGTGTCAATGATTATTCATAAAGGAGGAAAGAAAAAATTGAAAATTATTGTTATTAAAATTAATTTAAATTATATTACAATCCACCCCCAGAAGAAATCTTTCCAATTCCACTTGTAGCTTCCATAGTGAGTGATTGAACTTGCCCTTCCTTGGCTTGCCAATGGAAAATGAAGAAAAGAAGTTGGAAATGGATATTTTATGAAATTTTCTGAAAAAAAAGTGAATATAACCTTTGGAGAGGTGAAGATACACTTTGCCATGTTTTCACTTTATGGTAGACTTGAGAAGTCCATACAAGTGCCTAAAGGGCCCTATTTTTTAGGAAAAGATACCATTTCATGATCATAACAGACTTGTAACTACCACATGACATAATTATGACATAATTTGACCTCCTCCACGTTCTCATACACATTAGGGATAAATATTTTAATTTGAAAGTCCTCAAAAGTCATTTAATCAAGCTAAAAGGTGGCCAAATGACCTTTTTATCACTTGAAACCTAGCAAGTGGTCAATTTATGACTTGTAAACACATTAAAACATTCGAATAACATTTAAAAACATTTAAAAAATAAATTTATCCTTTGAATAAGTTTGACCATAGTTTACTAATGTTGACTTTTGGTTGACTAAGCCAATATAAGGAGGATGGGCTTCGATAAGGACTAGGGAAAGGGTAAGTGAGATGCATAGGATAATAGATGACCCCATAAGACATATGAAACTTTATCTAAAATTTTAAAATATAAAGGGTTGACCCAAATTTGACTTGGGGTTAAATTTTGTCAATAGAACCTTAGTAGGGGTGCGATGAGACAAGGTGTTGAGATAATGTTGGAGGGCCATGGGGTTGTTATTAAGGAAGGTGGCGAAGTCCACATCACCTTGGAAAACAATATAAGGCATGGTAGGGTGGTATTAGGATGGGGATAACCCTCAACATGTGATGTATACTCCATGGAGGAAGAAGTGAAAGGTGGCTCTTGGTTGATTTGGTTCCTCAACTATTGTCTAATAAAGACCATGTGCGAAAAAGAAAGAAATAAAAGAAAGCTCACAACTCAAACAAAAGAAAAAGATTTCAAGGAAATAAAAAAAATACACTATATTGTGTTTAAAATCTTAGGGTACCTTTTATCTCACTTTTGGCTTATGCCTTAGTTGGAAAGTGTGAAGAAGAACTTGGTTTGTGGAATAGGTATTAGAAAAGAAGTCTATGGTTGGTTTCAAGTGTTTAAGGATCTCAAAAGGATTTGTGTTAGAAATAAATACATGGCTTGGTATTAGGGCCTACCCCCTCATTGCACACACCACAATGATAGGGATGTTGGGTGCTTAGCTAGTATATACCAATTTCTAGAGTTTAGACTCAACCTGAGAGTTGAATTTTGGTTTTTCTTCTTGGTAATGACCTCCAAGTAAGATTGCCAAAGAGGGAAGGTGATCCATTGAGAGATGAAACCCTAGTTTGGAATTATGTCAATTGTTATGATGTTTTTATTGATTTAAGTAGTTTGGTATGGTGTGTGATAAAGAATTGAAGCTACGATTGAATTACTTTGACTTTAATTTTAATTATGTGAGCTAAACATGCAAGCAATCAATGTATACAAAGCTTATTTTATACCCAAATTAAATTTTGATTTCTTTATATGAGAATGTAATAAGGAAGAAAATGGTACCTAGATGCTACTAGGTACCATCGAGTGTGTTAGATTATTTCTCTCAATTTCAATTTATTTTCTAGTTAAAGAAGAAGTAAGAAACTAAATGCAGGTATGGTAGAATAACATGTTTGTTTGTGCACACGTGATTCAAATGATTGTGAATAGATCCTCTTTATCTTGGGAAGAATGACATGTAGATAAAAAAATACTAAAACAAGGGGGTTATTAGATGGATAACAAGGTGCATTGCTTAGCATGAGCTAGGTCCAAGAAGTGTGAGCTTAATAGGAGGTTGTCAATCCACACTCTTAAAATAGTTAAGTTAAAATAAATAAAGATAAAATACTTACATCAAATGATAGAAAAGACTAAAAGAGAATACACGAATAAATAAATATTTGTTAAAGAAAATAGATTAATTATAACAAATAGTAGGTCAATACTAATGCTAAATAGGTCAAGCTGGGTTCATATAATAGGTGGAGTTTCTATGAATAGGTAGAAGGATAGAGAGTGGAAATCAGTTGAGGGTAAGTAGGTGGAAATAACTTGTTATTTCCTACCATAGTGATCATCAATAGTTGGGATGACCATTGGTGGTTAAGGTGATCATCGATGGTTGGGTGACCATCGATGGTTGCTATGGGTTCTAAGGGTGTTTTAGGTAAGATTTATAGAATGGGTCAATAAGTGATTTGGAGGTCTGGTTAAGGTCATGGGGTTAGAAGGTATTAAGTAGAATGGTGTGGTCTAGGTAAAGATGTCAGAAACTAAATAAATAAAACTCAAAATAAGAAATGTACTTTGCTCATTGCTTGATGGTAGATTGAGAAGCAATTTTGATAGAGTAACAATACCTTTGATTGTAGAGAAATTTTGGTAGAGTTCAAGTCTCTATTATGGATGCTAAATTACTAAAGGTAAGACCTACAAATAAGTTCTTAATGCTATAAGTTCTTGATGACTACTAGTTGAATGGATGATGGATCCCTTTTTCACCTCCTACTCTTCTCTTTTATAGGTAAAAGAGATGGAGGTGGAAGGTTCCATAGGAGGTTTGTTCAGTTATTATGATGTGTTATCTTGTCATCTATATTAAATTTTGATGTGTTAGCTTGTACACAACCTGAGTTGTCTTTGTTCAGATGGGGAAGACCTAACTGTTAGTGGTTAGGGTGATCATCGATGGTCAAGGTGACCATCCGTGGTCGAGGGTTGAAGGTTGAGTGGGGTAAAAGGGTAGGTTAGTGAGTTGGGTTTAGATAGTTAGATAAATTGACTCAAGGTCATGGTCGAAAGATGGGTAATGGTCTAATCGAGGGGTTTTTTGACATCTAAAATCTTCATGTGTAGATTTCTAGTGTCTACACTGAATTCAAATACAAAAAATGCTAAAAAAGAAATAAGTGATATTTTATCTAAAATAGAAATAAACATTGGATACTAATGCTAAATTACTCAAACTTGATTTAGAAATAAATTTAAAGTTCTATGATAAAACAAAAACTTAGATTATGGAATTTGGGTACAGGTAGATAGGTTAAATCAACTTGTTGTAAAAATGGACACATAGTGATCATCGACAGTCTGGGTATGAACGTCGATGGTTAAGTAACTGTCAATGGTTTCTAACCATTAATGGTTAAGGAATTCCATCGATGGTTAGGTAAGACCATCACCAGTTACTATGGGATCTAGTTTGGGAAAATAAATTTGTTGAGAGTTACAGAGGGGTTTTGGGTGTGGTGTTTGTTGAATGTTGGTCATTATATAATAAATGATACTCAAAGGTATCTAGTTTAGGGATTGGGTGTTTAGGTGAGTGAGAATGTGATAGGACCTAGGCTCACAAAGCTCTGACACCAATTGTTAGGATTAAGAGCACAATTGATTACCTTTGTATAAGCAACTAAACACAGAATTTAACTAGAATAATAAGTAACTAGAAATCAGAAATAACACAAAATATGAGAGACAATACACAATTGTATTCAACTCATCTAAAAGGAAACACAATAAAGAGATCACACTCTTCCCACACCTCTTGGGCATACCAGTAATCTTCCCTCAAGAGTACTCTCCCTCAATTACAAACACAATCAACTCAATAACCGAGTTGGTGTTTCAACCAGTCAGTAACAATACTGCTAGTACCACCGAGTATACACACATACTCCAAGTCTGAGTACACCACGTACTCTAAGTAGATATCACTGATCTTACAACAACTTGCAAATCAAATGATCTTACTTACCATGTAGATCTACCCTAATCTTTCACACTTGCAGATCAACCTGGTCTTGCACACCTACTGACCAAGATCTTACACTCGAGAAGAACCCTTGTCCTTGCCTTTCCAAGTCCTTATGATTCTCTAAATTACAATACAGCCCCATGAGTCTATTATATAGATCCCATACAAATAATAATTAGACTTCCTAATTACAATAATTAGAAACGCAACTCCAAGACTAAAATTAGTCTTTACATGCAAACAATCAATTCGTTAAACAAACTGTTTGTGTAACTAATAGTTCTAGAACCGCACAGGTGACCAACGTCAGTCGCTGTTTATCTGGAGATGACTAACATCAGCCGATCCATGACCAATGTCGATAGCTTCCTATCCACCTCTGACTGATGTCGGTTGGCTTGACCGACGTTGGTTACTGTGACACTCAGCAACCTCCTCCATGTTTGCATTAGTTAAGCTTTTAGCTGCACAACCTAACAATCTCCCACTTGGAGATAAACAACTACACTTGTACTTGTACTTGTACATCATCTAATTTGTTTCCTAGCTTGTATCCCTCTTCAAGTTCAATATTGAAGACCAACCACCACACATTTTGTGGTGCTACGCCTGTCATCCAAGTCCCCTACCACATCTGAATCTACATACCCATGTAGAGAAGTCCCTAACCCTGCATCGCATGTATACCTGCTGCTGGTCCCTCTCAGATACCTGAGAATCCACTGAACTACTTTCCAATGCTTCTTTCCCAGATTGGCCACAAACTCCCTGATAACACCCATTACTTGGGCAACATCAGGTCTAGTACATACCATGCACTTAACCTAATCATGTGAATTGGGACACTGTTCTGTGAACTGTCCATCCATAGGTGTGCTAACTGGTTCTACATCCTGCATCTTAAACCTCACCACTACCTTATTCACACAATCATCCTGAGACAACATCAACCACCTCTGAACTAACTTTACCTTTAGCTCAGCAACTCCCTGCATGTGTGAACCTACAACAAGCCTATACACCACATACAGTAATAGGATAATGTAGCTAATATTATCTAACCTGGTAAAGAAAACACAATGGTCATATTGACATTGACTAAAGCCATGCTTTGTCATACACCTGTCAAACCTCCATTGTCCTATAGCCTGCTCAAGACCATATACCCTAGCCTTCCGTCTCAAGTGTCCATTCTCTCTCTTCTTTAACCTAGGAATCCATTCATATTTTAGTGATTTCTTTCTAACTAACAACTCTACCAAATCTCCCATTTGGTTCTCATCCAAGGAATCAACTTCCTCATTCATGCCATGCTCCCACTATTTCCTAGATTCTACCTGCTCTACTTCTTTAAAACTTCCTAGTTCTTAACCATCAGTGAGCAACAAGTAGTCTAAAGAAGGGGAATAATGAATTTGAGGCTTACTTACCCTTTCAGTCCTCTTCATGGGTGTTTGAGACTCCTTGATAGCTTGCTATCCACCCAAAATCCATTCTCTAGTCGACCCTAGTCTGCACCTGACCGATGTCTATTCCACCTTATCACCGATGCCGGTTCCCTGACCAACGTTAGTGTCCACCTGGTCACCAACGTCAGTTCCCTGACCGACTTCAATCACCACCTGCTCGACACCACTAAGTCTAGTCTGCACATGACTAATGTCGATACCTACCTGTTTGACATTGGTTCCACCTGATCGACATCAGTAACTATGTTTTCCTGTGAGTGATGAATTTTTACCCGTGAGCTCACCTTGGATCAAAACCCTGTCTAAACTACCCTACTCAGAATTATTCAGCCCCTTGAGCTGATCTCTGTCCATCATCTCCTCCATGAAAACCAAGGCTTTCTAGTTCTTAAGTTTGTCAAAGACATCTAACCTCCTCTTAAGAACATGCATCCCCTTCTTACTCATGTGACCAAGCCTACAAAGCCACATCTTTGCAACAAAAGGTGAATCAGTAATACAAGTAGATAGATAAAGAATACCTACTTTCTTACCACATGCTAATTTAAGTGCATCCACTGTGAGAGTTACTGTGCATCCCTCATCACCCAACTTTCCTAAAAAAATTAGACTCCTCTTCAAGACTGGGACCTGCATGACATTCTTCAACACCCATGTGTTGCCCGTCTGCAATTTCAGCAGCACTTCCCCTTTGCCAACAATTTGACAAGGCTCACCAACCCCTAAGTAAATATTTCCAAAGTCTCCATGGACATAATCATGGAAAAATACTCTATTTGGGGCTACATGGAAAGAGGCAACAAAATCTATAATCCAAGATTCTACTTTATCCAAGGAACATACAAGAGCATCCTGTGCAACAACCCCTGCAACATCTACTTCTTCATTTCCTTCATGCTGATGTTCTACCAACCAACAATCTTTCTTTACCTACTCTTTCTTTCCATAATTCAGTAATTGAGAATTCTTGCTATTGAGTTCCTCCATTCTTAGTGTACTTTATTTTGCCATTGCTATACTCCCACTCAATCAAAAACCCCTGAGAGTGACCTATAATCAACAAACACTTAACACACTCTGAAACCAAGGTGTTAGTGAACCTCACTCTAAGAACCTGTGACCTCGCTCTAATACCACTTGATAGGACCTAGGCTCACAAAGCTCTGACACCAATTGTCAGGATTAAGTGCATAATTGATTACCTTTGTATAAGCAACTAAACATGAAATTTAACTAGAATAATAAGTAACTAGAAATCAGAAATAACACAGAATATGAGAGACAATACACAATTGTATTCAACTCATCTAGAAGGAAATATAATAAAGAGATCACACTCTTCCCACACCTCTTGGGCGTACCAGTAATCTTCCCTCAAGAGTTCTCTCTCAATTACAAACACAACCAACCTAATAACCGAGTTGGTGTTTCAACTAGTCAGTAACAATACTACCAGTACCACCGAGTATACACACATACTCCAAGTTTGAGTACACCACATACTCCAAGTAGATCTCACTGATCTTGCAACAACCTGCAAATCAAATGATCTTACTTACCATGTAGATCTACCCTGATCTTGCACACCTACAGATCAACCTGGTCTTGCACACCTGCCGACCTAGATCTTACACTCAGAAAGAACCCTTGTCCTTGCCTTTCCAAGTCCTTATGATTCTCTAGATTATAATACAACCCCATGAGTCTATTATATAGATCCCATATAAACAATAATTAGACTTCCTAATTATAATAATTAGAAACACAGCTCTAAGACTAAAATTAGTAATTACATGCAAACAATCGGTTCGTTAAACAAACTTTTCATGTAACTAACAGTTTTGGAACCACACAGGCAACCGACGTCAGTTGCTGTTTGTCTAGAGATGATCAACATTGGTTGGCCTAACCGATGTCGATTATTGTGATACTCAGCAACCTCCTCCATGTTTGCATCAGTGAAGATTTTAGCTCCACAACCTAACAGAATGGTTGGTGAGTGGTTTTGGGTAGGAGGTAAAATGTCTAGAGTTATAGGACTCCAACATAGGAAAGTGGGGTGAAAGAGAAATAAAGGGGAAAGACACAAACAATAAAATAAATAGACCTAATTACTGAATCTTGATAAAAACACTAATACTTAGCTTTTGGATTCATTTGGGAGTTAGAACCTCTTACACCTAATTGATTGATCCTAATGATGATGATTTTAACCTTATCTTCATCTCTTAATATAGGGGAAAGGGAGGTTCAAATCAAAGAGTTTAATAAATAATTTATCAAATAGTCTAATCATGCATTGATCATGTGAACAATAGATTAAATTTAGACAATGGGTAATCAATGAGTGATTTGCAATTAAATTACAGTTGATTCCTTTGATCATGCAAGAGTTTAATTAACTATTGATGGTCAGGGTCAACCATCAAAAGTTGAGGGTCGATCATCGATAGTTAGAGAGACATAGTTAAAATGGTTAAGATTAGTCATTTTCACTTATGTTTAGTGGTTGAGAAGTTAGGAAATGGTCCAAAGTAATAAAAAGGGGTCATGGGGTACTTTGATGGTTGGAAATGCATTGTGAAATTTTTGAGTGTCTATATTTTGCCCCTTTTTGTTGTGCAGTTTGCATCAGCAAAATGTAAAACAAAAAGTGGAGAAGTTGGTAGAAGGTTGGATGCCCTGAGTATGGGAGGAGGTATTCCCCCTCAAACTAGGAATCAATGAGGTAAACTAGAGTTGGGTTCAGGTTTGATAAGTGGATATGTGGGTTACAAGGTCAGTGGCAAGTTGAAAAGGTTAGTTGATTGGGCATTTAAATGTGAATAAGTACAAATAATCTGACTAAGTGTGATATCATATATTGCACATAGATTAGGATATCATAATTGAGGTAGGTGTTAAAATAAGGTTGTTCTAGAAGGATAGGTGACAGGGTAATTAGGCCACAATTTTAGGCATAGTTGATATGCGTTACTCTATAAACTTAAGTCTCTTAGGTAAGGTTCATGTATTCATAGGTATTTGAGGTAGGAGGTGATCCTAAGAAGACAAAATGGTCGTTGGTCTCAAGACCACAAAGGGTCATGTTTTGGGGCACTTAAATGGTTGGTTCACAAAATTAGTACTTGTTTGTCAAAAATGGAAAGATAGGTATGTGGTAAAAATGATCAAGGAAAGGTTATTACAAAAGGTGTGAATGATGGGCCAAAATGACCAATGTAATGTTATTGGGTTGGTTGGTTGGTTAAAAAGGAGTTGCTCTCTAATGGGTGCATGGTTATGATAAGGTGGTTATTTGGGAAATGGTTGGTTAGGATGTAAAAACCCTAGAAGAGTTGATTTTTGATGGTAGGGGTCAATCATCAGTGGTCACCTAGTGATCATCAAAGGTTAAAATGAAACCCTAAAAGGGCAACCATAAAAGGTCAAAAGTTTGCTTTATTTACTCATTTGGAATTTTTATCAACGACACTCTACACATTTATCTTATGTGAAAATGATGATGATTTGTTTTTTACTAGTTGAGTGAGTGAGGACTATTAAAGAGTTGACTGAGGAGGTGGAGGTTAATCGAGGTGGGCTAGAGCAAATTTGAGAGCTAAATAGGATGTAACAAAGTAGGGGTAGAGTGTAGGGTCATGTAGTGGTAGTGGTTCTGATTTACCCACCATGATGGAAGATGTGTAATGAGGTAGGGATTATCTTGAATTTGTAGTTGTTGTGTTGTGTTTTTTAATTATTTTTGTTGTATGATCGGGTTAAGGGTTGAAAATTGGGGGATTTTAGTTTTGGTATGAAATTTATAGGGGGTGAAATGGGTTAAGGTAGGTAAGTTAGGTGGTTAGAGAGGTTTAGGTAGAATCTAGGTGTTTTGTTGAGTGGTTTGAAGGTTGGGTGGGATAAACCTAGGGTTAGGTCACTAACGGTCACCACACAGTGACCATCAATGGTCTCTATCAACCATCACTAGTCGATAGGTGACCATCAAATGGTCGATGTGTGGATCATTAGTAGCCCACCACTAAACTATCAAAAATCAATGGTTGATTGATGATGGTTTCAAAAGGAACCATCATCAGTTAACACTTGACCATTGGCAGTCATTACAAGGTGTGGGTTAAAAGGTTAAAGGGTTAGGTGAGGAATTATGTAAAAGAGGTATAGTAAGAAAGGGTTAAGGATAGATTAGGAATGAGTTAAATTTGTGGTTAGGATGTTAGATGGGGTAAGGGTTTGGGTTATGTAAGGGAGGTAAGGTAGGATAGGTCTTAAGGTAAGACCTGGTTTAGGTAAGAATTCATTAATGTTAGGTAAATAAGTTAAGGTAGGGGTGAGGGTTAATAGGTAAAATATATAGTTAATGTTTTATGGGTAAGTTAAACTAATGTATAAATGTAACTTTATAGGTGAGGGAGCAGCTACAAATGTGAGACCAAGTGCCTCAGTTCCTGGATGACGTATGCAGAGCTATGACAAACCAAGAGTGGGGACATATGACTATGGTGGGCCTAAGATGCATGAGGTATTATTAGCATGTGACTAGAGATTAGCTATGTTGGTGGCCCTCATCAAGAGACGGGATCCAAATTCCAACATTTTATTACTTCCTACTAGAGAGATTACCATCCTACTAGAGGCTATTTAGTGATTTTTTAGCGATCGATATGGGGTGAGCTGATAGAGCATATTGATAGTGAGGAATGAGATGCACATATGGATCAGTTATTTGGTGCAAAATCTATTCATACTAAGTGGCACATGGGAGGTTTCCATTATGCACCTATGTACTAGATGGATAGGGGAGGGAGACATCTTGTCATGATGATGATAACCATTACCTGATATGCACTCCCAAATTCTAGTAGTAGCAAATTTCCCTTTTTATTATTGGGTGTTCTTAATGACATAATGATCGATTGAACAATGTTTACTTGGTCTCCAATTTTACTAGTTCAAATCTACTGGGAGATTTGGGGATACAAAGTATATAGGCATTATGGTATCAACATTGGATTTATTTTGTACTACTAGGCACATGAGCACATTAGGATGCTTTGACTAAGTGGATTACCATGACACACATGATCCTAGATGGACTTTAGAGTTGGTTTTATGAGGTGGAGAGCTAATTATGCACTTACATTACTAGGGGGAGCATCACAAGACTTAGAGAGGTATGGGGACAAGTTAGAGGCACTAGTGGATGGATACGTCATCTAGAGGCCATATACGAGATTCCCAACATGGGTGAGCTATGTTAGGCATACCTTATTACTATAGAGTCACAGGTGGATTTAAGGGAGATGAGACCATGAGGTTGAACTCATCCCATTTGATAGGGTTAGGAAGCAATTCAAGCTTATTCAGGGTGTTCTTGGTGATTTCCTAAGGTATAAGAGAGAGGATAAAGAGGCACCACTACCTCTTCTAGAGACTAAGAAGATAGAGATTGATCTTGAAGAGCTAATATTGGTTATGAATATTGATGATGTAGGGGTTACACTAGATCACCTTGTATGGTTTCAGGCACATTATGTAGTGGTAGTGTTTGGGGGAGATAGTACACAACAAACTCTTGATGTTGACATGGTTGAGGGGGTGGGGATCAGATGGATGTGGATGCCCCTAATAGGTAACACTTATTACATAAAAAGATCAATTGAGGGAAAATTTAGCCATAACATAGGTAGCTTTAGCAGTAGTGACCCTAGAGAGAGATACGACATAAGGCCAGGTGGCCACTCTTATATAGGAGAGGGATCAGGTTAGAGTACAGCTAGCCTTGGTCATACAAGAGAGATGATTTGATATAGGTAGGAGGGCAGGCACCAACACCTATAAGATCATCAAGGACCATTCCTATATAGAGGTATATGGCCATGATCGAAGAACTCAAATATTATGAGGCATTGGTCTTTAGATAACTTCTAGATGAACCCCAATATGGTGAGTATAGATCATTGGCTATTGGGGGAGCTAGTAGTGTGACATCAGGTTAGTGGGAAACATCTGTGGGTACATAAATAGGGCTAGGAGATAGACAAACTCTAGGGAATAGTAGTATCTTATACTCTTGTGAGACACCTATTTTGATGTATTATATGATTTTGATACTGACCTATGAGCCAATGTATCAAGATGTACACATTGTTGTGAGAGACATGGATATTTATGTTATATATATGATTATTTATATTATGAGCTCATGATGTGATCATGGTTATGGATGTGGTTTATGGTTTATGGTTATAGGTTATTGATGCTTTAGTTTATGATGTGATGATGTTATGATGTGATTATGATTTTTATGGATGTTGCATATGTTTATGAATGATTTATTTTATGTTCATGATGTTGCTTATGATGTTATTGGACATGATGATTTATGTTATGATTATCACTTCTCTCATAAGTAGATGTATGTTTTGTTATAAATGTAGATGTTTTAAATTAAATGAATCTATGCTTCGTTATCTAGATAGACATGTGCTGGATAACATATGTGGATGACTTATTTAAAAATAAATTATGAAAGGTTTATAGATGTGAAAAATGGTTGTGATTAATTAATGTGATTGGTTAGAAGGGTGAAGTGATGTTTGATGTATGAGATGTTAATTCATTAAAATGGTTTTATGATTAAAAACACTTAAATGAATAAGGTATGAAGGCAATCACAAAATAAAAAACATATTTGTTATTTAGATGTTTGTTTTTAATGAATCACATTTGATTAGATGAAGTTTAATTAATATTAAAACACATAGAGTAAGTTTTGGATAACCAAAATAGCTGTGAGGAAAGAAAAGAAAGATAAAACAATCAAAAGGCAATCATCTAGTGAATGTATCAACAAATAGTTTTGAGAAAAAAAGGAGACATGAAGCTTTTTATTTATCAAAGACCAAAACAAACTAAAGTTAGATTAGATTATGAACATAATACCTTCACATGCTTTACACCAGTGGTTGTCAATTAGTTAAAAAATCTCTTGATCACATAGTGTCAAGTAAGCTCAAAATATCTTGTTTTATAAAGGGTATAAAGTGGGGGTGGGTTATAAAGAAACCTTCGTGTGAGGTTAGATTTCCTCTTCTATAAGTTACCAAAGAGCTAGTATAAACAAATTTATGACATATATGGTGTAGAATGATCAATATGGGAAGTATACTCATGAAAGTTGATTACATATTCCAAATAATGGGTCTTTTGATATTTTGCTATTACATTGAAAGGTTGGGGAAGTTGATCAATATGTAAAGCTTCCAAGAAATTTATTACTTTTGAAAAATGCTTTTACCTATCCATCCTTCAAGGGAGTGGTCTAAGATTTTTGATACTTATTTTAGGCTTTGTCATAGCTATCCTTTAAGGGAGTAGTCTACCTTTTATTGAGCAACTTTGATTAATTTTGGCCACTTTCCTTCAAGGGAGCAGTCTGCTAATACTAAAGATGACCCATAAGATAGATGAATGTTAATGTCTTTTATTGTGATGACATAGATATGCTTATATAGGCTAAAAGGCTCACCTTTATGAAGGTAAAAACTAAAGCACAAGAAGGTTGAAATGGTGGTTGAAAGGATGTTTTGAGAGAAAAAAACATAGGATTCCATTCTATTAGGGATGAAAAGTATCCATGAGAATCATTCCATGGGTAGATTTATGGTACCCATATTTAGGATTAAGGGTACAACTATGATAGATAATCACATGATTTTATAATTTAATCAGTTATCCTTAGAGTGAGGTGATGAAGGTGAAAATCTCATAAAACAAGGGATGAGCTTAAGTTAGACAGTAAGTGAGTTTGATCTTATTTAACAAAAGAAAGGATGCAAATGTAAAGCATTGAGAGGCTCAGGTTCTGGTTTCCCTTCAAGAGAGGATAATTGATAAGCTCTTGATCTATACTTATGCATAATGATATAAAGTCTAAGCCAATTGAAATCAAAGTTTCCCCACTTGATTTTCTCCATATGGGTTACATGTTGATTTTCCTTTAAGATGAGGTGTTCCATATTGAATTCTCATTCTCTTAGGTTTTTTTATTATAGGCATGCTTGATTCACTCTTGATAGACATGAAGATGGTTAAGCATGGCCAAATGATGCTCATCAAGTATCTTGAGTTGGGATAAATGTTCTTGATGATAACCACCTTAAGAAATGATATCATACGGGGATATGTGAAGAGAGGGAATTTAGACTTCGAGAGGCAAGATAGCCTCTGCTCCAAAAAAAGAGAGAAAGGGGTAGTACCCATATGGGTTTGAATGCTGGTAAGATATGCCCATAAGGTGAAAAAGATGTATAAATGTCAATCTTGACCAGATACATTAACCATTTTAGTTAGTATTTTGTTAAGGGTTTTGTTAGAAGCTTCCACTTTTCCATTAGCTTATGGACGATAAGGTGAGGAAAAACTTAACTTAATGCCAAACACATCACAAAGACCTTGGATTTTATTTTATTTTGAAGATTTACCATTATCAGTGATTATCTTGTGAGGAAAACCAAAAAAATAGATAATATGATGGTTAATGAAATCTACAATATTTTCAGCTTTGGTTGAAATGAGAGGAATAGCCTCCATCCATTTGGTGAAATATTTTGTCATAGTGATGATAAAATGATGTCACTACCAAGAATGGGAGATACTTAGAGGCTATGACTAGGTGCGTGATGTAAATTGGCATGTTATTGACATTTAACACACTTCTTCACATAATCACATTAGTTTTGATTAAGGGTGGTCTAATAGTATCCAAGGTGAAGGATACACTTAACAATGGCTAGGCCACTAAAGTGTCCCTCACAAATCTTGTCATGCATTTCTCTGATAGCATGAGAAATTTCTTGACTATGTAAGTAGTAAAAAAAGAGACCATCAAAGCCATTATTGTAAATAATCCCCCTAGTATGGTATAATGAGATTTGCTCTGAATAAATGCTCATCAACTATTCTTAGAAAGATTAGAGGGAATGATGCTCAGGTTGAGATAGTCAAAGATCCATTTATACCAAAGGTTGGGTTGGGTCTCCTCCACACTAAATATGGGATGAAGATTTTATTTTATATAAGAAGGCTCAATAAGATGATAGATAGTGACAAATAGCTTAAATTAGGAAGATGCAGATAAGATTTGGGAAATGAGGGAAGCCATTATATCGATAAACTTGTTCGTAGACTGCATAATGGCTTAGATGAAGTAATGATCAAATAATGACAAGAGTATATCGATCAGTTATTTTTAATATTAAAAAATATCATTCTTACATTAATAAGAGCCATTTATTTAATTGACCATGAGTTGGGAGTCACCAAAAACACTAATCATGTTGATTCTCAAGGCTAAAGTAGTTGGAGAGCTATCATTAGGGCTTCATACTCAACCATGTTATCAGGGCAATCAAAGTCAAGTTTGAAGGATAAAGGAAGAGGTTCAACATCAAGGGGAATAAGGATGATATTGGATCCCCCACCACATTTACACTTTGATATATCAAATAACATGGTCATTTGGTATGTGATGTGCTCTCGAGAAAGAGTCATGATGGACTCATCAGGAAACTCAAGAGGAGAAGGTTGGTTGTCTACCAATGGTGCTTCAGATAATTGGTTAGTGATGAGTTTCCATTTTATTATATTATAATGGAGGAACTCAAGGTCAAACTTAGCTAAGAGCATGAGCCACTTAGCCATACGTTTGTTTTGGTATGGCTTAGAGTGCATATACTTGAGTGGGTCAATGTTGGTTATGACATAGGTCTTGTGGTTGAGAAAGTAGTGGTGGAGTTTGGAAGCCACAAAGACCAAGGTGAGGCAAAGTTTTTTGGTATGGGTATACTAAGTCTCATACTCTATAAGCATTTGACTTATATAGTAAATAACTTTCTCTTTATGCTACTCATATCAATGTGTCATCATTGCCCCTAAGGAGTGGTCAGTGATGGAAATATAAAGGTAGAAAGGTTGATCCTCTTTGGGAGGAATGAGGATGGGTAGATAAATAAAGTAATCTTTAATTAAATCAAAGGCCTTTTGATAGTCTTTATTCCACTTAAAAGATACATCTTTTTTTAAAAGGTGATGGAAAGGTTGGCATCTATCAGATAGCTGAGAGATGAAGTGATGAATGCATTGGAGCTTCCATTGCAAACTACAGAGTTTCTTGAGGTGGGTCAAAGGAGGAATGCCAAGGATTGATTTGATTTTGGTGGGATCAATTATTCCTTGAATAGAGATGATAAATCCAAGGAACTTTCTTGACAAGACCCCAAAAGTGCATTTTTTTGGGTTAAGGTGAAGATGGTAATAGATGAGGCATTTGAAAATGACCTTGAAAATTGATGAATGATCTTTATGACATTTAGATTTCTCAAGAAGGTCATCTATGTAATACTCTATGGTTTTGTGAATAAGGTCATGGAAGATATAAGTCATGGCACATTGGTAGGCTGCACCAACATTTTTTAGACCAAAAGGCATGACCCTATAGTAGAAGGTTCCATATGGGGTGATAAAATTAGTTTTATTTTGGTCTTTATGGGAAATCAAGATCTAATTATATCCAAAGAAACCATCGATAAGAGATAACATCTCATGGCCAATTGTAAGATCAACAAGTTATTTAATGTTTGGCAAAGGGAAGTCATACTTTGGGAAAGCAAGGTTAAGATCATAGAAATCCATGCAACTATAAAGTTCTATTGATTTGGTGATAGGGATGGCATTCGAGACCCATTAGGGATAGTCAATGGTTTGGATGAAATTCATGGATAGGAGGCATTGAACCTCTTCTTTGACAAGAAGGGCTATACGAGGGTGCATACAAAGCAACTTCTACTTGACAAGCTTGGTATCACAGATAGTAATGATATTATGGGTAACAATGGAAGGGTTGATTCATAACATGTCACTATAAGAATATAAAAATTCTATGTTATGGTCTCAAACGAAGGAGAGAAAATCTTTTAGCTCTGAGGAATCTAGAGATTGGCCAATTTTGACAATGCATGGGTTATCCTAAGTACCAAAGTTGAAATCCATGGTAGATTCATTTAACATGGTTGAAGTCTTAGGAGGGAGGTATTTATGGATAACAGAATCTTCTACACTAAGATAGGAAAGAAGGGAATCATCATCCTGACACCAAATAATATTAATGGTAGGAGAGTCAGCTTCTACCATCTCAGGATGAGTCAAAAGAATGGTTACAATTTCCCCATCCTTTTGATAAGTCAGGGGTCCAAGGCTAATCATGTTAACAAAAATATTTTTAGGGGGAATGATATTTAAATCCTTAGATTTTGATAGTGAAGTGGTCGGTGAGGATGGGACTTCTTCATCAATGATGGTAATGGGAGGTGAATTGGTTGGTTCTTTAGGTGTAACGAATCTGAGACCAAATCTCTCGAAAGGCCTTTGGGTCTTGCATAGAATTAACTCATGTGGTCCATGCTCATAACATCCTATATTGAATCCCTTCCAAACACACCTATAGAGGTATATCTTGGTAAACTCTAGTTTATCCAGATAGGAGAAATTAGAGGTGAATGGTTGAGGAGAAGAGGAAGTAGAGGAGGCAAAAAGTGGTTGATCAAGTCCCCCAAAAATAAGATTAGTTTGGAGATTGGGAGGCTCAAAAGAAATAGGGGTTATAATATTGGGATCATAATCAGGGTTATGGTTAAGGATCCTATACTCTTGGGGAATAGGGAAGGCATCCAAGGTCAAGAGGCAATACGCCCCAAGTGAAAAACATTAAAATATTGATTCCAAGGGGTCCATCATGGGTATTTGGGTAGAAGGGATGGATGAGCTAGTCGAGGAATGGTTAGTGGAAGGGGTGGGTTCATCATTATTTGGTATAGATCTGGTGAACAGAAGGAGGAAGACATCATTTGACTAGTACATCATGTTGAAAAATGTGAAAGGATTTGGGTCATCTTGTATGGTAAATACTTAACCCTTGTACTCAAATTTGATGCACCAATGCAGGGTAGGTGACACATAATTCATGGAATGGATTCAAGGGCATCTAAGTAGAATATTGTATTATAAATTGCCTTTTATTATGTATAAGAGCTCAGGAAGTGTGATAGGTAATAAATGAATGTGGAGGATGATAGTTACTAGATTTGTTGTCATAGTGTCATTGAAGGAGTGGAGCACCACTATGGTTTTTGACATAATGTTCTCCAACAATTTCATTTGGTTATATGTGTGGGAGGAGATAATGTTTATGCTAGCTCCTCCATCAATCATAACCCTCTTAATATGGGTTTGGTTGATGTATGCAGTAATGAAGAGGGGAGGATATAGATCTTGGGGATGAATAGAGGGTATTTCCAAATCCTTAAAGGTAATGAGGGTGGAGATCTAGAGGGCTCCAAAAAAGGATGCTAAAGGTTGTGGATATTTTTGTTGAACCTCTATAGATTGAAAAAGCCTCTATAATTATATAATAATGATGGGATGAGGTATTTATTAGTTCATATGAACTCATCTTCACTAGTGTTTGGTGAAGTTGCTTTGGAACTACTCTTTGGATTGACTTGAAAGGGTTGGATTGAGAGGTACCCAAGAAGGACACCTTGGGTTTAGGTAAATGTGAGGGTGTTTGGGTTTGTTTGGGTGATTGGGTGGTGGAAAAAGGGCATGTCCATGAAATGGACACATTTTCCTTCCCTTTATCCTATGTTGGGCTTGTGAGCATGTGACCACGTGGATGGTATGGATTTGGGGAAGAATTGGGCTAGAGGAGTGCTTCAATTCCTCTTCACTCTTAGATGAGAGTGTGGGAGTAGGTAAGTGTTGGGTGGTTACTTTTGGTTTTTAAAGTGGTAGTGGGCCCATCTAAGGTTCATCTCATAATAAGTCATCATCAACACATAGCTGATGGACTAGGACTTGGATATCTTTATAGTTCTCCATATAATCCCCAGGTGTTCTCTGGTAAGATAAAATTAGATTGATATTAAATTAGGATAGCTTAGGAATATGGGGGTAAAATGGTTTTATGGGAGGTAAATTCAAGTAATAAGCCTGTAATAATCTTTTTATGATGGTTGAGTAAGACTCAAGCAAAGGTGATAAGGGTGTTGGGGTTTTGGCTTTGGATTTCAGGGTGGAAGCCTTTTCAGGAGTAGGCTTCATAACAAGGGTTTTGGGTGGTAAAATATTCTTGGTGGGTGGTGTTTTGGAATTTAATGGATTGAAGGTATATGGCTTAAAAGTTAATATCTTAGAGGTAAATGAATTAGAATTAGAAGGTTTAGAAATAACAAGCTTGGTAGTGGGTGGTTTGGAAATAGAAGGGTTATAAGTAGAATTTTTGGTAGTGGAGGGTTTGGAGGTAGAAGGCATGGAAAGAATAGGTAGAGGTGTAGCTAAAAGAAGAGAGTAGTCTTGGGTTGTCTTTGGGAGATGTGTCTTATTAATGGAAGAATGAGGTCCTAAGATGGAAGAAGGATGTGGTCCTAAAATGGAAGGCAAGGTAGAGATGGATGGTAAGGTTTTAGGTTTTGGGATCCTAAGTGGATCCACTTTCTTGGTTGGCTTAGCATGGGGTTTCTTTGGTGGGATATATGGTGATATATCCAAATTTAATAGAGGGTGTGTAAGGCTTAGAGTAAGAAGCATGCCTATCTTTTTGATGGGCTTTGTTGGGATGGTAGGAAGTGCTTGGGTTATTTTGGGTAGAGTTGGTTTGGTTGGTTCAACTATGGTTTGAGGGGTAAAGGTTTCTATGTGTTTGTTTAGGGTGATGGTGGGTTCACCAATGGAAGTATAAGGTTGGTTTGAAAATGGTATGGTTGAGGGTTCTTTCTTGGTTGGTTAAGGGAGCCTAAGATAGTGCTAAAATGTGGCACAATCCATGTTGGGTTGGGATAGGTACTCCAAGTTTTAAACTAGTTTAGAAAAATGCTTATAGATGAGTTTGGTTCCTTCAGTATTGATATCAAAGGGAAAACCCATGGGTTGAGAGAATGGATTGGTTTCCTTGTGTTTTTCCTCAATCAAATATTCCAATGTTTGGGAAGGTGATTCCTTTGTGGGAGGGGTAAATAAAGTGACCTCTTCCTTAGGAATATTTTCCAAAGGAAGAGTGGATTGTACTATGATGGAAGATAAAGGTATGGTGGTAATGGTTGCCTCTTTTGGTATGTCTTCCAAAGGAGAGGTTGGTAGCTCCACAAACTCAATAAGTGGAGAAAGGGGAATACTTTCTTCCTTTGTTTTAGTTTCCAAAGTAATAAAAGGTGACTCCACTACCTCAATAAGTGGAGGGGAAGAAGAAGTGTTTTGGGCAATGGTTTCCTTAATAATGAGCTTATGAAGGACCACATTGATAATATGGACCTCATAGTTGTGAGATGATTTTTCTCTACTATTTTCATTGTTTGTGGAAGGGCATGGTTGGGAAAAGGTTGTCGCAATATGTCAAGTGACTGATTTGGGGGTGCATTAGGATTATTTAGCACAAGTCCCCCCTTATCGATCAACCCTTGGACAATGATTTTGAAGTTATTTCACCTACTCACATCATGCCCAATGACATGGTGGAAGGCACCCAATTCATTTTACTTATACCAACTAGGTGTAGGATGAGAGGAATCAAATTGTTGTGGAGGTTTAATTGGAGGAAGTTTTATGATTTTTTCTTTCAAAAAAATTTCTAATATTGAAGCATATGACTCCCCTAGTAGATTGTATTACTTTTGGTTGTTATGGTTTTGGTTTTGGGTATTATGGTTAGAAGAATTAGAAGAGTTAGGTTAGTTAAAAACTAGAAGAGGGGCAATTTTAGGGATAATGACACTCACAGTTCCCTTGGTTTTGGTGTTAGTATTGGAGTGGTTGGTGGTTTTGGAGGAAGAAGTCTCATTTGACTTGAAACTAGAATTTTTGTTTCTCAATTTTAGCTTCCCCTCATCAATTTATCTAATCTCTAATTTCTATGCCATGGTGAAAGCCTCATCAAAGGTATTGAAAGTTTGAACCTATAGAGTGGAGGAAATATGTTTGGCACAAGATCGATAAAAATCTCAATCAACTTGGGTTGGGGAAAAGAGAAAGATAGTTGGTTTATCAAACCTCTCCAATGGGCAAAAAAATCAATAATTGACTTATCCTCAAATTGCTAAATGGAGTAGAGATCAGTAATGGAAACTTTCTTAGATATATTTATGGAAAAATGACCTAAGAAGGTTTGAGTTAATTAGGCAAAATAAAAGAAGGAATTATTGGTAACATCACTGTACTAATCTAATTCTAGATCAGATAGGGACATGGGGAAGGTGTGAATAATGAGAACATTATCATAAGCAATCAAATAACAAGTGTCTAAATGCTCTAAGATGTTGCTAAGAATCTTCCTTTCTCTAAAATTTTGAAAACTTTAGAAGTTCCCATTAAGGAGGATAAGGTCAGATTGGGATGGATGGATGAATTGGTTTGTTGTAAATTTGATCATATGACAAGAAGTTATGGGCACTAGAAATAGATGACTCCAATGGGTCATCTTGTCCATTAACATCTTAATTAGATCTATTTGCGGTTGTACACCCCCATAGTTTTAGTGTAAATTCTGTTGGGGTTGAGTAGTTGTAACATAAAGATAGCTAGTGGAAGGTTGGGAAGTTGCCACATATTGGTATGTGGACATGGGTGGTTGGGAGGATACCATGTATGGGTAAGTAGATACAAGAGGTTGGGTATAAGATAGAGCCATATACCCTTGTGGGTTAGGAATATAGCCTAGGTTAGGTGTAATAGGCATTTATTAGGGAATTGACATGGGTTGGGTTGGAGGTATGGTTGGGTTGATGGGTTGAGGATGGGTGGTGACTTTGGTACTAATGGGTGGAAGGGTAGAATGTATAGAAACAACCAAGCTTTGGAATAGAGTGGAATTTGGTGGGTTGGAAATAAGAGGAAGGGTGGCAACAATAATAGAGGGTACTCTAATGGTAAGTGGAGTTTAGGTGCCCAAAGGTTGGGTTGTTCCTATACTAGAAGAGTTATTGGTTGGGGTAGAAGGCATTTGGGTGTTGGTTAGTTACATGGGTTGGTTTAGATGGTGGTATTAGTGGGATTGTTAGTGGAAGAAGATACTTGGGTGACTGAGGGTTAGGTAGAAATGGTGGAAATAGAGGTGTTTCCTATAATATGGATGTCATACCATAGGGTGGATCAATAAGTGGAACCAAAGCAGGGGTACCGTGAGATATGGTGTTAAGATAATGTTGCAGGGCTATGGGGTTATTATCCAGAAAGGTGGAAAAATTTGTATCACCTTTGGAAACTATCTAAGGGATATTAGGACTTCCAAAAGGATAGGGTGAACCCTATATATCTGATATGTACTCCATAGATGAAGAAGAAGAGGAAGATGAGTGGTTGGGTGGTGGATCTTGATTCACTTGGTTTCTTAGTTGTTGTCTAGTGAGAACCATGTAAAGAAGGGAAGAGAAAGATACAAGCGATCTTACAACTCAAAAGAGAAGCAAATAGAATAAAAATATCTCAAGGAAAAAAATACATACACTAAAGTGCATTAAAATCTTAGGATACTTTATTATCTCTCTTTAGGCTTATGCCTTAATTTTAAAGAAGTTAAGAAATCGAATTTGGGCTTGTAAAGCAAGTACTAGAAGAAGATATCTAAGGATGGTTTCAAGTAGTTAAAGGATCTCAATATCTATATTAGAACTTGGTACATGGATTAATATTTGGGCCTACCCCCTCACTTCACACAACATAACAATAAGGGTGTCAGGTTCTTAGCCATAATATATCGAGTTGTTAGAGATTATAATCAGCCAACATACTAAGTTAGTTCTCCCCTTAGTGGTGAAATATAAGTAGGATAGCTGAGAAAAGGTGACCGCTAGGTGATGAAATCCCAGTCAGGCTTTATGTCAATGTTTTGATGTTCAATTGAGTATGTGTTTTGTTCTTGTGTGTGGAGAGAAGTGAGACTATGATTAATTTACTTGATTAAATTAAGTTATGTGAGCTAATTAATACAAACAAACTATGGATGCAAAGTTAATTTCAATCCAAAGGAGAGTTTTGGTGTATTTTTAAGTGAATACAAAATAACTAAGATGCACCTAGATGAGAGATGATGATACAAATCCTAAGCCTAGGATGAATGCTTTTTGATTTTCAGAAGTGAAAGTAAAAAAAGATGATTTTTACCTTTTTCTAAGAAAGCAAAATAAACTAGAACTCATGTTTTAGAAGGGAAGAAAGGAAATAAGGAATGTTTAATTTTTATAAAAGAATGCAATGAATGATTATTTTCTAATGCAACTAAATATAATATAACTATGAACCCAATAAAAATCTCAAGGGTCGCACCAAACCTACAAGAATGTTTCATTAAAATTTTGATTATTTTCTTTAGAAAAAAACTTGAAAGAAGGGTAAGGTTAGTAGAACCTAATGTGTTGTGTGCATGTGAATCTAGATGATTGTGAATAATTCTCTTTGTTTAGGGAGGATGACCTACAAATAGGAAAGCAATCTAGAAAATGGTGGATTAGTGAGATAGTAGGGTGGACTACCTAGTATGAGCTAGATCCAAGAATCACAAGCTTCCTTGGAGGCTGTCAATCCATAATTTTAAAACACTTAAGTTTTGATATGTTGAAAATAGGTGCTTGCATGAAATAATAGAAGGTACTGAAATCAAATAAAAGAAATGTTAGAAAAGAAACAATTGATATTTTAACTAAAATAGAAATAAATGATTTAATCAAAAAATAAGTTGAAGTTTTATGATAAAATAAAAACTTAGAAAATGGAATTTGGGTATGGGCAAATAGGTCAAATCAACTTGTTATTGTAAAAATTGACACACATTGACTATTAATAGTTTGGGTATGACTATCAATAGTTAGGTGACTATAAGTGGTTGCTAAACATCAATGGTTAAGGAAGTCCATCGATGGTTAGGTAAGACCATCGGTGTTTACTATAAAATTTGGTTTGGAAAAATAAATCTATTGAGGAGAGTTACAGAGGGTTTTGGGTGTGGTGTCTAGGTTAAATGTTGGTCGTGAGATAGGAAATGATACTAAAAGGTATTTGTTTTATGGATTAGGTGTTTAGGTGATTGAGAATGGTTTGTGGGTAGTTTTGGGCAGGAGGTGAAATGTCTAGAGTTGTAGGACTCTAACACAAGAAAGTGGGGTGAAAGAGAAATAAAAGGGAAAAACATAAGCAATAAAATAAATAGAGCTAATTAATGAATCTTGATAAAAAAACGTAGATACTTAGCTTTTGGATTTGTTTGGGAGTCAAAACTTCTTGCACCTACCTGATTGATCTTGATGATGATGATTTCAACCTTATCTTCATCTCTTAATACAGGGAAAGGGAGGTTCAAATCAAAGAGTTTAACAAATGGTTTATCAAAAAGTCTAATCATGCATTGATAATGAAAACAATAGACTAAATTTAGACAGTGCATAATCAATGAGTGAGTTTTAGTCAAACTATAGTTGATTCTTTTGATCATGTAAGAGTTTAAGTAATCATCAATGATCAGGTTCAATCATCGATGGTCGAGGGTCAACCATTAGTGATTAGGGAGACATAGTTAAAATGGTTAAGATTAGTAATTTTCACATATTTTTGGTGCTTAAGAAGTTAGAAAATGGTCTAAGGTAATAAAAGGGGGTCATGGGGTGATTTGATGACTAGAAATGCATTGCATAATTTTTGAGTGTCTACATGGTCCTTACCAGTATTTGGTGATTCAGATTATTCATCCATGGGGGAGTTTGATGAGTCAATTTAGACACAAGATGATGAATATAAATGTACCTCATTTCCTACTATTCTAGATGATAGTTCTACATTAGTCATAGAAGATACTATGTAAGTAAACATTGGAACCTAAAATGACCCCAAATGGATCAAGATAGGAACATCCCTCACTAAATAATAATATGAGCATATTACTTCCCTCCTTTAAGAATTTAGTGATATTTTTTCCTGATCTTATTTAGTATGCCTATATTGGATCCTTCTCCAGTTGTCCATCACCTTGTTGTGCACCTCGATGCCAAGTCGATAAAATAAAAATTGAGAAAAATACATCCTTGTATTGCCATACTATACAAAAGGAATTAGAAAAATTATTTGAGGCAAGGTGTTGCTATCCCATAGACTATTCAGAATGGATATCAAACATATTCATAGTTAGAAAGAATCTATAAGGAATCTACACATGCATATATTTCAAAGATATCAATAAAACATGCCCAAAAGATGATTTTCCTTTGTCAAACATTGATATGATTTTAGATTCCACAACAAGATGTGATATGTTATCTCACATAGATGGATTCTCAAATCAGATAAAAATAACACCTGAAGACCAACACAAAATGAATTTCACCACTCCATGGAGAATATTCAGTTATCAAGTGATGCCTTTTGGCCTCAAGAATGTCAGTGCTACTTACCAATGTGAAATGACTGTCATCTTCCTTGAGATGATGCATGATATTGTAGAAGAGTACATGGATGACATTCTGAGAAAATATAAGACTAGGGTAGGCTATCCTGAAGTGTTATAAAAAATATTTGAAAGGCTTCATGAATACAAGGTGTATCTTAATTTTAAGAAGAACATATTTGGCATAATTTTTGACAAATTGTTAGGCTTCATCATATCTCTTAGGGCCATTGAATTTGATCTAGTTAAGGTCAAGGCTATTAAAAAAATGTCTCTTCCATCCAATCTAAAGTAACTCCATCATTTTCAAGGAAAAAATCAATGTATTTGATGCTTCATTTCACAATTAGCATACCCATGCCATCCTTTCACTCACCTTTTGAAAAAGCACACACCTTCTCAGGGAACATTGAATGTCAATAAGAGTTTAATAATTTGAAGGAATATTTATAAAATCCACCTATTTTAGCTCCACCAACACATGGGAATCCATTACTCCTCTACATTTCAAAAATAGAACATGCCTTGGGGGCACTCCTTGCCCAACATGATGATCAATGAAAAAATTGAGCAGTGTATTATTTAATAAAAACATTGGTTTCCTATAAACAAAACTATATGCCAATTGAAAAATCCTACTTAGTAATGGTATTCGTAGCTGAGAAGTTGTGACATTACATGCTCAACAACAAAAGCATTGTTATTAAAAAAGTGGACTCACTCAAATATCTAATTTCGAAGGCAACTATGAGTAGTTGCATGGCCAAATGGATCATGATCTTAAGGAAGTTTGAGATCGAATATGTACATCAAAAAGTAATTAAGGGACAAGTAATTTTAGATTAACTTTCCAAAGTGCCCTTCTTAAATACCAAGCCACTCACTTTTGGTTTCCCTAACAAGTTAATTTTGACTCTGGATGAAACCTATTTTGAATCACAACACTGGATAATCTATTTTGATAGTTCTTACACATATCATGGATCTAGTGCTACCGTTATGTTCATAACACCTTAGAGGGATCTTATTCTTAAAGCTTTCCATAATGGTTTCACTTTTATCAATAATATATTAGACTATAAATCACTCATTACAGGACTTCACCTAATAATATAATGAAATATTAAGCAATTACATGTTTGTGGGGATTCCAAATTGATCATTAACCAAGAAATACTAGACCAAATACAAAAATATTATACCTTACAAAAACATGGTAGACAATCTCAAGCATAAATTTGAACATATTCCCTTTAAGTAGATACCAAGATTCAACAATAAAACTATAGATATGGCTCATTGATAGCAATCGTATATCATCTTAAAAATTACTAGTTCCTTATTAAACATGTTTTAATACTAGATCTAAATGTTCAACATCTGAAATGGTATGTGATATTGTTGGTCCTAGTTAAACTTGGTACAATGACTTATATGACTATCTTCATGATAACATCCTTCTTGATAACCTTTCCTGTAACAAAAAAAGAGAATTTATTCACAATGACTATCATTATATCTTAATTGATGCTACACTTTGTTGTAGAGGTTATGATGAAACTCTACTTCATTGTTAAATATAGCTTAGCAATTAAATAAGCACATGAAGGGATTTGTGGTCTCACACTATTTGAATGGTCCTTACCATAAATCTCATATGTACATGGAATTATTAGCCCACTATAGAAGCAAATGCATGTGCCTGTGTTAATAAGTGTGTGCTTGGTTAGAATAACACTAATCTCATTCACACTTTAGCTTGAGCATTACAGTCGATTACTACTCGTCCATTTTCCACATGGGGATTCGATCTCATAGAGAAAATCAATCCTACTTCTTTAGATGGCCATAAACACATTCTCACCACTATCAAGTATTTTATTAAGTGGGCTGAACCCATTCTCATCACTTACATAATTGGTAAAAAAATTTCCAAATTCATTCTGAATCACCTTATCTGTGATTTTAGTATTCCTTCTGACATCATTTTTGATAATGGAATATCCTTTAAAAATAAGGAGATTGTCACATCCCAATTTTACCTTATGATTTATAACTTTTGAATCCATGAGTTAGTATGGTTAATTATATATTTATTATTACTTTGATTTGAGATTTTTGACATATACTATATACTATAATGGGACAATGATATTTTTAATTAGTATACATGATGTGGCAACTATATTTTATTATTCTATATATTATAGATATGTATTTGTTAGTTTTGCATCATTGATTGATATATATGATGATTCAAACTAACTACCTACTTGTTGCAAGGTAGATGTAGGATTGATCCTACCCTCAGTTAAATGAGCAAGAGCATAATCAAAGATGATGGGCTAGATGGGATGAATGGGTGATGATAGAAAAATTGCTAGTGACCCTACATACACATTAGATTTTAAATATTATATACATAAAATTTTAGTGTGTAATTAAAAAAATATTGTATGTGATTATATTAGTATGTAGATTTAGTTTATTATATGCATTAGATTGTTTTAAATTAATTATCTTGATTTTTGATAATAAATCAAGAAAATAGATATTAATTGCTATATAGATATTCGTTATTATAGATACAGTTATCTCACAATAAGAAGCAATTATTGACTAAATATCCAATAGTCAATTAAATAATTATCCTTATAATGATTGCTTTCAAGGATTTTGAATTATCTTAGAGTACTAACTTTGAGTTATGCTAATTTAAACTTAGTCTTAGTTTAACATGCATAAAATTTTATTAAAAGTTAGAAGATGAATATTTTTATTAAATTGATTAACTAGACTTATGTTTTAGAAAAGTGGCATAATGATTATTATTAAAAAAATTAAATGTCTTATAAAGGATTGACTATGGCTTTGCATGATATAACAACAGTTAATAAAGTTATTAGGATATTAAAATACCATGCATGGATAAGAAACTTGGAGGAATTTAGCATAAAAAATGAATGGTGCAACATAATGAGGGGAAAAGAGTTTTATAAATAAAGGAAGAAAAATTAGAAAGAAAACACATAGAGAAATAGAGAAGGAGAAAGTGGGAGGATTAATAAAGAACTGGGGAAAGCCAGAAGGGAGGTGAACTCAAAAAGGTTGGTTTTGTAATTATTTTTCTATGTGTGTGTTATTTTGAAAAGAAATTTTTTTAAGGTAGCATCATAATTGGATCTAACTGTGCTGTGTCTAAAATAAACTGAGAAATGTAAAGGAAAACATCTTATTGCCTCTATTAAATACTAAAATATTAATCAATGTCTTAAATTCTTTGACTACATCGTAGTCAATATTTATGGATTGTGAATCAACTTTAGAGGTCAATGTAGTATTTTATCTATGTATTTTCCTCTTTGGAAAGTGTACTACTGATTATGATTTCATATTACATAGGTAATTAGTTTATTTATATGGATCAACATTTCATCCAAATAGGATTGTGTCTAGTGTATTCTGGCTTGCATTTTAATATATGAGGGCAACATTTTAATTTTTTATTTTATTACTTTGAATAAATAATAGCTGAGTCTAATTAAAATGCAAGTCAATTATTTAGTAGCACTAAATACTTAATTAAAATACAAAGTATTTAATTGGTAATACTGAGTTAAGATATTAAGTCTGAGCACATGATTGTATTTGAATGATTGTGTTTTATTTATAAAATGGATTGAGTTCTAAATATAAAAATAGACTATATTTTATCCAAAGTTGAGCCATTCAAATTAAATGCCATGTATATTATAAAAATGCCATTTCATATTATTAAAATTCCATGTCATATTATTGAAATACCAAGTTTAAATGAAATGTTAAGTTTAAATGGAACACCAAGTTTAAGTAAAATTCCAAGTATAATTGAAAAGCCAATATATAACTAGAAATCATTGTATTTGAAATTAAGAAGGCTGAGTATGAAATTAAGAATGCTGAATTATAAATTGGTCACTATCTTATATAATTTTAGTTGAGTTTTAATCTCCTATTTGGGCAGCATCTACATATTTGTGGTTTCATCTTGCCCTATTCAAATCTATGTTTAGACCTACATCTTATCCCCATAGACCTGTCTCATATTCCATGGTCTGCATTTCATATCCTATGTTCCACATTTTCAATTGCATGGATTGTGTTTTAATTTAAAACACTCAATCTTAAGTGGAAATGCCATGTTACTTTATTGAAATGCCCAGTATTTAATTGAACGTTGAGCCTCTATGTGGACTGCCAGGTCAATGAAATGTAATTCTAAGTTAATGAAATTTAAGCTAAGTAATTTGGATAAAATGCTAAGTAAAATAATAGAACCATAGAGTGAATAAATAGAAATGTTGAGTAATAATTATTGAACACTAAAACTCTAATTAAAATGCTATCTTAATATAAAGTGTTGAGTATTAATAAAGTCACTAAGTTTTATTCTATTTTGAGACCGTATATTATTGTAGAGAAGGAACATGTCTCTTCTGTAATGCAATATCGAATGCTTGGTAGAACTTTAATTTTGCCTCAAATTTTTGAGTTATGTTACCATCTCGAGTTGTATTTTAATTAATGAGTGTGATTATCCTAGATACGTATGATAATTTAGAATGGTTGTTGGTTAGTATATATTGTGTTAATAAATAATTTATCTCAAAGTATTAAAAAAAACACCATGCAGAGGTAGTATGAAAAGAAAGGGATTATAGAACTACTAAAATTAACAAATAGGAGTAATATTAATTATTAAATATAATTTTGAGACATAATATAATAGTTTGAGTTGTTAAGATAAACAATTTTTAGTCATATCTATATTAGCCTATTAAATTGGGCCTTTGTTAAGATATTGATGTATGAATATTTAAGAATGTTCAAATGGATAATATGTCTGAATGGCATATATTTTGAGTCATGATAAAACATCCATGAGAATGTATTGTGACAATAACAGTTGATGAAAGTTATTGGTTAGAATTCAAATGACTATTGAACTTTGAAATCTATTTTTTAAGTATTTTGATAAGAACTTTTTAAACAACTAAAGTATTAGGGGCATTCTTATAGAAATTTATCTATACATGGCTTAGGTATTCATATGATTAAATAAGTTCATAGGACATTAGATAATATGTCTATATCTAAGATAACATATTGATATAAAAAATTCTAGGAAATAAAAAACTTTAATCATGTGGATATTGACCCTTAAGTTATGTTTCTGTGAGGTATATCTTGATTTATAGTTATTCAGTATTATGATAACTCTTAGATATTAAAACTTAGATGCAAATAATATTTTAAGAATATTGGTACATTCAAAGTGTTTAGACATAGATTGTATTTAATAGTACATCATGATGTGCATCTTTAATTTATATTTTCTTGAATAATAATATGTAATTTAAGCATAGGGTATATCCAAGTGGTATAATCCTATACTTGCTGATTTAATAATTATAGTGTAAGATTAATTGTTCATGATTGAGTAGAGTGATCATGATCTATGATATTATGGGGTATCATAGAATACTTTAGCTTAAATCTATATTCATGGATGGTACATACTAACTAACTATATATATATATACACTCTCACTTACATTGACTGATTAAATATATGTGTGACTTATTACTGGAATGGTATGTTTTGTATCAATTAGTAAGACATCATATATGTGTGCATATAACCTTGAGGGTATAAGTGAATGTTAGGATTCAAATTTTATATGTTTGTTTGACTTAGTTATTATATATACTCACTTCAATAAAAGCTTATAATTATATATATTTTTGACTAATTTGTATGATTGATTGTGGGAAAACTATTAGTTATGTTTTAGAACACTAGACTATGATGATATAAGATATCATGGGGTGTAGTTATTTGGATATTATTTTAGTAATTGAGAATTTATAGTTTAATGTGAACCATACTCAGGTGGTATGAACTATAGACATTTTTTTTATATGAATTAAATAATAATGTATGATTCATTCATGCATAGATGAATAAATGTATAATTTTCTTACTCCTTGTTTAAAATGTGATGTGATATGATTGCTAGAAGGATGTAATTAGTATGAATCTTGTGATTGAATAATATATAGTGATAAATTATCTTTGGTCTGTATGATTTTCATGTCATTGAAATATCTTTCAATAGAAAGAGTTTTCTATGATACATTGGATGTTTAGTTTTATCATATACACATGAGTACTAGCTTGTTCTCTAGATTCTCACACTATTCTATTTACCTATCTATGAAGGGAGGGCCACTACCTGATAAGAGATTGTGTGAGGGATCATTGGTCCATAGTTTGTGTGGAAAATCACTTGGATGATGTTCTCCCTCCTCATAATAGTACTACTTAACTAGAGATTACAGTTGAGATTTAGAGATACATGAGTTGGTTTGACTTGAGATCTAGAGGGCATGATATCTATTTATTATATTAAGAATGAGTGCCTAATGTAAATGTAATTGTATTTCATTTATATATATTTAAGCAATAGTTGTTGTATTAGTGGACCAACCATGGTTGAGTCCTAATGTATTTTACTTTTCTTGCAATTATAATAAAGTATATTGCATTCAATATTGGAATTATAGAACTGTTAATGTTTGAAGTTGTTAATTATATGATTTGCTAAAGTTATATGGTATAACTGTGGTTGAGTGAATGAATGTTAAGTATTTAGTTGAAAAAATACTACAATATTTTTAAGTACAACTTGAGGGGTTATAACATGTGGTATTAGAGTTATAGCTCAAACTCTAGGACCTAATGAGTCCATTAGCATTTTCATACCTCTTTATTTAACAGAAAAGAGAATTGTGAATGTGTGTGTGGTACATTGAGTGTGTGCCCTAAGAGTATTTGTATCCCCATTAAGATTTGTTAAAGGGTTAGTTTATCGACTGTCTTGTTGGTGATATTTTTTTAAGGTGTTGGGTAGGTAAGTGCATAACATAGTTCTTGAGTTGTGAACAAGAGTTCCCTACCATATTTTTGATCTTTTAGATTGAAAACCTCAAGTATGATTACATCTCTTTTGGTAATCAAATCACCTTCATCATTTATGTTTTGTGTATGAAGTGTTTCTCACTTAAATATTTATGAATTAGTTTTGATTTTTACTTACACAAATCCTATGAGTGGGAATCCTATAAGACCATTCTAGAATGGCATGATTTTTTATAGTTGAGTGTAGATGTCTTGGTTGATATTCCTTTGTGTTAGGAGTTTGTTATGTAGATTAGCATATTTATATCTATGTGAGCTTGAGATTAAGTGTCATCTCTCTTATTTAGTTTAGAGGTGAGTTGTTATTCTATCACTCTCCTCTTACATCATTTTAAGCTACTAAGAAGATTCATATTTTTAGGATGTTGATTTAGAGTTTCTTTAGGCATAAACTTATTTCTAAAATTTTGTTTTAATATTATTCACTTAAGTTCATGGGATAGTATTTTATACTTCTTATTGATATAAGTTGTAGGATTGGATATATTGATGCATCTTTGATGTTAAAATTTTCCTTTTGATTATGGAGGTAGGTTATAATACTACACTTACAAGTTTGGTAAGTAAATAGTGATTGACAATGTGGATTGTGGTGTTTCATTTTACCATGTGAGGGCATGTAGGAGATTTGTTTATAAGATGTTAGTTTTATACTTTTCACTTGTGACTTTTTAGAGTTACTATTTTATCTAACTTGTTAACTTGATCTCAAGGAATTTCAAACCTTGAATTTATATTAATTTTAGTTGATCATACTTATTAAGTTGTTATATACTTTTGTTTAGATTGATATTATTCTCTTTTGAAACATGTTGTTTTGAAGAGTTATATATGTACCTTTCTTCAAGAGAAAGTAAGGTATAAGATGTGCAGAACATCTTAATAGTCTAAAAAGATTAAGACAAACTTTTTAACTTGTTGTGTGCTAGTTATACAAGTAAGGAGACATTATCTCGCTTATAAGCTTGTAAGAATGGTATGATTCTTAGAGTTTATATATTATGATAATTTTAGCATTATTTACTCTTAAATATGAATATAATATTATGGGTTAAGCTATGAAATATGATATTAATTATGTTTAGCTAGTGACAACTTAATATAATCTCAGGATGATTGTATGATTTTTCTCATATGCATGTTAGTACATCTAGAATCATTGAGCATATAGTATTGATTTCTAAGATTTGTTAGTATATATTTATGTTTCATTGAACCTTGTGTACATTTTGAATATTGTTAGGTCATGAAGACCTGATTGAAGAGTGGTGAATTAGGAACATGAGTTATAAGTGATAGAATATTATCCTACTTAACTTCACATTGACTTGATTATTACTAAAATTGGATCTAATAGACAAACTTGTGGAATATGAGATTTGATAGGAAGAACTTGTTTCAATCATATGGCTATATGCATGTATACTATGGATGGGTATTCCATCATTTTTTATACATTATTTCCAGTTCCTATTTATCATCATACTTGTTAGGAGTTATGATTGAGTAGTGACAATATTGACATGTTATACTTTTCCTAAGCTATACAGAGTAGCAATAGTATTAACATATATACATCATTCTTGATAGGTATAATCATGATGAGTTATTCATTGGTATAACAATAGAAAATGTCATAGAGTAGGGTCTTATGGGACCAATATACTAAGAATAGTGTTAATTGGTATAATAATGATGAGTTATTCAGGTGAATTTTACATTTAATCACATAATTTGATATTTGATACTATGTTTTTATTCTATTAAAACTTTGTTTGTTATTTAAAACTTTTATATGAATAAGTGTCATTGGGATGATAATCAATTTTATGGGGGAGGATGTCACATCTTGATTTCATCTTATAATTTATAATCTTTGAATATGTAGATTAGTATGGTTATTATCTATTTATTATTGCTTTGATTTAAGCTTTTTGACATATACTATAATGGGATAGTGATTTTGTTTATTAGTATATATTATGTGCTTTGAATATGTAGATTAGTATGGTTATTATCTATTTATTATTGCTTTGATTTAAGCTTTTTGACATATAATATAAAGAGATAGTGATATTATTTATTAGTATATATTATGTGATAGCTGTATTTTATTATTCTATACATTATGGATATGTATTTGTTAGTCTTGCATCATTGGTTGATATTTATGATGACTCATACTAACTACTTATGGCAAGGTGGATGTAGGATTGATCCTACCCTTAGATCTAGATGAGGGAGAGCATCATTGAAGAGGATGGGCTAGATGAGATGAATGGGTGATGATGGAGGAATTGCTTGTGACCCTACACACATAAACATTAGATTTTAAATGTTATATGCATAAAATGTTAATGCATAATTAAAAAAAAATTGTATGTGATTATATTAGTATGTAGATTTAGTTATTTATATGCATTATATTCCTTTAAATTAATTATCTTGATTTTTGATAATAAATCAAGAAAATATATATTAATTGTTATACACATATTACTTATTGTAGATATGGTTATCTTATACTAAGAAATAATTATTGACTAAATATCCAGTAGTTAATTAAATAATTATCCTTATAGTGATTACTTTCAAGGAATTTGAATTATCTTAGAGTAATAATCTTGAGTTATGTCAATTTAAACTTAGTCTTACTTTAACATGCATAAAATTATATTAAAAATTAGAAGATAAATATATTTATTAAATTGATTAACTAGACTTATGTTTTATAAAAGTGGCATAATGATTATTATTAAACAAATTAAATGTCTTATAAAGGATTGAATATGGCTTTGCATGAGATAAAATCAGTTAATAAAGTCATTAGGAGATTAAAATACCATGCATGGATAAGAAACTTGGAAGAATTTGGCATGCAAAGGAAAAGAGTTTTATAAATAAAGGAAAAAAATTAGAAAGAAAACACAAAGAGAAATGGAGAAGGAGAAGAAGGTAGGGGGATTAATAAATAATCGAGGAAATATAGAAGGGAGGTTAACTCAAAAAGGTTGGTTATGTAATTATTTTTATATGTGTGTGTTGTTTTGAAAAGAAAAAATTTGAAAGCAGTGTCAGAATTAGATTTGACTGGGTTGCATCTAAAATAAATTGAGAAATGTAAATGATAACATCTTTTTACCTTTATTAGCTGCTAATATATTGATTAGTGTCTTAAATTATTTGACTGCATCTTAGTTAATATTTCTAGACTATGAATTAACTTTAGAGGTTGGTGTAGTATTTTGTTTATGTATTTTCCTCTTTGGACAATGTACTACTGATTATATCTGCATATTACATAGAAAAGCAATTTATTTATATGGATCAACATTTCATCCAAATAGGATTGCATCTAGTATATTCTGGCTTGCATTTTATATTATGGGACAATGCTTTTAGTTTTTTTATTACATTGAATAAACAATAGCCGAGTTTAATTAAAATGTAGGTCACTTATTTAGTAACACTAAATACTTAATTTAAATTTAGAGTATTTAATTGGTAGCATTGAGTGAAGATATTAAGTCTGAGTACATGATTGTATTTGAATGACTATGTTTTATTTATAAAATGGACTGAGTTTTATATATAAAATTGGGCTAAGTTTTATCCAAAGCTAAGCCGTTCAAATGAAATGCCATGTCATATTATTAAAACACCATGTCATATTATTGAAATGCTAAGTTTAAATGAAATTCCAAGTTTAAATGAAATCCCAAGATTAAATGAAATACCAATTTTAAATGGAATGCTAAGTTTAAGTAAAATACCAAGTATAATTTAAAAACCAATGTATAATTGAAAATCGTTGTATTTGAAATTAAGAACATTTAGTATGAAATTAAGAATGTTGAGTTATAAATTAGTCACCATATTATATATTTTTTGCTAAGTTTTAATCTTCCATTAGCGAAACATCTAAATATTTATGGTTGCATCTTTCCCCATTTAAATTTACATTTAAACATGTGTCTCATCCCCATAGACATGCGTCTCATATTCCATGGTCTGTGTTTCATAGCCAATGGGTTATATTTTTAATTGCATGGATTGTGTTTTAATTTTCAATGCTTAGTATTGAGTGGAAATGCCATGTCACTTTATTGAAACACCCAATATTTAATTGAACACTGAGCCACTCTGTGAAACACTAGGTCAATGAAATGTAACGTTTAGTTAATGAAATGTAAGCTGAGTAATTTGCATAAAATGTTGAGTAAATTAATAAAACCATAGAGTGAATAAATGAAAATATTGGGTAAAAATTATCAAATGCTAAAACTCTAATTAAAATGATGTCTTAATAAAAAACATTGAGTATTAATAAAGTCACTAAGATTTAGTCTATTTTGAAACCATATATTATTCTAGAGAAGGAATATGTCTCTTCTTTAATGTAAAATCGAATGATCAATGGAACTTTAATTTTGCCTTTGATTTTTGAGTTATGTTGTCAGCTCAAGTTACATTTTAATTAATGTGCATGATTAGCATGGATATGTATGAGAATTTATAATGGTTTTTGACTAGTATACCTTATATTAATAAATAATTTATCTCAAAGTATTAAAAAAAATCATCATGTAGAGGTAGTATGGAAATAAAGGGATTATAAAACTAATAAAATTAACAAATAAGAATAATATTAATTATTAAGTATACTTTTAAGACATAATATAATAGCTTGAGTTGTTAAGATAACCAATTCTTGGTCAGATCTATATTAGCCAATTTAAATGGGCTTTTGGTAAGATATTGGTTAATGTATGAATATTTAAGAATGTTCAAATAGTTAATATGTTTGGATGGCATATATTTTGAGTCATATTAAAACATCCATGAGAATGTATTATGACAATAACAATTGATGGAAGTCATTGATCAAAATTCAAATGACTGTCGAGCTTTGCAATCTATTTTTTAAGTATTTTGATAAGTACTTTTTAAATAACTGAAGTATTAGGGGCATTTTTATATAAATTTATCTATATATGGGATTGGATATTGATATGATTAATAACTTTATAGGACATTATATAATATACCTACATCCAAGGTAATATATTGATAATAAGAATTCTAAGACACAAGAAACTTCAATCATGTGGATACTGACCCTTAAATTATGTTCTTATGAGGTATAACTTGATTTATAGTTATCTGATATTATGATAACTATTAGAGATTAAAATTTAGGTGCAAATGATATTATAAGAATGTTGGTACATTCAAAGTGTTTAAATATAGATTATATTTAATAGTTCATCATGGTGTGCATCTTTAAGTTATGTTTCCTTGAATGATAATATGCAATTTAAGCATAGGGTATACTTGGATGCTATAACCTTGTACTTGTTGGTTTAATAATTATAGTGTAAGATTGATTATTCATGATTGAGTAGAGCTATCATTAGCTATGATAGTATGGGATATCATAGAATATTTCAGTTTAAATGTATATGCCCAAATAGTACATACTGTAGTTGTATGTCTAAACTCTCACCTACATTGACTGATTAAATGTATGTGTTGGTTATTACTAGCATAATGTGTTTTATATCAGTTAGTAGGACATCATGTATGCATGCATATAGCCTTGAGAGTATAAGAGAATGTTAGGATTAAAATTTTATGTGTTTGTTTGACTTACTTATTTTATATACTTACTTGAATAAAAAATTATGATTCCATGTATTTATAACTACTTTGTATGACTAATTATGGAAAAATTAGTAGTTATGTTTTATAACACTAGACTATGATAATATGGGATATCATGGGGTGTAGTTATTTGGATCTTATTTTAGTAATTGGAAATCTGCATTTTAATGTGAACCATACCTAGGTGGTATGAACTATAGGTATTATTTCATGTATGATTTAAATAATAATGTATGATTCATTCATGCGTAGATGAATAAATTTATACTTTGTTTAATTATTATTTAGCATGTGATGTGATGTGATTACTAGAAAGATGTAATTAGTATGAATCTTGTGGTTAAATAATATATAGTGATACATTATCTTTGGTATGTATGATTTTCATATCAATGTGATATCTTGTAATAGAATGGGTTTTCCATACACACCATGTGTTTAGTTTTATCATACACACATGGGTAATAGCTTGTTCTCTAAATTCCTACACAATTCTATCTACCTATTCGTTAAAGTAGGGATAGTCCCTAATAAGATATTGTGTGAGGGACCGTTGGTTTATGGTTGGTATGAAAAAGTGCTCAGATCATGCTCTCCCTCTCCATACTAGTACTACTTACCTAGAGACTACACTTGAGATTCAGAGATACACAAGTTAGTTTGACTTGAGCTTTGGAAGGTGTGGTATCTATTTATTATATTAAGGTTAAACGTCTAATTTAAATGTAATTGCATTTCATTTATATATATTTGAGTAGCAATTGTTGTATTAGTGGACTAGTCATGGTTGAGTCCTAATGTATTTAATTTCCTTACAATTATAATATATTATATTATATTCAGTATTGGAATTATAAAAATTTTAATGTTTGAAGTTGTTTATTATATGATTGACTAAATTTACATAGTATAATTATGGTTGAGTGAATGAATATTAAGTATTTTTTTTTTAATTACTTAATTATTTAAAGTACAACTTGAGGGGTTGTAATAGACATCAAATCCCTATGTGCCAAGTATCATATCAAACAATGATTTTCCACTCCTTATTTTCCCCAAAGTAATGGTGAAGCTGAGGAATCTAACAAGACTCTGGTCCAAATCCTTAAAAAATTTATTAATGTCATTTCATGAGTCCATAAAATGGCTCATTATATCAACAAATGACATTTTTTTCTCTTGCATAAATCATGTTTTAAAAGTGAACTTAGATGTAGTTTTAAGAATTTATGCTTGCTTTAGAATGAAATATATGATATATCTAGTCTATTGTTTAGAAGTTATTGTGGTATACATTATTGTTATTTTATAACAAATTGTTGGATAAAATATGTCAAATGTTGTCTGTGCAAGATGAAATTAATCATCAATATAGATAGTAAAGTTTGAAGTGCTCAAATATAAAATCAATAACAATCTTCATATAGCTTCAAGGGCCTTTAGTAGCTTTTGAGTCCCATATAAATCATCTCTAGTTTACTTAAATTGCTTTTTAGATGGATATAATAATTATTCAATATCATACAAATCATACAAATACCTTTGTATCAACTAAAAATAGGTCTTGTGTTGATTTGATTGATGTTTTGACTATGAAGGTGTAAAGATAGAATAGACAACTTATATAAAATGAAAAAAAGTCATCAAGATCATAATTAAACTTGAATATAATTGCATATTCAAATTCTTATAAAAAAATAGACAAGTTCAAAAAAAGAATCATCTTCATCTGAGTCCGTATATAAAAGTTATGAGCATTTCAGTTGACTCTATACATGCACAATCTAAGCCCCATAGTCCATTAACGAAGCTGTAAGTACATCAATGAAGCTTTAGAGTCCATCAACCAAAGTCTAAAGTTGAAAAAAATTGGACCAAATATGCTTAGAATGGATTTTGAGATTTGGTAGGCTAAAAGAGGAATGAGGGAATGTTTTAGGGCATGTTTTACAGAATATATATATATATATATATATATATATATATATATATATATATATATATATATATATATATATATATATATATTAGAAATAGAAACTTCCAAAAATAGATATCAACACTTCAAAGGTCTGTAACTTTGGAAACATGCAAGTAAAGAGTTCCAAAGATGATTGATACCTATTTTTAGACATCTATTTATAGGAATTTTTTAATAAGGAAAGATATTCATAGTAATCAAACTAACATGGATATCTTACAAAGAAAAGTTGTTAGAAGGAATTGAATTTGTTACATTATTATTTATTATGTTGTAATAATAAGAAAATAGTTCCAAACTAATTTGTTCATTTGTTAGAATAAGAAATTAGTTCTAAACTATTTTTTTAGATTCTTAGGATTATAAATTAGTTGCAAACTAATTTTTTAGTTTGTTACTCTTAAATAAGAAGTTGTTCAAGAAGTTGTATTATAAATACAACATTATCATTCATTATGTGAGCTAGATAGAGTTAGCATAGAGTTTGTAGTTGGATGGTAATAAGAGGGAGTTAGCATAGAGGAAGGAGTTAGTAATAAAGAAGTACTTTTCAGATTTTAAGTATTTTTAGAATTAATGAAGAGATAATTGCATGAAGTTTATATAAATCTAAGTGTTGTTCCACTTTTATTCTAAGAGAGAGAAAGGGCCTACTCAACGAAGGAAGCAAGATTGATGTATGGTATTTATATGTTTATGTCATATTTTTGTGTGTTTTAAGGTTTAGAATTTATTCTCTTACGTAAAGTATTGTGATATATGTTTCACCTATAGGATTGGGTGTTAATGTGTATGTTTCTAGCAAGATTACTTTTAGCCATTGAAATTCAAGCATTTCTATTTCAAACAATTTATATTTTATCAACTTAAATTAATAATGGGTGTTTAAATTTTATGAAATTTACATTTTTGTAAATAGGTTAAATGTGTGTTTACTTTAATGCAATTTAAATTTTAGAAAAGTGTATTTCCCTTCCAAGCATTTCAATTCAACAAAGTGTGTTTCTTGTCATAAGTAATAGAGTAAATTTCAATTTAAGAAAAATAGATTAGACCTTTAGGATTAAATAATCCATAATTCCCTCCACATTGATAAATATTAGTCCTAATTTTTGACACCTTATTGCTGATAGTCATTGGACATCGATCCTAGTTTGATATGACATCAACTAAACTTAGTTGATTAAATGAAGGGATTAAAAACAACTTGTCACCATTGGCTATGATTGGCACTTTAAATTACTTCCCACTCTTTGGGCTTACCATACCAGTACTAGAGCCTAAACTAGAGCCACACCATATACCCTAATTTATGGTACTAAGGCTAATATACCTATTGAGATCGAGTTACCTTCTTTGCACATTTCATTGCAAGATATCACTGATGATAAGGAGTAAGGAGTATAGGGTAGCTTAGTTACAATATTTTAACCTACAATGAAAAATATATTACTTCCTTGAATAATATTCAATCATATCAACACAAGTTGCACTGTAACTATAACCAATGCATCAAGCCCATAGAGTTCACACTTGGTGATATTTTATTGAAAGACAATAAAAAATACCAATTTAGCATGCGAAAAGAAAGATAAATTTGAGTCTACTTAGATCATACCATTTATTATTATATTTAATTATGGATCTGGAGCATACAGGTTGGCTATACCAAATGGGCAAGATCTAGATGAGACCATGAATATTATGCATCTCAAGTGTTTCTACACTTAATTTACTTAAAAATTATTTATGAAGACCCTTACTTGGGGGAATATCTTATTCTCTTCCCTTCATAACATTTTTATAATTATGTCAGTCCTTCCCTTCCCCCATCCTATTACCATCCTGACCTTGATTCTGGTTTACATGTGCAATAGATAAGATTCAGATACCAGATCTAAAGAAGTATTTAATAGATAATGTCAATCTTATCATCATCAAAACATCATTGAAAGTATTATCTTCAATCACTTAAACATGGTTTTTTTGCATGATGGTCCTTGAAATTGAATCTTTTAAAACTTTGCTAAATTGTATACCATTAATGCCACTTTACCATTTTCTCCTTCAGTCTACTGTTGATTAGTATTATCTCTCATGAAATTATCTTAGATATTAGGGCCTCATAGAGACTTTGCCTTAGCCATTTTAATTTTCTATTACTAGAGGAATGATATAAAGACACGTGGAATGATCTTGAATCTTGGGACCTCACGAAGTCTTTGCCTTAGTTGATTTAAGTTGATATAAATGAGTAATTGAGATGAAGACGTGGCACAATCTTAGTTACTTAGATGATAAGAAACTTGGTATTAGAACCTTTTACCTCATATTTCATGGATAAGTGAGATGAATACATGCATCTCAATTTTGTTAATATGGGGTGATCATTGAAGAAATGATTTAGTCATTTTGAAAATCTTTCATGAGGAAACTAGGTGTCAGCACATGAAATGATCCTATATCTTGGGGCATGACCATTGGAATTTGAACTTAGGGATATCTATTGTAATTTTAATTCATTTTTGCTTTTAAATTTTATGGTTGTTCTCTAAGTTCAAGAGAGATGTGTAGCGATGTGTTGTGTGAATACAATTTCAACAAAATTGCTAAGTATGAAAAGTTATTCATATTTTAGGGGGATCCTTTTGAAATAGACCAAGTAAGTTTTTGGTAAGGTGGCCCTGGGGGGTTATAGCACTCCTACAGAGGAAAAATAATCTTGGATAAAATAAAAAAAACTAGTTAACTTGGTTAGTCCATAAAACTAGAGTCTAAATAGGATGAACATAATAGTACTAAAAGCCACATAGTGTTGGAAATATTGTCATTGATGTCAAAGGTCTAAAATTATTGGTGACCAAGGCCCCATAGCATTTATTGTCTAAAGGTGTTTTTAATGTTCATATTTTGGCTAAATGTGTTGATATTTATTTAGTATTAATGAATATATTTTTGGTTACATAAAGTCAAAAAGAGGGCCCATGAGGAATTCAAAGAGTCACGAGGAAAAGACAAAAGAGGGAAAGGATTCATTTTCCCATGAAGGGTCACCTTGAGGAATTATAAGGATCACCAAGTGAAGACAAAAGAGGAAGGGCACATTTTTCCATGAAGAGTCACCTTAAGGAATTTGAAATGTCACTAAGATAAAGACAAAAAGGGAAAGGATGCATTTGCTTATGAAGGGTCATCATGTGACTTTTCAAATGAAAGGATTCAAAGGTTCATGCAAGTTTGGTGCCATTTTCCATGAGGAGTGAAGAGTTACAAAGGGTGAATGTTAAAGGTCATTTTGGAAAGCTATAAATAAAGGCTTGAGAAGACATTTATGATATGCAAGAGAGTGCATGGTTTGTAATTATTTTATATAATTAAAAAAGAGAGAATATAAAGAGAAATTGTAGAGTTCTATCATTTGTTCAAAAAGCAACATTGAGAGATAATTGTGTTTTATACATAAGAGGGGTTGGTGCTCACAAATATTTGTAAGGCGTTAGTGCTCCTGTGGGTTGGTGCTTGGCAAAGGGGTTGGTGTTTTTACAGGTTGGTGCTTTAAAACTTTGTAATTTGAGTTGGTGCTCATTCTTATACTTGAGATTGTTCTCCATGGTTTTTCCCACTTTGGGTTTCCACATAAAAATCTGGTGTCTCTCTCTCTTTCTTATGTGGTGCATGTTATTGTTTCAATTTTATTGCATATCTTGAATGTATGGTTAAGTGGAGTTTGATTAAGTAAAATTTTTATAAGATATATGATATAATAACTCACCACCCCCCCCACTCCCCCCACTCCCCCCCTCTTAGTATATCCCATGCTTAACAATTGGTATCGGAGTAGGTTCTTTTGAAAAGTGTTTAACAACTTGAAGGTAGATCGGGGAAAGCATGATGATTAGATCACATGAAGGGTTTTATGAAAATAAGAATCATTTATTTGATGGAACAAATTATACATTTTGGAGCATAAAGATGAGGACTTATTTGATGTCCTTTGGATTTGACATTTGACAAGTAATGCAGGAGGAATACAAAGAGCCATAAATACTTGTAACTACTCTGCCATAAAAGAAGGCAAGTGAAAATAATGTTAAAGTTTTAAATGCTATTTTATGTGGTTTATGTGAATCAAAAAATTTTAAAGTTATGCAATGAAAATCTACTCATGAGACTTGGTTAAATCTTGAGAATATTTACAAAGGTGATCGAAAGGTTTAGCAAGCTAAGCTCCAGACTTTGAAAAGACAGTTTGAAGATGGAAGAGGAAGAAAACATAGGAAGTTATCTCTTATAGGTTGATCAAATAGTTATTTAGATTTAAGGCCTTAGAGAAAATTTAGAAGAATTGGTGGTGGTACAAAAGGTTTTTAGATCTCTACCAATGAGATATGATGCAAAGGTTTTGGAAATCGAGGAGATGAAGAATCTAACCAAGCTAAAATGGATGAACTACATGGTATTCTTACAGCATATGAGATGTAGACTGAACAAGAGAAACCATCAAAGAGGGAAAATGCTTTTAAGACATCAAAGAAAGATAAGGATAAAATTCAAGTTTCAAATGACAGCTCTAACAATGAGGAAGATGACAATAGAGCTCTATTCATCTGCAAGCCAAAAAAGGGCATAGATAAATATCAAGTAAAATTACATTTAAATGTTTTATATGTGGTAAGATTGGACATTTTTTAGCTAAGTGCCCAGGTAAAAATAATGGTGACAATGAAGAAGGAAAGTCTACATACAAAAAGATCTTCAAAGGCAAATTCAAGAAGGGATTCGAGAAGAAGAGTTTATATTCTAAATATCCTAGCTCAGCTAAAGATAGTGGAATTAGTGACTCAGATGAGAAAGAGATTATATTTATGACCATACATGAAGATGCCTCTACAAGCAAAATTATAAATGATCAAGAAGAAGAACACGATGAAGCTGAGGTGAATCTAGAAAGAGAATTCATTTGTGCCTTAGAAGAATTACAAGCTCTTGAGAAGAAGAATCGAAGATTGAAGCTTCAGATTGAGAAAAATGCAAAAGATTCAAAAGAAATAATTGAAGATCTACAAGCACACATTGAAGAAGCTAAAAATATTGAATAAGATCTAACAACTTAGTTTCAAAAATTAAGTGAAGAATGTGAAAGGTATGTTGTTGAAATTGCCTCTTTAAAAGCAGATCTTGAGAAAACAAATAAAGTAGTCAATGATAAAGCAACTAATGATTCAAAATTTGAGAATAACACTAATATATTGAATAAGATACTAAAATGTCAAAATTCAATATCAGATAAGATAGGCACTATATTTAAAAATAAAAAGAGTTATGATGAAGCTCTTATGAATGAGGAAGCAAAATGGGAAGCAAATTAGAATATGGTTCAAAATGAAAGAATACTCAACCACTCAGATGTTAGAGCTTGTTCATACTAATTTATGTGGACCTATGAGAACTCAAAGTACTCAAGGTGAAAAATATTTAATGTTACTTATTGATTATTTTACACGTCTGACTTGGGTGATGTTTTTGAAGAAAAAATCAAAAGCGTTCAACTACATTAAAGCATTCAAGGCTTTTGTTAAAAATGAAACTGATTTGAAGATTAAGTTCTTAAGATCATATCAAGGAGTAGAATTCATGTCAGATGAGTTTATTGAGTATTATGAAGACCATGGGATAAAGAGACATTATTTAGTAGCCAAAACTCCACAATAAAATGGAGTAGTTGAGTGGAAAAATAGAATAGTTCAAGAGATGGTGAGGATAATTCTAAATGAATCTAAGATACCAGATAAATATTGGAGAGAGGTAGTAGGTATAAAAGTGCATATTCAGAATAGAGCATTATTGATATTCAATAGTGATAAGACTCCCTATGAGCTATGGAAAGACAAACCATATATAGTTGATTACTTCAAGGTTTTTGGCAGTAGATGCTTCATAAAGAGAATCGATGAAAAATTGGGTAAGTTTGAATCTGGAATAGATGAAGGTATATTTATTAGATATTATAGTAAAAGTAAAGCTTATAAATTTTATAGAAAAATAACCAATAAGATTGTTGAAAGTGAAAATGTCAGGATAGATGAAGATGTAGCACAAAGAGCTAGTGATCCAATAGACACTCCTAAAATTATTAAAGAAGAAGATTTTGAAGAATCAGATGAGGATGAGAAGGAGTAAAAGGAAAACAAGACCCCATCCAAATATGTTCATATAAATCATAATAAGAGTGACATCATTAGGGACATAAATGAAGGAGTTCACACCAAAAGGATGATGGTAAGTGAATTTGAGCAAGTTAATTTTTCTTTGTTATCCAAAATTTAGCCTAAAATGTTTTTAGAAGCTAGACATGATGAGCATTAGGTTAAGATAATAGATGAAGAATTAAATCAAATAGAAAATAATGATACTTGGGAATTAGTGCTTAGATCGAAAGATCAAAATGTGATAGAAATAAAATGGGTATATAGAAATAAGTTGAATGAAGATGGTGAAGTTACCAAGAATAAAGCAAGGCTAGTATGTAAAGGATATACTCAGATTGAGAGTATAGATTTTGAAGAAAATTTTACACCAGTGTCAAGGCTAGAGGATATTATAATGTTTCTTGCATATGCAGTGTTTAAGAATTTCAAAGTGTTTCAGATAGATGTGAAATCTACCTTCCTAAATGATAATCTAGAAGAGGAGGTCTACATTGAGTAGCCTGAGGGATTTATTCACTCAAATGATAGTATCCATGTATGAAAATTACATAAATCACTATATGGATTGAATTAAGCTCCTAGAGCTTGGTATATAAGACTTGATAAGTGCCTGTAAGATCAAGGTTTCAAGAGAGGTTTTATTGACAATAATCTTTACATCAAAATAGAAGGTGAGCATCAGTTGATTGTTGTGGTATATGTTGATGACATAATATTTGGAGCTAACATTGAAAGAATGATAAAAGAATTTAATGATAACATTCAAAAATAATTTGAGATGTCTCTACTTGGATAATTGTTATTTTTCTTAGGGTTGCAAATATTTCAGTCAGAAAAAGAAATTTTTATGTCTCAAAATAAATGTGCTAAGGAGATGTTGAAAAAAATTAGTTTTAAAAATTATGCACTAGTTAGGACACCAATGGGTATAGGAAACAAGGTAAGGATGAATATTCACCTATTATAGATTAATATTTATATAGATCTATGATTGGTAGTATTTTATATTTGAAAACATCAATGCCAAACATTATGCATGTAGTAGGCATAGTTTCAAGATATTATTCAGCTCCAAAGGAGTGTCATGTTCAGTTGGACAAAAGAATTTTTAGATAAGTCAAGGGGACATTAGATTATAGATTGTGGTATCCCATAGGTAGAGATTTCACTTTGGTTGCTTATACATATTTAGATTGGGTAGGTTTTTTGGATGACATAAAAAGTATAAGTGGAGGAGCATTCTTTCTTGGTGATAGCTTAGTATCTTGGCTAAGCAAGAAGTAGAACTCAGTATCACTTTCTACAAATGAAGTAGAATATATTGCAGTGGTGTTATGTTGTACTCAAGTGATTTGGATGAAGTAAACTTTAGAAGACATAAAGGTAAAAAATCATGAACCTATCTCTATTTTTTGTGACAACACAAGTGCTATTAATATTTCTAATAATCTAGTGATGCATTCAAGAACAAAACATATTCCTATCAAATATCACTTTTTGAGAGAGTAGGTGGTAGATGAATAGGTTAAAATGGAATATATCAGTACTACATAATAGATTTTAGATATTTTCACAAAGGCACTATCAAAAGACACTTTTGAGTATCTATGAGAAAAGTTGGGAGTAATTTATTTTACTTATTACCATTGAGGATCAACATCAATTGAGGGGGAGCTAAGTGTTAGCTCTAGGATAGACCCTTTGCCATTGATGTCAAAGGGGGAAAACAATAGGAATAGGTATAGGATGATATAGTAAGGGGGAGTTACTAAATGTTTTTTAGATGACAGTATGTGTAGGTTGGCAAGTGCAACATAGGTTTCAGGATGTAGTAGTTTTATTTTGAGGTTGCCATCAATGACAAAGGGGGAGATTGTTGGAAATATTGTCATTAAGGTCAAAGGTATAAAATTATTGGTGACAAAGGCCCCATAGAATTTATTGTCTAAAGGTGTTTTTAATGTTCATATTTTGGCTAAATGTGTTGATATTTGTTTAATATTAACAAATATATTTTTGGTTGCATAAAGTCAAAAAGAGGGCCCATGAGGAAGTCAAAGAGTCACAAGGAAAAGATAAAAGAGGGAAAGGACACATTTTCCCATGAAGGGTCACCTTGAGGAATTTGAAAGGTCATCAAGTGAAGATAAAAAATGAAGGGCACATTTTTTCGTGAAGAGTCACCTTAAGGAATTTGAAAGGTCACCAAGATAAAGACAAAAGGGGAAAAGATGCATTTGCTTATGAAGGGTCACCATGTGACTTTTCAAATGAAAGGATTCAAAGGGTCATACAAGTTTGGCATCATTTTTCATGAGGAGTGAAGCGTCACAAAGAGTGAATGCCAAATGTCATTTTGGAAAGCTATAAATAAACTCTTGAGAATCCATTTGTGATATGCAAGAGAGTGCATGGTTCATAATTGTTTTATATAAGAAAATAGGAGAGAATAGAAAGAGAATTTGTAGAGTTATATCATTTGTTGAGAAAGCAACATTGAGAGATAGTTATGCTTTATACACAAGAGGGGTTGGTGCTCCTGTGGGTTGGTGCTCACAAATATTTGTAAGGGGTTAGTGCTCTTTTGGGTTGGTGCTCATAAATGTTTGTTGTGTTGGTTCTCGGCAAAGGGGTTGGTGCTCCTGCAAGTTGGTGCTTGTGAACTTTTTAATTTGAGTTGGTGCTCATTCTTATACTTGAGATTTTTCTCTATGGTTTTTTCCACTTTGGGTTTCCATGTAAAAATATAGTGTCTTTCTCTCTCTCTCTCTCTCTCTCTCTCTCTCTCTCTCTCTCTCTCTCTCTCTCTCTCTCTCTCTCTCTCTCTCTCTCTCTCTCTCTCTCTCTCTCGTGTGGTGCATGTTATTATTTCAATTGTATTGCATATCTTGAATGTATGGTTAAGTGGAGTTTGATTAAGTAAAAGTTTTATAAGATATATGATATACTGATTCACCCCCCTCTTAGTATATCCCATGATTAACACATAGATGTATAGAATAAATTCAATAACATGTTTATTTAAATCTTTATAATAAATTATCAATCAAATTACTGGTGCAACTATGGGGATACTCAATCAATTCATAATCAAATTAAGACTTCATTTTGAATAAAAAACTTAGACTTAAGATAATGAATTCTAGTTTATACTTGGATTGATTCATTACATAAAAAAATGTGAACATGAAAATTATAAGCTAAAAGAGGGTCCTCATTTGAAAATATGAAAATGGAGCATGTTGGTCACAACACTTAACAAGTTCAATAAGGACATAAACACAACAAGCATAATGTTGAACAATAAGTCTAAGGGTCACATACAATATATGTTAAAATGTCACATAAGAAAACATTGGACACATAAGGCCAAGGAAAATATGTAAAGGACAAGAATAATGTCACAAAAAGGGACATGTTCAAGTGTCTCACAAAATAAAGGGACATGACTGTGAGTAATGGACATATTCAATTATCACACATACTAGACAATGTATCATAGAGATGTTCAAAAAATTTCACACAAGGTCTAAGAGCCATCCACAATAGACAAATAAGGTTTAATATACTATGTACAAGTAAATAACATCAATGGAGTATAAAACTAGAAAGATAATTTAGACCATGTATATGTAATGTGATCATATCTTAGAAAATAACATATACATATATACAATGTAAGATATAAATGTTATCAAGACAATTTTAAAAAGTATATATCTCAAAAATATAGGAGTAATATAATGGTAACATGTATAATTATATTAACCTTTGGATAAGATGCCCTAAATTTAACATGGCTACTAGGTAGAGGCAAGTACAACATCTTAGTCCACTAAAGTATGCATGTCTTTCATAACACTTAGGAATACCAATGAAATGAATGTGCGATAGAAAAATATTAAGCTATCTACCAATGATGAGATAATAACATATAAAAATGATGTAAACTAGTTGTCTAATCATGCCTAGGTCTTAGTTTTGGATTTTTAGAATATTTTGAATGTTTTTTTTTGATATATTTAAAAAATTTAGCACTTTTTTTATTTTTTCATCTTATAATAAAAGATATTAAACAACCAAGGGTTCAAAATTAGAAGAAAATAAGGGAATTTTAAGAATCCACAACATCTATCTAGGTAAAGTATGCACTGAAAATGATGGCATGACCATGTATGAGCAAGATGCCCCCACTATATATGTGATTTTGTAAATATTAACAACATGTGGGTGGTTGAATAAGTATTTAGAGGAGTGATTTTCATATAAATATCATCAAATTCACACTTTTTAATGTATGTAGAGTGCATGTATAACCAAATAACACACAAAATAAAAAATTTACATGGACAAGTACTGTTATGTGAACTAGAACTGAGTAAAATATATTAAAAAGTGGTAGTATTAGGGATATTGTACTAATTTTATGATTTAAATATTAAGAATGGTATAGGTTAGTATCAACCAAGTCAAGACAACATTGAAAGTTAGTTCTGACCCATATTAGTTGATATTATCTTTTATGAAAAATGCAATTTGCTAAGTTTAGAATATGAAATCAACAAGGTAAATGGAAAAATATGGTCATATAGAACTTTGTGTTGAACTATTCAAATATGGAAAATGAAAAAGAGGATCCAAAAGTCCAAAACATAAATAATAGCCAAGAGTTATAAGAATTGATCACATGTGAAATAAGTATATGCATAACATGATGAAATAAATCAATAAGCTATATACACTCATTTATTTTTTGATTTTTTATTATTTGAAAGTTTTTGAATTTTTGAATTTCCTAAAATTGTAATTGTTAACAAATGAAATCATCATACTCTTTTGATAATCATTTCTAATTTATTGTACCAATGTGTTAAGGCGAGCGGACTTCATTATGGAGATCACCGAGAATGATTTTTAAGCATGGGAGAAATAAATATCATCTCAGCATGATACCTTGAATTATGTGCTACCTCATTATCATTATGCATATTCAGGAATAAGGGCTTGAAGCCACTTCAACTACAAAGGTTAAAATTGGGAATTCTCTTGGTCTGGTCTGTAAATCCAAAATGGGGGGTGACATAATTTGAATAAAAGTAGTCTCCTGCTGTGAGTTCAAAGATAACCCGTTGGTATGGCATTACTGTAAAGAGGATGGGATTAGTCCCTACCTGGAGAGGCTCAATGGCTTTGAAGAAAACCTATTTGAGCAATTCGTGAGGTCTTGGTTAAACCGATAAGTCACTATTGGAGGAATTAGCTTTGAGATTTATAAAAAGGTGATAGCTATGGCTATAGGCATGTCCACGTAGGGGATGAAGCTACAAAGGAAAAAAAAAATCATGGACCTCTCCAGCCAGAAGCTATTTCTGGGAGAAGGTGAAGAACTTGTTCCTTATGAAGGAGGATTTGATAAAGCTAAATTACCTGAGCCATGGGACGGAGTGTGCTTCATCCTCATGAAGTATTTCATGCTAGAAGGATGATTCACTAGGTTCTATAATTATCATCTCCCCCTTTTAAATTATTTCAAGTGTAATGCTCTCATCAATTTTACCTTTTATCTGGTCTCCTCCATAGAACATTGACCTTAGGGTGAGAGCAAAATTGGCAAAAAAACCTGATATGAATCCTATCCCCCTCTATCAGGGCCTCATTTTCTATTTGTATAATTTACACTATGCCCTTGAGCCATCCAAGACTATTAGAATTGATAGCGGGGATATTTATTCTAAAACTTTGGTTGGTGATGCTGTCGATGAGCCCTGTCTCTCCCCTGTCTCTACCAAAACTAAAGAAGTCTCCTTTTCTACTCCTAAGGAGACCCCCATTGACACCCCTGGCTCCTTTTTGAGCATGAAGGGCAAGAAAAGGAAGTTTTATGCTGGTGAAGAGAGTATTGGGGGACCACTATGGGGACCCATAAAAATCCTGGTAGGACCACTGGGGGTCAAGGTGGTAAATCCCATATGTCCACTAAGGTTAGTAAGGAGGGCCTCTCCTTAGGAGTTCGATGGTCGAGGTAGATTGCTGGCAAACCCACTCCCAAGGCTAGGCTTATTAACTATTCAAATAACACCTCAAAGGAAGCCACCTAGGAGGAAGAGTACAAGGAATTAGAAGTTCAAGAAATATTTGAGGATACTGAAGGTAAGCAAGAGATAAGAGAAATTTGAGGCTACTACGGAGGATGGTGTTGACATTGTATAAAATGTTAACAAAGAGGGAAAAATGTATGTGGAGGAAGTCGATGAGGAAACCAAAACTGAGATTGGTTTGAAAGCTAAAATTTCTACCCTAAAGGGTCACATCTAGAAATTGGAGCAAAACTTTACCACTGGGCTTCAGAATTCTATTCTCCTGAACATGTCTATGTTGTAGGAATTGGGTAATACTGCTTCTCCTGTCAATGTAGAGAACACTAAGAAATTGAATGACCTCATTAAATCTATGGTTATGTAAAGAGAGATTTCTCTATCTCTCATTTTTCTTGTTCTTGTTTTATTTTAGTTTGTTGTGTCTATTGGTTCACTGTTAGTGTCATTCTTGTCATAAGGCATCTTTTATGTTGTTTGCCTTCGTGGTTCCTCTACTTATATAAGGGTTTGGACCTTGGTCTGCCACCTTATATAATCAAAAACAAATGAAATCATTAAGGGGATGCCCAAATGTATGTTATGTTTAATCAGGACTATCATACCTATCTTTTACATAATTGAAATCATAATCATCAATTTACTCATCATTGTTGTAGTTAACTAATTTGTTAGGGTTTTCTTGAAATTGTGATGTGCCAATATGATCATATTTTTCATCTGTATATGAAAAATAAAATTCACCATATGTTGGAGTTATCTTATTTAAATTTTGTTACTCTTGAGTCTGTTCATCATTATAATTAACTTACATCTCATTCTGAACTATAGAATAATCATGTGTCACTACTTGAATACTAAGAAGGGAAGTAGTTTTATGCTTTGTCTTTTTGACTTGAAGATGTAACCATAACTTTGGAATTATCTTGTTACTCTATGCATGAATTTTATATAGTATTTGTGTCCTTGTAAACTACTTGTATATCATTATTCTTTTTAGGAATATATTGTTGTTGAAATTCCATCATAAGATACCTTTCATAAAGGTGTTTCCTTGCTTACCCTAAGTTTATTTTTGTAACTTCTTTTTGTGTAAATTCTCTAAGTAATTTTTCCTTTTCAATTTGTTCCATTTTATTTTTTAACTATTATTTTTTTAATTATTATTTTTTATCCTTTATTTATCTATTTTTACCATTTGTTCTACTTGTAATGGTTCCTTAGGAGATGCAGTCATGTGTGAGTAGGTTGCTCAATTAATTTATTTATTATAGGATCACCACTATCAATCATACACCAATTTTTTTTCAAATCCTAGCAATGATGTGTATGATGCCTATGCATTATATAATATGCACAATAATATTTTTATATCCTTAGAGGATGTATAAGAGGTTTTATGATAAATTTGTTTCAAATTATTTCTTTTAGAATCTCACTTGAAATATTATTAGGCTTTTATATACTCTTTGAATCAATAGTTGTAGATGCATGTTGATTTTGAACCCATAATTGAGATGATATGTTTTGAGGCATAAAATAATAGGATGGAGATGTAGGTATATGATTAACACTAGAATTTTCTAGATTCTTTATGTATGTGATCTTATTTTTCAATGATGTGATCCTTGAACTAAAATATTGATTTTACTTTTAAAACTTATATGTGAACAATCTCATAGTGACTATTCGATCTTGAAGGGATTCACAAGCACAAGCCTTGTGTACATCTAGTTGAATATACATACAAACACCATCAAGAGGATGTGGGAGGTGGATGGGGTTGAAGAAGGACATGACAAGTGCCTTCATGATATGGTGGCCTATTTATTTGGATGTTAATAACATGGACTATAAAATCCAATATAAGACATGGGTGAATAAGATGATCACAACGGTAGATTTTATAACTTTGAGGTCTAGATGGAGTAGAAATAAAAGGATTTATACATGTCCTTTATCATCTAGTGGTAATTGATAAAAGCTTTAATTGCATAATTGAGTAATACTTGAGGTTGTAGAGAAGGCCTTATAAAATTTTGAATATATGACTAATCTTATTCCCATGACATACTTGGATTTAATTTTTTTTGCATTAATGGTACTTGTGTCTTAACATGTGATTTGGTTCATTTTAAAAAAACATGAAACAAAAAATGCTCATCCAATACAGCCATATATTATTTGTGAATTTATCAGAAAGTAACAAAAAGCTTTGAAATTTAGATCTTAGAAGAAAATGAAATTTTTTTTTATGTATGGAGATTATTAAATTACCATAAAATCCAAGGTCAAAATAAAGTGTTTTCAATGTCAAATATTAGATTTGAGGTCAAAATAAAGTGATTTCACTGTCAACTATAAAATCTGAGGTACAAGTTCTTTTAATGTTAGATATTAGATCTAATGTTGAAATTAAATTATTTGTGTTAGATATAAATAATTTATCTAAAATCTTAGGATAATATTTTTGAATAAATGCTCAAATAAAATGTGGGTTCCAGAATATGTTTTATCAAAATTCAGAATTAATATGGTGATTAACTATAATTAAGATAAAATAAATAGAAATGTAACCAAATGCTTTATAACAACATGTGACAATAAAAAATAAGGAAAAGTACTAAAGTAAATAAATATTGAATGAAATATGGCTTATTATGAATAACATAAAAGGCTAGCTAGTTTACACTTGTAAACTGATTATGTGAGATTAAGCACTATTTGGAAATGATCAACTTAGATTAATCCCATATATGTGCAACTAAAATGAGATTTGTCACTAATCTAGGGCAATATAATTAGAAAGAGGATAATCTCTACTACCACTACCATCCTATACTAGTATATGTTGACCTCTACTAAAAATTAAGGAAACTAAAATAAAAATCATGTGTCTACTTGAAACACATCTGTGTATAAATTTGACCTTTAGATGCAAGAAAATGATCTACAAATGAATTATTCAAATTTGAAACCTTAATAGGGTTTTATAATAGTCAAAAACACACAAAGAGAAAGGTGGAGTGTGTTGGTTTGAGTTGACCTAAATCAACCTATGATGACTGATCATTGCCTATGTATCCAATACCCCAATGAGGGAAATCAAGCCCATGTAATTCTCCCACTTAGAGTGATTTTTTAGTTGTGATCATTTTGATACATGAATGCATCTAGAGATGGATTTAATACTTGATGATTATTTTATTAACTTGGATAAAATAGGCTCTTGACTTGGATAAGGACTGCTTCAAATGACTAAATCAGATTTGGAAAGAATAGGGAAGTTTTACTCAGTGTTTAATAGTGTAAGTGTGCCTCAATATTGAAATTGATAGAATATGTGACTTAGATGTGCCTTTATAGTAATAAAAATTGGGAAAAAATCAAGCTAATTATCCTAAAAATATAGACCAACATGTAAGGTAGGGTCTAAATTTGAAAAGTAATCATTGTTAATGGTAAAGGTTAGGATCAACCCATACAGGTCAAAACCAATTGTCACTATTGACTCATATTGGTTGATCTTGTCCTACAAGGAAACATGTTAAATTTGGAATATGGGATGTACATAAAAAATATTAGAGGGGTTTTTAGCGATTAGAGAATTTATGTAGGTGTAAGATAGTAACTTAGAATGGGAAATGTCTGTACAGGTACTTAGGATAAAGTGAGATGGTAGAATATATCCAGATTAAGTGTTTAAGTTAATTAAAGTGAAGGTGGGCCAAAAATGGCATTATCAAGTATTCAAAATAAAATTTGAGTGACTATAAGAAGTTAAATAAAATAAGAATAAAATTCAAGGGGTAAAAAAAATTCAAAAAAACCTACAACTTCCCTTAAAACCTAGTGCATGCTAGAATGGAAGGTATTATATATATATATATATATATATATATATATATATATATATATATATATATATATATATATATATATATATATATATATATATATATATATATATATATATATATAATATCATCATCTATAAGGTTGTGCATGTTTTTATAATGGGATAATAAATAAAAGGGAAAGGGATAGTGAAAAATAGCAAACAACATAAACCAAGGGGCTATAACAATGTTAATGCAAGAGAAGGCAGGAAATGTCAAACATAGAAGAAATATGAGGTATATAACAAGGTCAAGGTTGGAAGGCACATGAGAGACATATGAAAAATGAAATTATTGTAAAATAATTATATAATGATGAATCAAAAGAGATAGGTTATGATGGATATCTGAGAATCTCATGTAAAATAGGATGTCCTAGACTAGGAGAGTCATATGGATTGTTATAAGTATTAAAAAAATGGTCACAGGCTATGTAGTAGCCTAAATAATCATTATAAAGAGAGATACAATAATAATTGGCTCAAGAAGTTTCTAGATACTCTTTGATATAATGTGTGTTATTTTATATGTGTCTTGATATAATTTAAATCTTATTGTGTGCTTTGGTATGAATAGATGTAAGAGGTTTTAGATCAATCTTGAGACACGAATGATCAAGCACTATATATATTGGTGATATAACTATCTAAGTATTAACTAGGGAATCAAGAGGTAAATTTTTCATATGAAAATATGGTAGGGATCATTTAAAAGGTGATGAAATCATAACAGATACCATGTGAGGTTTAATAATTTATTTTTTTTAAAGTGCTTTTGGTGACATTTCATGTTGTTTTTGAGTTTTATACCATTTATATATGTATAATGTGTATCATATAAATATATGAAGAGACATATACCATATGGATCATGGTTAATAAGTTATATGAGGATGTGGAAACAAAATAAGACAAGGAAAATGGATCCCAAATATGCACATGCAAGGCAAAAATAGACAAGTAAAATGTCAAAAAATAAAACTCATGGGAGGAAGATTCAAAAATAAATAATCAAATATAAGTGGTAAAAAGTCATGAAAGTGAAATAAATAAAAGAAAAATTATTGGTCAAGAAAGTGGAAGTGAAATCAATGCATTAAGGAAAAGGAAATGCCACCTTAATGTCTTCAAATCTAGTTGTGAAGGCTTGATCATATTTATATAGTGTGAATCCCATATCAAATATGTGAATAAAGGATTAAAATTCGAAGGCCAATGTATGTTAACATAGCTAACCAATAATATCATTAAAACCTAAATCATCAAAGTGGATAATATGTTGACACACATTCAATGCTCTTGTAACAAAATTAAAGGATGGTGTTATCAAATCGTTATGATCTAAACTAATGTTTTCAATGTAAGGATATGTATAATTGAATTGATTTTTCCTTGGATATGTACTAATAAATGGTTATTATTTTTATGGTTGAACTTTGTTATGTTTCCATTTTTTCTTAGGAACCCATTTGATTTACTTTTAGATGGAGTAAGATTTGCCTTAGGATGCTTTAATTATTTACTTTCATAGATTTTATCTTTTTGGATGCTAATTATATTTCCTTCATATTCTAACATAGTATACTCATGAGCACTATCAAGTGTTCTATTCATCAATTTTAACCACATAGTTTCCAATATAACATTAGAGTGAAAAAAGGATTACATGACAAAAAATAATTATGACATTTTTGGGGACTAATAAATATATTAAAAGTAATTCATCCCAATGATACATATTCTTTCAAATAAGGTGATACTTGCATTATATTTTTCATATCATATATAAGTTTATTTAAGGAAATGAAAACTGCATATATTAAATTGAGCTTTGTTATTTATCATTAATCCTTTTCTTCTTTGTCCTTTTATATAAATGTTTATGATAAAAAGTTTTAATTGCAAATTATGAGTCTCAATAGGAGCATTGGGAACCATGATTAAAACTTAGGTGATTCAAAATTAGGAGTTATATTTTGTGCTTTAGAAGATGAAACATCACTTTGCATAGGTTTTTATTCATTGGAAGATATATTTAGACTTATGGTTGTGTAATAAATATATCAGATGCAAGGTTGTCACTATCAATAAGATTTTGTATTTTGTGTTTCAGAACATTACACCTATCCATTTTTTGACCATTGATTCAATGATATTCACAAAATAATTTTTAATGAAATGTTTATGGCACATAACCCTAATCATAACTTATTATATAAGGTAAGACAATAGTGTTTTTATTAAGTAGCCTTATCAATTTTTTAATTTTATTTTCTTTAAGTTTTTTAAATTTCCATGATCCACTAAATAATGGTGTATGAATTATTATAGGTGTCATTTTATGAATAGCCAATGGTTTAGGATTCATCTTGATTTTCACATGGATAGTGCTAAGAATAATAGTATCATAAATAGAATCACTTTATGAAACATGAGTCTCATAGCTAGATACATGAGATTGTGAAATGTCACCCTCAAGTGGAATGACCTCATATAAATCATGTTTAAAAGAGACACAATCATGATAAAACACTTTATATTTGAGAAGAGGAAGAATAATTATAGTAAATATATATTATTCATCTAGATTCATGAATTGATATATCAAAGAATGCATGCCATTCTTCAATATAAGGATATAATCATGAATAGGTCATGATTTTCCTTGATGAAGATATAAAATATGCTCAAATTTAGTGAGTGGTTCCTTATTAATGATAAAATGATAAACCATGATAAGAAAACCTCTTCCAATCTAAAGAAGGTGTATATGGAACCATGAGGTAGAGTTTGAAACCAACTTAAGCATGAACAATTAAGAGTCTAAGAAATGTCATTAGAAATATTGGATCATTAACACCATATTTATTGAGAGAATCAAAATATTACTTAATATGTAAGTAAGGATCCCCATACCCATCAAATAAGGAAAATTTAGGCATTGTAAAATCATGAGGGGGAGGTGAATCATAAATATTATGTAATACAGGTTGGATATAACTAACATTAGACTTAACTCAATAATTGGATGAAAATTACTTTAGAGATAAATATTGTACTTATCTTTGTAATTCTTCTAGTCCATGATTTTTAATTAAATGTGGTTTGGTGTGAACTAGTTTACATAGAATAAGCTAAATCAAGTGCACAAGGTATATTTACAATATAAAAATCTAAAATAGTAAATTAGATCTAACGTAGTTTATAAAAATAGTAAAAGAGTGTAATTAAAAGTGATTTGAAAAAGAAATGGACAATATGAAAAGAAAAAGAGAAATAATAGTCATGCTAAGGTAGAACCTTGGGATTTTGGAAGTGCAACAGTGGTCTAGAAGTGGTAAATCAAATTTGTGTAAAATTTAGATAAATCATTATCAAAATACATATTCAGTGCCTTCTTTATTGTTGGAAAATATATACAAGGTAGATTCAACATGTTGAATTTGTCTATGCATTATTACCAATGAACCTATCATTCACAAAAATTTTGGGTTATGTATTTTTCTATCCAGGTTTGCCTCTTAATTTCAAATAGTTTTGTATTTAGATTATTTGAATTTATGAGTAGAGTGTTTTAAATGAGGCCTTATTTAAATCTTTAAATAATTCACCATAACACACATGTAAAGGATAAGGGATAAAAATAATTATGTTAGGAAACCTCAAGGGAGGTGTAACTATGTATCCCACATATTAGAATTAGACATCATGTAGTTCTTGTGTAGTGTTTTAACAAGGGTTTCAATCTTCTTTTCTCTAGAATTGATGATGAAAATATGTGAATATTTACATATACCCTCATTTGGTAAAAGTGCATGGTGTCACAATAACATGAATAATATTAGAATACCAAGGTGGAATAATCCATTACAAGTACAACAATAAATATAGAAAGTGAAGGCACTAACTTGATTTTGGAGAGACAAATATTTGATATGCTTATATAATTTATACTTGAAAGAATGATTATTTAATACTTGGTAAAATAAATAGGAATGGTTTTTATATAGGACTCTTTAGGACATGACATGCATAATTACTAACCATAAAAAGTAGTGATATGAAAAATAAAAGGCATGGGAAATTAGACCAATGTGAAAGGACCCCTCAAAAAGTAGTGATATAAAAAAATGCATGAGAAATTAGGCCAAGTTGAAAGGACTCCCAAAATGGGGATATATTTAGTGGTAGACCTATAGACGTTGAATCTTTCCTAGGAGAGACACATGTTTAGAATGTGTGTAAAAAGCTCATAAGATATATAATTTAGGATCACAATATGAAATGGATGAATAGTATAGATATATAGAAGGTGGGAGGATAAATACATAGTAATGTGGGGTAGGTAATTCCCTAAAAATAGAGAAATATAGACAAGTGTGCAAAAATGATGTTAGCAGAAGTTCCTAAAAAATCCATCAGGACATGTTAATACAAGGATAATTGTGCATAGTGTGAACAAAGCTATAACATAGACAAATGAATGTAGACTGAAACAAGATATTATAAATAATTATGTTTTTTCATGAAAAATAATGCAATCTTAACACTTATAGAACCTACAAAAATTATATACATGGTTTAAACAAATTTAGTCAACTAAAGCATAGACTGCACACAAAACAATGATAAAATACATTCAATGGAAACCATTTTCAAACTTCATATTAATATATTTTACATTATAACTCTTTTATAATAAAACCAAGTGTTGTGTGTGTGTGTGTGTGTGTGTGTGTGTGTGTGTGTGTGTGTGTGTGTGTGTGTGTGTACACACACACACATATACATACATACATACATACATATATATATATATATATATGTATGTATGTATATGTATATATGTATGTATATGTGTGTGTGTATATATATATATCTGTGTGTGTGTGTGTATGTATATGTATGCATGTATGTATATATATATATATATATATGTATGTATATATATATATATATATATATATATATGTATACATACATATACATACATACATACATATATATGTGTGTGTGTGTGTGTGTGTGTGTGTGTGTGTGTGTGTGTGTGTGTATGTATATATACACACACACACAGATATATATATACACACACACACACACATATGTATATAGCTTTTAAAATATGTTGTTAATTCATATTCCATCCTTTCATTACAAACAAAATAAAGTCTTTTCGCATTCTGAAGACTCTTGACATGCTTTCAAGTGCCAAATACATACAAAAAGAGATACAAAATACAAAATAGTGCAAGTCAAACACATGTCTATCAATTAAAATTTATGATTTTTTAGCCTTGTTCACTACCAACACTTTCCTAGACTTAAACGATCATCTCATCTTGAGACAAATTTGTAAGAAGTGTGCCTTATGTTGAAACTAAACACTGAACCTATTATGAATAACTAGACTAGAAAAATAAGTTGAGGTAATTGCTCAAGGTGTCATTACCTTTTTCACCCCTTTCCCAATACTTAACTATACTTTCAAGTTTTAAACTAAGTAGTGTATAAATCTACCACTCTCACATGTTTTTAATAGATTATCATATCTAGGTGGTCACCCTTTATGAGTTTTCAACCAACTTAGCTCCACTCCTAATGTTCAAGGACTTCATACTACAAAATGATTCAAAAATTAAAAATTATAATGTGTATAGTACCTACAATGAAGTTGATGGCATGGAATGCATTGGATTAACTAGAGGAGGATGCACGAGATGGTTATACTTGCAATTCTAAGTAAGCTGTTATTGCTATAAAATCTATTGGTAGAAGATGTATTTGGGGTTGTGGTGTAGGATAAAATACTATAGAAACCTTCCTATAATAAAGTTCTTATTGTAACTAATTTGGAGGAAGAAAATGAGGCTTCTCAATGATGTCTATGGTAGAGCTATCCAAATAAGATGTTCTTTTTGAATAATGTTTAATCTATGATAGATTCTCTAACCATGTTGATTCTAGTGCAAAGTGGAACTTGACACTCAACCAAACTTTGGATGTCCTCATCCTTTGTGACTAAGATCATATCCTGCACATTAGATACTTTCACTTGAATATATTAAATTAACTCCTCTATCTTATATGCATGTCTCCTTGTTTTAACACCAAAAAATATATTACACAACATCTCATTTTGCCAAGTCTACATCTTCAACATAACACTATCTCTATATTCAAGTGATTACTTGAGTGTAGAATCTAGTGCATCCATGGTAGTAGAATGGTCATCCATGGTAGTTTTGTATTTATCTACCTTTATGGAATCTGACATGGCCTCCTTCCATGTGTTAGACAACAACTAATTCTAATCAAGCATATTCCAATATATGTTGTGATCTTGGTGCAAAAAAATGTCAAGGACTTATTCATATTCCCCAAAGAGCTCAAAAATGGCCTCTGTCTTAGCCTTTAGATTATGGACTTGCCTAAAAAGTGTTTGCATATTCTACACAACACACTAATATTTTATGAGCTAAGAGAGAAGGGTCATGATTTATTTTTTCTCTGACATACTTGGTCACCAAAAACTTGAGTAAGGCAAGACATACAATATCAATTAGCTCACGAGCTTTGGTGAGGCAAAGGTTGAGATTAGCATTATCCTCCCTGAGCTTTAGCACCCCTTACTTTGTGACTAATGCCTTCTACATGATTGATTTGTGAAAGGTAGTTACTCCCTTAGTTTGATTATATAATGGTATCTATGACACATCTAGTGATGTGATTTTACCTCGATGCATTTGGAATCACCATCTTTGATTCATCATCAAGAAATAATTTATGCAAAGAACCCATAAACCTACTTTATTATATATTTTTTCACTATGATCATATATGTTTGAATGGTTGGAGTTTGCAATTAATCTTATGAAAATTGTATGACCATTGTAAATAGAGCTACGTTAGATGAGCCTTTCAAAAGACTAGTTGACTCTCTTTTAATGGAAATAAATAAATTTAAATTAAAGAGATGGTTAATTGGTTATGAAAAAATTTATTTGATCCGATCAATAAATCATAAGAAGTGGAAAAAAACATTTTAAAAATTTATTTTAATAAAAATGTTTAAACTTTGAGCTAAAATAGAAAACAAAGACAACTAAAAATGGGGTGGGTATCTAACGATAATGTTTTTAAGTCTATTAATTATGGGTCTTCAAGTTTGTGTCTTCACAAATATGGAAGTTAAAATAAACCATAGAGATAGGTCATCATACGTTAAATATTAATTGAGGTAAAGGGGTAGGGATAACTTAGGATTGGAAACCCATAATTAATAGACTTAAAAACATTATTGTTAGATACCCACCCCAAGTTTATTTGTGTCTTTGTTTATTATTTTGGTTCCAAGTTTAAACATTTTTATTAAAAAATATCTTTAAATATTTGTTTCCACTTCCTATGATTTATTAACAAGATCAAACAAACGTTTTCATAACCAATTAACCACCTCTTTAATGAAAATTTATTTCTTTCCATTAAAAAAGAGTCAAATGGTATTTTAAATGGCTTATATAACATATCTCTATTTACAATGGTCATATAATATTCACAACATTAATTGTAAACTCCAACCATTTAAATATCTTTGATCACAGTGAAAATCTATATAAAAATTTGGTTGTGGGTTCTTTACATGAATTCTTTCTTGATGATGAATCATAGATGGTGATTCAAAACCTGTTGAGGTAAAATCACACACATAGTTTTTCTCCCAAAAATCATTATGTTCAATCTTATGGACTATGAAAACATAGAATCTTACATCCATTGATGCCTCAAGAATTATTTTAGCCAAGGCTAAATTTGAAGTTGTAATCACCACATGTTCTTTCTTAATGTGTGCCATGGATAGATAAAATGTTGTGTGATGCATGGAGGATGCAATGATATCCCATAACCATTAGCTAGAGATATAGGCCTATATTGTGATGCCTCCTCATGTGCACCCCCTTGGGTAGAATTTGAGCCCTAAAATTTGGATGATGGTTATTGGATCTCAAGAATCCCTACCATCTTGGTAGCCACAACTTTTTTTATTACACTTTATTATTTAGCCTTGTGCTTAGTTGTTGCCTTGGTTATGGAATTTGTATTTGCCTTAGCTTTGGCATCTACCTTAGCCTTAGATTTGGCATATACCTTATCCTTATTCTTTGCCTCTCATTCCTAGGCTTGATTCTTTACTTACTCTACCCAAGTGCACATCACTTGTTTTTATTTTTCTTCTTCTTATGCCTTTATTGTAGCCCTCAGCCTCATATATCTTCTTCTGTGCTACTTGCACTTCCTGATTTGATTTTTCTTATTATTTCATTACAAATTGTTCTTCTTTATTTTCCCCCTCTACTTCTTCAACTCTTTTCTTTTTTGCCTCATATTCCTTGACTTTTTTCTTCCATTCCACCTCTTCTACTTTCTTACTCGATTATTCTGCATTCTTAATAGCCTTGTGTTTGGCCTATTCCTTCTTAATTGTTAGGTTGTGGAGCTAAAAGCTTCAATGATGCAAACATGGAGGAGGTAGCTGAGTGTCATAGCAACCGACATCAGTCAGGCCAACCGATGTCGGTCAGAGGTGGACAAGAAGTTGCCAACATCAGTCATGGATCGGCCGACATCGGTCATCTCCAGATAGACAGCGATCGATGTCGATCGCCTGTGCGATTCCAGAACTGTTAGTTATACGAACAGTTTGTTTAACAAATCAGTTATTTGCATGTAAAGACTAATTTTAGTCTTGGAGCTGTGTTTCTAATTATTATAATTAGGAAGTCTAATTATTGTTTGTATGGGATCTATATAATAGACTCATGGGGCTGTATTGTAATTTGGAGAATCATAAGGACTTAGTGAGGCAAGTACAAGGGTTCTTCCTAAGTGTAAGATCTAGGTTGGTAGGTGTGCAAGACTAGGTTGATCTACAGGTGTGCAAGATCAGGGAGATCTACATGGTAAGTAAGGTCAGTTAATTTGTAGGTGTGTGTGTGTGTGCAAGGTCAAAGGAGATCTACAACACAACAAGGAGCAAGATCAGTGAGATTTACTTGGATTATGTGGCGTACTCAGACTTGGAGTATGTGTGTATACTCGGTGGTACTGGCAGTATTGATACTGACTGGTTGAAACAACTCGGTTATTGAGTTGATTGTGTTTGTAATTGAGAGAGAGAAATCTTGAGGGAAGATTACTAGTATGCCCAAGAGGTGTGGGAAGAGTGTGATCTCTTTATTGTATTTCCTTCTGGATGAGTTGAATACAATTGTGTATTGTCTCTCATATTCTATGCTATTTCTAATTTCTAGTTACTTATTATTCTGGTTAAATTTTGTGTTTAGTTACTTATACAAAGGTAATCAATTGTGCTCTTAATCTTAACAATTGGTATAAAAGCTTTGTGAGCCTAGGTCTTATCAAGTGGTATCAGATCCAGGTTTTAGGTTTATCAGAGCTAGGATCACCAAGTGATACCACTTTCAAGTGGTATCAGAGCCAAGTTGCAGGTTTATCAGAGCTAGGATCACCAAGTGATACCACTTTCAAGTGGTATCAGAGTGAGGTTGCAGGTTCTCAGAGTGAGGTTCACTAACACCTTGGTTTCAGAGTGTGTTAAGTGTTTGTTGATTACAGGTCACTCTCAGGGGTTTCTGATTGAGTGGGAGTATAGCAATGGCAGAAGAAAGTACACTAAGAATGGAGGAATTCAATGGCAAGAATTCTCAATTATAGAATTATGGAAAGAAAGAACAGGTAAAGAAAGATTGTTGGTTGGTAGAAGATTAGCATGAAGGAAATGAAGAAGCAAATGCTGCAGGGGTTGTTTCACATGATGCTCTTGTATGTTCCTTGGATAAAGTATAATCTTGGATTATAGATTCTATTGCCTCTTTCCATGCAGCCCCAAATAGAGTATTTTTCCATGATTATGTCCATGGAGACTTTGTAAAGATTTATTTAGGGGTTGGTGAGCCTTGTCAAATTATTGGCAAAGGGGAATTGCAGCTAAAATTGCAGACGGGCAACACATGGGTGTTGAAGAATGTCATGTAGGTCCCAGTCTTGAAGAGGAGTCTAATTTCTTCAAGAAAGTTGGGTGATGAGGGATGCATAGTAAGTCTCACAGTGGATGCACTTGAATTAGCATGTGGTAAGAAAGTAGGTATTCTTTATCTATCTACTTGTATTATTGATTCTCCTTCTATTGCAAAGATGTGGCTTTGTAGGTTTGGTCACATGAGTAAGAAGGGGATGCATGTTCTTAAGAGGAAGTCTGATGTCTTTGACAAACTTAAGAACTAGAAAGCCTTGGTGTTCATGGAGGAGATGATGGATAGTGATCAGTTAGGGAGGCTAAATAAAACTAAGCAGGGCAGTTTGGCTAGGGTTATGATCCAAGGTAAGCTCGTGGGTAAAAAGTCATCACTCACAGGAAAATACAATTACCGATGTCAGTCAGGTGGAACTGACATCGATCAGGCAGGTACCAATGTTGGTCATGTGCAGACTAGACTCGGTGGTGTCAGGTAGGTGGAGACTGATGTCGGTCATGGTACCAACATTAGTAACCAGGTGGACACTGATGTCAATTAGGGAACCGATGTCGACAATCAAGAGGATTCAACATCGGTCGGGTGTAGACCATGGTCGACCATAGAATGGATTTTGGGTGGACAACAACTTGTCAAGGAGTCTCAAATGCCCATGAGGAGGACTGAAAGGGTAAGTAAGCCTCAAATTCATTATTCCCCTTCTTTAGACTACTTGTTGCTCACTGATGGTCAAGAATGAGGAAGTTTTAAAGAAGTAGAGCAGGTAGAATCTAGGAAATAGTGGGAGCATGGCATGAATGAGGAAGTTGATTCCTTGGATGAGACCAAATGGGAGATTTGGTAGAGTTGTCAGTTGGAAAGAAAGCACTAAAAGATGAATGGATTCCCAGGTTAAAGAAGAGAGAGAATGGACACATGAGATGGAAGGCCAGGGTATATGGTCTTGAGCAAGCTGCATGACAATGGAGGTTTGACAGGTGTATGACAAAGCATGGCTTTAGTCAATGTCAATGTGACCATTGTGTTTCCTTTACTAGGTTGGATAATATTAGCTACATTATCTTGTTACTGTACGTAGTGTGTATGCTTGTTGTAGGGTCACACATGCAGGGAGTTGCTGAGCTAAAGGTAAAGTTAGTTCAGAGGTGTGCCATGAAGAATTTGGAAGCAATAAAATTCTTTGGCATGAGTATTCCTAGAGACAGGAAAGATCACAGGTTGATGTTGTCTCAAGATGATTATGTGAATAAGGTAGTGGTGAGGTTCAAGATGCAAGATGCAGAACCGATTAGCACACCTATGGATGGACAGTTCACAGAACAGTGTCCCAATTCACATGATGAGGTTAAGTGCATGGTATGTACTAGACCTGATGTTGCCCAAGCAATGGGTGTTGTCAGTGAGTTTGTGGCCAATCTGGGAAAGAAGCACTAGAAAGTAGTTTAGTGGATTCTTAGGTATCTGAGAGGGACCAACAGTAGGTATACATGTGATGCAGGGTCAGGGACTTCTCTATATGGGTATGTAGATTCGGATGTGGCAGGGGACTGGGATGATAGGCGTAACACCACAGGATGTGTGGTGGTTGGTCTTCAAGATTGAACTTGAAGAGGGATCCAAGCCAAGAAACAAATTAGATGATGTACAGGTATAGGTATAGGTGCAACTATTTATCTCCAAGTGGGAGATTGTTAGGTTGTGGAGCTAAAAGCTTCACTGATGCAAACATGGAAGAGGTAGCTGAGTGTCACATCAACTGACATCGGTCAAGCCAATTGACATCATTCAGAGGTGGACAAGAAGCTACTAACATCGGTCATGGATTAGCTGATGTTGGTCATCTCTAGATAGACAATGACTGACATTAGTCACCTGTGCGGTTCTAGAATTGTTAGTTACATGAATAGTTTGTTTAACGAACTGGTTGTTTGCATGTAAAGACTAATTTTAGTCTTGGAGCTGAGTTTCTAATTATTGTAATTAAGAATTCTAATTATTGTTTGTATGGGATCTATATAATGAACTCATGGGGCTGTATTGTAATTTGGAGAATCATAAGGACTTGGTGAGGCAAGGACAAGGGTTCTTCTCGAGTGTAAGATCTAGGTCGGCAGGTGTGCAAGACCAAGTTGATCTGCAGGTGTGCAAGATCAGGGAGATCTACATGGTAAGGTTAGTTGATCTGTAGGTGTGTGTGTGTGCAAGGTCAAAGGAGATCTACGGGGTAGCAAGGTCAAAGGAGATCTGTAACACAACAAGGAGCAAGATCAGTGAGATTTACTTGGAGTACATGGTGTACTCAAACTTGGAGTATGTGTGTATACTCGGTGGTACTGGCAGTATTGATACTGACTGGTTGAAACAACAACTCGGTTATTGAGTTGATTATATTTGTAATTGAGAGAGAGAATTCTTGAGGGAAGATTACTGGTACGCCCAAGAGGTGTGGGAAGAGTGTGATCTCTTTATTGTATTTATTTTTGGATGAGTTGAATACAATTGTGTATTGTCTCTCATATTCTATGCTATTTTTGATTTCTAGTTACTTATTATTCTGGTTAAATTCTATGTTTAGTTACTTATACAAAGGTAATCAATTATGCTCTTAATCTTGACAATTGGTATTAGAGCTTTGTGAGCCTAGGTCCTATCATTAATATTCCTTTCTACCTTTTTATCCTTATTATAATGTGCCTTTTATTCTATTATTTACACCTTGGTATCTTGTTGTTATGTCGTTATATCCATTTGTTCAGTGGGATACTTTGGATATGGTGGAGGTACCTCTTTTGGACCCTGTATAAGAGTTGGTGAATAAAAAAGAGATTATGAATCAGATGATGATGTTAATTAAATCATAAGACCTCTTTATGTTGATGCCTTATGTATATGAGGGTATAGGAATGATAATATCATTCACTCTCTTATAATATGAGATTATCTCTTGAAACTATTGTTTAGATACATTTCAACCTCTACCAATGGATATACAAAAGAAACCATTTGTTATTTGATTTTTATGGATACTATGGACATATAATGGGTCCTTTGCCTATGTATTATATCTAGTGGTGTGATTTCCTAAAATGGAGTGTCTTCTCCCAATGCAATGAATGATCATATAGTTGGATCAATGTGGAAAAATTTAACTTGAAATTTTTTTCACACTACTTCATACCCAAAAATGTATACTATTAAATAAGGAGGAGATTAAGTGATATAAATCCATAAGTCTTATCACACTTGATTATACATGATTCTAAACTTGGTAGGTGCGTACTATCTTCTAAAAGAAAATTTATTTATTTTCTTCTTGATCATAGACCTTGTTGCCTATGTTTATGATCATTGAATATAAAAATTCATGTTCATATATGCCAACTCTATAATATCACATTTTAAAATAGTTTTTGGTACGTGCTTGTTGTCCAACCAAGATTTAGTGTGGCATGTCCTCTTCTTTGGTGGTGAAGGTGAAGATCAATTTGTTGGTGCCTTCCTCTTTCCCCTATTATCATGTGATGGAACTAACTATATTTATAGGGGTGACTATGATTAAACTTGGGACTATATAGGAAAATGTTGTTGTGTAATTAGAGGCATAGACCATAAAGGTTACACTGATCTGGTAGCCAAGGCTTTTTATCATAGGACTTCAACCTTGGCATCTAATATGGTAATGAAGAAGGGAAGTGGAGTGATGGTTTATTTTGGGTAATTCATGGACTCTAATTTGAATCCCATAATGTAGATTCATAATAAAATTATGCTATCCTAGGTATTACAAAATATCATTAGGTAATATAGGGTTAAAGATGATAAGAGCTTGGATCTCAACACACCATTGGCTAAACCTAGACAAATAATTATAGTACTACCCCATCTTAGTCTAGGCAAGGTTGGTGAATGTAGTTGTAGGCCAAAAGTCTTCATATAGGTTGAATAGACCCTCTGGTGACTTCAACTATGTCAAAAAAGTAATAGAACAAAAAAATGGTATTAAAACACCTGCAATGTTCAAGTGAGTACTATCTTAATATTGGTTGTGAGATTGAGAGCCAAAATTTAGGCTAATTGAAGTTTTCACGCATCTAGATCATTTGGTAGGTATTGTCAATAAAACTTTTTTTGTCTATCATGTGCTCTTGGTTTTTACCAAAATTAATTGGTGATGCACTTAGAGAGAATGTGTACTGACATATCATTGACCATGTCAATAGAAATCTCCCTAGATGCCCTATTATATTTCTCCTTTATATCTAAATAAATTGGGAGAGCTTTGGTTTTGTAGGGTAGAAGATATTTTCCCCAAGTTGGGAGTCATTTTTAATGTTCCATAGTTGTAGGGTTAATCAAAATGGTGGCATTATGCGAGAAATGGATCACACCCTCATTATATTTTCTTAGTAATGTGACCATCACCTCATCCAACTACCCAAAATTAGGAAGCTTGATGAGTCTCTCTATATCAAATGCTCGTAGAGGGTGTTGGAGTGATAGGGCTTCTACTTATGGTTATTTATATTAATCATGGATAAACATATGGCCTCACAACATCAATGAAATCTAATGGGTCTAGATCATGGTATCTAGTTTGTCAAAGTCCTAGGTAAATCCCCATTTCTTTTTTTTGTGAATTTATTAGATGGATTAAATTTTTTTCCCAATCTATGCTTTCTAGTGATGAGTTTGATAAATTTATCTAGTTGGAATGGTGTTATCAAGTAATCTATGTATAATTGACTAAATTAGACTTAGATCACCTTGTTTGAAAAAGTGTGTAATGTCTTTGTGTTCTTCATGTTTTTATTATATATTTTACCACTCAAATCCATCTAACAGAAAGGTTTTAAATGTGTTGAGCTAGTTGCACATGATTTCACCTTGAAAATCAATGTCAAACAATTATTGATGATGTGATAGTTGCTATTTTATGTCTAAAAACATTGAGTCATTCTAGTGGTAGTTTTTGATGTGATGTACCATATTATCACTGATCCACTTTCTTTTATTATACATCTTTTCATTCTAATATTTGATCAAATTTGGAAAATATGAAATAATTGAAGTGTATCATCATTAACAATTTTGAATGACCATTGATTTTCCCTTCTTTATATGTTGTTTATCAAGGCCTCATTCCTAGACTTAATTAATTATCCCCATGCAACCATTATAGGCTATATTATGTTCATGCCAGACTTGCTGATAGATTGCATTCTATGACTTTGAATTTTTAACTCTAGTTCCAATGCCCTATGATATATAAATTTCACTATAAAAACACACACAAACCTAAAACCAAATAGGAATGTAATACATTAATAAAAAATATTAAACTAGATGGTGTTACTCAACACCCTCCTCAATTTTATGTGAGAACTAATAGAGATCACTTAGGGAAATTCTTAAGCCTACATCTATTTACACATCCTAGTAGAATGCTTTCATGAAGTCATGTAAGACAATTATTCCTCATTGTGAGATGTCATGAATAATGTAAGGTTCCTTCCACATAATGTGAAGCATGCCTAGAAATGATCTAAATATACTATCATATAGTAAGATTTCTTGTGTAGGAAAGAATTATTTAGATTGAAGGTTATGATCATGTCATGTTTTCTGAATTAACTTGTTGAATTTATACATCCATTTTGACCTTTGACTATTTTCTTCCATTCTTAATAAATCTATCAACCATGCCTATAGATAATATTAATCCCCTAGTCTCATAATCATTACAATGTGTAGGATAGGAACTATGTATTCCATAAGGATTACTGCTTCAAGTCTATAGATGATTTGAAATGGTGTGAAACCTATCACAAGCTTGTAATTTGTATTGTACACCCATAAGATCATAAGGATATGATCCTCCCAATCATATCTTTGGACATTGTATATCTTGGTGATAATATTTCCAATAACTTTGTTTGATGCCTACACTTGTCCATTTTCTTGAAGATGATAGGTTTTGTTTTTATGGTATGATATCATACATTTTTTTGTTAGAGTCCTAATGGTGTTATTTAGGAAATGTGTATCTATATCACTGACTATTTTGATCAGATACCCAAATCTATATATAATATTTTCATATAAGAAGTGTCCTTAGAACTATAACCTTGTGTCAAAACAACTTGTAGCCATTTGGAAGTAGTCCATTACAGTGATAATGTATTTGGAACTATTGTGCTTAGTAGGTGGATTTATTGGGCCTATGAAGTAGATTCCCATTACCCAAATGGATGCTCTACTAACATAGGATTAAATGGGATTTCATATATCTAATTAGGCATATACATCCTTTGGTAGATATCATAGTTTTTTATGATCCAATGTGCATCTTGAAACAATGTAGGCCACCATAGAGCACTTTGTAATATCTTCCTTACAATTGTTTCTCATATGAAATGTTCAACTATGATTTCGTGATGTACCTCCTCAATAATTTAATGGTCTCTTGTGATCTTAATCCACTCGGTGTAGTACATAATATTTCCACATTTTTAATAGAAACTAATTAATGATGATGAATAGGATGGCTCTTGTAATCATCTAATTTTTGTCTCTTTCTACATAGTGTGCAGGAAAGATCTCCTATTCCAAAAAATGTACAATGTCTTCCATGTTCTCAGGAATCATAAAGATGTGAAATAGATGCACATTAGGGATTCATATTAAAGTTATTTAAGTTCTTATCCATTGTGTATTTATCTTAGATGATCTGGCCCCACATTTTCCCTTCCTGGTTTCACATTGATCATGAACTAAAACTCCTAGAATAGTATTAACTAGTGATAAATCATTCCTCCCAACATATACTTATTAACTAAGTATCATAGAACTTGATCATTAGGAAAAATTCAAATGGCATTTCCATAAGGTAATGTCTAAACTTTTGGAGTGAAAACACCATGTCCAAAGCTTCCCATTATGTAGTAATATAGTTTTTCTCTACATTTGATAGTTTTTAACTTGTGAAGTGGATTAGATGATATAATCCTCCATCTCCTGTTTGAGAGGTATATATCCTACAACAGTTATTAAAGCATCCACATGAACATGGAAAGGTTTTCTCCAGTTAAGAAGGACCAAAATGGTCATTATGACCAATCTTTACTTTAGATCCATGAATTTTGTTTGTCACTCATTTGTCCACTCAAACGTTATATTTTTACGTAGTAACCTATCCATTGGGGTAGATATACCTGCATATCCTTTTATAAATTTTGTATAATATCTTGTATGTACCAATTATGATTACACATATATAGATATTTTTTGAGATGGCATGGTCATATTTTTTTCAATTTTGGCTTGGTCCACCAAGATCCCATCCTTGCATACTATGTATCCCAATAGGACACCAAAATTCATGAAGAATAAGAACTTATTCATGTTTAATGCAATACATAGATCTTGGAATCATTCTAACATAATTTATAACTTAGAATACTACATTTCCCAACAAGACACTAAAATTCATGAAGAACAAGCACTTATTCAAGTTTAACACAGCACATACAATAAGTCATAACTTAGGCAAGTGATCCTTGAACAAAGAAAAGATAGATAATCATCTCAGTAGACTTCAATAAATTCATGGATGAAGTCCTTAAAATAAGTGACTAATATAGATGGATCATTAATCAAACCAAAAAACATTACCTTATATGAAAAATACCCCCATTTTGTTGTAAAAAGTTGGTTTAGATTGATATTTTACTATGAATAGAAACTAGCAATACCAACTAAAACCATCTATGAAATAATAAATTTCATGTCATGTGATTGAATTTAAGACTTCATTTATGAATGGAATCAGAAAAGGATCATTTATATAGGCATTATTTAGCACATGGTAGTCCCACACACTCAAATTTCTCTAGACTTCTTAGGTTTTTCTACCATTGGACTGACCTAATCTACCTTTTATACTAGATATATAATGTCTATGTCTTGTATGAAATCTAGTTCAACCTTTACATTCAATCTAATTTTTGAGTTTAGCCTATATGGCCACTTTTTTGTAGGCCATGCACACTATTTTAGTTCTATGTTAATTTCTCCTAGAGAAGGGTCTACCTATTTTAATTATGTAAATTTTGTTGGGAAAAAATCTAGGTAATCTCATAGTAATTACAATTCTTTGGAAGTCTCATTCTACATCCAGTAGTCCCCCAAATTCAAAAGCTTTGGTGTTGGTTCTATTCTAATATTTCTTATCAAATTCTATAAGGGATATTGTTAGATTTTGTTGGAACCACTTTGAATGTAATCTTTTAATGTTATATGTCCTTTCTCCTTAATATTAAGATTTCACATGTGATGTGCTTCATTTTGGTCTGTGATGTTGGATTTTAACTCTTCCACTTCTCTCTCTTGTGAAAAAAATACATTTAAATCTAAGTCCTCATCACTATTAGTGGACTCTATCATTTCTTCATCATCTGCAATCTTATTACATGGTTTGATAAAAACTTGTTCTTTGTATTTACTGACCTTGTAGTTTTGGATAGCTATATTCAAATTTTGAGTTACTCCTATTGTGAAGATGATTCTATTTTAGTACTTAAGTATTTTGCTCACCCATATCATAGAAATATCTTCAACTTTTATAAAGTATTATACACCAAGGGATTTTCATCCTCAAAAACAAAAGTTTGAATGAAATCATGTTGGACCTATAGCCAATGTTTTGTCTCTCATCTATGTACATGGTGTATGTACTAGGTGATTAGAAGTGCTATCAAAGTATATTTGAAACTTTGCACCTAATATTTAGGCTCTACAACATGAATAATCATACATCCACACACTTATGAACATGCATTTATGGACACTATCCTTCCTAGAAAAGGGATCATTATTCCTTGATAGTAGGTGATATTTATAATCGAGTGCTCAACACTTCACAAACCTCATACCATAGTAACTAGTTTATCCCATGGACTACCCAACAAGTGGAAAAAAATCCTTTTAGTGTATAATTGAGTGCACTCATCCTTTAATCTATATTTGGAAAATGATGTTCAAGTCTTGGAATAAATTAACTCAAGTCATAAATTATAAAGTATTGAGGTAGTTGAAATTATGTTGTAAAAACCATGTGCATTTGGTGTACCTCATTATCTCCCATTGACCAATTTAACATGTAGGTATTTGAGTCATCACTAATTGAATAAAACGTAATCTCCTAGGTTAAAATACTTTCCTTTGTTTGAACCATGTAGTCCATGTATATGAAACTTTCTTTATACAAAAAATCTACTTCAAACCTGCTTGGTGATCACATAGAAGGTGAATTACATTCATCCATTTAAAAATGCAAAACTGGTGCCTTTATGATAATAGGTTTGTAGTTATATTATTTAGTTATTTTTAACTATTGTTTAGACTACATATCTGGTTGAAAAAATTTATATTTTATAAGTCGTAGGGCATTAGGCTTATATTTTATGCTCACCTTGAACCAACTATTATCCCTATACACATATAATGAATCTGGCTCCTTGGGTATGATGTAGGGCTTATGCTCTACTTTATTCAATGATGGTTTTATCCCCTTGGTATGATTTTAATTGATTACACACTATATTAATGGTCATCTGACCATCATAGGCCAACTTCTTACCAATTAATGTATGGTATTGGGTTTCATCAATCTTCATGTCAATCACTTCAAAGTCTCCTCACAAACTTAGATTAGCCACTTTGATTACCAAATCTTCTAGTTTGCCAATAGGCTCTACCTTGCCATAGTCTATGAGGCTTAGTGTGAATGGAATGTAGCTAAGTGCTAGCCCTCTAATAGCTTCCTAGGAAGACTAAGGAATCATATTCACAATGCTTACAAAATTAAATACAACATTGATTACTTCATATCCTTCTAGCTCAATATCCATGTGAGAATCAACATCCCAGGGTTTCTTAGTTTTTACATACCAAAATACCTTATCATTATGTTGATGACCTTGTTGTGCACATTCTAGCAAGTTATATAAGATATTTGTAATATTATATGAGATATATTCATTTTTAAGAGTGATCAAAAGTTTTTAAAGGTCATTTAAGTAAGTCACTACTCTATCTTTCCTCATTATGTGGATAATATTCTCATATATTTACACATTGATGACTATGACATCACCCTATGACACATCTTGATGTTTAATATTCTAAATAAATTAGGTTTCTTAGTACATTAAATATTTTTATGTCATAGGGATAGGATACTTGTCATGTTGAACCTTCCTAATTATTTGATCATATGGAATTTCTAAAGGAATCAGTCCTTGCTTGTGTGTTTTTGCCTTGTTACTTCTTGCATGAACACATTCTCCTTGAGATAAAAAAATTTATCATGTTTACATTTCAAATAGGTTTGTCTTTCCTCTAATTCTCCAAATCTAGATAATATTCAATATGTTGTTGTCTTACAACTCTACAATAGATGTAGTACATCTATTTTTGAGGATCAGTTGGGTAGTTTCATGTGAAGTGATTATACTTGCCACACAAAAAGTACTAAATTGGTAGATGATTTTGTCAGTTATCACTATTGTAACCTCCCTGGTATCCACCATGGTATTCCACTTTTTATCTTCCTTTTTTTTTGCAAACCCAAACATTGTGACTATTGCCCATTGATCATATCAACCATATTGCCATTGAGGAGATGATGGATCCCAACTTGATTATTGAGGATAAGAAATCATGGTGTTCCATGATGAATGATATAGATATTTTGGTGGTGATGGCATATATCCCAATAGACCTTGGGGTTGATATTTTAGTGATAAAGGCATCCACCAAGGACCACCTTGTGTTGCACTAGCCATTTCTACCTCAGGGCCTGGAATTCCCTACTTAAAAATAGGTATCTATTATGTTGCAAATATGAAGATGTTCTTAATGATGTCATATTTTATTTCCTATATATCCTAAAAAAACTTCTCATCATGATTTGTCAACTTATAAAAACTATAGTACATGCTCTATGGTTTCTATATGTATTATTGTAGAGAGTGACATTTTGATGTTGCATGTCATATTAATCTACATATGTCACATAATTATATTTTTAATTTAGGCCAATAATTCATATGATTCCATTACTTACTAAACTCTATACACCATAGGTCCAACTTAGTTATGTTAATTTCATGTAGCTTATCCATGTTCTAAATAAAAACATCTATCTTCGTCTCAATTTTAGAGGTAGTCAATAGAGCATCTCCATAATCCTCAATTTACTCTACTCGAAGTATAATTACTCATGCATCAAACTTAGTCAATAACTATGACTATGTAATGGAAAAAATAATCCTTGATCATAGTCCCTCCATAAAATAGATAGCCTTATATTTATCTTCCAAAATGAAGTCGACTTTGTTCATTACATCTAAGAATATGTGATCATATTCCCACACTGATTCTCCACTTTGATACCAACTCTCTTTAAGATCCTAAATGGTCTAGCTTGAGCACTTTTTCATTTTGAATTCTAAATTAATTAGTCTTTTACTTGTTTAAGACTTAGGGAATTACCATCCCTTTTATAAATTAATTCTAGATCTTGGCTTGTTATGCATCCAATGAGCTCACACTTTTTCATCCTTAGTGGTCACTTCCTTAACCCACATTTTCATATCATAGGTTAATAAATATTATTCTTGGTCAAAACACCCATCATATGGTATCAAAGTAATAAATATTCCTATGTTCAAATACATGTTTGGTGCACTTGTGATTCCTACTACTAGATTTTGTGTACTAGCCTTTATTGGTGTCTTAAAAATTGTGAAATAGAACCCGACATCTTCTAAGTTCTACATGTCCATTATTTTATTAGATTTTACACTAAGATTACCAAATTTGTCTGTAAATGATTCAAACCAATTTCTTCTTATCCCAACTCTGCACTTTTTTTCTACTTTTTGAAGATAAAATGGGCTTGGAGATGTCTACTTATGAAATGAATGATCTATGTCATTAACTTCTTATGTCTATAATCTTGAACCTGAAATAGTCCTGTGATTGTTCATAACTTCTTCTAGAGAATAGTTTTTCTCTAGTCTAAATAATATCCTTCCTTGTAACTATAATCTACCACTATCTTCTAACTACTCTACTTATAACCCAATTTCCTCTTTCTCCTCACTTTGTTTCATATCATCTCTATCCTCTTCTTTTTTAGGCCCTTCTTGTCCTTACTCTACATAATATCCAAATTTTGTAACTTATGTAGCCTCTCTATGGTCTATCTTATCTTCTACATCCTCTATTTTAATCTTACTCCTATTTGTATTTACATTTCAATTATATTATTTATTTTACCTTCTCTGTTCTTACAAACTCTCTTTCTAATCCCAACATTTTTTTCTCACTCCATTTCTTTACATCCTCCATATTCTGGGATTAGGTTCAAGTTCTTATGCTTAGATTTTCATCATTCACTCCTATATTACATGCAACCCTATAACACTCTAAGTGACTACTCTGTGTTGGTATGGGTAGTAACCATGGACTTTTCAATAACTAACATATTGATAAGAGTAGGTAGTCACTGGAGAAACTTTCCTCAGATACCTTTCACAAATAGGTCTTGTGCAAATTCAAAAGCTGGATATACTTTTACAAAAAATTATGTAATATATTCATCGATGGTAGTTTTTATCTAGTGATATATTGTACAAGTCTAGTCAGTGTCTAATAACCATAAGTTTTCTAGTCTTTATTTTGTCTAAGTTATAAATTTTGTCTTCCTTAGCTGAAAATAGTAGTATTCTAATCTTGATAACCATGCAACTAATAGTCCACAATATTTTCACCATAAAATCTCATATATTTCATCATAAATGTGCTTGTGAGTAACTTATTGTGTATACATTCCTATTCTTCTTGATTCCTCCTCTAAAAAATTGTGAATTCATTCATCAAGCCATCTCTCAAAATATAGCTATCCTAATATCCAATGTAACATGCTTTAAGAGTTCACACTTACCATAACATTGTTAGTAGAGGCTCCTAGAAAACCCATCAAAACATGCTAATATAGAGATATATTTATGAAGTGTGAACATAATTGTAACATAGATAAATGAACACAGATTGAAGCAATATATTATAAATAATTATGGCATTTTCATGAAATAACCATCTTAATATTTATAGAACCTAAAGAAATACTATATGTGATTTAAACAAATTTAGACAAACAAAGCATAGACTGTGTACATGATAATGATAAAATACATTCAATGGAAACCATTTTAGAACTGCATATTGATTTCTATCACATCAAAAGTATTTTAGAATACAATTGAGTGCTATGTATAGATCTTTTTCAATATGTTACCACTTCATATTTCATCTTTTTGTTACAAAAAAAATAAAGTTTCTTCACATTTCAAAGAATTTTGACATGCTTTCAAGTGTCAAATACATACAAAAGACAAAATAGTGTGAGTCACACATGTGTATATCAATTTCAATTTTTACTTTTTAACCATGTTTACTACCAAAAAATGAGTAAAAGGTGCTACTTTAAAGGGACACATGTATAATATATTACCATAGCATCTTTTACTCAAGTATTGGTAGTAAACATGGTTACAAAATTGCAGACTATATAGACACATGTGCAACTTACACTATTTTATATTTTATATCTATTTTTATATATATTTGACACTTGAAAGCATGTTAAAAGTCTTTGAAATGTGAAGATCCTTTATTTTGTTTTTAGTGAAAGGATGGAATATAAAGTGGCAATGTCTTATAAAATCTCTATAAATAGAACTCTATTGTATTTTATTAGAATTTTTATGTGATAGAAATTAATATGAATTTTTGAAATGGTTTCCAATGAATATATTTTATTATTATTCTGTGTGCAATCTATGCTCTATTTTCTAAAATTGTTTAAATCATGTATAGTATTTATTTAGATTCTATAAATATTAAGACAATTATTTTTCATGAAAAGACCATAATTATTTATAATAGCTTAGTTCAGTCTGTGTTCATTTGTCTATGTTACAATTATTATCACATTTCATAAATCTATCTTTGTATTAACATGTTTTGATGGGTTTTCTAGGAAACTCTGCTAATAATGTTGTGGTGAGAATGGAGTCTTAAAACATGTTGCAATGGCTACTAGGATATAGAGATGGTTTGATGAATGAATTCATAATTTTGTAGAGGAGGAAGAAAGAATAATAGGAATTTATACACAATAAGTTATTCACAAGCACATTTATGGTGGAATATATGATATTTTATATAGGTTTGGTTTACACCAGTATAATTTATTTTCATAGTCCTACTACCTACCCTAAAATTGATACTAGAATCAAGCTATATTTTAAATTTTATATCCTTCATTATTTTTATCATTGTAAGTTTAATTCCTAACTACTCACTTATAAATTGTATTCTTTCCTCATCTTATATTTTAGTTGTATGGCCTGAAATTAAGATATTACATGAGAATAATGTCTCTTTAAGTCATTTAGTTTACATTCTACTTACTTAATTTGTATTTTATTTTTATAGACTACGCTTTGGATAAGAATTATGTCATCTTAACATTAAAAATATAGAATTTCAAATATGAAGCATCTCATTTAATACTTACAAATTCTAACATTGTTATCAATAAGACATGCACAAACATTGAATGAGGCACCATTTTCAAATTTTAATATTATTAGGTTGGTTTTGTATCTAAGAAGGTTAATTCTAACTTTTTCATGCCCATTTGATGTCATAAGTATCATTCAAAAACATCTCATTGTCGTCTCTATGTTGAAATTTTAAAATGAAAGGTTGGCATGAGAATTGAGCAAGTAGAGTGACGCATTGTATTTTCGGAGTAGCATTTCATCCCTCTTCACCATCGCCTATCTCCCACATGGTAGTTTCAAAGTTAAGTTCATTCAAATTGAAATTTTCATTATTCTAAGCGTTTTAAAATTAAAATATCATATATTTATTTTGTAGGATATTCTAAAATAAGGGATTTAAAAAAAAATAACTTATTGATATGTCATTAGGTGTAATTTTTTTTTAATTTTGAAAAAAAAAAAATTGGAAAAATAAACAAAATAAAAACATATTATGTAAACACAACATTTATTATTAATGGTGCCTATAGTTTATGTTTATGAGTAATGCCATCACACTTGAACTACTCAATTGATCACCTAATATAGATGCAATAATAATGTTTGAGGCATTATACCTATTAATCATTGGGGAGATATAATGGTAAAATTCATTTTTCCATTTTCTATTTGTTACCCATTCATATCTATTGCTAGATGTGAAGCTTGAAAGAAAAAAATTATAAGTATATAGGGTTGTTACACCCACATACTAGGAATTCACGTTAAGAAGGTGTCAAAGATAGAATTAATCCTTTTCACATAATACCTACATTCCACATATCATTATGCTCTCACATCCTTTAACGTCTCTTTCATGTAGCACTAAATATATAGAAAGGATGAGATTATTCCACATACCGCTAAGTATATAGAGAAGGTGATCATGTATATCATTTTGATAATACATAGAAAAGGAAACTCATTGGAGAGGTAAGGAAATATTCCATCTCCTTTCATAGCAAAAATGTATTCAATAGTTTTGAAAAGAGTTCGGTATATTTTTTCAATATTCCAATGACTAGACAAGCTAGGATAGCTACTCTACTAGGTTATCAAATCAAAGAAATTTCATCCTCGTACTTGGGAATGACACTTTTCAATAACAAAATTTAGGTTTTATCCTATAATTTTTTGATAGAGAGATTTAAAAAGAAGCTCATAGGATGGAAAGGTAAGCTCCTCTCTTAGGTCGAAAAGGTAATGTTGATTAAGAGTGTTTTACAAAGTCTTTCAGTGTACATTATTTCTTTATTTAACCTACCCAAGGGAGTGGAAGAGAAAATTATTAATATTCAAATAAATTTCCTATGGGTTGGGATGGAGGAAAGAAACAAATTCCACTTGGTGGTGTGGAATAAAGTTTACAAAAAAAAAGGATATGGTAGACTGGGCATTAGACATTTACAGATGATCAATAAAGCTCTTATATCTAATTTTTTTTGGATATTCATATCCAAGAATTTTGTTTGGGGAAAGATCCTATCCTTTTAATATCTTGAAGGAAGATACCCAATTATCATACTGACTGAAGAACAATTTGTGAGAAGCTCACATATCTAGAATTTTTTAATAGCTAACAAAGAGTTAATTAAGGAAGGGTAGAAATGGCAAATAGAAAATGGTAGAAAGATAGAGTTTTTGAAAGATAACTAGAGCATGTATTTGATACCTATATAGAGAGACATAGGTATTCTCCTCTAGGACAATTTAAGGTAGAACTATGGGGACAAGGTTGTTAACTATTGGTAGGTTATGGAGGGAATTAAAAAATGGAAAGATCTAAGTCTGGACAATATTAACCAAGAAGATAGTTTGAAGTTAGCAGAAATAAATAATGTACTACATTTTATTCACATCCCATACGTAGAAAATGAATATCAACTGGTTTGTATTGACTCCTTTGATGGCCAATATAAAGCTAAATTAGGATATGATTTAATCTCTCAAAAATAAGAGGCTATGGTTATTAGAGAAGGAGTGTGGGATAAATGCCTTATTCCTAAAATTAATTTATTCTTATGGGTTGCTATTCAAATAAAATGTTGATAGTAGATAACCTGAGTAAAAGAGGATGCATTTTTATAAATAGATGTGTGTTGTGTGAAGAGGAGAATGAATCACTTTTTTCATTTATTAGTCAATTACGCTTTAACACAAAAAACTTGGAGTTATTTCCTTAAAAAAATAACATTTCATGGGTTCAACCAGGTTCACTAGTGAAAGTTTGGCAGTCTTGGAGATGTCCTTTCAATAACACACACCTCATGAAGATATGGAACTTGACTCTACCACACATTATATGGGGGATTTGGGGAGTAAGGAACAATAGAATATTTAGGGGTAATAGTTAAAATAGTAAGTTAATCTCTGAAAGAATCATTAATTACATAAAAAAACTATAGGTTGGTTCAAATCAAGAAAGGTAAAAAACTACTTACCTTTGAACAAATTCTAACTCAAAATTTGCAAATAGACTCTTCAGACTTAGGGAAACCAAACCCCAAAAATTAAATTAGGAAAAGAATGAAGTGGAAACCTCCTCTTCAGGTATGGATGAAGCTCAATTTTAATGGATATTCAAATATAAATCTAGGGGTAGTGGGGGGAGGTGGAATTATTAGAGATCATGAGGGCAAGTTTATTGTTACTTATGTGGGAGATATGGGGTTAAAGTCAAATCATTGGGTAAAAGCTTTGACTTCATTATGGGGGATAAAATTGGTGAAGCAAATTAATATTCAAAACCTTTTGGTGGAGGGAGATTCTCTGAACATTGTTAATTGTTTGACCGGTAAAATTTTTGTAAATTGGTCTATAAAGCATGTTATTGATGAAGCTCAAGGCATTTTGAACTCTTTCTAATAGGTGAGCATCCAACATACATATAAAGAAGGGAATGGGATTGTTGACTCATTTGTAAATAGGGGAGTTATAAATATGGGTTTTAAAACTTGGATAGGCCATAAAGACCTACCTAGGGAGTTGTTTTTAAAAGTAAATAATGAAGGTAGTAATAATGCTAATAATCCTATGCATGTGGATGTACCCCCAAATGTCCATAAGGGACTTAAAATCACATAAGATGAGTTGGGGACCTAGGTATTATGAGGAAAATATCAAGGGTTTGAAGGAGAAACATATATAAGGGCCAAAGCTTCTCATAGATGACCAAAACATAATGCACTATTGTAGCTCTTTTTAGTTTGTTTGGGAGAATAATGACAACAGGTTAAACTAGTGTGTAGGTGAGAAAAATATAATGGGTTTGCCAAATAGAATTGAACCTGAACTTTAGCCAAAAGTCAAAAAAACTAAAAAGAGTTTGGGATGCATTGTAGTTCAATGGATTCATGGGCTTTATGGAAAGAATTGAAGGTTTTGACAAACATTTTTCCATCCTATTTTCTAAGGCTTGGGAGGATAGAACAATGACTATCAATGGAGTCACTCTATACATCACAAATGAACTTATCTCCCATGTGAATAGATTGGTAATTGAGGATACTAAGAGTTATTACACTCTAAGAGAGTTCAAACCTGATAAAGAAACTTTCCTGGATGAAGATGAGCAATTAGAGCAGTTGTGCAATGGCTTCGATAGGGAATCTCTTCCTAGGCCATTCAAAAAGGTAGATTTTCATTTAATGCAATATATTATTTTAGAAGGTAGATATAATGTGGTGATATGGTCTATGTTTAGAATTTTAAACTATTTTATACATAGACTACCTTTTAGTCTTTATTTTTTTATCCTCAAATTTATGGTGGTTTTTATATTGAAATTCAAGTATGGAAATTACTCCACTTTGAGGCATGAGGGAGTAATTTTACTTAGTTTCATGTAATTTAAAGGCATGAATCAACTTATGCCTAGAATCTCTTATAACTAGAAAGAGAATCCTATAGATATTAGGAAGATTTAAAAAAATTGGGTCAAGTATCTAAGAAGCCCAAATAGGGATTTAGGGAGTAAGAAAAACTTTATTGAGAAGGATATTGTCAAGAAGTTGAAAATAAATGAAAAATATCAGGAAAACATTAAAAAGATACTCAAAAGTGCATTAAAACCCCTAGGACTCACCAAAGAAGAACATGGGAAACAAGGGAATAAAGATATTTAGGAGGTGTAGAATAGAGGGGCAAGGAGACCGTCATTGATGTGGATAGGGATAGTGTGGAAATAGAAGAGCCCATGAAGGAGGGGGGAAAGGAAAGTGCGAAAGATCAGGTATAGATTGTAGTAGAGAAACATAAGGGGATTGGGGAGACTTCAATTTTGGATAAAGGGGAGATATCCCTAAATCAAAAGGACCAAAATGTGGCTTTCAATAACTTGGTGTCTTCACTCGAAGGCAAGGAGAATGCAGACAAAATCATGGAATAAATTAACCTTTAGAAAACCATAATGAGGTGGTTTATGCATGAGATTACTGAGCTGAAGAGAAACGTGAATGTGTTTCAATAGGAAAATGCAAAGATGACACAAATCTTGGCAATTAGGGAGGAGGATAACCATATTCAATGTCTAAATTATAGAGTGGAGATATTAGAACATGCTATTAAAAATATGTGTAATAAGATTAGTTTTCTTATTAATTACAACAAGGTTGCATTGTATGAAGGAATATAAAATGTTAAATATTTTTAGACACATCTCATAGAAATTTTGAACCCAACTATGTAGGTAAAGGTAAGGGAAAAAAGGGGCAAAGTAGGGGCAAAGTAGATCATGAAATCTTATTGCTGCAAATTGATATGAATCTCAAGAAGATGAAGACATGCTAGGAAGATGTGTCTGGAATCTTAGAATTAGATTAGTGCCTTTGTTGTTTTGTTGCTATATCAGGGTTATTTTGTATTTATTTCTAGACTGTGTTGGTCCTTGTTTTTCTGTATGGCTTGGTTATCTTGTTATTTCTTTTATACTTGAACTTCTCTTAGGATTTGGGGACCCTAGTTCAAAAAAATGCTCCCTTTAACCTAAATTTTTTAAAAAAAATAAAATAAAATAAAATTGGCACAAAACTAATAGGGAAGGATACCTAGTTAGAATGGTCCCTAAAAGTTAAGACTACTCTCCTCTTCAATGATTTGTGATTCAAAATTTTTTATGAGGTTACACAACCAACTGAAGTAAAAGAAGCAAATGAATCACAATCCTAAAAGCATTATAATTTAAAATAATTGGCCTTGATAAGGCTCATTTGATGGATAAGTTTTTCATCATATACAAGGGTGCAACACTCCATGGGTATCACTATAAAAGTTGAAAGACTTGAACTATTCTCATTCATAATTAGAGCCATACAATTACAATTGAAATTGTTTAATCTTGAGTTGAAAATGGTGAGGTGATGAGTCTAGATTCATAAATATGAGCTATCAATCATGACATTGATAATACTAGTGTAAAAATTGATAGATACATGAACACATTAATAAAATATCTTATTACCCCATATTCAACCTATTTAGAATCTTTTAAATCAAGCAATCAATTGAAGACTCATTTTTAATCAATTAGTTGAAAAGTTGGCCAAAAAAGAAAAGTATTTTGGAAAAATATTGACACCATAGGTGAAATAATTTATTATGCTCATCAAAATGAAAATTATTCTAATAATTATTCTTCTAATAGGGCCATGTCTTCAAAAAATTAATGAAAAGGAAAAAACAAAGGATGAGGAAGAAAAAATTAAAAAAATAATGGGAAACATCAAAATTAAAATGATAGTCAAAATTTGTTTTGAAAACATTGTGGTAGAAAAGGAAGCCATAGGGCTCATGAATGTAAAACATCATGGGAAAAAATTTAGGCCTATCAAAAATAAAAATAATAAATCCTCAGAATTAGACTTAGTTCAATTCACAAGAGAATGGAGGCTTGATGTTTCATATGAAATCAATAATAAATCTATGAATTCAACATGCGATAATGCTTGGATCCTATATATTTGTGCCATGTAACATATGAATTCTATAAGGGATTTATTTGAGGATTTTCATGAATAAATATTTGTTCTAGTGTATTTGGTAGACAAAACAAGTCTACAATCTAAAGGTAGAGGTACAATTCAACTCAAGTCATCAAGGATTCTGAATTTATTTCTAATTTTTTTCCTACACCTTCCTCAATTGATATGAAACTTTTTGTCTTTAGGGCTCATTCAATAATAAGTCCATTCCATTCTATTGAATGATGGATAGGTATAAATCAAAATAAAAAATAATAATGCATTCATCTTGACTATATTTAAGGAACAAAAATTGCTAAACTTAGAGGTAAGCTTTCAATTCCAAGATTTTTTTCTCAGATTAGTGAAGAAGGAACAACATTAAGTCTTATTTAGCATGAAATATTTTTGAATACTCACTATGATAATATTTTAACAATGTAATAAATGGTTTTGTAGGTCTACCAAATCTGCCCAAACATATTTAAAAGTGTGAAGCTTGCATATTGGCTAAACACGAAAGGGAATCATTTAAAAATTTAGAATCGAAATACAATTGAAAATTATAGTTAGTTAACTTTGATTTTTGTTCTCTACCAATTCTTGCCACCGGTGGTCATAATTACTTCATGTTTTTCATTGATCACTAAAACAGAATGACTTGGATCTATTTTCTAAAGCAAAAATCATAAGCATTCAAAACTTTTCAAAGGTTTTGAACAATGATTGAAAATCAAGCACAATCCCACATTGGGACATAGAGGAATGAAAAAGGTGGAAAATTCACATTAAATGTTTTTTAATCATATCTAATAAAAATGGGATCAAACATCATCTCATAGTCCCTTACACTCAACAAAATGGAGTCTTTGAGAGGATGAACAAGATCATGATGAACATGGTTCGATGAATTTTGTATTTCAAATGAGTAATCTACATTTATAGGAAGAACCAACTCAAACAACAATGTATATTTATAATAGGTCACCATTATAAGACCTTTAAATGATTACTCTAAATGAATTTTGGTGTAGCCATCTTGATTCAGTCTGACATGTTCAATTTTTGAATCCACTTGATACACATTTATTCCCAAGGAGAAAAGTAATAAGTTGGACCATATGAGTTAAAAATGAATTATTTTAGGATATTCATAATCCTTCAAGGTGTACATAATATATGATGACAATAATAAGAAATTTATCATCACAAGAGATGTATTATATGAAATAATGGACACAACAAGCATAAGTTGATAATTTAAATGACTTTAGAAATATGACAAATTTGACATTTTCAAGAAGATTGACATGGAGGTTCAAAAAAGTGAAGGGGTAACCTATAACTGGGAAATAATTGAATCTCTATTGACTTGTGTAATTAAAAAAAATTCTTCCCATATGAAAGAAAATGAAACTTCATTAAATGATGATCATACATCATAAAATGAAGGAACTTAAGATCAAAAAAATGAGGCACCAACTATTCAACAATAAATTCAAAAAAAGATGTTGAAATGGGCCACATAGACATTAAAAGATGTCAAACCTAGTGATGTGTGAAAAATAGGCACACAAAGTGCACATACAACCACAAAAATCAAATAAGTTCCTATAAGAAATTAAAGATAAGATAAAAAAAAATATTACCTTGGATAAACATCCAGAAGAAGAAGCCAACATTGATTTTGATTCAAAACTTACTCCCTTAAAGCAAGCTAAAAATCTTAATGTATGGAGAAACGAAATGAAATGTGAATATGGTGCTTTGGTTTAAAATAGAAGTTGGGAATTAGTTGATCCTCTAATTAGTTTTAAACCCATTGGTTGCAAATGGGTCTTTTGAAACAAATTCAAATCAAATGGCTCACTTGACAAATAAAAATTGAGTCTCATCACAAAGGGGTTTTCACAAAAATAAGGGATATAATAAAATGATAACTTTGAACCAATAGAGAATCTCACTGAGCACTCTTAAGTATGAATTTATAACATTTTAAATTTTAAGATGCAACCTCTTTTGTCAAAATAGTTGACAAAAGAGTTGTATTTCTAGTTGTGTATGTGGATAATTTACTCATAATAGGAAATAATGAAAAGTATAACACAAAAATAAAATAAAAATTTATGTTTTTTTTTGAAATGATAGATTTGGGTAACCCTAAGTACATACTCCTCCTAAGTACATTTTTATCCCCTAACAAAAGTACATTAGTGTAATTCTAAGAAAATTTTGAATGATAGACTATAAAACAATCAATATTCCCATGAAATAAAATTTTAAGTTTATCTGGGTTGAGTCCATGGTTCAGATAAGTTGAATTCATGAGTAGATTGATCACATGAACTGAGTAGGTGCACACCATAATGTAGCTGAAAGAAAATGAAACCAATATGCAATAATATTACACAAGAAAAAATAGATGCCAAAATACCAATCTTCCATTATGAAGTCTCACAAATATGATATTTACATATAGGAGATAACATGTGTAACTCCTCTCTAGAAAGCTACATGAAAAGTGGACAAAGAGGCAAGAATAGAAGAGTAACTCCCATACCCAGAATATATGGTCAAGGGAGTTACTTCCTATTCTTTTGATAAAATTGTAACTCTAAGTAAACCTAATCAAGCTTATCTATGAAAGTATTAAAACTCCAAGTGAGGGAAAAAATCCCATAATAAATAAATAACCCCTACTCTAACACCCCCCATAAGCATAGCTTAGGTGGGTAGCATAAAAAAAAGGGTCTTAACAACTAGGCTCAATGAGGTACCCATGGATAAATAAATCTCTCATAAATTAGAGAAAAGGAGAAAACTTGAAGGAAAAAACTCCTCCCAAAATGAGAGACATAAAAGAAGAGGCTACAATCCCCTCTAGAATATAATGTTGCAGTTCTAAACCTCAAGAAGAGCCCATAAGTGAAGATACTTAATCTCTATGAAATGTTTGGTGAAGATGTTTGTGATATACTATATCATCTATAAATATCTTAGATCAATGAGTCTCCATGAATGAGCTCTCTAATGAAGTTCATGTGAATCTCTATGTTTTTGGTTTGTTAATGTTAGACCAGATTCCTACAAATCTAAATATTACTCTAGTTGTCATAATAGATGATTATAGGTCATTTGAACTAGCTACCAAAATATTTGAGAATCCCCTAACACCAGATGGCCTTAATGTAAATATTGATAGCCCCATATACTCTACCTCAATAGATGATAAATCAATAACATTTGATTCTTGATTGACCAACTAATTTGACCTAAACCAATGGATAAACTATCAACTAAAGTGGATTTATGATTATGAATATCACCAACCTAGTTTGAGTCAATATAGCCAATCAAGTAAATGTCAATGCTAGCTATGTAGTGAATATTGAATATATATGTGCCATGAATGTAGTGAAATATCATCTTATCTACTTTCTAGTGCAACTCATGGGGTTATTGCTTCAATTTGAAGACTAGGCCCACTACATATGATTTGTTAGGTCTAGTATGTGTCAAGTAGATAAGTTTTCCCACAAGTTATTGATATAAGTTAACATTGACCAAAGGTAGAGTAAAATCTACCTCAAGCTTGACTCTATATAGAAAGGGAGTCTGATTTGGTTTACAATCAACCATGTCAAATTGATCAAGAACATACTTAGGCTATGCAAGAGTGATCCTTGAGTCAGACTAAGAAATATAAATCCTAAGGAAGTAATGCATTGAATCTAAGTTTGTCGTGGAAAATATATCCTGAAGATATTCTCACCATTACAATGGATGATGCATATCTCCTAGTGATCAAATGATCATCAACATAAAGAACCATAATCAAAAGTGAATCATCCTATTATAATAGGTATTTGTTCAAATCTGAATAGAATCTAGTGAATCCTACTAAAAGAATGAATGAGTACATCTTGGAATACCAAAATCGAGGGGCATGTTTGAGGTCATAGATGTATTTTTAAAGTATACATGCAAAGGAAGGATCCTCAACAAATCTCAGTGGTCACTCCATATAAATCAACTCCTCCAGGTCACCATGAAGAAATACACTCTTCACATCCATCTGATGAACATATCAATGATTAGTTATGGAAATAACAAGTGTGAGTCTGAATGAGTTCATTTTAGTGATTATTACAAATGTCTTTATGTATTTTATGTCAAATACCTATGAGAAACCCTTAGTGATCAACTATGCCTTAAACTTGTCAAAAAAACCATCTAATGCATATTTGGTTTGACATATCCATCTACATCAAACCATGTTTTTAACCTTAGGAATAAGTGTCATTTCCCAAGTGTGATTTTTGATTAAGTATTTATACTCCTCATACATGGAATAATCCCACTCAAGAATAATTGATCCTCCTAAAAAGTCTATGGATCTAAGGCAGAGGCATAGAAAACATGTGGACCACTTTGAAACTATGAATGTGTTTTCTTGTCATCTAAAAGATCCCCAACCCATGTACCTATGTTTCATAGTGTTTGAATAGCCCAAATAGGACCATAAGTGTATGAGTCAATTAGAGAAACATCATCCTTCGAAGTGTGGTATATGTGGATGGAAATGATTCCCCATCACTACTCTCACTATAAAAATTAGAAGAAGTGTCGTCAACCTCTAGAATGTGTTCAGGCTGATACAAATTATTTGAATCAAATAAAAATGAGTTTAATGAAGTGGGAGAAGTGTTAAGTGTTTATTCTATGAGACTCTCCTAAAAGTGAACACTTCTCTTGATGAATAACTCATGTGTGGTCAGATGAATATAGTGATACCCCTTGACACCATCTAGATAACCTATGAAGATGTAGGTCTTACTCTGAGGTTACATATCCTTGCATTATTTCTTAGGTATACAAGCCATAACTAAAGATCTGAAAGACTATGAAATGTTCAACTATGGGTTTCCTATTATACCAAGCTTCAAAAGGATCTATTACTTTTAAATATTTGTAGGTACCCCTATTTTGAATGTAACAAGCATAATTGATTACTTCAGCCCAATATTATGGTGCAAGTAACTTAGAGTGAATCATACACTTAGCCATCTCTTTCAAGGACCTATTTTTATGTTCTATAACTCTATTTTGTTGAGTCTATATGGAACTGTATGCTAAACATCAATCCCCTATGTTGTGTAAAACTGATTAAATATGTTATTGACATAATCACTCCCATTAGCAGTTCTAAAAACCTTGATGAATTTCTTATATTATTTATCTACAAGAACTTTGAAGTCTCAAAACTTGTTAATTTTTTTTATTTGTGTCTAATGAAGTGGACCCATGTGTATCTTGAGAAATAATCAATGAAGGTAAGGACATACTTAGCCCTTGTGAAATATAGACTAGGAAAAGACCTAGAAACATCACTATGTATTAACTCCAATGCATGTGAATCCCTCAAAGCTTTGCCTTTGTCAAATTTATCTTTAGGATTATTCCTCCAAAGGGTCTAACCCTCATAAATATCATTTAGATAAATAAACTTAAGGTAATCATATGATCATGTCATTTTTTCTTGGTTCTAAGTAGTGGTAGTTGAGGTGGCCAAACCACACATGACATAATTTGTTAACTCCATCAGAAAGATTCAACAATGTAGTTGGAGAAGAATCAATTGTAAAATGTGAGAAGCTACATAACCAAGCCTGGTGATATGACCTAACCATTGTGACTATAGAATTATTATGTAACTCTATAATTATGACTAAATCTGGTGAAAACTCTACCTTCATGTCCTTAATGATATGAGTGATTTGGTACTTTGATAGGAGATTAGTTGAAAGAGATGAAACACTTAGAATATTATTGAATGTCCCTCCTTTCAATTCAACAAACCCTCTCCCTATAACTGATACAAAAGTGTCATCACCTAAAGTGATGGAGGACATGCTACAAGGATATAAGGAAGAAAACTCAACCTGTGAACAACCCATGTGATAGGAAGCACCTGAGTCAATAACCCATGAAGATATTAGAGATAAAATTGATAAAAAAAGCCTTTCCCTTTTTTTATCTTTACCTTTTCCTTTTTGCTTAAAATAATATTGAGTTTATTAATTTTTCTTGATTGACTTAGGGACACCTATGTTGTTATTTTTTGTAGAAGGTGAGTTAGGTGGTAAATCTGATTATTCATACACTTGTGTTCATCATGCCCATTTTTCTTGAAATAGGCACACTTACCTTCTATTTCTTAGGTTTATCATTAGAAGAGGAAGTTTTAATGATTTTTTTGTTATAAGTTGATTCTTTCTTCTTCTCTTGATCCATGTTCTTTTTATTCTTCTCTTTATTTGAAGCCTTTGTTTTCCCATTCCCAACAATTAAGGCTTGAGGTTTTGAGGACTTCAATGTGCCCATATGTATTAACTTGTATTTCTCATGAGTTAAGTGAAAACCAAATGCATCTAAAGAGGTGATTTTCCATGTAGTGCCTAGAGAACTTTAGTGGCATGGAAAGTAGAGACAAATACTGAGTAATTAGGACCTAGATTAGAGAGTATAGAAAGAACAAGTTGGTCATCTTTCTTCTCTATTCCATATTATTTCAACTACAATCTCAAAGACTTGAACTTGGCAAATAAGTACTAATGGATATGAAATTTTATATGACTTAGGATGATAATTTCATCTTCCAACTCATGACCTCTCATTACATCTTGCTTCCCAAAGAGATTTTTTAAAATGGTCCATACTTCATTGGATGATTTGGTAAGTTCTATATGAAAGAGGAGATTAGGAGACATAGAAAGACACAAAAATTCATAGGCTTTATCACTAAAATTGTACTACTTAACCTTTTATATTTCTACATTAGGTTAAGTTTCTATCCCCATTATAATGTGATATAAACCTTTACTCCAATTTGAATTTTCATTTTCCATTCATAATAGTTAAATGGTGTTAGAGGATTCATTGAACTCGTATCCATTGTGAAAAAATAATGTTGTTTTAGTAGTATTTAAAGTTGTTATTTTTTTTAGAAATATAATAACTATGAGAAATCAAAAATAAGATGTACCATGACACAACACCCCCTGAAATTAATTTTGATCAAACCCCCCAAATTTGGCACTTTATAATTTTAGTGCATTTTTAAAAATAGATGATACCAATGGTTGGGACATGAAAAAACAAGAATTTTTTAATAAAATGGTTCTCAATTCTAATCTATCAATCAAAATTTATATAATAAATAATTTTCCCATCTTTAATGGCCTATTTTAATTAAAAAATAACAAAATTTAAATGTACTAGTGGTTAAAAAATAGATATAGCCTTACATACAGGTGATGGAATTGAAGAAATAACCTATCCAAATCAATTATAAAGTATTAAACAATATTTGTATGCACCTCTATATGTGCAACTCAATGAGGAATTTCTACTTTGAGGGGAAAAATAAAGAAGTTATTTAAAAAACAATTAATAAAATAATTGTTTTTAGGTAGAATAAAGACTGTTTGACTTAGCTTTAGAAGAGAGAAAATTTAGGGACCTTTGGTGTTGCTACTTGAATAAATCAAATGAGTACACAAGGATTTCTGGTGTCCATACACAGGCTATGATACATATTTCATTAGATCCTTAGCATAATATTCCCTTTTTCACACATAGTTTTGTACTTTGAACCACCATAAAGCTAAGAGATAAAAAGGAAAAAGGCATGACTCAACACATCTATTTTTTTTAATCTTCACAAAATGCCATAATTGAGATGGAGCTTTGCCGACATATAAAACTAAAGACCAAACAACTTGCTTACAAAATAAAAGATCCAACCACCCTCAAAATTTTGAAACACTATCACACTAGGGATTGAAAAACATGAGAGATCTAATTTTCGTAGATAACTTTGAAAACTTAATACAATAAAACTTGAGATTTCAAGTATAGCTTAACAGTAATAAAAAACTAAACACATGATTACTTGGGTGGATCTGATACCATATTAGGGTTGATTCTATAGTCTAGATAAGTTGAATGCATGAGTAGAGTGATCACACAAACCAAGTAGGTACACACCACAATGTAGTTGAAATAGGAGCCAAAATACCAATCTTCCATTATAAAATCTCACAAATGTGAGATGTACATTTAGTGGAGCGCATGTGTAATACTTCCCTAGAAATCTCCATGAAAAGTGGACAAAGAGGAAAGAATAAAAGAGTAACTCCCATACCCAAAATAGTCAATCAAGGGAGTTACTTCCTATTCCTCTGATCAAACTATAAATCCAAGTACACCTAAGCAAGTTTATCCATGAAAGTAGGAAAACTCTAAATGAAGGGAAAAAATCCCATAATAAACATGGGAAAATAAATAACCCCTAATCTAACATCAAGGGAAAATAAAGATGATTGTATGGGTTTTTCCACAATTTGTTTACTACCTCCTTTATTATCAAATTTACTCATGGACAAGTATAAAAAAGAGCATCCACATTTGCTTTCTTCATCTAAATTTTAATTTGGAAAAGCTTATTAAGTTAACTCTATTGAGCACTACTACTTACAAACATACCTCTCTATTTATGGAGGTACAACACAAAGTCTCATCCCCATAGGAGCTAAAACTAATGTCTTCACCTTTGAGAGAGGGCATACCCTTATTATTATTAATTTTCTTGAATAGGTGCAATTTTAGATGTAGCTTCCAAAAAAAACCTTAGAATTAGTATCAACATCACAATTTACATAATGGCTTTATTATCCTTCTTATAAATGAAAGTAGCCATTTGGTTACTATTAGCTAATTAGTCACCCATGACCAAGGATTGTTAAAAACTAGGTAACTAGGTCATCTAACCTTGAAATGGTCTTATTGAGAATTATGTATTAATGTCATGGTTGTAGTGTTGAATGCCATCTCAAGGTCTAAACAAGTTATTAATAAGATGATAGAGTCCATGTGTGTGTCTTATCCAATCAACTTCATGACATTATCTTTGAAGAGGTCTTTTGTAATGTAGTTTAGAAAATTTTAAGGTAACGTTGGAAAGATTAAGTTGTGAAAGTAAAGAATTTCTTAATCCATAGAGGAAGACAATGATATGGTGATCATCCAATAAGCATAGTGTTCTACAGTGGATGATGGATCTAGAAGCAAGGTTGGTAAGATGGAAATAATGCATTTTCAAGTATTTGGAGAGTTTCAGTTACTTTTGAAGTTTTTAAGGTTTTTATTGTTTTGTCTTATATTTCCTATTGAAGTTTTGTAATGTAACCACCTTGGAAGACATCAAGTGTGAAGTTCTAAAACCATGAATAGAGGTAAAAAGGATATTTTTGTCATTTGACATTTTTAAAGATCATATTATTTATCCTTTTGCCTATACACTTGGTTAAAGTGTCAAAATTCTTCTTATCCAACATATAAGTCTCCTTGAAAATTGCTTTGCTCATTGTTTTAATATCCAAACATAACATAATGAAGAAATTGTAAGGAAAAAAAGATGAAAATATGCTTGGTACATTACATCAACATTGTAAAATACAAGAGTAACTCCATGGACATTTGGTTCATATCTCTAACAAGGTATTTTGGTAGAATATGACAAGCTTTCTTGATGAAGATAGGTTTAGGAGTGATTATGCATCCTCAGGATTGATTAGAATGTCTCATTAAATGGATTTTAAAACTAATCATGGTGTTATAAGCTACCCACAACATTATACAACCTCATAAAACTCAAAATAATGTATAAGGATAAGTTCTAGGTCCAAATAAGGCAAAACAACCATTCAAGTTTCTCATCGGGTTGCTTGCAAGAGGATAAAGCTCAATTTCATAACCTTGGTTCATAAAGGAGGAGATGTTTTAGACCAAAAATTTTTAGGCTATTTTGAACACCCATATTACCTTGAAATCCATGGTAATAGTTTTAGGATTTGAGAGTAGATATTTATGAATCATAGTTAAGAAGTTAAACCTCTCTAAAACCTTTATAAACCCCATTGTCACGGTTTTCCTCTTGAAATAGCATGCCAAATATTGGTGAGTGCATGTAAATGGTTGAAAAAATTTATTTTAGGTCTAATAGTCCCTAAAATATCAAACTTAGCATAAATTCATAATGATTATGTTGGTATTAGCAAGAAATTCCCTTGTTTTATTATTTTAGATATGGTAGTCAAGGTTGTATGGAGTTGTGAAATGGTTTATAGTATATCAAGTATTTGAAATCAAGTGTAAATGGTGTGTCCAACCTTAAAAAATAAAATAAATCTATCCCAAAATTTTTTGAAGCAATATTCATATGCATGAAGGAACCAAATATCAATGTATAGGTCTGCAGGGTTTAAGAGTGTAGGTTTTGGGATTATTTGACACTTTTGAAGAGTTTTGGAGCTTATGAAAGGTGTAAATCACATGTTATGATCATTTTACAAGTCATAATACTCATTTAAATTTTTATCCAATCCCATACTCATCCCCAAAGTTTATTTTTTTGTACTATTAAACACACGAACCTCAAATAAAAGGAGAATAGTCCTATAAACAATCACAAATGATATATTAGAGAGTAATCCTTATGAAATGGGGTTGAAAAACTCATTATAATTATATTTAACACTCATATATATCAACTAGTTTGACAAAATACCCCTTATAATTCCTAATAAGAAGTTACAGGTGGCATGCTTAAGGCCATTGATCTAGTATGCTTGAACAAGGTTTAAAATGTGGAGACAAGTAACAGACCTGTAATCAAAGGAGAGGTGTCTAATGAACATTAGGGATATTCATCCTAGTAATGAAATGACAAATCTATCCCAAGAATTTAAAGGTTAGAAGTGACAAGAGAACAAGGCATTCATGCATACACAGGTAGACTGTGTAAGTCTATAGGTAGAAAAGAAAGGTTCTTGGCAAAACTTTATGTGTTTTCTCATTGATAAAGTATTTAAGCAAGTAAATAAAAATCCACCTTACCCCAAAATATCATTAAAGTCTATAAAAGGTCGTTAAATCAACTCAACAATAGGTTTAAAATATCTATACACTCTATGGATAAAAGTGAAAGTGTTGCAATGATTCTAAAGTTGGACATGGCTAAGGCATATGATAGATTAGATTGGAGTTCTTTGGATAGAGTTATGGGTTAATTTGTATTTTAGGATAAATTTCAAAAAAACCATTAAATCTTACAATTTCACTTGTATTTTTTATTGCTTATTAATGGCATTGCCTAGGTTTTTTCAAAAGAACCAAAGGGGTGAGACAAGGGGATCCACTATCCCCTTTTTTATTCATCATCATGGTCGAGTCTCTTAGTAGATTCATATCTAAAGTAATTATTTCATCTAATCTAAAAGGTTTTAGACCATCTCACTTTATGTAGTTCATCTCACATTAGTAATTTGTGGATGAGACCATTTTTCTAGATGGGGCTTTTATTCAAGAAGCTAGAGTAATTTAAAAAAATTGGTTATGTATGAGCAGACCTCTAATTATAAAGTGTCTTTGATAAAAGCTTAGTGTATTTTTTTAATATCCCTATTGCCAAACAAGCTATAATAACTTTTTTTTTAGGATGCCAAATCAAAATTTTACCTTTCCCTATTTTGGAATTCCTCTTTTCAACAATCATCTCTCAATATCAATGTGGAATCCTTTAATTGAGAGATTTCAATGAAATTTTTTAGGATGGAAAGGTAATATTCTATCATAGGTAGGTAGGCAAAGTTTTGCTAATTAAAAGTGTATTCCAAAGCTTTCTTATATATCTTATTTCACTTTTTATTCTTCCCAAGAGCATCAAGGATAAGATGAGAAAGATTCAATGAAATTTCCTTTGGTCTGGAACTGAAGAGAGAAATAGATTTCATCTTGTTGATTGGAACAGAGTTTGTGCTCTAAAAAAATATGGTAGTCTTGGTCTAAGGAACTTTCAACTGATGATCACAAAACTTATTTTGAAGTTTTTTTGTATATTTGTTAAGAAAAATACCAACCGGGCTAACATTTTGTCTTTCAAATACCTAGAGGGTCGTGCTCTTATGTGCCTTTTTGTTGAAGATCAATTTGTTAGAGGCTCTAACTTCTAAATTTTTTTGATTTCTAAAAAGGATATAATCTAAATTTATTCTAAATGGTAGATTGGTAATGGTCAGATGGTTGATTTTTGGAAAGACTCTTGGGTCTTTGATCATCCCCTTAGTCAAATTGATACTTGGTAGCACTTGTAGGAGGGTATTCAGAATAAGTATGGTCACAAGGTTCATGATTACTGGCACGTGGTTGAAGGTGTCAAAATTTAGAAAAATTTGATTTTATATAACATTAACTATGAGGATAATTTGATGCTATCTAATTTGAGTAATTTGATGAGAAATATTCGTTTACCTCTAAGTATTAGAGAAGATTAGCTTGTTTGGAAGGAGTCTTTCAATGGTCATTATCAAGTAAAATTGGGTTACATTCTATTGAAATAGAATCTTGGATTCATTGTAATTGGGAGATATATGGGACAAATGGTTGATTCCAAAAATCAATTTCTTCCTTTGGGTAGTAGTACAAAACATAATTCTTACCATGGATAATTTAAGAAAAAATGGATGCATTTTAACTAATAGACATGTACTTTGTGAAAATAATAATGAATCTATCTTGCATCTACTGGTGTACTACCTTTATTCATAGGAAATTTGGAGTTATATTATTCTTAAATTCAATTTATTTTGTGTATAGGGTGTATAGGTAGGCTCCTTATTGGAAGTATGGTAATCCTGGGAGTGCCCCTTTCAGAATTCACTGCTCAAGAAAATATGGAAACTCTTTTTGCATCATATCATTTGGGGAATTTGGGGAGAGCATAATAAAAGGATCTTTAGAGAGAATAAATATATTATGAAAGTGTTATCCAAAAGGATATTTGAATCCATCCTATAGAACTACAACATTGAGCTTAACAAGAAAGGCAAATGTCTTCTTCTATTTGAACAAATTCATGCCCTTAACTATAAAATTGATACATCTGGTCTTGGTAAGACTGATCCAAAAGATGAGATTAGAAAAATAACTAAATGGAAACCCCCTACTTTGGTTTGGTTAAAGCTTAAATTTGATGGAGCTTTCAAGGGGAACCAAGGCCCAACTGGAGGTGGTGGTATCCTAAGAGATCATCAGGGTAATATTTTGGTAACTTATTCTTGAGGCATGGGTGTTAATTCAAATCATTGGGTTGAGTCCCTTGATGCTCTATGGGGGCTTAAATTGATGAAATAATTATGAGTGTAATTGATCATAATATAAGGAGATTTTATTAATATATTGAATTATTTATCTAGGAAAAATGCCACTATTAGGACTATTAAATAAGTGATAGAGGAAGTAATATCCATTTTAGACTCTAGGCAATAGGTTCTAATTCAACACATTTATTATGAGGGAAACATGATAGAAGATTTGTTTTCTAATAAGGGTGTGGCCTTGTTGGGTGAATATTTTGTCAACTAACTAACTGGTGAGCAAAATAGGTCTCTTCAACCACAACATAGGGAGATTGGTCGGCCAAATGTGCAGGTTTACAATATCAACAGGGGACAAATCTCTCCTCTCATCAAGGGGAGGTTCCCTATTAATATGCAAGAGCTATATGTTATATATATATATATATATAAGTAGAAAATAACACTCAAGGTTGGGATACACCATCCATCTCTCTTCTTTTAGAGATGATGTTCACAAACAATGGAGAAAATCCTGGTGAAAACATTGAAGGCACTTCTCTTCTTTCAGAAGTGTTCTTGTAGGGGACAACAGGAGTTATTTCAAGTAGGATAAGTAACTGAGAACAGAGTACAGAGTAACCAACAATCTAAGATGTAGTTCAAAGTCTCCACCTTGACTACCCAAGAGTGAAATATGAAGAAAAATGGGGGCACAAAGTCATCCTAAGGTCCTTTACACAGAAACAAAAAATAAACACACACTAAAGACAACTATGACAGCACAAAGTCTAAAAGTAGCTAGCTTCAAGACACCTTCCTTATCACTTCCACTAATTCTACTTGTTAGATTAAATAAACAAGAACACATTTAGAAGATAGACATAAGAAAAATCTCCTAAAATGATATAAGATATGACATCACAAAGTCTACAAACAACTTGCTTTCTCATTCAAATAAAACAATATGAACAACAATTTGAGCTCAAAGTCTCAATATTTGCCTTTTAATTTGGGCAGAGTTTTACTTCTATATTAAGAAGATCTCCCTTTGTATAAAATGAGAGATTATAATATATAGTGTTCCAAGAAAGACTTGGGTGCTTTTTCCCATGAGACGGCCCATGCTGCAGTCAATGTATTCAATGCGCCTTCAGTTTTGTTTAGAGGGACCATGTTCGGAATAGTGCATTGCCTTAACTATGGCATGTCCCTTCATCTAATATGTCTCTTCCTTGGTAGGGACTATCTGGTCCCTTTCCTAATGTCTGTGTAGCTGTCCAATTTGTCTTTACTTCATGGAAGAAAAACAAGCTGCATCCTTGATTTGGTGCACTTAGAAGTCTACTTGATCCACTATTTCACCTACTGGAAATAACTCCCTTGAAGATATTTCTGATCTTTTTCATTGATCTTCTCTCCCCTATAGCAATTTGAGTCTTCAGGCTCTCTTTTCAGCCATTTATTTAGTTCTTCCTTTAATTTTTTTACTCTATTTGAATTTCCATAGATATTCCCTCACTTTAAATTTGACGCCCACGGGATCGTCAATGGTCGCTAGCTGCTTAAGTGCTTCTTTGCTCTCTGGTTAAACCATCACTTTTATTAAACTTGCCTTTGGAATCATCCATGTTGCTTCTTTCTTTGCTTGAGGCTGCCTTTGAACTACTTGAACTTGTGAACCATTAAACTTTGAACTCTTTCAGTTCAAGGTTCAATCGATTCACTGGTTCTTCCTCTGCCCATTGCTTCCTTGTCCTTTCTATCCCTTCTTTTCTAAGTCTTTGGGGGGTCCTTTTTGCATCTTTGACAAGTGGCAAGTTCCATTATTATGAAACTCATTACAAACTTACAGAAAATGGGATCCACAATGCTTCTTCCCTAAGCAAATTCAAAAGGGGAATGTGGATGTTGACACGTGTCGGCTTCTATTGAGTTATAACAGAACACGTGGCACATTTCATAGCTTTGAAACCTATTATAAATTGTGTCCTAACAGATGACATTTGGCAACTTCCACTTCTTTTCCTTAGCCATTTCAATCATTTCAATTTCTTTGGGCTTTCTTCTCGAGTGAATTCCTTCAAACAAAATGTCCAAAGGAATTTTGCCTTGGTCATTTTCTCGTGAAGAAACCTTTTCAAAGGGATTCTTTTGGCCTACTTCACTTAGTCATTTCCATCAGACAAAAATTCCAAAGGAATTGTTCCTTTTGGGCCTTTGAACAAGTCTGAAAGAATTCTATCTTTTTCTATCTTCTCTTTGACCTTTCAACTAATGTTGCCTACCTTCTACAAGGGCATTTCCCTTTTTGGCTTTGGAGCAGCCCCTTGAACCTCCTGATTGAACTGACTGATTAAACCAACCTTGGTTCAATGGTTCTTTCTCTTTATTTAGCTAAGTCCTTTTGATAATTTGAACCAAATGTGTTGAACCATTTGGTCATTGGACCCATTAAACTAATGAACCAAAATGGTTCAACGGTTCAACGGTTCAAGCCTTTATTTTTCATTAAGTGTTTGAAGCCATGGAACCTTGAACCTTGACAAAGTGCTTAACTCTTTTTGATGACATTGAACCTTTAAACCCATTGAACTCATTGAACCAAAATGGTTCAAGTTTTAATAGTTTAATGGTTCAATCCTTGCTTAGAAGCTTGCCGATGAACATTTTTTGGTTGAACCAAGGCATTGAACCAATCCTAAAAATGATTAAGTGTTGGAAACTTGTTATTTTGATTGAACTCACCTGTAGAAGCCTTTGAACCTATTGAACCTGCTAATTTCAAGCATGATGAGTCCGTAGAAACATATCTATAGAGTTCATAGTTTTAAGCCTGTAGAGTTTGTAGATTTCTAAAAAAGCTTTGAAAAATGAACAACTTGATTGCTCAGAGCAATTTTTGAAAAGGGGAGAGATGATTTTGGTCTGTAGGACCAAAATAGTTCAAATATTGTCCCAAAAATGAGTGATATTTTTGGGGACAACAGCTGGCTCCAGTTGGAGAACTTCCCTTAGTTAAAATTTTGAAACAACTGAGGGGAGTAGAAACTAGAATCTCCAATACCTTGAAGTATGCCATTGGGCTATGGAGTCACGCTACGTAAAAATAAAGGCTCCAAAAATTAAAATAAAAAGCACAAAATAGAACTAAAGACTATGCAAAGATACACATGTACAGGTGAACTTATCTGATACTTCAAGAATTGAAGTGATTCAGATGTTGCCCATTGTGAGACAATGAAAATGACATTCCATCATGATAAAATAGTAGGAAACCATTATTTGCCTAGAATTAGTGATGGGTGAATGGAACTCTCCACCAGGAATCACATTTTCTGTGCACTCCTTTGGCTCTCTCTTCTTGCTCCATGACAAGACGTGGTCTTCAATCTGAAAACCATAACTCCTTGTTCTCTTGGCAAAGAGTTCCTTTTGTTGACTTTGGAGTATAGTAGTATGGTCCACTACCATAGCTTCTTATTTTTTTGGTTTAGTCTAGCACATGTTTTGATTGTTAGCATCAAACTCCTAACAAACCATCAGCTCAACATCTCCTTTGGTGTGAAGGAGTTTGACATCTTGGTCTTGAGCAGTCTTCAATTTGATCAACAGAGATTCAAACTCGGTAGTGTTGTTGGTGTTGTTTAACTACAACTCATGTGAAGGAGGAAGAATATCTCCTTGAGGAGATATCAACACCATCCCAGCTCCAACACCGATAGAGGAATTGCTGACATCAAATTCCTGGATCTAAACATCATCAGAAATTGATCTTATATCATATTTTTCTTCATTAGAGACAAAAGATCCTTTTTCATTTATACTTCACCCTACTAATTCTTTTGATGTCTCATTTGAATCAATTTTTAGATTTCCACCTATAAAACTTTCATCTACTAAAACATGAACATCCTCAGTAGACAAAAAATAATTACCCTTGCCTAAAGACTCAAACAAAATTTGAGCTCAGGTGTTGATGTCTGAGTGACTAGGATGGGCATGTTCCTTGGTTGATCATGAGTTACCTTTCTAATCTCTTGTCCTACAGGGATGACTGTATTCTTCACACACTCCACCAACCTATCCAACTACTTAGGGTTGGCTTGTAGGAATTCAAATTCAATCATTTGGATTTTAGTTTTCTTGACATGGTCAATTATGTCAAATGACTGAAATGGACTAAGAAGAGAGGATGGGAGTTCATCCTTTTGGTTTTTAGGAGGGAGAGGACTGCACTATGAATTTGAAGTAGAAGGCATAGGGATGTTTGATGGGCTTACCTTTCTTGCAATCATTAGGTCCTTTGGCTAGAAAGGAAGAGTGGATTCCTGCTTAGCAATTGAAACTATTGGTTAAGGTCACTCTTCTAACTTTTCTTTATCAGCTAGCTAGGCTAACTGGTTCTTGGACTAAGTGAATATAGCATATGATCCCTCAGCTGCATTACCTTAACTTTTGGGTTCATCTTGATAATTCAAGAAACCAATGTTAGAGTCTCCAACTAATTCTTCTTGGCCATCTATGAAGAGATTAGCGTCATTATCTTGCTCAAACTTAGGTTGGAAAGAGAAATCATGTTTAGTTTCCAAATATCCAATTGTTGAGTTGGTTAGAGGTGCTTCAAGGGCAAGGTTCCTCTATGGGGGAGGAAGATGATTTGGCTGCCCTTGACTCCTGGCATCATTGCCTTGATATGGTTGGTTTTGAAATGTCCTCCTTAGCATATCCTAATTAGGAGGACCAGAAATACCTTGGGCCATTTGCCTTTTCAAGGCTAGTAGTTCATTTGCCAGCTTTCACACCATTTGATCAGTGGTGCCTATAGATGGATACTCAAAAGATGAAGAGGATTTACCTCTATTAGGATCTCTCCTTATCTTTCCTACCAAGATAAGGTCATCTTCTACCTCAATAGCCAAGTTCTAAGCAACAGCAAGGTCTATGTGGCCAACACGTCTCAGCAAAAAACTCACTTTAGGTAGCTGTGAGTTGATGAAGAAGCATTTGAGATTTTTAGGTGTAGGCTGAGCAATAGCAAGAATTTGGTTCCTTAGCTTGTCAAAATTTTCTATGAAATCCCTCATAGGTTCATGAGGTTCCTTCTTCATCTGTGTGAGCTAAGCTAGCAAGGCATGCACATCTTCTGTAGGCTTGAACCTAGCTTCAAACTTGGCTTTGAGAGTGTCCCAGTCAGTCACTAATTGAGCTTGTAAATGGTAGAACCAGTATATAGTAGTACCTTGTAGTGTTTCCATAAAAATCCTGACTACCACGCCTTCAAATTCCACTCCTATTATGCCACAGGCTATGTTGAAGGCTGCAATGTGTTCATCAGGGTGAACTCTCCTGTCACCAAAGAATTTGGGGAAATTCTTCCTTGAACTACATGGAAGCTCATGTAGAGGTGGAGTAAGATTAAGTGGGTGAAATGAGTTACCCTAGGGGCCTTGAACTGCCATGATGGGATTATGAAAAAGAGGGATAAAAAATCTAGGTGGTGTGTGGATACGCAAAGCACTGCTAATATTAGAAAAGCAACTCTACCTTGTGTTTGTGTCCTGGTATGGGTAGGAGGAACACTCTTGGATCTTTGAGCTTGAAGTTGGGGGAGGGAACAAATCAAAATTACCTTGCTTCACCAACTCAAAAATAGGATCAACAACATGTTGGGCTCTCTGGCTCTTGGTATAGTGTGGAGTTGCCAGATTGTGAGACAAAAATATAAAAGGACTAATCTTGCTTTATCTTGAAACTTGAAGCTTCAAACTACTTGTCCTTCCCCAGTGGCTCTGGTTTTATAGACCAGATAATATAATGGAGATGGAGGGAGATGGTAAGGCCATAATGATAATGGGTAAGAGATGGAATGGAGTCACTAGAATATGTAATGGATAAGGATAAGAACTGCTTCAATCTTAAACTTGAGGCTTCAGACTACACGTTCATCCCCAACAGAGTCACAAAAAACTATTGGGTGAATATTTTGTCAACTAGCTAATTGGTGAGCAAAATAAGTCTCTTCAACCATAGCATAGGGAGATTGGTCAGCCAGATGTGCAAGTTTACTACATCAATAGGGGAAAAATCTCTCCTCTCATCAAGGGGAGGTTCCCTATGAATATGCAAGAGCTATATGCTATATATAAGCATAAAATAACACTCAAGGGTGGGATACACCATCCATCTCTCTTCTTTTAGAGATGATGTTCACAAACAAAGGAGAAAATCCTGGTGAAAACACTGAAGTCACTTCTCTTCTTTCAGAAGTGTTCTTGTAGGGGACAATAGGAGTTCTTTCAAGTAGGATAAGTAACTGGCAATAGAGTATAGAGTAACCGACAATCTAAGATGTAGCTCAAAGTATCCACCTTGACTGCCCAAGAGTGAAATATGAAGAATAATGGGGGCAAAAAGTCATCCCAAGGTCCTTTACACAGAAATAGAAAATAAACACACACTGAAGACAACTATGATAGCACAAAGTTTGAAAGTAGCTAGCTTCAGGACACCTTCCTTATCACTTCCACTAATTCTACTTAGATTAAATAAACAAGAACACATTCAGAAGATAGACATAAGAACAATCTCCTAAAATGATATAATATATAACAACACAAAGTCTGCAAACAACTTGCTTTCTCATTCAAATAAAATAATATGAATAACAATCTGAGCTCAAAGTCTCAGTATTCACCTTTCAATTTGGGCAGAGTTTTGCTTCTATATTAGGAAGATCTCCCTTTGTATAAAATGAGAGATTACAATATATAACATTCTAAGAAAGACTTGGGTGCTTTTTCCTATGAGACGGCCCATGTTGCAGTCAACGTCTTTAATGCACCTTCAGTTTTGTCTAGAGGGACCATGTTGGGAACAATGCATTGCCTTAATTATGGCGTGTCCCTTCATTTAATATGTCTCTTCCTTGGTAGGGACTGTCTGGTCCTTTTCTTGATGTCTGCATAGCTATCCAATTTGTCTTTACTTCATGGAATAAAAATAGGCCACGTGCTTGATTTGGTGTGCTCAAAAGTCTACTTGATCCACTATTTCACCTACTAGAAATAACTCCCTTGAAGATATTTCTGATCTTTTGCATTGATCTTTTCTCCCCTGTAGCAATTTGAGTCTTCGAGCTCTCTTTTCAGCTAGTCACTTGGTTCTTCCTTTAATTTTTGTGCTTTATTTGAATTTCCATAGATATTCCCTCACTTTAAATTTGACGTCTGCGAGACCATCAATGGTCGCTAGCTACTTAAGCACTTCTTTGCTCTCTGGTTGAACCATCACTTTTATTGAACTTTCCTTTGGAATCGTCCATGTTTCTTCTTTCTTTGCTTGAGGCCACCTTTGAACTGCTTGAACCTGTGAACCATTAAACTTTGAACTCTTTCAATTGAAGGTTCAATCAGTTCATTGGTTCTTCCTCTACCCGTCGCTTCCTTGTCCTTTCTAGCCCTTCTTGTCTAAGTCTTTGGGGGGTCATTTCTATGTCTTTGACAAGTGGCAAGTTCCATTATTATGAAACTCATTAGAAACTTACAAAAAATGGGATCCACAATGCATCTTGCCTGAGCAACCTTAAAAGGGGAACATGGCTATTGACACATGTCAGCTTCTATTGAGTTATAACAGAACACGTGGCACGTTCTGTAGCTTTGAAACCTATTAGAAACCATGTCCTGGAAGATGACACGTGGTAGCTTCTGCTTCTTTTCCTTAGCTATTTCAATCATTTCAATTTCTTTGGGTTTTCTTCTCGAGTGAATTCCTTCAGACAAAATGTCTAAAGGAATTTTACCTTGGTAATTTTCCCATGGAAAAACCTTTCCGAAGGGATTCTTTTGACCTCCTTCACTTAGTCATTTCCATCATACAAAAATTTTGAAGGAATTGTTCCTTTTGGGCCTTTGAACAAATCTGAAAGAATTTTGTCTTTTTATGTCTTCTCTTTGACCTTTGAACCAATGTTGCCTGCCTTCTGCAAGGGCACTTGCCTCTTTGCTTTAGGGTAGCCCCTTGAACTTGATAATTGAACCGATTGATTGAACCAACCTTGGTTCAATGGTTATTTCTCTTTATTTGGCAAAGTCCTTTTTATCTTTTGAACCAAACGTGTTGAACCATTTGGTCATTGAACCTGTTGAACTAATGAACCAAAATGGTTTAAGGTTCAATGGTTCAAGCCTTTATTTTTTTTAAGTGTTTGAAGCCATGGAACCTTGAACCTTGACAAATTGCTTAACTCTTTTTGATGACGTTGAACCTTTGAACCCATTGAACCCATTGAACCAAAATGGTTCAAGGTTCAACAGTTCAATGGTTCAATGGTTCAATTTTTGCTTAGAAGCTTGCTGAGAAACATTTTTTGGTTGAACCAAGGCGTTGAACCAATCCTGAAAATGACTAAGTATTGGAAACTTATTCTTTTTATTGAACTCAACTGTAGAAGCCTTTGAACCTATTGAACATGCTAATTTCAAGCATGATGAGTCTGTAGAAACATATCTATAGAGTTCATAGTTTTAAGCCTGCAGAGTCTGTAGATTTTTGGAAAAGCTTTGAAAAATGAAGGACTTGAATGCTCAGAGCAATTTTTGAAAAGGGGAGAGATGATTTTGGTCTGTAGGACCAAAATAGTTTAAATGTTGTCCCAAAAATGAGTGATATTTTTGGGGACAATAGGCCTCATTGGGTCAATCTATTTAAATGGAATCTAAATATCTTCCTAGAGACATCATCTAAAGGATAAAGCATGAAGGTTTGTCTAATGAGCATAATATTTTAGGAATTTGGGGGTTCCATCAAGTCTAGTTGGAGGAGGTATTGGGACCTTAGACTTACTTACAATTTTAGTCCTTTAATTTTATTTTTATCCTTTTTTGGTCTCTTTGAGAAGATTCTAGATTCGACTTATCTTATTTTAGTTTTATTTTCTAAAACCAAAGGTAGAAAAAATATAGCCTTAGGGTTTATTGATACTTTAGAATATTAGATTTGGGAAAGGCTCATTTTCCCCTTTTTAAGAGTTTATGTGATCATAATGGGGCTACTGAATATGATTGAACCCAAATTACATAAAGGAGTCAAGAATAATGAGAGAATTTGGGAGGCATTATAAGTTGGGGGATTTGCAGGGTTCATGGAAAAAATTGAAGGGCATAATAGACATATCTCAACTCTTTTTGCTAACACCTGAGAAGATATAACTATTAACATTAATGGGGCCCCTTTATAAATCACAAAGGAGTTGATTACCCATGTAACAGGATTGGTAATAGAGGAAACAAAAATCTTCAAATCTGCCAAAGATTATAAAAGAGAGACGGAGATGTTTATAGAGGAAGAGGAAGCCTTGGAGACCCTACACAATGGATTTGATTGTGAATCCCTCCCTAAGCCATTTAGAGAGGTTACTTTTCATTTGATGCAATACATCACTCTTGAAGGTAGGTATAATGTTTTTGGATGGTCCTTTTTCATTTTCTTAAATTATTTTAGGCATGTTGTCCCTTTGAGCCTCCCCTTCTACATTCTTTACTCGTTAGAAGTCTCCATCTTGAAATAAAAAAATGGAAACTACCATGTTGCTAGACATGAAGGGGTTATTTTTCTAATCCATAAGTACTTCAAGGGCATGAATCAACTCAATCTTGATATCTCTCAACCTTAGAAGAAAATTATTGAGGATAAACCTGTGGACATTAGGAATATTAAGGAGGTTTAGATCAAGTATTCAAAAGAATACAGAGGTCAAATCTTCCAAGAGTCTAGCTATTAAAGTTATAAAACTTTCAAAGTTTAAACCCACTAAGACTCAATATAATATCAAAAAATGTCTAAAAAATGCGGCTAAGACTCTCAATGTGCCAATTAACATACCCAACAAGAAGAGTAGAATAGGTCAAACCCTGGGTGACTCCATTTTAGTTGAAGAAGATAGGGATGGGATAGAATATGCTTATCAATAATAGGATCTGGGTGAAACTCATAAGACATCTCAACCTAAGCACTTTGAAGCTAGAAAAATAAATACTAGAGTTGACTCTAAGGATAAAGGTAAAATTTCTTTTGATAAGCATCAACAAGATTTAAATGAGAGTTTTGATAATTTAGTTATCTCTTTAAAAGGAAAGGAAAATGCTGACAAGATCATTAAAGAATTGGACCTTCAAAATTCCATCATGCACTTGTTCATGAGGGAACTAACTGACCTCAAATGGAAGGTTAAGTATTTATAGTAGGAGAATGATAGATTAAATCAAATTAATACTACCAAAGAGGATAATCAATAGATGTAGAGTCTCTAATTTATTGTGGATATGTTGGAGAATGAGAATGAAAGATAAAAAAAATATCAATTTCATGGTGAATTAAAAGTCTATAATGAATGAGGGAATCCAAAATGTTGAGAACCTTAGAGCTCATTTGGGAGAGTTATAAACACAAAGACTACTGGCAAAGGAAAAGGCAAACAAGTTTAATATACCAATTTTGAGAACGATATAGACAAAGAAAATTTGTTTTTCCAACTTTATTCTAATCTTAAAAGGATGAAAATTTGTTGGGAGGATGTCTTGGGTAATCTAGACATGGATTAGGATCTGTTTTCTACTTATGTTGTCTTTTTATTATCTACCAGTTGTATATAGTTTATGTTTTGGTTAATTCTAGTCATATTTTGACTTTATATTCCTTATGGTCTTTGGTAGACCTTTGGTTCTTATTTTTTAATACTTCTCCTAGGGTTCAGGTAACCTATCTCAAAAAAATCCCCCCTTTTAACCTTAATAAAAAAATAAGTGTTAAGCCTAGAATAGGCACCTACAAGCTTGCATATAATAATACGGAAAATATGTAGTTTAGTGTTGAACATGAAGCTCAAAAAGGTCATTTATGGTGTGATGGACCTTAAGGGATATTTTTTAAGTATCATGTTCCTTGTGAGGAACAAAAACCATCCAAGGAAGAGCCATTCTCAAGCTTTGACATGTTAGGTAAAGAGAGAACACACATCCTACTAGAATGAACATGAGTAGAAAGGTACAAATATTGTATTTAAAATGAGATAATAGGTTGAAACCAAGTGTGTATAAATGTGAGGTATATTCCATAAGTTATTTTAATCCTTGAAAAGAGAATAAAACATCAAATAAGGCCATTAGGGCTAAAACAACCACATTGCCTACAAATACTTGACATGGGCTAAAATAAGTTTTAGGAAGTTTAAGGAGCCAAATGATTTAGAAAACCATATGTCGAAGTCATAATATAGGTATCAAGTAGAAATAAGTTATTTTACATGTCATATCAAGCATTTAGAACCATTTTTTTCTCACACAATCATCTTGAATGCACATTACTTGCTTGTAATGCCCATGAAGGTCAACTTTCTTACATGGGAAGTCAAACAAGTAGATGCATGTGACCAAATTCCATTAGGGAATGTTAAATACATATATGCCCTCAAATTTCATGGCATTTTGTTGTCAATCAAAGTGAAGTGATTTATAAATCATTAATAAGAATATAAACAAGTCTAAAACCCTTGAAAATCCCTCAAAGAGCTTGATGATTGTAAATGACCCTCTAATAGACTCTAATGCATATGAAATGCCTTTAAATCACCTTTATGATGTATACACACCTCATGGTCACCTATTAGGTCTTGACACATGCAATGCATGAAAATGGCATAGAAACTATATTTTAAAGCTTGTTTGTAGGGTTTTGAGTGAGTAAGGTCTTTTTAACTAGTTGAATAAGTCTCTCAATCTAGGAAAAGTTATGATGGCCTTCCATAATCCATTATAAGAGGTATCTATGGTAGTATAACAAGCTTCAAGTGTCTAAACCAAGCCATGTGAAGGTTGTCTTCTTGGTTACATAGAAAATCAATTTGGAAAACCTTCTCAAGGTCACCAATGGCATCAATAAACCTCATGAAACCCTTGTAAGAACTTGATGAAATCCTTGAGAATTTATATAGGTCATGAAAAAATCAATTTCAATGGCTACAGGTAGAATGGAAGAACTTGTTCATAGGTAGTTCACTAGGCATATTGTTGAAGACCTTTAAAGAATCCTATAGGCCTCTATCAACCCTAAAAACTTATCAAAAGTTGATAATTATCTTAGATATCCATAATAAGATATAAAACACCTACATCTTCAATGTTAAAATCATGAAACATGAACAAGAATTCAATATAGTTCTCAAGGCCATATGGAACTTTTATAGCATGAATGCTTGCAGCCTTCTCCAAACATCTTATTAGTAACATGAAGAAATATTAAAGTTATTATATAAACTTGGATAGAGGTTAAATTACCTTCTATAGTACATACATCAGGTTGAAAAGAGTGTTGTGTTAGTCTTCATATAAGGACTAGGTCAAAGAAGGAGATAGTCTTACCCTCATTATCTCCCATTGGATCAAATAAACTTTGACATGTAAGTTGTAGGTTATAATGACAAAAAGCATAGTATTAGGAGGCATAAATCTTAAATATAATTATCACTAAGATATGACATGTGTTTCAAGAGTCAAATATGGCATATAAATATTCCTAGAATTTAAAGTAGGTCATATGTCAAGATGGCAACTTGTAACTCCTCCAATCAAGAAAAGGCAATTTCAAGTGAAGAGAGATGAATCATAGGAGTTGAAGAGCCACTTATATGCCACTTCTCATGTGTAAATCATAAATCCAAGCCAACACATGTTGAGGATGAATAATAAGACCGTTTATTCACCTTCTCTTAGCATTATAACTAGTTATGATGGATGATAGTCATGATGGACTTCCTCTACGTCCTCCCCCTCTCTCTTTTATCCTTTCTTCTATGTATTTATCCTTGAAATGATTATAAAGGGATCCTCTAAGTTAGTATCATGAATACAAATTATAATTTATACTTTTTATTGCTTTTGAAGTGAATGTAAATTGATTTTGCCTTCTTCATCTCATATTTAGTGTATTCATGGTGAATTATTGATGAAAGATAGTGTTCAATCTCCTTGCATTTATCCTCTTCATTCTTGCCTATTTGTGAGTAAGTTATATCTTTAAAGGTCATATGGTGTGTATTAAGTGGTTAATCAAATGTTAAGTGTGGGAAACCTTCATCAGTGATTCATTTTAGGCATCTTGTTTTCCCCTCTTAGTTGATGTATCAACTATCACCTCTATTTTAAATACTTATGCTAGAGAGTTGTTTAAATTTGTGTGATTATATTTAGCCTTGTTTATCTTTGTTATCAACTCATAAAACAAATGAGGATACCTATAATTTAGTGTAACACCCCTTTTTTATGTTTTTTTTCATATTTTTCCTTCCCTTTTCGTTATAATTTGAGTAGGTGTAGTGATAATATAGGTGTAACATCAAGGGAGCCAACCCTCTCTAGAGGTTTTCTTTAGTCATAGGCCACCCAAAACCTTAGAGAGGTTTTATTATTTCAATTGAGTGAGGATACTTGAAACATCTCCTTAAATGGTGTAACTCAAAGTGACAATAGTTTTTGACATGCTTGGTGGGACCCAAATTCAATAAAATTGCTCAATATTAGTGTTGGTCTTGACATACATGTAATTATCATAGTATTTGCATTAAATGTCTGGTAACTCCATCAAGGTTTCATGCATCATGGTTTCAATATTAGTGTCTATTTTTCATGACAAATCTAACTATAATATATTTTTATAAAGTTACTCTTTTTGAGTTTTTAGAATTGCCTTATCATTCATCTAAGAAAAGGAGATTTGCTACTACACACCCTTATCCAAAAAGGTTTTTTGTTGTTTCTACAAGTCTACCTATACAAAAAATTTATCTACCTCCATTATTTTAGATGGAAATACCTATAAATTAGGCTTTTATTCCTTTTAATGGTGGCATCCCTCTACTACTAGCTCAATATGATGATATATATGTTGTTTCCCTAAAAAGTATCTCACACTTCACTAGAGAAGATTCCACTACTCCTCTTGAGCATATAAGAGATATTTCCATCATTTGTTCAGTGCATCATGTGATATAATAGAATATATCAATCACATTTTTAACCACTTCATTAAAATGTAAGACTATTCAATGGTATAGAGTCTTGAGGCCTAATTCTATCACTACTTGGGATGAGTTAAGAGAACAATTATGCAAGCATTTTAAGGATAAGAGTGATCATTTGTATTTGGTAGATAAATTGACTACCATAAAGAGAGCCCTTAAATAATTTATGGTTTATTTCAACTATATGTTTCAAAATACTTGGAATATGATCCCAACCATAGTCAAACCCACTAAAAACTATGTTTTCTTATACCATATGAGGGCCTTGAATAATGACATAGCAATAATGATTCAATCAATGGGGGAAACACATTGTTTGATGCATATGACATGGAAATAAGGGCCAAAAATTGTCTTATACAAGATATTAATATTTATTCAATGCCTCTTATACCTTTGTTCATAAATTTTCACCCCCAACTCTTTCTACACCTCTTGCCTTATCCACATTGGCTCCTATTCCTTCACCAAACATTCAAGAAAAGGTTATCTCTAATCTTCCTAATTACTTACATAAAGTCAATACTCTTCTAAAAACTTTTTTAAATTAAATTTTGAACATCAAAATGCAACAAGATCAATACTATAGGCCTTGGTAGTTGCATAACCAGTTCAACTAGGACAATAGACCTCCTTTCTAAGGCAACTATCAAGGTCAAGGACAAATCACCAATGCTAGGCATTACAATAGCTATAACCCAAATGTTGGTATCTCTTCAAACAAGTTTTCCAAATAAAAATAACATAGTCCAAGATTATTCATTTTTCCTTCTTTATGATCAGCTCCAAAATCATATTTTTTACTCTAATGGTATGTCCATTCAAGCTCCCATAGTGCAAGGTGCTCAAACTTCTAAAAATGTTCAAGTTTTTCAATGTACTCAAGCTTCTCAAACTCCAAAAGTTGAGATTATACCATAAAGAGAGACTAATTAATGGTAAGTGCAACATGATTCCACCTTTGTTAATTGGTAAGAAGGAGACTATTATGCTATGAGTCAGTTTGGAGGTATGAGTAACTTTGATACTCCTATGGAAGCTAACATAAGGGCTAAGAAAAGAGCAATATAAGGTAATCAAGAAGTAATTTATGTACCTATTCCTCCTTATCAAGTGTCTCAAGGGAATAATAGGCCTACTACATCCCCTAAAGTACAATAAGTGTAGAAAAATTAAAATGTGAGAGTTATTCATTTACCTCAATCCTCACAAACTCAAGATAGTGTTGTTATTCCTGAAGGACATCCAAAGGTTGGTAGTTATTCTATCAAAAAAATTGATCAAATGAATAAGGCACATGTGAAAATTCCAATGTGGGAGATATTAGCTAGTCTTAAACAAAAGGATCTACTTCAATAATAACAATCTGATCTCAACCTTACAGCTGGATCAATAATGAAAGAGTGAGTAGTTCTCATGAATGAAACTTAGCCTAAAAGAGGAAAACAAGTCAAGAGTGATAAGCCTCAATATTTATATCTCTCGTCATAGGTGAGTCTTTGGTTCACAATTATATGATTGATAGTGGTGTTAGTACCCATGTAAATCCTAACAAGTGGCTGATAAGCTAGGCCTAAAATATGAGCCAATCACTAAAGGAGTGTTGAAATTAGATGGGACAACCATCAAGACTATAGATATTATCAAAGGTCTAAATTTGAATTTACATTCTTTCCCCAATTTTAAATTCATCAAGATGTTGTAATAGACCTACCACCCCACTTTGTCCTATGCCTATCTAGGGAATTCACAACCAAGATTGAGGGTTATTTGTCATCAGATTGGTCTTACATGGTTCTTACGACTAGGTATGGCACCAAAGTTAAGATAGAATAAATATGAAGAACTTGTGCATGGTATTTAATAGGATAGGAAACGAGGAGGGAATTATTTACAATTAATTAGTGATAGTTATTTGATTGTTCGTCAAGTGAAAAGTCAAAATGTGATAAAGAAATCCTTGCTAAAGTCCTACAAACATAGAGTATGGGATATTATGGAATATTTTAAATCCTTAAATATACAATCCATTCCAAGGGAGGAAAATAATCATGTTGATAGGTTGGTTGTAGTTCAAGCTCAATTTTATATCCCCAATTATGTCAAAAACTCATTATTCCAACCACATGTCAAGGTAGTAGTAATACCTTCCATTCTAGATAATGATTTTAATTTGAAAGTCTTTGATAGTGACAAACACATAACATGATTTCTCCAAGAAGAGGTTGAATTCTCTTCATGAAACCAATCCAAATTGAAGCAATAATATGGTGATCAAATAATGTAATTAATTTCAAACAAGCTTCTTAAAGGCCTCTTGACACTTGAAAGCATCTTCAATGATGATGATCAAATTAAGAAAAAGAAGATAATCATATCTACCGAGCAAGTTAATTATTAGAGTGTCACCATCTTTGAAGATAAACTTATAACACTTGGAAAGGTATGTAACAAGGAAGAAATACTTACATTCATTGAGTTATGCAAAGAGTTAATTGATATGTTTGCTTAGGAGTATAGTGATCTAAAAGGTTTTGACACTATCCTCTCTCAACACACTATAGAGATAGATGTGGATGATAAAATAGTATGGAAAATGCAAATGCCTATAAATATAAAAATTTATCACCTAATGAGTAAATAATTGACTAATTTGATATAATATAGCATCATCTTTCCTATCAAACACTCATCTTGGGTTTCCAATAAAGCCCCTATAAGGAAGAAGAATGGAGAGATAATACTGTGTGTGGATTTTAGCGACTTGAATAGAGTTTCATTGAAAGATAATTATTTTTTTCCTTTCATGGAGTAAATATTATAGATGGTAGCAAGTTCTAAAAGTTTCACCTTTTCCACACTCCCATCTATGATGACTCCTTTTTAATAGGCCTTAGTCTATAGAGTGCAAAAGAGTGTTTCCAAATTTTGCTCTTGATCTTTAATCTAGTTACTAAGCATGTTCTAACTACCCATGATTTGTGCCCACTCTAAACTACTTACTGAGTACATTTTTTCCATCAACTTCTCCTTCTCTTCTTTTACTTGGTTTAGCCACATGTCTATAATTGAGGCTTGGTTAGAGAAGCTTAATAAAATGGAAGTTTCTACCTCTATGACCTCTTTTAATTTAATGAACAAGTCTTTCACCTCTTGGAGCTTATTAACTAGCTCTTTCTATAGCACAACACTAAGATCTTCTTCTACCTCTTATGTCAGCTTAGGTTTTAACCTTAGGAGCATCTTCTCCACCAACACACAAATTTTTTTGACCTCTAAAGGGTCTAAAGTATTGATGCTAACTAAAAGAGATGGTTTTTCCACCTTCACATGCTCATATATTTATTATAGCTTGAATTTATTTCCCTACACCTCATCCTTGGCTTCCTTGAGGAGTTTTTTCCATTTCCTCACCTTTTCATCATTAATGATGTTTTGACACACAACTTGTATGGCCATTCTTATCAGTACATTCCCAATTTTTACCCCTCTTTAGACTCTTCCAATAGCTGATTTGGTGCTTCAAATTGGGGCTTGTCCATGTAGTGGTCTAGCATGAATGAGAGTTATTTTTACATCTTGGTCATGGTGGCTTGGGGGGAATAATATCATACATTTCTAGGTATTCATCTACCGATCCCTTCTAAATCATCTCCTTTATAGTTAGCTCTTTATCATCCTTTTGATGATGGCCTTTTCTATCTGTACTTCCTTCTTTTCACTGGCACCACCAATCTCTTTAGTGCTCTCCTTAAAGGAATCACTTATTTGATCCTTAGGGGTTTCTTCTTCAGACTTCCCCCTCATCCACTTCTTCATCCTGGGGTTTGTCAATACTTACCTCCAAGGAAACTCCTTTAGTGTTAGCATTACCTTATTTATACTAGGGTTCCTCTATTGTCTCTATTTGTTGTTCTAAGGCACCAGTATTGCCTTATTTTTCTTTAGGTACCCCTTCAATACTTGGGCATACCTCTTGCACAACTTCTTTTGCCTTCCTAATGGGGTCACTTAGAACTTGATTGACCATTTCAACTACTAGTCTTGTGCTTATGGGAACCTTCAAGGCCATTTTATCTAAATTGAATAATTCCTTTTCTCAAGCGAGTCTTCATTTCTCTTCAATTGTCAATGTCTTATTGATTTCCTCCTCACTCAATCCCATTTTATTCCAAGCCACTCTTTTCTCCTTGACTATTTGTATAGGTAGTGTGTAAGCTTCTTTATTGGATGCGGGGATTTATAATTCCTCTATTTCTTGAAGTGGGGTGGTTATGCCACTTTGTAAGGCTTCCTATTCATTCTTAGTGCTTAAATCTTCTTCTCCATATTCTATTTATAGGATATAGGTCCATACTCAATCTTATTTAGTTTCCTCCTCTATTATGGGTGTGAGGGTTACATCTTTCTCCATCTCTTCAAGAGTTATAGTGGGGAACATAATAGGTCCCTTAGTCTTCTTCTTTCACTTATTAATGGAAGAAACACTCTCTTGTGTGAAGGTCATGTGATTATTTGGAGTGGGGGTACAATTGTCTCTTCAAAGGCAATATTTAACTAAATGTGATTCATGAATTCTTCAATTTTCTCTGCCCATTTCCTTTGGAGGGTCTTCTCTTTCATCTTCAATGTAGCCTTACCTTCATCACCAACTAGGAGGAGGTGATCATCATCCTTTATAAGATCACCACCCTTTTAGTGTGGCTTCATTTCATAGTAGAGGTTGAATATCCTCCCATTTATTATCACTCTATGGAGGTGATGGATGTCCATCATTTTGGTGTCATCTTTCTCATATTTGGTGGCCTTGGCTTTAGGGTGCACAAATTGGTGCCTCATCCTACTTCTATCTTGATCCATGATATTAATTGGGATCTCAAGCTATTACATGTTGTGTATTCTCCTTAGCACTACCATGAAATACTTTACCAAGAATGTGTAAGGTAATCAAATCCACCCTAACAAGTTCCCATCTATGATCACTAAGCATACCGCACAAAATTGTTGCATCATGGTAAAGGTTAACATTTCTAGTAGTTGTTGGGGAAGTTCCTGAAGGATGTGCCACTTTTTCTCTAAGGCTTCTATTTACCTATCAAACTACTCTTATATTATTGTTCTACAAGAAGTTGAGTGGGTAAATGAAGTCCCGGTACTTCATCGCATGGGGCTCATAGTTGGGTGGGAACACCAATAGGTGGTCATCATCACCATCTGGCACACATATCTCCTTTATTACTATCAAAATTAACATAAACCCCCATTGGAAGGTTTTTTGTGCTTGATGACACTCTTACACATTCTTGACTATCTACTTAATAATGAACTTGGAGATGTTTAATTTCACACCTTACACCATGTGGTGAGAAATGCATAAGAAGGACTTGTTAATATTAGACCACTGATCACTAGGTCATAGTTTGGATCTAACTAGGTACACTACTACCCTTATGCTAGGGTCTTAGATATTCTTGATAGTAAGTGCAAACCTTGACTTGTATTAACCTAGGAGATTTATGACCCTTTTAACCTCCACTTCATCCTCCATCATCTCATGCATGTCTTCACCTGCACTAGTTAGTCCTATGATTCTACTAATGAGTTTATCGAGATTATCATATGTCATCCTATGAAGTAAAATTGGTCACCATGTACTTGTGAGAGGAGGAACTACACCAAATATTCTATATTGCCAAAGTTTGGTAGCTCAAATAGTTGCATAGTACCCATTGTTACCAATTTATCTTTGATGGAGACATAAAAGAGTATGGATCCCACCTTTGTCTTCTTCCCTATGTCTACCATCTAATCCTAGTTTAATTCATGTGCATTGTTTCATTTTCTATGATTATAATCATTGAGCTTGAACATGTTCACAAATGAAACCCACTTCTCCCCCACCATGACCTCTGAGGGGTATTACATTTCTATATAGACAAGCTTGACACTTGCTTCTAGATCTACTTTGGCAATGCTTACACCTTCCACCATCTGCACCTCTAGTTTTTTAGTGGTTACTTCTTGTACTACCCATGCTTTCTTCACATCCTTCTACACCTATGGTGGACCTATGCTTATCCTTTTTTTCCCATCCTAAATTTTTTTTTTTGAAGCATGGTTGGTTAATTCTTTCGAATCCCTAAATCATACTTGGAACTTTTTCACATTCATAATCAATGCAATTATGTGTTCGAATATCAATATTCCTTCCCTATTAATGACATCTTGGTCATTATTTAAAACTCCTACTACCTTATTTCTCTATCAATATATCTCCACTTGCCTCCTTTTTAACATAGATTAGAACACAATCTTGTTTTTTGTCTTTTGTTATCACTTGCTAGGGTTATGGATGACTGGTTCTCTCTAGTAGCATTCTCTAGTTTTAAAGGCTTTAGCTCTATGCTCTATTTTAAATTCTTAAAAATGTTAGTAACCTATTAAATCCTATCACCCACTCCTTCATACTATGTTTTTAGCTACCTTATTAATAGTTGGCATCATGTAGATTTATTAAAATCTGCTAAAGACATAAAATCTATTATAATCCACCATTAACTGGTCATTTATTGTGGATCTTTTTGCTTCTATTGCCATAGCATTAAATTTACTAATAGTTTATTTGGTGAAGTGATAGGTAATTCAAATGGTCACTTCCCATCGACCATTAGGTGGGTGACATCTATTATGATGGTCATTCTCTTATGCTTGGTTCAACTTGGTATGACCTTCACCCTTCTCATGGCAATTTGGGCACAACACTTCACATGCACATGATTTAACCTCCTCGATTCCATCTCTTATTATTATTGATCTTATTTTTAAATGTGTCTCTCTTTCTTGGTTGGTTTCTCATGGTTCATTAGGAGAGTATTGAACCTTGCATTGTATAAGCACATATGCTTTGAGAGTCCTTGGGTAATCTTTTTTAGCATGATGATGTTCTATTATTTAAACTCTGAAATGTCAAATTCATTTAGGAATGCATATTTTAGGGTATCATAGTCAACCATGGCCTGGTTAGGATCAAATTTTCTATATAATGTGTGGGATTGATTAAATAAAGTGGTAAAAAATTGGGTAGCCTTACACTTTAATTGGGTTATGCCCTACATGCACTAATGTAGTTCACATTTTATCACATTTTCTATAGCATTATCCACATTTTGATATTATGGAAAGTGCATAGCCATTTTATAGTAGCTTTGATGTGGAGGGGAGGAGCTAGTATTTGAGGCACTTGTCCTCCTAGCACCTATCCTAGTGATAGTCCTCTAATGCCTCTAGTCACTGGGTTAGGCATTAGTCCCATCATTATTATTGGTGTAGTTGATGTCATTGGTAATATTGTAATTAATTGTGGTGTTGAATCACTTCTTATGAGCTATTTCCCACCTTGTATTGTTGACATCAGTTGAGATGGTATGCTTATGTTCAAGTTTTATTATGGTGAGATAGTGCCCAATGGTCTAGAGGTAGTTGCACTCAACTCCTTGTATGGAATAATATGTTCAATCAAAAAGTTACAATCTAAGACTATAAAATGTTTAAGATCTAAGTCATTATCAAAGTCAGTTATTATTTTTGTACTTTATTTAAGTGGGGGATCCAACACATGATCATGCACTATAGGTTTAAAGGGGGTAGGCACACCAAGCATATCTATAATCACCAAATTCTATAGGGACTCAATGAGTTCCATACCTATCAAGTGTTGAGCTCAATTCATCACTTTATTATATCTTTCATCCTCATGATGTTATATTTTAATATATCCTTCCTCATGCCTTTCCCACTTTCTATAGGTTATCTCAACACTTTTAGGTTCCATATCTTCCATTATTTGATGTCATCTATTATTTTAGGTCTATTTTCTAAGCTCTTAGGTATCTATTTGCTCATCCCCTTCCATTATGCCTCACATATGCATCCCCTTCTCCCCCTTTGCATTGATCATATGTAAAAGGAATCTAATCTTTCATCCCTAAAGTTTCAAAACCATAATCCACCATTATCTTTTTGATCTCTACATTTAACTCCTTCAAAAACTTACCTGTAGGGTCGCACAAAAATTTGTACTCCACTTCCTTAAGGAATGAGTATGTTGAGACTACAAACTTAAATATATAGCTATTCAGAGCTTCTTACCACCACTTATCCACTTCTCTAGTCTAAGTAGCATCCAGGGTCTCAAGACTCTCTAGGCACTCCTTAATCCACTCATAACATTGTCCATAGCTTCTTCTTTTGTGGGTTTAATATGTAGCCAACCACCTGTACACATGCTCAGGTAACTCACAAAAAAAGACCTCATACAAAGCATCATATAGGTTGTTCTAAACCCATTTTCTTTGCATTTGTCCTTGGAAAGTTGGATGCTTCAATGCAAATATATCTTTTACCTTTTGCATCTAATGCTAAATGTTTTAGAGGTAAAGTTAGTACATCATTATGTCACACCATTATAATAAAATTCAACATGGGTCCTAGAAATAGAACCAAAATATTTTAGAAAAAGATAAATTTTATCTTAGTCGGTTCTTGGTTTACTTCAACCAAGCACAATCATGGGATATTCCATTTATTATTAACATTTAAACACTCAACTATATTGGCATCAATCCACATAAGGCATAGGCCTTATGTGCTCATCTGAATCATAGTTGAGAATGAACTAGGGCCTGCATTGGGCTAGTTATACCATGACACAAGGATTTAATTAGGAGTCATGCATTTAGACAAAATATTTAGGTAGATCCAAAGGTGTAAGCCTTTAGTGGACTAAGTCTAGTGTCACCTAGGTGCTTAAGTGGTCACAAGGCTACTTACACTCAAACTAGTCATACTAGACATGCATTCTCAATAAAGATTAGAATACTTGGCACAAACTCTATACTCAAACTTTATGCAAAATAAAGATTACATCATGAAATTTTGCTGGGACTCTATTAAAGACACAAAATGGTAATATGCATGAACAAAAATATGACACTATAACCATTACACATTTCATTAACAATATATAAAAAGATGTGTACACCAGACACATTATATTTTAAAGCAATAGTTCTTTGCCATTAATTAGAATTCATAATAAAGTTCTTATTAATTATATTTAATGACTCGAAGGCTCACCGATGATCTTAATAATTTACAAGTGAAGACTTCAAGGATTCCATACTATTATTAAGCCTACTAATTATTGAAGCAAGGTCTACAAAAGATTCATTTTTCCAGAGCTCTACTATAATTCATTATCTCCTCACTATTCTAGCTTAAGCTCCTTAAATAGCCTTTGGGAGCATCTTTGCTAGGGTGGAAGGTGTATGCTAAGTGTTGAGCTAGAACTTGGTGGTCATCTCCATGACTCCACTAAATCTACATTATAGTTTTCATGTCTCACCAAATCCTCGAAGATGTCCTAGAAATCTAGGAGATAGTTATCTACCTGCCAGTTAGCATAAGGTATGCACTGCAACCTCCAACTAAATACAAAATTCCCAAAGGCTATCCACTTGAAAAAATGATACCATTGTGCTTAGGTGAATATCATGTTGGAATGAATCCTTTACTTAATGAGCTAGGGGCCCAACAACCACACAAATGATACACATACCACATCATTTGATCAACATGGTTAATCAACCTCCCATTCTTCTCCCTAAAAATAATCAAAATTTTATTCCTCCACCTCTTAGAGATGTCACAAGTAATGCCATTCCCAAACCTATAATTCATAATAATATGCTTCAACACATTTAAAATGAGCCTTTATCCCATTTCATTATATCCATTAACATTGGTAATATATCTCCAAACATCAAATATGATGGGGCTAAAGACCTTGCATCTTTTCTTAAGGCATTTGGTAATCTTTATAAAGAGTGGATCCAAACCAATGGGTGATGTATTATAATGGTATGACCAAATTATCCAAAATTCTATATGGAAACTATAGGATTAATTCAATCCTCTTGTCAAAGAATTCCAACACAATGATCTTCCCAAAAATTGCCTTAGTCATTTTATAAATGTTAAGCAATCCCCCACCGAATCAGCTCATGATTTTATCAAGTGATGGAAATATTTGGCTCACAAGGCTAGTCATAACATGGCTGATGACAATTTGTTCAAACTCTTTATAATAACATTAACACCTTCACTCTAATACAAGGATCAAAATTTTGCTCCCCAAGCTTTAAATGAGGCTATTGACCAAGCTAACCTTCAAGACTTTCTAATGAAATAATTTGAACTTAATACTGAAATCATCAATGGATATTTTCAACACTCAACCAATGCAATAACTAGAAATCATCCTCAACCCAAACTAGGAGTACCTAAAGTGTAAAATCCATAACCTCCTTATATTCCATTAACCATGAAAAAAATGAAACAACTTTTAGTGCCTTCTAAACCATTTACATATCCTAATAATCCCCGTAAATGGTATGATCCTAATCAATTTTTTTGGTTCCATGATGATATAGGTCATTCCCATAAAACATGTCGAGGGCTTACAAAAAATTTCATTTATTTTATGTTTGGTGATTCATTCAATCATGATGCCATGATCAAAATCCATCATCATGATTACAGTAACACTTCTCAAAAGAAACAAGCTTCCAAAGCTTCTTCTTCTAATAACCTAAAATATTTATCTACATCTAACCCTCAACAAGAAAACAAGGATATTTGTGTGATTGATGCTAATTATGATCAATACTATACCAATTCCTAATATTAAAATGTGGATAAGATCAATTATCGATGCAAACCATCCCACAAAGGTCCTATCACCAAACCAAAGAAATCATATTTAGAAGAGAAACTTCTCAAAAATATGACTAATACTCACTTATCTTTAGAAATCAAAGAGGAACTAACTCCTCACTTTGAACCTCCAACCATTTCTCTTCCTTATAAACATATTTTACCTTCCAAGGATTGTGTTAGTTATTATTCTTCCAAAACACATTGGAACTTCTTAGAAGAACTCAACTCAATGCCTTGAAAAATTCATCTCATAGAGTTAGTTCACACCTCTCCTTATCATTATAAATTCCTAATGAAACAACTCCAATAAATCAAATAACCATATCCTTTAAAAAAGGAACCATCTTCTCATGAGCCTCAACTAATAGAAGTTCATACCATTGAATCTATTTGTCCTTCTTTAAAACTTTCCACAAAGTTCCTTGAAGAAGATGTGATCAATGATGAAATATTATTTCAAGCCAATGATCCACCCCTCTTTATTAAAATAGCCATTAACACCACCCTCATTCACAAAATATTAGTAGATGAGGGGTCAATAATTAATGTGACATCTCTTTGGCACATTTAACAACTCGAATATAGAAAAGATCATCTCAAGAAAACTCATTTGAGATGTCATGGATTCGAAAAGACCAATCAAAAACTACTTGGTTGTATTTGTCTTATGGTCCTCAATTTACCATTATCCTACAATATACTCCTAGGACACCCATGGACTCATCGCATGAGGTTTATCACCTCTTTTGAAAGCTAATCTATCAAGTTCATTCATAATGGAAAATGTTATAAACATGAGGCCAATCCTAACCCATGGAGTATTTATCTTCCTAATCCTAAATCTCAATATTGAATTCCCCTATACCAAATATCAATAATTCCCCTTTACCCAAATTCATCAATATGAATCCAGATTCACATGTCACTCTTGTTAATTCTAATGATGATGAGCCCAACAATTTACAAAATACATGTAATGCTACCAAGCTACCTCCTTACATATCAGAGTGGCTACCTCCTTCCTTGTTACCTTGAAATCATACCATTCCTTTTATCCATGAAATCATTGATTTCCCTTTTTTATGTAATTCACATTAAGCATCTTATATAGAATATGATTTCACATGTAATGGCTATGGAATGTCCAAATTATTTCAAGATCCTTTAATTATGTCACCATGTAAATTTAGTGATTTAGGCATCTCACCTTCTAAAGTTCCTTTTAAGTCACAAACATGTACTATTTCTCCAACTTATGATGATAAACACATTATGTCCCAAGCTCAATCAATAGACTTGGATGTTCAACATTATCAAAAAACTTTAACCCAAATACCTATTTTTAATTGTGATTTTTGTAATATTTTCATGGATTTTGATTTATAACCTGAAGGTCATGTACCTCTAGTCAATTCTCTAATTATTGATACTCCTTGGATGGTTGATAAAATCTTACATCTCATATATTCATAACTTATAGAACATTTTATACCTCCTATCATATCAGCTATTCTACCTAATCCTCTTCCCATCAATAATTATAAAGATACACCAATTAAATTTGATAAATCTTCCTCTATAGTTTCACCTACTCCTAAGATCACTCTTAACACCAAGATGATAGATATACACTAGATATATTCTTAATATGATTGCAATGGTAATAAAAATATTAATTTTGGGGTAAATTTGGAGTATTATTTACCTCTACCTACATTACCTAGTGATGAACCCATCTTAACTTGCTTTATGCCCAAGAACCTCAACTTCCTCAGCAACATGACAAACTTCAAAATTTTAATTGAAAGGCCCATCATTTTAGAAACTTCATTGCTAGCATTGATCTTAAAACCAATCCCATTTCATCCCTTCCTAACACACCATATCATTTTCAATATGGACATGCTCTACTTATTAAGGAAAATACACAAATTGACTATGGCACCCCCTCATACCCTCAACCTATAATAGTTTATAGAGAACTGACACCAATTGAACATGATAACTTTAGATTATTCTTTGAAAAATATCATGAGAATTTCACTTGGTCATATGAGGACATGCCTAGCATCGACCCTAGTATCATGGTGTATAACATCATCACATAATCTAATGCCAAACCTATTCAATAAAAATAGCAAAAATTTCCCCCCAAAATTTCTAACTTATGCCATAAATAAATCATTAAACTATTAGATGCCAAATTTATCCAATTTGTGGACTATTTTGAATGGGTCTCGAATAGTTTCTCCATTTGTTAAAATGTCACCATCGTCATTCACATTTGCATCAATTTTTGTAATCTTAATCTCACTTATCCCAAGGATAAATTTCCATTACCTTTAATAGATACCATCATCGATTCCACTATTGGATATGAAATTCTATCCCTCATGGATGGTTTTTTGAGTTACAATCAAATTCATATCACCATCAAAGTCCAACACAAAATAAAATTCATCATAGAATAGGGCACCTATTACTATGTTAAAATACCTTTCAATCTTAAAAATGTTGGAGCTACCTACCAATGGGCTATGACCCACATTTTTCATGACCTTATCCATAAAATTTTAGAAACCTATGTGGATGATATCATTTCCAAATCTAAAAGCCACAAAACTCATCTTTCTGATCTTACCATCATCTTTGATTAACTCATCAAATATAAAGTTAGACTCAACCCCTAAAAATGTGTTTTTGGCATTACATATTGTAAATTTCTAGGGTTTTTAGTCTCTCTTCATGGTATTGATGTTGATCCTAATAAAATCAATGTTATAGTGTTTCAAAGAAATTTCACTTATGTTCTTGAGAAGGAAGAGAAAAGAAACTCGAGACAGGTATGGTAGAAAATGTGTATGCATTGATCCATATGATTGTAGATACTACTATTTGGCTTGGTAAGAATGGCCTACAGATAAGAAAACACTCAAAGAAATGGTTGATTAGTTAGATATTAGGGTGGAAGCATGAGATTTTTTGGAGACTATCAATCCACACTTTTAAACAATCAAATTTTGAAAGATAAAGTACTTGAATATATCATAAAAGATATTGAAATAAAATACAATAAGTGCTTGGTAAAAAAATAGACAAAATTAACTAACTATAGTAATGAGTAGGTCAATACTAGTGCTAAATAGGTCGAGTATGGTTCAAAAAATAGGGAAAGGTTTTATGATCAGATAGAGGGTCTAGAAATTACATTTGGTTAAGGCCTAGTGGGTGAAAATAACTTGTTATTATTTTGTCACATAGTGACCATTGATGTTGGGGTGATCGTTAGTGGTTGAGGTAACTGTTAGTGGTTAGGATAGACTATCGATGATCAGGATGACCATCGATAGTTATTATGGGTTAGGTCCAGTCAATAAAATGACTATTTAGATGACGTTATAAAATATAATTATGAGAGATGGGTTTGGGTTGGCTTGATTTTAAAATAGAAACAAAGTAACTAAATGATTGAAAATAAATAATTAGCTTGCTAATTATTGATTTGATGAATGGTTAAAATAGTTGGATGATAAACTCAAAATCTAGGGTAATTTGGTGGAATAACAGTACTTTATTATTGGCTGATGGACAACATCACTTCAGATCTCTATCACACTTGCTAGTTTGATAGAAGAACACTTGTAAAAAAATGTTGATGCAAAAATCTCTAGCTTTGGATGATGATCTCTTGATTCTACCTAAATTTACCCTCTCCTCCTCTCTCTTTATAGAAAGGAAAGAAAGGTGCAATAATATATTAACAAGAGGTCTAACTTTTTGTCTAAATTTATCTCTCACATGTATGAACTTGCACCTAAATTAGATGAGCTAAATATAAAAAATTAAGTCAGAGTGAAGTGGTAGTTTAGTGGTTCAAGAAATGGAAACCTAACTAATAATGGTTAGTCCTAACCATCTACAGTTAGGGTGACCATCAATAGTTTAGGGTCAAATTTAAAGTTTGGGTTAAAATGTGGGTTAGCTAGTAGGTCAATTCTAACTTGATTTATGTTTGGTTTATGGTTGAAAGGTTAGGGTTAGTCCTTAGGGGGTCTAGGGGTGTTTTGACACTTGAAACTATAGTGTGTAGTTTTCTAGTGCCTATTTTTGCCCTTTTTTGTTATGTAGTTTGTAATAACAAGTGGCAAAACAAACATGGAGTGCAAGTCAAAAAAAAAAATCCCCAAGTATGGGAGGAGGTATTCCCCCTCAAACTAGGATTTGATGAAGTGAAATAGAATTGGGTATGGGTTTGATAAGTGATGAAGTTGGGTTTGAGTTAGTGCGTGATAGGTTGGGTACTAAAATGAAAACATGCACACAAAGTGTGACTAAGTACAATAGCAAAGATCATGCATTAACTAAGTTAACATGGTTGGTTAAAATAAGGTCAATATTCGAAAGACAAGTGACAAGTAGACCTCATGATCATATGTGATGATTGGGTTACACTAGTAAACTCAAGTCTCCTAGACAAGGTCAATGTTTTCATGGGTATCCAAGGTAGGAAACGATCCCATGAAGACACAAATTAGTCAGGTGTGTAAAAGGTAGCACAAGTTTAAAAAAAATTGTTCAATGTGATAAGGTAGGTTGTGCAGTCAAAAGGACTAAGGTAAGGTTGTCACAAAAGTATATGATAGTTTGGGCCAAAATGGCTAGTGGAGGGGTAATGTGGTGGTTTTAAAGGTGGGTGAATAAGGTAATATCTATGGGTGGGAACTTTATTTGGGAATGTGTGTCAAAACTTTATAGGTGAAAATTTAGTTGGAAGGGAAATAATCCTAATATCCAAACTGTCGATGGTCAGTTGCAAACCCTAAAAAGGTAGAGACAAAAAGTCACTCTATCAGTTTTATTTGGTTATTGTAGATTTTAACTTTTGATAAAGAGATCTTGGCATTTTATGTGAGAAAATAATGATGGTGTTTATTGAGTGGGCTAGTGGTTGAGTTAGATTGTTGATTGAGTGGGTTGAAGGTTTGGATCAACAAGGATGTAGGGTGGGTGAGGACGTGACCAGGGAGTAGGTCCTGGGGTTCCTCCTCGATGATGGTTGAGGAATGAAGTAGGGGTTATTTTAAATTGATAGAGTAGATTTGATTTTACAAATGAATTTGGTTTGAAATAGTATGGTTTGATTGATTAGTGGGTGTAGATTAGGTTGAGTTTGGTTCTGCCCTAGGTGTAGGTTTTGTTTGTTTTTTTGGTTAAATTTGTGGATGAAGGTGAAATTGGAAGGGTAGGGTTTGATTGAATAGGGTGTGGTAGGTATAGGTGAAAAAAAATAGTTGGTAATGGTGTTTTGGTAGGTTACTAAGAGGTTAGGTTTGGGATGTTCCACTAGCAAAACACCCATAGTGATCATCAGTGGTCACTACCCACCTTCGATGGTCGATAACTATTTGTAGTTAGTCACCTAACCATTGGTGGTCATCATGATCATCAGTGGTTGAGCCAATGGTGATGTGTGTTTTTAAAAATTAAGGTTAAGTTTTTGCTATGTTAAATGGTGGATAGGTAATGGGTAATGGGGTTAATGACTAATGGCTAAGTTTGGATGTTGAAGGTCAGTTTTTAGGTTTTAAGTTAATGTTTAAGATGTAGAGGTTTGATTGATTAGGGTGAAAATAAGGTAGGTTAAAGTAGGAAAAAATATGATAGATAACTAAGTTCATTTGCTATCAAACCATGTAGGCATAGGAGTGGATCTAGATGCAAGACTAGGTGCCTCAGATCTTTACTAGGATCCATTGAGGGATGACTTCTACTAACTGGGCTCACATAGAGAGGTTGGGGCTTGGTGCAATGTTGCATTACCAGCACATTCCATGGGATGCAATAATGATTATGTCACTCATCAAGAGATGGGATCCTACCATAAACACCTTTCTACTACTTACAGGTGAGATGACCATATTACCTAAGGATTTCCATAGGATTACATGGATACCCATATGGGGTGAGCCAATTTATCATATTAAGAGTGAGGAGAGAGATGATTTTATGAAGCTATTGTATGGAGTAGACCTTAACTTTGCAAGGTGGAATGTAGGGGGATTTAGCTATACTCTATTATACCAGAGGACTAGAGATGATAAGTGGTTATTGATGATGATGGTGGTGGTGGTATCATTCCTTGTTTTACTAGATTCGAGTAATGAGAGGTTTCCTTATTTATTACTAGGGGTTCTGGTTGAGATGTTGTTGGGTTGCATAGTGTTTTTTTGGGTATTTATGCTTCTAATTCAAATATATAGGGAGTTGTGGGGATTCAAAGCTCACAAGAGGTATGTTATTTTCTTAAGATTTATTCTACACTATTGGGCTTATGAGAACATATGAGTGTTGAGTCCATTGGGGCTATTGTGGGAGGGGTATGTTCAGATGGACTTCTAAGCTGGATTCATGTAGTGGAGATTTGATTTTGTACTTTCAAGACCAAGTGGAGGGGTTCATGACATTGATTGGTTAAGAAGTGCACTAGATGCCTTAGTTGTTAGAGACAAGATATAGAGACCCTATGTTAGGTTTCTAGAATGGGATCACTACAAGAACTTATTAAACTTTTCTCCCAAGCCTGCACCAAACATATTTCTTCCACCTTACAGGTTTAGACCTTCCGCACCTTCGACGAAGCCTTCAGGATGGCTTGCAAACTTGAATTATGTGCCATCGAGGAGAATAAAGTCAAGTTACAGAGCAAGAATCCCAATTCTAAGACTAATGACTCCTCTTCTTCTAAACCTTCATCATCCAATCCTAAGTCTAAAGCTTCAGCTAATGCTATGGTCGTTAGACCTTCATCCTCTTCGCCTTCAACCAATCAACCTGAGCCATCCACATCTTACAGCGCCACCTACCAATTCCAGCAGAGATACGTACAACGACAGTATACTCCTCTCAGAGAATCATACGTGTCTGTGCTAGAAAAACTTGTTAAACAGGGGGTTCTCAATCTCCCCCAGATCTGACCACCTCCAAAATTTGATCCCTCACATGCCATCCCTGCATGGTATAGGGAAAATGACTTCTGCAACTACCATTGTGTTAAAGGACATGACATGGGAAACTGCAAAACCCTTAAAAACATAATCCAAGACATGCTTGAAAATGGTGACCTCGTCCTAGACAATCCCAATGCACCCCCTAATCAAGGCATCGACATCTTCAAGAAACCATTCCCCAATCATCCACCGACCCAAAACAATGTCCAAACCTTGATTGACGACACTCATGAACACAACATTCGAACAGTCAATCAGGTCTTGCCCTTCATCCCCGACCAACCTCAAGAGGTTAGTCCATCTATCAGTCCATCACATGTGGATAAACCTCTTTCCCTGATTCGTTCTCCATCAAGCTCTCTCATCTTGGAGGAAGCCTCAACCTTATCGGCACCACTAGTCTCACCATCCTCCTTCCTGCTGCCTATGGAGGACCCGACCCTTCCTACTCCTTGACCGCAAGTGGAGGGCACCATCATCCCTGCCCTTTACCCACTTGAGGAGCCTCATTCTCCAGTTTCTTCTCCACCCAGGGAAGAACCTACCTATCCTTCGTCTCCAACCAAGGACGAATCTATCATGACTCCATCATGCCATGGGTCCGAGACTACTACACCCATCTCATCTTCGGCCCCACAACCATCAACATCTTCTCAAGGACCCAAACCTCATCCAACATCTTCTCAACCATTTTCTCGACTAGTAGAGAAAATCAGACTTCTCCCTTCAAGGAAAGTGGAGTATCAGGGATTGTGGGAGCATCTTAAAGCTCTTCAACATGCCCATGCCCTCTCATCTCATGATGCCAATCCTCCCAAGGTAAAATCTCCCAAGACTCTCAACAAAGACCAGACTCCCACTTCTAAACCTGCATCTACCCCATCTAAACCTATCAAGTCACTTGGCGTTCACCCTGTCTCTACCCTCACTCACCCGCAAGTGAAGGTGGACTTAGACCAGACCTCGACCAATAGTAGTCTTCCAACCAAGTCGAAGAAGACTGCCAGACCATAGAAGCGAATGCCTCCTCCCCCGTCACCATTACCTTCCATTTTGGGCCCCCATCCTTCAACCCTGACCAGAGTCCTTCCCACTCTGACCTCTAATCAAAACTAGTTGCCTCATTTGCTTCCTTTGCCTACCTCCAGCCTACCCTCTCCTAAAAAGGCAGTACCTCTCACAAAGAAAGTGCCGTCTCCGCCTGTCACCACACCATCAACCCAAAAGGTGGTACAGAAACCTCCTCCAACTCCACCTAAGCAAAAGTCACCAGCATCACACACATCAACTAGAATGGACCCTTTAGTGGGCTCATACTCGTTGATATTGCACCAACTTTTGTAGACTTCCAACATAACCCTTCCACCCATAAGGCCTTTCCAACCTCTCGGGTCCAAGCCCTCCTGGTTTGATGACATGAAGATTTGCTTATACCATCATACGCCAGGACATGATACCAAGACTTGTTGTGCCCTCAAGGCCATCATTCACCACTATATGGAGAAGAACATTCTTCTCCTTGAGGACACTCTTGATCGACCCTCGACACCTTCCCATCCAACCTATTCAACCACATCAACATCTCACCAGCAGGCCATGACCCCTTCTTCACCTCCTATCTTTGAAATCAATGCTATCCACATAACCACTAGGTCACAAAAGGACAAGGTGAAAGAAAAAGCCACCATTCCTTGGACCTACCCTTTCATCAAACCACCTCTAGCACCCAAGCCTAAAATTTCTATTCTTGGCACATCTCAGCCTTCTTCTTCTTCCTCTTCTAGTCTGATTCATGACTTCATGTTGAAACAGCTTCACCAAATGCCTGTGAAGATGTCCCTTTATGACCTCATCCAAACCTCACCTCAGCATCATCAAGCCCTCATCCGAGCCTTGCAGACAGTGGAGGTCCAACCTGAGGACCCCCAACCACTCGCTTCCCTTGACCACTCTTTATCTCCTGTTGCCTCCATCACATTTAGCGATTCTAAGATTCCCACATCCAACACGAAAGATTAGGATGCCACCCTCTTCATCACTACCTATGTTGACCAGACACGCATTAAATGCATTATGATCGACGAAGGTGCCAGCATCAACATTATCTCTACCCATGCCTTTGATCAGTTGGCTCTTCCCAAGAATTGGGTCTCCAAAACTGACACAATCTTGCAATCCTTCAATGACACCACTGCCACAACCATTGGCACAGTCATCCTTCACATTCATGTTGGTCCACGCACAGTCCCGAAGCTCTTCTATATCATCAAAGGAGAGTTTAAATACAACATGTTGCTGGGCTGACCCTAGATCTGTGCCATGGCCTGTGTCCCCTCCACCCTGCACCGTTGTGTGAAATTTGAGCACAACGGGCAAGTCCACACCATTCCCACTGACCCATCACCTTTCAAAACTTGTAACACCACCTACCGTCCAAATGACATCCTCATTCCTATCAAGCCATCAACCCCGGCACTGCCTCCATCTGTGGAAGCTTCAACTAGTTCACAACTGATGGTTGCCCTCACCCCTCCTCTTCAAGCGACTACCAAAGACCCCATGGAAGACATATTCTAATGACTTTCACTTGGAGAATATTGCTTGCTGGCCTTAGACATGTTCCAAACTCTACAAGAGTATGGATGCCTTCACCACAGCCCCAGTTACGACCATCGAATTAAGATGGTCATGCCCTACGGTCCTCCTCACCTCCGAACCAATATTTTCTATGGGGGGCTCAATCAAGCTCCTACTGATGGCAACCCTCTCTCTTCACCCCAACCATTCACATCAGACTTCTCATTTCTTGGCAACCCCGCCTTTGCACACACTTACCTTTATAGGTGTGCATGGAAGGGTTTTAGTTTTGGACGCTATGAACAGGGCTCCCATCAGCCCATCAAGCTACTCAACGATGACAATGCCAATAAATGATATGGCCTGGGATATCATGACCCCACTCAGGCCTCTGCAGACCTTTGCCCTGAGCCAACCATTGACCAATCTCCTCCAGGCTCACCCATTCCTCCTCCTTCACCTACGGAGTCAGTGGTTTCCATCCCTCCTAGTTTTTTTTTCATAAACACCATTTGTCTAGAACCCCTAACCTATTAGCTAAATGGGGTGTCCAGGTCTCTCCCTCTAATTTTTCCTAGCATGGTAGAGGATGAGTCGATGACCATTCACACTGTCCACTGCATAGACGACGATGCCATTCTTTCTTACATGGGCACCGATGACTCTTTCATCCAGCGCTCCCTCCCTTCTAAGACCCAAGTTATGTTAAATGAATCAACCATTGACATCAACCTCCCTTCTTTCGATGTTCCTCATGTCTTAAAGATTAGCCAATCTCTAGACGCCCAAGAGTAGCTTTACTACACTCAGTTCCTCTCAGACCATAGCAAGACCTTTGCCTAGACCTATAGTGACATGCCTGGCATCGACCCCACCATTGCTACCCATAACATCATCACCAAACTAGAGGCTAAGCCTATTAGGCAAAAGCTTCGAAAGATGCATCCTCGTGTTGCACTCCTTGTCAAAGAGGAGCTTCAGCACCTTCTTTCTATCTCTTTCATCCAACCCATCGATTATCTGTAGTGGGTCTCTAACATCATCCCTGTCACCAAGGTGACTGGGGGGATTTGGATCTACACAGACTATCATGACCTGAACCTAGCTTGTCCCAAGGACGACTTCCCTCTTCCTAACATTGACCAGCTTGTTGATCTCATGGCCGGCCATGAGATGCTATCTCTCATGGATGGGTTTTTAGGATACAATCAAATCCTGATCGCTCCAGAAGACCAGCACAAGACTACCTTTATCACCCCATGGGGGACTTTCTGCTATCAGGTCATGCCTTTCGGCTTGAAGAACGTAGGCGCCACTTATCAGTGCACCATGACTTACATTTTCCATGATCTCCTCTATAAAATCATGGAGGACTATGTGGATGACCTTCTCAGCAAGTCCAAGCTTTGTTGTGACCATTTGACCATCCTCAAGATCATCTTCTCTCACCTTCTTCAATACAATGTCTACCTTAACCCCAAGAAATGCATCTTTGGGGTCCTCTCAGGCAAGCTCCTCAACTTCATCATTTCCTTTTGTGGCATCGAGATAGATCTCGCCAAGATCCGCGCTATCCTCAAGATGCCACCTCTGACCAATCTCAAGCAGCTTCACAGTCTGCAAGGGAACCTCCAGTCCATTCACCATTTCATCTCGTAGCTTTCTGACTGCTGCCAACCTTTTCATCATCTCCTTAAGAAGGACGTCTCCTTTAAGTGGGATAAGGACTGCCAAGAGGCTTTTGAAGCCCTTAAACACTATCTGGTCTCTCCACTAGTCCTCATTCCACCTAAAGATGACCAACCCTTCTACCTTTACATCTCAGCAACCAACCATTCGTTAGGTGCCATGATCGCGCACCGAGATGAGCATCACCGTGAGCAAGCGGTCTACTATATCAGCTGAACACTGGTCAACTATGAAACTTGGTATACTCATACCGAGAAACTTTGTTTGGCATTAGTCTTTGCCGCTACCAAGCTTTACCACTATCTTCTCAACCATAAGACCTTTGTCATCACTCACTCTAACCCTCTTAAATACATGCACTCCAAGCCATATCAAAATCAGCGTATGGCTCGATGGCTCATGCTGCTTGCTGAGTTTGATTTCAAGTTCATCCAGCAAAAATCCATCAAGGGGCAAACCATCACTGACCAACTGGCAGATGCCCCTCTTCCAGACAATCAACCTTCACAGTGTGAGTTTCCTAACGAATCTATCACCGTGCTTTCCATTGACAATACCGTCTATCAAATGACCATGTTCTTTGATGGCTCCAAATGTTAACTCGATGGGGGTGCGGGAGTCATTCTCATCCCACTTGAAGGTGAGCCCATGCCTCTATCTTTCAAGCTCGACTTTGATTATACCAATAATATGGCTGAATATGAAGCCTTAATTTTAGGACCTCAAACTGCCCTTTCTCTCAGCATCAGGTCCATCAACATCTTCGGTGACTCACAACTTATCGTCAATCAAGTCAACAGTTCATACCTCTGTAAAAATGAAATTTTGGAAAGGTACAAAAACCGTGTTGACACTCTTCTAGCCTCTTTTGACCATTACCTCTTGCAGACTATTCCTCGATCTACAAACAAGTTTGCTGACACCATGGCTTCTCTTGCCTTGCATATCCCATCTTCATCATCTTCATCTAGAATTTTTGTCATGGTGCATCATGTGCCACTACCTTCATACATTTCTCCTAACATCAACCATGTCAACACCATAGACTCTAGTCCATGAGATGATTGGTATAACCAACTTGTGGACTACTTATCTCATTTTATCATTCCTCCCCATCTCTCTAGCAATGCACGGTGAGCTTTCATCAAATGCACAACTCACTACACCATGCTAGGGGGTCTTCTCTATAAGCGAGGCTTTGATGGCCTCCTTCTTCACTGTCTAACCTCCACTAAAGCCTCTCATGCCATAAAACAAGTCCACGATGAGATTTTTGGTAGACACTTCAGTGGGAATTTAGTTGCCAAGCGCATCCTTCGTCTGGGCTATTATTGGCCCACCCTTCATCAAGACTGTAGCGACTACATTCAGTGTTGCATCAAGTGTCAGTAGCACTCTAACTTGCTCCATCTCCCTAGCCACACCTTATAATTTGCTTAAGATTTTTGGCCTTTTTCTCAGTGGGGCTTAGATCTCATCGGTGAGATTAACCCTCACTCGTCTCTTCATCATCAGTCCATCATCACCACCACTGAGTATTTCACTAAATGGGTGGAAGCCATTCCTCTCATCTCCACAAAAGCTGACAAAATTGTTGACTTCATTAGCACCCACATCATTTATCATTTTGGTGTCCCTCACAAAATCATCATCGACAATGGCAAGTCCTTCAAAAACAAGACCTTCTAAAAACTCTATGACTCATTTGGCATCAAGCTCAGCTTCTCTTCGCCTTACTACCCACAAGCGAATGGGCAGGCTGAGGCTTCCAACAAAATTCTAACTAAAATTCTCATGAAGGTGGTCAATGACACAAGAAGGGACTAGCACATTCATGTTCCCTTCGATTTGTGGGCCTACCGCACTAGCATCTGAACCTCTACGGGTGCTACCCCTTTCTCTCTAGTGTACAGAACAGAGGTTGTCCTACCTCTCAAAGTACAGATCTCGTCTCTCTGCATCTCTCTACATGAAATTCTCTCCAAGGATGAATTTCATCAAGATCACTTAGCTCAACTTGAATTACTTGACGAACGTCGTCTTGCTGCCCTCAACCATCTCCATGTCTATCAAAATCACATCAAGCGAGCCTATGACAAAAATTTGCGAGAATGAGATTTCAACGTCAGAGACCTCATCCTCAAAGAAAACCAGCATGTCACCAATATGGAGTGAAGTAAATGAGGTAAGGTTGCCCCTAATTGGCTCAGACCTTTCATCATCACGCACAAGTATGGGTCAGGGACTTATCATCTATCTTCTCTTGACAGACAGTCAGAACCTGAGCCTCTTAATGCCTTGCATCTGCGACCATTCTACTGTTAGCAGAGTACTCATTCACTTAACATTTAACTTGAGCTCATCCCTTGAGCAATCCCCATTCCTTTCAACCCTATTCCCCTTAACAAATCCTCTATAACCCTTTTATGACATATGGATGCTTTGTCCTAATAAAAGGGAGCCCTTGAATTTATAGTCTTGTCCATGACTCAAAATTCTGTCAAAAAATAAATAAATAAATCGAGATGTCAAAAAATCCAAGGTCACCCAATCAAATCAAAAAGTAGACTTCTCCCTCGAAGGATAGTTGTACTATCATTGCTGTAGCTAATAGACTGCTCCCTCGAAGGACAGCTATTCACACTTATATAAAGCAAAAATATAGACCACTCCCTCGAAGGATGGCTATGATTAAATCTTGCTACAAACAACAATCTTTCTTAGAAGCTTCCCGCATTGATCAGCTTTGCAAATGACCACCAAGAAAAATGACATCTCTATGTAGACTTCCCACATTGATCAATCTGCACCAAAAAAAAATGGGTCATGGACTTGGCTTGTAGTTGTCTCAGGTTCTCCTATAAAAAAGGGCAAGGTTATCTCTGCTCTAAAATGGGTTACCCTATCCTCCTCTTATCATAACACCTACTCAAGGGACTTCGAACTCATTTTAATGTCAAAATGATTCGATTACCATTCTAACACAACCATGGTCAATGACGCAATGCATGAATGGGGCTCTTTGTTCTAACAACCCCTATCTATGCTATCATTTTGGTCCTTGTCAATGAAAGGGCGATTATGCCTTTCACTTTCTACTTACATTTTGGTTACATTCAACCACATCATTTGTCAAACCAACTCAGCTCGACTCTTTTCAGACCACTCACATAGCCTATTCACACTAGTTTCTATGGACACCAATACACATGGAGCTATGGACTACATAATTTATGCTAAGCATAAACCAATACTTGCTGAAGCATAAATAGACCTCAATTCATTTTTAACATACATCCATCACAAATATGGAAAATTGCTAGGGATGAAAGACCCCTCAACCAATGTCACAGCATACACCATTTGGAAAGGGCTATAACATCTTTTTCTCCTCATCATTTCGACCCATGACCAAACCAACCCATCATCAACCACTCGGACCCTTCGTCTAAACTACATTGGTCTGAGGCCCTAAGACTGGGGCTATGTAGGCAGCACTCAGATGACATGACGTCTTCTGGGGTTAGCTTGACCACCTCTATTTGTTCATCTCTCTGATGGATAAACCTTCTCTTCTTTGACCATGACCTTGACCTCGACTAAGACCAATCAACCACTTCGACTCTTCCTCCCTTTTGGGAGAACTACATAGGCTTGAGGCCCTAACGATAGGGGCTATGTAGGTAGCACTCAGTTGACATGGGGTCTGTTGGGGTTAGCTCGGCCATTCCTTCATCGCATTTCTTCCATCACATTTTTTTTCATCACCTATCAATCACATCACAAACAATCACCTATTTTCATAATCATTAGCATTAATCATTTACATCCATATCATTGATCATAATCATACATTCATCATCATATAATCACAACAATATCAGCATCATAATCCTAAACATCATATCAAAACATGCATCAAATCAAAATAACACACAAACACATCCATAACATTTTCCATAACACATCAATGATCAAAATCACATCATATATATATATATATCAATGTTTTACAATGGCATAATCTGTGCCTCTTTCTCTCTCAAAAAAAAAATCAAGTACATCTCGCATCATCGGCTCGCAGGCCGGTATATACATCACATCAAAATCTGCCCTCAAGGCTGTGGCTGTGGTGGTGGTGGCGGTGGCCGAGAAGATGCTGTATCCTCTCCCCCCTCTGATTTGCACCGTCTGTGAGACCCTGAAGCCATCGCTCACGACATAGACCGCTGTTGGCTCAACTCTGCCCTCATATCTGAGTATCACTGTATCTGAGGAAACCCCCTAATAGCTCCCTCATAATATGTGATCTTGTCCAATGCATTATTGTATCTAACTATAGATACAGTCTGCGGTGGACCCATCTGACCTACTACCGTGCCCTGCACTGAACCCTGTGGCTGTGAAAATCCTAGCTGCACTGACACTAACTGTACTGGCTGCTGAACTAGCTACTAAGGTGGATGCTGAATCAGACCATGTCCTGCTAATGCCTATGTCTGGGCTACGGCCATCTGACCCTGCAAAATAGTGACCTATCCTATCAAAGCAGCCACTCAACCTGTCAACCCTACCATCTCCCCCTGTAATCCTGTGACATGGCTCTCCACAATGATCACTCATCCTCGTGCTGCATCCCTTTCCTGGATGGCAGTGTCTCTCTCCTATCTGGCAGTGTCCCTCTCCTACCTCGCCATATCCCTGTCCCTGATCACTGCCTACAGATCTAGCTGTGGTCCTGCCTATATCCCTGCATACTGCCCTGCCCACCACGTCGTATAAGCCTCTGTGCATCCTAGGTCTGTTATCTCAGGGCCTACTAGTAACTCCTCAAAATCAAGCCCCTCTATCTCCTCTGACTCTGACCACTTCCAAGACAAATGCTGCCTTGGTTGTTTTTGCATGTATGCTACCTCACGAATGGTTAGCAAAATTGTGCGTAGACTATTTATGACCTTCACAAGTATAGGATCGCAAGCTGGTTGATCCCCACTACTTGTGGCACTTTTGTGTTTCCAAGAGCACTTCCTGAGCTTGGGATACCTGGAACACGATGACCATTGGAGCTTCAACTTAGATTGAATAACCTGATCAGCTACAACCAAATGCTGGGGCCTAGTTATTTCAATTTTAGCACTCCTCGACCCTCGACCTGTGATAATTTGACCTGACCATCCCGTGAAGTGGTATACACACAATCATGACTATTACAACATTCACACTCACCCTCTCTCTATCCATCTCTCTGTCAAATCAACACTCGATCTCAGGTTCCCTTCCCTCGACTCTCGCTTTGAGGGGGGAACACCTCATCCCATACCTGGTGCAACTAACTCCTATTTTTGTCTTGCAGTTCGTCAAGAACAACCAACAAGACAAAAAGGGGCATATGTAGACACTGAAATCATGTCTACCCCCTAGGTCATCTTTCACCCTTGACCCCCCCCTTGGCCCATGTCCTAACCCTTGTCCTAGCCCCCTCCATTTATCAAATTAAAATAATTAAATATTTGGCCCTCTTCCACCTCACCCATGCCACCTTGGATCCCCCCACCTCTCTCCTAGCCTTTATTACCCAAATCCTCTCTTAATCCTCCCTCCCACATCCATTTATGCCTTCCTCAACCATTTTCCCATGGCCCCTTGACTCATCAGCATGCAAGAACGGACAGAGGCTAATTTTAGCCTCTCTTCCCATTCTTCGGCCACCGACGTCGGTCATTATGCGGCCGACATCAGTGATTCTGCCGCCGTCGGTAGCCTTCAAAACCATTTTCTGTAACCATTCTCCCCCCTGCGAATAGAACTCTCTTGACGCTTTTGCATTCATATTTTCTTCTCCCCCCCAGTGAACAGAACTCTCTTGATGCTTTTGCATTCATATTTTTCTTCTCCTCCCCCTCGTATAGCAACACTAGCAGCTACAAGCATCTTGCAGGAATAGCTCCAAGCAACAGCTCCATTTGCAGGTCCTTCAACAGCTCTGACAATAGGTTTTTCCATTCTTCAATCAGCAAGCAAGAGGTAAGCACAGTGTTATTTTCTATTTCATTTCTTGTTTAATCTATCTATTTAGCTAACCACTGCCAAGACCTTCCCTATTGTTCCCCTGAGAGGTTGAAAGGCCTTCTCAGACTCCTACCTTTCATTCATTCCCCTTTTTGCTTCTAGTTCCCAACCAGTCACTTTCTCGGACAACATTCTCAGTCCCTCAGACCCAAAACAAGTCCCTCAGACCTCCAGGCAATCTCTCAGACCTCTAAATAGACCTCCCTGACCCTCAGACGAGACCACAGTCCATTCTATAGACCAAAAACCAACATGTAACCCGACAAGACCCTATCTAAGACTACTGCCCCAGCCAACCTCATCCATTTCCCCTACCGACGTCGGCAGCCTAACCGACGTCGGTGACCTTACCTGACCGACGTTGGCAATACCACCAACGTCGGTGACTGTGCAAAGTAGATTACTACTAAACAGGTATGCATTTGCCTTAAGTTCTTTCTTTTTGTTTTTCATCATTTATCACTTTCTATTTTTGATCAGCATTTTGTTTTTAACAGTGGACTATCATCCTCCAATAAGCCTTTGCGCTTCTAGGACCAAGCTCTTGCTTGGCAGTCCACCCTTTTGTCATCTAATGTTTTTCGTGTTTAGTGTCTTTCCCTTTCAGGTGTCATCCTCCACAACCGAAGAGGAGTTCCTGCTATCGTCTGAATTCTGGTGTGCACGTCTATAATTTGGGTACATACAAACCCGCGTCTATTCTTCTTAGTTTCTCATCTTTCCTTTCTTGAATGTAAAAAGCAAAATCTAGCATAGAAACAAACCTCAAGAAGGCTTTAGAAAGGTGTAGAGAGTTTGGAGTTTCCCTTAATCCAAATAAATCTATATTTTTAGCTCATGAAGGGAAACTACTGGGGTACATAGTTTCAAAATAAGGTCTTTCAATAGACCCAAAGAGAGTAAGTGTTATATCTTCACTAGCACTTCCAAGCCATAAAAAGAGGTTACAAATTTTCTTGGGGAACATCAACTTAATGATGAGGTTTATTCTAAATTTTGCCTCCATGGCCAAACCCCTTACTACTATGCTTAAAAAGGGGGTCAGTTTCAACTAGATAAAGGAAGAAAAGGATAGTTTTAAAGCCATCAAGTAGGTTATTTCTCAAGATATGACCCTTGTACATCCCAACTATGAAAATGATTTCATCCTTTATGATTTTGGAGGAGAGGGTAGTGTATCATCTATTCTGACCCAACAAAACATTGATTAGTTAAAACAATCCATAGCCTTTTTAGTCAATCCTTAAAGGATTATGAGTAAAGGTATAGTTATGTTAATAAGTAAGTATATACAGTAATAAAATATCTCAAAAAGTTTAGGAACATGCTCTCAAATAAAAAGATTCATCTGATGGTTAATCACCAGAGCGTAAAGGAGTTCCTATTGACCCAAGAAATAAATTAAAAGAGAGTGGGTTGGATCATAAAAGTCATGGAATATGATGTGATCATTAAAATAACTAAGTTTGTAAAAGGAAAAGGCTTATGTGAGAAGAATGCTTCTAACATTGAGGCTGATGATGTAATATACATTCAATATATGTTTCAACTAATGAATCTACATTTGCTCAACATCTAGATCAATGACATGACTACCTTCCTATAAATTAGTAAATACCCACATGAACTCTAATAATCTAAAAAAAGGTATTTCAGGGTCCAATCTATTTTTTATGCTCTTATTGATAGGATCTTGTTTAATAAATATAATAATGGAGTTATGTTGAGGTACTTTGAGCATGATCAAATCCCCAAAGTGATTGAAGAGTTTCATGATGGTTCATCAGGTGGCCATTTCTCTATAAGGACCATTGACATCAAAATAATGAGGGTAGGCTATTATTGGCCTGACCTATTCAAAGATGCACATAAATGGGTGTGAAATTATGAGAAATGTGCCTACTTTGTCGGCAAGCAAAGATTAGTAGCTCTCCCTCTCCAACCAATCTGAACTGACCATCCATTTTCTCATTGGGGATTGGATTTTATTGGCATGATCAATCTACCATCAAGTTTTGACCATAAATGGGTCCTTATAGCGATCAATTATTTCACCACATGGACTGAAGTAGTTGCATTAAAACATGCCATAAAAGTGTCTATTTTGGAATTCATGGAAATCATTATCACTAGATTTGGTATTCCTTACACCATTATCTTAAATAATGCCAAATATTTTATGGGCACTCAAGTGAGTGAATGGGTAGTAAAAAATAACATCTACTTGAAAACCTCATCTAATTATTACCCACAAGGTAATGGCTTAGAAGAACCCATAAAAAATTTATTATAAGGATTATTAAAAGGACAATGGAGGATAACCAGAGGACCTAGCACACTAAGGTAAAATCAGCACTTTAGGATGACAGGATCACTCCCAAAAGAGCCATTGGCAACTCTCCACTCATGTTGGTCTATGGAAGGGAAACTAGACTTTTGATATCAATAAAGTTACCATCTATGGAACTCACTCAATAGTTTGAATTAATTGAAGATGATACAGTGATCATGAAATTGGTAGAACTCATGGAGTTTGAAGACGTCAAGAACCCGTCAATGTAAGTTTTGGAATCAAATTAGGCTAAAGTAAAGAGGACTTTTGACAAGAAATCATCTGATATGATATTTAATGAAGGAAATTTGGTTATAAAGTGGGATTTTGAAATGGATTTTTGAGGCAAAATGATTGAGAGGAGGGGTGAATTAGTCTTCAAAACATTCATTCAATTTCATTTAACATTCATGAGCCATTCATATAAACATATAGATCAATTAAAGCACAAACAACCATACATATGAGCATGAAATACAAGAACATATCACATATTTGAGAAAATATCAAGGGGAATAAAAACCACTAATCACTTCAAATAGACTAATTTCCTATAAGATAAAACCAAATTTAGTGAAGCACCAACTTGACATGGAGCACCAATCCTAGCTAGCCAAGCACCCATTTGACTAGGCTTTAGCAAACACCCACTTGTAAGGAGGTATCAACCCCCTAGATGACTTAGAAACAACTCAACCAATTTATTTCTTTGATCACCTTTATAACACCTTTTTTATCAACCAATATTTTATCACCACCTCTTCAACTTTTCACACTCTTATCCTTTTTAAACTAACTTCTAAGCCTCTTCATTCAACTAGGTCTCTTCAAGACTTATTATGTCATATGACCTTGATATTCATACTTATACCTCCTATTATATATTCATGATAGTCCATATACTTTATTATGATGGTATATAATACCTTCTTCCACTCAAGTATCTTCTATCTCATTCATTCCTTAATCCAATCCATTAACTAGCCAATTAGGCCTAAAAGGCCTTATGCTTATACAAGCCTCTTGCTCATACACCTCTTGGTCAGCCACACACATATTTTACCACTTAAATTGACATAAAATAGGACTTATTACATGTTATAATTAAGAATCAATCATTACATTAGGTCAACCATTACTCAAATAGACCAAATCCTTCTTTAGGTCTGATGGAGACCTAATTCCATTAGATCTACTTTAGGACATGTTTACCTTATGACCCATTGGAATAATTTGCATATATATACACGTCATAAAATTTACATACAACATTCAAATATTCCTTATCCAACATTTTCTGAGTACCATGCCACATTTTAGGTCCAATCGCCACTTGAAACACTCCATTAACACTATTCAAATTAGTCCTTTAAACACATAAAAAAGTCTATCCTGAATAAATAAAGTTAAAAAATCATTTATCCAAACAAAAAATGATAATAAATAATTTATATATAACCTAAAAAACCTCAAAAATATCACCATATGCATTAGACACTTCAACTCGGGGCATAAAGCCTCAAACTCATCACTACAACTTGCTTACTCAGAACTGCCAAGACTATCAAAAACATAGTCATGAAACATTAACCTTCAACATATATATGACTAATTTCAAGGAATTAAAATGTATTAACATGATCCTCTAACATATCCATACCATATTTAAATGTAAACATCATATGTTTTAGTGGAAACTTTTGGTCTTACAAACCAATTTGTTGACCTCACTACACACAGACCTCATCGAGTCAGACAAGCCATTTTGGCTTCATCATTTTAACCACTATACCTAAATTATAAGATATATACAAAGAATTAATAATATATAATATTATAAAACAACATATTCATGTACTTGGTTTCATCATTCTATCATGGAAATACATTCTCATTCATCTTCTCACTACTACCTAGGTTTTTCACTATTTACACCATTTGGCTTATTAACAACTGGCTAATTTGGACAACCAGTTTAGAAAATTTTAGGAATATAACCTATTCAAAAATAATAATTTACATGAAACATGAGTCTTTACCTTCTTCTTCCATTCATTTTCTTACTATGTTCAATGTAACTTTTGACTTTTACATTAACTTCTTCAAAAACAAGCCTATAACTCAACATTTTCTCTCTCCTCTCTCTAACCAATACCACTTGGAGGTACCTAAGAGAGTCCACTATAATATCTAATATATTACCTAAGCAATTCAATCCATACTAAGCACTTTGGTCAACAATGGGTATTCATTAAGGTTCTAAGAGGGTTTAAATTAGTTTCTACTCTAAATGTTCATCAAGCATAACCCCTCAATATAAAAAATAATGCCTAAAATTTTGAGCTAGGAAACTTCCTAATATGTCATGATCTACTTAATTTCCCATTTAAAGGTCTTAAGAGATAATAAGCATAAGAAAATCCTTCTGAGGTTGAGAAGCCTTCATTATGAGCAATCGAGAGACATCAAACAACTTTTCATGCCTTATCCTTCACATTGTGACCTCAAACTGCATGAACAAACTTTAAAAAACATACCTCACCTTTGAAAATTATTACATGAGCTCAAACACCTTAAAATATGATCATGAAACTTCATTAGTCCACACTCTCTCTCTTTGCTCTCTAGACCTTGACTTGCAAACCACATTAGGCCTTAGAATTGACCTTCATGCCTCTTTCCATACATTCTCCACCTCACTCACATACTAAATCAACCTCATAATCATGCCAAACAACCTATATCATGCTTAAAATTTTCCATACATATTTCATATACCTTGATAATAGATCATGATACCTCATTAGGCTAGGCAAGGTCCAAGTATAGACCAAGACATAATGCCTTACCCTCAAAGACCCACCTTAAAACACTTATGAAGGATTATATACCTAACTAAAAATTCCATACAATTCCAAACAACTTCTCACTTTCTTAAGCTCACTCACTTCACCATGATAACTTCACATACCTCTTCATGTCATGACTAGGCTCATGACTAGGCTTCTTATGCATTTTGACATTAATGACATGTACCTTTATGTAACCATAAATAATTATTTGCCTTCAAATTCTCTCTTTTGACTTCAAATTCTCTTTCATGACATATTTTAATGACAACACTCCATCAATTCCCATTATCACATCAACACACTTCCAACTAGGCACACTCAGTCAATGACATCAACCTCATGGCACCTTTGATATCAATGACCACACTCAAAAATATCCCTATTTATCATTGACGACAACCACTTATCAAAAAATTCTCTCAACAAGAAACTTATCCCTCATTTTGAACTTCTCCCCCTTTGATATAAATGACAAAGTGATGTTTGCAATTTCTTAGATCACACTCCTTCCAACCAAAACACTCAACACATAGGACTATGAATTTATGAGTCATAATAAAAACATACTCCCCTTATCTCCATGCATACCTTCTTTAAAATACTCACCTAATATTAGAGCTAATTAACCACTTGATTATCTCCCCTTAATTACTTGGATTCCTTAATTAATGTTAGGGGTGGGAATTATACCCAATTCTTATCTTAGGTATTCAAATGTTACCTTTGGAAGTGGTTTGGTCAAAATGTCTGCAATCTGATCCTATGTAGAAACATATTCAAGTATGACACTTTTTTCACTTACTTGCTCTCTTACAAAATGATACTTGATGGGAATGTGTGTAGTCCTTGAGTGCATGATAGGGTTATTTGAGATGCTTTTAACACTTGTATTATTACAATAGATAGAGATAGGATCATCATACTCTACCTCATAGTCTTTTAGGATTTGTCTCATCCAAAGGACTTGAGTGCAACATGAAGCTACTAGAATTTACTTAGAATCACAAGTGGATAATGTTATTGATGGTTTATTTTTGCTTATCCATGACACTAGGCACCCACTTAAGAAGAAAGTTCCTCCACTGGTACTCTTCATATCATCTATACATCCTACCCAATCTACATCTCTATAGGTAGTCAAATTGAAATCCTTGCTCCTTGGATACCATAATCTAAACTCCATAGTCCCCTTGAGATACTTAAGTATCTTTTTTACTGATTGTAGATGATTTTCCTTTGGTTATGTTGGAAACCTTCCCATAAGACCTACTACTTGCATGATGTCAAGTCTAGAGGTAGTGGTGTATATAAAACTTCCAATCATTAACCTATATGATGTCTAATTAACCTTTGAAGACTCATATTCCTTGTTCAACTTACACCCTATGATCATAGGTGTATTAACTACCTTAAAATATTCCATCTCAAACTTCTTCAACATCTCTCTTATGTACTTGTCTTTTGAAATGAATATAACTTTTTTAGATTGAGTGATTTACAACCCAAGAAAGAATGATAATTATCCCATCATGGACATCTCAAACTCTTTTTTCATCACCTTTGAAAATGCCTTGGTCATGTTCTCATTGTTTCCACAAAATATGATGTAATCCACATAGACAACTATTATAAACAAATGGTCATCTTTTATCTTTATGTACATATTACTATTTATAACTCTCTCTTTTTGAATCCTTGATCTAATAGATACTTATCCAAACCTAGCATACCAAGATCTAGGAGCTTTCTTTAGACCATAAATAGCCTTTTTCAATCTAAAAACATAGTCCTTGTCTACTGATAGTGAAAAAACCTTAGATTATTCTATGTACACCTCCTCTTCCAAATTCCCATTCAAAAAGGAAAATTTGACATCCATTTGGTATACCTTGAACCCTTTGAATTTTGCATATGGTAAAAACAAAATGATGGCCTCCAATCTTGCTTCTAGTGCAAAGGTATCCTCAAAGTCTACCCCTTAAATTTGTACATATCCATTACATACCAATCGAGCCTTGTTTCTAGTGACTTCTCCATCTTCTTTCAACTTGTTTCTATACACCCATTTTATGCCAATGACATTCTTTTTTTTATCCCTAGGAACTAGTTCCCAAGTCCCATTCTTCTCTATTTTGTCCAACTCCTCATTCATATCACCCATCCAAAATTTGTCTTTATTTGCTTATATAATGTTCTTAGGTTTAATATTAAATAATAGAGCAACATTATATTGATTTAGGTTACATACCAATCTTAATGTTCTTAGGTTTAATATTAAATAATCGAGCAACATTATAATGATTTAGGTTACTTACCAGTCTTCTCCTTGTTCGCAAACATGTATCCTTGTTTCCAATTATTTGAGATTCAGGATGATCTCTTTGAATCTATCTTGAGGGGCCTTTTGAGTCTTGTATCTCCTCAAATTCTTCTTCTTCCTCATAAACCTCTATTATTTCCTCTTCATTTGTGAAGTCCAGATTCTATTATACATCCTTTGACTGTGAGTGTGATTTCCTTATTTCATCAATCTTCACATTGGTCTTTTCCACTATCTTCTCAACCTCTTATTATAGCATCTATAGGCTGGGATTATTGATAAATACCTCAATAATATACATTCATTAGACCTAGAATAAAACTTACCTAATTTATCCTCATCTCTTTTGATGAAACATTTACTTCCAAATACTCTAAAGTGTTCCACATTAGCAGGTATTCCTTTTCATAATTTATAAGGGGTCTTGTTACCATTAATCCTTATCTATCCTCTATTCAAGATGTATATTATAGTACTCCCTACCTCTCTTTAGTACCCATAATATAATCTAGACTCATTTAGAATAGTTCTTGCCATCTCTTGAACTATCCTATTCTTTCTTTCCACTACCCCATTCTGTTGAGGTGTCTTGACTGCTGAGAACTATCTTCTTATCCCATGGACCTCATAGAAGTCATCAAACTCATTATACCAAAACTCTATACCTATATCAGATGTTAGGCACTTGATCTTCTCATTCTTCTCATTCTCAATGAGTGCATTGAATGCCTTGAAATTTTCAAGAGCTTCTAACTTTTATTTCAAAAATTCTACCCAGGTCATTCTTGTGTAGTCATTTATGAGTAATATGAAATAACTATCTCCTTGAATGATTTGGATTCTTGTAGGCCCACAGAGATTAGTGTGTATTAAATTTAAGTGTATTTTAGTAGATTACTCCTTGGACTTAAACCTTCTTATAGTCTACTTATCATGTTGACATGCTTTGTAAAGTATGTTTGTAGGTTTGGTTATCTTAGGCATGTTCTTCATAGAATTATTAGTGTTTATCTTGATCAAATTGTCAAAGTTTAGGTGAACTAAACTTTTGTTCCATATCCAACTTTCATATATCTTGCTCATAAATCATCTCTCCTTATTTATTACATTCAAGACATATAGATTGTTCTTAGTCCTCTTAGCATTAGTAATTAACCTTCTTAATTTGGCTCTTCTTATCTCACACCCTCTGTGATGAAAGGCTAGTGTGTGTCCTTGGTTATAGATTTGACTTACACTAGGCAAATTATGTTTCAAATCTTATATAGACAACACATTTTATATCTTGGTCTTCCCATTATCCAAACTCAAGTTACCCTTACCAACTATATTGGTAGTTATGTTGTTTCCAAATATCACTATTCCTACAACATTCTTCTTCAATGAGATGAAATTATTTTTGTCTCTTATCATGTGGCTTGATAAAACACTATTTATATACCATTTCATGCCTTCATCTTTAATGTGAAAGGTAGCCTGAGCTATCATAGATTGCTCTTTAGTCTTTTGTTCCTCCTTAGCAAATAATCCATCTAGACTCTTGGTCTCAATATGATCAATCCTAAATTTATTTATCTTCCACACCAATTTTTGACCCTTCTCATGCACTATATAATCTATATATACCTTATTAATTCCTCTTGACTGATCACTCTTTCTCCCATGGTCCCATGATAAATCATCCCTTGAGACCTTTCTACAACCACTTTCTCTATGACCAAAGATATGACAAGAAAAAAAAAACCACTTAAAGAGTTGGAATACTTAATTTCATTGGGATACCTAATTGGTCTCTTCATGTTTAATTTCATGTTAGTTCTCTTAACTTGTTCTGGCTTCTCACACTCTTTCTCAAACTTGATTTTTTTGTCTATGAGTTACTCATGCTCAAACTTCAAATAATTTATCTCTATCTTAAACTGATCATACTCAACTTATTTTGATCTAAACTTTGTATTGACACCTTCCAATTTATTCCTAAGATCCTTGATGGTCTTTTAATCTTTTTAGACTTCTTTGACCTAGTCACTCTTTAAGGTAAAAATTTGTTCTCTAAGATCCTTGACCATAGATCTAAACTCATGCTTCCTCTTATTTTTATGATTCAAATCATCTAGGGCACTTATGAGATTAGATTCAAGGTCTACTTCAACTTCTCCTTCTTCATTGTCATAGTAGACTTCTTCATCATACATGTTGTCTTCTTGATCACTAGACATCTTGTGTTTCTTAGGATCACCTTTAAGCTATTAGCCCTGATTCAAAGGACCAAGATTTTAAAAAAATTATTATAATAAAAATTATTGAGAGGGGAGGGGTGAATCAATATTCAAAACATTCATTCAATTCCACTTAACATTCATGAGCCATTCATATAAACATATAAATCAATCAAAGCACAAGCAACCATACATATGAGCATGAAATACAAGAACACATCACATATGTGGGAAACCTTCAAGGGGAATAAAACCCATTTATATATAAAAATGGACTACATTCCTATAATACAAAAACCAAATTTAGTGAATCACCAACTCCACATGGAATACCAACCCCAACTAGGGACCCACTTGAAAGGAGGCACCAACCCCCTAGATGAGTCAGCACCAACTCAACCACTTGATTGATTTGATCACCTCTAGAACAACTTGTCACTCAACCAATATATTATGACCACCTCTTCATCTATTCACACTCTTTTCCCTCTCAAATTGACTTCTAGGCCTCTTTTCTCAACTAGGTCTCTTCAAGATTGATTAGGTCATATGACCTTGATATTCATATTTAGATCTCATATTAGATATTCATGACAATCCCTATACTTTATTATGATGTTTTATAATTCCTTAATCCACTCAATGATCTTATATCTCATTTGTTCCTCAATCTAATCCACTAACTATCCAATTAGGCCTAAAAGGCCTTGTTCTTATACAAGGCTCTTGCTCATACACCTATTGATCAGCCACACACACACTTTACCACTTAGATTTTCCATATAATAGGACTTAGGACATGTTAAAAGTAAGAATAAATCATTATATTAGGTCATCCATTACTCAAATAGACCAAATCATTCTTTAGGTCTCATGGATACCTAATTCCATTAGGCCTACTTTAGGACATGTTACCTTATGACCCCTTGGAACACTCTAAATCTATATACACAACACAAAATTTACATAAAATAATAAAAAATTCCTTATCAAACATCTTTAGATCACCATGACACCTTTTAGGTCCAACCACCACTTGAAACACTCCATTAGCACAGTTCACATTAGGCCTTTGAACACATAAAAAAGTCTATCTTGAACAACTAAAGATAACACATCATTTACCCACACAACCATGACAATAGATTACTTATAAATAACTTAATAGACCTCAAAAATATCACCATATGTATTATACACTTAAAATCAAGGCATAGAGCCTCAAACTCATCACTACAACTTGTTTACTCAAAACTACCAAGATGGTCAAAAACATAGTCATGAAGCATTGAACTTCAACACCTATATGACCACTTTAAAAGAATTAAAATGTATGAAAATTATCCTATGATATCTCTAAACCATCTTCAAATATAAACATAATATGGTCTAATGTCAAATATCAGTATTATAAACCAATTTGTTGATGTCACTACACATAGACCTCATTGAGTCAAACAAGCCATTTTGGCTTCATCATTTTCACCATTATACCTAAATTAAAATCTCTCTATAAATAATTAATAATACATACCAGTATAAAACAACATCTCCATGCACTTGGTTTCATCATTTTATCATGAAAACACATTCCAATTCATCTTCTCATTGCTACTTGGGTTTTTCACTATTTACACCATTTGGCCTGTTAGTGACTGGCTAACTTGGATGATTGGTTTAACACATTTGAGGATGATAAAATATTAAAAACCCTTCATGGACATGAAACATTAGTATACACATTCTTCCTCCATCCATTTTATTACCATGTTCAATGCAAATCTTGACTTTTACAACAACTTCTATAGAAACAAGCCTATAACTCAACATTTTATCTCTCCTCTCTCTAACCAATACCACCTAGAGGTACTTTGGAGATTCCAATACAAGATAAAATAGATTACCTGAGAAATTCAATTCATCTTGATAGATTTTTATTAGCATCTTCAACATCGAGTCTTCATAGGGTTTTAAGAGAGTTTAAACTAGTTTCCACTCTTAACAATCATTCATAAAGTATAGACTCTCAATCCAAAAACTAATGCCTAAAATTTTGAGATAAGACCCTTCCAAATATAACATGAATTTATTATGCTCCCATGAAAAGGTTTGATGAGATAATGAGCACAATTAAATCCTTCTTAGGTTGAGAACCTTTCATTCTAAGCACTTGAGAGACCTAAAAATAACTTTTCATGCCTTATCCTTCACATTATGACCTCAAACTGCATGAAAAATATTGAAAAAACATACCTCACCTTTAAAAATTCTTACATTAGTTAAAAACCTTTAAATATGATCATGAAACTTCATTAGGCCACACTCTCTCTCTCTTTTCTCTCTATACCTTGACCTGCAAACCACATTAGGCCTAAAAAATAAACTTCATGCGTATTTACATGCACTCTCCACCTCACTCACATACTCAAGTAACCTCATAATAATTATAAAAACCTCTCTCGTGATTAAACACTACCATACATCCTTCACATGCCTTGAAAATAGATCATGATACCTCATTAGGCCAGGTAGGGTCCAAGTACAAACCAAGACAAAATGCCTTACCCTCAAAGACCCACCTTATAACACTTATGAAAGATTAGATACCTAACTCACAATCCCATATAATGCCAAATAACTTCTAACTTGACTGAGATAACTCACTTCATCATGCTACCTACACATACCTCTTCATGTCATGACTAGGCTTCTTATGTAACTTGACATTAATGACATGTACCTATATACAACCATAAAGCATTAGTTGACTTCAAATTATCTCTTTTGTCTTCATATTCTCTTTTATGATAACATATTTTAATGACAACAATCCATCAATGCCCCTTGTCAAATTAACACACTACCAACTAGGTGCACTCTTTTAATGACATCAACCTCATGCAAGATGCACCTTTGACATCAATAACAATACTCAAAAAGGGCCAAGCCAGGAAAACATAAAAAATTTAATGCAATATGGAGTGGTCCATACATCATAACCTAATGCAAATGAGATAAAGCATTCTAGCTATTCAAGCTTGATGGATCAAAGTTACCTATCCTCATCAATGGGATATACCTCAAAGCATACTTTTGAGGTTAGAATTCATTCCAAAAAAATTGTACATATTAGGATTAGTTGGTTCCTTGAAAATAGGTGCCTTTTTCACACTCTGAAACTCATTAGGATTTCTCCTTAGTTTGTTTCAGTTATGTTTTTTATTTTAGGCAATCCCTAGTTTTATTTCTTCTCCAAGTTAAAATGTGTTAAACTTCAAAATGACTCCATGCCCAATGAACTACAATGCTAATGGAAAATAATTGATTATCAAGCAATCAACTCATAAAGGTCACCAAAATGTTGATATTTTTATGCCAAAAACCTCAAAACACCTTGTGCCTTAGAGGAGACCTATAATTTTTTGATAAAAATCTTTAAAATGGTCTAAATACCCTTTTCCAAGACCCAAGTAGGAAATCAGATATTTTTGTGCATTTTTTAACTTTGTAAAGTTGAAAAGTGCACCCAAACCTTCACTTTATTGCTTAACTAAGACCTAATAGGAATCAAAACTTGCATTATAAATTGAAACTTTGAAAATTTTCAATCTATAATTTGGAATCCACTTTCCACTCTTCATTAATACCTAGCGGGAATCAAAACTCATGTTACAAATTACAACTTTGAAAATTTATAAAGTGCAACATAGACTCTATTTCCTACCTTTCACCAAGATCAAGTATAAATTGAAACTTTAGCTACACTTTGTAACTTTTAATGCAAAGTGCAACACAGACTCCACTTCCTTCCTTTCACCAAGACCAATTAGAAATTGAAGCTCTCGCTACACTTTGTAACTTCTAAAATTTACAGTGTATTCAAGATTCTACTACCCACCTCTTAAATAACTTTTGCCTCCAAAACCCCTTATCATTAAGCAAAGAATGGAAAACAAATTAAATAATTGCAAACTTGTAGATTTGTAAAGTAACTTCATGGATAAGATTTCTCACCTATTTTCCCATTTACCACCATTGATCAACATGCTTGGCATTAATTAGGGTTGGTTAATATAAAATTTAGGTTTTTTATGTCGTTAATTAACATTGTGATGAAAACTAGAGCTTCATTTCCAAGAGAAACCATAAACTAGACCTCCAAAATGAGCAATGCTGCTAACTAGAGTTCATTCACCACCATTTCCAAGTAACATAAGCAAGCACTAGATCTATCCATTGATAATCCTTGCGTGCACATTCACAGTATTTTTCTATGTCACCTTTATTTCCTTCAATATAAGTCATTGTTCTTTTTTATAAAACTTATCATTTTACCAAATCCTACTCAGGGTTTTTCTTAGAGTGTCATTATCGACAATTTGGTTTTACTTTCAATTTCCCAAATTTTGCACTCATTACTTAAATATTATTAAAATTTGACTAGATTATTCTAGTTTCATTGCTTAGGGTTTTATTGAAATTAATCTAAAATCTAAACAAAAAACCCTTTTGCTATTACAAACTAAAACCACACATAAAATCCCCAATCAAATCTAGGTGAGGACACCCTTTGTTTAATCACCCCAAGCTCCCATCATAAATCTAACTAGTAATTGCAAACCACAACCCCATCAAACATTTAGTTAGACATTACAAGTGTAATTACAAATTAAAATCCCATCAACTCTATGTTAGATTCCATAGTTGCTATTACAAACAATTTTCCCATCAAAAAAATACTCCTATAGAAACATAACAAAACTCTGCCAAGATAAAAATGGAAAAATAACTTGTAATTGCAAACACAACTCTCGACCAGATCTATAGTTGGTCTCCCACACATATTTTACCTAGTGCATATGTTTGGAAAAGAGATGAATTTTAGGTCAAAGGGACTTGGTGTCCCTTCCAACTTAGATTCCAACATCAATGAAATAATTGACATTGACCTAGGTCACATAAACCTAGTAGAATTTTAGACTAGAGTCAATGCAAAATTTAATAATGATTGGATTCAGAGCATTTATTATAGAAATTACCTCAGGATGTAACCTTCCCATTATCATTTCAAATCCTTGAGTGTAATGAAATTACTTCAAGAATTAAGTATAACAGCAAAATTATATCCAAATATGACTGAAATATATCCAAATATATGATAATAGATAAGCCACTTTGAGGGGGCAACCTCCACAAGCTTTAATAAGAGCAAAATTCACAATATGATGATAAATGATTACCCACTACCTCCTATATATAGTCTAACTAGGCCATGGTTACTCCATAGGCTGACCTACTAATCTAAAGAAAGCCACAAGTCGGCCACAATATAATGTCAAAGAGGGATAAGTAAGCCACAAGTCGGCTAATACTATCCTCATACATGTGATAGGTTAGGGGCGTAGCATGCCCTTCCCCTTCAAACCAACATTGTCCTCAACGTTGAACAACTGTGGATGTTGTTGTAGAAATTCTTCACCTTCCCAAGTTGCATCTTCACTGCTTTGGTTTTTCCACTTGATCAAATATTCCTTAATCTCTCTGGTTCTCAACCTCTTAGTACGTGTTTGGAGGATCTTCTCTGGTTCCAAAATGACTCATCCTTATTCATCTAGTTCTAGGAGTTCTGTCTGGGTAGACAATTTTTGTCCAATGACCTTCTTCAAACAAGAAACATGAAATACTGGGTGTATGTGAGATGAATGAGGTAACTCGAGCTTGTAAGCCACACTTCCAATTTTTTGTAGAACCTGATAAGGGCCATAATACTTTGGAGAAAGTTTGTTGTTCTTTTTCTGTTGCTTCAAGGACATCTGCTTGTAAGGTTGCAAATGAACAAATACCCAGTCACCCACCTCAAAATTTCACTCACTCCGATGTTGATTTGCTTGTTGCTTCATCCTATTTTGTGCCAAGGCCAAATTCTCTCTCCAACGAGCCAAAACCTCTTGTTGATGTTGAATGTGCTCTTCCACATCTTGAACCTTGGTGTGCACCTTTAATGAAGAAGTGATGGAAGGTGGATGGTAACCATATGGTCTAGAAATGGAGACATTTTAGAAGAGGTATGGAAAGATGTGTTATACCACCATTCTACAAGTGGTAGCCATTTAACCCAATGTTCTTGTTTATCTGATACAAAACAACAGAGATACCCCTCTAAAAATTTGTTAACCACTTCAATTTGTCCATCAGATTGGGGGTGGTAAGATGAGCTATGAGCTAGCTGAGTACCCAAACAAGAAAATAGTTCAGTCCAGAAATTACTAGTGAAAATAGGATCATGATCACTTACAATTATTTTTGGGGTTCCATGTAATTTGAGAACTGCTTCCATAAAAATAGCCGTGATTGTATTTGCTGAAAATGGGTGTGAGAGAGCACAAAAATGGGCATATTTTGTAATCCTATCCACAATGACCAAAATAACATTATTACCTTTAGAATAAGGCAACCCAGTGATGAAATCCATGGAAACCTCCTCCCACCTTTGACTAGGAATTGCTAATGGTTGTAACAAACCTGGGGTCTTAACTGTTTCACCTTTATTCTATTGGCTTATCATGCATTCTTCCACAAAATTTTGTACATCTCCCTTGAGTCCTTCCCAAAATAATTCTTTCTTAATTCTATGATAATTTTTCAAGAACCCTGAGTGTCCCCCAAGTGGAGATGCATGCAACTCTGCAAGAATCTTATGCTTAAGCTCTGAAGTTTTGCACAAGTATAACCTACCCTTATACCATAGGACGTTACCTTTCCATTCAAATTTGTGAGAGGATAAATTACCTTGCTAGAGATTCTAAATCAGAACCTGTGTATCCTTGTCTTGCTCCCATTCTAACCTAGCTTCATCCACCCAATCTATTTGCAATATGGACATTGCACCAAGTAATGCTTCTGTGGATGCATCCCATCTAGATAGTTTATATGCTACTACATTATCTTTACCCTTCTTGTAGATGATTTCAAAATCATAACCCAACATTTTGGTTACCCATTTTTGTTGTTCCTCAGATGATAATCTTTGCTCCAAAAAGTATTTGAGACTATCATGATCCGTTTTCACCTTAAAGTGTCTACCCATCAGATAAGGCTTCCATTGTTTAACTGCATGAAGAATAGCCATCATTTCTTTCTCATAGACAGGTTTTTGTATATTCTTACCTTTGAATTGACAACTTTAAAATGCAATGGGTCTTCCTTCCTACATTAGTACTGCCCCCAATCCAGACCCAAAAGCATCACATTCAACAATGAATGTTTGTGAGAAGTCTGGAGTAGCCAAAAATGGAGTGGTGCACATTGCTACTTTTAGTTTCTCAAATGCTTTGGTGGCATCATCATTCCAATGGAAAGCATCCTTCTTTAGCAATGTAGTGAATGGAGCTGCTATGCTGCCATAACCTTTCACAAATCTTCTATAGTAACATGTTAGTCCAAGAAAACCTCGAAGGTTTTTGAGAGTTTTTGGCATGGGCCATTCCATTATCGATTTGATCTTCTAAGGATCAACTTTGACCCCTTCATGGGAAACAATTTGACCAAGGTACTCTACCTCCTATACTCCAAAAGCACATTTAGATGGCTTCGCATGAAGTTGGTGATTCTCCAAAACTATCAATACCTGTTTCACATGTTGCAGATGTGCTTCCCATGTCTGACTATAAATCAATATGTCATCAAAGAAAACTAGCACAAACTTCCTTAAAAAAGGCCTAAAAATAGTGTTCATCAAGCTCTGAAAAGTAGATGGTGCATTTGTAAGACCAAAGGGCATTACCAAAAACTCATAATGGCCCTCATGTGTTCTAAAAGTAGTTTTATGAACATCTTCATCCTTGATTTTAATTTGATGGTACCCTAAGCGAAGATCCAATTTTGTGAAATAATTAGCACCATGCAACTCATCAAGTAAATCATCAATTACCAGAATAGGAAACTTATCTTTGATGGTGTACTTGTTGAGTTCCCCATAATCAGGGCACATCCTCCATGTGTCATCCTTCTTCCGCACCATGACCACTGGTGATGAATATGCACTTTGGCTATTCTTGATGATCCCTGCCTCTAGCATCTCATGGACCATCTTTTTAATTTTACTCTTTTGTGCATATGGATATCTATATGGTATAATATTTGGTGGTTGACTACCTGGAATCAATTGAATGGCATGATCATGTTCTCTTTTTGGTGGTAGTCCTTTTGGCATGGCCCCAAAAATAGATGAGTGGTCTTTAAGAATTATTTGTAGATTAGGATGTGTAGATACCTTTGGGGGTTAAACTTCTATAGAGCATAATCGTGTAATAATTCCCTCTACCCCCTTTTTTAGCATCTTGGTCATCTGATGTGAACTAACTAATTATGGAGATTTTGCATGTAATCCATGTAGTTCAATTTTATTACCTTCAGAATGAAAGTAAATGAATAGTTCTTGGAAGTTCATCTCAATGGTACCTAAGGTTGTGAGCCATTGGACTCCCAAAATAATGTCTATGTTTCCCATGGGGATGGTAAACATAGGAGAGTCAAGATTGTACCCACCCATAGTAAGCTTAATACTATGGCATTTGCCTGAACAATTAATTGTGCCACCATCTGCAATCATGACCTGAAATTTTGGTACTGGGTAGATGAAACAGTTCAATCGAGTGGCCAACTTATAGTTTATAAAGTTATGTGTGCTCCCTGAATCAATCAACACTGTTACCTTCTATTTCTTGAGGAAACCCACCACCTTAAGAGTTTGTGGAGTGCTAATACCTGCAAGTGCATGACAAGATATTGTAGGTTGGGAATCTTCAGGTACCTCCTCTATATCTTCCTCATCATCTACTTCTTCATCTTCATTTTATCCCTCAATGTAGAATAACTTCTTCTCAGCACATCTATGTCCTTTACTCCACTTGTTATCACAACCAAAACATAATCCTTTTGCACACTTTTCTTCAATTTGCTGAGGGGTCAATCTAGTAGATGGAGGAAATGTTGATGATGATATGCTACGATCTTTGAAGTGAGTGAATGGCTGCTTCTTGTTGGCTATGAATTTTTCCTCAGCTCTACGTGCTAGGATAATAGATTCAAAAATATTAAGTGGATTAAACATGTGTACCTCATGTTGAATGTGGTCCTTGAGTCCACCCAAAAATAGGTCATTCAAGTTTACATCAGAAATTGTCTCCACACTTAAGGATAGGTTCTGAAAATGATGAATATAATCCTTGATAGAGCTAGTTTGTCACAATTTTTCCAATTGGCTGAAGTAATTATCTATCACACTATTGCCATAGTGTAATTATAGCTGCTCTATAAAAATTGACCAGGTGACATTGAGACTCATCTTTTTCTTTTGAGCACACAACCATCAATACCAAATGAATTGATCAAGTTCAAGATACAAGGATGCCATGGTGACCTTATATCCACTTGGAATCTGATGTAGGTCAAAAAAACTCTCCATTTGGTTGAGCCAATTGAGTGGATCTTTTCCATCGAATTTGCGCATATCCACTTTTGGTAATAGGTTCTTCTGTGGCCATGGAGTTGGATTTGAAGTAGACTGGTTAGGAGAACCACCCTAGTGGGTTTGTGAAATAGAGTTAGCTTGATGATTTGATTGATTAATTTCTATCATGATATATCCCAAACTATCTTGTATGGATTGCATATTAGATTGTATGTCTTGCACCTCACTCTGAATGCCTTACACACTATAGTCAAGCTGGCTCACTTTGTGATCTATGTCAGAAAACCCTGGTACAAAGGGTCTATTACACCCCCCTTATAACTCCATCTCATCCTTGTTAGGAGTTTTTCCTGGAGTTTCATCACCCTTTCCTTGGCCCCGAGTTTGTGGACCTGCCATAAAAGGGTTTTACGATGTCGACCCTTATTGACACTTTTGACCCAATTTTAACCAAGCGATTTTGGAATTATTTCGGCCTCAATTCAAAATATACAAAGAAAAAACCATAGCCAAATTTTTATAATCTTTCCAAAAATGTAAACAAATCAAAAAAATTCTTTGAATTACGCACAATAGAGCAATTTTATGAAAAACCATAAAATAGCAATAACTTTTTAAAAAAAGATCCAAATGATCTGAAATTTTAATGGAAGCTTATTGTGATGATTTATCATCTCCAATTAAAAAAATTCATATAAATTCACAACATTTTTTTATATATTGCAAAATTAGTGTTTCACCCACAAGATTGCCCAAATCGCAGCTCTGATACCACTTGTAATAAAATTAATTCAAGAATTAAGTATAACAGCAGAATTATATCCAAATATGACTGAAATATATCCAAATATATGATAATAGATAAGCCACTTCAAGGGGGCAACCTCCACAAGCTTCAATAAGAGCAGAATTCACAATATGATGATAAATGATTACCCACTACCTCCTATATATAGTCTAACTAGGCCATGGTTACTCCATAGGCCGACTTACTAATCTAAAGAAAGCCATAAGTTGGCCACAATATAATGTCAAAGAGGGATAAGTAAGCCACAAGTCGGCTAATACTATCCTCATAAATGAATTGATCAGGTTCAAGATACAAGGATGCCATGGTGACCTTCTATCCACTTGGAATCTAATGTAGGTCAAAAAAACTCTCCATTTGGTTGAGCCAATTGAGTGGATCTTTTCCATCGAATTTGCGCATATCCACTTTTGGTAATAGGTTCTTCTGTGGCCATGGAGTTGGATTTGAAGTAGACTAGTTAGGAGAACCACCCTAGTGGGCTTATGAAATAGAGTTAGCTTGATGATTTGATTGATTAATTTCTGTCATGATATATCCCAAACTATCTTGTATGGATTGCATATTAGATTGTATGTCTTGCACCTCACTCTGAATGCCTTACACACTATAGTCAAGCTGGCTCACTTTGTGATCTATGTCAGAAAACCCTGGTACAAAGGGTCTATTACACCCCCCTTATAACTCCATCTCATCCTTGTTAGGAGTTTTTCCTGGAGTTTCATCACCCTTTCCTTGGCCCCGAGTTTGTGGACCTGCCATAAAAGGGTTTTACGATGTCGACCCTTATTGACACTTCTGACCCAATTTTAACCAAGCAATTTTGGAATTATTTTGGCCTCTATTCAAAATATACAAAGAAAAAACCATATCCAAATTTTTATAATCTTTCCAAAAATGTAAACAAATCAAAAAAATTCTTTGAATTACGCACAATAGAGAAATTTTATGAAAAACCATAAAATAGCAATAACTTTTTAAAAAAAGATCCAAATGATCTGAAATTTTAATGGAAGCTTATTGTGATGATTTATCATCTCCAATTAAAAAAACTCATATAAATTCACAACATTTTTTTATATATTGCAAAATTAGTGTTTCACCCACAAGATTGCCCAAATCGTAGCTCTGATACCACTTGTAATGAAATTAATTCAAGAATTAAGTATAACAGTAGAATTATATCCAAATATGACTGAAATATATCCAAATATATGATAATAGATAAGCCACTTCGAGGGGGCAACCTCCACAAGCTTCAATAAGAGCAGAATTCACAATATGATGATAAATGATTACCCACTACCTCCTATATATAGTCTAACTAGGCCATGGTTACTCCATAGGCCGACTTACTAATCTAAAGAAAGCCACAAGTTGGCCACAATATAATGTCAAAGAGGGATAAGTAAGCCACAAGTCGGCTAATACTATCCTCATTAATTAATTGATCAAGTTCAAGATACAAGGATGCCATGGTGACCTTCTATCCACTTGGAATCTGATGTAGGTCAAAAAAACTCTCCATTTGGTTGAGCCAATTGAGTGGATCTTTTCCATCGAATTTGCGCATATCCACTTTTGGTAATAGGTTCTTCTGTGGCCATGGAGTTGGATTTGAAGTAGACTGGTTAGGAGAACCACCCTAGTGGGTTTGTGAAATAGAGTTAGCTTGATGATTTGATTGATTAATTTCTGTCATAATATATCCCAAACTATCTTGTATGGATTGCATATTAGATTGTATGTCTTGCACCTCACTCTGAATGCCTTACACACTATAGTCAAGCTGGCTCACTTTGTGATCTATGTCAGAAAACCCTAGTACAAAGGGTCTATTACACCCCCCTTATAACTCCATCTCATCCTTGTTAGGATTTTTTCCTGGAGTTTCATCACCCTTTCCTTGGCCTCGAGTTTGTGGACCTGCCATAAAAGGGTTTTACGATGTCGACCCTTATTGACACTTTTGACCCAATTTTAACCAAGCGATTTTGGAATTATTTTGGACTCAATTCAAAATATACAAAGAAAAAACCATAGCCAAATTTTTATAATCTTTCCAAAAATGTAAACAAATCAAAAAAATTCTTTGAATTACGCACAATAGAGCAATTTTATGAAAAACCATAAAATAGCAATAACCTTTTAAAAAAAGATCCAAATGATCTGAAATTTTAATGGAAGCTTATTGTGATGATTTATCATCTCCAATTAAAAAAATTCATATAAATTCACAATTTTTTTTTATATATTGCAAAATTAGTGTTTCACCCACAAGATTGCCCAAATTGCAGCTCTGATACCACTTGTAATGAAATTAATTCAAGAATTAAGTATAACATCATAATTATATCCAAATATGACTGAAATATATCTAAATATATGATAATAGATAAGCCACTTCGAGGGGGCAACCTCCACAAGCTTCAATAAGAGCAGAATTCACAATATGATGATAAATGATTACCCACTACCTCCTATATATAGTCTAACTAGGCCATGGTTACTCCATAGGCCGACTTACTAATCTAAAGAAAGCCACAAGTTGGCCACAATATAATGTCAAAGAGGGATAAGTAAGCCACAAGTCGGCTAATACTATCCTCATAAATGAATTGATCAGGTTCAAGATACAAGGATGCCATGGTGACCTTCTATCCACTTGGAATCTGATGTAGGTCAAAAAAACTCTCCATTTGGTTGAGCCAATTGAGTGGATCTTTTCCATCGAATTTGCGCATATCCACTTTTGGTAATAGGTTCTTCTGTGGCCATGGAGTTGGATTTGAAGTAGACTGGTTAGGAGAACCACCCTAGTGGGTTTATGAAATAGAGTTAGCTTGATGATTTGATTGATTAATTTCTGACATGATATATCCCAAACTATCTTGTATGGATTGCATATTAGATTGTATGTCGACCCTTATTGACACTTTTGACCCAATTTTGACCAAGCGATTTTGGAATTATTTCGGCCTCAATTCAAAATATACAAAGAAAAAACCATAGCCAAATTTTTATAATCTTTCCAAAAATGTAAACAAATCAAAAAAATTCTTTGAATTACGCACAATAGAGCAATTTTATGAAAAACCATAAAATAGCAATAACTTTTTAAAAAAAGATCCAAATGATCTGAAATTTTAATGGAAGCTTATTGTGATGATTTATCATCTCCAATTAAAAAAATTCATATAAATTCACAACATTTGTTTATATATTGCAAAATTAGTGTTTCACCCACAAGATTGCCCAAATCGCAGCTCTGATACCACTTGTAATGAAATTAATTCAAGAATTAAGTATAACAGCAGAATTATATCCAAATATGACTGAAATATATCCAAATATATGATAATAGATAAGCCACTTCGAGGGGGCAACCTCCAAAAGCTTCAATAAGAGCAGAATTCACAATATGATGATAAATGATTACCCACTACCTCCTATATATAGTCTAACTAGGCCATGGTTACTCCATAGGCCGACTTACTAATCTAAAGAAAGCCACAAGTTGGCCACAATATAATGTCAAAGAGGGATAAGTAAGCCACAAGTCAGCTAATACTATCCTCATTAATTAATTGATCAGGTTCAAGATACAAGGATGCCATGGTGACCTTCTATCCACTTGGAATCTGATGTAGGTCAAAAAAACTCTCCATTTGGTTGAGCCAATTGAGTGGATCTTTTCCATCGAATTTGCACATATCCACTTTTGGTAATAGGTTCTTCTATGGCCATGGAGTTGGATTTGAAGTAGACTGGTTAGGAGAACCACCCTAGTGGGTTTGTGAAATAGAGTTAGCTTGATGATTTGATTGATTAATTTCTGTCATGATATATCCCAAACTATCTTGTATGGATTGCATATTAGATTGTATGTCGACCCTTATTGACACTTTTGACCCAATTTTGACCAAGTGATTTTGGAATTATTTCGGCCTCAATTCAAAATATACAAAGAAAAAACCATAGCCAAATTTTTATAATCTTTCCAAAAATGTAAACAAATCAAAAAAATTCTTTGAATTACGCACAATAGAGCAATTTTATGAAAAACCATAAAATAGCAATAACTTTTTAAAAAAAGATCCAAATGATCTGAAATTTTAATGGAAGCTTATTGTGATGATTTATCATCTCCAATTAAAAAAACTCATATAAATTCACAACATTTTTTTATATATTGCAAAATTAGTGTTTCACCCACAAGATTGCCCAAATCGCAGCTCTGATACCACTTGTAATGAAATTAATTCAAGAATTAAGTATAACAGTAGAATTATATCCAAATATGACTAAAATATATCCAAATATATGATAATAGATAAGCCACTTTGAGGGGGCAACCTCCACAAGCTTCAATAAGAGCAAAATTCACAATATGATGATAAATGATTACCCACTACCTCCTATATATAGTCTAACTAGGCCATGGTTACTCCATAGGCCGACTTACTAATCTAAAGAAAGCCACAAGTTGGCCACAATATAATGTCAAAGATGGATAAGTAAGCCACAAGTCGGCTAATACTATCCTCATAAATGAATTGATCAGGTTCAAGATACAAGGATGCCATGGTGACCTTCTATCCACTTGGAATCTGATGTAGGTCAAAAAAACTCTCCATTTGGTTGAGCCAATTGAGTGGATCTTTTCCATCGAATTTGCGCATATCCACTTTTGGTAATAGGTTCTTCTGTGGCCATGGAGTTGGATTTGAAGTAGACTGGTTAGGAGAACCACCCTAGTGGGTTTGTGAAATAGAGTTAGCTTGATGATTTGATTAATTAATTTCTGTCATGATATATCCCAAACTATCTTGTATGGATTGCATATTAGATTGTATGTCGACCCTTATTGACACTTTTGACCAAGTGATTTTGGAATTATTTCGGCCTCAATTCAAAATATACAAAGAAAAAACCATAGCCAAATTTTTATAATCTTTCCAAAAATGTAAACAAATCAAAAAAATTCTTTGAATTACGCACAATAGAGCAATTTTATGAAAACCCATAAAATAGCAATAACTTTTTAAAAAAAGATCCAAATGATCTGAATTTTTAATGGAAGCTTATTGTGATGATTTATCATCTCCAATTAAAAAAATTCATATAAATTCACAACATTTGTTTATATATTGCAAAATTAGTGTTTCACCCACAAGATTGCCCAAATCGCAGCTCTGATACCACTTGTAATGAAATTAATTCAAGAATTAAGTATAACAGCAGAATTATATCCAAATATGACTGAAATATATCCAAATATATGATAATAGATAAGCCACTTCGAGGGGGAAACCTCCACAAGCTTCAATAAGAGCAGAATTCACAATATGATGATAAATGATTACCCACTACCTCCTATATATAGTCTAACTAGGCCATGGTTACTCCATAGGCCGACTTACTAATCTAAAGAAAGCCACAAGTTGGCCACAATATAATGTCAAAGAGGGATAAGTAAGCCACAAGTCGGCTAATACTATCCTCATACATGTGATAGGTTAGGGGCATAGCATTGAGCTTGTATTCACCATGGCTAAACATTATGATGTTGAGAGGAGAGAAGTAGTGAATGATAAAGGGGAGAAAATTCTGAGTCTAGATCTAGATTTCATTGATACTGTGTTCTTAATCCCATAGTTTTAAAGCTACATAGATATTACCCTTGATTCCTCCAAAAAAATATATAAAGATAATAACTCATCTTGTGCATGGGTTTTGAACAAGCAATGGTTAAAAATCTTAAATATTTAGCCATAAGAATGCCCAAGAACCTGTCCAGGATAAAATTCAAGGATGAGGAAGGGGATATCATTATACTCTTACACAAAGTTACAAGGAGCCCAGATGTAAAGAATTATCAAGATTGGATGTACTAGTATATCAAGGTAATCCATCAAAATAAATAATACATTCACCGGGCCAAATTGATCAGTGACTCCATTCATAGACAATTGATGGAGGTTCAAAGTATAGGTAAATTTTATATGACCTGCTACCTTGTCTATATTTTAGCAAAAGGGAGGGTATTCCTGGGATTAAACATAGTGACAGATCACATCAACAAAGTTTATAACTACTACCATGATCTCACTTTAGAGGGGAACAAACAATAATTCAAAAGAGTTAATGATGCTTTCATCTACTGCATCATAATCATGTTTGAACAAGATCTAGGGAGAAAAAGATTTTTTGATGCTACAACAAAAGAAATAAAAAATTGGGGATCATATTTTATCTAATTCCCCAAATTTTCAATAACCAATGAATAGGGTGTATTATGATAATCAAATCTACCTCTAACCTCTTCCTTAAGTCAGGTGGTCTACACCTAAATCCTTCTCCTTATTAGACAAGACCACCCAAGTTATTAACAAAAATTTGAATTGGCTAAGAAATAAGGGGGTAAAAGTTAAAAAAATAAAGCTTGAGCATCATAGATAGATTCAAAAAGGCAAAGGATAAGGTTGCATAAGCAACAACAACAAAATTTTCTAGTAGTGGAACTCAAGTAGATCAACTAGTAGTGCCAATTGTCTTACATAAGGGGAAACAAAAGTATAAGGTAAGAAGGGATTCTTCTAGCACCCAAGAGATAACAACCCAACCAATGGATCAAGCACTACCAATTTTCATCAGGGACATAGTTACTATAACCCCTCCTCCTATCTCTACTTTACAACCAACATAATTAATCACTTCTCCTATTTCTACTAGCCTATTAGTTCAAGTAATTACTCCTTCATTTGACCATCCAGTACAATTTATTCCATTGACAATGAGTCAACAAGTGTATTTGGTTATCCCAAATCTGCCTCCACCTCCCTCCACCATAATTACTTCCACCTCATTGATTATTAATACCACCCAATAATATATGGCTACTAACTCAGTCATTCTAACTACAACCCCACTATCCATCACAACCACTAGGTCAAATGCAACCCTATATTCATCTTCCATCACACTTATTATTTTTACTTGGGCCATTCCCACTATATTGATTGATTCTTTTGTTGCCTTGGATTCCACCCTTCCATAGGTTCCCTTGTTCTTACCATACATGCTTACCCTTCTACCTATATCACTTCCAGCTTCCACTCTCACATTAACCCAAGCCCCCACCAGAGAGGTGGAAATATATATGCCCACTAAAATAACTATGGCTACTCAACTAACCAATGGGGAAGAGGTAACCAAATCATCAGCCAAGGTCTCAATGGTATTTTTAATGGTAGATATGACACTTATTATGGTAATTACCAGTGAAAAAAAATTAGTTACAAACTCACAGGTAAGAGTGGAAATCAAAACAACATAAGATTCATTAGTCGCCACTCCATGTTGGATGGCACAATCAGTGTCCAAAAAGAGGAAGCATATGATATCTCCTAGTATCTATATTTTGGTATATTGGAAGCATCCAAATGACCAAAGAGAGGCCCCAAAACCATTTTCATAATCTCATATGATGCAATAGGGAAAAACTATGTGAAGATAACAATACCCCCGCCTGACAAATAAAAATAAGATTTAGTGGTGGGGGATTATCAACTATCCAAGGTACACCTTAGTCATCTAACAAGAGAGGGGCTAAAATATGATTTTCAAACAAGCATAAGTTCTCTCTTTGATAAAATGGATAGTAACAAGGTCACTAAGGATGAGCTAAAGAATAAGGTTGAATACCCTAAGAAATTTCATTGACCCAATAAATCCACCTAAATCTACCCAACCAACTCAATCCCTCTCTCAATTCCCTGACAAAAAAATGTTTGAGCTAATGATAGAGATTAGTAAAATGGGTAGAGGTATAAAAGACTGGGCTAGAGAACTAATCACCAAATGGAATAGAGTGATAGGGCTAGCTATGGACTACTACAAGACTTTTAAGGATGATCTTGCATCTCTAAAGGCAGAGATAAGTAAATATGAAGAAGATGTTGAAAGGTTGAACCTCTACTTTCCCAAATTATAGGTTATTGACCTAACAGAGAGTGACACCCTCATGTCTAAAAAGATAATAAAAACCCTTTGGATCATGATTAGATGGAAAGTGTAGACAAATTTAGAATTATAATAAGCAATGAAAATATTGATAAGGCCAAAAACATAGTTGATAAGGACACAAATGCAATGTAAGATATTGAAGATTCACTTGGTAAATTATCATGTGATGTAGTAGATTACCAAGATAAACTTCTTCTTATTTAGGTTGTCTAGGAAAAATTCAAAGATGTCATTAAAAAGGAGTTAACACATGATATAACTTTCAATTTGAATTCCATCCACCAATTCATCAAGTATCATAATACACTTGATCAAATGGGAAAATATATCCAAGTCTACAGAGCCTCTTCCATAGAGTTATTTGAGGTAACTACAGAATGTAACATTAGTAATATTTACATAGTTTGTCCTCATGAAGAGCACCTACACTAATATTTAGTAGCTTCGATGAACATGTCAAGAAGATACAAGAGAAAAAGGATAAAGAATCCTTATAAGTCACTATTGTGGATTGATTATTTAATTATTTGTGAAATTACATTTTGTAAACTATAAATTTTGGAAAATATATTATAAAGTTGTAAGTTGTAAGTTGCAAATTGCAACTATCATTTTGATAAATCTTAAATTTAAGTTGAAAAAAAGCTACTTGTAATTTTCAATTATCTTTCTTTCAATCTTTAGTTGAAAAAGTGCAACTTGTATTTCACACTTTTCCTTTTGATAAGTTGAATGGATTTAGTTGCACTTTCATTTTTGTCAAGCTGAATAACTTAAAAGATGTAAATTTCTCAAATACAAATTATAAGTTAGGTTTTGTAAGTTTAGTTTTAAAATATACAAATATTGAAAAGCATTCAATATTTTACCAAGTCATGGAGTTCATTTCGACACCCCATTTTTGGGGAAAGATTTATTCAACAGAACTCAAAGAGAGATGGTTTGACTGAAATAATTTAATATATTTTTCTCCTCATTCAACACTTGATGAAGTACCCAATTATTTCAGATTCCTCTTCTTCCTTTTACTCCACCAAAGATGCCTTTTCAAGCTAGGAATGATGACATTTGTATGGAGATTCCTTATTTCCTGCTCTAAAACTAAGTGTAAGTGTTTTTTATTTCTTTTCTCTTAAGCGAGTGATTTTTTGTATAAATATGGGTTTCCTACATATCCCATGGATCTTTTTGTTGTTAGACATATTTTTCTACCTTTGAGGAATTTATCTACATGTTGTAACTAGAAAATACTAATAAACTAAAGTTTTGCCTTCCTTGTCTTATGTTATCTTTGTGTATTTATGGATTTTATTAAATTTGTGAATGATCTAAGTCCTATTTTAGTTAAATAAGAATAATTTATGGTATTTATCTTTCCCTTTTTAAATTTTATTAACAAAAATCAATAGCTTTGTTCTTTATTTGATAAAATACTCAATATTACCATTGATCTCATACTTGTGTAAGATTGTGCTTAAAGAGATTTCAATATATTATTGTTCAACTGTGTTCAATCAAAGAAAGAATTAATTTAAACTAGAAACCTTTAGTTCATCACCATTTTGTATTTTTTAAATTCCTTCTAAACTCTTTTCCTCACAAGTTAAAACCCTAGTTAGGATAAAGATCACTAAAAAAGTTGTAGTTTGAAGTGAACTGCTCATATATCACTTGTACTAAGCTTAGTGAAAATAATTTGACCTTATATACAGGTTCACATAAATTTACCAAGGTCACATAGCTTGGAGGTGATCCCATTGCATCATTATATTTACCACGTACCATAACTCATACTTTTACAACATAAAATAGGTGCAAAATCTAATTGATACCATGTTCAACAAGTAGGAAGAAAGTTACCTACCAAACCCAATAATACCAACACATCCAATAGATCCAAATGCCATTACCATAGCCATAATTCACTAGTCAAGGTTATGTATCTAATCCAAACTAGAGTGTGTTTCAACAATAGCATACTTTATATCCATAATACAATCCCAATGCACAAATACTCATACCTAGTCATCTGACCAAATATTAATCAATATGCCTACCTCAGTTAAGGTAGTCCACCTTTGACCATAAAGGCTCAATAGCAATAGGCCACTCTATTTAATTTCCTTACCCAAGAGTTGCAATAGATGAAGGATGCAATTCAAGCTATATAGATTGGAAAATAAACAAAGAAATTCAAACTCGATAAAATATTCTCTTATCCATTCAATATGGATCTGCCTAAATTTGAAAAATATAAAGGCAAAGGAAACCCTAAAGAGTATCTAAAATAATTCTTTGTTATGTGCTAGCCAATAGCATATAGTGACATATACTTGCTTTTACTCTTTCCAAAGAGTCTAGTCGGACAAGCCTTAGGATGGCTATTGAAATTACCAAAGAATTTTGTACCTAACTTTGATGATCTCTTAGATAAGTTCATACAACACTTTTCATATAATTTTAAGCATGAGATTACTATTGTGGACTTAGGCTAAGCTAAATAGAATACTGGTGAAAGCTTCATTGCATACTTGCAATGTTGAAATCACTAGATAGCTAATTTACTCATAATCTACCAAATAAATAGTTGGCCGTGATATTTACTAGGAGCCTACATAGTGAGATATCTTACCATCTTGAGCTACAATGTGCTTATATGTTTAAAGAGTTTATAGATAAAATAATATAGATTTAAAAAGCCCTTGTCAACAAAGGGATAATCAAGTTATCTTCTTCTAATCATATCCATAATCATCATCAAGGCCAATATAACTAGAACCATAACCAAGTCCAGAACCATAAGCAGAACCCAATTCAAATATCAAATTTAATGCCACCTACGGACAACAACAATGAGATACTTAAACCCTATAACTATAATAAAAATGTTGTTAACAATGGGGTTATTAAATCATGCCATGTTTAGAAAGTGCAAACATCGGATGTCTATTTACCTTCTCTCACTCAATAACCACCACCTCCATAAATTCATCCAAGACCTCCACAAAACCAAAAACCACATAATCAAAACCAATTTCAATAACCTCTTATAAGGAGAAGACTTCCCATTGCCAAACAATTTAGTGACCTTGGTATGCCTATTGAATTTGTGTTCTAAAGATTGGTTTAGGAAAATATAATCAGTTGGCCAATACCAAATCCATTTCATAAATAGATTCCTTTTATTTATTGGTAAAAAAAACATGATTTTTTTGAGTACCATAACATCAGAGGACATTCCATAGGTTGGTGTATCCAACTCATACATTTGATTTAGAATATGCTAAATGGAGAGATAGAACGAGACACCCATGATCCTACAGCCAATCATAACTTGGGTATCTACCATAATCCATTCCCCCAATATAAAAATAATAATAACCAACAAAATTAACAAAAATAGTAACAATAGTGGTAGAGAACTCACTAAAAAATCAATAGCAATAATGCCAACAATAACAATAATAATAGAATGGTCATAACCAAGGGAAAACTAGCCAAACCAACCAAGGAGGCCATCATGCCATTGAATACACCTATAACAATGTTATCGCTATCACCATTAACCATAGACCAACTATCACCTATCACCATTAACCCTAGACCAACTACCAATAAACTTAGACCTTCACCTAATAGTGCCTATCTATCAAGCAATGTTTACCAACCTCCTTATACTAGCGATCCTTCTATAGACTGTGTTAGTATCAACACTATCCTAGAATTATCATTCAAGAATAATTACCTACCAAACCAAATACCAAATCCAAGAACTAGATTGATATTACACAATCATGACTCAACTAGCCAAGGTCAGCTTCAAGGGACTATCACCAAATATTAAAAGTGAACCCATTCAACCTTATATGCCTATTCAAAATAAACCAAATAATAAAATAAAAGAGAAGACCTATGATATTATGTAATAACTAAATAAAACTATCTAAATTATTTTAATTAAGTTTAAGGACATAACAAATGCCTCTCCATGCATTATTTTTATGCCTGGTCTTCTAGAATCAACTGGAAAGGAACCATCATCATTTGCATTCCAAAAAGAACTCCTTTCATGCACCCTACACACTTGGATTCAAAAAATGTATAATTTTTCCATAAAAATACATAAAATTTAGTAGATGACATGTCTTAAGGCTCTTAATGGCCTTAGAATCATTAGGGGCACCTTAAAATTCCATCTACTTAAAGTTTTCACACTTCTCCCTAACTTGTGCAATATGCCAGTTTTGACTGGATAAAATGAAGTAGATGGTTTGCACACTTATAAAAAAAATTCAAAGCATTATATTACCATATAAATTTATTAAAAGTCTTAAAATTTCCCCCAAACTTTGTTTCATCTCTTGACTCCTTATATAACCTACAAAACACCCAAAACAGTGAGAAAAAACCTATTTTGTACCATCTCTATATAGTTTCATACAAATATTTGGAATGTGAAGTATATTTATGGAGTAATTTCCAAATTCCAATAGGTTTAATGGTCCAAATGTGCCATCTGGATAGTTATCTAACTCCATTTTCGTAAACTAGTCCTAGCTTAGGATTTGTAAGGGTTTCTGAGCAGTTTGAGCCCTTAATCTTTGTTCATAAAGTTGGGATGTTGGAACTACAAAAAAATTACACAAGTTTGTTTTTAAATTCCCCTTCTAACTTTTATAAACTTATATGTCCCACATGCAAATCATCATGAAAGATAATCTTCTAAACATGTCCTATTGAACTCTTTTCCTTGTTTTCACAAGCCTGAGTTTGTCCTTGAGTCAAAAATGGATCTCTTGATACTTTATATACACTTAAATGGATTTATCACCTCCCATTTGACCCCAAAAACACTACCAAATAGGTTTGGAAGCATATCTCATTTTAGAAGTGTGAAAAGCCTTTCATTTTGGACATAGGCCTAATCTTTGCCTAATAGGCCTATTTCAAGATTAGGATTAAAATGACCCTTTTGATGTATTATATAAATTAAAATAGCTTCAAAACATCTGTATACACCCCAAAATAATGTTCAAATGAGTTATAAATCTCACTAAGAGCTAAAGGTGGAAGTGACAACTCATATGAACTCTAGGCCTAACTATGTCTAGTAGACCTACTTATAACTCTAGCCACGTAGATCACTTTGTTGCATTTATTCTCTTTGAACTTGATTCCCCATTATTTCATAGGTGTTTTATATCTTTCCCAACCTTTTTAAATTGTCTATACACCTTTTGGATTCATCTTTTATCCTTTTCCCTCAAAACTACCAGTCTTGGTATAAGGGGAAGGTACCCCCTATTTGAGATAAAATAGATGGTACCTCCCCTTATTTTATCAAAATAATTGAATTTTTTATGATCCTAATCAACTAATATGCCTGTTTTTTACCAATTTTTATTCCTTGGTCAAGTTTTTAGACCTTCAAACTTCCTCAATTTCCAAGACAGACCTCTTGGAGTGCAGACTGTGTAGGGTTCCTAAAGTGAACTGTATATACTTGCTTAGAGTCCTTTGTTGGATTGATTTACACTTAAAATAACATATTAAGGTCATAATATTCCCAAATAAGTGTTTCAAAACTATTTTATCATGTTGGCTCTATTTATAACCCTCATATGCATATTGAGTTCCCAAACTGAGTTCTTACTGTTCTGACTAAGAAATCCCTATTTACTTATTCCTACAGGTGTGTGTCAGCTTAGATGGACCTTGATGAGGGTTTTTAAAGAACTTACATGAATTTATCAAGACCTTTAATTCACATCTCTAACTATATATCTCACTTTTAGAGTGGAATGCTTCAATGACCAGTCAAGACTAGTTGACTATGAATTAACCCTATTTGTGCATTTTTCCTTTCTATAGGTGCCTATGACACATCTAAGGTTACTTATATTGATATAATGTTTCAATTAAAACCACTAAATCTAATCCAATACTTTTATTTACCCATATCATGCACTTTCTAACTTTTTTGGTTCTAACCTTTACTCACTTTTAGTTTCATTCACCACATATTGTATCTTTTACAAAACAAGGGTCCTCCACGGGTTGCTTTACATGTTTAGAGCTCATTATGTCTATTATATCTATGGATAAAAGTGTTAATATGATTAATTTCTCATTTTAACCTATCATTATCCCTCTTTAGTACCTTGGTTCATGAATGAGGCCTTCACTACCTTTCCCTATCCTTGTAGTTGGTTGTAGGGACCTATGAGTTGTAGATGATGTTTGATCATGGTATAAAGAACCCTTATTTGATTTTTAATATTTAAAAGCACTTGAACATGATTTTACTTCCCTTGGATGTCTTGAAACAAACACCAAACATCATGCTTAGTTCTTTGTCTATTGACTGGGACATTTCTCCTCTTAAGACCCTGCTATAGGTGTCAATTCAAGCCTGTGTATGAACTATATTGTAACCATGGGATTCAAAACAATATCCCATCCTCCCTTGATGATAATTTGAATATGAAAACTCATTTTAAACATTATGAATCATCTCCATGTGTTTTTAAGGTCTCATTTTCAACTTTGAGTGGATAATAAGTTCTTATAACCTTAGACCTGTAGATGTCATTGTCTAAAATCAGTGTATAAAAGTGTACTTATAGGCCCTTCAAAACTGATCTCCATTTGTCATATCCCCCTCAAACTTGGAAAGGATATTTTTTATAGTATATGCTTCATGATCCACCCATTTATATGTCTTAAAACACTTTAAAATCATGTTTTAGAAGGCCTAACAAAAACCTCTTAGACCTCTATTTTCCATTTTTAGGGGTTGTTTCCCTAAACTCAGTCTCTTTATGTTTGAGAGTAACTCTCCACTTGTCTAGTAATCTAGTCTCTCAAATGAGGTCTGTCTACCATGGTCTTTGTATGTCATCAAGACTCTAAGGAAGGTTGATTCACATGTTTAAACTTGTCTCTCATGACTCTTGCTCTTTGTATTGTCACCTATAGTGACCATTCTCCCATATGTTGCTAGTGTGTTAGAAAGGTAGGAAACAAGCATTGATTTGACCTCAAATAAGTTTTGAACTTCTATTAAGGATGAAACCAAACTCTCAGGGTGATCCCAAGACTAAAATAAGGCTTCACACTCCATTTTCGATGTGAGACTCTTCATGAAGGCATTTGTAGGTAAGCATTAATGGTAGAAAATCATGAGTGACTGTGTTGACTATCATCTCATGATTTATATGATGTAATTTGGGTTTATCCTAATTTTTCATGCTCTAATAGCCTACTCAACCCCTTGAGACTATAATAACACCTACATGAACATGTTCATAGCTTTGAAAATCATGACTAAGATTGAGGATGGGTAGAAAGCTAACTGTGAGTATGATAAAGGACTGAGAATTTGATCCAAACATGGAATTATAAGGCCAACCATGTAAATTAGGTAGTAAAAATGGAATTAATACATGGAAAACACCATATACTATTCACATTAAAGCCTTTGTATTGAATTAAAACTCCTGCAAGTGGAAAACTGACTGGAACTACTCGTGGTGGTACCTTCCTACAAAGTGAGTTATATTGCTCATCAAAACACCATAAAACATGAAAAAAATCATGGAGACAATTTTAGTAATAGGTAAAAATCATCTTGAAGCAACACCAGTAGCTATATTATACAAAATCTCTTAAACAAGAGTAAAACCTGTTGGGTACATGGATAAGCAAGCAAATTTGAACAATCAACATCAAAATAATGATTCATAAACCACAGTTGATCATTATTCAAGATAATTATATGTAAATTAATATATATAATTTTACAAAAACCTTTCAAAAGTGTTTGACCTAAAACCCTTCCTACTGGTCATAACAAGCAAAAACCTAAAAGTCATTTCTGCATGTCTAGGAAAGCCAAAATGGAGTAGAATAGTTTTGGATAGAAAAAGACATTAAAAAATAAATTAAAGCATGGATATGAGTGTATGGAATATTAAGAGTCACATTTCAGCCTTTTTCAAGTGGCACACTTCCCAAGGAGGTCATACAAGTGCCATTTTCTTCTCCTTTCAAAAGAAAACTACCTTTTCTTTAGAACAACCTACCAATTTTTAGTAATTTCAGTTAATTAATACTTATATGGACACATGGGGCATGAAATAATCCTTTTACACCTTAAAATTTCCCAAGAAACCCATACAAAGCATTAAATGCACCCTTTTTGACCTCAAAATGACTTAAAAATGATAAATAGACACAAAAACTAATTAACCAAAGCTAATATAACATGAATTGACATCAATTTAACTATAATACACCAAATGAAACTCATATTACACCCCATATAGACCTATAAAATCAATTTTATACCTATAGGTGCCCTAATTTGACTAAAAAGTCAAATTTGGTCAACATGAATCTCAAGGTATTATTGGTTTTCCAATAGTAATTAGGCCTTTGAACCATGAAACTTTATGCCATGTTTTAGACCTAAAACTATCTTACAATTTGTTATTGGGCTGACCTTGGATCCATAAAATCATGGCTATACCTTCTACGTTGAATCAATGTCTAAAATTTACACATTAAAGAATGGATGTGACTATACCAGTTGATCTTAGGCCATATCGATATTGTAAACACCTTGAGTCTAAATATAAAATCTATAAATATCAATTTGGCATGAATTTTATGCCCAAATCTAATGGAGAAATAGCCAAAAAAGGAAAAACCATTGAATCAAGCCTAGAGGCTAATTACATTGACCTAGATAGCTTAGCCTCTACTTCAGCGATGCCTCCACTAGACATTTCCAGCCACTTTATATATATATATATATATATATATATATATATATATGACAAATGTATTAGAGAATATAGTACCCATAATGCATTCCATATTGCCAAATTGTCAAAAAATCCAAAAGCTTATGGGAGACCAAAGGCCAAAACTATTTGCATGGAGTGGGAAACCAAGGGAAATTCTTGGTTGAACAAGCCCATTATTTTTAAATTGGCCTTTGGCCTAGAATAATACCCCATGGTCAAAAATAATTTATGTCTATACAATGATGAGTTAGTTTACTATTACCAAAGTGCAAAGTATCTTATCCCTAATCAGATTATGGAGCACCTAGCTTATGAAGGTAGAGACCTAGGGACACATCAACAAGGCATAATCAAACCAATCTCAATGACCAAGTACAAAGGAACCCATGGTATTGGATTCAAACCCTATGAGGGTGATCTTGCATACCTTATTCATGTTCTAACACCAATGATTAATGAAGATGATGCTAGCAATGATGGAGGGTATGATTATAGCATCTACAATGACTTTACTGCTACAAATTTGTTTAACCACCATATCATTTGCATTGTTAAACCTATTTATCAACCTTCACATTTAAACCTTTACCATCCAAAATTGATAGACTGGGATCAATAAGAGTCAACAATTCCATTAGATGAATTTGAAAATGATGATCCCATATGCAATTTTCTGAGATTGAGGAATCACATTCCTCTTAGAGACCACAAGCAATAATTTTTTATGAGATTAGATCTTTCTACCTATTTCTAAGAGTGGGTGAACTTCCCTACCCAAAAATAAAATAAAAATCAAACATTAAGGTCTAAAAGTGAAAACCTATTTGAGGCACTTTTTGATCAGGGAAAAAGTAAAGAGAAAGGCAAGTCTCTTGGTAAAAACTAGTTTTTGATGCCATTAGATGGGTATGTTCACCCCTCTTCCTATGAAACATAAGAGACATATATCCCAAAACTTATTTATGGATTAGAGATCAGTAATAAGGAATGAAAATATTTTACATATATTATTCAAGAGTGCCTTAAGGTATTTTTTTCATGGTCATTGCCAGCATTAGGAGATTCTAATTCATCCTACTTAAGAGAATTAGATGAGCCAATCCATCTGGAGGAATTTTCCATTGCCAATCAATTTAACTCCTTGATGACTATTTTAGATAATCATTCTACACTTATTATAGAGGACACTTCAGAGGTGAACATTGGGACTCCAAAGGACCCAAAGTGGATTAAACTAGGTGAGTCCCTCTTAGAGGAGGAATGTGGAGTTTTTACAACACTTTTAAGGAAATTTTTTGATATATTTGCATGGGCCTATTTGGACATGATAGGTTTGGACCCCACCTTGGTTTTACACCCTCTTATTGTACATCCTAATGTTAAACTTGTTAATAAAAAACTATGTAAGATGTATCGTCGTATTACTATGATAGTCAAGAAAGAGTTGGAAAAATTCCTATATGTGAAATGCATCACTCCAATCGACTATTTAGAGTAGATTTAAAACATTATGCTAGTGAGTAAGAAATAAGAAGGTATCAAAATTTACACTGATTTCAAAGATAGCAACAAATCTTACCCAAAATATGACTTTCCTTTGGCTAATATTGACATGATAGTCAACTCAATGATTGGATACAAAATGATTTCTCTCATGGATGGATTTTTAGGTTATAATCATATCAAAATTGCATGAAAATACCAACACGACAATATTCACCACTATGTGGGGAACATTTTGTTTTTGATAAAGTAAGGTGGAAAACCAGGGTCTGAACCCTATACAGTTAAAAAAGACAAGAAGGAAAACAAACAAAAAATGCCTTCAAAGAGACAATGGCATAGACAAGAACAATAGACAAAAACAAAACACAAGCAACAAAAAGACCAGAGATGTGGGGAACATTTTGTTATCAAGTGATGTTATTTAGACTTAAGAAATTTGGGGCAACTTACCAAAGAGCCATGATAGTAATCTTCCATGATATAATGCACAACATCATCGATGACTTTGTCGATGACATCTTGGGTAATTCAAAGATTCATGTTGATCATCTAGCCATACTATGAATAATCTTTGAGAGACTTTGTGAGTACAATGTCAAGCTTAATTTGAATAAGTGTGTATTTAGCATAAATTTTGGAAAACCATTAGGATTAATTTTCTCTCATAGGGGTATTGAAGTTGAACCAACCAAAGTTTGTGAAATTATAAAAATGCCTCCACCATCTACCTTGAAGCAGTTTCATAGTTTGCAAGGCAAGGTTAAGTTCATCATATGCTTCATCTCACAATTTGATGATAAATGCCACCCATTTACACACTTACTAAAGAAGGGTGTTACATTTTTTGGAATGAAGAGTGTCAAAAGTCATTTGATCAACTTAGATAATATTTTATTAACTCACCTATTTTATTACCACCAATGTCAAATAAACCATTACTTCTTTACCTGTCAGCAATTGAGAATGCCCTGGGGGAACTTTTGGCACAACATGATGAAAAAGGAAAAGAGCATTCCATGTATTATCTGAGCCAAACATTGGTCATGTATGAACATAATTATATGCCAATTAAAAAAACATGTTTAATAATGGTGCTCGTAGCCCAAAAGTTGCATCATTATATGCTGAACAATAAGACCATTATTATTGCCAAAGTAGATCCACTCAAGTATCTACTTTCATAATTAGATTTATAGAGATGTATGTCAAAATGGATCATGATATTGAATAAATTTGAAATTAAATATGATAATCAAAAGGATATTAAGGGGCAAGTACTTGGTGCAAGGATACTCCACCCAAAATTCACTCACAACACCACAATAAAGATTCTCATAGAAATTTATGTATAAGGGAATCCAATATATTTTATTATAAAAATAAATTACAATGCTCTATCCACATGGGATATTTCACTAAAAATAAAGTTAAACTACATGATGGAGCCTCAATATGCACTTCCAAGTCCAAGAACTCAATTCTTGAAATCTCTCCCAAATGCTTCTCCTAAAGCTTCCAATCCCTCTCCCTGAAATCAAGGCATAGTAATATAGAATAGATATAAGCGTGGTGCGAAAAAACATCAAGATTCCATCATTTTTGGAAAGGTCACATGAGTGGAGAAAGGCAATTTATCATATTTATCCACTTGCTATTTTTTTCATTTAGATCCTATTTTTTCCCTCTATAGTTGATATTTTTTCCAGACTTGAGGATAAGCGTGAAACAAAACTTAGTAAGTTTCTTTGAAAACTCATCCTCATATCATCTTAGATAACCATGCCCTACTCTGTTAAGAAACCTTCACCAAAAAAAATCCACACCACCTTGATTACCTTCTAATTTCAAAATAACAACTTTCCTTAGAGTCCACAAACTTTCGAGAGGCATATCTTTTGAATCGAGCATTCGATTGATGAACCGTTTGTTGTGTCAAAAATATTTTGAGGTGATATATGACATATTATGTGTAAATTTAAATTTCAATATATGCATAAATACAATATTACTAAAAATAGTAGGTTACTATTTTTAGCCTTCAAAAGATTTTAATAGTTCCAAACCACTAGAAACTTCAACATGTGCTCCAACTAAACTAAGAAACCTACAAGACAAAATTAAAGTCAAAAAAATATTATTTATGGTGATGTAGGATTGCCCTTACACCGTAGATGCTCCTACATCAGACACCTAGGGTAATTTGAGAGGTGACCTAGTCACATCTCAAGTGTTTGAGGAAAACTAAGATGGTCAACCTCTACCTTAGACAACCATGATGAACCTTCAATAGGAATTCAAATACACTTAACCAAGTATTATTCATACTACCTATTCCTTGTACTTATGCCCACACAAATATCTAGGATTTTTTCTTTCTCTTCCATCTTTGAAGTAGTTTCTATAATTTTCCATAATTCCTCTGATGATCCAACCTCACTATCTCCTTCATGATATTCTATCAAATCAACAATTTTAAACACAAGTGAAATTTCAATCTAATCTGGTAATTCCACCTCATAGGCATTTCCTAAATCATGTCTATTTAGAATATTTCATGGTCCAAACATCTTCATTTTTATATTGTTATATGTTCCATCAGGAAATATTTTCTTTCTTAGGGGAACTAAACTTCATCTCTAACTCGAATTCCTTAAACTTCCACTTCATATATGCCTTTACCTTACACTAAGTATTCACTTATTAATATGACTTCTTACCTCTTCATGCAAGTTCTTTAGGTGTTCTACAAAGTCCTTGGCATCAACACTACTCTTTTTACCTTTGTCCATCCTCCTCAACTTAGAAGCATTCCTCATACTATTGTCATATACAATTTTTAATGAGGATTTTATAGTACTCTTATTGATAAAATTGTTGTATGAAAATTCTACTTGGGGTAGAATCAAATCCCATCCATTGGGTCTATCTCCTACTAATCATCTCAATAAGTTTCCCAAACTCCTATTCACCACGTGTATTTGTCCATTATTCTATGGATGGTGTGTAGAACTAAATTTCAAATCAGTCTTTAATTTCTTCCATAAGGTCTTCCAGAAATACCCAGAAAATTTGGTATCTCAGTCTAAAAGTATACTCTTTGGTAGACCATGTAGTCTTACCACCTCTCTAAAAAATAACTTGGTAATGTGAACAACATCATGAGTCTTCTGACATGGAATGAAATGTGACATATTTTAAAATATATCCATGATCACAAATATTGAGTCATGTCCTCTCTATGTCCTTGGTAAACCAAGAACAAAGTCCATATTGATATCTTCTGACGGTCTATTTGGTATAGGTAATGGCTGATATAATCCAATATTTTGACTTACTCCTTTAGCCATATTCCATACTCTACAACTTTTCACAAATTTATTCACATCCTAGTGAAACTATGGCCAATATTAATTCTTGCTAACAAGAGCAATGGGCTTATCTTGACCAAAGTGTCCTACCAACCCTACGCTATGATTTTATTTAATCAGGTTCTTTCTCATAGAACTCCTTGGAATACATAACTAGTTTCCTCTAAACAACATACCATCTTGGATCATGAAATCCAACCATTTTGTCCTATCCAAAGTAATAGGTTCCAAACAAGATTTCCAAGCCTCTACAAAGTCTGGATCTTTAGGATAAATTTTTTTGAGTTTATTGAACACAACAACTTCTATATTCATCTCTATCAACAAATTTTTCCTTCTACTTAAGGCATCTACAACTCTATTTGACCTACCACTCCTGTGCTTTAAAACAAAAGTATAACTCTGTCAAAACTCAACCCATTTTAAGTGCCTTTAATTCAATTTTCCTTGGCTATTAATATAGTTTAAAACATGATGATTAGTATATAAAACAAATTCCTTTGGTAAAAAATAATGTATCCATTTATTCAAAGCCTAAACCATAGTATAAAACTCTTGATCATAGAAAAAATATTTTTTCTTAGCATCATTAAGCTTCTCACTAAAATAGGAAATGGGATTACCTTCATGGATCAATACAACACCTATAACACCCCCACTAGCATCACAGTCTACCCAAAATACCTTTTTAAAATATGAAAGTGATAAAATAGACTATTCTGTGACTTTATTATTCAACATATCAAAACTCTTGGCTGTTCCTATAGTCCACTTAAACTCCTTTCTATCCCCTCTCATTATTTTAGTTATGGGTGCACAAATGCTAGTGGAATTCTTGATAAAATTCCTGTAAAAAATTGCCAAACCATGAAAAGATCTTACCTTTGTAGCACTCCTTGGTGTAGGCCATTAAAAAATATCCTTTAATTTCTTTGGATCCATATTAAGACCCTCAACTGAGATAATAAATCCCAGGTATACCAATTCCTTATTTTCAAAACTACATTTCTTCAGATTAATTAGCAACTTCTCCTCTCTTAGCTTCTCAAAAACTCTTTTGATATGCATCAAATGTTCTTCCCAAGTTTTTCTAAAAGTAAAATTATCATCTAAATAAACAATAAAAAACTTTCCTGAATTTTTTTTCAATACCTCATTCATGATCTAAAAAAATGTGCTCAGTGCATGGGTTAGCCCAAATGGCATGACTAACCACTCATAAAAACCTTCCTTCATCTTGAAGGCCATTTTACACTCATCTCATTGAATATGGATTTGGTGATATCCACTCTTCAAATCTATCTTTTTGAAGTACTTGTCTCCACTCAAGCAATCCATTATGTCATCCATCCTTAGAAATGGGAATCATTACTTGATCATGATCTTATTGATAGCTCTCAATTCTATACACACCCTCCACTCTCCATCCTTATTTAGTGTTAGTATTACAGGTACCACACATGGGCTTAAGCTCTCCCTTATTAGTCTTTTCTTCAATAGTTCCTAAACTTGACTATTTAGCTCCTCATTCTCTATAGGAGTCATTCTATAGGCTGCCTTATTTGGCAAACTAGATCTTAGTATCAAATCCATTTGGTGACTTATATTCCTCACTAGTGGTAAGCCTTCTAAAGCATTATCAGATGCAATATCTTGAAATTACTCCAATAGATCTGAGACTTCTATTGGTACATCTCCACTTTCATCCTTGTTGATATTAGTAACTAATGTAAAACACATATGCTTATGCCTTATGCCTTTCATAAATTTCTTGCTATCAACCAAACAAATTCTGACACTACTACATACCTTCTCTTCTACCTCATTTAAGGTTTTAAATTTATGATGCACTCCATCTTTCATCAAGAAATATGTATTTTCATGGCTATCATGGACAACACACATAACATACCACCATGGCCTCCCTAGTATAAAATGGCATGCATCTATTGAGATGATGTCACACAATACCTCATCATAGTAGCCTCCAATCTTGAACTTCACAAGACTTTGTTCATTGACCAAAGCTTTGTGGTCCTTTTGCAACCATGCAATCTGATGTGGGTGTGGATGATTTATCCTCTCTAATTTCAACTTGTTGACCATCTCCTCAGAAACTAGATTATCAATACTACCACTATCAATAATAACTTCACAACATTTGCCTACAAATTTTCATCATGTTAAGAATAGACACTTCTTATAGATTGGTTCTATGTATTCATTAAACAATGATCTCATAATGACAAGGGCTTACCCTCTTTCAGCATCTATAAAATGTGCAACTCATGCATTCTCTTTAGGTCTTCTATCTGTCTTTTCTTGATGTTGGGGATAATCGTACGATCGATGTACCTCTTCTCCACATCAAAAGCAAATTACTATAAATCCTCCTCTTGCTCTATGCTCACCATTATTTTGGTCTTGAGGGTGATAGGCATTAGATGTTTTTTAATTTTGGCTAGTGCTTACTTCTTCATTTTTATTTTGATCTTCATTTTGTCCTCCATATGATCTTTGGCCAATCGTTCCACCATGATCTCTTCCTCTTATTTTCTCTCAAACATTTTATTTATTTTATCTATTACCTTCATGCCAAATTGGTATTCATCTTCTATGGTAGTCATTCTGACCAGACTCAACTCCTCTTGAATGCTTAACCTCAACCCATTAATGTAATGGGCTACCTTTTCCTTGTTAGCATCTAAATGGCCTATTATAATAATAATAATGTAGAACTCTTTTGTATACTCCTTAATAGTCATATTCTATTATTTCAAATCTTACAAATTTTTCAATAGCTCTAACTCATAATCTATAGGAATAAACTGCCTCTTCAACTTTTCCACCATTCTATCCCATTTGGTGATCATCTCTTCTTTTCTCTGATTTCTCTCTAATTAAACTTCCTTCCACTAGATATTTTCATGGCCTTTTAGCTTGGTATTTTAAAATTTTAACCTTTTGGGGTCTTACATATCTTCATATTCAAAGTACTCCTCCATTTAATTGATCCAATCAATCAATTCTTCTAGGTTCAAATTTTTGGAATATGTAGAAATTTCCATTTTTAGCCTTTTCCAATCTTGGAAATGGCCCTCAACAACCTAAATTTCTTACTATTTTCTATTACATCTTGTTCTTCTTCATCTTCACTTTCATCTCTTCTTCTTGGCTCAAATCCTCTCTACAACTCCTCTTACAATGCATTCATTTGTCTGTGTAGGGATCTAAAACCCTCTTCTATCACAACATTTATACCTGTACCACCACAGTTCCTTCATGGAGGCATTTTGATCTCTAAAACAAACTCACAACCTTAGGTCCTAGTCCAAACTGCCTCATAGTTGGTGATCTATCTACACTCTCAGGAACTACTACTCTGATACCAACGGGTATGAGGCTACTCCACCTAATATTCACACACAACACCACAACAAAGATTCTCATAGAAATTTGTGAAGAATGGAATAAAACATCTTTTAATATAAAAATAAATTACAATGATATATCCACATGGGATATTTCACTACAAATAAAGTTAACCTACATGTTGGAGCCTCAATATGTACTACCAAGTCTAATAACTCAATCCTTGTAATCTCTCCAAAAATATTCTCGTAAAGCTTCCAATCCCTCTCCCTGAAATCAAGGCATAGTAATATAGAATAGATCTAAGTGTGGTGACAAAAAAATAAATATTATTTCATTTTTGGAAAGGTCACATGAGTGGAGAAAGGCAATTTATCATATTTATCCACTTGTTATTTTTTTCATTTAGATCCTTATTTTTCCCTCTATAGTTGCTTTTTTTTAAAACTCGAGGATAAGAATTAAACAAAACTTAGTAGGTTTCCTTGAAAAATCATCCTCATATCATCTTAGATAACCATGACCCACTTTGGTAAGTTTCCTTCACCAATAAAAAAAATCCATGCCACATTTATTACTTTCTAATTCAAAATAACAACTTTCCTTAGAGTCGACAACTTTTGAGAGGCATATCTTTTGGACCGAGCATCTGATTGATGAAATATTTATTGCATAAAAAAGATTTTGGGGTGATCTATGACATATTATGAAAAAATTTACATGTTGATATATGAATAAATACTAGATTACTAAAAATAATAGGTTATTATTTTTAGCCTTCAAAAGATTTTGACAGTTATAAACCACTAAAAACTTCAACATGTGCTCCAATTAAACTAAGAAACATACAAGAGAAAATTAAAATAAAAAATATATTATTTATGGTGATTTATGATTTCCCTTACACCCTAGATTATCTTGCATCAGTATCAAACATCAATTTTTAGAAGCTCCTCTTAAAGATACTCAACCTCTTACATTTAGATTTCTAGATGAGGCCATTATGACTGCTAAAGAAGTAGAATCACCTCATAAGGCTGAACAATGGAATATGTAATTTGATGGATCATTCACAACTCATAGATCAAGGGTTAGAATATTATTTGCTACACCATAAGGGGATCTTATTCCCAAGTCCTTTCATATTATATTTTCTTGTACCAATAACATGGCCAAGTACGAAACACTCATTGCAAGGCTTCATCAAGCAATATAGTGAAATTCCAAACATTTACTAATGCATATTGATTCTCAATTAATCATTAATCATGTTACATACTGCTACTAGACCAAGGATGAGAAATTAGTGCCCTATAAATATATAGTTGATAATCTCAAGAAGTAGATCACCAACATATAATTTGAAAGAATACCTTAAGCCAATAATAGAACAACTAATGTCATGTCCACTATTGGATCCATGATTTATATCATAGATAGAGAAAGGGATTATTAATTTCTATTTGAATATCTCTTAGCACCCATACATAAACAGTCAACCATTGAGATGGTTTATGACAATTTTGGTCCCATGTCTCTTTGATACTCAGATATATATACCTATGTTCAAGACCAAAATATGCCTCCCTATTTATCACATAAAAAACAAAAAGCCTTTGCCCAAAAATCCTCTCACTATACCCTACTTAGACCAACCTTGTATTGTATAAGCTATGATGAAACTTTGCTTCGTTGTTTACCTTCTTCAGAATCTAAACTAGCATTGAGATGAGTCCATGAAGGAGTGTGTGGAGCCCATACCAATGAGGAAATATTAACCAAAAATTTACTACGTACTAGTTATTATTAGATGACTACGTAATTATATGTAGTTACATATGTGAAAAGGTGTTTCAAGTTTTAGAAGCATGCTAATTTGATTCATGTTCCAACCAAGACACTCAAACCATTAACAACACCATGGCCATTATCAATGTGGGGACTCAACCTCATTGGGAAGATCAATCTTACCTCTTTCAATGGCCATAAATACATCCTGACTTTTACTAAATACTTCACTAAGTGGGTGGAAGATAATCCCCTTACTTATATAATTGGTAAGAAAATATCCAATTTCATATTCAATCATCTCATCTGTCATTACGGTATCCCATTTGACATTATATATGATAATGGTGGATCATTTAAAAGTAAATATGTGAAATCAAGTTGTCCCAAATACCACATCAAAGAACATTTCTCTACCACCTACTACCCATAAGGCAATGACTAAGATGAGGATTCTAATAAAACCATTGTCAATATTTTGAAGAAGATTGTCGTTGATGCTTGTTGTAATTGGAACTTACAACTTTTTAACTTCCTTAGGGCATACCATACCACATTTCATACTCCAACGAGAGCTACACCCTATTCACTTATTTACGTAAATGAGGTCATTCTTCCTATCGAAGGTCAATTTGCATTTTATTTGAATTTTTTTGTAACACATCATTGATGACAAAGACTAAAAAATAGCTCAATTACAAGAGCTAGACCTACTTGATGGGAAATTCTTGGCCATCCTCAATAATCTTTAGAATTATCATAACATATTAAAATACCAATACATTCACTATGTTAAGCATCATGAATTTGATCTTGGTGACCTAGTGTTAAAAGAGAATCAAAAGAATGTACATGATGAAACTAAGAAAAAAGGAAAGTTCTAACCAAAATGGTTAGGGCCATATGTAGGTGTTGCTAACTATGGTTCTAGAGAATATAGGATCGCTACATCAAAAGGAGATGAAATTGATGAGCCAATGAACATAATGCACCTCAAACATTTTTATGCTTGAGAAGCTCTAATTATTGTCTACAAGGATCATTTAAGTTGTGCCACATTATACTCATTTTTTTGTAATATATCCCCTTACCATTATACCATGCCCTTAACCCTCCATCAACCAATTATTTTTACATAACCCTACCTATCACATTTGGCCTTGGTTTTGATTCATTCTTACTTTAGGAATGTTTAGTGTTTGATGAAAAATTCAATTTTAATAGTTGTTTTAGAATCAAATATTTAAATGGAAGTATATGAAAGCAGTATGATAATGGTCCTGGCAATTGCAACCTTCATTTATTTTTGTGTTCCCACCTTGTGTTACTAATTATAAATGCCTATGGGAAAATTAGTACCACTGACCCTTTACCATTTTTTCCTAATTATAACCACCTATGGGAAAATTAGGAACAACACCTTGCCATTATTGTTTCCATTTTACCTTGCCATTTGCCTATGCGTGAAGTTTGTTGGTACTTAATTAGATGCCTTTTGTGTAGGTAGAAATATAGTGTTTTGAGGTCCTTTGGGACTACATAGACAACACTCAATTTACATTGAGGTTAGCTTGATTACCCCTTTTCCACAATCTCATCATTTTGTGAGGAATTTAAGTTTGAATACTCTCACCCTTTTTCAAGCATTGTCAAGCCATGTTCTTTCCATTTTATGAATTAGATTGTTCTGTGTCTCTTAATTCTCAATCAATTTTAGATTCTTAGAAAATTCCAAAAACATTTGATATAATTTTAAAAACCCTAAACATTCATGAAAGACCTCTAAAATTCATAAAAATCATAAATCATGAAAATTGGTTTAGAAATTCTATGTGAGATACAAATCTATGAAAATTTTCTAGGGTGGGCCATTTTATTTGTTCAGTTTTATTTTTAGACCACCTTCGTCCATAAACTCCTATTTTTGGGAGAACTGCATCAACCTGAGATATGCACGGACTATGTAGGTAACACTTGGATACATGGGGTATCTCAGGTTAGCTCATCCACACCTTCCTTTCTTTTTTGACCACTTATTTTCCTTAAAGATATTGGGAATCATAACTATTTCATGAGTAATCACTTATCATTTAGTTTCCCCATACTTATTATCCTTAGTTGTATGCTCTTGCCATTTTACAATTTGATGTTGTGAGCATTGTGTGTTCAAAATTTGATGCACTAATGATCACCTGGATTTTCCTACGCTCTCATCATTTTGTGAGCAACCATTACCAATGTTCTCATCATTTGGTGATCTCATTATCATTCCAAGATATAATTGTAGTAGACACTATGAATTACCAATTTGTTGGGATATATAACGGAAGCACACAATTGATTACCAAGCAACTTAACATGTAGAAATTAACCAGAATACACAAGTAACTAGAATCCAGAAATAACACATGATATGAGAGACAATACACAACTTGTATTAGAACTCTTCCAGAAGGAAATACAACAAAGAAGGCTGCCACATTTCTTCTTCCTTACACACCTCTAGGGCTCCCACACCTCTAGGGCATAAACAGTAAATCTTCCCTCAAAGCTCTCTCCCTTAGGTCCCAACACCCAACTCAAACACAGAGTTGGTGTTCACCTCCAACCAGCCAGTATCCACTACTGCCAGTACACTTGTGCTCCACGCACTCCACAAGTGCTCCATGCACTCCACAAGTGCTCCACGCACTCCACAAGTACACAAACGTACTTCAAGTAGATCTCCCTTGAACCTATAACAACCTGTACCTCAATTTGATCTTACTTATGGAAGGATCTTCCTTGCCTTCCTCTTTGATCTCTTTCTGAGTACACACTATATTCCAAGTAGATCTTGCCTGATCCTGCTCCCTGTTGTGTTGCTGTCCTATCTAATCTTGCACACCTGTAAATCAATTTGGTTCTGCACACTTGTGAACCTTGACCTTACACACACATACACCTGTAGATCAATGATCTTACTTACCATGTAGATCTCCTAAATTAGCCATGCTCACCTGATGACCAAGATCATACACTTCTGAAGAACCCTGCTGATTCTCCAATCCAACACCCACACTTGGTACTGTGGCACTAGGAGGAACACACCATTGCTCTCCTCTCTCTGAAGGAGCTTATATTATTGCTCTCTTACTCTCTAGCACACTTTACAATACAACCAATGAGTCTCTTAAATAGATCTCATGCAAACAATAATTAGACATCCAATTACAATAATTAGATCCGTAGCTTCTAGTCTAAATTTGGCTCTTGACATGCAAACACTTGGTTCGTTAGCTAACTGCCCATAACACACGCAACTCAAACTGCACAGGTGATCGATGTCAGTCCCTGTCTACCTGGGGGGTGCCGACGCCGGCCAACTTCTGACTGATGTCGGTTCCCTTCTTGTCTCCTCCCTGCCGACATTGGTTGGCCTGACCGATGCCTGCAACAGTAACACTCAGCAACCTTCCTGAAACCTCTTCCTCTGTTTGCATCAGTGAAGCTTTTAGCTCCACAACCTAACACAATTTAGTTTATTAGTGGATACTTGTCTCTTGTATTTTAGTGTGGTTTTAGCCTAACCCTCACTCTCTCACTTGCAAAATTTGTTTGTGTTGACACTTTCATAACTATGAGCGTCATCCTTTTCTTTTTTTATTCACTTATCATTTTGCAATATTATTCCCATATTCCTCTACAACTAAATCATGTTTTCTTAGCATCATTTTCTTTTATCCCATATCTTGAGAGAACTACATTTAAACTGAATTTCGCGTTGGACCTAGTGTCTATAGAACTATTTAGGTAACATCCACTTGCTTAGTACATCTAGAGTCAGCTCGACTACCCTTTCTTTTTCTTCTATTCCCCCCATTTTGTTTATTTATGTTGTTGTCTCTTATAACCTATGGGAAATGTTTGTCATTTTATTTGTGTTGTTTTTATATATCTTAGGGGCAACCTTGTGCTTCTTTTTCATGTGTTTTTTTACCGATGTCATTGCTACCTAGTTTAGGGATCACCATATTGCCAAGAGTAACAACACTATTAGACATGCATGAACAATTTATTTTTAGTTTGTACTAATATTATGATTAACTATTATTTATGTATTATTATTTGTTTAGCTTAGTTTGTTTGTTTTTGTGTGTTTAGATTAGTTTATTTCCTACACTTTTCTTTATTATGGATTGTTTAGTTATTTTGATTGTTTTGTGTTATTTGATTGTTATGTTGTTTACTTTTTATTTGTTTGTTTGTTTATTTTATCTATCTTTGTTTGTTATATTTGTTTTATATTGTTTATATTATTTTTTTGTTCATAGTTGTTTGTTTTGTTTAGTTGTTTGTTGTATTCTTTGTTTGTGTTGTGTTGTGTTTGTTTGTTTATTCTTGTTTATTAGTGTTTTTTGTTTATTGGTGTTTTGTTATGTTTTGTATGTTTTGTTTATTGGTGTTTTGTTGTTCATTTTTAATTATGTTTTTTCCTTTTTATTTATTGGTGTTTCATTGTGTTTTGTGTATTTTGTATACTGGTGTTTTGTTGTTTGTTTGTTTAGTAATTTTTGTTTATTTATTGTCTTATTGTTTGTTTATAGCCTTGTTTGTTATTTTGTTTGTCTAGTTTGTTTGTTTTATTGGTTTTGTTTATTTATTCATTTTTGTTCACTTGTTTGTATTTTATTGTTTGTGTTTGTGTGATGTTTCTATTTATATAGCCTTATTTGTTTATATTTTGTTATTTGTTTATTTTTATCTATTTGTTTTATTTGTTCTTTCATTATTGTTTATTTGTTATGTGTTTATTTTGGCCTTTTTGGTCTTTTTGTTTCTCAGTTGCCATAATATTATTACATTTTATTTTTACTTAAGTCTTGATTATCCATATCATGTATTTAGATCGTGAAATTTTTGTATTTAATATTACACTTGGTTTATTTGTTATATTTGCACTCGGATCTAATTATTCATATCTTATTCTTAAGTTATTTATATTTACATTTAAAATAAGTTTTCCATGCTTAGGGTATATATTTCCATTTTAGTTATTCATAACTATCATGCATAATATCACAAGTTACAACAAAAACCATGCACATGGAGTCTATCATAGCAATGTAATGGCAGTGCTTCTCTAATATATAAAACCAATCAAATACCCAAGCACATGCTTGAATCCATGAGTAATATTCAAGAGTAATAATGATTTATTATGTGTTTCTACAAATGTGCATCTTTGAATAAAAATAAATATGATTCATACAACATAATTAGATGATAACCAATAGAACATCTCATAAACATGGAATAAGTAATAAATAAACATGGCATACATAAGTATAAACATACATACATACATACATACATACATACATACATACACACACACACACACACACACACACACACATATATATATATATATATATATATATATATATATATATATCACAAGAATATCATATACATATACATCAACCTTAAAGGACCTAAAATTGAATGTCAATGTATCTCACATGTCATATACATAAATGATATATACATATCACAATGGTGTCTCAAAAATACTTTAATAGTGATGATATAATAAGTATAATGCCATATAACAAAACTATGTCAAAATGCCAAGATGCATATGATTAACTTTGGATCTATGTATCCATGGGACCTATAGATAGAAGAGGCCCTAGTGGCCCTGATGGTCCTAGTGATGGTGGTCATGGATGATGAATAGAGTGGTTCAAGGTACCTCTAGCATGAGTCATGGTCCAAGACTGACCAAATCAACTCACTATCCTCTTTACATCCCAAATCTCAAATGTAACAATTTGATAATCCCTAAACATGATAGACTTGTAGGCTTGCCTATATTATGATGCCTCATCATTTGATCAAAGGCACTCCCCAACCATCTGCTAGAACCCAACATGTGTTACCACTCTATAAGCCACATCTCACTCTGACATGTGCCTATCCATAATAACCAATGCTTAATCATACTCACTAATGGCCTGATCTCACTTTGTCATGAGCTGAATATGTATCTACACTAACCTATCTATCTTGTCCTTCAACTAGGAGATCTATGATTGAAGAAATGTCATATCATCATCTCACATATCTAAGGTGATCTAAAAATCATTCACCTACCATTGTAAACATGCAATCTCTTAAACCTAGGCAATGATCTACTATAGCATGCTCATATATCTACCTACCATAGCCATGCTAGAAGTACCTACATGGCCTATATCTACATGTGTGCCTTAAGGCCCTGCTTGGACTAAGCCAACTTGTAATACTATAATAATTGATGTGTTAGGGTCTAACACCATCAAATATGGACTACCATATCAATATCCATCACCATCATCTCCATCTCCCACTTGTATCCTCCATAGATGCCATCATCATCATCATCATCATCATCATCATCATCATCATCATCCCCAAATTTACCACCACTATCTTTCTAGGTGCTGCCATTATGTCTTGATGTATTAGCCTCCATCTCCTCAATATCCATAGGCATGTGTCCTCTACTAGTACTGGGACTGTCAGCCTCAGAGGGCATCCTTGTACCCACCAATGTATATAAGCTAAAGTGACTGATACATCTATAACTCCTCTTAAATAATCTTGAGAAAATCATCATATAATGATATAGTTCACAGTGGCCTCACTCTTCAAGATCACAATATTATCTTGACTAATATCTCATATAACATGGGCAAACCATCTTGATCTCTTAAGAACATCCTACATGAATCTGAACTACTTAAGTACTTGATCAGGGTGGTACTCCTCTATAATGTGGGATTGCCTCCTAGTTAGAAAACATATGGTGCTCATAAAATCCATGTACCATTCATCCTTGAACCACTATAGTTGATATGTGAGGTACAACCTCCAAATGAAAAATTATGGTGTTAGATTGTCAAACATCTAATGATAAAATGGAATGTCCCACCTATGACCATCCCTACCTACTCTTGTTTGAGCCCAACCATATGATACTAGGTCTTCTTGATCCTATACTCTATGCATCCCTACTAGTCACTCAATTGATATTTTTTCCTATCCCTAGACCATTAACATAGTACAATCCTTCATGCTATCTACCTTGGTATGCTATCATATGTAGATCTCTATACAATTGTGTCAAGATAATAGGCCCCCAAATAAAATGTATATAATCCTCAAGCATGCTCCTTATTATGCCTCTAAGGCCTATATGGAAATATCAACCACTCTTGTTAGGCAACAAGATACCATTGACAATGCCCATGAGGACAACAACTTCCCTATCAATCAGAGTTGGTGGAGATGGATCCCTAACAGGTAAATCATCTTACTAAATATATTTATAGGTCTCAATGAGGTATATATTGACCTTCCCCTAAAACATGGGGATACTACAATAACTACAAAATTCATAGAGAACTTCTTATTATTGTGCTAGTGGTGTCTAGAATAGTCATCATCTGTACATCAACAACTTAAGGATATGCTAGGTATCCTTAAATGTCAATGTAGGCTCTCTAATAGCCAAATGAAATATAGACATCTTGATGTGTTAGTGCTCAGCTAATGTGCTCAAGTATACTTGATCAGTTTAGATGAATAGCATTTATGCCACATCATGAATATCCAACATCTACAAGAATCCAACCATGTCTTCAGTCTAGATCTATGGGGTCCACAAATAGTGTGATCATCACTCTCAACATTTGAGGACAACCAATTGATCCTACAATCAAAAAAGTAAGCACCAACCTAGATATATGCATCTATTTGAGCCTAAGCCTAGCCTACTAAGCCTAATTGACCCTCTTCTAGAGGTTAGACCCCTTTCAAGTCCTTAAAACAATTATTTTGGGCTTTGAGGGTGAAGCTGCTATTTTTCTAAAAGGTAAAGATGCTATTTTCTAAAGGTAAAATCCATCATTTAGGCAGTTTTACACATTTTTTAGTGATATCACCATTTTTCATTTTCATGAAAATGATAACTTCACCTAAAAATTGGCAAAATCACCATTTCAGTGATTTTTGCCCAGTTTTGGGATTACTACTATTTCTAGGAATGACAACTTCATGGGAAGTCACCATTTTCCTTGGTGAAGCTATCATTTATCCTAAAATGCAAATGGTGACTTCACCATTTTTTGACCTAAAAAATGCAATAAATGATAGAAAATTGACATAAATGACAAAGTTAAGATTACTTACTGGTGGTCCATCATGTAGTGGTTGCATGTGCTCCCTCACCCACTTTGAAACATGATGTCAAGCTCTTTCATAGGCCATTTTTCTCAGCTCAATACTTAATAAACTAGAGCTCAAAATCTCAATAGGCTAGAGTAAAAATGAATTGTTTTTCACCCCATGGGTGAATATATAGCCAGATATTTGAATTTTTACTCCCTTAGGGCCTTTATTTCATTTTATGTGCTCTAAGAAGTGTATTTTTCACATCCATGATTTGTTTTATGCATCATTTGATCCTATGTGCCTTACTTTTTGAGTGTATTATAAAAAGACCATCTTTTTAGGTCTCCCCTAAGACCTATTTAATGACACTATTTTTCTACATTTAACCCATGTTTATTAAAATGTGCATCTTCAAACTCACTTTAGTCTATAAATGTATTGTTATCATTTTCCAATTCATCATAAATACATTTTATGGATTTTTTTCATAAGTTACCCTTGCTAATTTGCCCTATTGTAATAAATTATTGTTTTCAATTGATCAATGATTTATTCTACCTTTATAAGGCAAACCTCATTTTAAATCATGCAATTTAAATGTTTGAATGATTGTAATCACCTTTAGGAAAATCATTCTTGTTTTGACTAATTTAATGATTATAATTGCATGTGGGGAAATCATTATTTTTATATCTCATGCTAATGATTATAACCACCATTGGGTAAATCATTATTTTTCCCACTCCACCCACCCTATCAAGACAAATGCATGTGTCACTGATTATAACCACCTTTGGGAAACTCAATGTATCACATTTCATTACTGATTATAACCACCTTTGGGAAAATCAATATTCATCCCACAACCCTACTAGGGAAAATATATATGCCACTGCTTATCACCCCCTTTGGGAAAACTAGTGTCACACCTTATGTTACTAATTATAACTACCTTTAGGCAAATCAATGGCTCTACCACCATTATTATTTATAAAATCCTTTGGGAAATCAGTAATTCTAACTCCATTACCATTTAAATTGTGTCATTTCTTCATTTTGAGGGAACATTTGATGACACTATTTTTTTGCCTACTCCCTCAAGGGGGCATCAGGGGCTTATTGACTACCTTTTGGGGCATGAACTATTCAACTTAATAATTTTTTCATTATTTGAAAATATATTACTATTCTTATGTCTTGTAACACCTTCTCAAATAGGGATAAACTATAGACACTAAGTTTTGGCCACTTTCATGCCTAAACTAGGATTCAATTCAATTTATAAAAAATGACACAATTTAAACCTAAAAATCACTTGAATTAATCAAATTCATCTGTGTAAGGGATTTAATTACTAAAAAATGTGATATGGGTAGTATATTTGGCATATTACCTTGTATGCACTAATAACCTAGTTCGGTTTCAACCCTAGTCAAATTATGACCTAATAATTTAACACTTTTGGCTTATTGAGCTATTAACTAAAAACATTTAAAAGAATTTCCAAAATCCAAAAATCACTAATCAAATTTAATTACATTATATATCTTAATTAACTTGCTTAAATAAAAATTCTGAATCAAATTAGTTAATTTCATTTACCAAAAAAGATTTTTTTATCCAAATATGAAGTCAAAGGTTAAAGGAGATAATAAAATGATTTATTATTTATTAAATATTAAAAATTATGAGTCATAACCTCACAAATATTTAAATTTAGTTGTCATGCCTCACAATTATTTGAAACTAAGGTGTCAAGATTTCATGAATGCTTTGACCCAACCCAAGGTTAACCTGAATCAACTTAGGTTACTTTAAACTCAACCAAAGTTAGAATTTAACCTAACCTCCCTAGGGTTAGATTTGTTTTTTGGGGATATAAATACAAGTTCCCATGCCATATGCCAAAAATCTTTTATGTGTAAGGTTATCTTACTATAATAAACTCAAGAAGCCATTGAGAGTAGTGTTATAATGACCATTTTATGGAAAGCTTCACATCAAACCACAAGTGACAATTGGAGAAGTGATACCACCATGGAAAAGTATTTATATAAGACTTTAATTATCATAGACCAAACTTAAACATCCTTATGCCAACACATAAGCATCATTGACAAAGGAGTTAAATTACTTGTGTTATTTTTATCTCTATTTTATGATCTTGTTTACTATGTTATGCTCTCCCTAGTTCTTAATCAAGAGTGTTTAGTCTTAGTGTATTATTATCTTGATTTTTTTCATTTGAACTAATAAGGGACTAATCTACATTTTGTGTACTCTTCAAACTCATAATATACAAGGCTTTCCTCATATCCTTTTCCCATCCTCAAATGGATACCCTACGTACCCCCAAGCCTAAGACTCCTAACTCTAAGCACCATCACATCATGATTTAATGTGGATAATTTGATAAAATGGAGGTTTTGATGATAACTAAGGCTTGATAAGTAACACTCACTAGAAAACACATCTTTGAAGCTACAAGCTCATCTACAAAAAAGAGACTTCCATACCCCAAAACCAACATACAAAGAAATCAAAACACAATATCAAATAATAAAAGATAACAGGTAGCCATAACATGTTTCTAACACCAAAACATCCTACTGAATGAGAAGAGGAACATGAGGATATCTCACCCTTATTCCACCATGTCTTGGCCATGGGAGAGAATATACACAATTGACTATGCCAAATGCCACACAAAAGGGCATAATAATCATGGTTCTATAATATCCACTACCAATACACAAGGGATAACTATATAGAAGGGCATAAAAACTTAGTTTCATAGTAGCCACTATTACTATGTAAAGGATAACCATGTAGAAGGGCATAGGAACCCAGTTACATTATAGCCACTATCACTATGTATGAGTACACAAAAAGCACGTAAATTCACACAAATTTTGGTAGATTTTTTTTCCATTTTAAGTAAATAAAAATGCATAAAAATATCTAATAATTGATGAGGGATGTTACATCTCAAGGCCTAAATGGAAATTTAAAAATAACATGGTGGCCATTGACACAAACATGGAATACAAGAAAAGAAAGAGGGTAAGCCAAATGGTCTTACACCTCTTAAAAACTACAATCAATGTAAGGGAGAAAGATAATTTTAAGATAAATCAAATGGGGCATAAAAGCCTACCCTAGATATTTCTTAGATCCACTCAAAAACACCTACAAGATTTAGGTAATGGTTATGCTCCTCTTTCTCTAAGCTCCTCCTCCTCTTTCTCCTTCTCTCCTCCACTATCCATAAATGATAAAAACTCCTCTCAAGGAAGGCTTTCCTTCCTCATATATACTATACTCATTTCTCTAAAATCCAATCAGAAGGTGACATGTGTCCCTTCCCATCCATTTACTCATGGTAAAAAAATATCACCTCATTAATGAACACACTATCCCATGCCATAAATGGACACATGGACTGCCTCAAAATTCCTCTTTAGCTCCTATAAATAATCTCCAACATTCCTATTGTTCGAAGGATATAAATATCAACACAAAATATCTAAAAACTATTTTATGTCACTCTAAAAATTTGTCTCTTCCAATTCATCCGAGTTTGAGTCAAAGGGGGCCACTTAAATGGATTAAAAAACATTTTATAAATGAAATACAACTTAAATAAAACTCATAATTTTTCAAAGGAAAAGAGTGAATATTATACAAGAGGGATGAATAGTGATAGGAGGGTAAAGGAAGTCTTTACTTTAGATTAGGTCCAAAAATGATATAAGGAGTGGTTTGGATCATAGTATGGTGAAGTAGACATGTCACCACTCTACTAATGATGTGTTCATGTCTATTATAGTTATATTTCCCTCATCAACATCCCCTATCACTTGAACAACATTATACATATATAATTCCCTACCCTAGATAGTCAAAGTTGCATAATATAAACAAGACAAGTGATCTCAATCCATATAACATGCATATGGCATATCTAAGCCCTCACATACCAATGGTGATTAAAAAATTCTAATAATATAAACATATATATAATCCAAATATATGCTTATGACCAATAGATCTAGTAGTACTAATCAATACACATCATAATGAATAATAAAAATAATGTAAATAAACTGATAGCATGATGCCTATAATAATCATCTAATCTAAACATATAATTTTTAATGCATAAGGAAAACATAAAAATCTCATTATATATATAATATATGTCTTATAAATAAAGGATTAATAACATATCATGTCTTAATAATACATATGACACATCTCTATACGACATGTGAAAAACACCAAATGTTTAAAGTTGAGGATTGTGGAAACATGGGTCTCACATGTTGTGCACCTCTCAAATATAGAATAAATTGATGATATCATCAAAATACTAACATTACATATGGCCCATTTCAACATATTTATATTCACTTTATTTCTTGAGTGCATAGTTTAACACTTCTAGCTAAATGGCCTTGCTTGCTCTTATCATGTTTGTTTGAGAATTTGAATATGCTCCATTTCTTATAGCCCCCATGCCTTTGTTTGCCTATTTTAACATTTTAATATGTCTCATTTTGTTATATGTGGAAATTTTAATATATAATTATATGCTTTGAGAACATTTTAATATGTCATTATATGCTGTGTGAACATTTGACTAAGTCATGTCCCTTTGATTGTGTGGCATTTGAACATGCCTATTGTGTGAGGTCTCCTTGGACCATTACCTTTTTTTTTGCTTATGAATGATATTATGTGTGTTTTTTAATCTCTTTATGATCTTCTAATTCTAATCTCTATACATTTCCATTATATATATCATGCATTTTAGGACTTGATGTGATCACATTCTATTGGATTCAATGATATATCTACCTAGACGTATTACTAATATATGTTACATGATCTATACATAGATTATATAATTATCTTATCCTTTTTAGGTCATGTAACTACCATATTCTATTTTCCCCTCAAATAAAAATGGTGGCATATCAATGGAGACATGTCTTTCACATTTTCACATTTTTACATTTCAATGGGGCATGCCAAAAAGGCATGACCTCCACACTTATTCAATAATCAAAATATCCAAATTATAGTGGGGGCACGTTATCAAAACATGTTCTCCACACTTACACCAGTTATTATATTATCCACATTTATTAGGGTCATGTCATCATAACATGTCCTCCACACTTGCAAAATTTCAAATTGGCCAAATCTCATAATTATATGATACAAATACACATTTTTGGTAGCATTATATACATTGGTAACATTGTTATACCCAAGTTTCAACTTGAGATGTATATCAAGTGTTTATTCAATGCAAAATATACTTAAAATTGCAAAATAAAATCAATTTTTAGATTTTAAATACTACTATGGATTGTTATCATACCTAGTATGGAATTTTATGAATGTTTATTGATCCAATCTATTGTAGTAGTTGGTTCATCTTTTAGAAAGGTTAAGGTGATTAAATAACTCAATATTACCAAATTTATAAGTTGGAATTGATAAAATCATCTAAATTTACTAGATTTATAGTATGGAGTGATTAAAATATCCACCCTCAGTGTATATAGTGTGATTTGATTGGATCACTCACACTCACCATGTTATAATAATGGTTGGGTTGCACGATTGAGATAAACTCAATGGTCATGTGGTAACTCAACTTTTAATGAAGGTTGGGTGTATGATTTCCTCCAGTATCTATATATGTTTATGCACTTTTAAGATTCCAAATTGTCTTAATCTCAGCTTTAAGGCTTCATAATAAAACATCTCTTAAAGTCAACTTACTGAAAGGCAAGATGGTTGCATCAATACACAAGGGTACTCCTAACTTTGCTCTCTTTACTTTTAAGCATTTTATTTTTTTAAAATTTTAGATTATATGCACTGATTATATACTTTAACATACTCATGATTTCAAGTCACTAGTAAATTGCTTAATTTGGGCTCATGCAAAGATAAAATGTGTTATACACACCCATGTATGCATTTATTTTCCTTTAAACTAGTAATTTCATTACTAGATTAAAGGTGAATGTAGACACTAAACTTAAATTAATATCACCTCATTCTTGTACATTTATCAAATACCTATCATGGTTTTACCCTTTAATTCTAAAAGCTCCCCATTACCAAAAGGTTCACGTTCACTATCTATTTGTGCCAAATTTATTATATCTTAGTTTAACCATTATTATTTTGATGACCAAGCCTTATATATTGTGAAAAATTATATAAATTTTTGATCATTATCCTTCTCTACTAGTTTTGGACCTAGACCTATTTTATAGCTTCCTAGACACTTGCATCCCAGTTAGATGCCTACATTGACGTAGGTCTCCCTTTTCCAACTAAGTGTCCAATGTCCAAAATTCATCCAATTTACAAATGAAATGTATCTAAATGTTTGGCCTAAGTTATTTAGTGTGAGATATTTTCAAAAGAGATTGGAATATATAAAAGATCAATCCTCATTCATTCACCACCTAGAAAATACCAAGAAATCATAAAGAATATTACTAATAAGCACTCAATCAAGAATTCAAGGGATAAAACTTGCCCTATTTATCCCTTATTTGATATTTTTCATAGGATCAATATATCCACATGTCATAAGTACTACATGAGTATCCTATGAGACATATTTACAATGTTACAATCTAGGTAATTATATGTACTTACTTATCACACATTACATCCTTATGCATAAATAATCCAACATGTAGGGAATAACTGCATAAGTTTTAGGCCCTCTTCAGAGTATTGGAAATGTAGGCAATGCCCATTGATAGAGGGGTCCTTAGGGTAGATCAACATCATGTTCCCATTAACACATTTTTCACACAATTACTCCAAGGGTGAGGAAGCTAGGTTTTGATAATTTTACGAAGAGAAATAACATGTGCACATGATTTGAAGACATTAGAGGAAAGGTAATGGAAAACCTAGAAGGATATAATTGCTTGCATTTAAATCTCATCACTATTTTATATAGGACACTTGCATGTAGTTTAGATACTAGAATTGATGCAAGCATCTGAATCTATAAAATAAAAATGATAGAATCTAATGATTTTTCAAAGATCCTAACCTGGTAAACTTCCAACATGTTTTAGCCCAGATATGCATGCACATAGTAAGCCAACTAAGTAATCTTGTTTCAAATTTATTTCAATATTAATCAATAATCATACTTTCTATTTTTGGCATATATTAGTATTATAAATTCATAATATCATATATCTAAGTTTGTAAATTAATTGTCCTTCTATAGATTTTTTTATCACCCTTGTACTTATTCATTTCTATATTCTTGACCCTAGATAACCCCTTTATAAAATTTTGGATTAAATAGTAATTCATTGTCATGCACACACTTGAGACAATGGTGAAATGTATAAGTTATATCTCTCATTTGATTAATTTATGGTATCCAAGTAATATGTTATATGATTGTATATAAAAAAATGATGAAAAATATGGATCTAGTTTATTAGACATGTTTTTTGATTCATTTTCACTGTGTTAAATTGTGTAAATCATGTATGCAAACACTATGTAAGACACTTCATGATTATTCAATTAAAATTTTTTTTTTAAGTGTTAGTGGAAAAATTAATTTTGGGATGGCCTAAGCATTTTTATATTTATGAATTAATCAATTTGAAGCCTTTAAAACTAAGGGTTTTATCAATAATGATGAAATTGTTAGTAAACATAGGCACTAGTTGTGTAACTACTAGTGTGTAGGTAGTAATTGTGTAACCACTAGTTTGCATAAAGTGTTCATTTATTTCCCTAATCAAAACACAAGAATATGAGTGATTGAAAACACTTTATCTTTTTGGAGATGGTTCATTGGGATTCTTTGGTAGGTTATAAGGTGGAAGGGCATAAATTAAATTTTATTAAAGGTAGAGGACATTAGAGAAGTTAACGAGAAGTCTTGAATCTAGATTCACATTGTATTTTTTAAGCTTAAGTCCTTGTTCTTATTGTATCATTATTTTTGGGAGTGGTTTTTCTAGTTATGTTGTATCATTTTACAATTTTTGATATAAATGAGTCATGTGTACAAGCTTTGGATAGTGTAGTAATGAAAACTTTGTCCATGAAGGCCATATTTTGAACTAGCTTGTATAATTGTTGAATTACATAGTGGAAGTAGAGAGTAATTACTGCACCAATTGGATTTTTACCCATTAGGTTTCTCTAGATCATATAGTGTGTTCATCTTATGATTTTTCTATCATTATTCTTCTTTCTTATGTTCAATTTGTTTTACATTTCATTTCCACCATTTATTGTCTCTATTTTAACACTAAAATTAATCTATAACAATCATTTTATCAGCGAGTAGTATAGTATTTATGTTAGTGAAGCTTGGTTTTGAATTATATTACCCTAAATTAGATTAATGAGTTAGATTAATATAATTAAGATATAAATTTGAAATATAATTTAGATTAATAGTTATGGCATTCAAGCATGCATTTAAATGTAAAATTTTGAGATAGATTCTTCTAATTTGATAAGGGCATATTATAAATATATAAAAAACTTAATATATCATGATACTTAGTTTTTTGGTTGAATATATAACCATAAATTTATTCTATAAGTTAAAATTAGGGAGAAGAAGGCATGTGATTCATTTAGTTCTAGAACTGATTTGTCATTTTCACATAGTCAGATCCATAGGATTGGGTCAATGTTACTAGTTGAGATTGACCTATTGGTCAATATTAAATTTCTTGGAAGTGTGGAACAATGAATCATGTAGTTACATATGTCTATATTTTCTTTATTTGTGTTTGTAATATTTAACCTTTATGACACATGCAAATCCAAAAATCAACCTCCTTTCCTTGAACCCTAGATGTTCTTGTGAGAAACATAAACCGTAAAAATGGGGTAAAGTGTAATGGGATAATATAACCCCAATCACCCCTACTTGATGATTGGTTGTTTCTTATATACCCAATATTCTAAGGTAATAAATCAAGCCACTCATAGTTCTCCCACCTAGTGTGGTTGTGCAATGTTGCTCCTTTGTTATATGTATGCAAAAAAATATTGGATTTCATACTTGAAAATGCTTGCTTTGAATTGCATTTTGAGTGAATAATACTTGACTTGTGATTTATCATAGTGATAGATATGAAATTTTGAATAATAGGATATATTTTTATTAGTGTGTAATAGTGTATAGATGTATATCAGATAAGTGCCAATTCCCTTTTGAATGATACCTTTATTTGATTATATGGATCTAATTGAATAATTTATCTTCCACCAAAAAATTAGAATTATAAGATGACCCTAAGGAGGATATTAATTATATAAAATATCTATTTTTTTGAGTGGTTTGGTTATGATAAGCTTAGGTAATTATTGATTTTTTATAATAATCATAATTAGCAGAACTAACTTGTGTACAAGTACACTAAACTGAGAGTCCATAAATGTCTATATAATATATTTATTAGGTTCTAAATATATATTTTCTTGTATGTTTATGACAACAAAATGGAAGGGTTGACTTATAATATAACATGCAAGTATGAGACGATGGTGAATTAGTACCTTATTTGAGTGCTAAAGTCATGCATGGTAAATGTGTGTCAAGCTTATCATTTTCAAGTACTAAAGACCATATTCTAGTATATAAACAAATATCCACATATTTTACATATTATATTCAAATTAGAGTTGGTTTAGTATCAATTTTATTTCTATTGTGTGTTTGTGACTACTGTAGATGATATTTTATGGTTATATAGCACCTCAATCTTCTACACTTAGAAAACTCAGACCTTGGATATTCTCTTAGTTCTACACATACCTTGCTTATACAATGCTCACATCTACTCTATCTTATGCCCCTTGGCTTATCTTTTAGTATAACCAACCTTATATTGATGACACAAACATCCCATCTTGTCTAGAATGCTTAAAATTTACTTATCTTACACCTCCATATATTTTAAGCCTATGCCTACTCTCTTAATCTTTAGACACTAACATTTAGGATAGATAGTAATGTTGAAATTATTGTCTTACCCTGACATAAGTGTCTAATACCCTAAATTCATCTAAATTATAAATGAAATGTATTACAATGGTCATCCTAAGTGATTTAATTAGAGTTATATCCCAATAGGATTGGTATAAATACAATATCAACCCTCATTCATTCACCACCTAGGGAACACTTAGCAATCAGACCAAAAGAGAATTCAAGAAGCAATCAAATTAACAAAGGTTTTCTTATTCTTCTTTATTTTGAGATCAGTCAAAGGAATAGCCCAACTACAAGTCTAGAGTACTAAAGGAGTAGTCACAATGTCTTATTTTCCAAGTTACAAGTTAGGTCACTATTATACTAACTTTACAAACATTTTATGATTCACACACAAGACAATACATAAGCTAGAAATACATGAGTCTAAGGCCCTCTTCTGGACTATTAGCTATGTAGGTAGTACCCTTTGACAATGGGGTCATTATAATTTAGATCGATACCATGTTCCCACTAACCTATTTCCATCCAAGGTCACATTAAAGATAGAAAGTTAAGGTTTTTTCCATTTCACTAGGAGTGATAGTCTATGACCCATATCTGAATTCACTAGGGTGAAGGTGAATCCAAACATAAAATTTAAGTGGTCACATCTTATTTTAGTTGATATTATGAACTAAACACTAGCATTGAACCCAAACACTAGCATTGATGTAATCATCCTAGGATGATGCAACTATTTAAAGATCTAAAAGCACTAAATCTAAAATCTGATGATTATTCCAAAACTATCTTCTTCCCTACTTTTATCATGTACTAGATCCAGATCTACATTAACATCAGAACTAGCTAAGTACTTTGTTTTATATCATTTGTATATCTAGCATAGTTGTACTTTCCATTTATAACTTATCTTAGTTTAATAAATTCAACATATGGTATATCTAAGTTTAGCACATTAATTGGCCTATTGTAGATCTAATATTCATCATTGTGCCCTATCATTTATATATCCTTAACCCTATCTACCCAAGTATGATCCACATCCAAATTAAGATTAAACATTTTGGTGAACTCGACCTTTTGATCATCATTATTATATAATCATTCTTTTTTAGATACTTATTTCTTTCCTTGTCCAAATTTTTATGTTTTTTTTCTCTTTCATTATGGATGACATTGATTGCTTTGATGATTGTGAATATGAAACCCTTCAATAATCTCTCCACGCAAGGATCAAAATCCATTAATATTTCATCCCTCCAAGTGCTAAGGTAAATAATATCAATGATTTGAATGGTGTTATCTATTATTCTTCTAATTAGGTCAATTCTCCCATCCTTTCAAGATATTATGTGATCCATCCCAAGGAGGATCCAAAGCATTTTCCATTTCCTTATATACCAACATTGGTTCCACATGGAGAAAAGGTACCTTAATTTTATCATGATAATTTCCATCAACTCCATAAAGAAATCATGGGGGATTTATAAATCATTAATAAAGGGAATGTTCCTTCAAGTTAATTTATAAAAACCTCTCCCAATCCTAGTTTTCTAAACAATATTGCCCTCATTAAGGGTAATTATCCTTCTTGACCTTCATTTGATATTGAATTTTTTTGAAAGGTTAACCAAGAAATTATGACATATTGAAAAAGTCATATTAAGCCATCAATAAAAAGGAAGCATTATACACCTATAGAGCATTACAAACATAAGGTCCCAAAACTTTCCAATATGACAATGGTGGATGCATCACATTATTTATATACTTCAAACTCCTCAAGTAAAATATTACATAATTTTGGCCTTTGATACTTGCTCAAATATGGGTATCAAGGACAATGATTGGGAAAACGTGAGCAAGGTATCTCAAATCCTATAACTCTCAAGAGTAATCAAAATCAGCAAGGCTTGGGGTATTAAAAAATAATCATGGATAACCAACAACCTATCAATGGACTAAACATTATGGTGCACATAAAAATTAGGAACCATCACAAGAGGAACCGACGTTACAAAAATTCAAAGAGAATAAAATAATCGAGCTCCTTTTGGTGATCCATCCTCATGGTATGACAAAGTTGGATACAAAATTAGATCAAAGAAAAGGTATGATAACCAAAATTAATTAGAATATAGATGCTCATCCTTCCATACCTTCCTCTTCATTAAACACATTGGATCATTTCTATGAGAACCAAGTTTTGTTACATCATATACATTATATAGAGTCTTCTCAAAAGGATTCACAACAAATTTTATAGATCAAAACACAATAGGATAATAAATATACCATTTTGTCTATATTACTTGAATATAACATGATTTCCTTACCTTATACTTGACATAGATCAAGAAGTCACCTTGTTCCTCAAGAAGGATGGCCATATTATAACTATCATCATATCACATGCCACAGTACAAGTCAATGTGGGGATTTTAAGGCCAAAATTTAAGAACACAAGAGTGCAGGATAAATATTTTTTTCCCCAACAACAAAGCAAGTAAAATATTTCACATCTAGTCTAAAAAGGCCAACCTTTAAACCCACCTACAAGTGGACATATAACAATTTCTGCAAATATCTATGGTTTATAGTGTAAATATATTATAATTGGCACAAAATGGGACTCACTTTGTAGAAGGATGTTCTTTGAACACATGGGACATCATATGGATGAACTAAATAAATCTCCATTAAATCTAGACTCCCTCAAATACATACTTTTACCTATAGCATGCATACCAAAGATTGTATATTATATGATATGGGTAACAAATCTGAATCCAAATTTTACTTTGCATCTAGGTCAGTCTTGTTTGGAAAATATGGAAGCAAAGCTCGATATGAAAAATTGGTGTCTTATATTGCACTTCCAAGATAAAAAAAATTGTGTGTTATTTGATGGGTACAATGATCAATCTATGATAAGAATAGATGGAATTCATAAGACACATTTCCATATAGATAAAAAAATTGACTTACTACATAGTCCTTTGCATTATGATTAGGAAAATAGTTAGTTATTTACATTAAAATTTGGAAAATTGATAGTTTTTTTTCCATTTTCAAAAAACTCTTCAAAAATACCCAAAAAATCAAAACATCTAAAAATCCAAAAACCTTTTTAGCACCTACATGTTCTATTGGATCCTTGGCATCTATGTGTTAGTTCTATGGTGAGGACTAGCATATAATTTACTCCTACATACACATATATAGGCATACATAGATAGATGATGCACTCCTATTTTAGATGTTGGATTTTCTCTCTACTCATGTCATATGGACATTGGGGGCATCCACTTCTTTAATCTTGATACACACATGTTATATTATTTGATTATCACTCTACACTATCATGTTTGACCTTACATATGTACTTACACAAGCCTTATCCATGATTATGTATTACACATGGTATTTGATATGCTATATACTTGACATTTTTTTTGCTAACACATTTGATCCATGGGCCACTAAAACATGTTTATGTTGGTTGCTTATGTTTTTCCTTTCCTACACTTGAGTGTTTTTCCTTATTTTTTTCTTACTTATTTGAGAATTTGAATATGATCCATTATATGCATCCCCTATACCTTTGTTTGCCTTCTTGGACATTAAATATGTAATTGCTTATTGTATGGACTTTGGAATATGTCATTCATTAATTTTTGTACATTTGACTAAGTTATGTCCATTTGATTTAACAACATTTGAACAAGACTCTTATTTGTGATCTTCTTAGATCATTACTTTTTGACTTAATTTTGAGTGCTCTTATATGTGCAATTATTTGCTTGTTGAATTTGTACTATTACTATCTAAATGTTTCCATGATATTTATCATGTATCCTAGGCATACATGTGATCACATCGGTTCTATGTGATTCAATGATACATTTACCTAGACATGTTTCCTTTTATATAATACATTGTTACATTCACATATTTTATAATTATCTTACCCTTTTGAGGTGAGGTAACTTTAAGGTACTATTTTTACCTCAGCTCAAAGAGGGGCATATTAGTGGGGGCATGCTTGGGAAGCATGTTCTCCACACTTTGCAAAATTATTATATTTAGTGGGGGCATGTCATATGGACATGTATTTCAAACATTCATAGTTTATATATTACAAGGATACATGATTTAGACATGTTCTCCACATTCATTTAACATTTAATACTTATACTAGTTTGTAAATTTAGTGGGGGCATGCCATATGGACATGGATTCTGCACTTTCATAGTTTATATATTTAGTGAGGGCATAATTTTTAATCATTTTCTTCATATTTATTTAGTATGGTACTTATATAAATTCATAGATTTAGTAGGGGCATGCTTTGGAAGCATGTTATCCACACCTATTCAATATTCAACATCTCTAGTTTACATTAAGGGCATGTTTTGGAAACATGTCATCCACATTAGTAATTATATCAGTATAATATTTCTCCATATATATTTGGGGCATGCTTTGGAAGCATGTCCTCCACACTTACATAGTTTTTTAAATTGGCCAAAGCACACGGTTATATGATTCAGATTCACAGTTGTGGTAGAATTTTATACATGGTACCATTGTTATACATAGTTTCAACTTGAGACATATATAAGGTGAATATGCTATGAAAATTTTTTGTAATATTTCAAAAATTCAAATCAATTTTAGATTCCAAAACTATTGCATATACTGATACCTTGTGAACTTTTACAAAATTTATCAAACTAATCTACTATAGTAGTTGGTTTACATTTTGGTATGGTTAAAGTGATTAAATCACTCAATGTTTTTTAGTTTTTAGTTTGTAATTGATCATAAAAACTAACCAACTTATAAGTATCATTGGGTTGCATGGTTAAGCTAATCTCAACTACCAGGTGGCAACTCACTTTTGCTCCAAACTTGGAGGCATGTGCCTTCCAATCTATCTATCTCTCTCTCTATCTCCTCATATATATGTACTTTAAATATTTATCCCAATATCAATTTTATATCCTTAAAATGATACACATTGTTAATCAATCAACTTGATAATAGGTAAGGTAGTTAAATTGACACATAAATGTACTCTTAAACCTTGCTCTTTCAATTTCAATATATTTCAAGTACTTTTAACTTAGATTATATGCACTGATTTTACACTATAAAATGATCTTGGTTGTAGGTCAATCACCAAAAAATCACTCAAATTAAACTCAAGAAAAGATAAGGTGTGCATACATACCCATGCACTTATTACTTTCTTTTAAACTAGTAATTTTATTACTAGATTAAAGGAGGGTAAAATGTAGATGATATTTTGTGATTATGTAGCACCTTGGTCTTTTACACTTACCAAATTCAAACCTTTATTCTTACTCTTAATTATACACATGCCTTTATTTTGAAAGCCTTACATCTACTCTATTTTTTTCCCCTTGGCCTATCGCTTAGTTTGACTAACTTTATATTGATGACATAAATCCCATCTTGCCCATAATGCTTAAACTTTACTTATCTTACACCTATACAAGTTCTAAGATTGTGCTTACTCTCTTTCTCCCTAGAGACTAATGTTTGGGATAGATAATAGTGTTAACATTACCATCTTTCCCCAACACAAGTTGCATATACATAATATTTTTAAACTTTATCAATTATTGATGCTTTCTCTCTTGTAAGAACCCTTCGAGTCTCAATTTATCTAAGTGCACTCCTTAAAGGGTGCACTAGGAAAGGGGTGGGAAGACTATTGGTTCTTCACAAGATTATTTTTCCCTATAATACTACTTAAAACCAACACAAACCTATCATATAAACTTCCTTAAGCTTTGACACCTCCCTTACACACTCCTCCAAGTAATTCACTGCCTCAAACAACCCCTACTCAAGCCAAAACCTCCTTTTAAGTTTTATCAAACAAAGTCAGCCTGGCCTGATCCTATACTTAATATATATGAGCACATTATGGGATCAGGTCGGCCTCGACCAACCTAGTGTAGGACCTAACTAATTTATTTAATCTAAAGATACAAGGTCGATTGGGATGACTTTGTTGGCTAAAACTTTGAAAGAGTTTAGGGTTAGATCCAACTATATATACACATCCTTTTCATCATTTTAGAGAGACATGGAGTAAATATTTATTTTTGTATCTATTTATACACCATTCTACTTGAGGATAATTGTTTAGAGTTTTAATAATACATTTAGAGATACGAATCTTGTCTTGAAGATAAATATTTTGGATGCATAGGAGAAGTTGTGTATCTTAGAACTAACCTATCTTTGTTATCCTTACAAACCACACCAACATCTTGTGAAGCACCTTGGCCAAGGGAGATATTGAGGTTCGGTGGGTTCATATTCAAAGGTAAGTTTGCTTAACTCTTATTCCTCATTGTTAAAGTAGATAGATTTGTATTTTTTAGTTTATATGATCCTCTCTCCATACATTAGAATTTTCTCTACATTGAATTGAGTAGAGATATTTTATGCATGTTTAATTTTATGTTTTTATGCATATTGATTTCCCCAATTTTGTGCCACATACTTTGGTGAGCAATAAGTTATATTTTTGTTTACTTTATCATTTACTTGTGAATAAGAAAACATAGGACCTAGCTAGGGTTATCACATGGTGTTGTTTGACTAGAGGATCTGAAACCCTCTTTAGTGATATTGTTGTCACAAGGGACCCCTTGGTTAGGTGTAGTGGATACACATTGTTCATGACCCCAATTTTCTAAATGTACCAACAAGCAGAAGGGCCAGTGTGATTTATCTTCTCTAAGCTAGGATTGATTTTTAGATCAGATTCACTTTCCCTTGTATACATTTTGGTAAACCCAAAATGAATCTAACCTTTGAAGGTTTTCCTTAACACATTCATTTATTATCATCTATTATATATTTTTATTTCTATAGTATTGGATCAAATTTGTCGATATAATCTAACATTTTATGTACAAGTTTAGCATACAGTCACTACAATTGAATATGTATTTCTCCATGCACATCATATTTAACAATAGGCTATTGGATTGATTAGATCAACTCATTTCTCTTATTTACATATATATTTTCAAACTCTATCAAACCATTTGACTCTATTAGCAAAATAAAAATAATCATATGAACAACATAGTATAAAAAAAACTTTAACATTTTCAAAAATTATTAGGTTCATTCTTACCTTCTTAGAATTTTTTGTTTTTCATTTATAGTCCTATTTTTCATAGTTTTTAATCTATAAAATTATAACCCTACAATGAACTAGGTTGATTAGATCAACACAGTTTTATAGATTTATTTCTTGTTTAGAAGACTCAATCAACCTGTTAGACTATGTTCTTCTAACTCTTGCTTCAATAGATAACATTGACCTTGTTGATTATGTTTTGTACTATTTTCATATAGGGTCACCTAAATATACTCTGTATTCTTCAAAATAAAGGAATTAACCTATATTGTTAGTAATTAATTTACATTTCATTTTTTTTGCTTGTTTGTTTAGAGTACTAAACATAGAATAAATAGGAGGTTTTTAATTTACTGATTTAGTTACATTCTTTTTATTTTTCACACACTTCCAAATCATATAATAACAAAAGGCATTTAATAAATTTTACCCAAGGTCTACTTAGATTTCATCACCAAGAGGGAAGCCAACTTGGTTTTCTAGCTAAGTATAAATATGTGGTTGATGGTATTTATTGGCAAAGCACCCAACACCCTTATCACTATAAGATTATGAAGTGAGGGGGTAGGCCCTAATACCAAGACATTACCATCACCAATATAGATCCCTTTCAGCCTCAACTACCTGAAACCCTACTTAGATTGCTTTTCTAGTTCCTTCTTATAGCCAACTCTCTATTAAATTAATTTCAAAAATTATTATAAGTTAAAATATTTAGGGATGACCACTTAGATTAACATTTACATTTTTGTTTCTTACTCTTTGATAATTGTATGTTGTATTACAAAACTTATATAATCTAATATTGGTATAAGGTTTTTATTATGTGCTACAACTACATCGACTAGATTGATACAATTATTTATGTTTTTCTTTCAAGCATTCTATAAAATTAGACTAGATTGTTTGTAGTCATAATTATCAAAACATATCCCTACCTTTATAACATAGTCGATATGATTGACTGTATCTACCATAGTTTATATCTTTATACAAGACATAGTCATCCTATCTGACCTAATCTCTTATAGGTTGGTCAATCTTCTTTTCCATAGAACACAGTAACCTGATTCAATTGTGTCCAATTTTTTCTGTTGATTTTCACTCTAGGCTTTGTCAAGCCAATTGACTTTGTACCTCTTGGTTGATATTGTTTTGTATTTTGCTGACTTTGTTCTTATTTTTCATCTTTGCTTTATGATCTCAAATTGTTACTTCAATCATCATGAAATCTCTTATCATAATATTTTTGGACAACCTCAATCCATTTAGATGATATATGGGATGTTATTTTCTTCTTACCTTTTCTACCCAAGAGGATTCTCACTCTTGGAGTAATTTTGATCATCCCTCATCTTTGGAATGCAATATGGTCCAAATTACTCCAAATGATGAAACTAATGGATCATATCCATTTTACACTTCTCAATATAATTCTTTATTTAAATCACCTTATTATACTATGGGGGCAATTGACACAAACTTAACCAATAACCCCATAGGAAATATTCTCAACACCAAAAACCCACTTCTTATCAATCCTTCACCTATAAAACCTCCCCCTAATACCAATTTAGACAATGGTCCTCATAGTAATCCTAACAATCCACCCCTCAACACCAATCCACCAATTGATACAACTCAAATTCTTACATAAATAATGCAACTAATGAACATCATACAAACATCTAATACTTATCAAATGATGCAAATGAAACATAATTTGTTAAACATGGCTAATCAACCTCCTATTTCCTTCCCCAAAATAACCAAAATTTCATCCCTCCACCTCTTAATTATGTCATAAGAAATATCATTCCCCAACCCATTATGCACAACAAGATGCTCCAAAACATTCAAAATGAACCTTTATCCCCCTTCATTATTTCTATTGATATTGGTAATATATCTCCAACTATTAAATATGATGGGACTAAAGACCCTTCATCTTTCCTTAAAGCATTTGGTAATATTTATAAAGAGTGGATTCAAATTAATACCTTTGCCACTACCAAACTTTTAGTCAAAACATTCACAGGTGACGTATTATAATGGTATAGTCAACTCCCCCAAAATTCTATATGGAAACTATAGGATTTAGTCAATCCTTTAGTTAAGAAATTTTAACATAATGATCTTACTAAAAATTGTCTTAGACATTTCATTAATGCTAAACAATATCCTTCTGAATCATCTCATGATTTCATCAAATAGTGGAAATATTTAGCTCACAAATCCAATCACAACATGATTGATGATAACTTATTCAAAATCTTCATATATTCCTTAACACCTTCCCTTCAATACAAGGTTCAAACTTTTTCTCCTTAAACTCTAAATGATGCTATCAATTAAGCTAAGTGATAAGAATTTATTGTGAAATAGTTTGAGTCCAACATTAAAACCATTAAGGGGTCTTTCCAAAAATCCAATAATGCAATCACTAGTAATCCTCCTAAAATAAAACTAGGAGTAACCAGAATGGATAATCCCCAAGCTTCCCATCTACCCCTAACTTTTTAATAAATGAAACAATTTTTAGCACTTCTAAGCCATTTACTTATGCTAATAATCCACCTACATGGTATGATCCTAAAAAAATTAGTTGATTTCATGTTGATGTCAGTCATTCCCATGAAACATGTCATGGGATTACCAAATTTTATGTTTCTTTTGTGCTAAGATATACATTCAATCATGACACTATGATCAAAATATGTCATCATGACTATGTTAATGCCTCTCAAAAGAAACAAGATTCCAAGCCTTCTTCCTATAATAATATAAAAAAAATTATATCTCTAACCCACAACATTCAAATAAGGATATCTATGGAATTGATGCTGACTATGACCAATACTATACCAATTCTCAATACGTGAATATAACTAAAGTCAATTATTGACATAAACCCACCCACAAAGATTACATCCCAAAGCCAAATAAACCATCACTTGAAGATAAACTTATCAAAGACACCACTACCAATAACATACCTTATGACATAAATGAAGAAATAATTACACAATTTGAACCTCAAAATACTTATCTTCCTACTAAAAATATTTTACCCTCCAAGCCTCGTACTGATTCTTCATCTTTAAAATCTCATTGGAATTTCTTCAATGAACTTAACTATATGCCTTGTAAAATACCTCTCATTGATTTATTTTTCACTTATCCATATCACTACAAATTCTTAATGTAATAGTTATAAGAAATTAAACAACCTCTTTCCCTTGAAGTAGAACAACCTCTTCAAGATCCTACATCGATAAAATTACACACTATCAAAAAAATTTGTCCTTGTTATGAACCTTCTATAAAATTCCTTAAAGAAGATATGATCAATGATGGAATTTGTTTTTATCCAATGACCCACCTCTCTTCATTAAAATCTCAATTAATACCACCCTTAATTGTAAATTCTTAGTAGATGAAGGTTTGGGAATTAATTTTACATCCCTTTGATTAATTCAACAACTTGGGTATAATAAATATCAACTCAAGAAAACTCATCTCACATGTCATATATTGGATAATATGAATTAAAAACCACTTGGTTGTATTTATCTCCCCCTCACTATTGGACCCAAGACCATACATACTAAGCTCATGGTTCTTGATTTACCATTATCCTATAATATACTCCTAAGTCACGCATGGGCATATCGCATGAGGGTTATTGCCTCCTCAAGTAGTCAATGCATTAAATTTATCCATAATGGAAAATGTTATAAACATGAGGTTGATCCTAATCTATGGAATCTTTAGATACCTAATCTTCAATGTCAGTATTGAATTCCAACCATTCTACAAATCAATAGTGCACCTCTACCTAAATTCATCAACATGAGTCTAGATTTATAGGTCACTCTTACTGATTCTAATGATGATGAGCCAAATGACTTATAAAACACATGTAATACTACTAAGTTACCTCATATTTTAGATTGGCTTCCTCATTATTTATTACCTTGTGATCATATCATCCATCTCATTGATGAGATCATTAAAGTTCCTCCTCCATGTAATGCACATGAAGTGTCTTACACAGAAGATGAATTCACATGTAATGAATATGGAGTGGACAAGTTATTTTAATACCCTTTAACCATGTCACCTTAAAAATTTAGTGATCTAGGTGTATCTCCTTCTGATGGTCCTTTAGAGACCCATGCATGTACTATCTCTCACACCTATGATGATAACTATATCGTGGCTCAAGTTCAATCATGAGACTTGGATGTACAACACTATAAACAAACCTTTGTCAAATTACATGCTTTTAATTGAAATTTTCATGTCATTTAAACTGATTGTGAGTTAGAAACAAAAGGTCATGTATCTCCAATTAATCCTCCACTTCTCAATACCCCTTGGGTTGTTGAATAAATCTTACCTCTCAAAAATTCAAAACTTATAGAACCTTCTATATCACCAATTAATCTACCAACTATTGTTCCTAACAATAATTATATATATACCACCAAGGCCACCCACTCACTTTAAATGAATCTCCATTTATAATGCAACATAAAACACCTATTACCAATCTGGTTGATTCCAATCAAACTTCATTAATAATTCTACTAACACCTAAAATTCCCTTGATGCTAAGGCAAAAGATATATGATATATACATTATGAGTACGATATCCATGGTAAAAAAATCATTGATCTTGAATTAGATGTGGAATATTATGGACCCTTACCTACGCTCCCTATTGATGATGCCATACTTAAGTTACTCCATGCTAGAGAACCTCAACTCCCACAATAACATCATAAACTTTAAAACTTCAAAAGAAAAGATCCTCATTTTAATAACTTCATTGCTAACATAAACCCAAAAACAAATCATAGTTATTCTCTTCCTAATGATCCATATAATTTTCAAGATGAAAATGCTATGATCATTGAAAAAATACACAAATAAAATATGGTACACCCTCATGTCCTTAATGCATAACTGTCTCTAAAAAAATCATGCCAACTAAGCATGATAAAGTTAGCCTATTATTTGATACGTATTTTTAAACCTTCACTTGGTAATATGAGGACATGCTCGACATTTATCCTATTGGTAAAATTTAGAGTTATATATTTTAGTGAACACCAACAAAAAATAGACAAAGAATAATAATATAATTTTCACATTGTATTCATTTAAAGCATTACATGGCATTTATATAGTAAGTGCAAACATTATATATAGGGATCCTAAGATCCCTATAAACTCTCATTGAATAAATTCCAAAATATATACAAAATATATTGTTACAATAATATATTCATATAACTAACAATCTATTTGGTAATAACCAATTATTAACTTACCATACGGTACTTACTATCTAGTAAATATTAATTTACCCTATAGTAAATACCAATATAAATACTAATCCTTAAAATTACCCCTTATTTTTTACATGGGGAGAATGTACATATATAATAAATGGACCAAATAGAATATCATGCCAACACATACTTTTAGGTATGCATATACTACTGTCTGAATCTTGATGTTTATATCTTGTTGCACATGACCACTACTATGTGAAGAACGCATCCTGCATTTACTCCATGTAAACACAATGAATATTTCAATGGATGATAATATTCATAAAAAAGTATGATAATTATAGGATCTCTACATTCAAAGGGTTTCTACAATTAGCTATCCTCCAATAGAACTGTTTCCACATTCCATTATATTTAAACTCTCCTTTTCTCCAATCCAACAAGGTAATGAAAACACACACAATACTAAAAAAATGAAATATTATGAGGAATAAATACTCATTTTCATATTATGTATCCTTTATTAATGTTTTTTTTTCACTCAAACAAAAACAACATAGACAATTTTCACTTCCATTGAAAAAATATCGTTAGTGTTAGCCGATTTGGCACAAAACACACCACACTAAAAAATGAAAAATCACACCACACAAAATATGTCACAAAATCATTTGGGACCCATCATTCATGACTAAAAAGAGGCTCTAAAACCTCTAGCCTCTATTTCCTCCATCCTTAAGTATTAGAAGTTGTTTACTTAGTAAGACAAGTTAGCATGTGTTTTGATGGTTAAGGCAAGTTCTCTATTAGTTACTTCTATTAAAATTTGAACCCCCTATTCTAGACATCATTTACAAGTGATAATTCATCTATGAGGATTTTTTTTAATTTTTACAAATTTGATGATGACTCTATATGACCTAAAAAAACCTAAAGAACTGGACTCTTGACAACATGACTCAAAATACTTCATTGATGAAAAAACAACTTTTAATTTTTGACTCATTTTTTAATCTTTATAGACATACTTTTGAATTTTAATGACACATGACTCAATAGACTATCTAAATACATTATCAATACTCTTACAATGAAATTAAAAATAATTAATGACATCATAAAAATGTGAACTAAATAATTAAATGGACAACCCAATAAAATTAAACTAAATAATGAATGTTTATTGACTAATTTTAATACTAAACTAAAAAAATATTAAACTTTTACGACATTATAATTTGCATAGACCAGTTACATCAAACTATAACCACCGACAAAATAATAAAGTGAATAATTATAAATAAAGATAACCTATCTAATTTTAGACTTAAAATCATGGGATAATGAGACCAAACCAGGTGTTAATGTTGTGAGGAGATTGATGTAATGCAATTGACTAAAGAATAGATTGAAAGTAATTATATGGGAAGATGCACTTGATATCTAAAGTTGTGACTCCACTTTAATCCTTTACAGGTATTCCTAGTGTTGCATGCAAGGTGTAACACCATTGGTAGAAATGGAACTTTATATGACATGGAAAAATTTCTAGTGAGACTACAATTACATGGTAAGGGTTGTTAAGCCTAACATAGGTGTCAATACAAAATATAAATACTTTGTTTTATATCCCAAATATAGAGGGAAGGTGTTTGAACTATATTTGATATGATGATGCCATAGAGCAGATAAATAGATTTGATAGAGACCACTTCACAAAAACATGACCTATCTCCTACATATGGTGATAAACTTGATCTACTTGCTTTTCACTAAAAAATTCTTCACAAAGCCCAGGTCATGCTAAACTATACTTTCCAATGCATAATTTAATAGAGTTGACACTAGAAGATTTAGATTTGTAGCTTGATATAACAAAAAAATTAAATACGTGAAGATAAATGACTATAAATGACTAACTTAACATGAAGCTATGATGTCATGGTGTAGTATGAGATTTCAACATCAATCCTTAATTCACACAATCAAATATGACAATATGAAAATGTCACTCAGGTTCGAATAGAATTGATCCAAATGGAATTAGCTGACAAGTATAATTTCACATTAAAAACATATAGTAGTATTCACATCATTTTCAATCGCTCAAAACACATCGTTATTAGGCACACCTTATATATTCCTAATGAAAAGACTGACATAGAATCTCCACTAAGGATATCAACCAACGTGAAGAATAATACAACTGCACCTCCAAACCACTTAAACTTCTACCATCTCACTTGCGTTGATACCAAATATTGGTAAAAATTAGAGTTATATAGTAAAGACAACACCAACAAAAAATAGACAAAGAATAATAATATAATTTTCACATTGTATTCATTCAAAGCATTACATGGCACTTATATAGGAAGTACAAACACTATATATGGGGATCCTGAGATCCCTATAAACTCTCATTGACTAATGTCCAAACTATTTATGAAATATATTATTACAATAATATATTGGTCTAACTAACAATCTATTTAGTAATAACCAATTACTAACTCACCATATGCTACATATTATCCAATAAATATTAATTTACCCTATAGTAAATACCAATGTAAATGATAATCCTTAATAGATCCTAGTATCATTATGCATAACATCATCACATACCTAGATATAAAACCCATCTGATAAAACAACAAAAATTTCCAACCTGTGTCATAAAGAAATTATCAAACTTTTGGATGCCAAGTTTATTAAACCATTTGACTATTTTGAATGGGTGTCAAATATTATTCCCTTTCATAAAAATGTCATCATGGTCATTCCTATATTCATCAATTTTTGCAATTTTAACCTTGCATGTCCAAAAGACAATTTTCCATTACCTTCAATAGATGTCAACGTAGATTCCACTGCTAGATATGAAATGTTGTCACTCATGGATGGTTTTGTACACTATAATCAAATTCACATATCCCTTAAAGACTAATATAAAATAATATTAACTATGGAATGGGGCACCTATTGCTATGTTAAAATCCTTAAAAATTTTAGAGCCACTTATTGCTATGTTAAAATCCTTGAAAATTTTTGCCTTGAAAATTTTAGAGCCACCTATTAACATGCCATGACTCACATTTTTCATGATCGTATACACAAAATTGTGGAAACCTATGTTGATGATTTCATTACCAAATACAAGAGTCACACAACACATCTCATTGATCTAGCTATATTTTTTAATAGATTAATCAAATACAAATCTAGAATTAACCCCTACAAGTGTGTCTTTGGCATTACATCTAGTAAACTTCTAGAATTCCTAGTCTCTCTCTGTGGTATTGATGTTGATCCCTCTAAAATTAACACTATATGCAACATGCCCATTCCTCATTCCATTCTCAACATGCCCTTGGAAAGCTTGGGGCAACCAATGATTTATCTTAGAAATTACTTATAACATCTACTCTATTAATTCCCTTCTTAAAAAAGGTAATTCTCTAGAATGGACTCATCCATGCCAAAAAGCTTTCAATAACATGAAAGAATTATTTTCCCATCCTCTGACCCTCCTCTAACCTTCTAATGATTGTCCTTTAATTTTTTACACCTATTCTACTCCCATCTCATTTGGGGAAATTATTTCCCAATAATATGATACTGTAGACACCAATATTGTGTTGACTCCCCTTGGTCCCTTACACACTTTATTAATTTAAAATAAACTACTTATTTTAAATTAATGACACCTCACCCTAGACACCTCACCTTGGACACCTCACCTTGGACACCTCGCCCTAAGACCATTTCCTACCCTATAAGTCACCCTAAGACTAAGTCATCCAAATCCTAACTACCCATGACTTATTCTCACTCCCTATTAACCTCCTAACTAAATATCATGCCTAATAAACCCATCTTTTGACCATTCTCCAATGACAAATGCACTTGGCGGATGGAGGAACAGGCAAAGGGCTAAAAATAGCCCTTTTACCCATTCTCTAGCCACCAACGCCAATGGTATCACCGATGTCGGTTACATAAACTGAGTTCTAACGTTGAGTTAGCCCTCTGGCCCCCCTACCTCTTCACATATCAACGTGCACACTCTGAGACTAAGCATCAGAATTCAACTATCACTCTCCAGGCTACAGAAACTTTATAGAAATCACTCCAAACATTGGGTTGAAAACATTGCATGAGGTCTGCGACATCAGCCACAACAGGAATAAGCATCCTGACACCCTCGGGTCTTCACCAAAAAGCTAAGTATTCTTTTGGTCTCCATTTCAAAGTTCTAGAATAACTTGGTAATTAGTTTCTATTTACTATTTCTAAATACTATAAAAGAAACTCGACTTCCTCCATGGAAGGGCTGAAAAGCCTTCCTCTGACTCTTACCCTATCCTCTACCTCACCCTTCCATAGACTTCAGTAACCTTCTCATAACCCTACACAAACCTTTAAATCCCCACAGAGTCTTCTGTCGACCATAGACATAATCCAAAACTCGTCCAAGGCCCATTGCCCCAACCAACATCGACCACAACCCCAACTGACATCGGCAATACGACTGACATCGGCACCATTCATAGACCGACTTCGGCAGAACTACCAACATCAGAAACTATGACATACAGACTGCAAAGGTATGCACTATCTATTTCCCTCTTTGTTAGTCATTTGTCATTTCTTTATTTATGACACTTTTACTTATAAACAGTGGACTGTCATCCCTTAAGGAAGTTTTTACGCTTCTGGGACTGAGCATGTAGCTTGGCAGTCCACCATATCCTATTCTCACATTTTCTATGTTTAAGTCTTATTCTTATCTACAGGTGTCTTCCTCCACAGCCAAAGAGGAGCTCCTACAATGCTTGGATATGGTGCACAACTTAATCTGGGTATCAATCAAACCCCCGACTCTTAACTTTAGTTTCTTCTTTCTTCTGAATGTAATTAGCAAAAATGTAGAGAAACATTTTGGCATGCCCAGTGGGACCCTGGAGTTTTCCTTGGGTTCATTTCTTCTAAAAAGCAAACTTTCATATAGATGCATTAGGAAAAAATTACCTTCTTGCATCCTTTTCTTCTATCTCTTTATTTTGAAAAGAAACCATTAGCACAAGTTAAAAAGAACATCTTTCTTTTTCTTCTTGTCACTTCTTCCCTACATCTTAGAATAGTGAAAAAATTCATACTCTTAACCTTTTCTCCACTTGTTTGCATTTGAACAAACATACTTCAATTTGGGTTAAAAACAATTGCATTTCATTCTTGCTTGAATGCATACTTAGCCCACTCACTTAGTAATTAAAAATGCATTATGAATAAATCATAGTGCACAAATGTTACACAACCAGACCACAAGCACATCAAATTAAACATTTAAACATACTTGAGACAAGGCCCGTCTAGGATTTCATCACCTAGTAGATACCTTACCCTTCCTGGTGATCCTACTTGGATTTCACCACCAAGAGGAGGACCCACTCTATTCTCTGGTAGAGTATAAACTATAGGCAAAGTATGTATTGGCTAAGTGGCCCAGCTCGGCTCTGGTTTCGTGACGTGAAGGGAGTAAGCCCCAGCACTAGGCCACGTACTGAACCTAACACAAAAATTTTAGCACCAAAACATAACCCAAAACTGACCATAGACTTCCTCTTTAGGACCCGTTCTAAAAGCCCAATTCCCAAACATATTCTTCTAAGGCATAAGCCACCACGACTCTAAAATTTATTCTTAGGAATTTGACATTTTAGAGGTTGCTTGCCATCATCTATTTTTCTATTTTTATCTAATTTTTTGAGCTGGTAAGGTCACATCATTCTGAGGTCTAAAAACAACTCAGAATTTCTCTTTCTTTCAAAAAAATTATCAGATTTTTGTGTTTCTAGAATTACACAGAAACTGACATCAGTTTCTCCACCGACATTGGCAACTCATCTTCACTGATATCGATTATTCCACTGACCTCGACAACATTTCATAACTAACATTGGTTAGTAAACTGACGTCAGTCACTGTCAAAAAAATTTCTTTCCACACAGCAAGCTTAAAACCTAACTTTTTTGCTGTCAAACACACATTTTAGTTTTTTAAAACTAAAACACACAGTTTTTAGAACCTGAACCCCTTTTGTCTTGAATGGTTTTGACATGCAGTCAAGCCAAATCTCTTGTTGACCATGTAAGGCAACAACCACTCCCACGTTCGCCTTTCATATCAAGTCACCAAATGGAGTATACTTCAGACACTGAGCGTACTCCTATCCAACCAACCCTAAATCAACCTCTTATTGTTCTCGAAGGGGATCAAGACTTTGAGAGATTCCTTGACCACAATGTCAAGGCTCTCCAACACTATCTCATGAGAAGCCAAACATGAGATCCTTTAGGTAACCCTATTTATGGGATGCCAACTTCCTTAGTTGAAACGGCAATAATATCAACAGCATCCATTACCCAACCTATGGTCACTCAGGCCATTGCCTCAACTAGTAACCCAACCATGGCCAATGTTCAAGATTTGGCCTCTCCTTCTATTTTTGGACCTACCTCCATTGGGGTTTTTGTACCCCCTCAACCACAAACAATTCAACCAAGTTCAACACCTTTCCAAAACTTGATTGTCTCTATCCCACCCACTCTTGCACCCATAAATATGAGAGTGGCTACTCATCCTTTAACTAGTCTTGCCGCCATTCAACCACCCTTAGTGGTGTCTAGTCAAGTTGTGCCCTCCAGCTTCATGGCACAAGCCCCCTTGGATTCAACATCAATCCCTATGATGAACTACCAATATGTTGCACCTACACAAATGCAACCAAATATGTCATATGCCCCTCCCAACGTCTTTGAAGTACCTTACAACCTAGGGGGTGCCCCTCCTACCAATCCATCAGCCGATCTAATAAAGATGCTGATGGATAAGATGTCCAACCTTGAGACAACTATTTCAGGTTCAAAGAATGTTCTTTCATATGAACAAATCTGCAACGAACCCATTCACCCTTCAGTCCCTATTCGACTATATCCTAGCCAATGGGAACTCCCAAAATTTACTTGCTTTCAGAGTAAAGAGGACCCACAGCAACATCTATGAGCATTTAGACACGCTTGCTACCCTATAGCACATGATGATGTGTTATTACTTCACACATTTCCCATGTCACTTTCTAGTGCTACCCTTGATTGGTATAGCTCTATTACCAGTCATTCTCTCTTTACCTTCACTCAACTAGCTCAGCTATTCCTCAACCACTTTTCAATCAATATCACCAAGAAGGTCTCCATCACAGACCTTTATTCTATTAGACAATTTGATGATGAATCAATAGCTGACTTCTTTGCTCATTGGAGAGGTTTAATCAACCAACTCTCCTTTTCATTACCTCAACTTGAGCTCATTGAGCTCTTTTCAAGGGCATGTGCCAAGCACATCTCATCCACTTTGTGGGTTCAAACATTTTTCACATTTGATGAAGCTTTCACCATGGCACGAAAGCTTGAACTTTGTGCAGTCGAAGAAGACAAGGTCAAATTGCGTAACAAAAATACCAACACAAAATCCAATGACCCTTCTTCTTCCAAATCTTCTTCTTCCCATTCCAAGTCCAAGGGATCGACAAACGCTATGGTACTTAGATCATCATCTTCTACCACAACTAACCAATCTGAACCCTCCACATCACAAAGCATCACAAAATACTTCCAACAATGATACGTACAGCGTCAATACACTCCAATAGGAGAATCATACACTTTCGTGTTGGATAAACTAGTGAAACAGAGAGTCCTTAACCTCCCTCAAATCTGACCTATCCAATTTAATCCCTCATAAGCCATCCCTGCATGGTATAGGGAAAATGACTTTTGTAACTATCACCGTGTCAACGGTCATGACACGAACAACTGCAAAACCCTCAAAAATGTTATTCAAGACATGTTAGACAAAGGGGATCTTGTTTTGGATAACCCAAATGCACCAGCTAACCAAAACATAGATATCTTTAGGAAGCCATTTCTTAACCATCTCCCAAGTCAAAACAATGTTCAGACCATGACCGATGACCCCCAAGAGCACAACATATGCACGGTCAACACAGTTTCTCCTTTTATTCCTAACCAACCTCTCCCACAGTTTGAAGAGGTTAGTCAACCCATTTCTCCACCATGGGTAGAAGAGCCTATTCTACCCATATCACCCCCATGACATCAAACACCTCCTCCACACATACTTCTACCTCGTGAGGAACCCATATTACCTATTCCTCTTGCCCCGACCTTCCCTCTTCTTCTACCATTGGAAGAAGTTACCATTCATACCCCACACCCTCATGTAGAAGGGGCCATAATTCCTCTACTTCACCCTTTAGAGGAGCCTTTCTCTTCTATTTGTCCTCCATCGATGGAGGATAGTCCTCCATCAACCCCCCTTTCACACTTAGGAGAGTCTACTTTGACCTCTCCCACATTGGAGGATGCTTTGATGGCACCAACACCGATGGCCTCACCTTCATCCTTCTTATCACCAATGGGGGATCATACTTTCCCCACTCCTAGACCACATGTGGAAGGCACGATCATCCCTACGCTCTCTCCACTTGAAGAGCCAAATTCTCCAATCCCTTCTCCACTAAGAGAAGAACTTGCCACCTCACCTACTTCAGTCGAGGAAGATTCGGTGATGGTTTTCTCTCTCCTTTGGCCCAAGATCACTACATCCAACACATTTTCACTCTCACTATCACCCAAATCTTCTAAAAGACCAATTATAAATCCTCGCACGACATCACCTAAACCCTTCTCTCGATTGGCACAAAACTTAGGATTTCTCCATTCTAGGAACCTAAAACATGAGGCACTATGGGAGCGACTTAAAGCTCCTTATCTTACACATTCCACTTCACCTTATACTACCAATCCTTCAGTGACAATTCACCCCAAAGTTTCTTACAAGGATCAGGCTTTCGCCTCTAAATCATCTGAATCTAAACCCTTGCAGGGGTCCACCATGCTGAAATAGATTAAATCTCTCAGTGTTCACCCGGTATCACACCTTACTCACCCACAAGTGAAGTTATATTTGCACCTCACCCCGCACAATAATGGGCCTCACACCAAATGAAAGAAGGCTGCTAAACCACATCAGTCTACTCCCCCACCTTCACCATTGCCCTCTATCTTGGGTCCACATCCATCTACTTCAATAGGAGCGCTCCTTACTCCAACACCTTACAAAAACAAATCACCTCCATTAGTCCCTCTACCCATCAAATATATATTTCCTCCAAAAAATTTGGCACCTCTCACCAAGAAAGTGTCATCTATGCATGTGGCCACATCACCAACCAAAAAGGAGGTACAAAAACATCCCCTTACAACTCCTAAATATAAGTTGTCAACCCCTACTGCAACAATGAGCACATACCCATTAGTGGGGTCCTATGCTTCACTGTTATGCCAATTGTTGCAGTCTTCTAGCATCGTCCTCCCACCCATTAAGCCATACCAACCTCTCAGACCAAAACCATCTTGGTTTGATGACACTAAAATATGCTGGTATCATTGCTCACCTAGACATGATACTGAGCATTGCTGTGCCCTTAAGGTTGTCATTCGCCAACACTTAGAAAAGGACACCCCTCACATTGAGAATTCTTTTGAAAAACTATTGACACCATCTCATGTCTCTCAAACCTCCTCACTTTCATTGGGATCCTGACACAAGACTATGGTCCCTCTACCACCTTCTCCCCCTTTATTCGAAATCAACACCATTAATGTGGCTACCAAGTCCCAAACCATAAAGGATAAAGGAAAAGAGCATGTTTACACCCCTTGGACATATCCATTCACCAAGCCTTCTCAACCACCAAAACCCAATATTTCTATATTGGGCACATTTCAACCAACATCTCCAAGGGAAATTCCTCTTAACCTCTCTAGCCCACATGACGTTTGGTATAAATGACTTGTTGACTACTTGACATATTCTATCATTCCTCCTGACCTCTCTAAAAATGGACAGTAGACTTTTATCAAGAGTACTGCTCGCTACACCATGCTAGGGGGTCTTCTCTACAAATGAGGTCTAGACGGCCTCCTTCTCCTATGCCTAACCACCACTGAGACATCCCATGCCATCAAACAAGTCCATGACGAGATTTGTGGGGGACATTCCAGTAGTAACTAAGTTGCCAAGCGTATCCTCCGTCTGGGCTAATATTGGCCCACTCTTCACCAAGACTGCAGTGACTATGTTCAGCGTTGTACCAAATGCCAACAACATACCAACCAACTTCACTTCCAACATCGACCAAAACATGCCTATAAAAAAAATCTAAAAGAGTGAGATTTCAAAATCAGAGATCTCATCCTTAAAGAAACCATGAGACCAATATGGAAAGAAGCAAACGGGGCAAGTTTGCTCCTAATTGACTAGAACCTTATATCATAACACACAAGTATGGATCAGGTACTTATCATCTGTCTTCTCTCAAAGGCTGACCAGAACCTGAGCCCCTTAATGCCTTACATCTGCGACCATTATACTATTAATCAAGTACTCATTCACTTGATATTTAACTTGAGCTCATCCCTTGAGCAACCCCTCTCATCCTCATTCATATTCCTTTCAACCCTTTTTCCCTATAAATATTAGTTAACCCTTTTTTAAGCATTAATGCTTTGTCTTAATAAAAGGGAAACCTCTATAGTCCAGTCCATGACAAAAATTTTAGTTAACAAAAACAACATAAAATTGGGATGCCTAACCAAAATTCATAGACTATCAATGTAGACTGCTCTCTTGAAGGACAGCTGCATTATTGTTATAATTAGTAGACTGCTCCCTTGAAAGATAGCTATTCAAAGACATCAAAACATAGACCACTCCCTCGAAGGATGGCTATGCCCAAATTTTGCTACCATAAACAACACCCTCTCAGAAGCTTCTCGCATCGATCAGCTTCACATGACCATAAAACAAAATGACATCCCTAAGTAGACTTCCCGCATTGATCAGTCTACCAAAAAAAAAAAAGACTGACAAACTATTAAGTCGTGGACTTGCCTATAGTCATTCTCAAGGTCACCTATAAAAGGGGAAAATTTATCCCTGCTACAAAGGGTTACGCTATCCTCACATCTCACATAATCACACCTATTACCCCAACATACTCAAGGGATTTTGAGCTCACTTAATGTCAAGTGATTAGGGTACTTCTTTAACAAAAACCAATGATCAATGACGTAATGCATGAACAGGGCTTTTTGTTTACAAAAACCCTATCTATGCTATCACTATGGTCCTTGTCAATGAAAGAGCAAAACACCTTTCACTTCTTATACACCTTCGTCACATACAACCAAACCAAACCAAAACATTTTCTAACCAACCCAAACCAAAACATTTTATAACCAAACCAAACCAAACCTTTTTGTAACCACTAACATGACATCATGAATTATTTAATACAAATACCAATTTGTGTTATATGAATTATCATAGCCCATTCACACTAGTTTCTATGGAAAACAATACACATGGAAACTATCAACCAAACATAATTTATGTCAAGGATATACCATCACCAATATGGAAACTTGTTGAAGCATAAACATACTCATTTCATTTTTGGCATACACCATCACTAATATGGAAAATTGTTAGGGATGAAAAACCATATAACCAATGTTACAGAATACACCATCACATAATATGGAAAAGGCTGTAACATCATCGTACTCATTTCATTTTTGGCATACACCATCACTAATATGGAAAATTGCTAGGGATGAAAAACCATATAGCCAATGTTGCAGAATACACCATCACATAATATGGAAAAGGTTGTAACATCATCATACTCATTTCATTTTTGGCATACACCATCACTAATATGGAAAATTGCTAGGGATGAAAAAACACATAACCAATGTTACAGAATACACCATCACATAATATGGAAAAGGTTGTAACATCATCATATACTCATCATTTCAAACATAACCAAAACAACTATCAACCAAACATAACCTATGTTACAGGATACACCATCACACAATATGGAAAAGGCTGTAACATCATCATACACCCATCATTTCAAACATAACCAAAAAAACTATCAACCAAACACAATTTATGTCAAGCATATACCATCACCAATATGGAAACTTGCTGAAACATAAATAAACTCATTTCATTCTTAGCATACACCATCACGAATATGGAAAATTGCTAAGGATGAAAAACCACATAACACTATGTTATAACATACACCATCACACAATATGGAAAAGGTTGTAACATCATCATACACTCATCATTTCTAACATAACCAAACCAATCCATAACCTACCCTCTTCTTCCCTTTTGGGGAGAACTACATTGGCCTGAGGCCCTTGCATGGGGTATGTAGGTAGCACTCAGTTGACATGGCATCTTCTGAGGTTAGCTCAACCATTCGTTTATTCATCTACCTGATGGACCAACCATATAACCTTTAACCATGACCTAACCTAGTCAAAACCAATCCATAACCTACCCTCTTCTTCCCTTTTGGGGAGAACTACATTGGCCTGAGGCCCTTAAAATAGGGGCTATGTAGGTAGCACTCAGTTGACATGGGGTATTCTAAGGTTAGCTCAGCCATTCATTCATTCATTTGCCTGATGAACCAACCATATAACCTTTAACCATGACCTAACCTAGTCAAAAACCAATCCATAACCTACCCTCTTCTTCCCTTTTGGGGAGAACTACATTGGCCTAAGGCCCTTGAAATAGGGGCTATGTAGGTAGCACTCAGTTGACATGGGGTCTTTTGAGGTTAGCTCGGCCATTCATTAGTTCATTTACCTAATGGACCAACTATCTAAACCAGTCCAAAATCATGACCAAACAACCAGCCCTGACACTATAGAAGTCACCTAGACTTTTCATAGGGCACATTAGAGATCACATACATCTCCTTATCCACAATAAACAACACTTGAGATCACTTATATCTCAGCTCGACTCGACCAATGACCTTGGAGATCATGATTATCTCCTTAGACCATGACCACTTTAGAGACAACTTTGCCTTGGTTGTTTTGATTGCATATATGCTACCTCATGAATAGTTAGCAAATTATACGCACCGCCACATTATGACCCTCACATGTATTGTTGGATTGCGACCAAGTTGATCCCCAATATTTGTGACATTTTTGTGTTTTCTTGGATCACTTCCTAGCCTGGATACTTGGAACATGATGACCATTAGAGCTATAGCTTTGATCGATCTAACCCAATCAGCTATGATCAAAAAGCTGGGGACCAATTACTTTGATTTTAGTACTCCTCGACCATTAGAGCTACAGCTTTGATTGTTTAACCCAATCAGCTACCACTAATAAGCTGGGGACTAGTTATTTTGATTTTAGTGCTCCTTGACCTTGCCTACGACAATTTGACCTGCCTATCACGTGAAGTGGCATACACGCAATCTCAACTATTGCAGCATTCACATTCCAACTTCACCATACCCATCCACTACCTATCAAATCGGCAACTGATTTTGAATTGCCCTCTCTCAATTCCCACTTTGAGGGGGAATATCTTATCCCATACCTGGGGCAACCTACACTTATTTTTGTCTTACAGTTTGTTAGAACAACCAACAAGACAAAAAGGGGCAAATGTAGACACCAATATTGTGTTGACTCCCCTTGGTCCCTTACACACTTTATTAATTTAAAATAAACTACTTATTTTAAAATAATGACACCTCACCTTGGACACCTCACCTTAGACACCTCACCCTAAGACCATTTCCTACCCTATGAGTCACCCTAAGACTAAGTCATCCAAATCCTAACTACCCATGACTTATTCTCACTCCCTATTAACCTCCTAACTAACTCTCATGCCTAATAAACCTATCTTTTGACCATTCTCCAATGGCAAATGCACTTGGCAGATGGAGGAATAGGCAAAGGGCTAAAAATAGCCCTTTTACCCATTCTCTAACTGCCGACGTCGATCAACTGTCAACCGATGCCGGCGGTATCACCAATGTCGGATACATAAACCGAGTTCTAACATTGAGTTAGCCCTCTAGCCCCCCTACCTCTTTACATATCGATGTGTACACTCTGAGACTAAGCATCAGAATTCGACTATCACTCTCCAGGCTATAGAAACTCTATAGAAATCACTCCAAACATTGGGTTGAAAACATTACATGAGGTATGCGACATCAGCCACAAAAAGAATAAGCATCTTGACACCCTTGGGTCTTTACCAAAAAGCTAAGTATTCTTCTGGTCTCCATTTCAAAGTTCTATAATAACTTGGTAAATAGTTTCTATTTAATATTTCTGAATACTATAAAAGAAACCCGACTTCCTTCGTGGAAAGGTTGAAAAGCCTTCCTCTGACTCTTACCCTATCCTCTACCTCACCCTTCCTCAAACTTCAGTAACCTTCTCATAACCCTACACAAACCTTTAAATCCCCACAGAGTCTTCTGTTAACCACAGACATAATCCAAAACCCATCCAAGGCCCATTGCCCCAACTGACATCGACCACAACCCTGATCGACATCGGCAATATGACCGACGTCAGTACCATCCACAGACCAACTTCGATAGAACTACCGATGTTGGCAACTGTGACATACAGACTGCAAAGGTACACACTATCTATTTCCCTCTTTATTAGTCATTTGTCACTTCTTTATTTATGACACTTTTATTTATAAACAGTGGACTGTCATCCCTTAAGGAAGTTTTTATGCTTCCAGGACTGAGCGTGTAGCTTGGTAGTCCACCATATCCTATTCTCACATTTTTTGTGTTTAAGTCTTATTCTTATCTACAGGTGTCTTCCTCCACAACCAAAGAGGAGCTCCTACAATGCTTGGATACGGTGCACAACTTAATCTGGGTATCAATCAAACCCCTGACTCTTAACTTTAGTTTCTTCTTTCTTCTAAATGTAATTAGCAAAAACGTAGAGAAATAGATACATGTAGAGAATATGTTATTTACTATATTAATTGAGGCCTCATTGACTACAAAAATGTTATACTAAAGTAGAATGTGATTACCTTGATATATGCTTCATAGTTGAAAAGCTCCATCACTATATGTTTTATCAAACCACTTATGTCATTATCCACTTTGATCCACTTCATTATTACTTCTCCAAAGCATTTCTACTTAGTGATATAATTGGCAAATAGATGGTCTTCTTGATGGAATTTGACCTTTGAATCATAACACAAAAATATGTCAAAGGGCAAGTCATCTCTGACCAAATTGAAATATCATGCATACCCACTACAAATTACCTTCAAGATAATCTCCCTGATGATAACATTCTTTATATTTAAGGTCTTAACTAGGATATCTCCCTTAAATATTATTTCCATAATTTCATTGTTGATGTAGAGGCAAACAATCAAGAAGATACCAATATCATTCCTGATACTATTAAATCCAAAATAGTTATCAAATATATTCATAAAGTCACTATTGATTTGAAATAAAACACCTATACCCTCCACTTTGATGGCACCAAAGGCCTCCAAGGAGCTAGGGTAGGTTGCATTCTAACTAACCCTCATGGTAAAATCATCCCTCTATCATTTAGTCTAACATTTGATATCACTAATAACATGGTAGAATATGAATATCTCATATTAGGTATGAAACTAACACTTGAATTAGATATCCCATATCTACACACTTTGGGTGACTCCCAACCTATCTAGCGTTAGGTTAATGGTGATTACAAGTGTAAAAGTGAAAATTTAACTACTTATCATCAAATATAAACCATACTTGTAAAATATTTTGCTTATTTCACCATTGATCCAATTCTAAGAGATCATAACTCTATCATTGACTCTTTTTCTTATTCAAAATCTCTATTTCATCCTCATTAGGTACTTAATGATTCCCAATTTCTTATCTAAATAATAAAATCACCCTTTTCTATCCAACCACAAGATTCACTCATTTGTCATATCTATTCTATCACTATTTTACAAAGTCCATGGTATAAAAACATCATCCAATTCCTTGGACACCAAATGTATCCTCCAGACATGGCTTCTCATGAAAATACTAGAATATGTAAATAATACTTAAAATATGTCTTTCAATATAATACTCTTTGTTTATATAATGTAGTAGGTACCCTACTCTTTTATGTGGTGAAAGAAGAGGTTCCCCTTCTCCTCGAACAATCACATGGGGGTATATGTGATGGTCACTATAGTAGACATGATACATCATGTAAATGCTTATGTATGGGATACCATGGGCCTACTTTAGAAAAGGATGATATCAATATTGCCAAAAAAGTGTAATCCTTGCCAACTTTATGATGATTTAGTCCATTCAACACTAGTTGAGCTCTAAACCATAGAGTCTTCTTGGTGATTCTCCATGTGGGGATTAGATCTCATTGGTAAATTACCTCAATCACAAGATGGTCATGTTTTTATCATTACTACTATTAAATATTTTACTAAATGGGTAGAATCTATGCGTCTTGTTAATGACATGAGAACCACTATTTATAAATTTATCCTTAACCAAATCATTTATCTCTTTGGATTTATGCATACTATCATTTTTGATAATGGTGGCAATTTCAAAAATAAGGACATGAAATAGTTATGTGCTAAATTTAAATTTTACCATAAATTTCCCACATGTTACCATGCATAATGCAATGGCCAAGCTAAAGCCACTAACAAAATTCTCAACAAAATCCTATAAAATACCATTCAAGAAACTCACATAGATTGACATCTTTAATTATATCCTGCACTTTAGGCCTATCGTATTAACATGCATAATGCCACTAGGGCAACACCATTCTCACTAGTCTATGGTTCTAAATCCATCATACCATTAGAAGTCAAACTCCCATCTTTATGTATATCTCTTCACGGTATCATTCTCAATGAAGAGATATGTGAAGCTCACTCTCATGCCCTGGACCTTCTTGATTAACATTGTTTAGTCGCTCTTCAACATAACTATAAATACAAGGCTCACATAACTAAATGACATAATAAAAAGGTTAAAATCCACAAATTTAATGTTGGTGATCTAGTCCTTAATCTAGACTACACCCATGATGAAGAAGGTAAATATGCCCAAAAATGGTGGGGTCTGTATTTAGTGAAAGACATCCTTGGTTCTAACACATATCACCTACAAACTAATGAAGGCCATGTTTTCAAAGAACCCACTAATGCACAACTTTTGAATAAATATTTTGCTTAAATATTTCCCTTCTTATCATACTTCTATATACTACCCTAATAATACTTCTTGTAGGACTTATCCATGGATCTCACCCTCTGTAACAATCTCTTTTATACACCAACCTTAGTTCCTTCCTTTGGTCTTTTAGTTTTGGATAGGACCCAGTTTTCCTCATGAATACCTTTTTATTTAATACATTGATTATTCATACTTTTTCTATTTATTTTATTATAAGTTTGTTATTTTCTAATGATTTTATACCCATCTGGGTTTTTTTTTTGTGAGTTGTAGTGTAAGACCATGAATAGGACCAAGTTCTCCTCACAAATACCATTTTTCACACCATTTTTACATCCACTTGGGTTTTTGTATTGTGAGTTACAGTGTAAGAACATGGATAGGACTAGGTTCTCCTCACAAATACCATTTTTGAATTTTTTGCCCCCACTTGGGTTTTTATTTTATGAGTTGCAATGTAAGACCATGGATAGGAACAAGCTCTCCTCATAAAATCTACATATTATTTCAAATTTTTTTTTCACACCAAGTGTTCTTGTTAGAATGTTAAGAAATGGTTACAATATTTTGATCCCATATTCTCAACCTTGATTTTTATTTCTTTTGTAGTTAAAACTTACACAACAAACTATGTTAAGCATGTTTCCCTACACTTACCAACATTCTTATGATAAGGAATCATACTTACCTATCATTGTATCCCTTTTCACATTATCACATTTTTGCAATTTGAAGTAATTCAAGTTGTTTCATGTTCTTTTCTCATTGATTTCCTTTCCTTTCATTCCACTTTGGATAAAATAAGGTTGAAGTCAAGATAACACTTTTATTTCATATGAATAAACAAGACTCTTAGACACCATGATATCTAAGTCATCTTTCTTAGCTACCAAGTCCCAAGTTTTCAAATCATATTCATCTTTAGCACCCATGTTTTGTTCTCAAAATATGTATGGAGGAGGAATAGAAAAAGCCATCAAAATTTAAAAGCCAAATCATTTAAAATAAAATCCAATGATCAAAAGGTAATATACAAATAAAAAAGTCCACATCACACCAAAAGACATGATTCATAACACTTCTCATATCTCCAATAAAAGTTCACACTCCATAGTTGGCCTCATAATAGAGCTAGGGTCCATTAGGGTGTAGTAAGCTAGTAGATTTAGATAAGAGAATTAAAAATGATCTATAGTGCTACCTACTTTCTCACATAAGTACCATATCTTTGTATTAGACTGATGACTCTATAAGGGGTCCTAAGGAATTGAAAACACATTGTGGGAAGGTAGGTCAATTTTATTTTTCATGCATATAGACTTCATATGATGATATTCATACTTCATTTGGTAACCCAATATTTGTGTGGTTAGGAAAAGTTCTTCAGACTCCTTAATGTCAAAAGTCCTCTTATTTTAATAAACCTAATTTTAGTGTCTTGACTTTGATAAAGAGTTTCTTTACCTTGTTTTTTCCTTCATTTACCCAACCAACCATTTCATTTCCCCCTTGACAGAGGCAAGTTTGATTCTCAATTTGTTTCCCCACTTATATATTCCCTCTTCTTCATATCTTAAAAACATGCTAGCACTACTTTGTTCTAGTTTTATCTATCTTTAGAACACAATACTATGCTTGAGTGACTATGGATTATTTTTTTTACGCCATTGATTTACATTTATAGAATTGCCTTGGATTCATTTGAAAAAAATTCATTATCATTCCCCTTTTTTTGAACAACTGAGTCCATTTCTATTTTTTGTACCTTTTTTCATTGTTGAGTGAGTTTGGATTGTTACTTCAGACTCACCAATGTTGTTTTTACTTCCTATCCTTTTTTCAGACAACTACATTCATTTTTATATTTTAATTACTTTTTCCATTATTGAGAAGCTTTAGATTTTTACTTATCACTCACCAATGTTGTTTTCCCTTTAATGTAATTTTTCCATTTATGATTAAGGATTGTTACTGCTCACTCATCAATGTTGTTTTACCATTTATTACCCATATTTATTTAAGGATTGTTACTACTTTCACATTGATGTTAGATTATCATTTTTACATGTATCCTTAGTTTGATTTGGTTTGTTTACCTTTCTTACTTAAGGTATACTTATTTGTTTTTTTCAATCATTTAGGAGCCTTGGTTTTTGGTTACTTGATTTACTCTAAATTTTTGCTTGGTCATTTGGTCATAACTTATCATTTATCACCCTAGCTTACTAAATTTATAGGTACATCATGTTTACGTATTTCTGTTATCTTGGCCTTCCTATGTTTTTTTTATTTTTGATCTTTAGTTTTGTATCCTTGGGTTTGTCCAAAGTAGTCTCTATGCCCTCCACAATCAAAACTACAAACACAACATACAACTATTCAATGATAGAGGTAAGTCAAGGTATGTATATATTACTTTTATTTAAGTTATTTCCTTTCAGTCATTTACTTGTAGTTATTTTATGTTTTAAAAAATTGTAATTTATTTAACTTCAACATTGTGTGTCAATATGTTCTTTTCTCGGAGCACCATCCCATTTTACACCTACATGACATGTGATGAGATTTGAGTGGGGCATATTTATACACACAATATTTTTAAAATTTATCAATTATTGATGTTTTCTCTCTTATAGGAACCCATCGAGTCTCAATCTCTCTAAGTGCATGCTTTTAAAGGTACACCAAGAAATGGGTGGGTAGACCAATTACGCTTTGCAAGATTGTTATCCCCTATACCACCACTTGAAACCAACACAAACCTCTCTTATATAATTAAATAAGATTTGGCACCTCCCTTACACACTCCTCCAAGAAATTCACTACATCAAAAAACCCTACCTAAGCCAAAACCTCTTTTTAAGTTTTACCAAACAAATTCAACCTAGGCTAACCCCGTACTTAAAATATATGAGCACGTTACAGGTTTAGGTCAGCCTTAGCCAACCCAATATAATACCTAACTACTTTATTTAATACAAGGCTACAGGTTCTACTGGGCTGACTCTATTAGCTAAAACTTTAGAAGAGTTTAGGGTTAGATACAACTATATATACACATCTTTTTTGTCATTTTAGAGAAAGATAGGGAGTAAATCATTATTTTCACATCTACTTATCCACCATTCTACTTGAGGAGAATTTCTTAGGGTTTTAATACTACATTTGGAGGTATGAATATTGTCTTGTGGATAAGTCTTTTGGATGCATAGGAGAAGTCATGTATCCTAGAGCTGACATATATTTATTATCTTTACAAACCACAACAACCTCTTGCAAAGCACATTGGTTAAGGGAGATATTGAGGCTCAATGGGTTCATCTTCAAAGGTAAGTATTCCTAAATCTTGTTCCTCTTTGTTAAATTAGATATATTTACATTTATTAGTTTATTTATTTCTCTCTCTATGCATTAGGATTTCCTCTACATTGACTTGAGTAGATATCTTCTATTCATGTTTAATTTCATGTTTATTACCCCCATTTTATTCCAAATTCTTTGGTGAGTACTAAGTTAGATTTTGATTTACTTTGTCATCTACTTGTGAATAAAAAACATAGGACCTAGGTAGGGTTATCGTATGGTGTTGCTTGAATAGAGGCTTTCAAATCCTCTCTATTGATATTGCTATGGTAAGGGACCCTTTGGTTAGGTCTAGTGGATCCATATTGGTCATGACCCTAATTATCTAAATGTACCAACAAGTGGAAGCTCTAGTGTGATTTATCTTCTCCTAGCTAAGATTGATTTTTAAATCAACTTCACTTTTTATTATATAAATAAGTGTCCAGTTCCCTAAATCCATCTGATTATCAAATCTAATGTATTACAATGGTCAACCTAAGTGCTTTAATGTGATTTATCTATTGATAAGATTGGTATAAATATAATATCTACCCTTATTGATTCACCACCTATGGAACACCTTGTAATTAGACTAAAAGAGCATTCAAGAAGTACTCAAGTTACCAAAAGGTTTCCTATTCTACCCTATCCTAATATCAATCAAATGAACAACCTAGATTTAGGTCTGAAGTACTAAAAAAGTAGTCATAAGATATTATTTTCCAAGTAACAAGCTAGGTCATGGTTGTACTTGATTTACACACATTACATGATTCACACACAAGAAAACATGTAGGGGAAAACTAAATGAGTCTGAGAGCATATTTTGGAGTATTGTCTATGTAGGAAATGTCATTTGATAGTGGTATTATTCTAGTTTAGATCGACACTATGTACCCACTAACCTATTTCCCCAAAGTCACATTTAAGATGGAAAGCTTGGATTTTTCCATTTCACTAGGAGTGACAACCCATGACCTAGATCTAAATGCCCTAGAGAAAGAAAAAACCAAACCTAGAAACATATAGCTGGTTGCATATCATTTTAGATGATATTCCATATTATACACCAACATCAAACCCATATAATAACATTGATGCAACTATCCCAAGCTAACACAACTATATAAAGAGTCAAAAGTACCAAGTATGGAACATGATGATCATTATAGAATTATCTTCCCACCTACTTTTAGCTTGAACCATATTTAGATCTACATTAGCACCATAACCAAAAAATTACTCTCTTTTATGTCATTTCTATATCTAGCATATTTATATTTTCCATTTATAGCTTATCCTAGTTTAATTATTTCAGCATATGGTACATTTGAGTTTAGCACATTAATTGGCCTACTGCATATCTAATATTCATCCTTGTGTCCTATCATTTCTATATTCTTAACCATAGCTAGCCAGGTAGGATCCACATCTAAATTAGGTTTAAATAAATACATTATAGTAGATACCCATCACTAGAGCAAGTAGTGTTAGTGGTCAAGGTTTGCTACTTCCCTTTGAAAAAGGCATTTTGATAAGGAGTTGTAAGCAAGAGATAAAAATATGGTTCATTCTGATGAATAATATGCCCATACGGTATAAGATATATTTCATAATCTTGAAGGATTCAATAACATATATCTTTCTATGATGAAGCTTGATTGGTTAGAGTCCATCATGTGGATTCTAATGGAAAATATTGATGTTTATATGGAAACATGGAATAAAATTAAGGAAGACTCTCTCTAGCATAAGAAGATGGAAGAACAACACCATGCTAACTAAGCTCCACCTCCATTCAATGCTGGGTCAAAGATAGAGATTCAACCATATGAAAAAGATGTGAATGTGAAGAGGTTAAAACATTGGCAAGCCAAGAAAAAGGTTCATTTGAGTTTGAATCAAATTAATGATATCCAACATATTTATTATACAATATTAAAATTGACCATCATGATTTAACATGGTTTGAATGTTACATTGATACCTTGGTTGTTAAGAAGCTTCTTCCTAGTAAAAAGTGGGACAATTTTAAGAAGCTAATAAAGAAGAGTTTTATCCTTTTTTTTAATGAGAAATATAGGTCCATTTATTTTAAATATCTTAGGAAAATTAAATTCTATAGCTATATAATTACACAATTAAGATCCATAAAAATTCCATCCAAATGGAAAATGAATATAGTGGACCATGACATCTTGATGAAGTATATTGGTAGACCTAATAACAATTTGAGGAGACCTATCCTCTTCACCTAGATTACAAATGTAGATAAGGCTTATTATCAATCTCACTATTTAGATATGGACAATAAAAATTATTCATCTATCTCTGAGATCACTCCAAAGTAATAATATGATTCTAAGTATAAGGTAAAATTTAAAGGAAAAGGTAACTATTGTCACTTTGAGTTACACCCTTTAACGAGGTGTTATAGGTCTCCACACTCAATTGACATAATGGGAACTCTCTAAGGCTGTGGATGGCATATGGCTAAAGATAAACTCTATAGAGGTTTGGATCCATTGATGCTATGCCTATATTATCATTACACCTACTTAAATTAGAATGAAAAGGGAAGGAGAAAGATGAAAATAAATAGAAAAGGGGGTGATGCCCCAAATTTTAATTCTCATCCTATGGTATATGAGTTGATAAAAAATATAAACAAGGCTGAATCTAATCACACAACTTCAAATAGTTCTCTAGCATAAATATTTCAATATGGAAGTTATAATTGATACATCAATTAAAAGGGGAAAACAAGAGGCCTACAATGAAGCATTAATTAAGGTTTCCCACACTTAATATTTTCATAACCACTTAATACACATCATATCAACTGTAAAGAGATAACTTACTCACAAATAGGTAAGAATGAAGAGGGTAAATGCAAAGAGATTGAACCTTAACACTGTCATTCATCAACAGTTCATCATGAATACACTAAATATGAGATGAAGAAGGCAAAATCTATTTACATCCACTTCAAAATAAATAAAAAGCATTAATTTTAATAGGGATTCACCATACTAACTTAGATAATCCATTTACAATCCATTAAAGTCCAAATATATAGAATAAAAGAGAAGAGAGAGGGGGAGGACATGGAGGAAGTCCATCATGATTGTTGTATATCATGAAACTAGTTATGATGCCAGGAGAAGGTGAATAAAAAGTCCCATTATTCATCCTCAACATGTGTTGGCTTGGCTTGATGATGTCCTCATGATAGGTGTCATAGAATTTACTCTTTAATTCCTATGCCTCATCTCTCTTCACTTGAAATTGTCTTTTCTTGGTTGGAGGAGTTACAATTTGCCATCTTGACACATGGCCTAATTAAAAAATTTATTATATTTATACACCATACTTTATTATTTAAATTAATATACTATCTTAGTGAGAATTATATTTAAGATTTATACCTCCTCATACTATGCTCTTTGTCATTATAACTTGTAACTTGCATCTCAAAGTTTATTTGATCCAATAGGAGGCAATGAGGGTAAGTATATCTCCTTCCAAGACCTAGTCCTTGTATTAAGACTATCACAAAAATATTGTAAAAATTATTCATGTCATGTATAAGGTCATGTAACCTATGTTAAATCTTATATATCACCTTCAATGAGTCTTCACAGATTACTAAGAGGTTTGGAGAAAGTTGCAAGCATTCATTCTATAGAAGCTCCATGTGGCGTTGAGAACTATATTGAAATATTATTCATTTTACATGATTTTAACATTGAGGTTTTAGGTTTTTTATACCTTATTATGTATCTCCAATATCATTCTTAACTTGTGATAAGTTTTTGGGGTTGATAGAGGCATGTAGGCTTCTTTGAAGGTCTTTAACAACATGCCTAGTGAACTGCCTATGAACAAGTTCTTCCATTCTGCCTATAGCCATTGAAATTGATTTGTTCATGACCTGTATAACTTATAAAATATTTAATTATGTGATTATAAGGGTGTCATGAGGTCTATTTATGTCATTGGTAACCTTGATAAGGTCTGCCACCTTGTTTTTCTATGCAACCAAGAAGACAACCTTCACATGGCTTGGTTTAAAGATTTGAATCCTCCTATACTACCATGAAGACATCTTAGAATAGATTATTAAATATAACTATACCTCTTCATATACTTTATATACTTCTTTAACTAGTAAAAAAGACCTTATTCACTCAAACACCTACAAACAGGGTTTAAAATGTGGTTCATAGGCCATTTTCATGCATCTCCTCCACACTTGCCAAGATTATTGACCCAATAGGTACCCATGAGGAATGAATACATAATAAAGGTGATTTAAATGTGTTTAATATGCATTATAGTCCATTATAGGGTCATTTATAGTCATTAAGCTCTTTAAGGGTTTTGCAAGGGTTTTAGACATGTTTATCTTCTTAACAATGATTCATAAAGCACCACCATTTGATTGAATACAAAATTACATGAACTTGGAGGGAATAGAACTATTAAACATTACCCAATTGAATTTCATCCCATTCATTTTATTGTTTGACTTCCCATGTAATAAAAGTGACATTCATGGGCATTGCAAGCATGTAGTGTGCATTTAATAGGACTATGTGAGCAAAAAATGGTTCTAAATGATTTATTTGACTTGTAAAAAACCTTATATTATATTTATACATGTCTTATTACTTCCATAGATGGATTTACAAATTATCTATCTCCTTAAACTTCATAAAACTTATATTAGCCCATGTCAAGGGTTTGTAGGCAATGTTGTTATTTTAGCCCTAATGGTCTTGTTTTCATGTTTTCTTCTCTTTTCAAGGATTTAAATCACTTATGTAATCTCCATAAAATTTATCCACACTTATATTCAACCTCCTATGTCATTTTCAATGCAATATTTACATCTTTCTACTCATGTTCATTCTTGTAGCCTACGTGTTCTCTCTTTACCTATCATGTCAAATCTTGAGAATGGTTCTTCCTTGGATGTATTTTGTTCCTAAAAAGGAATATGACACTTCAAACATATCCCTTAAGGTAAATCACACCCTACATAACCTTATTTAGATTCATGTTCAACACCAAAGTACATATTTTTAATATTCATGTATGCAACCCTGTAGGTGCTTATTCCAAGCTTAACAGTTATTGTAAACATGTTGTTGATTTGATTTCACAAAATTTTATAACATTTAATTATTTTTGGGGAAATGTGGAGTTTTTTTAATTTATTTAATACTTTCTCAAATAGAAAACACACAAAATTATGCCAAGAACCTTTCTTTTCTACCTACAGACTTACATAGACCACCTATGTATGCATGAATGCATTATTATCTTATCACTTTTACCATTTACATGATTGGGATAGATTTTAGGTTTCATTACTAGGATTAATATCCTAAATTTTAATTAGATACTTCTTCTCTAGTTATAGTTTTTTTACTTGTCTCCATATTTTAAACCTTATTCAAGCATAATAGATCAATAGCCTTGAGCATGTCACCTACAACTTATTACAAATTATCATGGGTAGTTTTTCCACATATTGGATATATATAACTATTTCTTATACTTCTCATGAGTTTTTCAATTCCATTTAATAAGGATTACTCTCTAAGATGTCAACTATGATTGATTATAGGACTGCTCTCCTTCCATTTGAGGTCTGTGTGTTGATAATATAAAAAAGACACTTTGGGGATGAGTATGGGATTGTAAAAACATGTAAATAGGTATGAATACTTGTAAAAATTTCATACCATGTGATTTACACCTTTCATAATCCCCAAAACTCTTCAAAAGTGTCAAACAGGCCCAAAACTTGCACTCTTACTTACAGACCTATACATTGATATATGGTCCATTTGTGCTTATGAATATTTCTTGTAAAATGTGTGGGAGATATAATTTGGATTTTTTTTAGGTTTTAAAATCTATATAAACTTGATTTCAAGTACCAAATATATTGGAAACCATCTCACAACTCCATATAACCTTGACTATCATGTTTAAAATAATAAAACAAAGGAATTTCTTTCTAATAGCAACATGATCATTGGGAATTTATGATAAGTTTGATATTTTAGGGAATATTATACCTTAAAGAAAAAATTTTAACTATTTCCATGCATTCACCAATCTTGGACATGCCATTTCAAGAGGAAAACCATGACAAGGGGGTTTAGAGGTGTTTTAGATAGGTTTAACTTCTTAACAATTATTCATAAAGCTCTGCCCCTAATTCATAAAATATTTCCATGGATTTAAAGGTAATATGAGGGGTAAAAATATATTAAAATAATTTGGTCTGAAACATCTCTTTGTTTATGAACCAACGTTATGAAATTGAGCCTTCTCTTTTTGCAAGCAAACTGATGAGAAACTAAAACGGTTTTTTTGCTTTATTTGGACCTAAAACTTCCCCTTATAAATGATTTTGAGAATTAGGAGGTTTAATAAGGTTTTAGGGAGCTTATAACACCATGCTCAATTTGAAAATATCTTCAATGAGATGCTCTGATCAAGCCTGAGGATGCATAATCACTCCTTAACCTATCTTCATCAAGAAAACTTGCCATATTTTGCCAAAATACCTTATTAGAACTATGAAATACATGTCCATATATTTCCTATTGGATTTTATGGTGGTGGTGTAATGTACCAAACATGTTGTCATCTTATTTTCCCTACCATTTATTCATTATGTTATGTTTTGATGTTAAAACAATGAGAAAAGTAGTTTTCAAGGTGAGTTATACATTGAATGAGAAGCATTTTGAATTTTTTACCAAGTTTATAGTCATAAGGACATATAATATGATGTTTAAAATTTTTAAATGACTAAAAAACCCCTTTTTACCTCTATGCATGGTTTTAGATCTTTATACGGTCACATTAAAACACTTCAATAAGCAATAGAATACAAAATAATAGAAACCTTATAAACTCCAAAAGTACTTTAAACTCTCCAAATACTTGAAAATGCAATGTTTTTATCTTACCAACTTGATTATCACTCCATCATCCAATTTAGAAAACAATGCTTCTTAGATGATCACTATCTCATTGTCTTCCTCCATGGATCAAGCACATCTTAAATTTCACAACTTAACCTTAATCTTTCCAAAGTTAGCTTAAAATTTTCTAAATTAAATTTGAAAAGATCCTTTTAAAGATCATGGCATGAATATTATTAGACAAGACACACACATGGACTCTATAATCCTATTAAGACCTTTTTTATACCTTGAGTTGACATTTAACACCAAAACTATGACATCAATACATGATTCTCAACAAGACCATTTCAAGGTTAGATGACTCAGTTACTAGTTTTTAAATAGTCCTTAGTCATGGGTGATAGAATAGCTAACATTTTTGGTGACCTCCTAGGGTATTTTTCCTACTAAACATCCAGACTAGTGGCCTCAGATAACTCATTAGGGATGGATTCATTAAATATTGCTTCTCTATGAAACCAAATCTTAACCAAAATATGATATTAACTTTTGAAACAAACTAAAAATTGAAAATACCTTCAAAACATAATATAACAATACACACAGAATAAGGAAAGGAACACACACAATAAAGCATACATGTGCTACAAGCACTTGTATAAACTAAAGCCTAATCTATTATGTACAAGAAGAGAAAATGACCTCAATAACATTTCTTGAGGTATATCTCATTGACTGGGATATGTAATTCTTCTCCATTTATTTGAGAGTTGAAAATCATTATGTTACTTGTAAGGAATGATGACATAGGGCCTATTTACAAATGAAAATGCAGTTAACCTATTAATCAATCATAGCTCAGAGAAGACAAATCCTATTTACACTTTCAATTATTAATACACTAGATATTTGGGGTCATGACCAAGATGGATCTGTGAAACCTAACCAATGGATCTCTTACCCTAATAACATCACTAGAGAGGGTTCTAAAGCTTCTAGCCAATCACCACTATGTAATAACCCTAGTTAGCTCCTATGTTTTCATATTCACAAAGTAAATGCAAAGCAAAGTAAAATCTAATCTAGTGATCACCAAATATTATGACACAAAGTGGGGATAATAAACATAAAAAGTAAACATGCATAGGGGAATCCTAATTAAGCCATGTATATATAAAACCTTAATGCATGGAAAGAGCAATATATTCAAAATCAATTACTTATGCTACCTCTATCTACTAAAATAGAGGAATAAAGTTAGAGATACTTACCTTGAAGGTAAACCCATTGAGACTCAATCTCTCCCTTGGCCAAAGTTTCTTTGCAAGAGGTTGATGTGGTTTGTAAGGATCACTAAAAATGGTTAAGAATCCAAGACTTTTCCACAAGACAAGATTCTTTTCCAAGTATAAACCCTAAGAAATAACTCCTCAAGTAGAATGGTGGAAGAGTAGATTATAAATAAGTGCAAATGAATAATTAAATATTGACTCTCTCTAAGAAATGGTAAAATTAATGTGTATATATAGTTGGATCTAACCCTAAACCTTTTCAAAAGTTTAGCCAACAGGGTCTGCCTAATTGACTCTATATCATTAATTGATAAAAACAAGTTATGTTTTAGTCTAGGTTAGCTAAAGATTATCTAAACTTGTAATGTGTTTTTAATAATTTGAATACATGATCGCCCCAGGCTGACAGTGTAATGTAAACTATCAAAATGGTTTTAGGCTTAGGAAGGTGCTAAAAAAGGTGGTGAAATGCTTGAAGGAGTGTGCAAGAGAGGAGGAAAGGCTTAGGGAAGTGCATCAGAGAAGGTTATGTAGGTGGTAAGTGGTGGTATAAAGGATAATAATCCTTTCAAGCACCAATAGTCTACCTACCCCTTTCTCAGTGGACCTTTTAAGGCATGCAATCAGAGAGATTGAGACTGAACAAGTTTTTGCAAGAGAGAAAGCATCAGTAATTGACAAAGTTTGAAAATATGATGTGTATATATATGCCCCACTCTAATCTCATTGTGTGTCAATTAGGTGCAACAAGGAATGGTGCTTCAAGGAAAGAACATAGTAACACATAATGCTAAATTTAAATAAATTATAGCATGAAATGACTTAATGTAAATGGTTGAAAAGAAATAACTAAAAATAAAAGTATGTATGTGTACCTTGACTTACCTTTATTGTTGGATGGTTGTGTATTATGTTTATAGTTTTGATCATGGAGGGCGCAAAGACTACATTGGACAAACCCAAGGATACAAAACTAAATATCGAAGACAAATAAATACAAGAAGCCAAAAATAATGAACATGGTGTAGGCATGATGTATTTATAAATTTGGTAAGATGGGTTGATAAATGATAAGTTAGGACCAAATAATCAAAAAAAATAGAGTAAATCAGGTAACCAAATATCCAAGGCTACTAAATAAATGAATAACTCAAACAAGTAAACCTTAAGTAATAAAATCTAATAAACCAAGTCAAACTAAGGATACAAGTCAAAAATGGTAATCAAACATCAATGTGAAAGCAATAACAACCCTTAAATAAAGATAGGCAAGCAATGGTAAGACAACATTGATGAGTGAGAATTAATAATCCTTACTGAATCATCAATGTAAAAAGGACATGAAAATGGAAAACAACATTAGTGAGTAAGAAGTAACAAGCCAACCTCACTCAATAATAGAAAAAGTACATGAAAGTAGAAATAGATGTGGTTCTAAAAAAAGGAAGTATGAGAATGGATATTTTTAAAATAAACTAATTTGATTCAATAAATGTAAATCAATGATGTATAAAAAGTGAGATCCATAGTCACTCATCATATTATTTTGTTCTAAGGATAGAGAAAACCAAAATAAATTAGTGTTAGCATGCTTTAAGATCTGAATAAGAGGAAATATAGAAGTGGGAAAATAGATTTAGAATCAAACTTGCTTGTCAAGGGGGGAAATAAAGGAAAAATCAAGGTAGATAAAGTCTTCATCAAATCCAAGACACTTAAATTAGTTTTGTCCAAAACGAGAGGACTTTTGATATTAAGGACTCTAAAGAACTTTTTTTAACCACACAAATCTTAGGTCACCAAATGAAGTATTAATATCATCCCATGAAGGCTATAGGCATGAAAAGTAAAATAGACCTACCTTCCCACAAATTTTTCCCCATTCTTTAGTACCCCTTATAGATTCATCAGTCTATTACAAAGATTGGGTACTTGCATGAGAAAACAAGTAACACTAGAGATTATTTTGAATTCTCCTATCCTAATCTACTGGCCTACCATACCCTAATGGATCTTGGTTCTATCATGAGGCCAACTATGGATTTTGAGCTTTGATTGGAGATATAATATGTGATATCAATCAAGTATTTTAATGTGATTTTGAATTTTAAATTTATATGTTACCTTTTGATCATTTCCTTTTGTTTCAAGTGATTTTGATTTTAACTTTTGAAGGCTTTTTCTATTCATCCTCTATACGGACTTGGAATAACCAACATGAGTGATAAAAATGACTATCATTTGAAAACTTTGGACTTGGTTGCTAAGAAAGAGAACTTAGAGAAAATGGTGTCTAAGAGTCTTGTTTATTCATGTAAAATAAAAGTACAATCTTGATTTTGACCTTGGTTTATCCAAAGTGGAATGAAAGGAAATCAAGGGGAATGAAACATGAAATAAGTTGAATTACTTCAAATTGAAAAATATGTAGGAAAGATGAAAAGGGATATAATGATAGTTAAGTTTGATTCCATATCATAAAAGTGTTGTAAATGTGGGAAAGCATGCTAATATAGTTTGTTGTGCAAGTTTTATCTATAAAAGAAATAAAATTCAAAGCTAAAAACAAGGGGTCACAAAATTGTAACCGTTTCTTAACATTCTAGAAAAAGAACACTGAATTAATTAAAGATGGTGATTTTATAAGGAGGGCCTGGTTTTATCCATGGTCTTACACTACAAATCATAAAAGAGAAATCCAAGAGGGTGAACAAAGCATGTGAAAAATAAAAATAAGAAAGATGGTATTTGTGAGGAAGTCGTAGTCCTATCCATGGTCTTACATTGTAAATCATGAAAAAAAACCAAGAGGGTGTATAATGCATCAAATTTGATATGAAATAAAAAGGAATTTATGAGTAATATTGGGTCTTATCCATGGTTTTACAATGTAACTCATGAAAAAGAGAAACTGAAGGACCAAGAGAAGAAATGAAGGTCTGTGGAAATAAAAATGTTGTAGAGGGTGAGACCCATATATAAATCCTATAAAAAGTGTTAGTTAAATATAATATAGAAGTAATGATAAGAATGGAAATATCTAAGTAAAATATTTATTTAAAAATTGCACGTTACTGGGCTCTTTGAAAACATGTCCTTCATTAGTTTGGAGGCAATAGGTGATAGGACCAAGAATATCTTTCACTAAATAAGGACCTCACCATTTTTGGGTGCATTTGCCTTTTTTATCATGGGTATAGTCTAATTTAAGGACTAGGTCACCAATATTGAAAGTTCAAACTTTAACCTTTTTATTATGTTGTTTGACAATATAAGCCTTGTATTGGTGATTATGTTGTGGAGAGGATAAATGATGTTTATCAATAAGATAAAGAGCATGAAGGTGAGTTTCATGTAATTCCTCATCAGGTAAAATACTATGGAAAAATATACATAAGAAGGGAATCTCAAATTTTAATGGTAGGATAGACTTAGAACCATATACTAGAGAGAACAATGTGACCCTAGTAGCAGTGTAGATGCTAGTGAAATAGGCCCAAAGTATGGGAAATAAATGAGGATGTCAATCTATACAAGTTTCAGGAATTGTCTTTTAGAGGAGTTTATTGAGAATTTTTTTAGTGGCCTCAACTTAGCCATTGCATTATGGATGATAGGGTGTGGAAAATTTGTGGGATATTTTGAATTTAGGACATAGCTATTTCACATCCTTGTTTTTAAAATTGCCACCATTATTAGAAATGATGGTATGTGGAAATCCAAAATGATAAATGATTTGATTGAGGTTGAACATATAAATAGTAGTTCCCATGATGTTGATGAGAGGCATGTCTTATACCCATTTGGTAAAATATTCAATAGTCGTGATTATAAAAACATGCCCATCTTGTGATATAGGTAGTTTACCTATGAGATCTAATCCCCACATGGAGAATGTCTAAGGAGATTCCATAGTTTGGATTTTAGTTGGTGGTGAATAGATTAGATCATCATGAAGTTGGAAAAGATTACACTTTTAAGCAAACTCAATAGCATCCTTTTCAAGAGTAGGCCAAAAATATCTCATATGTAGGAATTTACGTGTTGTAGCATGTCTAATATAGTGACCACCACAAATGACTCCATGTGCTTGTTCAAGGAGAGGAGGGACCTCTTCTTTCATTACACAATAGAGTTGGGTACCTTTGGCATTGTGATAATAAAGGGTGTTATATCAAAAGGCATATTTGAAAGCTTGTTTGTAAATTTGAGCCTTTTCACAGGAATCCATATTCAGAGGATAAGTTTGATGCTTGAGGAATTTAATAATGCATTTGTATCATGGGCTATGTCGAATGGTGATAGCCTCAATATGATAGATAAGTGAATCTTGTGGTTGGATGGAAGATGATGACTTTATTATTTGAATAATAAATTTAGAATCAATGAGAACTTGGTGTAGATAAATAAAGATGTTGAAGAAGCAAGTGAATCAATGATAGAGTTTTGATCTCTTAGAATGGGATTGATGGTAAAAAAGTAATTTCTTTGGCAAGGGTAGTGTCTATTTGATGATAAGAAATAATATTTTCACTTTTACATTTATAATAACCATTAACCTATTGAAAAATACATTGGGAGTCACTCAAAGCATGTAAATATGAAATATCTAAGTCAAATGCTACTCCCATGCCTAGGATTAATGCTTCATATTATGCCATGTTATTAGTAACATTGAATGTAAACCAAAATGCCAAAGGGATAATTTTACCAAGAGGACTAGTGAGTATACAACCTGCCCCAACTCCTTGGAGACATTTGGTGCCATCAAAATGAAGGGTCCAAGTGTCTTCATGTAAATAAACATTGATTTTAGGAAGTTATTTGATGACTAATTTAGATTTAGTAGTATTGGGAATGATGTAAGAATATTCTTGATTTCTTAATTTTAAATTGGCAGTGAAGTTATGGAAGTAATCTTTAAGAGAGAGATCCTGATTAAAACCTTTAATATAGAGGATGTTATCATTAGGGAGACTATCTTTAAGATTATTTTTAATGGGTATGGGTGACATGGCAAGTTAGTTAATAATGACTTGTCCTTTGAAAAAAATTTGTATGATGATGCAGAGATCAAATTCCATTAAAAGAATCATCCACTTGCCAATTTTGTCTCCAAGGAGAAAGGTTTTAAAGAAAAAGTGATGAAGTAGGTTAGAATGAACTATGACATAATTTTTTTGTTAAAGCATGTAGTGATAAATATTTTTAGATATGAAATAGATAGTGAGGCAATCACATTTTACTTTGATATAGCATTTTTTGTGATCAAGGAAACCTCAACTGATATAGTAGATAGCATAATATCTTCCAGTATCATCTTATTGGGAAAGCATTACCCAAATAATATGGGTGTGGAAGAAGTGTACAAAATTAAAGGACAGTCATTAGAGGGTGGATAAAGGATGGGTAGATGGAGCAATGATTATTTCATGTTATCAAATGCATTCTAACAAGGATTGATCTATTTTAGAGCATTACCTTTCTTAAGAAGGGGAATTAATATAATAAATACAATAATCCATTTGGAGGATAAATCATTGGATTTACCTAAGCTTTCAAAGGTAAGTATGAATGTCTAGAATGAAGTAAACAATAGGCATGTTAACTATAGTGTAGACACTGGAAAACTACACACTACGGTTCCAAGTGTCAAAACACCCCTAGACCCCCTAAAGACCAACCCTGACCTTTCAAGTGCAAACCAAACCTAAATCAAGTTAGAATTGACCTATTAGCTAGCCCAAACTTTGACTTTGACCCTCGACCACTGATGGTCATCCTAATTGTTGACGGTCATGCCTGACCACCGACGGTCAGATTTCCATTACCTAAACCACTAAACTACCTCATCACTCTAACTTGTTTTTTATATTTATCTCATCTAATTCATGTGTGATCCCATGCATGTAATATATAAATTTAGACAATAAGTTAGACCTCTTGTTTACATATTGTTGCACCTCCCCTTCCTTCTTATAAAGAGAGAGGAGGAGAGGGTGAATCTAGGTAGAATCAAGTGATCATCATCTAAAGTCAGAGCTTCTTACATCAACATTTTATTTTTTAGGTATTCTTATAGAAAACTAGAAAGTATGATAGAGATCCAAATTGTTTTCATCTATTGGCCAACAACCAAGTACTATTACTCTACCAAAATTACCCCAAACTCCATCAATGAGTTTATCAGCTAATCACCTCAACCATTCATCAAATCAACAATTAATAAGCTAAGTATTTATTTTCAATCATTCAATTACTTTGTTTTTTTTTGTAATCAACCTAGCCCAAACCCATCTCTCAAAATTCTATTTTATAACCTCATCCAAACAACCCTTTTCTTGACCAAACCCAACCCATAGTAACCATTGATGATCATCTTGACCATTGATGGTCTATCCCAACCACCGATAGTTAACCTAACCATCAAAAGTCACCCCAACCACTGATGGTCACTATGTGACAAAATAACAACAATATATTTTCACCCACCGGACCTCAACCAAATCCAATTTTTAGACCCTTTGCATGATCATAAAACCCTACCCTATTTTATGAACCATACCTAACCAATTTAACACTAGTATTGACCCACTCACTGCTATGATTAGTAAATTTTGTCTATCTTTTACCAATCACTTATTTTATTTCATTTTAATATCTTCTATGATATATGTAAGTACTTTATCTTTTAGAATTTGATTATTTAAAAGTGTGGATTGATAGCCTTGAAGAAAGCTCCTGCATTTTAGATCTAGCTTGATAGGCAATCCACCCTACTATCTAACTAATCAACCATTTATTTAAGTGCTTTGTTATCTACAGGTCATTCCTCCCAAGCCAAAAATGAGTATCTACAATCATCTATATGAACGTGTGTACAACATATCAATTTTTTTTTACCATATCCTTCTTGAGTTTCTTTTATCTTCCTTCTCAAGAGCATAAGAAAAAATTATCTAAAACATTTTGGCATGCTTGGTTGGACCCTTGAGTCTTTTCTTAGGTTCATAGTTACTTCTAGCTGCTTCTACTTCTTATCTCTCTACTCATATAATGAAATCAAAATTTATTTTTGGGCTTAAAATTAATTGCATCCATTTTCTACTTGCTTATTTTAGCTCACATAGATTAACTAAAGCAAAGTAATTCAATCATAGCTTCAATATTATTGTACACACAGACCAAACCACTTACATCAAAAATAAGCATCAAACATTGACATAAGTCCCATTTAGCATTTCATTACCTAGTGGTCACCTTTCCTGACTATCCTACTTAGATTTCATCACCAAGGGGAGAACCAACTTAGCTCTCTGGTTGAGTATAAACTTTGGCAATTAGTATATCTTGGATAAGCACTTGACACCCTGTGTGAAGTGAGGGGGTAGGCCCCAATATCAAGACACATACTGGTTTCCAATATAGATCCCTTTTAGAGATTAAACACAACCTAAAACCAATCATATACTTATTTTCTAGTACCCGCTCTACAAGCTAATTTCAATCACACAATTTTAAAGCTTAAGGTATAATCCAAAAGAGAGACTAAAAAAATAATCTTAGGACTTAACATGCTTTAGTGTGTGTTTTCTTTTCTCGACATTTTCTTGTCTTCTCATTGTCTGAGTTATGAAATTGTTTATATCCTCTTCTTTTCCTTGCATATTTTAAACTAGGCAATAACTAAGAAACCAAGCAAATCAAGATCCACATCCTAATCATTCATCTTCCTCTTCTCCCTCATCCATGGAGTACATCTCATAAATAGAGAGTTATCCTCATCCTTCTAAGAGTCATATCATCCCTCAAATAGTTACCTAAGGTGATACAAACTTTACCACCTTTCTGGATAACAACCCCATAACCCTTCAACATTACCTTAACATCATATCCCATCATACCCTTGTTTTAGTTCCACTTGTTGACTTACCTTATGGCATGCCATCCCACCTTATGGATGACACTTCTATTGTCACCATCTCTACCCAACCTCTAGTCACTTAGGAATCATCCTCTACCAATAATCCCATTGACACTACCATTTAGAATCAATCCACTCAACCAAGCACCACCCAAGCACCTACTTCCCTAACTAATAACCCTCCTAGTATATGAGAAACCCAACCTTTAGGCATTGGTACTTCCCTTACTATAATAGTTCCCTTTGCTAGTGCCACCACTATTCCCCTCGATTTTAACCTACCTACCTCTACTCCATTTCAAAACTTGGTGGTTCCCATACCTTCCAACCTTTCACCCATTAGTAAAAAAGTGACCACCTACCCTCTACCTACTAACCCAACTATGCCTCATTCCCAACCTGTACTAATGTCTCAATAAGTGCCCATTTCAAAGAACCTAAGATACATCCCTAACCCATAAGGGTATGTACCTCTACCTTCTCAACCAACCATGACCACATACCAGTATGTGGTAACTTCTCAAACCCATGCTAACTACCCATATGTTTCACTTACCTAGACCCAAAATAGCCTACATTACAACTACTGGAGTGCACAAACCCAAACCAAACTTCTCAAAATGTTAATGGACAAAATGACTACTTTGGAGTCATCCATTTCTGGAGCCCATACTATCTTTTCATATGACCAAATATGTAATGAACCAATTCACCCATTCATCCCCACTCAACCATATCCTCCTCAATGGGAACTTATAAAGTTTTTAAAGTTTTAAAGTAAGGAGGACCCTCAACAACACCTGAGAGAATTTATGCATTCATGTTATATGATTGCCTATGATGATGATATCTTTCTTCATACCTTCCCCATGTCTCTATCAGGCCTAGAACTAGATTGGTATAGTGCTATTACAAATAACTCCCTCTTTTCTTTTGCCCAACTAGCTCATATTTTCTTAGACCACTTTTTCATAAACATCTCTAAGAAAGTCTACATCCCTAATCTCTACTCCATTTGCCAATTTGATGATGAATCCATTGTTGACTTCATGGCCCATTGGAGAAATCTCATAAATTAACTCTCCTTCTCTCTACCCCAACCTGAATTGATCAAACTCTTTGCTTAAGCTTGTGCCAAACACATATCCTCTACTTTACAGGTCTATATATTTAACATCTTTGGTTAAGCTTTCACCATGGCATGAAAACTAAAGAACAAATCTATTGATGAGGGGAAGTTAAAATTAAGAAACAAGAACTCCACCTTCAAATCAAATGAGACTTACTCTCTAAACCCAATAACCAAACCAACACTAACTCTAAAGACAAGGGAACCATTAATGTAGTTATTTTTGAGACCTCCCCTCTACCCATTTTTAACCAATCTAATTCTTCTAATTCCTCTAATCAAAATACTAAGAACCCAAACCGTAACACCTAGAAACAATTTACTCCACTCAAAGATTCATATGATTTAGTCTTGGAGAAATTATTAAAATATAATATCATATAGCTTCACTTGATCAAACTTCCATAGAAATTCAATTCTTCTTGTCCTATACTTGGTTGGTATAAAGAGAGTGAACTATGTGATCCGTAAACTAGACAAATAGTTTGTGAAATAGATATTAAAATGTCTCAACTCTTTAGTTAAATAGAATTGGTACAAAAAATATGTAATTAAGTGAAATTAATTAGATAAGTTTTAAAACTCATTCCCATGTATAAAAAATTTTGATTATGTGTCATTTATAGCTTCACATTTAGTTTTAGTATTCTATCCATTCATTTGCAACTAAATTTAAACAAAACATAGAATAAATTGAAATGAAATATTGACACCAAAAGTGATAATATATTTCACCCATAACTTGGGAAATGTCTCCAAGACTGTATTTAACTATAATCCAATCCATAAAAATGATGAAAATTTAAACCTTTCAACTTACATCATAAGTGGATTTAAGGAACCTGTGATGCTAAAATTGATTTCAAAGGTTTTGTCAGTTGCCTCTTTGAAATCTGTATCAATCGCCTCTTTAGTTTTATCTATTCATTTAATTAATTCTCCATTTGAGTCTATATTTAAACTCTTAAATGGGCATGATATTAAATATGAGTGCCTATGGTTATTAGAGACCTACAACTCCTGATTATATCCTAATAACAATCTTATAAATATTACATCCCTTCAGCTTTATGAAAATAGAATTAATCCAAATTTATAGTCACAGGTCTTGATCTCTCTATCTATCAATACAGAGATACATATCTTCCTTGGCTATCACTATGCAAAAGAGGAAATTATTTACCCGAATTGGGGTATATGTATTACCTATAATGCCATTAACTGACTCATCCTCAGCTCTAAGATAATTGTGCTAATGTCTTCATCCATAGCCCAAGGGGATTTATAAAATAGATGAAGATAATGTGTGTGTGTGTGTGTGTGTGTGTGTACATATATAATTTCCATTATAGATAACTACATTAATTTTCCTCCATAATGAAAAACCATATAAATAAAATAAATAACACAAATTACCTTATTTGAGATTGTGTGTCATTTTTTAAACCAGACATACATATTCTCCCTTGCCAAAGTCCCTCCTTAATAGGAGACCAATTTCTAAACATGGATTCAATCTCCTTAGGATCTAATGCTTTGACAACTCCAAACTATATATATATATATATATATATATATATATATATATATATATATATATATATATATATATATATATATATATATATATATGCGCATCAACGACTCAGGTTTAATAGCAAAATTAATTTCATTGATCTTTACCACTTACTATGCCAAATAGTCTGGTCAATAGACCCATGTAAGGATCTACATGCCATAGCCCAAGAAATAGACTCAGGTATTTGTTCCTCTTGCTGGCTTGACCCAACTCAACACACTTGAAATGTAATTACAACCATGACCCAAAGGCTCTATCATAATTATGAAAACTCATTCATAAAACCACACCTTAGTCCAAATAAAGTCTCTTTAAATATGCATAGCCATTTTCTTGGATTTTGACAAATAGATCTTAAAATGTCTATATCCAAAGAATAATTTAACAGGCAAAGATCCTCTCAATGGAAACTCCTTTGCTGGTTATCAAGATAGATCCAAACCAATGCATATAGAGTTGTGGTTACCATTCACCTTAAGCTTTAAGAGATTTTTAAATGGAAATATTTATTCATATCCTTTCTTAGTATGACCCTTATAAAATGGCTTCCACACTATATCAAATGGAATGGAATTAAAAAATGTAGTCTGCCATTTCCCTATACATAGTCCTGTATAAAAATATGGCTTGACATTATGCCTTCATCATGGTTTGTATTCCTAAAGACATACCCATTACACAAAAGGAAACATTCACTTCCCTTCAGAATGAAGGAAAGACTCTCATTATATACAAATAAAAAGAAATGTTGACTTCTCCCAGGGTTTGATAATATATTGGTAAGAACATAGCCACGTCATTTCCTTAACTAAAGATATTAATAATAGTGGGTGTTTAGCTTAAAATTGGAAATTTTAATTGATAATCATCATGCCCTCATGAATTAATAATAAATGATCATCCTCTCCCATCTGGGGCTACATATGTCTCTTTTTTTATCACATACATATTATGTGTATAATTGTTATATTCATTGCCATGGCCATGCCTTTCAATGAAGATATATCTATATATCCTCACGACCCTGAAAACACATGTTTTCTCATGGATCAAATTTGATCTAACCTTTTCATGGCCAAAATACATACATAGATGTAAAAAACTTCCTCATACCTTCTGCCTCCTATAGCTTAAGGCCATGCCATTGGCCAATCCCACTCTTCATGAGCTCAACCTCTTTCATAGACATCAGGTCATCCTCTATGCCCCTTTGGATATATATATTTTTGTTACCAAGATCTGAATTCATTAATGTTCATGGGCTTCTCCAATGGCCATCAATCTATAAAAATAAGAGATCACCTCCATGCCCAATCAAGGGCTCTCCATTTCATCATGCACAAGCTTCCTTTTCAATAGAGTCCTCTCATCTATTGATCCAGCCATCTAATGGCTCTTGCCAATGATTTATTTTTACTTTCTTATGTCTTGGCATGTCATTTTTCCAAATAGGAATTAATATCCCATATTAGCTGGAAACCATATAATAAAGTCTTTTAATAGCCTTCATTAAAACAAATCATAACTACTCAGAGGCATGCATGCTGAGTTGAGTTCATTGGGAATGAGTTATCAAACACATAACTTGATTTAGAACCTGAGTTGGGTTGGCATGTGAGCTAGGATGCCAAGCAAGTTGGGGTGGCATACCAAGTTGGGTTGCACTATCGAGTTGAGTTGAATGGTGAGTTGGGTTGACATGCCAAGTTAGATTGTACTATTGAGTTGGGTTGAATGGAGAGTTGGGTTACATTAAATAGTCTTTTATATTAAACCTCCCCACAAAGAGGATTTTGTCCTCAAAATTACCAAGAATCCAACTAAACCTATTACATGGCTTTATGCATGACACCATCAAATAGAAATCTGCAAAAATTCAAATGTCTAACTAAAATTATAACCTGTATATAAGGTGTAAAAATAATCTCCATGTTCATTCTGTCAAATGACCTATTACCCAAAATTCATACTCTGGTAGCTTCTCTTAACCCCGGTACTATGTAATAGTTAATGTATTCTCCTTATTATTATATAAGGTAAATCATTATGCTACATACACCTAAGTATTTACAAACAAATTTTAACCTTGGGGTTGATTAGTCTTTGTTCTTGTCTCACAAGTTTGGCATCTTCTTCAAGCTCTATGGTATGTTATGCCAACCTAGGATCAAACCCCTTCAATTCATGATATTCCCATTAAAAAACATCCATAAACTCTATGCACAATGTTATGAAGGCTTCTCTCTCCTCTTTAGTATTCACCTTTCCTAACTTGAGTAGTTTACCTTCAACTATGGTAATTTATTCATAATGTTCTTTTTTAGTAGATATGTTTACCTTATCTTTTCCTAACCAATTATGCTCATTAAATATGCTCCCCAAAGTTACCAAGCCCTTAGGTAACTTATTTGACTTCAATTGGACAATTTGGTCCTCGTATTGATGTTGCAACTTATCCTAGTTCTTTAGGGAGAATTCTACCTCATGTTGTAGGAAATAGGCAATTTATTTATCACTATCAAATACTTTTCAATGTACCTAATTATTAGGAATTGAGGACCTGCATACCACTTTAATTTGGGACTACTCCTTAGTGTTTTTGAGACCAGTAACTATATCTTATTTTTCCCCAATAGTAGTTAATTGGTTTACATATTGATTGGCTCCTCTAGGAATAGAGTGAATGTCAAAATCTTGGAAGTCCTCCATAAGATCCCAAACCCTATGTTTGTAGGCCTTCAAGAGTGGATTCTAGGATTCACTCAAACCTCTTACCTATTACACTACTAATTCACTATCTCCTTTAACCTGCAGAAGCTTAATCCCTCTCTTCCTTGCCCACTATAAACCATGAATGAGAGCCTCATATTTTGTAGTATTATAGGTGCAACTACATTAAAATATTAGAGTATAATAGTACCTTTTATTGAGATGAGACACAATCATAACACCTATACCACTCCCAATTTTTGATTTAGACCCATCAAATGATAAATTCCAAATTCCCTCAAGATCTTGTGTTGTGCTAATGAGACTAGGCATTATGTCACCTTGTTCATGCATGTAATAAACAAATAAAAATGATTATTCAATGATTTTATAAGGATCATAACCATGTTTATAAACTTCCCATGCATCAAAGAGTAATTCTAGTATACCTTCAAGTGATTTAGAAGGTTTCTGATCATTGAAGTGTTTATCCTGATCTAAGATAGTGCAATTATCATTTGATAAGTTGGTAATATAAGGTTATAAATGGAATTTATATATAGGTTCTGACCTTAAGGTAACCTTTGTCCCATACCTAGTTGTAAAAACCATGTAGGACCAATCAAAAGAGAGATACTCCCTATTTTGGCAGTGAAATCCCTAAAAAATCATATAGCAAAGTAGGGGGAAGATCAACTACTACCACAGCTTGAGAGATAGTAAAATTAGGAAAAGCAACTAAAATGACCTTAAGATACCTAATAAAACCCACGGTATTAGTAGGAGACCCATCCAACTATAAAACTCCCTTCTCATGAGGCTCATATTAAAGTCCCAACTTATCATCTATGGATTTAGGCATGATAAAGGTACTAGCACCACTATCAATCATGCAGTTATGTACAAGTCAATCACCTATGATAATTGAAAGATAGAAGAGGGGGATTAACTACCTTTGGTGCTTGAGGCTCAAGAGGTTGACTAGAATTTATAATAATAACACCTACTTTTTCTACTTGTTTATCTGAAACATGAAGTTTGGAGAGCTATTTAAGAGATCCTTTTACCCTAGAATAAGCAATGTGTCCCACATAGAAATAGAGATAGGTGCCTTCTTCATATAATCAACAATGCTAAGAGGATAATTGGTTATCTTGGGTTGCAATTTAGGAGCAAAAGTGTTGTTTGAAGGTTGTATAGATTATGGTATGAAAAGACCTTTTTGATTTTGTTCCTTACCATCTTGTAATTGCTGAATTGATGGTGACTTTTGAGGTGCATCTTGAGTGATAGTCTTTTGAGGTGGTTGATAAGGTAGAGGAGTTGCCTTTTTAGGACCCAAACCATCACCAACTACCCTTTTTTTGGATCGTGTACAAACTACAATTGATTTGTCCATATTAGTCATATTCTAACACATATTAACTTCCATCTAATCAAAAGGATTTTCATCTTCTTGGAAATTGTCAAAGGTAGTTTTAGAAGGTGTTTTGCTTCCACCTAATCCTTATTGACTTGGTACCTCAGCTTGAGTGAAATAAAGAATGTCTCTATGTGATAGATAAGCTTCCTTGTGTTGTGAAGGTGGTTTATTATCATGTGGTGAAAGAGATAGAGCTTATTTCATAAAATATGATTGACTCACCTCACTAGTTGAATCTATTGCCATATTGTTTGATTTCTCCCATTGACTAGACCATTGACCTTCTTGAGCATAATTATTCTGAGTTAGAACCAAAGCTCTAGAACTACTAGCAGCATTAGGATTATAAGTATTATATGGTCTTCATTGTTTGACCCTGTTGATTGGGTTGATAAGGACATTTGTTATACTGATACGATTGGTTATGGGCTTGGTAAGTCTTGTAAGGTGTAACTTTTTACCTTTTCAAAGCCACTAACTTGTTATTTTAAGCCTTAAATGCACTCGTTATCTTACATAATATGTCCACCTGGTTACCATCTATTTGATCAAGATTAGCTAAAGCTAGTAATGGAGCAATGATAGGCATAGGAGGGTGAATTTATGGGAATAAAGGCATGGGTGGTCTAGGAGATATTTTGCCTACTTGGATTAGATAATTCTCAGCCCTTATGGCTACTTCATAGGCATTTAGTAAGTTATTTCCTCCCATTTATTATAGCATAATCACCACATCTGAATTTATAGCTTTCAATTAATATAAGAATGCATATTTACGGGTGGGTTTGATAACTTTGTGGATCCTATCCCAAGTTTTTTGAAACCTATAGTTAAAGTCTACCATGAACACCTAGGAGTTTCTCTTGATTGTAGTAAGTTATTACACCAAAGAAACATGGTCACTCTTGTCTTCAAAAATTTTACACAAGATTTCTCCAAACTCATCCTAGGTGTTAATTTATGTAGGTGATAAACCCTTGTACCATTAAAGTGTCTTACCTTTAAAGGAAGTTGCTAATAATCTCATAGCCACATTTTCATGGGTTACATTATGCATTGAACATAGATTAGCAATGTTTGTAATATGCTCAATAGGATTAATTGGATTTTCTCTTGTGAAATAAGGAAGGATATTTAAGGTAGCAGTAGGAATGTCATTAAACTTATTGAGGTTCAAGGGCCTTCCACTATTAAAAGGCACAGAATCTTGTCTCCTAGGAATAGCCATTTGAAGTGTGGGATTTATAACAGTGTTTGCTTGGAAAAAAATAGATTTTTGGGCAACATTAGGAGAAATAGGAGGTGAAATATTTGGATTAGATTGAGATATTTCTTATTCTTAATTGTATCCAAAGACAACTCAATAAATTCAGTTTCCTTGCCTTTTGAGGAAGATCTTGTAACCACTCTTGGCATGAAATGTCTAGAAATATGCCTCTAACACCTTTGAAGCTTGATACTAAACTCAAACCTATATATGTATGCTCCAAATCCTTTGAATGAGTAGTCTTATTGGTCATGCCAGAACTGTTAGCAACCCAAGTTTCACCCTATGAAGTAGATTATTCAATTCTCCTTCAAACTTGGACTAACATTAGATTGGTCTACAAGTTGTGGGTTGCCTATTATTAGACCAAACCTCTAGATTATGAGGTTAGTTACTATAATGAATCAAATTTGAATCATTTTCCTAAAACTTATTTGCTTTGGGGGTGAAAAGAGTTAGAAATATAACTTAAAGTGAAAATCTATACTAGTGATGGTGATGCAACAATTCTTTAATGATCCTCTCTTAACCTTGTCCTTAAGCACACTTATGAATCAAAAGGGAATAGCTTATCAACTATACTTTATTAATACAATCCTAAACATTAGTATTTTAGATGAAGATTAGATAAAAGTTCTAAAAATTTAAGGTTAAGTAATGGAGATCTATGAAAGACACTAACTCACTCTTCAACATAACTTCTATCTTTTAACACTTCATGTGACCTATAGAGGATGATAACATAGCATTAGATGAAGGAGAGGGTTAGAAAAATAAGATATCATACTTATTTTCAAGTCAAAAATCAAGAAATAAACTAACAACCATGAATAATTCTACAACAATATTTTCTTATTAACTCAAAATGCAAGTTACAATTTCAATAGAGTTTTTGTATGCTAGCCTAAGGGATCCCCATCAAGGCCATAAGGCCTGAATATATAAAAAAAAATGAGGAGATAAGAAGAGGGAGAATGGTGTGTATAAGAGATAAAAATGGTTATCAATGACCATCATTAACTTAGACATTACTTCAGTTATAAATAGTTACAAATAGTTCTCCAAAAGTATCTCCATGTTTGATGCTCTTGCATGATCTGTGGATGAGTTGTTTGGAATTAAAATGAGGTGATGAGACATCATAAGTGTATAAAAACGTCTCCTTATTTGAGAATAAGACTTAATTAAATATAATTACTCCTTCTTCCTTTAATATTATGGCATGTGCATGGATTACCACTTAAGATTTGGTTATGCATGGATTGGCACTTAAGGATCAATTATGCATGGATTACCACTTAAGGATCAGTTATGCATAGATTGGAACTTAAGGACCAATTATGCATGGATTTCCACTTAAGTACCATTTATGTAATTTTATTACTCTAAATTAACTCATTCATCATCCCTCTATGCCAACCTTGATGTCTCCTTGTTAACCAAGTAGGTCTATTAAGCCAATTAGGCCTAATAGCCTAACTGTGTGTGTTTTGATGACCATGAAAGCCTGCATGAAAATTTAGAAACCTATGAAATAGTGATTTTTAGGCTTGAATAAATGTCTCAAATTATAAAATTGGTCTACTTATGTAATAAACACCTACAAACTTATCAAACTAGGTGACAAGTCACCTTGTCCTTCACTCCTTTAGACCGGTTGATTAGAAGGGACTCACAAGGGCACTTACAGGTAGATCCTTAGACATATAATTTTTTTTAAAGGTGAAACAAGTTCCAAAAAAACATCTCAAATTATTGGTATCTTATTAAACTACCTTTTACCTCTCTTTTTTCTCTTTTTCCCCAAAAAAAATGTTTTCTGACAAGTTCATATAGTTCATGTTAGGAATATAGAACACAAAGCAATATTAATGAAATAAATGCAAATAACACAACATAATAGAAACACAAATTTAATGTGGTTCACCCAAAATGGGCTACATCCACACAAAAATAGCTAATTCTTCTCTTATTCAATCCAACATATGAAGGGATAAAACTTGCAATACATCCACTGTAATCTCCTCTTCACTCACACATAGTGTGCCACCATAATTACAATGCCCTCATATCAAAGGAGGGTTACATACTAGGTAAAAAATGCACCAACATAATTTATACCATTATATCTATGACCTAATAGTGAATGAGCTAAATTTGCTATGAAATTACAATACTTTAGAATGTATTTTTCATAAAATTTTACTTTGGGGGCACTACCCCTGAACCCCCACTAGGGGGGATCCAAAGTAGGTCACTACCCCCCTTGGACCCCCATGGTGACCTTAGTCTGGGTAATTTTCTCCCCCATACCCCCTATCAATAACTAGACATTATAATAAGATCAGGCTCCACCATCCAACAATCTCCCACTTTGAGATTGATTGCTACAATTTTACCACTATAACTCTTCCTTGGACTTTTATTTGAACTTTGACTTTGGCATGTTTCTAATCTTCTTGGTTATCCTTGAAGACCTATTAAATTTTATAAACTCTCTAGATTCTCCTTTGTGACTACCTTTACTACCATATCTATAGGATTCTAACTCATATGGATCTTTTCCAACTTCAACTGACCATCCTCCAAATTGTAATGAATGAAGTGATACCTAAGTTGTATATGTTTGGTTCTTGAGTGGAATGTTGAGTTCTCTTTTAAATGGATCATACTATGGCTATCACTATGCAACCTACAATATTATTTCTTTTACCTTAACTCTTTCATGAACTATTTCATCCATATCATCTCCTTGCTTGCTTCTATAGCTATAACATATTCTACCTCTGCAGTTGACAAAGCAACTATCTTATGAAATTTTTAAATCCAACTAATTATTGTGTCACCAATAGTGAATAAATAACCTATAGTACTCCTTCTACCATTTAAATATTCATCCATGTCTACATCAACATATCCTTAAGGTAACATCTAACCCTTCATAGCATAACTATCTATTAGTGGTCCCTCTCAAGTAACTAAGAATCCACTTGACTACATCCTAGAGCTTCTTTCCTAGATTATTCATAAACTTGATGACAACTCCCATTGCATGCACAATATCTGGTCTTGTGCACACCATAGCATACATTAAACTCCCAACTATTGAAGCATATGGCACTTTGGAAATGTAATTGATTTCTTCTTATGTTTTAGAACATTATTCCTTTCTTAATTTGAAATACCCTCCCAAAGGTGTACTCAATATTTTTGCATCTTGCATATTGAAACTCACTAACACCTTCTTCATGTATCCTTCTTGAGACACTATCAATTTTATATTTTTCCTATCTATTACTATTCTCATGCCAAGGATTTTCTTTACAACACCCAAATCCTTCATTGCAAATTTATTTACTAGTTTTCTTTTGAGCTCATTTATAACATGCATGTTAGACCCTATAACAATCATGTCATCTACATACAATAATAAGCTAATATATCTACCATTATCTAATCTCTTAAAATAAACACAATGGTCAGAATGACATCTATTATAACCTTGTTCTAACATAAATATGTCAAATTTCAAATACCACTACCTTGGAGCTTGCTTTAGGCCATACAAACACTTCTTCAACCTACACATCATTTTCTCCTTACCTTTGACTTCATATCCCTATGGTTTCACCATATATTTTTCCTCCTCTAAGTCACCATGAAGGAAGGCAGTCTTCACATCTAATTGTTTAAGGTACAAATCTTCTATTACTACCAAACTTAAAATAGTTTCTTATGGAATTAATTTTAACAACTGGACAAAATATTTCATCAAAATCTATACCTTTCTATTGTGCAAACCCATTTACAATAAGTCTAACCTTGTACTTTTTTTTTCCTCCATCTTCTTCTTTCAACCTATAAACCCATTTATTTTGCAATGCTCTTTTACTTGTATGGAATTGAACCAAATCCCAAGTTTGGTTATGTACCAAGGATTCCACCTCTTTCATGCCTTGCTCCCACTTCTTTGTAGTTTTTACCTAAATTTCTTCTTCATATATTTCTATCTCACCACCATCAGTCAATAATAAATAATAAAGTGAAGCAGAGTATCATTCAGGGAGTCTACTTACTCTAGTAGATATTCTAACCACACTTCTAGTACTTTGAGGTACTTCTTGTTTTTATTGTATTTGTTGCACATTCTAATTTTTTGGCTCTTTTGGAATTTCATTTATTGTGATTTCATCAAGTACTACATATTTAGCATTTGGATTTTCTCTTTATTTCCCTACAACTGATCTTTTTACATGACCTTCTAATTAAAGATCACATCTCTACTCCTAATGATTTTATGATTTTTAAAATCCCATAAACATTAACTCCATATCCGATAAAAGTACATTTATTGGATTTTGCTTTAATCTTGGTTCTATTTTATTTATCAATTTGGATAAATACTTCACAACCAAAAGTCTTTAAAAAAGAATAATCTACCTTTTTACCTATCCATGCTTCTTCTAGGATGCCACCATCTAAAAGACTTGAATGTCCTCTATTTATTAAGTAAACAATAGTATCCTTAGCATCTACCTAAAACTATAAGGGCAACCCTATATGCAATCTCATGCTCCTTGCATGCTCCATGATTGTCTTGTTCATCCTTTCTGACACACCATTTTGTTGTGGTGTTCTTGGAACCATATTCTCTCTATAAATCCCATGGGATGACAGAAATTACCAAACTCCTTCCTACAATATTGACCTCCATTATCTAATCTGACATACTTCAACTTATTTCCTATCTCATTCTTAACCAAAGCTTTCCATTTATTAAAGTATCAAAAACATCAAATTTTTTTCATATGTAATAAACCCAAGTTTTTCTAGTTGTATCATCAATAAAAGTAACATAATAAGAAGAGCTACCAACTGATGATACCTGAGTCAATCCTCATACATCTGTATGTATAATATCTAAATTTTCATCCTTATTTGTCTTCCCAACTTTGAGAAATTTGACTCTCTTTTGTTTTTCATACACACAGTGCTCACAGAAATCCAAATCCACTTTCTTCACATTTGGCAACAAATTCTTTGAGTAGACAACTTGCATCCCCTTATCACTCATGTGCCCAAGTCTCTAGTTTTATAATTTTGTAACCACTTCTATAGAAGCTAAAGTAATAAAAGAGTTAACATTATCATTAGATAAATATAATTTACCTACCTTCTCTCCTTTTACTATTATCAGTGATCCTTTACTAACCTTCCACAATTTTGTTGCAAATGTAACTGTGCAACCCTCACTTCCCAACTACCCTACTAAAATTAAATTTCTTCTCAGATTTGGAACATGCCTCACCTCTTCTAGTAACCATTTTTTTCCATTCTAAAATTTTATATGTATCTTACCCTTTCCTATAATTTTATAAGGTTCACCATCACCAAAATAAACCTGTCCAAAATCACCTTGAACATAGTCTTGAAAATATTTCCTATGGGGTGTAGCATGCAATGAAGCCCTTAAATCTAACACTCAAGAATCATTAATATTATCTAAATAAAAGATTAAAGCATCTTGTAACACCTCACCTACTACATTTGCTTCCTAATTTTTATCTTGTTGTCCATCTCCTTGTTTTCCTTTTCAAAACCAATAATCTTTCTTCAGGTGTCCTTTCTTCCCACAAATCCAACACACCAATGTTCCTTTGAATTTGGATCTACCCTTATTGGACTATCCATAATTCCCTATTCCCTTTCATTTGTTATTTTGTCTTCCCCTATTCTCAATATTCAAAGCATTACTTGATGTCTCACATGTGTTTTTCCATTGCATTTCCTTGCTAAGAATAACACCAATAACATCATCAAACTTTAAAGTGTTTGAACCAAAGATAGAATTACTCATAGCCATGACTAATACATTCCATATTTTTTGAAATGAGCATAGAATCAAAATAGCCCTAACCTCATCATCAAAATTTACTCTTATAGAGCTTAACTAATTTGTGGCTATGTTAAATTTGTTTAAATGATCAACAAGAGATCCATCTTCTAACATTTTTAGATTAAATAAATGATTCATAATAAATACCTTGTTAGAGGCTAAGGGATTTTCATACACTCTATCAAATGCCTTTATCACATCCACTATTGTCTTTTCTTTTGAAATATTGAAGGCCACTGACACTTCCAAGCACAGCCATATTGTTCCTAGTGTCTTTTTTCAAGAACATCCCAGCTTGCATCCTTTATAGTCATCAGCTTCTTTACTATTCTACTTAATGGTAGGAAAAGATCCTTCTAATAAAGATAGTCCTCCATTTTCATCTTCCATAGATGGTAGTTTTAGCCATTGAACTTCTTGACTTTAAACTTGCCTTCTTTTGCCATTGCTCCCACTCGAACTAAGAACCCTCTTTTCCTATGAGTTTATCTACCAAATAAACCTTTAGATCTGATACCAACTATTAGTAATATATAATACAAATCAATATTAATGAAATAAAGATAGAAAAAAATGTAGAAAACATAACAAAGATAAACACAAATTTAACGTGGTCTACCCAAAATGGGCTACATCCACATAGAAACAACTAGTTCTTTTCTTATTCAATCCAACAAATGAAGGGATAAAACCTAAAATACATCCACTATAATCTCCTCTTCACTCACACATAGTGTTCCACCATAATTCTAATGCCCTCATATCAAAGTAGGGTTACATATGAGGGCAAAAATACACCAACATAATTTTATCATTAGATATGTGACCTAATAGTGAACGATCTAGATTTACTATGAAATTATAATATTTTACAATGCATTATTCACAAATTTTTGCTTCAGGGTTGCTACCCCCAAACCCTCACCATTGGGGGCTCTAAAGTAGGTCATCATCCCCTAGGACCCCCATGGCAACCTTAGTGGGGGGTTGTTACCCCTATTAGGAATTAGGAATTATAATAAGATTAGGATCTACCATCCAATAATTTCATACAATATGGTACCATGGTCAATACTCTCTCTAATTTTAATTCATGATTCAAGTGTTTATCAAGTGATTTATGGGTGTTTGGGTACCAAAATTGGGTCTGTAATAGGGTTTAGGCAGGGTTTTAGGGATCCACCATCTTAATGATGATTCATAAAGTACAAACCTACAAACCAGAACTTCTTGCCATGGATATTTAGTCCATATACCCCTTTAAATTTATTTAGAATCTTGGGTTCCCATGCAAAGAGCGTGTCAAGATATGTATATAGAGAAGTAGGCTTGTGGTCTTATGTAGGAAGTTTGGACATGCTCATAGTCTTAGCAATGGTTCATAAACATGTGCCCCTTAATCAAAATATTTCCTTAATTAATTTTAATTACATAAAGGTCCTTAATTCCCACTAAGATCATTTTCTCTGAATCCCTTAGTGATCAAAGATATAAGAATCCAAATAGGCCACTCAAATTGACTGTGTACATTATAGAGTTAGAATAGGGTCTTAAGACTAGTTTGACCTTCTCTTTGAATTTCCACTACTTGAAAACTCCTTCATAATACCTAAAAAAATATATTACACCCATCAAAGTGTTAAAATTAATTATGTTAGTCTAAAGGTGTCTTAGGTGTGGTATGGGCCTTTTAGGCCTAAAATAGGATTTTAGGCCTAATTGGTCTAAAAATAAGTGTTGAAGTTTGAATTACCTGTAAGTACTTAAAATACTTATACTCAACCTAAAATACCTTTTTATACCTATTATCACCCTTGTTTTCATCTTCAAATTATCAAACTTCAACTCTGCTCTTCTTTTTCAAGTGGTTGCCTATAGGTTAGCACTGTCAGTCTATGTGTTTATGTAATATAGAGGTCTATATGGTTATTCCTCTTTAAAATATATTTTTAATGTATTTTTAACTTAAAAAACACAATTATAAGGTTAACCAAACCCTCAGGTCCACACTATCCTTCAACTTTGTCCCTACATAATCTTAACTCCCTTGCCTAGTGTTTACATGCAGTCAAGCTTGTATAGCCCTTGGACTTGAGTTTAGTTCTCTCTCATATAAATTATAGGTTATCATCAATTTTAAAACAACTTATATTACCTATAAAACCCCTTTCTTAGGTATCTCACTTAAATAATCACCCAATTATGTTCAAAACCCCAACTAAACAGGTTGCTTATAGGTATGTCTTATTAACTATCCCTTAAGGGAATTTTATTTTGAAATATGAGTGTGATATATCTCAAAAATATTATGAAGACTAAACATCACATTTATTTACCTCAAAAACCTTTACATGGAATTAAAACCCTCTGTCATATCCAGAGACATCCAAACAGTCTTGTTATTCTCTATTATGATTATCAACTGACAAAAATAGTTCTGAGACAAAATAGTGGATGTTTCCATTGATTTTCTAGGATTTAGGATAGCATGGATAAAAAATTCATTGATGGATACCATTTTTATCAAATTTTATATCTTAACTCCAACTATAGGTGCTTCAAAACTCATTTTTCCTAAAACTAGCTAGTTGGTTGCCTGAGTTTTTATGCTTCATGGGTCCATGACTGAGTTTGTTTATTTTCATCTTGTCACTATGGTATGAGAATGAAAAATAAATTTGGTGATGTTTTATGAGCCTTATTTCAATGTTATTTATCCTTCTCATTATCTCTTTACAACTCTATACAACCTATCACCACACCATATCTTCTTTTTTCCTTCAATACAACTACCTCTGCCAATACTAACTATAAGTGTTGATTGGGGAATTGGAAGTCATTTTATCCATTGCACCATCACTCAACACTATTAGACCTTTCAAATTAATTGGTAAAATTATTCTCACTTCTTATTTTTATACATTGGCTCTTCAAGGGCACTCTTAGGTTCCCACTATCTTCATTCTATACACAGACCTATATACCTTCATGTTGACCAATTTTTGCCCCTAGCAAAATTGTGGTCAACTTCTTCTTTGGGTTGTGATTTCATGCTATGTTTAAGCCTGGTCTGGGTTCAATGGAAAGTTCAATGCTAAGTTCAACAGTTTGGTTCAAGGGGCTGCCCTTGGCCGAAGGCACAGTCAAAGTCAAAGTGCCCTTTGGAGGGCGGGCAGACACTTCAAATATTTCAAAGGATTCAGGCCGCTACAAATGCAAAGGCCAACAAGGGATCCGATATGATGCCATATGGGCCTAATGATGTCACAGTAGCCATCAAATTTAATAGAATGAAATGTCCGTTAATGTTTAAAAGCATGACGACTGTAAAAGCGTCAATTTTAACGAAATAGAATAACCATTTGTTTTCAAATGAGAAGCGCTAGCTGGGAAAAGAGCTTAGGATCAAGTGACCTGCTAGGATTTCTGCCCAAGGAACCAAGCAGCCAAAAGGGGACAAATTCCAAGTGGCAAGCAAAGATGACATGGCAAGGAGCAGTTGAGCAATCCAAGTGGCATAGACAGAAGGCATTTACTGCCTGATGGCATAAAGAACAATTAGATAGAGCAATAAGTAAAGAATGAGTGAGCAGTTAAGTCTAAATGGCACAGATTGAAGAAGTGACTTTGACAAGTGAGATATGTTAGCAAATCAATCATTTGGGATGATAGCGGCCAACATCAACAACTAATTTCTCCATTTGCATTAATTGAAAGGCAAGCCGTGTAAGTCACCTAAGCAGAAAGTGCAGGTCTCGAGCAGGCAAATGAACAGCACATTAATATTTTTGAGTGACTTGTTTTCTTTTAAAAGGGACACGTATGCCACTTGTAAGAGTAGGAGTGCCAAATGGGCCTCTTTGCTTCTCATATATTTTCATAACTTGGTTATTTTTTAATCATCTTTTCATGGTTTTAGCCAAGGGCAGCCCTGCTAAAATTTCTGCCTGAATCAAATAAAATGCAGTTTTTACCTCCATTTGGATAGATGTTTCAGAGTATGCCTTGAGTGTTTGTCTGTGTCCAGTCATTGTCTTTTGATGCTCTCACAGGTTCAACACCAGCAGACCTATTGTCTACAAGGTGCCATTGTTGCAACTGACAGGAGAAGAGCAGTATTTGGGAGTGAAGGAGCAGAAGAAATTACTTCATAAGTGTGTGTTTCATAGCACCTTGGGTGATCCCTATATTGGATTTTCCATTGAAGCCTCCCTGCTAGTATCTTACAGCCTGGTCCTTCTGCCAAATGTGTAGTGTATGTCTGTATTTGTCTAGTTTTGAGAGTGGATGTGTGAAGGTCGACCCTTGTTTTTTTTGGTGCATCACCTCTTTTAGAGTAGGCTTGTTTTTTCCTGCATTCTCTTTCTCCCTTTTCATCCCCCCCTTTTTTTTATATCTATATATATATATGTATGTTAGCACTTGCTGGAAAAAACATGATGCATCAAAGGGAGCTAGCCCTTATCTAGAGACTCTCTCCTCCAGCTTCACCAGTCCCACAGGCAACAAGAGAGTTTCCATGTTGTGAGGAGAAGGTAGGAACCCATTTTCCTACCACTGGGTGCAATCTCCAGCGTCAACAGTTCTAGCACACCTGGTGGGACCAACTGGGACAAGTTTTGTCCAAAGAGTTGAAGAATTTTTGGTGTGTTCTTCAACCAACCAGCCTTTGGAGGCTTTGCATCAAACACCAATGGCAACTCTAAGTTGAATCTACTAGTTAAGTAGCCTGGTGCCATCATAAATCTACTTTCTTTATGTATAATCCCTTTGCACAAAATCATGGGCCTTATATTCCTTCATATTACCATGATCAGACTCACCCTCTTTATGGCGTCCCCTCAAGCAGCTCTCCTAGTTGCCCTGCGATGATAAGGGAAATGAGGCTAGAGTTTGAGAGGTAGATAATGGAGATCAATAGAGAGGAGGAGCAATATAGATATCAATAGGAGCTGATGTATAAAGAGGAGTGTTTGTTTAGGCAAGCACAGGCTTCACAATCCATGAAAGAAGAGGTATCAAAATAGAGAAATCCATTTATTCAAGGCAGTCAGCCTTGTGTGACCCCTCCTATTCTGAAAAAAGCCCCCTCTTTTACACCAAATCCTTTCTATCACATTGCACTTACTCACTCCATCTCATCTAATGCATCTGCTCTAAATCCCGTGCGCCTGGCTTTCCAACATCAAAAGGCATCAGAGCAACCCCCCATGGAGATCGATCTTCCCAATCCTTTATATTGTGAATCTTCCATTGGGGGGAGTACCACCAACCAGCATGTCCCTTTTCTCGAGACTCTTCCAGTGCATCAACAGTCTCTTCCTTGCATCCCTCAACTTCCCCAAGTCTTTAAGCATGATGTGCATATTCCAAGTTGGAGGAAGGAATGCCAGGAACTAGCTCAGAGCTTTGAAGAGGATAATGTTGGTGATCTCCAAGAAAGGCTCCTTCAAGAACATATAGCCAAGAGAATTGCAGAGTTGGAGTCCCAAATGAGATTCGTCAGCCAACATGTGGTGGATCTGTCTGAACCCAGCTCATCCACACACCTCCAAAAGGGCTATCAGGACACACCTGATATTGATGAAGTGCCGACCAAGTGGAAGGAGGAGAATCATTCAATTCTAGCTTAAGGACTACCTCCTCTTCCACATGTTTTCTCCACTTCACCCCTTCTCGAGGAGGAACCTATTCTACAGGAGGTGAGTGAGGAATAGAAGATCCAATCTGCAGTCCTTCAAGAGGCTGTCACGAGTGATGACAAAGAAGAAATCATCATTTATGCTCCTTGTGAAGTCACCATCAGCAGTGGAGAAGATGCAAGTCTTGCACATATGCAGATGTTCTAGCAATATGAGGAGGAACAAATACATGGTGAGCTCTCTTCCCTTCTATTTGATGAACTTCCTCATTGTTTTGATGATGAGGATGACTACGCTGAAGAGCCTAAGTTGGAGGAGGATTAGGAGAATATCTTTGAACATCTAGAGATCTTGATCTTTGAGGAGGAAAAGGAGAGGTCTGTCTTTCTTGAGGAAGGCCTCGAAAGAGTAGAGGATGAGTTTGACAGGATCTCCAACGAAGCAGAAGGAAATGGGTCAGACCATGACACACTGTAGAGGAGCTATACATATCAAAGGGCTAATGGTGATAAGCTAGCAGCCACAAACTTCTTGGTGAAGAGCACCAATTTGAAGGACCAGCATTCAATAGGCTTCCATGGACAAGTAGAGTATATATATGTTGGAAGCATGTTTGAATCTAATCCACTCAAATTCTAGCCAACTCAGGTGATAGGCAAGAAGAGTAGGTCACCAACCCTCTTTTCCTTTTAGCTATTTTCCTAGCACCATAAGTCTTCTCGCTAAGAAGGAGACTTGAGAAGTTTTCCTTTCGATCCAGGAGGGAGGCGAACATTCCTGGTTAGCTATATATAATAGTTTGCTTTCAGTTGTTTTTTCCTATTTTCCCTAAGTGCAATTTGCATAGGTAGTGTTTTTAGCCTTATGTGTTTTCCCTTTGCGTGTGGGGTAAAAGCTTCATGTTTGATTCTTGGATCTTTTAGGGCTATTGCTAAATCTTTCATATCTGCATTTGACTCCGTGCCCAATGGACTGCAAGGCAACTAGGTTCTAAGCATAGCAAGCATGCTTCCCCTATGAGTCACCAATCTGTTGACCAATTTTTGCCCCCTAGCAAAATTGTGGTCAACTTCTTCTTTGGGTTGCGAGTTCATCTTCAAGTTCATGCTCAGTTCAAGCATGGTCCAAGTTCAATGAAAAGTTTAATGCTAAGTTCAACGGTTTGGTTCAAGGGGCTGCCCTTGGCCGAAGGCACAGTCAAAGTCAAAGTGCCCTTTGGAGGGCGGGCAGACACTTCAAATATTTCAAAGGATTCGAGCCTCTACAAATGCAAAGGCCGACAAGGGATTTGATATGATGCCACATGGGCCTGATGACATCGCAGTGGCCATCAAATTTAATAGAATGAAATGTCTATTAATGTTTAAAAGCATGACAGCCACAGAAGCGTCAATTTTAACGAAATAGAATAATCGTTTGTTTTCAAATGAGAAGCGCTAGCTGGGAAAAGAGCTTAGGATCAAGTGACTCGCTAGTATGTCCACCCAAGGAGCCAAGCGGCCAAAAGGGGACAAATTCCAAGTGGCAAGCAAAGATGACATGGCAAGGAGCAGTTGAGCAATCCAAGTGGCATAGACAGAAGGCATTTACTGCCTGATGGCATAAAGAACAATTAGATAGAGCAATAAGTAAAGAATGAGTGAGCAGTTAAGTCTAAATGGCACAGATTGAAGAAGTGACTTTGACAAGTGAGATATGTTAGCAAATCAATCATTTGGGATGATAGCGGCCAGCATCAACAACCGATTTCTCCATTTGCATTAATTGAAAGGCAAGCTGTGTAAGTCACCTAAGCAGAAAGTGCAGGTCTTGAGCAGGCAAATGAACAGCTCATTAATATTTTTGAGCAACTTGTTTTCTTTTAAAAGGGACACATATGCCACTTGTAAGAGCAGGAGCACCAAATGGGCCTCTTTGCTTCTCATATATATTCATAACTTGGTTATTTTGTAGTCATCTTTTCACGGTTTTAGCCAGGGGCAGCCCTGTTAAAATTTCTACCTAAATCAAATAAAATGCAGTTTTTACCTCCATTTGGATAGATGTTTTAGAGTATGCCTTGAGTGTTTGTTTGTGTCTAGTCATTGTCTTTTGATGCTCTCAGAGGTTCAACACCAGCAGACCTACTGTCTAAAAGGCACCATTGTTGCAGCTGATAGGAGAAGAGCAGCATTTGGGAGTGAAGGAGTAGAAGAAATTACTTCATAAGTGTGTGTTTCACAGCACCTTGGGTGATCTCTATACTGGATTTTCCATTGAATCCTCCATGCTAGTTTCTTGCAGCCTGGTCCTTCTACCAAATGTGTAGTGTATGTCTGTATTTGTCTAGTTCTGAGAGTGGATGTGTGAAGGTCGACCCTTGTTTTTTTTGGTGCATCACCTCTTTTAGAGTAGGCTTGTTTTTTCCTGCATTCTCTTTCTCCCTTTTCATCCCCCCCCCTTTTTTTATATCTATATATATATGTATGTTAGCACTTGCTGGAAAAAACACGATGCATCAAAGGGAGCTAGCCCTTATCTAGAGACTCTCTCCTCCAGCTTCGCCGGTCCCACAGGCGAGAGGAGAGTTTCCATGTTGCGAGGAGAAGGCAGGAACCCATTTTCCTGCCACCGGGTGCAATCTCCAACGTCAACACTTCATAAGTTTACAAACCTTGAGTAGAATTCATGATCTTGTTGAAAGTATAAATGTATAAATTTATCATTTGAATGTAGAGGTAAATTTAATAAATCTTCCTCCTTGATTGTATTGTACCTTGAATTGTATTTATCTAGGGTATGTGGATATGTCTATAGAATTGACCCTAATATTGGTTATATGTGGCCATTTCAAGGTTAACATTAGAGTGAAATTTATTTGGGATAATCTTATTCATAACCTGACCTATTCCACATTTTCATTACTCTTATGAATCCTCCATTTGGTCATGGGCCTCTTCCATAGATACTTTATCCCCATCCTCTTCATAACCTAGAGATAGAGTTGTCTTGGCAAGGTTGTAAATGGATTTTATGAGGTAATGCCTATGCTAATTTGTAATTTATACCTCTAATTTCTCCAACTCATCACTATCACAACACTTTCACCTTTGACTCATTACTCTACATCTTGAACATAGACTTTTATTCATTATAGGCATGACTATGTATGAGAATTTGACCCTTGTATGGGCCATGTCCAAGTTTTTGGTCTTGAACTTGACACCAATAGACCTCCCAAGTCCCTCTAATGTTCTTTAATTTTCTTTAATTTATCATTGATTTCAACTCTCCCCTCAAACATTCAGGTTTCTCCTTGTTTGTAATTTTTTGTTTCACCCCTTCTTAGCATGGTTGTAGGTGATCATGTAGTTTATATGGATAGACGTAAAACTTGGATGTTAAATGACCTTTAGAAGGTCACTAACATGAATATGATGCCCTTTTTAATGATTTCACTATGACAATGACCCTTATTATCCATGTATTAAATTGTGTAGGTTCATGATCTCATGAAGTAGACCTCACATGCATCTTGACTATATTTGCCCTAGATGTAGGTGGTGATTTACCCCTTTAAGCAATTTTTAAGGTTGCAAAATTACTTTCATGACTATGATGGTTCCCAAACACTCTTGAATCCTCTTTGATAGTGAATCCATGAGTTTAATGTGGATAAATAGTTATATGTGACTATGATGCTAATGGGATATGGAAACTGAGAGTGGAGATGGAATGATAAGCTTTTACAATGGTTGAATGGTAGTGATAAGGCTATGAAATGGGATGAAACATGATGGAGTGATAATGAAACATGAATCTAATATCTTGTTAGTCATGAAGGAATATAGGCAAGCATAATCACATACCTTAATAGGATATAATAGTTTGGAGGCTCTTGAACTAGCATACACTTTCAAAAGAGAAACCTAGGAATCTCCAATCTACCTTAACAAATTCTAATTTTCCATAACACCTGCTAAACTAGGAATATGAAGATGTTTGAGGGAAAAATATGGTTTCTAATCCATGATATATTGAGTAACCTTGAGACACTTAATTGAAGGACACTTTCCATGAATGAAACACTACAAACAATAGTTAATGAGTCTTGATATCCTTAGATCCATCATGAACCATAAACTATCCTTCAAACTAATTGTAGACTATAGATTTGGTAGTAGATGTGTTATTAAACTCTATGCACTCATTCATGTGTATCAAACTATTGGGTAATCCATGAAAGGTCTCTTTAAGAAGTGAAAAACTAGGATTAACTAGTAGTTTAGTCAAAATAGACAAAAATTTCACAAAATTGTACCACCCTTCTTGCCTTGTGCAAATGTAAATAGTGAATAGAACCCTTAAGTTATTAGCTTTTATTCATAAAGTTACGAATACAAAACCAGAAACCAATACCCATGATTGGAAGGTCATGACGTCTAGTTTATCTTGTCAAGAGTTTATATCTACTTTATCTCTTTACTGTATGGACTATGATCTTGTTATCTACTAATGAACAAGCCATGGAAAACACATTAGTTTTATTCCTATAAAGCCTTAAAACCTTCTAATATCTTCACCATGTGTTTGTAACAAGTTCTTCTTACATATCCATAGCTTCTCCTGAGTATATTTGTATCATATGGATTTGTACCATCTAAAAACACCATCAAAACTTAAAAAATATCCTTTATTTCCTCTTCTTTCAGCTTCAAACCATCATCTTAGGGAAACATGTATAAAAATATGGGTCAAAAGCATCTGCAAATCAAATAATATGTCAAGGAGAGCAAAAATATAACTCTTTTCACATGTGGGATCTCTTTTGGTGGCCAAAAAACCTTATAAGCTCGTAGAAGTGACACTTTTCAAAGTAACAACTAAGTGAATAAGCAATATTATGACCATGATGTGTGATTAAAAGATATTAGTGATACTTTAAACCCTTATGAGGTCAAAATTTTCCATTTAAAGACCAAAACCTTCAATTTTAGACCACATACACATATTTTGATAGAGAAAATTGCTAATGAATCTCAAAGGAGTACCTTAAAACCTTCTTAAAAGTGCTTCATGCAAATTTTATGTATGTTAATCACCCTTTTTCAATACTTATATCCCACCATGCTTGAATGTAATGAATACATCAAAGAATCTCACAATGAGTCATTAGTTTCCATCTTTAACCATCTTAGCTCATTGGGTCTAGATCATAAGATCACTTCAATCCATTCTTAAATACATTAAAAGATACTCATAGACCATGAGGAGACCTAACACAAGAAGAAATTGAAACATGACCATGACAAGACTTTAGACTCATACCTCTTTCACTTGAAAACCAATGAACAGTCTTTTAAGTTTCCATGATTCCTTAAAATGCATGATAACTATGAGGTTTTCATAATGAACCAAATATCCCAATACTTGAGTTGACACCTTTCTAGGCCTAAAGACATAAATTGGTCAAGAATTGGCTAACACAAACTCTTGGAATCCTTTAAAAAGGGTGACCCAAAAGGATACACCTATTATTTTTATCTCATCTACCACTTAAAATATTATTTTAAAATATGAAGCTAAAATGTTTTTAAAAGTTCACCTTAAACCTTGTGGTGACCATTAATGACTGTGGTGGAGCTTGAATATCCCAAGATAATTTTGGAAACCATAGGAGACTAAGATCTCATATAAGCTTTTCATCAAATTGGGTACTGGTAAACAAACTCATGCATCCTTTTATTTTGATATAAAACTAAAAGTGAAATAAAAAAATTTGACCAAAAGTTTGGATACTCCATTATTGGTAGTCATCTAAGGCTAAGGAAGGAGAGGAGGGGTGACTATGGAAAATACATCCTCCAACCCCTCTTCCCTCCTTTAAAAAAATTGAGTTTTTAATTGAGTGGTTGAATTGAAGACCTTATGGCCTCCATAAATATATTTAGGGCATTCTTCCTTCTACTAGATATGATGATCAATGTCAACTTGATCCAACAATGGAGATAGGTTTATCCATTCTTAGTGGGCTTAAATGAGATATTTTAGACACATTTTTAGGTCCTATGTGGAATAAATTATATTTTTTAATCACTTTCCTCTAATCAAATTCAAAGTGAAATTAAATTTATTTATTAATTAAGTATGAACCGAACCATGTGATTTACTGAAATTGCTCAGAACTATTCTTGAACACAATTTTAAGTTAGGATGTCTTGTTTGATTAAGTGGTTTATCAAACTCACCTCCATTTATTTGTGTGTTCCTTTTAGTCCTTAGGGATGTGAGGCCCATTAAGAATGGTTATGTATTTGTAGGATTATGTGAGAGTCTATAGGCTAATTAGAGTAAGTGGGACCTACATGGTTTTGCAGTAACCATACATCCACTTTTGCATTACCTCCATGCCATTTAGGCATGTGAGTGGTTGGATGATTTTTATGTCTCATGCCACATAGTTTTCCAAATGTTGGTAGTGTAGGTGTGTAGAATGTGTGTTACTCATTCTAAAAACAAATTGTCTTATTTTTTATGGATTGAGTCATTTTAGTTTTGGGCATGACACAATAGAGAGTCAAAAGGCACACAAGATCATTATTAGTCACCTTCACATATTTAAATATTCTATAGATATGGTTGTAAATTTTCATAGCACTAGGTGTATTCATTTGTACTATTTTCATTTTACTAAGTTATTTCATCAGTTACTTTATTATATATAGTAATTTATTTGAAATTTTTTTTATTTTTTGTAGGTACACTATATATTCACACAACAGACATAAGAACATTGATGCTTGTACATATACCCTTAGTGGTAGTCAAAAATTTATGCAATTAGTGAGGACACAAGGTTTTTTGGTTTTGTAGGTTGTAAGAGCTAGAATCTATGCTAAGGAAAATTCTCCCCTCCTTTTGTCTTTAAAATGATTAATATATTTTTTATTAACTTTGAGCTGCATTTATAGGATTCCATTATAACTTCTTCTTTGAACCTTCTAGGTGAAAGTATTTATTTTACTTTGATATATATTACTCTACCTTGAGAATCAATGGGAGAAGTATAAGGAAGGATATCAATGGACATGGTGTCATATAAAGTGTGTAAAATAACCCCATCTTATCTGAATTCACAAGATAATAATATATGATAGATGCTAGGAAAAAAACATGTAATCAATGTTAACCATTTTCTTAAAAACCATCAAATAAAGCCTAAGTAAAAGGAATCTAAACCCCATGCCTTTTAAAAAATTAATTTAGGGTATAGCTTTAAACTATCCATTATGTTAAAAAGGCAACATAAGACTAGATATAAACTATTCAAGGAAAATAAACCAATATGTTGTATAGTCATCATGATCTAATAAAATAATAGACCTAAAGCCATGCATAAGAAATGAATATGATTTATATGAAACACTAAATCATAAACTGATATGAATGAAAAAAAACAAAACCTAAGTGGAAATAGGGTAAAACCCTATGTTGAATGTAAGAATGTCAAGTTCACCAATATGTTTTACATAAATGAGATCATATGCATAATCAAATAAGACATTTTCAATAAGGAGGATTTACTATTCAGTAATGTAAAACAATAATTCAAATCCTTTCTATTAGATAAAAATAGTAAACATGTTAAATTAAAATTTTGAGAATAAATAATGGGCATTATAAAAAGAAAAGATCTAGAATAATCACACCTACTATAATTTTTGAAAATTTGAATGTTAATTTGAGTATTATATGCCCATAGATACATGTGTGAAAAATGCAAGTGTATGACTTTTTAAGAATGATATATTCATACCCTAGGTAGGATTGACATTTATCAGGGTTCACTATCATTCATGTCCTCCTAAGTCTTTCTTGTCCTCTATTATATTTTAGATTTTATAGCTTTATTTTCCTATGTGGTACTAGATAATGTGTCTATCTATAATTTTTTTAATGAATTGATGGATAAAACTACCTGATTTTATCTTTCAATTTCTTTAACTTAGCTTGCCAAAATATTTTATATAAAAATAGAATGGAAGAAGTAGTTGGGTTACACAATGATGAATGTACTATAACTATGTATCTCACATGATAGAATCAAATCCATCATATTTCATGTGTAATGTGAATGGAGGATTGAGAGATAAATATTTTCCTTATCTCCCTAATGTGATATATAATCACATGCACGAATACATAGGATTTTTTAGTACAATATGTGATGTAAGTACTTGAGAAGAGATAAATCAATGTAAATGTGCCTAGACTTGAAATGAATGACTAACAATAGATTATAAACTTTAATTGAGTCTCTTAAAACCTTAATGATATTTATTTTGGATTATTTATTTATTATTAAGATGCTCAAAGATGACTATTATATATAGGCTTCTCATGGTTTGAATCAAATAGTTATTAACATGTAAAACCTAACAAAAGAAAAGGGAAACAACTAATAAATCAACCCAAACATTGAAATGACATGAACACAAGTATAAGGGCCAAAAAATAAAGAGGATATGATCAATGAACCATTTTTTCTATCCCAATTGAATAAATTAACATAGACAAAAAGAGGAGAGTTAAAATAGGCTCGTGAGCACAAAAAATGACTGCATGACAAACATAAGAATAGAGGACCATGAGACCACAAATAGAAGAAGAGAGAAAAATAAGTGAAAATAAATCCCTAATTCAAGGTGATAACCCATGTTACAAAATAATGCTAAAAATATTGTAATAACAAGGTTTGCACCAAAATTAGATGTCTACACATATTACTATTAAAGGACTTGCTACTATTTATGTTAGACATGGTATGTTTAATTATTTTCCTTTGATATGAGTGATTTTCATGATCATCCCTCACCTTAAAATTGGTACATCTATCCATCTTATTTTATTAGTAGATACTAGACTCCAAGCTAAACCAATTGAACTAATTGAGCTATATGTATACTTCTTTAGCCAAGAAGTAGAGTTTTCATCGTAGTGTAGTAGAATCTAGTATTTCCTATGAATTAAGGAACAATTTTTTAATTTTAGTTTTAGTAATAGAGTTTCAAGAGTGGTAGCATGGTTTACATACCACCCATTATATTTTTTCATTTTTTAATTTCTATTTTACTTATCTCATTTTGTTACATTACAACTAATTTATCAATACATTGATTTACTACTATGCATTCATGTTTTCTTGTAGGTAGGTACATTTGAGTTGTTGGCATTGGATCATGGGTCATTTATCTCAATAAATAAATATCTCATCTTCAACTAATTTTAGGTAATGTTCAGGTATGCACTTTTTTTTAATTTGATACACATGCACATCAAATTGGGGAATTAAGTAAACACCTAATTTTAGTACAATTCATGTAATTTTTTCACCTTTATCATGCCTTGGTGTATTTTATTCATTTTATTACTTTTGGATCCTTTCAGTATGATTTCTATTCACATTATACCCTTCATAGTATTACATCATCCAAATTTTCCCATGAACACCTTTAGATATGTCATTTCCTACATCAATATCTATTCATTTATCCGTTAATCTAGCTTGATCTCTATTTCATGGTATTTTTCCAAGTTGACCATTTTTTGTGGTGACTAAAAGTGGTGTAATCACTTTCAGTGGTCGCCAAAACTTGGGCCAAGTTTTTTGTGTGTTCATTGTGCCCCCATGTGTTGACTTCACATGCCTTAATTTTCAGATTTTAATATTTTTCATGATTTACCTATGGTAATGTGTTTGAATTTTGAATTCAAATGAGCCTCTATATACACATACATACCCTAACCCATTTATCATCAATCATTCATCAAGTAATCTCCTATCTACCAATATATTGAATTTCACATTGAGTCTAAACATTTTGCACTTGTTAAGGAGCTTACATTAATCATATTTTTTTCTCATCGTCTTGTGGTTGCATATTTGTACTACAATAAGGTTTATATAAGGAACATATAGATTTATCATTGATTATCTTCGGGAGAGAAGGTGAAGTCATTTATCTCAATTAGGTTAGTCACTCATATGCATATAAATACATGAGCCATGATTTTTGAGTGTGGTGATATGTATTTTTAATCCTCAAGAAGGCCTTTTCTAATAACATTGCACATTTGATTTAGTTATGTAATATTTTGGGGAATCATGGTTACTTTAAAAGATAAGAGATTTTATAAAAATGTGCATTCCAATTATTTTTAGTGAATATATATTTCTAAACTTATAATACTAAAAAAATATTTCAAAAAACTTTAGACCAAAAGGATCAATAGATCCATATTCATATTTATTTTCCATATTCATCCAAAAGTGTCATTTTTGTGGCAGTAAAAATTGCTCAGCCACATTTAATTGCTACCAAAATTGGTCATCATAAAATAAGTAGTTTTCCTCTTATAATATCTTCTACACTATTCCAAAGTGTTTTTCCTATCATCTTCAATCATTTCCAAATGTCAATTAATTCATATTCATGTGCACATTTTCTCCACCTCTCTTTAACTACTCTAATTATCAACTATTCAATATTTCTATTTTAATTCAACACATAAGCAAGCCTAATTTACTATATTTTCCATATTTAATTAGATATTTCTTGTGTCATTATTTTAAAATATTATATTAGTGTTCCATATTTAAACTATAAATAAGAGGAAATAAGACAAAATTTATTCAATATTAAAATAGTATTTATTTACATGGTTATCATAAGATTTGATAGGTTTACGAGTTGGTTGATAACCAACCAACAAGTTTTTAACCAACCTAAACAAACAAAAGGTAATTAAAAAAATAAATAAATAAACTAAATATAAATTTGGGTCATAAATAACCCAATAAACTCCCCCTTGATCCAAAGTAGTATATAAGATGAAAAATTTGGAGTAATGAATCTGAAGTCATCAAATAAACTATGATGTAACTACAACTAGTGCATTATGTATACAAGAGAAAGTGAAGCTGATCTACAAATCAATCCTAGCTCGAAGAAGATAAACCACATTATCCCTTTCACTTGTTGGTAACTTTAGATAATTGGGGTCATAACCAATATGGATCTGCTAGTCCTAACTAGGGGGTCCCTTACCACAATAATATCACTAGAGAGGGTTCCAAAGCCTCTAGTCAAGAAACACCATGTGATAATGCTAGCTAGGTCCTATGTTTTATTATAAATGACAAAGTAAATCAAAATCTAACCTAGTGCTCACCAAATCATGTGGCACAAAATGGGGGTAATAAATAGAAAAGTAAATATGCATAGAAGAACTATACTGAAGTAAACGTAGAGGTAATCCTAATGCATAGAGAGATAAACATATAAGATAACAAATGTAAATCTATCTACTGTAATAAAGAGGATCAAGAGGTAGGAATACTTACCTCTGAAGGTAACCCTACCAAGCCTCAATATATCCCTTGGCCAAGGTGATTCACAAGAGGTTGTTTTGGTTTGTAAGAATAACAAAGATAGGTCAGCTCTAGGCTACATGCCTTCTCCTATGCATCCAAAATAATTCTTCCACAAGACAATATTTGTATCTGTAAGTGTAGTATTTAAACCCTAAATAATGGTTCCTCAAGTAGAATGGTGGATAAGCAGATACACAAATAATGATTAACTCTTGTCTCTCTCTATGAAATGGCAAAAAGGATGTGTTTATATAACCAAATATAATGCTAGACTCTTCTAAAGTTTTAACTAACATTATCAACCCAATTGACCCTATATGTTTAATTAATAAAATAATTAGGTCTCAAACTAGGTCAATCGAGGCTGACTAAATCTTGTAACATGCATATATATTTTAAGTACAAGATTGGCCTAGGCAGACTTTGTTTGATATAAGTAAAAAAGAAGAATTAGTTTAGGTAGGGGATAAAATAGGTAGTCTAAATATAAAATAAATATTTAATTATAAGTTGACATTTAGACATGGACATATATTTATACTTTCAAGATGTTTGAGAGGGGTTTCAGACCTCTAGGAACTATAATGCAAATTATAGATTTTGGAAGGTCCTATTATATTTCAAATTTATCCATATTTAAAGATTATAAGATTTAAGGTAGGCATCATAAGAGGTAAATGTATAGACACTATAAATAATTTGGATTAATGGTAGGAATGATACAAAGCCACAAGAATCTTGTGAAGCACTAATGGTTTGCCCCACCCCTTTCTTGTTGCACCCTTTAAGGCATGCACTCAGAGAGATTGAGACTTGAAAAGTTCCTAAAAGAGAGAAAGTGATATTTAGTGGTAAATTTAACAAAAATATTTTGTGTATACATATGCCCCACTTGAAGCTAATGACATGTCATGTGAGTGTAACATGGGGTGGTGCTTTGAGAAAGAACATGGCAACACATGAAATGAGCTAATTAAAAATGAAATGCCTAATTTAATGTTGAAATGAAATGAAAGTAATTAAAAATACCAATATACATGCCTTAACTTCATTTTTTCTTAATGACTACATGAAAATATCCTAGTCTTGATCATGGAGGGTGCAATACCTACATTTGAGAAACCCTAGGGATACAAAAATAATAATAGAAATAATGTGTGGATCGATAATATGGTTAAATTAGAAATGAATAACTCTAAAAACTTATTAAATTACTTCAAAAATTTGGAAAACTAGGATTGTTAAGGCTAGGTTAGAAACAGAAGATCAAGCATGAAAATGAAAAAATGATTACCAATGAATGTAGAACACACTAAATCACATTGGTAAGCATGTAAAACATAAATGACAATTTAAATATCAATGGAATAAAACTCTAACAAATATATGTAGGCAAGTGAAAATTAACCCCATGTAAGATAATCATGTCAAATCAAACATAAATAAAAACATTAATGACTAAAAATGAAATGTAATTCAAGATGTAAAATAAGAATTTCAAGTCATACATAAATAAAAACATGTAAATATGTAAAATTACATATGTAAGATAAGTGAAGTCCACAAAAATCAAATAATAACATGATGGATAGATGAAAATCAAAATATCTAAAGGATGAAAACTCAAACTTAGTGCTTATTCAAAGATACAATGTAATAAAACATAACCACCTAATGATATGACTAGGATGAAAATGAGATTGTGTAATAAGCAAATGTGAAGGGATGTTTATGAGGAAAACCTGGTCTTATCCAAGGTATTATAATGTAACTCACAAACTATAAACTAAAAGGCATAATAAGGAAAATTTGATCAAGGATGTGATCATCTAAAATTAATAGCCAACAAGGGGAACATAAGTAAAAAATGATGTAAACAATGAAATTTAAGATGAAATATGGGTGATGTGAACATCCTTAGCAAGAATGAGACACACTAGGCAAGTGAGCAAGACTAGAAACAGTCGACAACAAGTACTAAAGACACTCTGACTAACGAACACAAAGCTTGGGCTAACAAGTGAAGTACATAGATCAACCCATGAAGGATATATGTATGAAAATTAAAATGGTCCTACCTTCCCACAATGTTTTCTCTATTCTTTAGGACCCTTTACAAAGCCATTGGTCTACTACGAATATTGGGTACTTACATGAGAAAGTAGGTGTCATTAGATAGTATATGATATAATGAGACCTCCTACCCCATTATATTATCCTACCACACTCCAATAGACCTTGTCTCTATCATGAGGCCAATTATGGAGTTTTAGCTGCAACTAAGATAGGATATGTGTCAAATATAGATCAAATATTTTAGTGTGATTTGACTTTTAAGATTATTTTTGCGTTTTAATCATTAACTTTTATTTATCTTATGATTTGGCTTTTAAATCTTTTGGATTTTTATATTCTTCCTCCTCCATATGGATTTGGAGAACCAAACATGAGTGAAATAGATGAAAAACATAAGAGATATTACATTTGGTCACTAGAGAAAAGGACCTAAATACCAAGGTATCTAAAAATCCCTAGACTTGCCCATAAGTAAGTGTGTAATCTCAAAATTAATCTATGTGCCTCAAATGAAAATAAATAAGGGAAAGATGAGGATCATGAGAGATTCATCCATGTAATAAGTGATACAATGATGAATATGGTTGTAGCTGATCATAAGGAGGTAAAATAGTGCTATGAAAGGATGGGCCTGTGCTATGAAATTTATGTCATTAAGAAGGCATACTAACCTACAAGGGATCTAACAAAATCACCAATGAAATTCTTAGTCATCCCAACAAAGGGGGAAGGTAAGTAAGTGTCAAATAATCATAAAGCTACTAAGGAAAAGAATGACATAAAATAAATAGAAATAATGAAACAGATATTTAAGAACCAAAATGAAAACAAATGTCAAATGTAATGTGAAATAAACCAAAGAACCCAAAGGAAATAATGGTGCTAGTAAAGTGTGTTTATGAGGAATACCTGGTCCTATCCAAGGTATTACAATTTAAATCAAAAACTATAAAGTGAAATAAAACTAAATAATCCAAAGGAAACAATGGTATAAGTAAAGTGTGACTAAATGAAATAAAGTGCACAAAAACAAAGAAACATGAGACAAACATAATAAGTAAAATCTATGCTAATGTCTACATCAAAGATGAGCATGTAAAATATAAGTTTGTGTGTCTCAAAAAGTTTTTTAAAGCTTAATTTATTTGTTATTCTGTATTATATAAAAAGAGTGGGCATCATAGGATGCCCCAAAAGTTAAGTAGGTTTAAGGATGGGAATTACAATATGCCCTAAAGTTTGAAGTGATATATGGATGGGCATCTCAAGATGCCCCAACATGTGATATGGAGTGAGGTGAAACTAAACCATTAGAATATTTGCATTGGGTTGGTAGGTACATTTAGAGATAGGTAAATGTGTTAGTTTTTTATATTTTAATGGTGTTAAAACTGAATAGGATTTGTAGGATAGGTATGAAGAGGTCTATAAAGTAAATGAGGATCAATTATTATGTGTTTTGGGGTAGGCATTTTAATTAGGTGCTTTTTGGGTTTGTGTAACCTAAGAGATTGAGTTTGGAAGAATGCAAACACCTATTTAAAGTTGTTTTTTTAGTTATCCTTTCCTTATTTCTATAGGAAGAAAGATCAACTATGGTTTGGACAACATTAGTAGATGAGGTGGAGGTATGGGATAATTATTGCTAATCATTAGGTAGGTGATGTTGATGTGATTGTGGTTATTAATATTGAACTTGTGAGGCTTGAATATAGTCTTGATAACAATATTTTATTAAAACATCAAGACTTAAATTTTGACCAAGCAAGGAAGCAAGAATAGATTGATAAATATCATGACAAGTCTTATGAAAATGACCTATAGTAGCATGTCACTAACAAAACTTATCAGGATATTACCATTTTAGAGGAGGTTTGAAAGGATCAAAACTCATGGGTTTAGAGGGTGGTAATTTATTCTTAATTTGTTATAGATTCAAGGGAGGGTGGGTGGTGTTAAAATTGGTTGAATTTGATGCTCCCTTTTGAGTTTGTAGAGGCTTATAAGAATAAATGTTATGAGAAAATGATTGGAAAGGTTCCTTAGTAGTTTCTTGAGGTGATTCAAATTGAGTCATAAGAAAGTCTTGCCTCTTTGTTTGGTTTAAGGCTTATTCTAAAGTTTTAAGGGACAGCATCCTAACTTTGTATTGAAGAGGATATTTAAGAGTGGTAAAAAATAATCTTAAAAGAGTATCATCATTCATGTTATGGTCCACTCTGTGAACTAGAGACATCCATCATTTGATGAAAGTGTGAGTAAAAGTTGCTTTGCATTGATGAAATGGCTAAGGTAGTTTTCAATAAGGTCATCATGTTAGAATTACTTCACTATATCATTGAATAAATCCTCTAGTTATGATATGGAATGTCTAAGAAGTTGGTTGTACCATTCAAGTGCATCGCCAATAAATTTTTTGGCTAGGAGCTTGGTGGTAGTAAAGGTGTTAGTTTGGACCCATTTCTTATAGAGATTACTAAATTTTTTAAGAAATATGATAGGATCTTTAGTTCTATCATATGTGATAGTTAGATAGATGTTTCCAATGTCTATGGATGAAATTATTGGAGCTAAAGGTTCATTTTTAATATGTTGAAGCATTTTGTTATGCAAAGGGGGTTAAGGGATGCGATTCCCATTGACATCTCTAAGAGGAGGAGGGAGAAAATTTCAATTTGGTTGAGACATGATGACTTGAGGTGGTTTACTAGTCATTTGTAGATATGATATTGCATTTGCATTATTTGGGAATGGTTAGTTATTTTCATAACATTCATTTGTTGAATAATTTGAGAAGAATTTGAGTTTTATCAATGGGAGGATTTGTATTGATAGTGGTAAGAGGTGGGATGTTAGTGTTGGTAAGAATAGCTTTCCCTATATTGGTAGTAAGGGATGGATTTTTGGGTGGAGGATTCCCTACATTGGTAGTAGGAGGAGGACTAGGATTAGTAACTTCAACTATATTACATTATGTAGTGATTAGTTTTGGATTAGGAAGACATGAAGGAATAAATTAAATAGTTCAACTGAAGTAATAAAATAAGTGAGGTTTTGATCTAAATCCTTAATTATGCAATATTCTTAACTAATTTGAGGTTGAAAAGATGATATAATTATGAATTATAAATCCTTGGTTTTGAAGAAATTAAAAAATCTATAAGATACTGAGTCAGATATGCCAACTATGTTAGGTAGGAAAACAAGTAGAATAGCCTTAAGAGACTAAGTCAAATGATCCGAATATGTTCTAAGGATAGGAAAAAAATTTGAAATGTGATAAATTATAGATGACTCAGAAAATTAAATTGAGTACACAAGAAACTAGATCAATGTGTTTGATCTAATTGTAGCACACAACATAAACCTTGTACCAACACTGGCTAGTACAAGTATTTCAATACAAAATATAATTTACAAAGAGCAAGCAAAAAAATTGGAATATAAATGTTAATCTAGTAAGCAGGTATTCCTGAATGTTTTAATTTATAACTTTAAAAAATAAATGTGATAGAGAATTGGCTATAAAAAAGAACTAGAAATTTAATCTAAGGATGATTTAAGGTAGTTAAGGCTAATAGGGATCTGTATTGGTGATGGTATTGGCTTGGTATTGGGGCCTACCCCCTCACTTTACATTCTCATAGTGATAAAGGTGTCAGGTGATTTTCCAATATATACCATCAATCATGTATTTATACTCAGCTAAAAATCCGAGTTGGCTTCTCCCTTAGTGATGAAATCCAAGTAGGTAGACCTTAGGAAGAATTTGTTTAATGATTTTTAATGTTATGTGGTTTGGAAGTGTGTGAAAAAAAATAGTGTGACTAAATTGATAAATTAAAAACCTCTTATTTGGTCTATGTGTGTAACTCTAAGCAAGCAAGCAACAAAAATGAAAAGTGAATTAATTACTAACAAGATAAGGTAATTATTTTGTTTTAATAGTACAAATTCAATCCAGGTGACCATGTATGCAAATAGTATAGAACATAATTGATAGGTTTAATGTTTTTGTTGAAGTAAGATCTAAAAGAACATAGTTTAACAAGTCGACTAAGTCTTCTAGATAGGAAAGTAAATTATAGAACTATGTCAATCTAGTTAACCTAGTTTGCTATAGGGTTACAATTTTATAGACTAAAAACTATTTTTTAAAAAAAACAAGACTGTAAATGAATAATAGAAATGACTAAAAAGGAAAGAATGAACCTAATTTTTTTTAAGATGATAAAGTTATTATTTTTATAAGTGTTGTTTAGATGATGATTTTTGTCCTACCAATAGAATCAACTAGGTTGACAGAGTCTGAAGACCTGCATGTAAATAATTAAATTGAGTCAAGTTGATCAATCTAGTTACCTATTATTTAAGATGACCTATACAAAAAGATATAGAGTCAACTGCAGTGACTATGTTAAAACTGTGCATAGAATGTTAGGCTATTTTGATAGATTTGATCTAGTACTATAAAAATGAAAATATATAATAGATGATAATGAATGAAGGATTGAATGAAAATCCATGTGGTTTAGTTCACATTAGGTTCACCATAATGTATACAAGGGAAAGTGAAGTTGATCTAAAAATCAATCCTAGCTCAAAGAAGATAAATTACACTAGCCTTTTTGCTTGTTGGTATTATTAGTCAAATTTTGGGCACCATTTACTAGGTTTATTAAAAACTTGACTTGTCATGTTTTATGACCATGTTCATAGTCCTTCCATGCCTTTTGGGGTCTTTAAATGGTTTTGTTAAAGTCTTATTATCAAAAGTTAAGGTTAACTTGACAAGATTAAGGTAAAGTTTGTATTTTGTCTTGTGTTAGTCTAATCATAAGTGAACATGAAAAGATGGAGTAAAATTATGTCAAAGGTTCAAAAGGGTCTCTAAAATTCATACCATGTTTTGACCATCTTGTATGAATATTTTACATTTGTTTGGATAAGTTAAGGTTCTTTGTGAAGATTAAGGTAAAGTGTAATACAAGTGAAAAGTGTATATAGTCAAGTTCAACACATGAAAAATCAAAAAAATATTAAATATCCAAAAAATACACTTGTAAAATCTTTTGAGGTAGTTATCCAACTTGCAGACATGTCTAGAATGTCAGATTATATCAGTTTTGCAGGTTCAACATCCAAATTAAGAGAATCACTCCTTTACAAATAGTTATAAGCACTTGTATAGACTTGGGAGATATATTTCTAGATGAAAATGGTTAATGTGTGTCTCTTCAACTTCTCAAAACCATATCCATGATTTAAAATCTTGCATAGGTCCTGATATTCCAAAATTTGCATTATAACCTCTATCGCTCCCTTGGTAAGCTCACAAAGGCCAATTTCAAGTGCTCATTTTATACAATGCAGTGGGAATTGGGACCTAAAATTTTTGATAGAGTAGAGTGTCCTAATGGCCTTAAAATTCATGTCCATATACATCATATTTTTGGCCCCTCACTTTTGAATAATCGTTAAGAGTGTAAAAAGGTCTTTATGTCTTGTTCATCCAAGCAAGGTCTAGATTTGCCTCTATTTCTTCACTACTAAGTTTGATGGAATAAAATGATATTTTTATTTTTTATATATATAAATTGGGTAATTTTAATTTTATTATCATAAATCATCTCAACTATATGTTTTTCTATCTAATTTTTGTTTTTTCCTAAGTGTGAAAAGAAGAAACTAGTCATGAAGGGTGTGGAAGAATACCTATTAAAGTGCATGTGTTGGATCCAATTGATTATGTATATCTCATCTTTTGATTTTTAGTATGAATTTAAAATAATAAAACACTAAAATATACTTGTTTTTTAGATAAGTAGTTGGGTGGATTGCCCAGTGTAAGCTAGATCCTAGAAGCGAAAGCTTTTTAGGAGGCTGTTAATCCACCTGATTTAAACACTTAAGTTGATAGATATAAATGATTTAATTTTTATAAAATAATATAAACATAAAAATAAAAATATAAAATAACAAAAAATAATTAAATTTGAAACCAAGAAGTTAAATATTTTTCTAAAACTATGACTAGATAAATTAACTAGTGTTGAAAATTGATTAAGGCAAAGTGGTGGTTTTTGGTTTGGCAATTTGGTAATGGTAAATATAGTTTGGTTGAGGTTTGAAAGTGGTTATTATATTAAATATTATAGTTATTAATGGTTTAAAATTATAATGCAATAATTAATTGAGGAGGCAAAAGAGGAAGGAGATAAAGAGGGTGAAAATGTCAAAGGAGTAGAGAGGGTAAAGGTGGTGAAATGGAAAAGATGGCAAAGGGAATTAAAATGATCAAAGGTGGTAAAGGATATCAATTGATTAAGGTGTAAAATGGTGCAAAAGGGAGTGAATTTCAAGTTAATAATAAGGAAATACTAAATGGAAATATGAAATAAATGGGTATTACCTTCCAAGCTTTGTTGATGATAAAGTTGATGGTGTTGTTGATGATGTTATTGAAGATAAATTCTTGTAGAAATTCAGGTAGAGATTTGTTGTTTTAAATTATTTAAATATTCCAATATTATGACCTCTAAAATTATGATCTCATTCAAATACCTACAACAAGATGTTAATAACCAAAGACTAACTTTCAACTTAACCTTGGGTGAAGGAGAGGGGGATATTTATAGCATATGTTGTGAAGAGTCATGCCAAAAGAGGAATAGTAGAATTATGGCATTCCCATTTGGGTTAAGAAGTCAAAAATGGGTGCCCTTTGTCTTTTCCAAAGTACTAAATATATGTATCTCATTTTTAAGGTTAATTTCATGTGTGAAGATAAAATACATGTTTAATAATGGTCTCTTGAGGGGAAATTCATCATATTTCAATGCAGAGCCTTTGTGATGCTTAAATGAGGTCATTAAACACATTAGGAAAGGTTATTGGGTGGGGTATGATGTCCCACATCAAGCCACCTCACTTCTAATCCATGTCACTTACCATATCACCTCTCAAACCACCTTTCATGTCACTTGAAATGTCACTTATCATATCACATGCCATGTCATCATGAATAGTGATAGTGGGTCCCATAGTGAATAGTACTTTTAAATAGTATTATGTGAATAGGAGAATAGTGATTTGGTTAGGTTAAGAGGGGTTGGTTAAGGGTTAAGAAGGTTTAGGGGGACTTTAGCGGGTCTTGAGGCATTTAGTCATCAAAAACTATAAGTGTGTAGTTTTCTAGTGTCTTCATTTTACCCCTTTTTGCTATGCAATGTTGAATTAACAAGTTATAAAACAAAAATGAACCACTTGGTTGGAGGTCAAGGTGCCCCAATTATGGGATGAGGTTTTCCCCCTCAAACTAAGAGTCAATAAGGAAAGGTTGAATCAGGTATAGGTTTGATAAGTAGTTGGTAGGGAGGCACTAGGTGGTGTCACAAGGTAGTTGGGCATGTGAAATACCAATGGGTTCACAAAATGCATCTAAGTGCAATAGTCAAGATTATGTAGATAATAAAGCTACCATATTGGTAATAATAAGGTCAAGTTCTAAGATAAATGACAAGGTAATTGGTCCTTAGTGTTGATCATAGTTGATCGGGTTAGTCTTATCAAGTCTCCTAAATAGGGTCGATGTTTACTCAAGAATATAGGGTAGGAAGTGCTCTCAATAAAAACATAAATGGTTTGGTTATACATGAGGTGGTGCAAATTCAAATGTTCAACATGGAAAAATTGGTTTGTATGGTCAAAAGGACCAAGGCAAGGTCATCACAAGCTATGTGATAAGGTCTAGTCAAAAATGGACAACATCAAGGTGGGCATGGGCAAGTGGGTTGGTTGTTTGGAATTGGGTAGTTGAGTGGACTCCATATGCACTAAGAAAGTGGATGCTACCTACATAGTCCATAGGCATAATGTTTAAAACTAACTTCAAGCCTAATGTAGTTTTTTTGAGGTGAAGAGTGTTGGTTAACTTGGTTGCCCCAATTTGATATCATGTAGTTAGGTCTTGTTGAAGGATGTTGGAAAAAGGGAAGCTCTAAAAGGGTGGAAAATATGGGTATCAAATAGTTTTCTGATTGGTTTGGTAGAAATGGTGGATGGGATTACCTAGGATGTAATTAGATGATTGTGTCAACTATGTAAAAGGAATATACATCCATGGATAAGTAGGTTCAAGTATGAAATTTCTATCACCATTTAAAAAAAGAGAAATATTCTTTACCAGACTTTATAAAATCTAGCACTACTCAAATTTTCATGGTGACCTGATGAGTGCTTTCATCACCATCCAAATAAGTCAACATTGTGCATACTCCACAATAATGTTGTTAATAGGATATGGAAGGGTATTATTCAATGATTCTGGGAAGCAAAGTAGTAGAGTGGGTAAATGAGAAGTGGTGAAGATTCAAACCCTTGACCCTTGAGCCAGTGGCCTACCAAAATAAGTAAACATTGAGTTGTGAGGGAATTCGGATAAAAATGTTGAAGGGTTTTAGAATATAGAGTGAGGTGAATAATAATAATATTAATTAAATGAAGGAGTAGGTTGTGGATTTTATGTATTAAATTAAGGGTGTGGGGGACATGAGGAAGCAGAAAAGAAGATTTAGAAGTGACACAACTAGTGACCACACTCTAAAGAGGTGGAGGTTAAATTGTAGAACATAAGGGAGATCCAACAAGGGATGAGGTGAAGGTGGACCAGGAGATGGATAAAGAGATAGGTAGAGGAAAAAATGAGTTCACATATAAAGATGAAGGTAGAGAAGGATGGAAGGAGTTGGGCATGGACATATAGGAGAAAAAAAAGTTGAGAAGAACAAGGAATGTCTTCAAGATGAGAAAAATGAAAGGAAATGGAGAAAAGGGAGAAGATGGTGGAAAACAATGAAAGGGAATGAGATGAAGATCAAGGATGAAGCTCAAGGATGATAAGAAGAAAAAGGAAGAATTGAAGCAGGGATACAAAGTAAGGATACTCACATAGATGAAAAATACAAGTGGGTACCAAGATGGAAATATGAAAAGGGGAATACAAAAGGCAAAGGTAAGAACTGAGAAGAAGAAAAGGGGTAATTATGGAAGGTTTATCAAAGGATAAATACCCAGGGAGAAAATAGTTGTGGAGGAAAAAAAGAAGACAAAAAATATGAAAGGATGGAAAAAAATCAAACAAGAAGATCGGAAATTGGGTACGGTGGGAAGAGTGGTGAAATAGAAGAGAGTGGTAGTACATGTAAAGGAAAAGTAAAAAAATAAAAGAAATAAAAATCTTGCAAGATGCATAGTATGATGGGGAATTGGTGAGGAAAATAAAGTGATAAAGAGGGTATGATAAATAGCCAAGGGTGAGGGGAGATGATGAGGATGGTGAAATAAGTTGAAGGGGATAAAGGACAAGGTTGGTAATAAGTGGAGAGAGAGACCAAAAACATGAAAAGTGAGTGAGGAAGTGAGCTATGAAGTATGTGCAAGGAAAGGTGATGAGGAGGCTAGTGAGGCAAAGTAGGTGGTGGTTTTATGGGAGATAAGAGGGGCTAATGAGGAAGGCTATCAACCCTTATGTTAAAAGAGATTACCTAGCTAGAAAAGTGGTTAAAAAATATTGACAAACTGAAGGGAGGGAGGTAGTGAGGATATAGGTAGAGAAGTGGAGGAAGAGATTTTAGGTGAGAAGGGAAAACAAAATAAAGGATGTGGTTGAGCTGACCTTAGTAACTGAGCACTGCTTACATAGCCCAAAAAGACCTTAGGCCAATGTAGTTCCCCCAAAAATGGGGGGAAAACTTAAGAGGAAGTATTAGATGGTGTTAAAACATAAGGATGCTTAATAAATATTTCAAATCTTCCTTGATGTAGGATGCCCTAAGTAAGATGGGTTGTTAGTGGTGGAAATGAGTGAGAAGGAAAAAAGGGGATGGTAATTAGTTGTTAGTGGTCGAGTTACCTACAAAGTGAAGCAATGCCTATATAGTCCATGGACATCAGGCTAATGTAGTTCAACAAGGTTTGGGTGAGTGGTGCTCAAATTGGTTGCCCTAATTTGATGGACCACATGGGTTGGTTTGCGCTGATGGAGAAGGTTTTATAAAATAGTAGTTTTGGGTTTTGGTAAAGGTGATGGTGAAAGTGTAGGGTGTATATTGGTGAATAGTTACCATAATGATCCCACATTTAGTAGGATGAGAGACACAGATGGGTAAGGTAGGATAAATAAGAAGGGAACACAATTCTAAGCACTATAAATGACCTTCAATGAAGATAATCCAAAGGAGAGGTGTCAGTATAAGGAGGTTGCATCTTCTCAAATTATGTGAAGGTATAAGTACAGTGTTGGCCTCTATCACTATGAGTTGAGTTTGAGGAGGTAGGTGTCTATCAAGATCTACATAGTCATGTTGGTGAAAGGTCATGATTGCTATGAGCTAAGTTTTAAGGGCAGTAGTGAAGTGATGACCTATAAATAATTTCTTTGATGGCTAAGTAGATTCTATGATTTAGAAAACATGCAGCATGGTGAGTGATAGAGGATGGACTGTGCCTAACCCAAGAGTTGCATGGGTAGGCTAGATGAAAGGTGGCCATGTCTGCATCCTCTATCCTAGTTCCTTAGAACTGATGACTTGGGGTTCTACTTAGAAGAGGCCCTTGTAGTAGGGAGATATGTGGTCTAGGATATTGGTTACATAGTTAGATTAGATGGTGATCATTCCTTGTCTATGGGTGAACTTTTAACTGGCATAAAAGAAAAGACTGCCATGTTTGAGAAGGCATTGCCAATGGTTGGGGTCTAATGTTTAAAGCCTATGGTAATTGGGTTGGTAGTAATAAGAGGGTAGAGGGGATAGGAAGGTGAATGTATTATTATGAATTTATGGTGGCCTACCTTTGATGGAAGAGTTTTTATAATGGCAATGATTTAGGAGTTACCACCACCAACAATAGTGGCAATTTTTAAGGCATAATCGTTATAACAACCCATGGCTAGAATCCAATTTATGTCAATCAAGCCAAAGGTGACAATTACGTAAATGACCACCAAGCCTACAAAGGTCATAAGATGACAAGGCAAGGAAAGACATTAGATGTGAATCAGATGATAAGGGAAATAAAAAGATATCATGACAATGCATAATGGCTTTATTGAGATGACCAATCATATCAAGGGTGATGTGTACATGTGAAAAGGAAAGTAGATATGACCAATTCAAGTGAGAATACTATTCAAGGGAATTAATGACATCATATGACCTTCTCAATTAGTGGAATAGAGGATCAGGTCAATGAGGCAGAATGGGTAGGTATTCTATTTAAAGAATCATGATAAGGACTAGGACTAGGATCAGATCATGCCCTTCACGTGAGCATATTTGCCTTCACACAATCACCAGTTAGACTTTCCATTGAAAATGATGGTATATGTCCCTCCATGCACTAATACTATTGTCTTTGACTACATTCATCATCAAAAATAATAACAACAACAAATAGGAGTGTTGTCCCCTCATCCTACACTGCAACGCTTTCATCCTATACCCATTCTATATGACCATGGTCTACTCGAGGACATTTTTCCTTTGGAATGTGTAAAGTTTCCTAAATAAATGATGTCTTATTCATAAGTAATTCTTGGGAGTAATCAAGTAGAATGATGGCTGAACACAAATCCAGAGTCACCAAATAATCAATCTAATGCTTAGGTAGGAAAACAATGTATGCATGTGCTTTAGGTAATGTGTAATCTGATGACTATGTATGTGTTGTGTGACTCTTCACACCCTAAATAAAATATCGCATAGTTTGATGTAAACATGTACAAAAGGTGTTGGATGTTGTTGGTTGGATTTTATGGTTATGGTTATGATTGGTATGGTTATGGTTATTGTAATCTCACTTAATGTAAAAGGAATGATTGTTGTTGTTGCAATGTTGGATGGTAAAAGTCATGATGAAAACATCAACCAAGCAAATTAAGATAAGAATAGGGCATGATGATTTATTTTTGACAAGGACTAAAAGCATACCTAAAGTGGGATCAAATTAATGAATATAAGCCCTTCAAATGCTATGCATGAACAGTCATTAGTTGATAAAAAAGGTTTTTTGATCACAGGGTGTCAAATAAGCTCTAAATACCTTGATTTATAGATAGTCTAAAGGGAGTATTGGTGATAGGTGGTCTGAAGGGTAATGGGAGATATGTATGATAACCTCATATGAATTGGTTTTCCCCTTCTATAGGTAGCCTAAGAATGGTAAGAGATAATTCCATGTCATATGGTAGATGCAGACTGATCAATACAAGAAGTCTACATGTGAAACTTGATTGTGGCTTCCAACTTATTATGTTATTTGAGAGTCGATTGCATCTTTAGAATTTATTGTTATAGTGGGTCTTTTACTTTATTTATGTATATGGGAAGCTGATAGATGCAGGAAGCTTCCAAGAAATTTCTCTACTTTTGACAAAGTGAACTTAGCCATCTGTCAAGGGAGTGGTCTAGGCTTATTGGCTTTATTTAATGATCTTTATATCTATCCTTCAAGGGAGTAGTCCACCTTACATTTGGTATTATTTATTTTGTTTTTGGGTAGCTATCCTTCAAAAGAGCAGTCTATAATGCTTAATATATTGACCCAAGTAATTGTTTCAAGATGAAATGTGTTTAGACAAGGACCAATCTAATTAGGTTCAGAGGTTTACCTCTATGAGGGAAAAACTTTACACAAGAAGGTCAATGATATGTGAAAAGGTGTGGTTTTGATAGACATGACCATAGATTCCATCTTATTAGAGACAAAAAGTATCCATGAGAACCATGCTATGGGTAAAGCCATGGTACCCATATTTATGATTAGGCCATGACTGTGATGGTTAATCACACGGTTCTATGTTGTAATCAATTATCCTTAAAAGGAGAGGAGAAAGATGGGTGAAGGTTAAAACCTCATAATCAAGGGATGAGCTTAAGTTAGACAAAAAGACTAAGCTTGATCCTTCCTTAACAAAAAAATGGATATAGATGTGAAGCATTGAGAGGCTTAGGTTTTGGTTTACCTTTAAGAGAGGACAAATGATAAGCTCATAATCCATACTTATGGGTAATGATGTAGGTTCCAAGCCAATTAAAAGTAAACTTGCCTTGTTTTATTTTTTACATGTTGGTTTTCTTTTAAGATGAGGCCTTTGATGTTAAATTCCTATTGTTTGAAGTACTTGTCATAAGCATGTTTGATACATTCTTAGCTCAACTTGAGATACTTGATGAGCATTGTTTAACGATCCTCACCCAAAATGAGTTCTTGCAAAGATATGTGAAGAGAGGGGATTTGGAGTTCAAGAGGTAAGGCTACTTCTACTTTGAAGACTAAAGAGAAAGGGGTAGCACCTGTAGAGGTTTGAATGCTAGTATGATAAGCCCATAAAATGAATGGGATCTGCAAGTGTCAATCTTGACCTGAAGTACTAACTACTTTGGTTAGCATTTTGTTAAGGATTTTATTATAGGTTTTTCTTGTCTATTTACTAATGGATGGTAAGGTGAGGAAAAGCTAAAAATAATGCCAAATGAATCACATAACCCTTGGACTTGCTTGTTTTTGAAATATTTACCATTATCGATGATAATCTTATGAGGAACACCAAAGTGACAGATGATATGATGGTTGATAAAGTTGATAATATTTTTTGCTTTGGTCAAGATAAGAGGGATAGCTTCTACCCACTTGGTGAAATATTTGATGGTTGGGATGATGGAGCTATGCCACTACAAAGAATGGGGGTTAATTTCCCCAATGAGATCAAGCCCCCATTAAGAGAAAGGCTAAAATTTCTTAGATACCTAGAGGCTATTGGCTAGTGCATGATGTAAATTAACGTGCTATTAACATTTAACACTCTTTTTTACATAATCATAGCAGTCTTGGCTGAGGGTGGGATAATAGTATCCAAGGTGAAGGATACATTTAGCGATCGCTAGGCTGTTAAAGTGTCCGCCACAAATCCCATCATGTGTTTCCTTGATGGCATGGGAAGCTTCATGGCTACGTAGGCAATGAAGAAGGAGACCATCAAAACCATGTCTGTAAAGTATTCCCCCTAGTATGGTGTAACAAGATGTACTCTAAACAAAGTGTCTATGGGCATTCCTAGAGAGGTTGGGAGGAATGATGTCTAGGTTAAGGTAGTTGAAAGTTTGGTCATACCAAACGTTAGATGGGGATTCCTCCATATTAAAAATGGTAGGAAGGTTAGATTAGTTATAAGAGGGTGTGGTAAAATGATGAATGGTGACAAATATTTTTGAATTGGAAGGCTAAGAAGGGATTTGGGAAGTAAGATAGGCCATTGTATCCATGAATTTGTTGGTAGATCAAAGAATGGATTGGACCAGGTAATGTTTGAATGATGTTAAGAGTTTGTCAACTAAAAGTTTATATTTTTTTTCAAGACATCATTCTTACATTGATAAGATCTATTGACTTGGTTGACCATAAGCTAGGAATCACTAATGACATGGATTGTCTTAATTCTCAAGGTTAGAGCAATTCAGAGACCTATCGCTACGACTTCATACTCGACCATATTATTGGTCCATTCAAAGTCAAGTTTGAAGGAGAGAGGAAGGGGCTCACCATCAAGAGGAATGAGAATAACTCTAACACCCCCTCCTTATTATCACTTCAAGCCATCAAATAACATGGTCATTTGGTAGGTTATGTCATCTTTTTGAAAAAGAGCCATGATAAACTGATCTGAAAAGGTAAGAGGAGGTGGTTGGTTATTTGATAAAAGAGCTTCAACCAATTATTCAGCAATGACCTAACCTTTAATCAACTTATGCTAAAGGAATTTAAGGTCAAATTCAGCTAGGAGCATGAGCCACTTATCCATGCATTGATTTTGTTATGGTTTAGAGTGCATGTACTTGAGAAGTTTGGTATTAGTTATAACATAGGTTTTATGGTTAAGAAGGTAGTGGCAGAGTTTGGTGACCATGAAGTTCAATGCTAAGTAGATTTTTTTGGTATGTATATATTGAGTCTCGTATTCTACAAGCATGTGGCTAATTTAGTATATAGATTTCTCTTTGTGTTTTTCATCTTGATGAACTAGCATTGCCCCTAGGGAATGGTTAGTGGTAGAGATATATAGGTAAAGGTGGTGGTTATCCTTAGGAGAGGTGAGGACTGGTGGTGATAAAAGGTGTTTTTTGAGTGAATCAAATGTTGCTTGACAATCACTATTCCATTTGAAAGAGATCCTTCTTCAAAAGGTGATGGAAAGGTTGGCACTAGTCTTAGAATTGGGAAATGAAATGGTGAATGGATTGAAGTTTTCCCTTAAGGCTATAGTGCTGCTTAAATTTGGTTGGAGGAGGCATATCCAAAATTTCTCTAACTTTAGCAGGGTCTACTTTAATTCCTTTAAGAGAGATGATAAAGCCAAGAAGCTTTCCTGAAAGGACCCTAAAATCATTTTTGGGGATTAAGGCAAACATTATAATCGATGAGGAATTTAAATATGATCATAAGAAACAGTCAAGTGATCTTTTTGGAGTTTGGATTTCCCAAGAAAGTCATATACATAGCCTTCTATGATCTTATGGATGATATCATGGAATATATAAGTCATGGAATGTTGGTAGGTTGCACCAGCATTCTTTAACCTGAAAAGCATGACTCTATAGCAGAAAGCTCCCCAAGGGTGGTAAAGGTAGTTTTATGTTGATCTTTAAGAGCAATCAAGATCTGATTATAACCTAAAAACCTATTTATGAGAGATAACATCTCATGGCCAACTGTAAGATCAATAATCTGGTCAATGTTAGGTATAGGGAAGTCATCTTTGGGATAGGTGAGGTTAAGGTCATGAAAGTCCACACAAATGCATAGACCCCCAGTGGCTTTGGGGATAGGGATGATATTCGAGACCCATTGAGGGTAGTTGATGGGTTGAATGAAGTGTACATATAAGAGACATTGAATCTTCTCTTTGATGAGAAGGGCTATGTGAGGATGAATGCATCAAAGCTTCTATTTGATAAGTTTGGCATCATGATGAATGACTATGTTATGGGTAGCAATAGCGGGGCCAATCCTAGACATATCACTGTAAGACCAAATGAATGTTATGATACACTCTTAGAGGAAAGAGGAGAAATCCTAAAGTTCCTCAACATTCAATGATTATCCCAATTTGACAATGTGGTGGTTATCTAGAGTGCCCAAGTTGATATTGGTGGTGGATTAATTTGACATGTTCAAGGTCTCAAGAGGAAGGGATTTGTGGATAGAAGAATCCCCTGCATCAAGGTCGGTAAGAATGGTATCATCATCTTGATGTTGGATGGTGTGCATGGTAGGAGAATCATTTTCTACCATTTTAGGGTATATTAGTGGAAGGACCTTGGTTTGGCCACTCTTTTAGTAGATGAGAGAGCCCACACTTACAATATTGATCAAAAAAAGTTAGGAGGGATGATATCAGGATCTTTAGGTAGAGAAAGTGGTTGGGTTGGTAAGGATGGGATATCTTCCTCCATGGTGGCAATGGGTTTAGGTGAATTGGTGGATTCTTTAGGCGATTCATACCCAAGGAGAAATGACTCATGAGGTTTTAAATTTTTGATATTGGGTAACTCATGAGGCCCTTGTTTATAGTGACCAAGGCCAAATCCTTTCCAAGCACACCTATGGAGATATAATTTAGAAAACTCTAGTTTTTAAGATAGGAAAAGTTAGAGGTAAATGGTTGGATGGATGAAGTAGTGGTAGGGCCTAGAAGTGGCTGATCAAGTCCCCCATAAATGAAATTTGTTTGATGGTATTGGATCCCAAAGGGGATGATGGTCCCAGTGTTGGGATCATAATAAGGGTCATGTCTAAGGTTTCAATATTCTTGGGGAGTAGGGAAGGCATATAAGGCTAAGATTCTATACTCCCCGAAGGAAAGATGTTATAATGTGGTTATCACGAGGTCTTCTACACGAATTTGGGAAGAGGAGATAGATGAGCTAGTGGAAGCTTTATCGACATTAGGTGTGGAAATGTTATGGGTTTTAGTTGGTGAGGTGATGTTATGGGCAAATGGTCATGAGGTGGATGAAAGAGAAGAAGGACATCATTGGATAGATATGTCATATTGCTAGATGTAAAAGGACTAGGGTCAACTTGGATAGTCAAAACTTATCCTCCATGTTCAAATTTGACACATCGATGTAAGTTGGAAGGGACACATCTCATTGTATGAATCCAAGAATGTTCGAGTAAAATTTTGTATTGGAACTCTCCTTCTATGACATAAAAGAGTTTGATAATAGTATGAGGCCCTACACAAATGTGGAAGATAATTACGCCCAAGGTGGTAGCCATAATATCATTGAAAGAATAAAGGACCATTGAGCTTTCAGCCATGATGTTTTTAGGTAATTATAGTTGGTCATAAGCATGGGAGGAGATAATATTGATGTTAGATCCCCCATCGATCATCACCCTTTTGATGCAAGTTTGATTGATGTATATTGTAAGTAAGAGGGGGGGTTGATATCCTCTGATTGAATAAAAGGTATTTATGGATTCTTGAATGTGACAAGGTTGGAAGTTTGAAGGGTACCAACAAAAGTGACTAGAGGTTTAGGATCATCGGGTTGGGCCTCAATGGATTATAAATCCTCTACGAGTGTTTGATGGTTATGGGGAGAGGTAGAGACTAACTCATACAAGCTCATCTTTATTGGAGTTTGGTGAAGTTGTTTGAGGATAGCCTTATGGATAGATATTGCATATGGGTTAGGGTATGGAGGGTTAGATGACGAGGCACCTAAGATAGATATATTAGGTTTATTTGTAGATGGAGAAGGTTGGGTATTATTTACTTGGGAGTTTAAGGAGGGGTAAGTCCAAGGGATGGATGCCTTAGCCTTCCCTTTATCCTCTTGTTGGGCCTGAGATTGGGTAACCATGTGAATAGTGTAGATAAGGGGGTTTTCTAGATTGGGCGGTTATTTTGGTTCCTCCTTTTTACCTTTGGGTGAGATTGAAGAATGGATGGGTTAAGTTGGTGGTTAGATTAGAAATGGGGATGAAGGAGGTTTGTCTAATAATATATCAACATCTTCATACAAGCTATGAATAAACACTTAGAGAGCTTTACAATTCTCAGTGTCATGTCTTGGTGCCCTATGATATGCACATATCAAGTTATCATTGAACCAAGAGGTTTTGGTATGTGAAGGGTCAAAGGGTTTGATGGGTGGTAAGCTCAAGGAAGAAGTTTGAAATAATCAGTATAGGATGGTTAAGTAAGATTCAACTAAAGGTGGTAAAGGTTTAGTAGTTTTTGTTTTAAGTGTTGAATTAGAAGGTTATAGAGACATGGGTTTGGTGATAGGTGTCTTGGGTAAAGTGGTATGCTTGGTTGATAGTTTTTTTTTAGGCAAGATGGTCAATAAGATGGAGGTAGAGGATGGTAAGGTAGGTAACATAAGAATTATTGGTTTAGTGGGAAAAGGTGTCTTCAAAATCAAGTATGAAGGTGTGACCAATAAAGGTGGTGGGGTCTTGGTAAAAATGATGGACTTCATGTTCAAAGTAGAGGGATGAGGACCCAAAATGGAGGGCAAGGTTGAGGGAGGTAAAATTTGGGTTTTTGGCTTTTTGGTGGTTTTACCTCTTTGCTTGTTTTAGCTTTTGGTTTTTGAGGGGATTTGGTTATTTTAGTTATCTTTTGAGGATTGATTAATTTGAAGGAGGCTTTAGTTGGTTGGGTGGAGGTTTTGCTTGGTTTAAAAAGGCTAGGTTGGTCCACCAAAGGAGGGGTTAAAAGTTCTAGTTTGGTCTCCTTGCCTTTGTCCTAGCCTTTGATAGAGGGATTTGAAATTAGAGGTTAGGTGGATGGTTCTATGATAGGGGAGGTAGGTGTGGTATCTTTCATTGGGGGTATGGGTATGGTGGATTTATTTATTTGGGTATCCAAAGGAATAGAAGGTAGTCTTTTTTATTCCATTATGTGAATGGGGAAAGAGGCAATTAAGGTAACATTTCCTTCATCAATGGATTCATTAGTAACCACATTAATAGTATGTGCCTCCTAAGATGGTTTGAGTTTATTTCCATGATGAGAGGTAGAAGGAGCATGATTAGGGAAAGGCTTGTGAAATATGTTGAGGGCTTGGTTCAATGGTACATTAGGATTGTCTAATTTAAGTTCCCGCTTATCAATGAGGTATTGGACAATGTATTTAAAGGTATTGGACCTATTGATGTCATGTCCTATGACGCAGTGAAAAGTGCAATGGTCATTCTCATTATACCAATCAGACATGGGCGAGAAGCATCAAACTATTGGGGTGGTTTAATTGGTGGGAGTTAGATGATATTGGCTTTTAGTAGCTTTTCCAAAATAAAAGGAAAGGCTCCCTAAGTGGAGTCAATTATTTATTATTACTCCAAGTTTGATTCCTTTGGTTTTGGTTTGAATAATTATGGGTGTCATAGGTTTGGTTCCTTCGGTTCTGTTGGTTGGTAGATGGTGGTAGTATAGCTTTGAGGACAATGGCATTGGTGGTTGCTTTGTTTTTAGTGTTGGGATTGGTTTAGTTGTGTGGTTTGGAAGAAGAGGGCTCATTGGATTTGTAAGCTAGGTTTTTGTTATTTAACTTTAATCTTCCCTCATAAATGGCTCTATTCTCTAGTTTGCAAGCCATGGTAAAAGCTTCATCAAATGTCTAGAAGCTTTGGACATGTAATGTGGATGAAATGTGTTTTTCACATGCCTAGGTGAATATCTCTATAAGCTCAGGTTGAGGCAATGAAAAGGAAATTTGGTTGATTAGACTCCTCCAAAAAGCCACAAAATTGGTAATAGATTCATCTTCAAATTGTTGAATGGAGTAGAGGTTGGTAATAGAAACTTTCTTGGATATATTGATCGAAAAGTGATCCAAAAATGTTTGGGCTAATTGGGAGGAGAAGATGGAGTGTTTTGGTATGGCACTATACCAATTTAATGTCAGTTTAGATAAGGACATAGGAAAGGTATAGAGGAAAAGAGCATCATCATGGGAAATCAAGTAACAAGTGTGCCTAAATGCTCTTAAATGTTGTTGGGGGTCCTCCTTGCTTTGAAATTTAGAGAATTTTGGCAATTCTCATTATGGAGGATATGGTCAGAGAGGGACAGATGAATGGATGGGTTCATTAAAAATTTGGTCATAAGAGATAAGTTTATGTGATCCTAAGATGGATGACTCAAGGGTAGTCATTTTCTCCATTAACATCTTGACCAAGTCTATTTGGGGTTGTTGGGTTAGATAGGTGGATGGTTGGGATGATGTCATGTGTGTGTGTGAGTTCACATAAGATTGGGCAAAAGGTGGAGGTATGTATCCTTGTGTGTTAGGAATATATTGATAAGATGTCATGGGCATGTGTTGGAGGGTTGATGTTGGGGGATTTATGTATGGCATTAAAGTGATTAGTGGTTTAGTTGGTTGAAGGTGGGTAGTGGCTAAAGTGCTTATAGGTGGTAACGTGGAAGGTATGGAAAGTGCCAAATTTTGGAGTGGAGTGGAGACAAGCAGGTTAGTGGTGATGAAATGGGTAGTAGTAACATGAGTAGAAGATATTCCCATGGTGAACAAAGATTGTGTAGATAGTAGTGAAGGTATCCCTATGGTGGATGGTAAATGGGTTAAGGTTTGGGTTTTGGTTAGGGGTGTTTATCCATTGGTGGGATTTTTTGGTGTGGGTGGTGTTTGGTCATGGGTTGGGTTAGTTGAAGAGGATGTTTGGGTGACAAGAGGTTAGGTATTGTTGACCATGAGATTGGAATTCATGCCCAAAGGTGGGTCACTAGGAGGAACCGAAGCAGGAAGGTGATAGTTTGAAGTTTGGAGGTAATGTTGAAGGGCAGCGGAGTTGTTATTAAGAAAAATTGCAAAGTCTATATCACCTTGGAAAAATACCTTAGGCAAGGTAAGAGGAGTGTAAATGTGAGGTGATCCTTTAGCATCAGATGGGTACTCCATGGAGGAAGGAGAGGAGGGAAGTAGTACTTGATTTGTTTGGTTTCTCAACTATTGTCTAGTGAAGACCATGTGAGAAACAAGTAAAGGATTGGTACAAACTCACACCTCAAAACAAAGAGAAATCAAATAAATTTAAGGAAAATAATACATTCACTAAGAATGTGTTAAGTCTTAGGATTTATTTCAATCTTTCTTTTGGATTATGCCTTAGAAAAGTGTGAAGGGGAAGTTGGCTTGAATAGGTCCTAAATAAGGTAGTCTATGTCTAGTTTCAAGTCACATTTAGATGCTCAAAAAAATTATGTATTAGATCAAGTACGTGGCTTGATACTTGGGGCTTGATCCCCTCACATTACAATCCCATACCCAATGTGGGTGCTTAATTGATATATTGATTACCAAAGCTTATATTCATCCAGAGAACTGAGTTGGTTATCCTCTCAGTGATTAAATCCAAGTACGATAATTGGGAGAGGGTGAGGTGATCTGCTAGGTGATGAAATCCTAGTCAAGCCTTGTCTCAAGTGAGTTTTATGTTTTTTTTTGCAATTGGTTTGGTTGTGTAAAATTTTTTCACTGCGGTTAATTTGCTTTGCCTTTAATTAATCTAGGTGAACCAATTAAGCAAGTAAGCAAATAATGTATGCAGTTAATTTTAACCTAAAGGAATTTTTTTTTTTAATGAAAACAAGAACAACTAAAATGCAGCATGAAAATGAAATTCTAATCATAGGATGAATGCTCTTTTGATTTTTTTTTTTAAAGGTAAGAAAAAATAATGAAAATTTCTACTTTTTTATTTTTTCTGATTAATTAAATAAAAGAAGCTAAAACTTACGTTTTGAAAGAGACGAATGATTAATTTTTAGAAATATAATTACATATAAATTAAATTTTATTAATACAAATAAATTTAATAAAATAACTAATTAACCCAAGAAAACTCAAGGGTCTCACTGGGCGTGCCAAAATGTTTATGTCTAATATTTGCTTTTTCCTAAGTGTGAAAAGAATAAACTAGTTATGAAGGGTGTGGAAGAATACCTGTTAAAGTGAGAACATTTGATAAAAGTGATTATTAATATATCCTATTTGTCTTGGGAGGATGACCTATAAATAATAAAACACTAAAAAAGACTTGTTTGTTAGACAAGTAGTTGGGTGGATTACCTAGCGTAAGCTAGATCCTACAAATGAAAGTTTTCTAGGAGGTTGTCAATCCACCTAATTTAAACACTTAAGTTTGTTGGGTGAATATTTTGTCGTCAACTAACTGATGACAAAATGAGGATATCAGCCACAGCATAAGGGAGATTTACACCACGAGGAGTGTGGCTTTACCAGATCAAGACGAGGTAAATCTCTCCTCTCATCAAGGGGAGGTTCCCTATCAATATTTACGTGCTGAATATATAGTTAAGCAGAAAATAACACACGAGGGTGGTATAACAGCATTTACCTCTCTTCTTTCAGAGGTAATGTACAAAGAACAAAAGAGGGAAAATCTTAGTCTTTAAGCTAACAGCATTCCTCTTCTTTCAGGAATGATATCAAACGAAGAGCAAGAGATTACCTGAAGTAACAAGGTCACAAGAACGCTCATGCAAGCGCAAAGTCTTCCGTAGCCTTTCCACAGATTCGGAATCAGTATAACCGTAGAATGAAGTGAAGCACAAATTCTTCACCAGAAACTACAAAAGATAAAAGAATCTCAAAAGTAGAAGTAGCACAAAGTCTATCTCCTACCCTCGAAAAGTGCCCTTAGATAATATCAACACATTCACTTTTCTTATTAAGACAGATAAACAAGAGGTTATCAGGAAAGAGTACATAAGAAACTATTTCCTAGATGACACAGATAACTTCAACACAAAGTCTGAAATCACTTGCTTCTCATTCATTTGACAAAATCTGATTTACAAATCTGAGCACAAAGTCTCAAAAGTTGCTTCAATTTCAGCAGAGTGTTTGCTCTCTATTTCTCCCAGATCCTTTACAAATGAGGTCTCCACTATATATAGGGAGAAAATCCTCAAAAACAGAAAAAATAATAAAATATAAAATATCTTGGTCAAAGATGACTCATCTTTGACTTTTAGATATTTTCCAAAATATTTTATTAGTAATTACATTTAACAAAATTACATGCATTCTGTAGAAAACAGAAATGCATAAGGATAGAAGAAGAAAGAGGGAAAGTGTCAATTCTTGCCACTAGACTTCTTCAAATAAGCCTCGTACATAGTGATTGATGCCTGGATCCCGATGCTATCGGGTGCAACTGCGTGGTTGGAGACGACCCTTGCTCTGATCAATGCATCTTTTAATGCTGTGATGGCTTTATAGTGGCCAGTTAACCTGGATCTTAAATTTTCCAGAGTTAACTGAGCATCTAGAATGCTATCAACCGAAGTTATTGAAAAAGACGCTCCTTTGAAATCCTTATGGATCATCCCTTCAAAATTCTGAATCATTTCATCTGCTGGAAGGAACTGATGATCCTTAGAGGTCAAGTCGCAGGGTAGCTCTTCTAATTTGTTCAACAAGCTCAGGTCACTTTTATCACTAGCTTCTTTAAAAGCTTTGAGATCATCAATTAGATCTTTGAGTACCTGGATCCTGAAAGTCATCGTCTCTTTAACCTCAACATATGAATCCTTGTTGGGGATAACTCCGATAGAGATCAGGATACTCTTCTTTAGACCCTCCATTTCCTTCCATCTCCCAAGATCTTTTTCCAAGCCATTAATCTCCTGAGAGGTGAGAGAAATAAAACTGTCTACTTGAGCCTTCAATCTCTTCATTTTCCCTGTTCTTTCTGCAACCTCAGACAGCAGAGAGATTCCTTGATTGTGTATCCGGTCAATGTATTCCTCCATTACTTTTCCCTTTAAATAAGTCTTTTCAACTTTCTGAATAACTGAATCATCCACTGAAAAGGCCTCTGGAGTTGCTGACTCAGGTGGGATGGTGAATCTCCTGATTACTGCCGTTAGCTGCTCGGCCTTGGCTTTATAAAATCTTTCATCTCCTTTTCTTTGTCAAATTTTTGGACCATAATGTCCATTACTGACTGAAGGTCACTCTTTGCACCTTCGTGTGTAACCTTGCCTAGTTCAACACGAGAAAAGGAATAACTGCTCATTTCAAAACCTTCAAGGGTTGCGTCCTGTGGGGGTTTGGCAATTTCCAGAAATTTTTTCCCCTTTTCCTCGACCAACTTGGAAAGGATTTTTGGTTTCTTGGGAGCCTTGGTTTTGGCTGGCACAATCTCGCCGAAATCGAATTCTTCTGGGGAGATGGCCCTTTTCTTTCTCTTTGGTGTGAAAGCAGACATCCATGGCGGGAGAGAAGTTCCTATTGTAACAATAGTTGCTTCTGCTGGCGTCACGGTAGCGGCCTCCACGCTACTAGTGGTGACGGTAGTGGTAGTTGGAGTGACCGGTGAGACTGTGTCAACTGTTGTTTCAGGATTAGGCACCGGGCTTGATGGCAGGTTGAAAGATGGAGATGACAAACTTGGAATGGATGCAGAAGAGTGAGGGGAACCTGCTGAAGGATCTTGTGGATCACCAAAAACCACCTTGGAAGGAGAAGCAGCACCAGAAGATGGAACGCTTATGGGAGAGATAGGGGAAGTGGGCACCAAAGGAGACTGATGAGGAGGAGAGGAAATCTGGATCGGCCGCACATGCTCCGTTGAAGTTGGAGACCCAACACCTGGTCGTTCTGAAAGTTGTTCTGTTGACCCTATCGGTTGAGCTGCCTGTATCCCGGGACTTCGTTCTGTGGTTCCTTCAACTGTTGCTTCAGGTTTCTGTTCTGACCTAGGTTTCTTGGATACAAAGACGATCCTAGGCTTGTGAGGTCTAGAAGATGAAGGGACGTCGTCTTTGTTCTTGGTTCGGCTTTCTACCTTTCTCTTCATTTCTGCTTGATATTCGGCCTCGGACCCTGTAATGAATTCTTTAAGGGTGATTCCATTTGCTGCCAACCAACTATTGGTGTTAGCCAATACTGGTTCGAATCTCTTCCTTAGAGAAGTCAGCTCTTTTTGAGACCAGTTGATCGTAGGAAGAGGAGAACCAGCGACCTCTGTCAGATATCTGCTGTTCACTATATTTCCATCGTCACCCAATCCTGAAGGGATCTCTGCAAGCCCGAGGTACTCTATTTGATCTAGCGTGAGGCGGCAATAGTCCATCTTTCTTATCTCTTCGGCTGTCCTTATATCTACCCAGATGTCCTCAATCATAGGCTCGTGAAACTGAGTCTTTCTTCGAATCGTCTCCCTAACTCCTCTGTAATCAAATTTTTCCCGTCTTTTGAAAGGCTTGATGGTAACCATCTGCATCTCTGTTTCCATAACCTTGGCTCTAGTTGATGTAGCAATGGAAAATCTACCAATCTGGATAGGAAACTTGAAACCGGGTCTCTTAAGCTCCATCTGTTTTGAGTGCACGACGGCCAGTTGTCGGCAAAGTTCCATCAGAACCAACCTGTCTGAAGGGAATCTGGGGAGCATATAAGGGTATCCTTAGAAGAAACCTACCCGTAGATAAGAAAATGTAGGGAACTGGAGGAACATGCAGCCAAAACTGTTCACTATTGTCCAAGCCTCGTCTGACATCCTCTTCTGCTCCAGCTAAGGATCGAAAAGACATAGAAATACGGCAAAGAATGCGTCATTCACTCACCTGAAATGACGTGTCGAGGCCTGAAGTGTCAGCTGTGGATAGTATGAATAGACCGGGGTGGTCTTCCTATCCCCCTCTGTGGTTAGGCCCGGGAAAGATCGCATGGCAGCAGCTATGTAGACCAGGTACGAGGTCATGTAGAATTTGAAGGAGGTTTGTACCCTAGTCAGCTGCTCATGAATAGCGTTGCTGATCTGTTCTCCCCAGAAGATGACCTGTTTGCCTTGCAGAATGATCTTTATGAACGGGTACATCCATTCATGGAATTGTGAAGAAGACGGGAGGCCCCGTACTCTGCTGAGAAGAGTGATTAGGTCCCCAACTTCTTCAATGAAGTCGCTTCTGGGGAAGCTTTTCGGCCATCTGGATAAGCTGGTCCTTGGGGTTTTTAACCACTTATGGTTTATGACCCTCTTTGCCCTCTTGGGATCTTTGTCATATTCCCTCTGCGCATTTTCGAAGTCAATCTGGGTCACTTCGGTGGCCGGCGGACATAAAAAGACTTTGTCGATAAATTCAGGGTCCAACCGAATGATCATGCTGCCCCTGGCGTCTGAGACTGATCTGGTCTCTTTATCGTAGAAGTGCGCGCATTGAAGGATGAATTCCGCATGATGAGCTGCTACTGGGAAGGCGGCCACCAGGTGGATGTTGCTCTCGATAATCTTCATTATCCCAGTGCTGGGATTGGTTGCTTTGGTTCGTACCAGGAACTCGGCCATATCTACGTGGCCGATCTCAGTGTCTCGAATGTCGTCGACATTCGAGGTAATCGCTGTGAGCGGGAAGACGCCCTGGTATTTGTATTTCATCTTCTTGGCCTTTGAAGGAGATGCTTTCGTCATGGGGAACGATCTCGTTTGAACGGGGGCAGGCGTGCAAGAGCTTGCTGAAGGAGCTGCAGCCATAGTCGAAAGGAGAGTGAGAGACGGAGAGAGCAATTTAAGTGACAAAGGCTAAGGATGTCACTTAAATAGGTTACGATGGGCTAAGAGATGGAAAACAAGGAAGAAAAAGCTTGAAAAGGACAACCCCAAAAAAAAGAATCCGGGAGTTAAAAAGAAAAAGGAAAAAAAGAGAGCAGGGGCGGCGAAAATCGCCGCCCTTGCTAAAAGGGAGCAGGGGCGGCGAAAATCGCCGCCCTTGCTTGAGGAGAACAGGGGTGGAACGGTGGCAAGGAAATGCTGCCATCTCGAGGCCGCGGGGAAATAAAAAGCAAAAAACAAAAGAAAAGAATGAAAACGAAACTTTAAAAAGACAAACCCTACCTGAAGGACGCACGCGCTACGAAGTCGAATCCGCGAGTCGGCACGTCGCAAAGTCGCTTGGATCGCTCAGGTGCAAGAGGTAAGGTGAGAGGAGGAGGCAGTGAGAAGAAATGAGGTTCAAAACGGTTTATATAGGTTGAAAAATCAATCCCAACCACCCGGCGCGCAGGGCCATTAATGCCCGGCGCGAAAAACGAAAAAGTGCAGGGGCGGCGATTTTCACCGCCCTTGCTGAAAAAGTGCAGGGGCGGCGAAAATCGCCGCCCTTGCAGAAAAAACAAGGGAAGACAGAACTGACAAGTTTCGTAGGGGGGCGTTTGCAAAAATGAGCAAAGCTCATTTTGGGAACAACAGCTGGCTCCTGTTGGGGAACTTCTGCTCCATCGAAAGGATAAGCAGAAGCAGAAACCAGTCTCTAAGTGCCTTCATCCAAGCCACTGGGCTACGGAGTCGAGCGAAAGAAAAAAGAAAAAAGAAAAAAGAACTACACATATTTACAAATGGACTCATCCAACTTCAAGGGTGAAAGAGCTTTAGATGCTGCCCATTATGAGGTAGTGTAAACGGCGTTCCATCTTTATACTCTAGCAAAAAGCTAGCTTCGCCACAGAGCTGTCGAATGGTGAACGGACCCCTCCACAGAGAGTCAAATTTGCCGTGCATCCCTTTTGGTTCACACCGCTTGTCCCACAACAAGACTTGATCTCCGACTTGGAACTCACGCACCTTAGCTCTTTTATCGAAAAGTGCCTTTACCCGGTTCTGGTGCTCTCTGATTCGATCTACCACCGTAACTCGTTGTTCATTCAGCTCCATCAGATACATGATACGTTTGTCCACTGAACCTTCAAAGGTCGAATCCTCGATTGCTCTGGTTAACCTGAGTGCTGGTAGTTCAAGGGTGATGGGGATTTCAGCATTTCGTCCATATAAGAGTTGAAAAGGTGACATACCTATGGCTCTTTTAGGCGTTATCCTGTCGGCCCATAAAGCATCATACAAAGCCTTGTGCCATGTTCTCTGATTGTCGTCCACCAACTTTCTGATGATGGTGACCAGGTTCTTGTTACTTGATTCCGCTTGTCCGTTCCCCTGGGGGAAATAGTCTGAAGTGTGAGACAAAGTGATCCCATAATGGAAACAAAATTGAGTGATTTCATGTGACGAGAAGCAGGCCGCATTATCCGTCACAATCTTTAGTGGAACTCCAAACCTGGTGATGATATCTTCTTTGAGGAAGGAGCATACTACTTCGGATGTAGCATGTTTAGTTGGTTTGGCCTCCACCCACTTAGTAAAATAGTCTGTCGCGGTGAGGACATAATCATGTCTGGCGCTTGAAGATGGGTTAATTGCACCGATGAAATCAACACCCCACTGCTGGAACGGTTCATCGATTACAACCGGCCGGAGGGGAAAAGCAGGTAGCTTAGGTTTTTCGACAAATTGCTGACACGGCTCACACTTTCGTACCCATTTATAGGCATCCTGAAAAAGCGTAGGCCAAAAGTACCTTGCTCGTAGAATCTTGTGTGCCGTCACCGGTGCAGAGAAATGTCCTCCACAGGCCAAATTGTGAAAGGATTTTAAAAGTCTTTCTTGTTGAGCTTTATCGACACAACGAAGAAATGCCCCATCCAGGTTTCTTTTGTAAAGACCATGGTCCCATAGAACATAACCAACTGCTTTTAATTTGATATTCCGCTTTTCTTTAAAAGAAAGATGTGGAGGGCATTCACCATATGTTAGGAAATAAGCAATGTCAGAAAACCACTCATCAGTAGTAGCAACAAAGAGAATGGTGGGCATGTCTTCAATATCTTGATCTTCATTTCCTGATTCCTCTGGAATGTTGTTGGCGATCAATTGGCAAAGGCCCCGTCCCCGTATGAGCTTGGTTGGTTTGATGTCCAGATCAAATTCCTGGATTTTGGCAATCCAGTTACCCCTCTTTGTGCCGAACTCCTGCTGAGTCAAAATAGATTTTATTGTTGTATCTGGTACGAGGACCTCAGTGTGAGAATTTAGGATATAAAACCTGAAATGCTTGACAGCCTTGACCACGGCATATGCGTGTTTCTCCATAAGGGAATATTTCAACTCGTGATTTTTGAGTGGGCAGCTCATGAACGAAATAGGAGATTCTGCATTTTCTGAATTAGGCTGAACCAAAATAGCTGATAGTGTATGCTCGGAGGCATAACTATATATTTTGAAACTTTTGGTATAGTTTGGACAGACCAAGATTGGTGACCCTGTAATTGCTTCTTTAATTTCTTTGAATGCTGCTTTGCCTTCGACGGTCCATCTAAATGTGGCATTGCTCTTCATCATGTTAACAATGTGACGGGTTTTTTTGGCGAATTCAGGAACAAATCTCCTAAGAAAATTGACCTTTCCAAAGAAAGAATGAACTGCAGTCTTGCTGGTAGGTAGAGTCAGTTCCTGAATGGATCTAACTCTTTCTGAATCAATCCTAATACCTTCTCGGGACACTACGTGTCCGAGAAGCTTCCCTTCAGTTACTCCGAAGACGGATTTCTTTGGGTTTAATGAGATGCCATTTTGACGGCAGCGCTCTAGTACTCTTTGCAAATGGTGAACATGCTCAGAACGCTGTTTTGAAAATACCGTCAGATCATCCAAGTACACTACAATGAATTTTCCCATTATGTCTTTGAAAGCAAGATCCATAGCTCTTTGAAAAGTAGCCCCTGCATTTATCAGACCAAAAGGCATCCTGCGATAAGCGAAAGTACCCCAGGGTGTGGTGAATGCTGTCTTATGTTGATCTGCTTTTCGGACCTCCACTTGATTATAACCCAAAAAACCGTCAAGCATTGATAACATTTCCGAACATGTTACCATCTGTAGGACTTGATCCATAATGGGAAGGGGGTAGTTATCTTTTAAGGACAGCTGATTCAAATTCCTGAAATCCACACAGATTCGGATCTCACCATTTTTCTTTCTGACAGGTACTATGTTAGCGACCCATGTTGAATGATGGATTGGAAAAATTATCCGAGCATCCAGCATCTTTTGTATCTCAGTTAAGATAGTATCTGAGATTTTTGGATTATATTGCCGGGATTTCTGTTTATAAGGCACAGAATTGGCTTTCAGGGGGATATCATGACGGACGTCATGTGGCCTGAGAGATTTCAGGTCGTCATAAGAATAGGCCAACACATCCCTATATTGACAGAGTAAACTAGCAAGCTCAGATCTTTCCTTGGGAGTGCAGCATTTCCCAATGTTTACCATCTTAGGGTCATACTTGGTCCCCAAGTTGAGTTGATCAAAATCTGAAGAAGAACTTGAATCCGTTTGTTGTTTTTTGACAAACCGGTCATGGTCATCAAACAGCTTCTCTAGGGAAACTAAACCTTTGGGAATTTTATTTCCCTTCAGCTGCAGCCAATCTTCACCTGTATGAGTCTGAGTTTCAGGGGTTGGTCCATACTCCCGAGGTTCGGAGCCTTCAAAACACAATTGTTTGAAAGCGTCTTTTTGCTCCAAGAAAGCGATGATTTGATCATCGTCATTAAATATTTGCCAGTGGTCAACATTGTCTGGTACACTCGGTCGGAAAACCAACTCAATAGTATACTTATTGCCTTTGAAATCAGGATGGGGAATCAGGAGAGTTGCAGAGACAGCCAATGCGTCTGCTCGGTCATTGAATTCCCTCGGAATGGTAGAGATATTGAAGGCGTCAAAATACTCGATCTGATCCCATACTTGATTGCGATAATGGCGCAACCTCTCATTTTTAGTCTGATAGAGGTTCCTTATCTGATACACTATCAACTCAGCGTCCCCTTTGGCATGGATTTTCTTTATGCCCTTGTCTTTGGCAGCCTGTAGCCCGAGCAAAAGGGATTCGTACTCAGCTGTGTTGTTGGTATTGTTGAATTGTAATTTATAAGCAAAACGGATAGCCTCTCCCTGAGGGGATACCAACACAACTCCGGCTCCTGATCCAGTAGAAGAGCAACTGCCATCGAACTCTAAGGTCCATAACTCATCAGACATGGCTTTTTCTCCACAAATTTCCCCATTCTGGGGAAAGGGTTGATTTGTGTGTTCATTTGGTTTTGACATTCCACCTCTAGCGCTAGGTGAAACCGAACCTAAATCATTATCCATAGGGGTTTCCTCCGGGGCGCCGTGGATTTCGTCGGTGGATAAGAAATAAGTTCCCATACCTGATGACTCGAATAAAATTTGCGCTTCGGGTGCCGTGGAACGGGTAACTACGTACCTGGCTTCCTTTTCAGGAAGCAACTTCTTCATGACACCCTGAACTGGAATCCTGGCCTCTGATAGGTCCATGCTCAATTCCCCCCCAACATCCTTACAAAAATTTCGTCCAAGCAAGATGCCGTAAGATGCTGGGACATCGGCCACTAGAACTGTCATTTTGATTCGCTTTTCGGGAAAAGCCGCAAAAGCGTATTGAGCATCTTTTATTTGGCCAAGGAGGGGAACCTGCTTGTTTTCCATGGAAAAACACCTCCCAAAAGTTTTGGTTAAAGTCAGGCCGAGGGAGTCCGCCACTTTTGCAGGCATGACGTTATCTGAAGCCTCGGAGTCTATAATGCAGTTACTCAGTTTGAAACCATTTATAAGCAGAGAGACATAAAAAGGTTCTATTTTTCCGGGAGCGACTGGGGGTGTCACAACCAGATTATTTTGGGCTGGTTTGTCTTTGGGGAGATCTGGAACAACCTTTGAAGGATTTTGTCCTGTGGGGACAGCTTTATTTTTAACATATTCTGCTAACCTATCAAGCTGTTCTGGGTTAGCTCTCAAATACTCAATCTCCGTCATTTGAATTTTAGTTTTTTTAGCATGATCAATAATATCAAATGATTGAAGGGTGGTTGTAATAGAAAAAGGAGCAATCCCCTCATTAAGGACCTTGACAGGTTCTTCACCGGCCTGAGCAGTAGGAGGGGAAGATGTTAAGTGACAGGGAGCAGTTACCTTTTTATGAGTCATATGATCTTTTGATTGCGGAGGTAATGGAGTTCCACGTTGGGCAATGGAAATTGCTGGCCGAAGCTCGTCAACTACTTTCCCTTCGTCAGTGCGTGAAGCCGATTGATTTTGAGACCTAGTAAAGACAGCATAAGCCTCCTTTGAATCTTCCCCTTGTTGTCCGGTTTCATCTTGGTAATCTAGGAAACCGATACTGGAGTCACCAGCTAATTCCTCATCCTGTTCATCAAAGAGGTTAGCACTTCCTGACTGATCTAGCTGCGGCTGAAAGGAAAGGTCGTGCTCAGTTTCTAAGTATCCAACCGCTGAATTTGTAGGTGCTGCTTCAATGGCTAATCTCCCTGAAGGGGGAGGTAGACGATTCGATTGTCCTTGAGTTCGGGCAATATTATTTTGATATGGCTGATTCTGAAAAGTCCTCCTAGGTGCATCTCGATAAGTAGGGGCAGACGGGCCTTGAGAGATTTGTCTCTTTAAAGCAATCAGTTCATTTGTTAACTTTTGCACCATAGGATCAGTAGTGCCTGTGGAGGAACTTTCAGCAGGTGAGGGGCATTTGTTTTTACCAGAGTCTTTCCTGATTTTGCCTGCTAGGATAAGATCATCCTCAATCTCAGTAGCCAAATTTTGAGTCAATGCTAGGTCCATAGGGCCAGCTCACCTTAACAGGAAGCTTACTTCAGGGAGCTGCGAGTTGATGAAAAAACACTTGAGATTTTCCGGTGTGGGCTGAGCCACAGTCGGAATCCGGTTCCTCAACTTGTTGAATTTGGCTATGAAATCCCTCATAGGTTCCTGGGATTCTTTTTTCATCTGTGTTAGCTGAGCTAACAAAGCATGTGCATCTTCAGCGGGTTTAAATCTAGCTTCAAATATGGACTTTAGTGTATTCCAGTCAGTCACCGACCCAACCTGCAAGTGATAGAACCAATCTGCAGCCGCACCTTGCAAGGTCTCTACGAAAAGTCTCACCGCTACATCTTCAAAATCGACACCAATAACGCCACATGCTATGGAGAAAGCAGCGATATGCTCGTTGGGATGAACCTTGCCATCTCCAAAGAACTTAGGAAAATTTTTCCTAGAGCTACGAGGTAGTTCATGCAGAGGTGGGGTTAAATTAAGAGGGCCGAAAGAATTACCCCACGGGCCTTGAGCCATAGTGATAATAGGGTGAAAAGGTGGGATAATGAACCTTGGTGGAGTGTTTATAGGTAGGCGGCGATTGACAGCGGGAAAAAGAGTTCTACCTTGTGTTGGTGACTTGACAACGCTAGAAGGAAAACTCTTGGACCGTTGAAGAGAAGCTGATGGAGGAAACAGATCAAAATTACTCTGTTGTGCTAATTCAAACACAGGGTCGACAACACCCTTAGATCTCTGACTTCTGGTATAGCGTGGGGTTGCCAGATTTTTAAAACAAAAATGGGACCGAAACTACTTCAAGTTGAAGCTTGAGGCTCCAAGATGTGCGTTCTTCCCAGCAGCTCTGGTTTTGCAGACCAGATAATATAATGGAGGCAACTGGTAAAGCTGAAATGATAATAGGTAAGACATGAAATGGAGTCGCCAGATTACGTAATGGAGAAGGGTAAGGACTGCTTCAATCTGAAACTTGAGGTTTCAGACTGCACATCCGAGTCCCCAGCGGAGTCGCCAAAAAACTGTTGGGTGAATATTTTGTCGTCAACTAACTGATGACAAAATGAGGATATCAGCCACAGCATAAGGGAGATTTACACCACGAGGAGTGTGGCTTTACCAGATCAAGACGAGGTAAATCTCTCCTCTCATCAAGGGGAGGTTCCCTATCAATATTTACGTGCTGAATATATAGTTAAGCAGAAAATAACACACGAGGGTGGTATAACAGCATTTACCTCTCTTCTTTCAGAGGTAATGTACAAAGAACAAAAGAGGGAAAATCTTAGTCTTTAAGCTAACAGCATTCCTCTTCTTTCAGGAATGATATCAAACGAAGAGCAAGAGATTACCTGAAGTAACAAGGTCACAAGAACGCTCACGCAAGCGCAAAGTCTTCCGTAGCCTTTCCACAGATTCGGAATCAGTATAACCGTAGAATGAAGTGAAGCACAAAGTCTTCACCGGAAACTACAAAAGATAAAAGAATCTCAAAAGTAGAAGTAGCACAAAGTCTATCTCCTACCCTCGAAAAGTGCCCTTAGATAATATCAACACATTCACTTTGCTTATTAAGACAGATAAACAAGAGGTTATCAGGAAAGAGTACATAAGAAACTATTTCCTAGATGACACAGATAACTTCAACACAAAGTCTGAAATCACTTGCTTCTCATTCATTTGACAAAATCTGATTTACAAATCTGAGCACAAAGTCTCAAAAGTTGCTTCAATTTCAGCAGAGTGTTTGCTCTCTATTTCTCCCAGATCCTTTACAAATGAGGTCTCCACTATATATAGGGAGAAAATCCTCAAAAACAGAAAAAATAATAAAATATAAAATATCTTGGTCAAAGATGACTCATCTTTGACTTTTAGATATTTTCCAAAATATTTTATTAGTAATTACATTTAACAAAATTACATGCATTCTGTAGAAAACAGAAATGCATAAGGATAGAAGAAGAAAGAGGGAAAGTGTCAATTCTTGCCACTAGACTTCTTCAAATAAGCCTCGTACATAGTGATTGATGCCTGGATCCCGATGCTATCGGGTGCAACTGCGTGGTTGGAGACGACCCTTGCTCTGATCAATGCGTCTTTTAATGCTGTGATGGCTTTATAGTGGCCAGTTAACCTGGATCTTAAATTTTCCAGAGTTAACTGAGCATCTAGAATGCTATCAACCGAAGTTATTGAAAAAGACGCTCCTTTGAAATCCTTATGGATCATCCCTTCAAAATTCTGAATCATTTCATCTGCTGGAAGGAACTGATGATCCTTAGAGGTCAAGTCGCAGGGTAGCTCTTCTAATTTGTTCAACAAGCTCAGGTCACTTTTATCACTAGCTTCTTTAAAAGCTTTGAGATCATCAATTAGATCTTTGAGTACCTGGATCCTGAAAGTCATCGTCTCTTTAACCTCAACATATGAATCCTTGTTGGGGATAACTCCGATAGAGATCAGGATACTCTTCTTTAGACCCTCCATTTCCTTCCATCTCCCGAGATCTTTTTCCAAGCCATTAATCTCCTGAGAGGTGAGAGAAATAAAACTGTCTACTTGAGCCTTCAATCTCTTCATTTTCCCTGTTCTTTCTGCAACCTCAGACAGCAGAGAGATTCCTTGATTGTGTATCCGGTCAATGTATTCCTCCATTACTTTTCCCTTTAAATAAGTCTTTTCAGATTTCTGAATAACTGAATCATCCACTGAAAAGGCCTCTGGAGTTGCTGACTCAGGTGGGATGGTGAATCTCCTGATTACTGCCGTTAGCTGCTCGGCCTTGGCTTTATAAAAATCTTTTATCTCCTTTTCTTTATCAAATTTTTGGACCATAATGTCCATTGCTGACTGAAGGTCACTCTTTGCACCTTCGTGTGTAACCTTGCCTAGTTCAACACGAGAAAAGGAATAACTGCTCATTTCAAAACCTTCAAGGGTTGCGTCCTGTGGGGGTTTGGCAGTTTCCAGAAATTTCTGCCCCTTTTCCTCGACCAACTTGGAAAGGATTTTTGGTTTCTTGGGAGCCTTGGTTTTGGCTGGCACAATCTCGCCGAAATTGAATTCTTCTGGGGAGATGGCCCTTTTCTTTCTCTTTGGTGTGAAAGCAGACATCCATGGCGGGAGAGAAGTTCCTGTTGTAACAATAGTTGCTTCTGCTGGCGTCACGGTAGCGGCCTCCACACTACTAGTGGTGACGGTAGTGGTAGTTGGAGTGACCGGTGAGACTGTGTCAACTGTTGTTTCAGGATTAGGCACCGGGCTTGATGGCAGGTTGAAAGATGGAGATGACAAACTTGGAATGGATGCAGAAGAGCGAGGGGAACCTGCTGAAGGATCTTGTGGATCACCAAAAACCACCTTGGAAGGAGAAGCAGCACCGAAAGATGGAACGCTTATGGGAGAGATAGGGGAAGTGGGCACCAAAGGAGACTGATGAGGAGGAGAGGAAATCTGGATCGGCCGCACATGCTCCGTTGAAGTTGGAGACCCAACACCTGGTCGTTCTGAAAGTTGTTCTGTTGACCCTATCGGTTGAGCTGCCTGTATCCCGGGACTTTGTTCTGTGGTTCCTTCAACTGTTGCTTCAGGTTTCTGTTCTGACCTAGGTTTCTTGGATACAAAGACGATCCTAGGCTTGTGAGGTCTAGAAGATGAAGGGACGTCGTCTTTGTTCTTGGTTCGGCTTTCTGCCTTTCTCTTCATTTCTGCTTGATATTTGGCCTCGGACCCTGTAATGAATTCTTTAAGGGTGATTCCATTTGCTGCCAACCAACTATTGGTGTTAGCCAATACTGGTTCGAATCTCTTCCTTAGAGAAGTCAGCTCTTTTTGAGACCAGTTGATCGTAGGAAGAGGAGAACCAGCGACCTCTGTCAGATATCTGCTGTTCACTATATTTCCATCGTCACCCAATCCTGAAGGGATCTCTGCAAGCCCGAGGTACTCTATTTGATCTAGGGTGAGGCGGCAATAGTCCATCTTTCTTATCTCTTCGGCTGTCCTTATATCTACCTAGATGTCCTCAATCATAGGCTCGTGAAACTGAGTCTTTCTTCGAATCGTCTCCCTAACTCCTCTGTAATCAAATTTTTCCCGTCTTTTGAAAGGCTTGATGGTAACCATCTGCATCTCTATTTCCATAACCTTGGCTCTAGGTGATGTAGCAATGGAAAATCTGCCAATCTGGATAGGAAACTTGAAACCGGGTCTCTTAAGCTCTATCTGTTTTGAGTGCACGACGGCCAGTTGTCGGCAAAGTTCCATCAGAACCAACCTATCTGAAGGGAATCTGGGGAGCATATAAGGGTATCCTTGGAAGAAACCTACCCGTAGATAAGAAAATGTATGGAACTGGAGGAACATGCAGCCAAAACTGTTCACTATTGTCCAAGCCTCGTCTGACATCCTCTTCTGCTCCAGCTGAGGATCGAAAAGACATAGAAATACGGCAAAGAATGCATCATTCACTCGCCTGAAATGACGTGTCGAGGCCTGAAGTGTCAGCTGCGGATAGTATGAATAGACCGGGGTGGTCTTCCTATCCCCCTCTGTGGTTAGGCTCGGGAAAGATCGCATGGCAGCAGCTATGTAGACCAGGTACGAGGTCATGTAGAATTTGAAGGAGGTTTATACCCTAGTCAGCTGCTCATGAATAGCGTTGCTGATCTGTTCTCCCCAGAAGATGACCTGTTTGCCTTGCAGAATGATCTTTATGAACGGGTACATCCATTCATGGAATTGTGAAGAAGACGGGAGGCCCCGTACTCTGCTGAGAAGAGTGATTAGGTCCCCAACTTCTTTAATGAAGTCGCTTCTGGGGAAGCTTTTCGGCCATCTGGATAAGCTGGTCCTTGGGGTTTTTAACCACTTATGGTTTATGACCCTCTTTGCCCTCTCGGGGTCTTTGTCATATTCCCTCTGCGCATTTTCGAAGTCAATCTGGGTCACTTCGGTGGCCGGCGGACATAAAAAGACTTTGTCGATAAATTCGGGGTCCAACCGAATGATCATGCTGCCCCTGGCGTCTGAGACTGATCTGGTCTCTTTATCGTAGAAGTGCGCGCATTGAAGGACGAATTCCGCATGATGAGCTGCTACTGGGAAGGCGGCCACCAGGTGGATGTTGCTCTCGATAATCCTCATTATCCCAGTGCTGGGATTGGTTGCTTTGGTTCGTACCAGGAACTCGGCCATATCTACGTGGCCGATCTCAGTGTCTCGAATGTCATCGACATTTGAGGTAATCGCTGTGAGCGGGAAGACGCCCTGGTATTTGTATTTCATCTTCTTGGCCTTTGAAGGAGATGCTTCCGTCATGGGGAACGATCTCGTTTGAACGGGGGCAGGCGTGCAGGAGCTTGCTGAAGGAGCTGCAGCCATAGTCGAAAGGAGAGTGAGAGACGGAGAGAGCAATTTAAGTGACAAAGGCTAAGGATGTCACTTAAATAGGTTAGGATGGGCTAAGAGACGGAAAACGAGGAAGAAAAAGCTTGAAAAGGACAACCCCGAAAAAAAGAATCCGGGAGTTAAAAAGAAAAAGGAAAAAAAGAGAGCAGGGGCGGCGAAAATCGCCGCCCTTGCTAAAAGGGAGCAGGGGCGGCGAAAATCGCCGCCCTTGCTTGAGGAGAACAGGGGTGGAACGGCGGCAAGGAAATGCCGCCATCTCGAGGCCACGGGGAAATAAAAAGCAAAAAACAAAAGAAAAGAATGAAAACAAAACTTTAAAAAGACAAACCCTACCTGAAGGATGCACGCGCTACGAAGTCGAATCCGTGAGTCGGCACGTCGCAAAGTCGCTTGGATCGCTCAGGTGCAAGAGGTAAGGTGAGAGGAGGAGGCAGTGAGAAGAAATGAGGTTCAAAACGGTTTATATAGGTTGAAAAATCAATCCCAACCACCCGGCGCGCAGGGCCATTAATGCTCGGCGCGAAAAACGAAAAAGTGCAGGGGCGGCGATTTTCGCCGCCCTTGCAGAAAAAGTGCAGGGGCGGCGAAAATCGCCGCCCTTGCAGAAAAAACAAGGGAAGACGGAACTGACAAGTTTCGTAGGGGGCGTTTGCAAAAATGAGCAAAGCTCATTTTGGGAACAACAAAGTTGATAGATATAAATGATGGAATTTGCATAAAATAATATCAAACTAAAATTAAAAACATAAAATAACAACAAATAATTAAACCTGAAACCAAGAAGTTAAATATTTTGCCAAAACTATGACTAGATAAATTAACTAGTGTTGAAAATTGATTAAGGCAAAGTGGTGGTTTTTGGTTTGGAAATTTGGTAATGGTAAATATATTTTGGTTAAGTTTTGAAATTATTTAGGATATTAAATATGAGATGGATTAATGATTTAAAATGGTAAGGCAATAAGTAATTAATAAGGCAAAAGAGGAAGGAGATAAAGAGGGTGAAAATGGTAAAGGAGTAAAGAGGGTAAAGGTGGTGAGATGGAAAAGATGGCAAAGGGAATTAAAATGATCAAAGGTAGAAAAGGAGATCAATGGATTAAGGTGGAAACTGGTTAAAAATGGAGTGAAGATCAAGATAATAACAAGGAAATATAAAATAAATGGGTATTACCTTCCAAGCTTTGTTGATGATGAAGTTGATGGTGTTGATGATGATATTGTTGAAGATAAATTCTTATATAAATTCAGGTAGAGATTCATTGCTTTGAATTGTTTAAATCCTCCAAGATGATGACCTCAAAAATTATGACCTCCTTCAAAGACCTACAACAAGATGTTAATAACCAACGACTAACTTCCAACTTAACCTTGGGTGAAGGAGAGGGGGGTATTTATAACATATGTTGTGAAGAGTCGTGTCAAAAGAGGAATAGTAGAATTATGGCACCATTTTCTATATGTTGGATGAATTATTCAAAATTAGTTGGGTGGGTATTCCCATGTGGGTTAGTGAGTGTCCCATTTGGGTTAAAAATTCAAAAATGGGTGCCCTTTATCTTTCCCAATGTACTAAAGAGATAGGTATCTCATTTTGAAGGTTAATTTCATGTGCGAAGATAAAATACATGTTGAATAATGGTCCCTTGAGGGTAAATTAATTATATTTCAAGGTGGGGCCCTTATGATGCTTAAATGAAGTCATTAAGCACATTGAGAAAGGGTCCCAGGTGGGGTATGATGTCCCACATCAAGCCACCTCACTTTTAAGCCTGTCACTTGACATATCACCTCTCAAATCACCTTCCATGTCACATGCCATTTCACTTGTCATATCACATGCCATTTCATCATGAATAGTGATAGTGGGTCCCATAGTGAATAGTGATAGTGAATAGTATTTTTGAACAGTATTATGTGAATAGGAGAATAGTGATTTGGTTAGGTTAAGAGGGGTTGGTTAATGGTTAAGAAGGTTTATGGGGTCTTTAGCGGGTCCTAAGGTAGTTAGTCATCAAAAATTATAAGTGTGTAATTTTCTAATGTCTATAGTATGATATAGATTCAGTAAAGAAACTTGTGCCTTGAGCATTCTAAACATCACCACCCCAACTATAAGCATTTCGGTTGATTTTGAGTGTTATCTTTCTCAAATGTTTTTAAGCATCTCATCATCCCTGGAAAACTTCTCATTCTCATATTATCCATGTACCTTATTTTTAAAAATTATTCTCCTTGTAAACAATATTTCAAGTGGTGGCATGGTTCTTGCTCTTTAGAGGCATGGTGTAAAATACAAATAGTTTTCTATATGCTTGATTGCTAAAATTGGCCCCAAATAAAAATTAAATTCAATGATAGCATGTGAGAATAACATTAAACAAATTGGAAGTCCAGGAGAATGAGAGTAAGATTCAAATATACTCTCTAACAAAGACTGAGATAACTTTGGTCCACCCATAGGTCTTCAGATGTGTAGGTGGGTATTTATGGATTCATAAATCTCATGTTGAAATGTAAAATCAATGGAGAGACTTAGTATGAGCCACTAAAAACTTGTCTAACTTTGATATATCTCACTACATCAATATTGAGAGCATGAGTGAATACATGAGCTCCAACCTTCATATATGATCTTTGTACATGAAATGACCTCATACATAGGCCTATATATACAATTTTGGGAAAATTTCAGACTGCATGATGTTTGTTAAGAGTTCCACATGCCTATTGATGGTATGAAAAAGGAGATATCTTGATTTGATACAATCCCAAAGTGATAAAGACTCAAGAAATTGGTTCTTAACAATTTATTCAAGCAAAAATAGACCTACATATTCCAGACGTGTAGGTCCTCATTATGATCCAAAAGTAATTATCATATGACGAAGAATAGGTGAAGAGAACATGATGCAGTATAGGGGTGAAAGAAAACATAAATCAATGGAAACATTATGATGATATTACCTCACCAACTAAGCAGAATAATAGTAATAGATCACAATTATATGAAAATATTTAAAAATATATGTGAATAATACATTAGCCACTTCAAGGGGGAAACCTCCCAGATGCTTGTAATAAGAAATGAATACTCAAAAATGATGATGAACAACTAACATTACCTCCCATTTATAGTATACCAAGTCCATGGACAACCCATAGGCTGACTTACTAAGCATATGAGTGCATAGAGAAATGTAAAATAATATGCAAAAGGGTTATGTAAGCCATAAGTCAACTACACATATCCCAAGACATGCCAATGATTAAGGGTGTATAATTCCCCTCCCCTTCAAAATAACATTGTCATAAACATTGAATCAATCTCAGATGTTGTTGCATGAAGACTTCATCCTCCCAGGTAGCATCTTAAAAAAGTAGATTCATCCATTTTATCATATACTCTAATCATTTTAGACCATAGCTACTTAGTGCATATTTGAAGGACTACTTCAAGATCAAGAATAACCCTCCCTTCATCATCCAATTTTGGTAACTCAATTTGAGGGGTAAATCTATGTCCAATGACCTTCTTAAGGAAAGATGCATGAAATATTGGATGAATGCAAGTGGATGGAGGAAATCTTAGCTTGTAGGCCACACTACCAAATTTTTGCAAGATCTAATAAGGGCCATGATACTTGAGAGATGTATTGTTATCCTTTTTTTATATTCAAGTAAATATAATTATATGTCTGAAATCAAATAAAGACACAATCACTAATTTCAAAATTCCTCTCTCTTGTGTTGATTTACCTCTGTTTCATGTGATTATGGGCCAAAGCTAAATTTTCATGCAAACTAGCAAGGACTTCCTATTGATGTTGAAGGTGTTCCTCTAATGCATACACCTTTGGGTGGGCCTTTAAGGTTAAATTAAGGGAATGGAGGATGCTATCCATACAATGATATAAAATAATACCTTTTGGATAAACTATGCACTGAAGTATTATACCACCATTCAGCTAGGGGTAGCCACTAACCCATTTATCCTATTTATCTAACACAAAGCAATAAAGGTACCCTTCCAAAAAATTATTGACCACCTCAGTTTGTCCATCTAATTGAGGATGATAGGATGATATATGATCTAATTAGGTTCCCAAACATGCAAATAATTCATCCAAAAATTACTAGTGAGTATAGGATCTCAATCACTGACAATAATCTTGTGAGTACCATGCAATTTCTAAATTGTATTGAGAAGGGAAGAAGCTACTATATTGGCCACCAATGGTTGAGATAAAGAAAAAAAATGAGCATACCTTATGAGTATATCCATAATAACCATGATAACATTTTTACCTTTAAGTCATGGTAACCCAGTAATGAAATTCATAGACACTTTTCTTCCCATCATTGACTAAGGATGAATAAGGGATATAAAAGATGTGGGGTTTTAATGGTTTCATATTTTTTTTGTACATCCCCCTTGAGTCCTTCCCAAAAAAATATCTTTCTTGACTCTAAGATAGGTTTTCAAAAATCTTGAGTGACCACCAAGTAGAGATGCATGAAGTTCTTAAAGGATTTTCTATTTGAGAAGAGAATTCTGACATAGATATAATTTATCTTTGTACCATAATGCATTTCCCTTCTATGTAAACTTTTCAATCCCATCTTAACCCTACTAAAGATTCTAAATAAATGCATGGGTAGCACTATCATTCTCTTATTTTGACCTTGCTTTCTTGAGCCATTCTACCTACCAAATGGTCATGGCACATAACAATACCTGAACTGGTTCATCTCGCCTAGATACTACATCAACTACCATAGTTTCTTTTCCTTTCTTGTAGACTATTTCAAAATCAAATCCTAATATTTTTGTCACCCTTTTTTTTTCATTCAAAGGACAACCATTGTTCCAAAAAATATTTAAGGCTATCATGATTAGTATTTACTTGAAAGTGATGACCTAATAGTTAAGGTCTCCATTGTTTGATTGCATGTAGAATATCCATCATCTCTTTCTCATAGATGGGTTTGAGATGATTTTTAACCTTCAATTGATGACTTTCAAAGTCAATGGTCCTACCCTCTTTCATGATTATTGTGCCCATACCATATCCAAATGCATCACATTCAACCATAAAAGTTTTATAAAAATCTGGAGTAGCTAGTATCAGAGTGGTGCACAGAGCTATTTTTAGATGTTCAAATGCCTTGGTAGTTGTATCAATCCACTATAAGGAGTCTTTATTCAATAAGGAAGTGATTAGTGATACAATACCACCATAGTGTTTGATAAACCTACGATAGTAACAATTTATCCCTAGAAATCCTCTTAGTTACTTATGTCTTCAGAATATACAACTCCATTATGGCTTGGATTTTTGTAGGATCAAATTTTACACCCTCATGTGATACAATATGAACCAAATATTCCACTTCCTAGAATCCAAAAGCACATTTGAAAGGTTTAGCATACAACTGATGTTGCTCGATAATTGAGAGTACCTATGTCACATGTTATAAGTGGTCTTCCCAATTTTTACTATAAATAAGGATGTCATCAAAAAACACAAGTACAAAATTTATTAAAAATAGCCTAAAAACAATATTCATAAAACTCTAAAAGGTGGATGGTGCATTGGTAAGACCAAAAGGAATGACCAAAAATTCATAATGGCCTTCATGAGTATGGAAAGCCATTTTAGGAATGTCTTCCTCATGGATCCAGATTTGGTGATACCTAGAGCGAAGATCTAATTGGGTAAAATAAATAGCATCATGTAATTCATCTAAAAAATCATCAATTACAGGAATAGGAAACTTATCTTTGATAGTGAACTTGTTGAGCTCTCTGTAATCTAGGCTCATCCTCCAAGTTTCATCCTTCTTTCACACCATGACTACCAGAGAAGAATGTTCACTTTGGCTATGGCAAATGGTTTTTGTCTCTAATAACTCTTGTACCATTTTTTCAATTTCACTCTTTTGGGCAGAAGGATATTTATATATTCTAATGTTGGGTGGCATACTTCTAGGAATGATTCTGATGGAATGATCATGGGTATGGCTAGGAAGAAGACCTTTTATCATGGGGATAAAAACAACTGAATATTCATCCAATATTTGTTGTAGATCAAGATGGGTAGACTCCTTAGTTTATTGAACATCAATGGGAAAAAATTGCACCACAAATCTCTTAGCACCTTTTTTAGCATCTTGGTCATCCCCATAGTTCCACTATCTTGCCTTCAAAATGAAAGTACATGAATAGATCTTGGAAATTCATCTTAGTATTACCCAATATGGTGAACCATTGTACTCCAAAAATAATGTTAGTTCCACCCATAGGAATAGAAAACATAGGAGAATCTAGTAGATAGTCCCCCATTACTAACTAAATACTGTGGCATTTCTTAGACTAATTAACTATACCACCTCTACAATCATGACTTAAAATTATGGGTCTAGGTAGATGAAACAATTCAAATAAGCAACAAGCTTAGTATTGATGAAATTATGTGTACTTCCTGAGTCAATCAACATTGTGACCTTATCTTTCTTAAAGAAACCCACCACCTTAAGATTTTGAGGAGTAGAAATACCTATAAGGGCATGGTAGGAAATACTAGGTTGAGAATCTATAGCTTCATCATTGAGTCCTTCAAAACCTCACTAGATGCCTCCTCATCCTCTTCATCCTCATTTGCCCCCTTGATGTAAAATAACTTATTCTCAACACATCAATGACCTTTGATCCATTTTTTATTGTAACCATAACACAACCATTTGGCATGCTTCTGGTCAATTTTTTATGGTGCCAATATAGTAGTTTGAAGTAGTGATGGAGTTGGGAAGGTGTGTTTCCAACTAGTAGTGAAAGGATGATGTTTGCTCTTCTGTTTTTCTTCTACTAAGTGTGCCCTTGGTATAGATTTAGATATAGTTGTGGGGTTAAATTGTGAACCTCTAATTGAATACTATCTTTTAGTCTTCTTAGAAAAAGGTCAGTCAGATTTGCCTCAGTGATGTTCGGTAAGGATAGATTTTAAAACTAATGAATATAATCCTTCATTGATCCTATTTGTCATAGTTTGGCTAACTAGATGAAGTAATTTTTAGAAACATTATCTTGATAGTGAGACATCAGTTCATTAGAGAATATTGACCATGTAATAGGAGTACCAGTTATCTTATTTTGAGCACATAACTAATGATACTAAATGAATGGCTCAGGTTCCAAATAAGGAGATGTCATGACCACCTTTTTAGAGCTAGGATTTTGGTGTGGATCAAATATATTTTTAATTTGACTAATCCAAGTGAGTGGATCCTTACCATCAAACTTGCATAAGTCCACTTTTGGCAACATCAATTTCACCATTGTATTGGTGGTGTTAGTGTTGAGAGGAGGACTAGAAGTAAATATTGGATCGTTGTTGAGTGGAAAATGAGTTGAAATGGTAGCCACTTATGTTATTATATATTTCAATTGATTGCTCATGCCTTTAATCTCCCTTTGCATTTTTAACATTTAACTTTGGACTGGCACATCCTTCTATGTTAGGCCATGTAGATTTGACTGAATTTGAGAAATCATCTCTGATGACATCATATCAAAGGTTTTAGACTTCATGTCATCCCCTAAAGGATTTTTATGGGTGTTTTACCCTTTCCCCCATCCATAAGTTTTAGGACCAACCATAAGAAGGCTTCATGGTGAACCTTATTTTCCCCATTGACCCAACTTTGACCACAATTTTGTTTAAATATGTCAGCCTCAAAAGTCAATTATAAAAGAATAGACCCAAACTATTTTTTTCCAAGCTTTATAAAATTGCAAATAAATTTGAAAAATTCTACTTAATACAAGCTATGGAATGAATTTATGAAAAATCCTAAAATGGTGATAACTTTTGAAAATAGATACAAATGAGCTGAAATTTCAATGAAAGCTTATTTGAATTATTTCTCACCTCTAGTAAAAAAATTGTAGATAAATTCACAATCATTTATGAGATATAACTAAATTACCATATCTATGGTTTTTGACCTAATTATGGCCCAAATCGATGCTTTGATACCACTTGTAATGATATTACTTCACCAAATAAGTAGAATAATAGCAATAAATCACAATTATATAGAAATATAGTAGAAAATATGAATAATAGATAAGCCACTTCAAGGGGGCAACCTCTCATATGCTTGTAATAAGAAATTAATACTCTGATATGATGATGAATAACTAACCCTACCTCCTATTTATAGTCTACCAAGGCCATGGAAAAGCTATAGGATGACCTACTAAGCATATGAGTGCATAGAGAAATGTGAAATAATATGCAAAAGGGTTATGCAAGTAACTAGGTGGCTACACATATCCCTAGACACACCAATAGTTAAGGGTGTAGCAAACACTTATGTTATATGAGGGTCAAAATAATGTTGATATGACTGATGTCATAGTCACTAAAGGAATGTCTAGGCTTAGACACTCATATATAAGCCTATGTATGAAGACAAGAAGGAAAAATCTTGTAGATGCAATGAGAGACATATGGTCTTGAAATATGGTGAGAATGAGCATAAGATAAGCCTCTATTATTGGTTAAGACCACCAAATTACTAATCCTTGATAGTGAAGGTCATATCTTTGAGTTTCAATCATAAACCCAAATTGTAAGCTATAGGTCCATGTTTGGCAAGTTAAAAGGCATGTATATGATTACATGGATATGAATCCAAACATAAAATAGAGATGTATTGGGGTCTAAAAAGGAAATGTTCAAGGACTATAACTTGAAAGAGAGGTGGCTAACCTTAAGAATAGGCAGTGGGGGCTAAAAGAGACCTATAGGCTCAAAATCTTTAAAGGTCTACTATGGTGAATGGGATCAAACCTTGAGCACATGGACACCTAGAAATTTTAAGGAAACACATTGAATCATTGAGATGGATGTTTCAAACATAATGTAGATGGTTGAGACCAAAACTTTATAGTTTGATGGGTGTTGTTCTTATCAAACTCTACCCTCAGTCCACATATAGCTAACCAACCTAAAAAGACACATTTGAATGCTCACAACTCCTTGGAGAAGCTATAAGGTGATAAAGGTGATTGGAGGAGATAGGCAAGGTCTCTAAATTCAGGTCTTTGGCATTGTCTCAAACCCATCACTCCCATACCTGTATGAATCATCCTTAAGATTGAAGGTCTCACCAAACCCTATTTTTGCCTTGTGAAAGAATTCAAAGGTCACCTTATTTTACTAAAAAGTGTATGAAGGGTTTTCATGGGAACTCAAGCTCATAGGGGATGTTAGAGGGGTCCCCCTACTCCCACTTTTTGGTATTTTTTTTAGGATTAAGCAACTATGCTTTATGAACCATTGTTAAGATGGTAAGCACCTAAAACCCTTGTTAAACCCTCCTAACAGACCTCATGAGATAAAGGATATTTTTAATGTATTGATATGGATTGTAAATGATCTGAATGATTCTCAAAACTCCCATGGACACTTGAACAACATACTTGATAGTACATTTGAAGGGTACATTGTATGAAATTGGCCAAAGAAGCTCATTTGTAGGCATGTTTGTGAATGTTCAAGGTGGTGTTGAGCACCAAATCAATTGGAGAGGATTACTAAGCCTAGACAAAGATCTCATTATCTCCCACATAGCTCCATAGGTCCCTTGAATTAGTTTTTATACCTCTTAAGTAAATAATTTGGGCCTAGAAGACTAAATACACCATTTTGCTAATTAAGGAGCTCTATTACAAGCCTATGAAGTAATATTGAAGGGATTTATTATACAATTTTAGTTTCCTTATGATTTTTTAGGCACTAAAAAACAATAATCAAATATTTTAATCTATCAATTCCTTAGAAATTCACTCAAGTTATTTCCTAAGCATGAACATGCTTTTATACTAGGGTTTTGAGCATTTCTTGGTCCACCCATCCATACAAAGTTATAAAACCTAAAATTTGACATGGAGAATGTTTTTATGGTATATAAATTGAACCAAACATTTAATATAGGTTTCACATGTGTGGAAGGTCAATCAATCAAAATATTAGTCTTCTAGGCCTAGAGGCCTAATTAGAAAGAGAAAAGGGTGAAATAAGTACACTTTCACTCAGAGTCTAGTCATGAAATTTTGTAGGGAGATGTAAGGAAATACTAGGTACTCAAATACATGATTAATTTTTTAATATCATTTGTACATTTTCGTACATAAGGATATTTATATGTTTTTAGGGCTACAAGGAAATAAAGGCAAGTGAGAGGTTTGGGTATGAAACAGAGTGATAGAAAAATTTTGAGGCACTAATATGGGTTGATACAAGTTGATAAGACAACTATGAGTGTTTCATAAATTTATTTTGTAGTATTTATTTTGAAAACTAAGTTTTAAGCATTTTGAGCCTAAAAGGACCTAGTGAAGATTGCATTTCTAATGAGGAGTGAAAGAAAGGTTAAAAAGACTATAGGAGATTGGCATATAAATCTATCAAACATGCAAAATTTGAATCAAGCATATTATAACTGTCCTTTTAGGTGTATAGGTGTAGCTTCAAGAGAGATGAGTTAGATTTAAGAGTTTAAATTTGCCTAAGTAACCTCCTACACCAATTTGAAGAAGTACATCATTGAGCAAGTGTACACATGTTGATGAGAACCTTTAGGACTATTTTATTTCTGAATTTATTTTGTTGAAACTACCTACATGATAAGTGATACTTTTCCATGATCTTCTATGCCTCTTCTCTCTCTCTTACTCACATTTTCCTATATATATAGCCTTGTATGGCTTTGCAAAGGATCCTCACATTGGTTATGGTAAATACCTGCCAAAATTAAGTATTGTACTTGCCTATTAGAATCAATTAAAGCTAGATATTATATCTTCATATTACAAATAGTGATCTTAAGTGTGTTATTTTGATGAATGTTTAGTGATAGTGTATGTGCTTCCTTGCATTTATCCTTCATGTTCATGCCTCTATGTAAGTTTATTTCCTCTCACAAGTCATAATAAGTTTCATACCTATTTTACTTAGTTAGATAACTAATAAACCATTATTATTTTTGTTGTTACCTCTTTTTTTATCATCATAATCTCTTACAATATTATTAACCTTCATGTTGAGGTACTAGTGTGATAGGGACTATTTTGGAGTAGCATAATCAAATTATAACTTAGTATTTCATAGTGCATTCATAACAAGTTGAGGACCTCATGTTTGGTGCATCACCTTTAAGTTTATTTTTTAGTTTTAGTTTCTATATTTCCCTTTTCCAAGTCAATCAAATAGTATAGTTGTTAGTGTAGGTTTTTTACTTGGGAGCTAGACCAAATCTAGAAGTTTGATCCCCTTGAAAGGTCACCCATAACATTAGATTAATCTTATTTCATAGCTCAAGTTGAGAGGGATTAAATTACCCTCTCAAGGGTGGAAATTTGATCTATAATAGTTCTGGCATGCCTAGTGGAACCTAAAGATAAAGAGGTTGTTTAAGATTGATGATGGTCTTGGAAAAAATGCATCTATAGTAGCCTTATTCATGCAACATCTAGTAACTCCAATAAGTTTTAATCTCTCAATAGCTAACTAGGGAGCCATATTTTATGTCAAAGGTGACCAAAATATCAAAATTGAAAGGTATTTTTTTTTAATTTTTTGAATTGCATTTATATTCATATAAAAGGAAGAGGTTCCCTCATACTCTCCCTTATACCAAGTCACCTAGAAGGAAGCTCTTTAATTCCCTACTATCCAAGTTCTCCTAAAGTTGATAACATGATTATAAATCTGAATTTTTTTAATTTTAATGGTGAATCTCATTTAAAAATTCAACAATATGATGACATATCGGTGGCTACCCTCAAGAGTGTCCCTTATTTTAGTGGATAAACTACACTTACTCCTATTGAGCATATTAGGGACATGGAAAACTTTTGTAACTTTCATGACATCACACAAGAGAATGTGGAAATTAGGTTATTGGTAATTAGTTTTAAATGTGAGGCTTTGGAAAGTTATATAACCTTATCCCCCAATTCCATTGACTCATGAGATGAATTGGGAGAGCAATTGATTAAAAGATTTAAAGATAATAGTGACCATTTGTCATTGGTTGAGAAATTAACCACCATAAAGAGATATCCTCAATAATTCATGCAATATTTCAATTATATATTCCAAAAAACATGGGATAGGGTCCCAATTCATATAATACCCACTCTAAACTATGCACTTGTATAGTAGCTTAAGGCTTTGAATAGTAACATAGCAGTTATGATTCAATCTACGGGTGGGAATACCTTAATGGATGATTTTGAGATTGTTATTAGGGTTGATAACAATCTAATCTAAGCTAAAAAAATTTATCCAAGGCCCCTTATGCCTTTATTTATTTACATTTAACCTCCTACCCCAACTCTTACTCAAATTCTGACCATAATCGATCATGATTTGGTTGCCCCTACTCAAGCAAGGCAAATGATGTAGAAGGGAAACTTAAGACTCTTTAAAACAAGGTCATGGTAATGGAGAGGCAAAAAAATTAGTTTCATATGCCTTCTAAATTGAACCAATCTTATCGACACTATCAATCAAATAGGCCACCCTATCAAATAAATACTCAAGGCCAATATCATATCACCAATGTTAGACCATACACAAGTTTTAACCCAAATGCATAATCTACTTCAAGAGCCTTGGTACCCACTCAAAATAATATGATGTAAGAGACATAATGGCCTCTTCAATGAAATCAATCTCATGAACAATCTACCAATCAAGATAGAAGGTTGAATAAGGCTTGTGTGGCACAAGAAAGAATTTTCCTTCTCTAACACAAGATGAAGATTCTAGTCAGGTTATGGTTGTTGGATATTAAGGTCTGTCAAGTACTACACTTTTAAATTTCCAAGAAGAGGACTATTTTTTAGTGAATCAAGTGGGTATCTCAAGTAAGGTGGTAGATAGTTCAATTGCATCCAATACTAGGTCTAAATATAGGGTTGTTGAATAGGTTTAAGAAAGTGGCAAAGGTTTAGCTACAATTCCATCCATGACTCAATGGATAAGAGAGTTTAATTTACCTACTAAGTCTCAAAAATACCAAATAAATTAGAATGATAAGAGTACCTTTGCACACTAAAACAAGCAGGCCTAAAGTGATGTTATGAATCCTAGAGGGTAACCAAAGATCAGTGTTTCTTCTCTCAACATAGTGGATCAAATGAAAAATCTTCATTTAAGTATGCCTATGTGGGACACTTTATATATTCTAGGATAAAGGGATATTCTTCAAGAGGAACTATCTAATCTCAGCTCATCATCAGGGGAAATAAGAAAGAGTATTGATGTGTATATAAATGCATCCAAATCTAGTGAGTCACAATGAGGTAAATTGAATAAGTCTCTTCCCTTATATGTTTCAGTGATCCTTGGTGATTTTTTGGTGCATAATTATATGATATATGGTTGGAATATCATCTTAGTCATGTGAAATAAAATAGCAAATAAACTAGGCCTCAAATATGAACCTCGTGCTAAAGGTGTGCTACAACTAGATGGATCATCCACTAAGACAATTGGTGTTATGAAGGGTTTGAATGTAACTCTTCATGCTTGTACTAATTTTTCCATTTCTCAAGATGTGGTTATTTTTTACTTGCCACCATATTTTCCCCTTTGCTTTTCAAGGGATTTCGTGGCAAAGATTGGTGGTTATTTGTCATTAAATTAGTCCTAAATGGATTTTAGGACAAGATATGACACCAAAGTTACTATAAGATTAGACCTACTTCAAAGTTTCACATTGAGCTATACAAACCAAATTTTATTAATGTTAATTGTAATATCATTGATATTCCTCTTGAAGACATTGTAGATCTCTTCCTTGGTGAATGGGGGCAGAAAATCATGAGTTTGAGCCATATAGAGGGATTGAAGAGGTTGTTCTTGGGGTATATTGCTTACATGAAGAAGGTACAACCATACCTTCTATTTATGAGCCTAATGAGGATAGTCATGGTTTTTGGAAGTTGTTTTTTGATGATTCAAGAAGCAAGATTAGAGTCAGTGCAGGGATGATGCTTATTTCTCAATCAAATGAAATGTATCATTCAGTTATTAGGTTTTAGTTTGGTTATTATTAAAATACATATAAATATGAATATGTTATTTATGGGCTTCAATGGGTAAGGAATAAAGGAGTAAAACAAGTCCAAGCCATTGAAAATAATGAACTAGTTGTACACCAAGTTAGAGTAAAGAGTGCATCCAAGAACACATTGTTAAAATCCTACAAGCATAGAGTGTGGGACTTTATTGAGGATTTTGAGGGTTTTGACATCAAATCAGTCTTAAAGGAAGAAGACCAACATGCTAATAGGTTGGCATTAGTTGGATCACAATTTTACATCCCCAATGATGTCAAGAACCCCAAAACTCAACCACACATCATGGTAATTATAAGGCCTTAAATACTGGACAATGATGTAATTTAGCAAGTGTTTGAAACTGATAAACAAATATCATTTTTTATCTAACAATAAATTTAATTATCTTTTAAAAACTAGGCCAAGTTACAACACCAATATGGAGACCAAATTATGTAGTTGAGGTCTAACAAGATTGCTAAAGGGTTAGTTACTCTTAAAGGTATATTCAATGAAGGTGATCAAATGAGGAAACACAATATAATCATGTATAAAAAGTAATAACTTCATGATAAGGTGGATACCTTCAAATATAAACTCCTAAATCTTTTAAAGGTATGTACTCCACAAGATAAGGTTGCATTCATTAAGTTATGTAGAGAATTTTTTGATATCTTTGCTTGGGAGTATAGTGACCTCAAGGGGTTTGATACTTTATTGGCCTAACACACTATGGAAATTGAGCCCAATTCTAATACTATAAGATAAAGTAAAAGGCCTATAAATCATAAATTGGAGGTGCTCATGAGGAAAGAACTCACCAAGTTGATAGAGTCAAGAATTATCTTTCCTATCAAACACTCTTCATGGGTTACCAATCTTATTCCTATCATAAAGAAGAGTGGTGAAATTAGGTTATGTGTTGATTTTAGAGACTTGAATGGGGTCTCATTTAAGGATCACTACCTTCTACCTTCAATTTATCAAATCCTTCCAGTAGTGGTAGATTCTAAAATGTTTCCCACTTTTGATTGGATATTCAAGATACAACTAAGTGTTGGTGAAAGAAGACCAATATAAGATAGCCTTCACTACCAAATGGGGTACATATACCTATAAGATAATTCCATTTCAGATATCTAATATATGTGACACATTTCAAAGGTCCATGGATATGGATTTCCAAGGTTTCATCAATGATATGGTACTAGTATACCTTGATGACATAACCATTTTCTCTAAAGATGCTAATGACCACTTGAATAATCTAAGGTTAATATTTGAAATGTACAAGCAATATCAGGTTTCTCTAAATGATAATAAGTGTGTTTTTTTGTTCATGAAGGTATTTTAATTGGTCATATTGATTTTAAATATGATTTTACTATAGACCCTGATAGGGTGAGTGATATACTAGACTTATCATTGCCCAAACATAAGAAAGCTTTGCAAAGTTTTATTGGGAATATTTTTTTTTTTAGGAGATTCATACCTAGATTTTTCATTCCTGTAAGGCCTATAACAACCATGTTAAAGAATCATCAAAAATTTATTTAGACCAAGGAAGGTAAGGCTAGTTTTGAGGCCATTAAATAAGCTATTTCTCAAGCACCTACAATAATCAACCCTAATTTTTATAAGGACTTTATCTTGTATGCTTTTGCCAACATTAACACCATATATTTTATGTTAATACAATATAATAATCAGGAATTTGAATAACCTATATCCTTTTTTATTCAAGGACTAGAAGGCTATGAAGAGAGGTACACCTATATTGAGAAACAAGTATTGGCAATTATAAGAAGTCTCAATAAATTTAGATATATGGTGTCCAAAAACAAAATACATGTTATGGTAACTCATCCAAGCATAAGATACATCCTCTTGAATAAATACTTGAATGATAAAAGAGATATATGGATAACTAAGGTAATGGAGTATGATGTTGAGATCAACGCCACTAAGTTATTAAGAGGAAGTGAGTTGTGTGAACACTTATCATCAAACCTAAAGGAAGATGAAGAGATGGTTTTGAGATTTTAAGAAGGTCCTAGTGTAGCTTCAACTTCATCTTCTCCAAGTTGAACACAAGAAATTTTGAGTTTACTTCAAACAAGTGATTGTCTTTTAGGTCTAGATCAAACAAGAAGGAGATAATTCAAATTAAAAGCAATACCTTATGTCCTTATGGATGGGGTTATTTTTAGGAAAGATCTCAATGGAATGTTGCTAAGATGTTTGGAAATAAACTAGGTTGATAACCTTCTACAACACTTTCATGATGGACCAGTTGGAGGTCATTTTGCATCTAAAACTATAGCTGCAAAAAGTGATGAGGGTTGGTTACTATTGGCCTATCCTATTCAAGGATGCATATTCTTGGGTTAGAAGATGTCAAAAGTGTGCACTTTTTTTAGGAAAAAAAAGACTTGCTTCCCTTCCTCTTCACCCCATTCAAGTTGAACAACCATTCATGCAATTGGGACTTGATTTCATTGGGATGATCAATCCTCCATTTAGTTTAAGCCATAAATGGATCCTTATAGCTACCGACTATTTCACAAGGTGGGTAGAGATTTTGGACCTCAAAGAGATAATGAAACTTCAGTTCTTGACTTATATGAGAGCCTAATGATAAGGTTTAGGGTGCCTAAAATAATAATTTTTTATAATGCCATGGCTTTCAATAGTATAAGAACAATGGAATGGGATATCCAATATGGCATATACTTGAGTACTTATTATAATTACTACCCCAAAGGTAATGGGATATTTGAGTCCACTAATAAGAACTTGATCAGAATTGTAAAGAAGACAATAGAAGATAATCAAAGGACTTGGCACACTAGGTTGAAGATAACCCTATAAGCTGATAGGATCACTCCAAAGATCTCCATTGGTAACTCACCTTATATGCTTATCTATGGAAGAGAAGCTAATATTCCCACTTCACTTGAGTTACCATCTCTTGAGTTGGCACATCAAATTGAGAAAATAGAGAATGATCCTATGGAGATAAGATTGGCAGAACTAATGGCCTTGGAAGAAGTAAGAGATCTTGCTAAGCACACCATGGAATATCACCAAGCACAAGTGAAAATAAACTTTAACAAGATATATATCTCAATAAAATATCAAGATTGAGATCTTGTCTTAAAGTTAAGATCATATCTCTAAGTTGCAGTCATAAACCCAAATTGTAAGTTACAAGTCTATGTTTGGCAAGTTACAAAGAATGTATATGATTGTATGGAGATGGGTCCAAACATATAGGAGAGATGTATTGGGGTTTAATAGATACATGTTCAAGGACTATAACCTACAAGAGTGGTGGATAACCTCCAGAATAGGCAGTGAGAACTAAAAGAGGACTACAAGCCTAAAACCCTTAAAGGTCTACTATGGTCAATCAAATCAAACCTTGAGCACATGGACACTTATAAATGTTAAATAAAAACATTGAAGCATGGATAGGGATGTGTCAGACATAATGGATATGGTTGAGACCAAAAAAATTTAGTTTAAGGGTTGTTCATATCAAATTCTACCCGTAGTCCACATATAGCTAACCAGTCTGAAAGGCCATGTTTGATTGTTAACAACTCCTTGGAGAAGCTGTAAGGTGAAAAAAGGTGATTAGAGGAGATAGGTAGGGTCTCTAACTTCAATTTATTGGAATTATCTCAACCTATCACTCCCATAATTGTATGAATCATCCTTAAGACTGAAGGTCTAACCAAACCCTATTTTTGCCTTGTGAAAGATTTTGAAGGTCACCTTCTTTTACTTATAAGTATACAAAGATTTTGTATGGGAACTCAGGATCATAGGGGATGTTAAAGGGGTCTCCTTACTCCCACTTTATAGTTTTTCTTTTGGTATTAATCCCATGTTCTTTATGAACCATCATTAAGATGGTAAGCACCTAAAACCCTTGTTAAACCCTCCTAAAGGACTTGATGAGATCAAGGATAGTTTTAATGCCTTAAAATGGATTGGTATGGATTGTAAATGATCTAAATTACTCTCATAACTCCCATGGACACCTAAAAAACATAATTTATAGTACATTTGAAGGGTACATTGTATGGAATAGGCCAAAAAAGCTCATTTGTAGGCATGTTTGTGAACGTTCGAGGTGGTATTGAGCACCAAATCAATTGTAGAGGCTTGGTAAGCCTAGACAGAGATTTCATTACCTCCCACATACCTCCATAGGTCCATTAAATCAATTTTTGTACATCTCAAGTAAATATTTTGGGCCTAAAAGACTAAATTCACCATTTTGATAACTAAAGAGCTCTATTGTAGGCCTATGAAGTACTCTTGAAGGGCTCTCTTCTAGCATTTGATTTTTCTTATGATGTTGTTATAGTATCATATTACTCACACTTGCTAGGTTATAGCTAGGTCATTAGTCTTTACCTAGTTTTGTCCTACGTGGGGATTTATCCCACTTTGCTAAGTTTAGCTTTCATATTGTTTTACCTTCCCTATATAAGCATGTGTTATTATTTGTAATATGTATGCTTTTTAATAATTTTGAGATCTCATTTTGTGTATAAAAATTATTTTACTTACAATTAGTTTTCTCTTTTTGAGTGTATGTTGAAGCATCAATGGCTATAGTAATAAGCCATTGGAGAGATCTTAGCTGAAGAGTTTTGATAACTCTTTCATGGAGATTTGGAGTTGCCTACATATTTTCTAGTTTTTTTTTGTAGTGTTAGAACTGAATTGGGAACGAGAGAAGAAGTTCTATGCTATTTACCTAGGGATATGATATATTAATATATATGTGTTGATGGAGATGTCAACATGTGGCACACATCCCCCTTAGTTATATGGGTCCAATATCTTAAGATAAAGGAGTAATTTATGGAATTAGTGAATTAGATAATGATAGGCCTATATTGGGATTAGGAGGTTACCCATCCATTGTTAGTTAGATAGAGGTATATATAAAGGAGATGATTATCATTGTAGAGGAGGCAAGTAAGCATTGAGTCTTCTATTGTAAGAGGATATTGGAGGTTGTCCCTATGAAGAGACATTATGGATTTATTCCTTTCTAAAGGAGTATTGTATGGCATTACCCTACCTTAAGGGTGATTATTTTATTTTTTCATATATTGAATATTTGGATGTCTTGGTCCATCAATATCTATTGTGTTGTGTTTATCTACATTATATTCTACATATTTTCCAATTATTATAAGTGTGGATCATGACAAGTCATATCAGAGCTTTGATTTAGGCAATTTGTGTGGAGCAAAACCCTAGTTTTTTGGAATCATCAATATCTTTAAATTAGTTGAGAATTTTTGCAAAAATTTTTTATTGGATATGAAGAATATTGTAAGTGTCAATAAAAAAATGAAGCCTTTATGATCAATTTTGAGGGGATTATTGATATTTTAGTGTTTGTACTCATTTAGTCATATCTTCCTAAACATAAGTAATTTATTTTTTAGATTTTTTATAATATTTAACCATAATAAAAAAAATCTATAGACAAAATTTCAGATTTTTTTGAATTGTGTGGAGTGAGTTATTACGATTTTATGGTTTTTCATATATTCACTCTATAGGCCAAAATTTGTGGAATTTTTTCACAAAATTTTTACTGAAGTTACAATATCATAAGGCAAAGCTATATTCAAAATTTAGGACTGTTTTGATCAATTTTAAATTATTTATTAACATTTTAGGGTATTTCATAAACCCTAGTTTTTTTGCGGATCATGAAGTTGTAAGTATTTTTAGGGGAAGATGTTATTGATGCTAGAGAATGGTGGATCATTTTTAAGGAGAATAATACTCAAATAATTTTGTTTCAAACATTCTTATCTCTTTATTTGTTTGGGCCTACACAACATTGGTTTAAATAGTTGAGCTTCGCAGAAAGGTATCATTCATGGGAAGAAAAGGAACAAGTCTTCCTAGATATGTGGGATATAAAAGAAAAAGAGGATGACGAAGAGGAATAAAATAATGATGGTAATGAAGAATAGAATGGATATTATGAAGAAGAAAAATTAATGGAAGAAATTAATGACAATGAGGAAGAACGTGCAAGTGATGATGAAGAAGAAGAAAGTGAGCATAATAATAATGAGGTGAGTACATATGGTGTAGAAGGAGAGGTAGAGGGTCTCAAAGAAGAAGAATTGGATGATAATGGTTCAAATAAATTGGCTCCAGAAAAAATTGAGTCAATTTTTCAATTTCATGCATGCATTCAAAAGAAGTTGTTGTGTCCATAGACCCTACCAGCAAGTATAACTTCATCAACATGAATGTGGCCAAGCATCTACATGTTCGAGAAAAGAATATCAAGGAGGTTCATGTAGATGGTAATAATATTCTAGTGGTTAAATATTTGAAGCTTATTATGTAAAAATATGTTTTGCATTCAGATTTTTATGCTTTGGATATGGATGATGTGGATATGGTTCTTAGATATCCATGGTTAGAGACTTTGGGAATAATCAATATTAATGTTCAGAAGAAGTTCATGAAGTTTTGGTATAGGAAAAATAAGGTCACTTTATAGGGTATCATAGTATAAAATACACAAAGAACAATCAAGGTAGATCATGAAGATGAGATTAAATCAGGTGAAGAAGAGCATGTGAAAGATTTAGATGAAGACATAGTTGAATAAATAATACAAGTAAAGAAAAACACTTCATCTACTCAAGAGAAAAAGGAAACACCAAATCAAAAGATGGAAGTGGTAGAATAAAAGGTTGATAAGGTTAAAGTATTAGAAAAATTTGAGGTATATAGACACCCACATCATCATGAGAGGAAACAATCATAGATCCATGTGAGGGAGTGTCATAATAATAGGAACTTTGGCTATATAGGAAATTAGAGTTCCAATAATTATGGCTATGCATGGAAGCCAAATAAGGACTATTGTGGTTAGGTATGGAACCAGTGTATCAAAGTAACCTATGGAACATGGAATTAGTGGGGAAATCACTATGATTATGCATGAAATAATAACTATTATGGTCATGAATGGAATCAAAGTGACACAATGGAATATGGTACATGAAATCAAAGGAGGAATAATTATTCATTGACACCAAGGTGATATAGTTATGATCATGAATGGAATCAAAGTAACACATTGGCATTTAGAAATAATTTTTCAAAGCTATCACCTACTAGGATCACATATGGGTGGTTGGATGATCAAGGTTGGAGACAAGTGTGCAATGATTTGAATCACACTCATTATTTGGTTTATTCCTATGTTTTAGGGACAAACATGTCAAGGAGGGAAGGAATGCTATGTACCTAAGGATATGATATATTAATGTATATGGGTTGATGGAGATATCAATATGTGGTACACATCCCCCTTAGTTAGTTATATGGGTCTAATATATTAGGATAATGGAATAACTTGTGGAATTAGTGCATTGGGTAATGGTTAGCCTACATTGGGATTAGGAGGTTACCCATCCTTTTTTAGTTAGATATAGGTATATATAAAGGAGATGATTATCATTTTAGAGGAGGAAAGTAAGTATTAAGACTTTTATTATAAGAGGACATTGGAGGTTGTCCCCTTAAAGAGATATTGTGGAGTTAGTCCTTCCTAAAGGAGTATCGTATGGTGTTGCCCTACCTTAAGGGTGATTATTCAATTTCTACATATATTGAATATTTGGACATCTTGGTCTACCAATATATAGTATGTTGTGTTTATCTACATTATATTCTACATATTTTAAAATTATTATAAGTGTGAATCATAACAGTCTGCAGGTCCATTTTTTATTTATCTTCCTAGCACCTCATCCTTTGCATAGACTAGGAGGTTGTTTGGAAACCATAAATCACTTCCTATGCTCTCAAAAATAACTTTTTCATACATTATTTATTTTACAATCTATTTTTTTCCTTAAGGAGAGAATCCAATTCACTTGCACACGTATAAGAGTCACTATCATATTATTTTTTGACTTCTATTATTGTGAGGGGATTCCTGGTTCCATACCAGTTCCAGTGAGTGGTTGGAATAATAGGTTCCCCTTAGCCACAATATTTTTTTTTAAATAGTGTAAATTTTATTAAATAAACCTTATTAATGGGAACATAATTATTTAATAAATTTTTATCGATAGCTCAAAATTGAGTACCATTGTTTACAAAAAATCATATTTTTCAAATTTCCATGCATTGGGCCTATTACATTGTAAAACACACTATAATTATAAAGTTACACATTATGGGTGTCTCTTTTCATTGGTTGTGTTGTTTTTTCTTGCCTATATAATCAAATTCTCTTCTTTGTAATATGTATGCTTTGTAATACTTTTCAGATCTCATTGTGTGTATAACAATTATTTTACTTATAATTGATTTTCTCTTTTTGAGTACATGTTGAAGCATCAATGTCTGTAGTAATGAGACATTGGAGATATATTAGATGAAGAGTTTTGATAAATCTTTCAGATGTTTTAGGCACAAACAAATAACAATCAAGCATTGGAACCTGTCGATTCCTTGGAAAATCACTCAAGTTATTCCCTAAGCATGAACATGTTTTTATGTTAGGGTTTTGACCATTTCTTGGTCCACCCATCCATACAAGGTTCTTGACATGGAGCATTTATTTAGGTTATATAAATTTAATTAAATTCTTAGTGGAGGTTTCACATTGTGGGAGGTCAAACAAGCAAAATCTTAGTTTTCTAGGCCTAGAGTCATAATTGAGGCCTAATTGGAGAGAGAAAAGGGTGAAATAAGTAAACTTCCACTCATATTTTGGTCATGAAATTTGGTGTGGAGTTATAATGGAATGTTAGGTAATAAAATCCATGTTCATTTTGTGAATATCATTTGTATACTATCCTACATAAGAATCTTTGTTTATTTTGAGGGCTACAAGGAAATGAAGGCAAGTGAGAGGTTTGGGTATGAAATGGAGTGCTAGAAAACATCTAAGGCACTAAGATGGGTTGATACAAGTTGATAAGGTAATTAGGAGTGTTTCATGAATTTATTTTACATTCATGAGTTTGAAAACCAAATTTTAAGCATTTTTAGCCTAAAAGGAGCTAGTGAAGATTGCATTGTTAATGAGGAGTGAAAGAGAAATCACAAAACTTACAAGGGAATGGCATAGAAATATCTCAATCATGAAAAATGAAATTCAATAATATTACAACTATCCTTTTATGTGTATATGTTTAGCTTCAAGAGAGATGATTTAGATTCAAGATCTCAAATTTCCCTAAGTAACCTCCTACACCAATTTGAAGAAGTACATCATTGAGCAAGTGTACACATGTTGATGAGAACCTTCAGGATTATTTCATTTATCAAGTTCTTATGTTGAAACTACCTTCATGATGGATGACACTTTTCAATAATATTATACACCCCATCTCTCTCTCTTGCTCATATTGTCCTATATATATAGCCTTGTATGGCTTTGAAAAGGATCCTCATATTGGTTATGGTGAAGCCCTACCAAAATTACATCTTGTACTTGTTTACTAGAATCAATTAAAGATACATATTTTATCTTCATCTTAAAAACAATGATATTGAGTGTGTTTTTTTTATGAATTTTTAGTGATAGTGTATGTGATTCCTTGCATTTATCCTTCATGTTCATGCCTCTATGTAAGTTGTTTCCTCTCACAGGTCATATGAAGTATCATACCTAGTTTACTTAGTTAGATAAGTAATAAACCATTAGTTTTTATTGTTATCACCTCTTATTTGATCATCTTAATCTCTTGAAATCTTCATAACCTTCTTTTTGAATTACTAGTGTGATAGGGACCACTTTAGAGTAGCATAATCAGATTGTAGCTTAGTATTTCATAATGCATTCAAAACAAGATAAGGACCTCATGTTTGGTATATCACCTCTAAGTTTCCTTATTAGTTTTAGTTTAAATATTTCCCTTTTCAAATTCAAGAAAATATTATAGTTGTTAGTGTAGGTGTTGTACTTGCGAGCTAGCCCAAAATCTAGAGGTTTGATCCCCTTGAAAGTCAATCACAACCTTAGATCAATTCCATTGAATATCTTAGGTTGAAAGGGCTTAAATAACCCTCTCAATGATGTCAGTTTGAGTTATAATAGTTTTGTAACACCAGTTGGGACCCAAAGATAAATATGTTGTCCAAGATTGATAATGGTCTTAGTAAAAGTGCATTTATAGTAGCCTTCTTCATGTAGCATCTGGTGACTCCAACAAGTTTCAATCTCTTGGTAGTTGATTAGTGAGACATTTTTCATGCCAAATGTGACCACAAGTTAAAAATTAAAAGGTATTCCATTTGAATTTTTTGAATTACCTTAATATTCATACAAAAGGAAGAGGTCCCCTCATACTCTCCCTTATACCAAGTCACCTAGAAGGAAGCTCTTTATTCCTTACTATCCAAGTTATCCTAAAGTTGATAACATGGATATAAATCTACATTTTTTTTCTTTTAATGGTGGTTCTCCTTTAATCCTTAAACAATATGATGACATACCAATGGTTTCCCTTAAGAGTGTCCCTTATTTTAGTGGAGAAAGTAATTTTAATCCCATTGAGCATATTAAAGACATGGTAAACTTTTGTAACATCCATAACATCACACAAGAGAATGTGGAAATTAGGTTTTTGGAAATTAGTTTTAAAATCAGGGATTTGGAATGGTATATAACCTTAGTCCCCAATTCTATTGACTCGTGGGATGAATTGGGAGAGAAACTGAGCAAAATATTTGAAGATAAGATTGACCATTTATCCTTGGCCAAGAAATTGACCACCATGTAAAGATATCCTCAAGAATTCATTTAAGATTTCAATTATAGGTTATGAAAACATGAGATACGATCCCAATTCTTATAAGACCCACTCTAAACTTGCATTCCTATAGTACCTTAAGGCTTTGAATAGTGACATAGTGGTTATCATTCAATTTATGTGTAGGAATACCTTATCGGATGCTTTTGAGATTGATATTAGGGTTGAGAAAAATATAATACAAGATATAAAACTTTCTCAAAGGCCCCCTATGCCTTTGTTTCCTAACATCCAACCTCCTAACCCAACTATTTCTCCAATTCCTACCATAATCGGTCATGAATTAGCCGCCCCTACTCAAGCAAGGCAAATGATGTAAAACGGATACTTAAGACTCTTGAAAATGAAGTCATGATAATGGAGAGGTAAAAAATTCAGTTTCATAAGCCCTCTCAATGAAACCAATATTATCATCCCTATCAATTAAATAGGCCTCCCTTTTAATGAAATACTCAAGGCCGAGGTCATATCACCAATGTTAGACCATACACAAGTTTCAACCCAAATGCAACCTCTAATTCAAAAGCCTTGGTACCCACTCAAAATAATATGATGTAAGAGAAATAATTTCCTCCTCAATGTAATTAATCTCATGAACAATATACCAATCAAGATGGAGGGTTGAATCATGCTTGTGTGGAATAAGAAAGAACTTTTCCTTCTCTAACACAAGATGAAGTTTCTAGTTAGGTTATGGCTATTGGAGATCAAGTTCATTAAATTAATACACTTGTAAATTTCCAAGAAGAGGAATATTTTTTAGTGAGTCAAGTGGGCATCTCAAGTAATGTGGTAAATAGTTTAATTGCAGCCAATACTAGGTCTAAAATAAGGGTTGTTGAAGAGGTACAATAAAGTGGCAAAGGTTTAGCTGAAATTCCATCCATGACTCAAGGGATAAGAGAGTATAATGTACCTCTTAAGGCTCAAAAATCTCAAATAAATTAGAATGATAAGATTACCTTTGCACACCAAAACAAGCAGGCCCAAAGTGATGTCATGAATCCTAGAGGGCAGCCAAAGATTGGTGTTTCTTCTCTCAACATAGTGGATCAAATGAAAAAGCTTCATATAAGCATGCCTATGTGGGACACTTTATCTATTTTGGGATAAATGGATTTGCTACAATAGGAACTATATAATCTCACCTCATCATCAGGGGCAATAAGAAAGAGTATTGATGTGTATACAAATGCATCCAAGCCTAGTGATTCACAACAAGATAAAGTGAACAAGCCTCCTCCCTTATATGTTTCAATGATCATTAGTGATTTTTTGGTGCATAATTGTATGATAAACAGTGGGGCTAGTAGCTCAGTCATTCCAAAGTAAATAAAGGATAAACTAGGTCTCAAATATGAACCTCATGCTAAAGGTGTGCTACAACTAGATGGATTAGCCACTAAGACATTCGATGTTATCAAGGGTTTGAATCTAACTCTTTATGCTTGTACCAATTTATCTATTTCTCAAGATGTGGTTATTGTTGACTTGCCACCATATTTTTCCCTTTATTTTTGAAGGGATTTCATGGCAAATATTGATGGTTACTTATTATCAGATTGGTCCTACATGGCTTTTAGGATAAAATATGGCACCAAAATTAATATAATATTAGAACCTAGTTCAAGGTTTCACACTAATCCATACATACCAAATGTTACTAATGTCAATTGTGATATCATTGATGAGGAGGATCAACCTAGTGACCAAGAACTAATTATTCCTTTTAAAGACATTTTATATCTCTTACTTGATGAATGGGGGGCATAAACTCATGAGTTTGATCCATACAGTGGGATTGAAGAGGCTAGTTTTGGGGTCTATTGCTTACATGAAGAAAGTACATCCATACCTTCTCTTTCTAATCCTAATGAGCATAGTGATGGTTTATGAAAGTTTTTTTTATGGTTCAGGAAGCAAGATTAGAGTAATTATAGGGATGATGCTTGTTTCTTAATCAAATGAAAGGTACTATTCAATAATTAGGTTTCAGTTTAGTTGTTCTTGAAATGTAGCTGAATATGAAACTCTTATTCATGGGTTTCAATGGGCAAGGAAGAAAGGATTTAAACAAGTCCAAGCTATTAGAGATAGTGAACTAGTTGTACACCAAGTTAGAGGAAAGAGTGCATCTAAGAACACATTATTAAAATCCTATAAGAATAGAGTGTGGGACCTTATTGAGGATTTTGAGGATTTTGACATCAAATTAGTCCCAAGGGAATAAAACCAACATGTTGATAGGTTAGAATAAATTGGAGCATAATTTGACATCCCCAATGATGTCAAGAATCCCAAAACTCAACCACACATTATGGTAGTTGTAAGGCCTTTAATATCGGATAACGATGTAAATTGGCAAGTGTTTGAAAATAGGCCAAGTTGCAACATCAATATGGAGACTAAATTATGCAATTGAGGTCTATCAAGCTTCCTAAAGGGCTAGTTCCTCTTGAAGGTGTATCGAATGAAAGTAAACATGTCTACAAATGAATAACATCATAAATAAGGTTTCTATATTCAAATATAAACTCCTAAATCTTGGAAAGGTATGTACTCCACAAGATAAGGCTACATTCATTGAGTTATGTAGAGAATTTTTTGATGTCTTCACTTGGGAGTATAGTGAACTCAAGGGGTTTGATCCCTCATTGGCCCAACACACTATAGAACTTGATCTCAATTATAAGATTGTAAGGAAAAGGCAAAGGCTCATAAATCCTAAAGTGGAGGTGCTCATGAAGAAATAACTCACCAAGTTGATAGAGTCAAGAATTATATGTCCTATCAAACACTCTTCATGGGTTGCCAATGTTGTTCCTGTTAGAAATAAGAGTGGTGAAATTAGGTTATGTGTGGATTTTAGAGACTTGAATAGGGTCTCATTGAAGGATCACTACCCTCTAACTTTAATGGAGCAAATCCTTCAAGTAGTGGAATGTTCTCAACATTTCTCACTTTTGGATGGTTATTCAAGATACAACCAATTGTTGATGAAAGAAGAGGACTAATATAAGATAGCCTTCACTACCAAATGGAAGACATATGCCTTCAAGAGAATGTCATTTATGATGTTTAATGTAGGTGACACATTCCAAATGGCCATGGATATGGATTTCCAAGGTTTCATCAATGATATGGCACTAGTATACCTTGATGACATAACCATTTTCTCTAAAGATGCTAGTGATGATTTGAATCATCTAAGGTTATCTTTGAAAGGTATAGGAAATATGGGTTTTATCTCAACCTCAAGAAGTGTGTTTTTTTTGTTCATGAAGTTAGGTTACTTGGTCATATTATTTATAAATATGGGATTATTATATACCCTAATAGGGTGAGTGTCATATCAGCCTTGTCATTGCCCAAACATAAAAAAGCCTTACAAATTTTTCTTGGGATTATCAATTTTGTTAGGATATTTATACTTATATTTTCCACTCTTGTAAGGCCTATAATAGCCATGTTAAAAAATCATCAAGCATTTATTTGGACCAAGGAAGGGAAGGCTAGTTTTGAGGCCATCAAATAAGCTATTGCTCAAGTACCTATACTAATCTACCCTAGGTTTTCTAAGGACTTTATCTTGTATTATTTTGAAAAAATTGACACCATCTCTTCTATGTTAATGAAATATAATAATGAGTGACTTGAATAGCCTATAGTCTTTGTTAGTCAAGGACTAGAAGGCTATAAAGAGGGGTACACCTATAATGATAAACAAATATTGGCAATTATAAAAAGTCTCAAGAAATTAAGACATATGGTGTCCAACAACAAAATACATGTTATGGTAACTCATATAAGAATAAGATACTTCCTCTTGAATAAATATTTGAATGATAAAAGAGTTGGATGGATAACTAAGGTGATGGAGTATGATGTTGAGATCAAGGCCACTGAGCTAGTAAGAGGAATAGGGTTGTGTGAACACCTAGAATCAGACCTAAAGCAAGATGAAGAGATAATTTTGGAATTGCAAGAAGGTCTTAATACAAATACAACTTCATCTTCTCAAAGTTGGACACAATAAATGGTGATTTTACTTCAAATAGATGAGTGTCCTATGGATAGATCAAGCATGAAGGATATAATTCAGATTGCAAGCAATATGTTATGTCCTTGTGGATGGGGTTCTTTTTAGGAAATGCCTCAATGTAATGTTGATAATATGTGTGGAAATAGACTAGGTTGATAATCTTCTACAAAACTTTCATGATGGAACAGTTGGAGGTAATTTTTGCACCTAAAACTATAGCTACAAAAATAATGAGGGCTAGTTACTATTGGCCTAGCCTATTCAAGGATGCATACGCTTGGGTTAGAAGATGTAAAAAGTGTGCACTTTTTGGAGGCAAGCAAAGACTTGTAACCTTTCCTCTTCACCCCGTTCAAGTTGAATAACCATTCATGTAATGGGGACTTGATTTCATTAGGATGATGAATCCTCCATTTAGTGCAGGTCATAAATGGGTTCTTATAGCTACTAACTATTTCATAAGGTGAGTAGAGGTAGTGGCCCTCAAGGAGGCTAATGAAAATTTAGTTCTTGACTTATATGAGAGATTATTGACAAATTTTGGGGTACCTATAACAATAATTTCTAATAATGCCATGGCTTTTAGTGGTGTAGGAAGAATGGAATGGGCTCTCCAATATGGCATCTACTTGAGCAATTATTCAAATTACTACCCCCAAGGCAATGGGTTGGTTGGGTCCACTAATAAAAACTTGATCAAAATTATAAAGAGGATAATATAAGATAATCAAAGGACTTTGCACACTAGGTTGAAGATAGCCCTATGGGCTGATAGGATCACTCCAAAGATTACCATTGGAAACTCACCTTATATGCTTGTCTATAGAAGAGAAGATAATTTTCTCATTTCACTTGAGTTACCAGCTCTTAAGTTAGCACATTAGATTGAGAGAATGGAGAATGATCCTATGGAGATAATATTGGTATAACTAATGGATTTGAAAGAAGCACAAGATGATTCCATGCACACCATGGAATATCACCAAGCACAAGTGGAAAGAAACTTTGAAAAGATATCTATTTCAAGAAAATATCAAGAAAAAGATCTTGTCTTAAAGTGAAGCTTATATCTTTGAGTTGTAGTCATAAACCCAATTTGTAAGCTACATGTCCATGTTTGTCAAGTTAAAAATCATGTATATGATTGTATGGAGATGGATCCAAACAGAGAATAGAGATGTATTGGGATATAAAAGAGGCATGTTCAAGGATTTTAACCTAAAAGAGTGGTGGCTAAACTCAAAATAGGCAGTGAGAGCTAAAAGAGGCTTACAAGCCTAAAACCCTTAAAGTTTTGCTATGGTCAATGGGATCAAACCCGAATCACATGGGCACCTATAAATGTTAATGAAACACATTAAATAATGGAGAGGGATGTGTCAAACATAATGGATATGGTTGAGACCAAAATTTTATAGTTTGAGGGGTGTTATTCTTATCAAACTCTACCCTCAATCTACATACAACTAACCAGCCCAAGAGGCCATGTTTGATTACTCACAACTCCTTAGAGAAGCTACAAGGTGAAAAAAGGTGATTGGAGGATATATTTAGGGTTTATAACTTTAGGGCCTTGGTATTGTCTCAACTTATCACTGCCATACCTATATGAATCATCCTTAAGACTGAAGGTCTCACCAAACCCTATTTTTGCCTTGTGAAAGAGTTTAAAGGTCACCTTCTTTTAATCAAAAGTGTACATAGGGTTTTAATGGGAACTAAAACTCATATGTGATGTTATATGGGTCCACATACTCCCACTTTTTGGTATTTATTTTTGGATTAAGCCCTTATGTTTTATGAACCATCGTTAAGATGGTAAGCACCTAAAACCCTTGTTAAACCCTCCTAAAGAACCTGATGAGATCAAGGATAATTTTAATTCATTTATATGGATTGATATGGATTTTAAATGATCTAAATTACATAACTCCCATGGACACCTAAAAAACATACTTGATAGTACATTTGAAGGGTACATTATATGGAATAGGCCAAAGAAGCTCATTTGTAGGCATGTTTGTGAATGTTCAAGGTCATGTTGAGTAGAAAATAAATTAGATAGGATTGGTAAGCCTATAAATATATCTCATTACCTCCCACATACCTCCACCAGTCCCTTGAAGAAATTTTTGTACCTCTCAAGTAAACAGTTTAGGTCTAGAAGACTAAATGCACCATTTTGCTAACTAAGGAGCTCTATTGTAGGCCTATGAAGTACACTTGAAGGGATTTTTTCTAGAATTTGAGTTTAATTATGATGTTTTAAGCATAAAAAAATAAAAATAAGCCATTGGAACCTATCAATTTCTTATAAAATCACTCAAGTTGCTTCCTAAGCATGAACATGCCTCTATGTTAGGGTTTTGACCATTTCTTGGTCCACCCATCCGTATAAGGTTCCATAACCTAAAATTTGACATGGATAATGGTTTTAGGGTATATAAATTTAATCAAATTATTAATTTAGGTTTCACATGTGTGGGATGTCAATCAAGTAAAATCAAAGTTTTCTAGGCCTAGAGGCCTAATTAGAGAGAGAAAGGGGTGAAATAAGTACACTTTCACTTAGATTATAGTCATGAAATTGTGTAGGGAGTTGTAAGGGAATATTGGGTACTCAAATCCATGATAAATTTTTGAGTATAATCCATACACTATCCTATATAATGAGCTTTGTTTGTTTTGAGGGCTATAAGGAAATGAAGGCAAGTGAGAGGTTTGAGTATATAATGGAGTGATATAAAACATCTGAGACACTAACATGGGTTGATATAAATTTCTAAGGTAATTAGGAGTGTTTTGTGAAGTTATTTTGTAATCATGAGTTTGAAAACCAATTTTTAAGCATTTTGAGCCTAAAAGGAACTAGTGAAGATTGCATTGCTAATGAGGAGTAAAAGAGAGGTTAAAAAGCTTGTAGGGGAGTGGCATAGAAATATCTAAATCATTTTAAATTTTATTAAAACATATTATAACTATAATTTAAGGTGTATAAGTGTATCTTCAAGAGAGATGAGTTATATTCAAGAGCTCAAATTTGCTTAAGTAACCTCCTATGTTAATTAAAAGAAGTACATCATTGAGCAAGTGTACACATGTTGATGATAACCTTGGGGATATTTAATTGATCAATTTCTTGTTTTAAAACTACCTCCATGATGGATGACACTTTTTCATGTTGTTGTATGCCCCTTCTCTATCTCTCTTTGTCACATTTTCCTATACATGTAGCCTTATATGGATTTACAAGGGATCCTATTCAAGCTCGATATTATATCTTCATCTTAAAAATATTAATCTTAAGTGTGTTTTTTTTATGAATATTTAGTGATATTGTATGTTATTCATTGCATTTATCCTTCATGTTCATGCCTCTATGTAAGTTTTTTTCCTCTCATAGGTCATATGAAGTGTCATACCTAGTTTGCTTAGTTATAGAACTGATAAACCATTAGTGTGTGTTGTTATCTCCTCTTGGTTGATCATAACCTTCATGTTGAATTACTAGTGTGATAAGGATTGTTTTGGAGTAGCATAATTAGATTGTAACTTAGTATGTAATAACCCCACTAGGTTTGACTTAGAATAACATGATTTTTATTTTTTTTTAAAAATACTCAACATATTTTATCATTAGATTACACCATAAAAATATAATTAGTGATCTAGGTATAACACTCTAAGTATGATAACTATAAAATAAACATGTGACATACACATGTCACTAATTATTATCATCAAATGAAATAAGACATAACTGAATATAGAAAGTAATTACATATTTCCATACATGGTTGGTACAAGCATGCAACCACTGTTATCATGGTACAATAAGTAATTAAGTACATATCATCAGGTATAATGTTTCAATAATAATAAATACAATACATGATACAAGATACATGGCTCTACAAAACTTGAGTTCCCAAACTTAATATTTATAGCAATCTCAAGTGTAGTCTACAAATAAGTATTGTTATGGAGAGGAAGAGCATCATCTGAGTGCTTTTTCACACCAACCATGGACCATAGATCCCCCACACAACCCCCCATCATGGAATGGCCCTCCATGGATGAGTAAATAGTGACAATGTGGGAATCTAGAGAGATAAACTAGTAATCTTGTGCTATATGATTTCTAATAACATGAAATGTACCATAAATAAATCCATTCTAACATGATATCACACAAATATGTAAATCATACATATGAAATGAAAATTTTTAACTAAACATTACTTTGGCCAAAGTTTTCAATAGTTATTTATCTCTGGGATCAGTCAAGTTCATACACACCACTTGATCAAATTACCTCCATCTGACATTAATGGTGTTAGTAAGATATTGAAGTCTATCTCACTACTTACTCAATACCATCAATGCAATATTTTGTTAATATAAATATAGCCAATAGCTTCATACACATTAATTCTTACTAGCAAGCATAAATCATGTAAACATAGAAATAATCAAAATGCATACATTTAGTCTATCAAACGTATGAATTAATATATATAATATTATTCATCACATAAATAATAAACATACAAGAAAAAATTATACCAACTGGGTATAATTTATATTTAGATTGCATACTTCTAAATTTTTAAGTAGATTCAATTATATAGTACCTTCTCTGATAAGTAAAAATACCATAGTCCATCATTTTCATATATGCACTACTTAATTTCAACAGTCAGTCATAATAATTTTAGAACATCAAATAACTCATAACCCAAGTTATACCTCATATGAACATAATTCAAACAACTTATTATGTTTCTAAGAGACTGTATTCATATGGTTATAGTTTTTTGTCCCTCGAAATCCTAGAACTTATGTTAACAATTCATTAACTATAGATATAGGTATATGACCGAATACACCTATATATCTTATACATTTATATGAATAATTAAATCCATATGTATATATATTTCCTATATATACACCCTTGTACATATCAATTGTATTCATACTATGTATCGCATACAAGCACCCAACAATATATAAATATTGTAAGCATCAACAATCATCTATAATTCTAGATAATGACTTCATACGATTTCAACAATCATTATAATTTTCTCATTCATAAAATACATTGATGTTATTTTATAAGATAAGGGATTCAAAAATTTAATACTCCTCCATTATTTTTATTCCTAACTAAATATATTCTCGCCTTGATGTATTCAAAATGTATATAACTTGGTGTTCCTTAATCATCTTAATACACATTTAACAGATAGATTATATTTAGTTGTAATGTCATATCAATAGTTTACCTTAATACCACATCATGAAGATCATCTTAATACATTAAAGTAATTGTATATAATTTTGTCAATGGAAATCATAACTTACAAATAACATAAATCCAATATTACATTAGTCTATATCGATAAATCATATCTTATGGATAATATAAATCCAATTATATAGGTATTATTGGTTTTTAAAAATACATATTATAGATTTTATAATTCGTATTAAAAACTATAACATCATATAACTTAAGATGGTTAGACATATATATCTTACTAAACTATACATATCTTAATTGATGTTTTATAGCTAACTGTCAACATATTCCTATTAATAAGCTATATAATACTATTCATCTCACTATATCCATGTACATCCATATCCATGTGTATCTTAATTTATGTCAGGGATGCACTATATCAAATATGGCTCATAATATCTATGAATAGGAATACGATCATTGATATCGATAAACTCTTGTATAATATTAATAAAGATATCTAAGATATGCTCTATAGATATTTCATTTGTTTGCTTCATCACAAACCACCAAGCTTTATATAGAAAATAGTTTTGTTTAAAAGTTTTCCTATTATAGAAAAAATTCACATATGTATGTGTGTGTGTGTGTGTGCATGTGTGCATGCACACACGCACGTGCGCACGCGTACACACACACACACACACACACACACACACACACACACACACACACACACACACACACACACACACACACACACAAGTTTACAAATTCTCTGATTTTATATTATACAAAATAAACACTAACCTATATATAGTTGCACTTTGTTCACCTATATAAGTTCGTTGTTTACATATGTCATCATTTTAAGTGTGAAAAATATATAGCTTGCTACATATCTAAAGATATAATAACAAAATATATATCTAAGTGACTTTATCTATATCCCAAGATATAATCCATTGTATAATTCACTATATATCTAAAATATAATTTGTTGTTTATATTCCACATATTTATATCAGACATGAATCAATTAGAATCTTAGAGTATTATTATGTTTATCAATATATTGAGTCAATATATGATATATGAGTAATTATGTAAATTATCAAGATGATTATAATTCACTATAAGGGGAACATTAAAAATCAGGATCTAGATAAATTTTATAATGATGCATAGTAAATGAAAAATCTAGTATATCACTTACCAAAGATATGACATCATTATAAAATATACACATATATATGTGCCAAATTGACCAATACAATTATATCTACCATTGTATATATCATATTGAATCAAGCATGTGGTGGTTGTATGTATGTGTTTGCTTGGTGCTAAAATATCAAATAAGAATATAAGGCTAGAAGTACTTACAGCAACTCTCTTTTTGAGCTAGATCATACTGATTCGCTTATGTTCTTTGACAAACATCTACGTAGAAGTAGGGTGATGTTCAAATGGTAAAAGATATTTATGTCAAAATTGATTTCCACAAGCACCAGAGATCTATGCAAAGCTAAAAAATTCATATTTTCTAGATTCAAGATATGTATTGGGTAGGAGGAAAGAGAATCATTCCTCTACCACTATAGTTAGAAGTTTTCAATTACATTTGGACTAAGAAATGTGTCTCCATGAAATAGACAGCCTATTAAGTTTGACTGGGCATTTACCAAAATTTAAATGTATAAAAAAACATCATCACCAGTTATAGATATGAACAACAAAACAAATATATCATGAATTTCATTGTCGATAAAAGAAATGAACAACAGATGATTATATAATAAACATCATCACTAGTAAAAGGAATGAATAGCATATGAATGTAAAATAGGCACTTAATTTTCTACTCAAATTCTAATAAATAGATGTGTCTTATTAAAATCAATGATTCTATGCACCTTCCAAGCAATTCATTAAAAAGTTGTTTATGCCTAGAGTAATAGCTTGTATCACAATACTAGTTTTCATAATCCCAAGACTAGAAAAGGAAATCATGTAATCTAGATCTAATTATATATTTAAAAGAGTTATATACAAGGAGACTAGATGCATATACCAGATTAAGTTCAGCATCCTCTACCATCTAAATGGCCTTCATTTTGCTCACTATGCCAACATTGTTTTATTCCCCATTTATAAGCCTCATGGATGGTCTGTCTATATCGAGAGCAAGATCAACTTGGCATGTGAGTGGCGAGTTCAAGTCCCTTTCTGCCATTAATTCCTTATTATTAGTTCTAATGGGAAGAACACCCCCATGCATCCTATCTGCCTCCCCTTTTCAATTTCTCCAAATCCCTTCTTCTTTATCCTTTCTTTTTGCTTTTTATAAATATATTTCTTTTATTTTCTTTAAATTTAGCGCTCCTTTCTTTCAAGGTTCACCATTCTCCTATAAATATTGCCTTTTTCTTCTTATTTTTGAAAAAAAAATTCCTTTTCTATTTTTATCCCAACTATTTTAAGCCACCAAGCTTTTCTTATTTCTTTCCAAGATCATGGATTTCCTCTATTTCACCCCCAAAACTAGAAAATCTATGTTTTGTTTGTTTTATTTATTTTATTACCTTTTTGTGTTTTCTTCCACTTTTCATAGTTTTATTTTCTAGTTATTAAATAATTGATTTATTTGTATTTTTTCTAATAACTTAGTAATAATATGTCTTAATATAAATAAACAATCATAATGACTTGACCAATATAAACTCAATAATATCCTTTTAAATCAAAATGGTATACAACACATTATTATTCAAATCTGAATTATAACAACATAATCATTGTTATTACTATGTTATCTAGGTTATCTATGTCATTTTATCATATGTTAAATCATATAATGATATTCCTAATATCATAGAGATGATTGGTTAATATTACTAAGACAAACTGGTTAGCCTACATATGATAGTACTAATACAATTCATGAAAATTTACATTTTTAAAAACATTAAAATCATGAATATAATGACATGTCATAAACGCATAGTAACATTCACAATGCAATCACACAAGATTAAATCACCTAATCATAAATCTAAACTAACATACACACATATGCAATTATCTAAAAGATAAAATAAAGAACATACTAATGCTAACCATTTAACTATGCATAAAATGAGTGTTATTTAACATGGTGTTTGTAGGGTTCTAGTCATTCCTTTGTCATCCCCCAACACCTCCATCTATATCACCCTCTCTGATGATGCTCTCTCTTCATCATGCTCTGAGCGATGAATCTCTCCTACATCAAACTCATGACAAATAGGTAGTTATTCCATATATCATGATGTATATATCATGAAATATTGTTGAAATAACAAATCAATATGATCATAATATAAGAATATACAATACTTCTAACTCATAGCAATGAAACCAAAGAACATACAACTATCCCATAATAGTATACAACTTATAGCTTAGATAATAATCAAATCAAATTATCAACCATAAAAATCTCTAGATAATCAAGTAAATTTGCTTAGTGAGAAATTGAGATGTAACATCATTTCCCCCTAAAGTTGGTCATCATTCTGATGACACTTATTCAAACATTAGTTTTAAATTAAAAACATTATTCAACAAAAAAAATAACATAGTATGAAGCATCAAATCAAGCAAATAAATGTGGAAATATCTTTTAGAACTCATCATAGTCCTCCTAAGTAACACTATCATTAGAGTATTGGTCTCACAAGACCTTTCACTGTGACATCTTTCTATTATGCAAAAAAAGTTTGCAACTGTCAATTACTCTAACTGGTTTTACCATGACCACCTAGGATCCAGAACCTATAAAGCATTTCAATCCAACACATATGAAGGATTAGCTATATACTTTTTAAGATTAAAAAAATGGAATATTTTATGTAATAGAGCTAGGGATGGTGGCAATGCAAGCCTATACATTACATAATTAACCACTTCTAATGCCTTGAAGAGTCCCACATATCTTGGTGATAATTTATCTGACTTCCCAAAATAAATCTTTAGCTATGAGCACATGAAATCGTCATAAAATCCAAAAATAAATGGCCAAGGAGAGTTCTACAAAGCCTCCTAACCCTCTACACACCTCTCTAACCTAGAGAGTGTTTTTATCATTCTTGATAAACGTGTTTAGAGAACCTAGTAAGAATGATGTGTATAAGTCAATACCATCACTACTCTACATAGCCCTTGATAAGTATGACATGTTAATACTATCACTACTCCACGTAGCTCTTGACAAGTATGATGATGAATAAGAACCAAAACTAATACATTTCTAATGTATACAAAATTAAGAAATAAGTATTCCTTAGTATACATGTGTATAGCCATACAACTAAATTTGACAAGTCCCCATTGCCAAATATTAGATTCAACAAGCTCCCCTTATTGGATCCAAACTCAGTAACAACCAAGTCAATATGAGACTAACTAGGATTCACTCCCATATTTTAGTACTCATGTTCCTAACTCACCACTTGTCCCTTAGGTCTCCACGAATTAATGATCTTCAAAATATGCAAATGGTTCAATGAATCACAAATCCATACTAACATATCCTAAAGTGCAATGTTATAAGCTAAATAGTTAAAGATGTGTCAATATCCATCATAATAAAAATCATACAAACATTCCATAATTGTATTAAGTTGCCATTATCCAAAACATAACTAGTATGAAATTTAACAGCGTAATCCATCTCTATTATATTAATAGTTAAGAGAAAATAATGTCATAACAAACAAAGGTGAAAGATCACATTGTCCTTAAAAAATTATAAAGGGAACAAGTGAGACAATGCCTCTTCACTTTCTCAGCTAGTTACACAACAAGTTATAAGCTTATCTCAACCTCTTATACTAACAAGATTTTTCACACATATTATTCCATACTCTCTCTAGGTGAAAGGTACATAAATGTCTCATCAAAACAGCATGTTTTAAGAAATATGAGAATAATATAAATCTATTCAAGGGTGAATCATAACATAATTATTATAATTAACTTATAAATCTTATTCTAGAACCAATATAAATTGAAGGTTCACCAATCCATGTGGTCAAAGTTCACAAGTTTAGATAAAGTAGCACTAGAAAGTATGACTCTAAAAAGCTACAAGTGGAAAGTAGTTGACTAACATCTCAACAAAATAACTCTTAAATACCTTCACATGGTATGAAGAAAACGCCACAACCCAAGTTTCCAAAATCACTACACACTTACCAAACCTATAAGCGTGGTATCACAACCTATTTCCACAATTGAAAGGAAAAATGTTAACCTCATAATCCATTTCATTCTTAAAACTTATCTATCAACAAGAATTAGATGACACTATCCCATGAACTCCAAGGAATATTGTCAAAAAACATTTTAGAAACAAGCTTTTCTATTAAGGGAACACTTAATCAACATCATGAAAATATGAATCCACTCAGTGGGCTTATAACGATGTCAAAGGAGGGTGAATGAGTAATAACTAACCTCTATGTTAGTTATGTGATATGACACCTCTTCCCACTTCTCATAAACATATGGGATGCCAATCCATGAGAAAATTCCTAACACATAAGAATCCTCAACAAAGATAACTACACTCTACTACAAAGAGAATTCCCATCGTATTAGGTGGTGCCAATCCATAAGTAGTCATTTTAGATTCACTCCCCTAATATTATTGTATATAAGACAGAAAAATCTATCTAAAATGCACATATTCTTAAATGAGAAGCATCCCATGCTTTTTGAACACTCACAATACAAAACACAAGTGGTGGAGGTGACTTGATTACCAAGTAAGGATGTAATCATTTCATAGGTGTTCAATCTAAGTGATCAAAAATATTGTAAGAATCTCTTGTTTATGACTCAATAACTATTCCATATACTCACCTACCCAAACATCGTATACAACCATCACCATCGAGATAATCGATAAACTAACCCTTTAATAACTCTAAGAGGGTATGAGTTCTCCTAAGAGATTAAGTTATTTGATCAAATATAGATATCAAATAAAATATTGTTTTAGTGACGTCAAAGTATTTCTAAATATCTATCTCAGTCAACCATGTTTTAGCTCTATCACCCAAAATAGTTCCATCAAATTTAGGTGGATTCACCTTTCTTATATCTCTAGCCAATTCCATAGCTACCTAAGCTCTACATCCTAAGGATTTTTTTGCTCAATGTGTTGCTCTTCAAGTTCATTTTGGTGTACTTCCTATTAATGGAAATGAATTTATTTCTCCAATGCTAAAATTTGGTCTTTGGTTTCATTCATGACTATGAGAAATTGATCTAACTTTTCTACTTACTCAGTAGAAAATTAGTTAAGATCAAATGGCAGGTTAACATTGACATTTGAAGGACCCTCTCTAGATAATCTAGATTTCACCATTCTCCTTTCTTCTAAACAAAAGGATGTGAAGATGTTAGAGGACTCATTAAGTCCTAGAGTTTGAGCCTCATCTCTGATACCACATGTAACAACCCTACTAGGTTTGACTTAGAATAATGTGATTTTTTTTAAAATTTAATCAATGTATTCTCTAATTAGATTACACCATGAGAATATAATTAGTGATCCAAATATAACACTCTAAGTATGATAACTATAAAATAAACATGTGACATCCATATTTCATTGATTATTATCATCAGATGAAATAAGACATAAAGGAATATAGAAAGTAAATACATATTTCCAGCCATGACTGGTATAAACATGCAGCCACTATTTTCATGGTATAATGAGTAATTAATTACATCTCATTAGGTATAATGTTTTAATAATAATAAATACAATACATGATATAAGATACAAGATACATAGCTCCACAGAGCCTGAGTTGTCGAACTCAGTATCTATGGCAATCTCAAGTGTAGTCTCTAAATAAGTACTACTATAGGGAAGGAGAGCATCATCTGAGCACTTTTTCACACCAACCATGGAACATTGATCCCACACATAATACTCCATCAAGTAATGCCCTCCCTTCATGGATAAGTAGATAATGACAGTGTGGAAATCTAGAGAGACAAGCTAATACCCATGTGTTGTATAATTTTTAATAACATACAGTGTACCATAAATAAAGTATTTATAACATGATATCATACAAACATGTAAATCATACATATGAAATAAAAATGTTTAACTAAATATTACTTTCACCAAAGTTTTCAATAGTTATTGATCTTTGAAATTAATCAAATTCATACACACCACTTGATCAGATTACCTTCATCTGGCATTAATGGTGTTAGTAAGTTAATGAAGTATGTTTCACTACTTACTCAGTATCAGCAATGTGATATTTTTTTAATATAAATATAACCAATAGATTCATACACATTACTTCTTACTAGTAGGCATAAATCATGCTAAATACAAGAATAATCAAAATACATACATTTAATCCATCAAATGTATGAATGAATCTCAACATTATTATTTATCACATAACTAATAAGCATATAAGAATAGATTATACCAACCGTGTATAATTTATATTTAGACTACATACCTCTAAAAAATTTAAGTAGATTCAATTATATAGTACCTTCTATGAAAAGTAAAAATACCATAGTCCATCATTTTCATGTACGCACTACTTAATTTCAACAGCCAGTCATAATAATTTCAAAAAATCAAATAACTCATAACCCAAGTTATACTTCATATGAACATAATTCAAACAACTTATTACATTTTTAAGAGACTATATTCATATGGTTATAGATTCATGTCCCTTGTAATCCTAGAACTTATGTTAACAATTCATTAACTATAGATATAGGTATATGATCCAATACACCGATATCTGTTATACAATTATATGAATACTTGAATCCATATGTAGATATATTTATTATATATACACCCTTGTACATATTAACTATATCTCTAATATGTATTTCATACAAGCACCCAATAATATATAAATATTGTAAATGTTAACATTCATCTATAATTATAGACAATGACTTTATATGATTTCAGTCGTTATAACATTTCTGTTCACAAAATGCATTGACGATCTTTTATAAGATAAGGGATTCAACAATGTAATACTCCTCCATAGTTTTTATCCCTAATTAAATAGATTTTCACCCTAAAATATTCAAAATGTATATAACTTTGTATTCCTTAATCATCTAATAGACATTTAATTGATAGATTATATTCAGTTATAACATCATATCAATAGTTTACTTTAATACCACATCATGAAGATCATCTTAATACACTAAAGTAATAGTATATCATTTCACCAATGGAAATCATAAGTTACAAATAATAAAAATCCAATATTACATTAGTCTATATCGATAAATCATATCCTATGGATAATATAAATCCAATTCTATAAGTGTCATTGGTTTTTAACAATACATGTTACGGATGTTATAATTTGTATTGAAATCTATAACATAATATAGCTTTAAAATGGTTATACATATATAACATATTAAAGTATACATATCTTAATTGATGCTCTATAACTAACTACTAGCGATATCCCAATTAATAAGCTATATAATACTATTCATCTCATTATGTCCATGGATATCCATAGCCATGTATATCTTAATTGGTGCCAAGGATGCACTATATCAAATGCAGCTCATAATATCTATGATCAGGAATACAATCATTGATATCCATACACTCTTATATAATATTAATATAGATATTTAAGATATGCTCTATAGATATTTCATTTGTTTACTTCATCACAAATCACCAAGCTTTAAAATTCTTCTGGTTATAGAATAAAATAGCTATTATATATATATATATATATGCAATTTATCTTATTTTATATTATACAAAATAAACACTAACCTATATACAATTTCATCGTATTTACCTATATAAGTTCATTATTTACATATGTCACCATTTTAAATGTGAAAAACATACAACTTGCTACATATCTAAAGATATAATAACAAAATATATATCTAAATGACTTTATCTATATCCCAAAATATAATCCGTTGTATAGTTCACTATATATCTAAAATATAATTCATTATTTATATTCCACATATTTATATCAAACACTAATCAATTAGAATCTCAGAGTATCAATATGTTTATCAATATATTGAGTCAATATATGATATATGTGTAATTATGTAAACTATTAGGATCATTATAATTCACTATAAGGGGAGTATTAGAAATCAGGATCTAGATAAATTTTATAATGATGCAAAGTAAATTATAAATACTGTATATCACATACTAGAGCTATGGCATCATTATAAAATATACAAATATCTATGTGCTAGATCGACCCATAGAATTATATCTATCATTGTATATATCATATTGAGTCAAGTTTGTGGTGGTTGTATAGATGTGTTTATTTGGCACTAGAATATCAAATAAGAATATAAGGTTAGGAGTACTTATAGCAACTCTCTTTTTGAGTTAGATCATAAATGATGCACCTTATGATCTTTGATAAACATCTATGCAAAAGTGGGGCGATGTTCAAACGGTAAGGATATTTATGTAAAAATTGATTTCCACAAGCACTGGAGATCTATGCAAAGATGTAAAATTAGTATTTTCTAGATTCAAAATATGTACAGGGTGGCATAGAGGAGGAAAGAGAATCATTCCTCTACCACCATAGTTATAAGTTGTTAATTGCATTTGGACAAAAAAAATGTGTCTCTTTGAAAGAGACAGCCTGATAAATTTGACTAGGGATTTACCAAAATTTAAAATGTATAAAAAAACATCATCGCTAGTTAAATATATGAATAGAAAAACAAATATATCATGAATTTCATCATTGGTAAAATAAATGAATAGCAGATGAATGCATAATAAACATCATCACCGGTAAAAGGAATGAACAGCAGATGAATGTATAATAGGTGCTTCATTTTTTGTTCTTATTACAATAAATAGATATGTCTTATTAAAATCAATGATCCTATGCACCTTCTAAGCAATACATTAAAAATTTATTTATGCTTAGAGTAATTATTTATATCACAGTACTAGTTTTCACAATCCTAAGACCAGAAAAGGAAGTAATGTAATCTAAGTCTACTTATAGATTTAAAAGAGTTATATACAAGGAGAATAGATGCACATAACATATTAAGTTCAGCATCCTCTACCATCTGAATGGCCTTGGTTTTGCTCACTATGCCAACCATGTTTTATTCCCCATGTATGAGCCTCATGGATAGTGACTTGATATTGTCTATATTGAGAGTACGATCGACTTGGCACACGAGTGGTGAGTTTGAGTCCCTTTTCACCAGTAATTCCTTATTATTAGCTCCAATGGGAAGACCACCCTCATACATCCTATCCACCCCCTCTTTAATTTCTCCAAATCCATTCTTTATCCTTTCTTTCTAATTTTTATGAATATATTTTTTTTCTTCTTTTCTTTAAAGCTAACACTCCTTTCCTTCAAGGTTTGTCATTCTCATATAAAGCTTCTCTTTTCCTTCTTTTTTGTAAATTCTCATTTTCTAATTTTATCCCAACTATTTTAATCCACCAAGCTTTTTTTCTTTCTTTCCAAGATCATGCCTTTCCTTTATTTCACCCCCAAAGCTATAAAATATTTGTTTTATTTGTTTTATGTATTTTATTCTCTTTTTATGTTTTCTTCCTCTTTTTTTATTTTTATTTTCTAGTTATTCATCAATTGATTTATTTATATTTTTTCAAATAACTTAGTAATAATATGTCTTAATATAAATAAATAATGATAATGACTTGACCAATATAAATTCAATAATATCCTTTTAAATCAAAATGGTAAACAAGACATTATTATTCAAATCTGAATTATAACATTATATTCATTGTTATCACTATGTTATCTAGGTTGTCTATATCATTATATCATCTATTTAATCACATAATGATATTGCAAATAGCTTAAAGATAACTAGCTAATATTACTAAGACAAGTCAATTAGCCTACATACGGTAGTACTAATACAATTCACACAAATTTACATTTTCAAAAACATTAATAATCATGAATACAATGATACATCATAAATGCACAGTAACATTCATAACACAATCACACGAGGATAAATCACCTAAGAATAAATCTAAACTAACACACACACATGCATTTATCTAAAAGATAACATAAAGAATAGACTAATGCTAACCATTTAACTATGCATAAAATAAGTGTTATTTAATGTGGTATATGTAGGATTCTAGTCATTCCTCTATACTCCCTCAACACCTCCATCTACATCACCTTATTTGATGATTCTCTCCCTCCATCATGTTATGAGGGATGAATCTCTCCTATGTCAAACTTACAACAAGTAGGTAGTTAGTCGATACATTGTTACATAGATATCATGAAATACTACTGAAATAACATATCAATGTGGTCATAATATAAGAACATACAATACAACTAACTCATAGAAATTAAATCAAAGCTATACATAATTGTCCCATAATAACATATGACTTACAACTTAGTTAGATAATAATCAAATCAAATCATCAACCATTAAAATCCCTAGATAATCAAGTAAATTTACTTAGCAAGAAATTAGGATGTAACATAGTATTTCATAGTGCATTAATAACAAGTTGAGGACCTCATGTTTAGTGCATCACCTCTATATTTCTTTGTTAGTTTTAGTTTCCATATTTCTCTTTTCCAATTCAATAAAATAGTATAGTTGTTAGTGTAGGTATTGTACTTTGGAGCTAGCCCAAAATCTAGAGGTTTGATCCCCTTGAAATGTCACCCATAACCTTGGATCAATCCTATTGCAAGCTCAGGTTGAGAGGGCTTAAATCACCCTCTCAAAGATGAAAATTTGAGTTATAATAAGTACATTTAGACAATCGGGGTCATGACTCATATGGATTTGTGAGACCTAACCAAAGGGTCCCTTACCACAACAATATCACTAGAGAGGGTTATAAAGCCTTTAGTCAAGTAACACCATGCAATAACCCTAGCTAGGTCTTATGTTTTTTTAGTCATAAGTAAATAATAAAGTAAAGCAAAATCTAACCTAGTGCTCACCAAATCATGTGGCACAAAATGGGGTAGTAAACATGTATATAAGAACCCTACTCAAGTAAATGTAGAGGTCATCCTAATGCATGGAGAATGAAACATATAAGCTAAAAAATATGAATCTATCTACTTTAATAAAGAGAAACAAGAGTTAGGAATACTTACCTTTGAAGACAAACCTACTAAGCCTCAATTTGTCCCTTGTCCAAAGTGTTTCATAAGAGGTTGTTGTGGTTTATAAGGATAATAAAGATAGGTCAGATCTAGGCTAGATAACTTCTCTTATGCATCCAAAAGACTTCTTCTATAAGACAATATTCATATTTCCAAGTGTAGTATTGAAACCCTAAGTAATGGCTCCTCAAGTAGAATGGTGTATAAGTAGATGCACAAATAATTATTAACCCTTGTGTCTCTCTATGAAATGTTGAATAGGATGTGTTTATATAGTTGGATCTAACCCTATACTCTTCCAAAGTTTTAGATGATAGAGTTAGCCTAATCGACCATATATATTTAATTAATAAAATAGTTAGGTCTCAGACTAGTTTGATTGAGGCTGACCTAATCTTGTAATGTGCTCATATATTTTAAGTATAAGGTTAGCTCAAGATGACTTTGTTCGGTGAAAGTCAAAATGAATAATTAGCTTAAGTAGGGGCTAAAAACAAAAAGTATAAATATAAAATAAACATTTAAGTATAATTTAAAATTTAGACATGGACATATAGTTTCTTATATTTTAAGTTATTTTTTAAATTTATACTTTTAGTACATTTGAGAGTGGTTTCAAACCTTTAAGAACTATAATGTAAAATCTATATTTTGAAGGGTCTTATTGGATTTCAAAATTATCCATATTTCAAGATTCTAGGATTTCAAGGAGGCATCATATGAGGTAAATGGATAGACACACAAATAAGCTGGACTAATGGTAGGAATGATATAAAGCCACAACAATCTTGTGAAGCACCAATTGTCTACCCACCGCTTTCCCAATGTACCCTAAAAGGCATGCACTCAAAGAGATTAAAACTTGATAAGTTATTACAAGAGATAGTGTTGGTAAGTGGTAAAGTTAATAAAAATATTATGTGTATACACACTATACCTCTTGAAACTGATCAAAACTGATGCCACTCCATGAGGAACCTTGCTCTATGATTTGTGGCATAAAAAATTTGATGAACATGATCAAATTCTACTCATGTCCTATGATCATCCATACCATACTATAGTAGAACATGATCAAAGTCTATCCAACTACATTGATCCACATAAGGCTCCACATAAAAACCCATCCAAGTGATTAACATGTACTATGTATGACACATCTCACAGATTCCCAATAATTATTGATGACCTTTGCTCAACACTGTTAGAGCTAACAACTATTATGAACTCATACTATTATTGATGATTGATCGAATACCAACCAATGTTATATCTTCTTCCCCTATTAGGCAAGGGGTGAGAAGTTGTGTGTTGAGAAAAATAAAATCAAATAATCATGTCTACTCTATGTCATGAATATCAAGCATATAAATTCAAAACTAGAAGAAATCAAGAGCATGGGCCAAAAAAATACTATTACAATAGATCTTGGTATTAAGCCTAGTAGCTTACACAAGAAGGGTGAATCAATGATCACTCAAAATAAGTTTTCAAGTCCATCAAGATCATAAACCTTGGCCATATAAGATGCTTCCTGATTAGAGGAAGTGATAGAATACCCTGAATAGCTAGAGTATCCATAATACATACCACTATAATGATTCACATAATTTGCTTCATCTTTATTTTTGTGTGGAGAACATGGTTGATGATAAGGACATACATCTTCAAGATGTCTAATACCACCACATTTGAAACATCTAGGATCTTTCATGTGTCATTGAGATACATAATAATTTGAATCATAAGAAGAACCACCAAAGTGAGAATAGTGCCTATGGTGATGTATGTGTTTTGAATAGCCTAGAGAATGTTAATGAGAACATTATGAAGACTATCTAGAATGATGTGGATATCATCTAAGAGAGTGTATCAAAGAGTGATTCTAAAACTAACTCTATATATGGTGATGATCTCTATGATGTGATGTGGAATTTATATAATGATAGTTTTTGGTAGGCATACTCTTTTTATTTATAAATACTCACTCATGTTGAGTCAATAACTCACAAATAGTGTCAAATGTTGTTACATTGAGCTTATCACTAAGCTACAATGTTTTTAAAAAGTTAGCATACACAAAACTGAGACAATTTAGTGTGATGAAAATGAACATGTCATTATCAATTTTTCCACCTTTTGTGTAATACTTTGTTTCAAAGTGTTCATGTGAGAGATATAATCAGATACATCTTCTTCAGTTTTAAGCTTGTTATTAAGCAATTTCATTAAGAGATCAATCTTTTTATAGATATGTTGTTTGCCATATATATCTTTTAATGCTTTCAAATATTTTAGGCATTACCTTTAATGAATTCAATGTGGATAATCACCTAAGCTGAACATGATGATTTCAACAAAGTAAGGGAATGCTTATCACACTTTTGGAACTCAAGCAATTTTTTAGCTTCAGTAGGAAGTGTGGTTTCTTTGTATTATTTCCCATAAATTGTGAAAAACAAGCATGTTTTTCATATTCATTGACCATTCCTTATAAGATTTAGGTTTTAATATTCTATTTTTTTAAATTAGACTTAAAATTTTATCCATAGTGCTAAAAAAAAACAATCAAGTCAAAAAGAGAGGAAATGTTATCAAGGTTTGGCCTTTACCCACCAAATAGTTTATGATTACAGTGATTCTAGGACTTGAAAAAATATGAAATAATTACACCTTATATATCCTTTTACACCCTTGTATCTATTTTCCCCTTCATTACTTTTATACAAAATATGGGCAAAAATAAAATTTGATGAAAATATATGTTCAATGGGTTTTGAACCCTTGACCCCACTTTGTGCAAGTGACTAACAAAACTTAACTATCCACCTCTGCATCAAAAAATTTAATAATACAAAGTAAAAATATTGTATATATGCTTAATTTTATAAATGTGAATAATAATAAAATGTATGCACAAAAATATTTTACCAAGTATTTTTACTTTGAATGTAGAAAACAATTTCACTAGCTTTTTTTTGGAGCCCATAGAAAATGAAATGAAATTACAAAATTTTATGAGCTCTATGCTCTCACTGATATGCATGATAATTTTTTTTCTCCTAAGGATGTCATATAATGGCATGATATCTTTATATTCTGTGTTGATATGTATGACACCTTTTGGTCTCTTGAGGATGTCGTATAATGACATGATAAGATAATTCTAGCTATTTTAAAGGTTTTCAACATACAAGATAACTTGCCAATAGAAAATGCAAACTACTCATCTAAAGCCATTGATGTTTTTCAAGTGTTACACTACCACCTTGAAACATTGTACAAATTAAAACAATGTCAAATGGTTCTAAAAATATACATATATCATATTGTGTATATTGTATAATTTTGATTTAAGGAGTTTGAGATCTAAATTCATTCAATACAAACTTAAAATGAATGTCTGGAAGATGAAATCACTGGGAGTGATGTACAAAATATACATAGGTAGGGCATTAAAATTAACATATTTTGTATAAATAGATTCATTGGTAATGTAAAAGGAATTTGAGGCCATACAGTTTGTCTAAAAAATATTTAAATTTGGATATATAAAATTTGTATGTTTATAATTTTAAAGCTTTCAAATTTAAGAATGCATACCAAAACTCAGCATTACAAAAAGCTATTCAAATAACCATGTGTCAGGCTTTGTCCTCTTCAAACTTATTCAATCCTCCTTTTCAAATTTCTAGGCTCTGATACCATTGTTCAAACTAGAAATAGGAAGAAATAAGACAATTTATTCAATATTTAAACATTATTTATTTACATGGTTCTCATAAGATTTTATTAGCTAATCAGACACCCATGATCAAGGATTGTTCAAAACCAAGAAATTGAATCATATAAAATTGAAATGGTCTTAGTAAGAGTCATGTCTTGGGGTCATGTTTGTGTTTTATATGTCATCTCAATGGCTAGAAAAGGTCATTTTAGGATGTTAGAGTCCATGTGTGTGTCTTGTATAATTAATTTTGTACCATGATCTTTGAAAAGGTCTTTTGCAATGCAGTTTAGCAAAGTTTAAGATAACTTTCGAAAGATTAAGGTTTGTTTGTAAAATTTAAGGTAAACATGATCCATGGTGAAGATAAAGAGATTATGATCATGCAAGAAGGCAAGATGCTCCAAGATAGATAAGTGGACCTAATAGCAAGTTTGTAAGTTGAAAACATTGCATTTTCAAGCAGTTTAAAGAAATTAAGGTACTTTTAGAAAGTTCATGGTTTCCATTGTTTTGTCTTATGTTTCTTGTTGCAATGGTGTAAAATAACTCCTTAACGGAACATCAAATATGGAGGTCTAATATCATTTCTAAAGGTGAAAATGGGGTATTTTTAAATATTTAACACTTGTTGAATATCATATTATATGTATCTTGCCTATACATCTTAGCTAAGATGTTACAAAACACCTTTTCCAATGTTGAGGCACATTTGAAACTGCCTAATCATCATTCTAACATTAAAATAGAGAAATAATAAGGAAATTTTAAGGAAAGGAAGGTGAAATATGATCTTGTAAATTACATCACCATCATAGAAGCCAAGAAAAACTCCATATCCACTTAGTTCATAACTCTATTAGGGTAAGAAGGCATGACTAATAAGTTTCATGAAGAATAAGGGCATGTATAGGTCTCATTGTAATGGTTTCAAACTAAATATCAACTTCCAAGGTTCTTCAAGGATTTATCCAACCCCCTCAAACTCAAAACCATGCTCAAGAATACATTGTAGGCCTAAGAAGGATAAAAACCAACTTACTTCCTCTATTGGGTCATTGGCAAGCCCAAGAAGGTCATTTTGATAAGATTGGTCCATAAAGGAGGAGAGGTTTGAATTTGACTTTGCACTCTTGCCCCACTTTTTCTATCCCTCAAGATGTTGTTGTGATATACCTACAACCTCACTTTTCCCTATGTCTATCTAGGGATTTTATGGCTAAGAATGGGGGGTATTTGTCATTTGATTCATCTTAGATGGCATTTAAAACTAGGTATGGTACTAAAGTCAAGGTAGAATATGAACCTATTGCTAATAACCACATAGAACTATGTATGCCTAAAATATCTAACATTAATTGTATAAGTATTGATGAAGGATATCTCCATGTTGACCAAGAACCAATTGTTTCTCTTGAAGGCATACGAAATATTTTTCTTGATGAGTGGATAGTTGAACATCATGAACATGATCCATATAATTTCATGGAAGAGGCAGGCCTAGGAATGTACTGCTTACATGAGGAGGGTTCTTTCATTCCTAAATTGTTCAAACCAAATGAACCTATGAATTGTCTATGGCAGCTATTCTTTGATGGATAAAAGAGTAATATGGGTGCAAGAGCTGGTGTAATGTTGGTTTCTCCCTTCAAAAAAAGGTAATATACCACTTTTAGATTTTAATTTAGCTATACTTGTAATGTAGTAGAGTATGAGGCACTTGTGCATGGCCTTCAATGGGCTAGGAAAAGAGGAGTGAAGTGTCTACAAGTATTTGGTGATAGTGAACTGATTGTTCATCAACTAAAAAATTAAAATTTGACTAATAACTCATTGCTAAAGTCCTAAAAAAATAGGATATCACATATCATGGAATATTGTGAAGCCTTCAACATACAAGCCATTCTAAAGGAGGAAAATAATCATGATGATAGGTTGGTTAAAACTAGAGATCAATTTGATATCCCAAATGATGTCAATAACCCAAGATGCCAATTGTAGCTCCAAGAATATGAAGGAAACTACTAGTGTTTGGTAGGGGGTACATAGGGTACTTAAATAAACAATTAGGAGGCTAGAAGGCTCAACACTTCCATGGACTATAGGAGATTTGTTTTAGCTATCTAAATTGTTAGCTTGCACCAAGAAATATATATACTTGTAAACCAGGTTAGGGCTAGCATCATCAAGTGCACAAAGGATGCAATTATCTCTAGCGGTTATAACCATAGTAAAGCAAGTAGCTAAGACTAGATATTCACTTGCATAGAAATTACGAAAATGATAATGTTGAATAAAAAGAGCTATGAAATAATGTGTAAAATTCAAAAATAAAGGAACTTTCAAGCCTAATGAAAGACATTTTAAGAAATAAATATGTTTTCAAGAAAGGGTGCAAGAGCATGCCTATTATAAATTTGAGATAATTCTTTACTTTTCAACACTATTGTTTCCTAATAATGCAAATTTATGGTTTAGCAAGAGAGAGATTGTTTATGTAAATTGTATAGATTGTTTTGAACATGTAGGATCCTAGTATGTAATGAGAAACATTTCTAATGCAAGCATAACATATAATGGAATATATTTAAAGTAATGAAGATATTCTTAACCACATAAAAATGCAATAAACTTTATAAACTATCCTAAATAATGCCCTAAACAAGATAAATCACTAAAACAATCAAAACCTAGCATATATACTACTACAAACAAATAAGCATTTCACTTTGCATAGTAAAGTGCCCTCATATCAAACACAAAGGAAGTGTGTAAACTTTCTACCAACCAATTATCCAAGTTAAGAATCAATATAGGAAGAGGATCAAGTTGTAAGTGAGATGAGTCTAGACCAAGAGCCAAAAGTTGTGGAAGAGGCGAAGGAGATTCTACCAACTAAGAGAGAGCCAATGCAAAGATCAAAAGAATAGGTGAAATAGAGTCTTGAGGGAGCTAGGAGAAACCCACAAACTTTAGGAACATTGTAGAGAGCAATGTGAATCACCAAGATAAGCTATAATATGGTAAGGTATCCCCTATCACAATGAAAGCTAAGTGTGCCAAGCAAAAGCTGGGAGAGATTCAAGAAGGTAGCCAATCTTTGAGTGTGATGATCAAGTGGGAATATAAAAGCAAAAATATAGGAGAGAGAGGATCAAATAAATGAGAAAGTGTCATATATATCAACCCTAATCTTCCAAACAACCAAAAACTAGTTGTTTATAGTCATTTGGGCCCAAATAGGGGCCTTTTTGCACTTTATGCTCAGGCCACAGCCTAGGCCATGATTTTCCTCCCTAAGCCATGACCTAAGTCAAATATCCACTTTGTGTAGTCAACAGGCCTCCAAAAAGGCCCTAAGAGGTGCTTAGAGAGCCTATTTGGCACACAAAAGGTCTGAGATGTGCTAAGGATGTATATGGGATGAAATCACCTTGAAGTGGGATAACCAAGGTCTATATTCTTCATGTGATCTAATGTGTAATCATAGGGAGGAGTAGGGTTATAGGAAGTATGATTACATATGCCCTCGAGGTATAAATAGTTAGTGTTTGAATGAACAAGGAGTCTTGTGTAATACCTAAACGCCACACAAAAGTTAAAAAAAATCAAGAACTAAGAAGATAAAAGAGAACATTACTTATACTTACCAGATATGGATGGTGTAAAATAAGTCAATAGCGTGATTTATGGGTGAGAGTGTAAATGTTACATAATCCAAAATCCAATCCTGCTCTAGCTCCTATGAAGAAGGGAACAAGTGATATCAAATCAAATTGTACAATCTAGAATGACATTCACTAAGGTGTCAGTCCTGGTGTTCTCCTTATGACAGATATGGGTGAATTAGACATCCTTGAAGGAGATAAAATCATGTGCCACATCAAAGAGGGGGATTAACTCATAGCTAAGGATGGCCCAGACACTGGTGAGTTAAGACATAGCTAAGAGTGAGTTAGAGAATAATCACACATATAATACACCTAAATCATAGGTATCGATCAAGGAACCAATGATTGTGTGATAATTGGTGGCATTATTAATCTCACTGGTAAGGAAGAAACTAACTAAAATAAGCTCATGTCCCTATGGATCATCGATAACCCAATCCATAACCATGAGTCTTGGGTTGCCATGACTACCACCATCTATGTGAATCACCATTGAGAGGTGCACCATGATGGGTCGAGGACACAAGACTAGTAACTATGAAAGTGCAATCTGAAAGCAAAGCAAGGAAAGTGAGTTACAAGAGGGAAACAAATAATGAAACCAAGTCACAACCAAAGTGGTTGACCAACACTAGCCATGGTAAGAGGTAACAAGGGAAAGTGGGGGGAAGTACGAATAAGATGAAGACCAGTTGGCAAGATTAAAGCAAGTCCCAAACCACCATAGCCAGCTAACAATACTACCTACAACCATGATGAAAAAGAGGAAAATGGAGTTAGAATATATTGATTGCAAAAAAATAGAGAAATGGCTAACTAAAAGAAGCATAGTAAGTAACTTCTATCCCTGGGTGCCCATGAGATGGGGCATGGGCCTAGGAGGTCAATGGGGACCTAAAAGGGGTCTCAAGGACCAAAATAGGGCCAAACCAGGCCCAAGGAAGCCTTAGATTAAAAAATGGAGGCCATCAATGCACTCATAATTTGCCAAAACCCCTAAGATGGAGGTTTATGATCTGAAATGCAAAAAAGGGTAAAATACCCACAAAAGGCCCATAAAAAGCAAGAAAATTAGCTTAAAAGAGGGGGAAAAGAGTGAAAAGTGGATCATTTTCACTCTTATTTTCACTATGAGAAAGACAAAGGAGAGCCTACAAGCTACCAAAACCCAAGCAAAGTCATGAGGACATGAGAGAATGCCATAGACATATAGGATGGTTTAAGTAAGTCCTTTGATCAAAAATTTTACAGATTTTGTTCATTTTTGGGGTTTGGGAGGCCTAAAACTCACTTTGGAATGATTTGATAGATGAATCAGATTAAATAAGGAGTCAAAATAATAGGTAGGCCAAAGGGACATGTCATAAAAGATGACAAGTCTTATGGTGATCTTAGGAGGGATAATCGAGGAGCCCTAGGGCTCCCCAAGGGGCTATGCCCTAGGTCATGACCTTACTAGGAAAAGTCACAGCTTGGGGAACTATGAGGCCATGAGGGATATGGCCTGGCCCACTACCAAACTACAACCTAGGGTAGAGAGGCCCCTAAATAGGCCCTAGGGAGCTCAAAAGAGCCTGAGAAGGCCTAAAAGGGGTCAGAATAGGTTGGGGAGGGGGTGAAGTAAGAAAATAGATAAAAAAGTCATTTTTTACTTGATTTTCTCATTTCAAAGCAAGTATACTAATCCATTGGTTTGTTTCTCTATTATATAGACACATGGAAGAGTTAGCATACCAGAGGATGGGAAGCCCTCATAGGAAAGGGAGTAGCTAGCACAAAGAGATAGACTGTGTGAGTTAACCAACTAAGAGAGAGTCCTATCATGGTTGGTCAAGGAGGCAGATGCTCTACCTATACAGGACCAAGATTGTCTGTGGAGTGCAAGATTTTAGAGACTAGTACATGTGCCTTCATTACATTACTCTAGGGGTCTAGTGAATGTATTGGTGACCACATGTGTACCTAAGAGACATGTATTCTAGTTAGGGCTTGAGCTAGAGGTCATCTTGAGCATTGAGGATGTATACCAACTCTATGGGGTGGAGCCTATAGGGAGAGAGATAGAGCTAATACATATGTAGGATATAGTCATGGTCACACTCTACCTAGTGGGACCCTATTGAGATTAGAATAGCCATGGAGTATAGATCACATAGCTATCACCAAGGGTACTACCACTCTAGATAGTTATATTATGCACTATGGTCGGGAGGCTCTACACCAGCTAGAGTATTAGGAGACTACCACTATCATAGATAGGATTTTTTTAATGAGTAGAAGGAGGATAGAGATATGTGTGGGGCTAATATATCTTGGGTGGACTATACCATTAGTTGGATCACATCTGGTGCATAAGGTCAAGTAGATTGACATAGCCTAGCCTACTCATGTCTTAGGCTTACATGAGACTCCTGTTAACATGATCAATGACACCATGGGGTAGTAATGTATACCCTACACTAGAGGAGGGCACTACATGGGTCATGTAGTTTATAGACAAGGTTGGGCCTATATGGACCACCTTAGAATAGGATGTAGTGGGTAGCTATGTATATGATCCATATAGATATGTGGTGTGGTTAGAGGATGTTGAGGTGGACATCCATATGGGATAGGAGGAGTTTCAAGGTCTAAAAGGGCCATACTAGCATCTAGGGAGACAAGTTCTAGTGGCATGGGAGAGATGGGCATAGCCCAAGCTATTTGGGGTTGAACACAGAGGGTAGCCAAGATAGAGCAATGGGGAAATGATGGAGAGAGGCAACCACAATGAGGACCACCACCACTAGGAGGATCATGACCTATTGGAGGGCCATAGAGGCCATTAGCAAGACCAGGTATGAAAAGTGTATTTACTATATATCACTTTATCTTTTAGACTCATCCTTAGTAAGAGTTGATATGTGACTAACATATGTGCTTTGTGAATGTGTGTAGGAGACTATCCTAGCTAGACTAGACCCCAGGTGGACCTAATGTTGAGGGAGATATTATTTGATATGGTAGTGATACCACTCATGGAGTGTGTGTTGCATCTACCAACAAGGGTAGAGCCACATACTCACTTCTAGCAGGTGGCTACATGAGCCTCACTCAAGCTAGTGAGGACATCACACCAGATACCATGACTGGAGGTAGAGTCAACATGGCATGAGGTAGTTATGGCATAGCATAAGATAATTATAGCACAAGCTAAGGCACAACTATCTAGAGTGAAGGTTGAGATTGATTGGCTATAGGTTGAGCTAGCTTGAGAGCAAACCAGAGGAGCAAACGCACTTGGGGATGGGGTAGACTGACTAGCTACTCTAGAGTAGACAATGGCTCGATTGGTTATGAGATAGATATCAAGATCTCCACCTAAAGTAGGGATACCATAGACAGATCCTAGTCTTATGCTAACTAGGATAGTATCATATGTATAGACACACATGTGGTAGTTTTGGGGACTGTGAGCCCAGGCTTAGAAGAAGCCATGTGATGTACCTAGAGAAAAAACATGTATTTTTTTCAATATATATACAACTATTTCTCATTATTAGCACATGTGATGGGTGTCATCATCCCCTTCATTTAATCAACTTTCTATTGATGTCATATTTAACCAAGGCTGTGTCTAAAGCTATATACAACAAGAGGAATCGTAGCGATTTAGTAATTTAATGGAGGTATTTGTATATTTTTTTTTGTTTTGGGGGGGGGGGTTTTAATGTCTTAAGGATTTCTTGGTTAAAACCTTATTGGAATCAAACTATGCAAATCTATTGGAAATAAACACATGTTGCAGAAATGAAATAGATTGCTAAAAATAAACACACGTTGTGGAAATGAAAATTACGTTGTAGAAATGAAATAGATTGCTAGAAATAAACACACATTGCAGAAATTAAAATTGATTGCTGGAAATAAATACACATTGAAAAAATGAAATAGATTGCTAGAAACAAACACATGTTGCAGAAATGAAATAGATTGCTAGAAACAAACACACATTGCAGAAATGAAAATTTAATCTAAAATGCCTGCAGGAACAAATTTACAACAAATCTTAACTTTAAAGAGTTGGAAGCATTTATAAATTTAACAGAGTTACATATTTAATTTTTGTGAATAGAAATATAAATACCAACAAAAATGAAGATCCTATTTCTTTAGAGGAGTGGGCCCTTGCTCCACCTAGAACGAGATTTGAACAACCTAATTTGCTTTCAGAACAGAAATAGCTATTTCATCAATAAAATGTTATGTATTACAAAGGTACTAATCTATCCTTTATCTCTCTATTCTTCAATGATTTTCTCTGTCTTCTATATTCTATATCTATATCTATTTTACTAAATTCCCAGGTCTGTATATATAGATGCTTTGTTGGCTGTAACTATTTCATAGATACGATGGAACTGAATCATGCCTAGAATAGATGCTGAATCAAGATGTGGCTGGATGTCCAGCTGTGTGATAAATCTATTGATTCTACAAGTGTGGAAAATCAAGAATCTATTCCTGATTTAATGGGATCATTGATATGATAGATCACTGGCCATTTGGAATATATCCTCATCAGTTCCATATCTAGCTGCAAAAGTTCTAGAGCTTATCTGTAGGAGTACTGGAGCTAAATATAGAGTTCTGGAGCTAAGTCTGAAAATGCAACAACTTGAAATAATATGGTGGAGTTTTGGAACTAACTGTGATAGTTCTGGAATAGATTTTATAGGTTTCAAAACTAACTATGATGATTCTAGAATAGATTCTGCAGGTTCTAAAACTAATCTGAATTGAGTCCAATGCTTCCAAAAACATGCAATCCACTTCATATTTGTTCTTTAGCCTGATGATGACCTATTTTATTGTAAAATTAGAATTTTCCAACACACTTGTTAGGAGCCCTACTAGTTTTGACATTATAATTTCCTTATAAAATAAATTTAATTTAGTTTTGAGTTCATATATTAGTTTTGAGAGAAAGAGAGGAAGAGAGAAGTCCAATAGTCACAAGGACACTTGTTAAGATAAGATAAATATGGATAATCACATCCTAACCCATCTCAAATCAAAATAAAAGTTGTAAAATGCAATCAAACTTAATAGAAAGAGAGAGTAAAATGAGGTCATTTATAATACATTTATTAGGCATATTCTAGCCTCATCACTTCCCCCATACTTACTTGTTTGTAAGTCCCTTTACAAACTTCACTCTTCAAATTTAGGATTGTATATGCTACATTCCATTTGATTGCTCAGATCAAATGGCTGGAACTGAATATCCCAATGTTTTGAGTCAGAAGTACTAGACCCTACTCCTACTTCTACTTTACTTTTCCAATCCTCAAATTGAGTGGGATGTTGAGGTTCTCTATTTTGCCAAGGAGATATGGGGGTGAGAAGTAGAGGTGGCCTTGTTTGCATTCCTATCCATATGCTCAGGGGAGTTTCATTGATCCAGGGAATTATTTTGCATAAAGCTTTTACCCTTTCTAAACTCCAAATCAAATTTGAAGGAGATATTACTTCCCTTATTTTCAATGCCACCAAGAGAAATTCCCATCTTTTTAAACATGCATCATAGATATTATCAAAATTTGCCCTTTCATAAAAGGTGAAGACATCCATGCTTTGTTATAAACTGAAAAGATAAGGTCCCTTGAATTTATCATTAAATGCATGGGATTGAAAAAATGTAGCAAAGGCGAGTGGATTACCATAATGAATTCTCATACGGAGACCAGATGAACTAGCCTTTGACAAATGCTCTAACTCCCTTTCTTTTCATGTAATCTGATTTTGAAGAACAGAGACAAATGCATTAAGCTAGCTTTCTCCTACATACAAATTGATCATAAAACTTGTATTTATTTCTATCATAAAATTGCAGAGGTAAAATTCACAAAGAAGGTTTTTTTGTTCTGTATTAACTAAGGAGTAGGCAGCCAAGAAATCAGCTTCATCTTTTATTTCATGTGGAAGGCCACATGCTATCCTTGTCAACTGCCAGCGAATGAATTGTTCCTCTAAAAACATGCTATAAATAGGAGGTCTTCTGCACGTAAGCAGCTTCTCACTCATCATACAAACTATTTATATTTTTACAAGACATTTATACTTATCATTTTCCTCCTTGTAAAATTTGTCTTCCCATTCCTTCCTTACTTTCTCTTCTTCCACCAGTTTGCCTTTCAAGTCTATATTGGATGCTTTGATTTCACTAAGTTCTCTGCATGTGTCATCCCATAACTACTTGAGTGGAAAATAAGTCAATTCAATCTGTGCAGAGACTATTGACACAAAGGTCTATATTGTACATTTCTCCTCATTCTCCATTAGTTGCCTTTTAATTTCTATTAATTCCTCATTCTTGGTTGTGAACTGGTTTTTTAATTTTGCAAGGAGTTGGGTATCATTGTCTGGTTCTAACTTATTTTTGATTCCCATGATTCATTCTTCTTTGAATCTTTCATAGGTTAGCTAAAAATAAATTCTCATATCGGTGGAACTGATGATTTTGGCTATAGAACTAGCGGATTTGGTTACTGATTTAGCAAATTTGATTGCGGAATTACTCTACTCAACTACAAAACTTATTAATTTTGGATGTGGAACTACTATACTTAGCTACAAAACTAGTGAATTCATTTGCTTCAATCATACGAATGATTCTTTATGGTTATCCACCAACTCATTCCATCATCAATATCCTTCCCATGATTTTGCACATTTAACCATGATGTATAATAGATGACTCATCATACTAATCTTTCTAAATCAAGTCTAATCACACATGCAAACTTTTTATTTAACCTTTAACAAGTTAAAAACATAATTACCATCCTTGATGATGTAATCCCTCTGTCATGCTAACACATCATCCCTAAAAAATGGTTAGAAAATAGTTAGAATTTTAAAAAAAGTTTTATTTGAATTAGCCATTTATTTGAGAAGATCAACGGCCATCACTAATTTTCAATTGATCTCTGATTTTTTTTTCTTTTTTTTTGGAAGAGAAGGCCATTTACTAGTTTTCATTCTATTCCCTTTATTCTAGATCATTTCATCTAATTATTTGATAATTTTGGAAGAACTGGGTTCTTCCATATGATCAAATTCTTTGTTTGCTTCAATCTGCTTCAAGAATTCATCCTTAGTAGGAGGCTTCCTATAAAGTCTTACCCTGTGTCCATTGACCAAGAGTATTCTTCTACTGCCATCAATGAGAAGTAATTGGATAGAACCATTGTCAAATATTTTCTTGATCTGATAAGGTCCCAACCATCTAGTTCTTAATTTACCTTTGAATTGTTGGTACTTAGAATTAAACAGCAATGCCCAGTCTCCTAATTTGAATTGTCTTTCCTTGATATGTGAATCATGCCATTACTTCCTTTAACCTTGGATTATCTCTATCTAGTGAAGTGCTTCCATTTTGAATTCATCTAATTCATTGAGTTGAAGGATTTTCTCCTTTTGGGCTACATCCAACTCAATTCCCACCTTAGCTATTGTCCTCAATGTCTGTAGTTCAAACTCAGTAGGCAACAAGGGCTTTTTCCCATAGACTAACTCATATGGTGAAAACCCTGTTATGGTTTTCCAAGTTGTATTATAAGCCCAAATAGCTTTAGGTAGTCTTTTTATCCAATCTCTTCTTTCAGCTTCAACTATTTTAGTGAGGATGTTTTCTAATTCTCTATTTGTTACTTCAACTTGTCCATTTGCTTGCGGGTGATAGGGAGATGACTTCCTATGATTGATATGATAATATATTTTGAAATCCTGGATCATATTAGACATAAATTGTGGTCCCTGGTTTGAAACTAAGCTTCTTGGTGCTCTAAACTTTACCATAATTCTGTGTCAAAGGAAATCAGCAATTGCTTCTTCAATGGCATTTGTTAAAGCCTGCACTTTTGCCCATTTTGTTACATAATCAGTACACATAAGAATATGCTCTTTTCCTTGTGAAGGAGGATTAAAAGGTCCAACAAAATCCAATCCCCATATCTCAAATGGTTTAATCACTACTTGTAGTTGTAAAGGCATTTCATTGGTAATGGTTGGCTATCCCATCCTTTGACAAGGATCACACCACCTGATATATCTCTTCACATCTTTGTACAGAGATGGCCAATAGTAACCAGTGCCAAGTATCTTGTGAGCTATTCTTTTCACTAAATAGTGTCCTCCACTTGGTTCATCATGACATGCCCGGAGGATGTCAAAAATTTCATCTTCTCTTACACACCTATGTAAAACCAAATCAAGACCATATTTAAATAGCATTCAATTTAACCATTTGAATTGTGCACTGGTTTTGATTTATTTTTTTATTTGTTTTTTAGTGAAAGGAGGAAACTTTCCTATTGCAAGATAATTTTCCATGTCAGCAAACCATGGTGTGTTAGCTGAAATAACAATCAATTGTTCATCTAAAAAGTTATCCTTGACTAGATCCTGCTCCCCTATACTGGTCAATCTTGACAAGAAATCAGCCACCACATTAGATTTTCCTGGATTGTCCACAATGGCAATATCAAATTCTTGTAGAAGTAATGACCATCTAATTATTCTACCTCTAACCACTGGTTTTTTCATTAAATATTTAATTGTTGAGTGATCTATATGTACAAATATTTTATACCCTATAATGTAATGTCTAAATTTATTGATTGCATAGATCACAGCCAGAAATTCTTTTTCAGTGGTAGTGTAATTTCTTTTAGTGGGAGTAAAATTTTTACTGAGATAGTAAATAGCATACATTCTTCCTTCTTCATCTCTTTGTCCCAAAACTACACCAATTGAGGTATTTGAGGCATCAATTTAGATGTGAAAAGGTTTCTCCCAACTAGGTCCTTACAATATTAGGGTAGTTACTAATTTCTCTTTAATTTCTTCAAAGCATGTTGAAACTATTTATCCCAAACAAATTCATAGTCCTTGGTAAGAAATTTAAACATGGGAGCAGCAATTTTACTAAAATCCTTGATAAAATGCCTATAGTATCCGGCATGCCCTAAGAATGATTTGATATCTGTGGGAGTTTGAGGAATAGGCAAGTCTGAAATAATCTTGATTTTGTTTTGGTCAACCTAAATTCCTCTTTTTGAAATATGGTGCCCTAATATGATCCCTTCATCAACCATCATCAAACATTTCTCATGACTAAGAGACAAGTGATGTTGTTCACATCTTGTTAATACTCTATCCAAATTTTTTAAGGCATCATCAAATATATCTCCATACATAATAAAGTCATCCATGTATACCTCCACACAGTCATTTGTTAGGTCTGCAAAAATTGCTAATAAAACTCTTTGAAAGGTTACTGGAGCATTACATAGTCCAAATGGTAATACCTTGTAAGCAAAGGTACCCCATAGACAAGTAAATGTAGTTTTGTCCTGATCCTCAGCAACAATTCTGATTTGATTGTATCCACTAAATCCATCCAAGAAGGAAAAGTATTGTTTACCTGAAAGGTTATCTAAGACTTGATCTATGAATGGTAAGGGAAAATAATCTCTCAGGGTGGCTTTATTCAGTTCCCTATATTCAACACAAATTATCTATTTTCCATTCTTTTTAGGGACAATTACAAGAGGAGACACCCACTAGCTATCTGAGATAGGGTAGATAAAACCTACTTGTAATAGATTTTCAATTTCTTGTTTGACTATATCCCTTAAGGCTGGATTAATCCTTCTCTGAGGTTGACTAATTGGTCTAATATTTTTAGTATAAATGTGATGGGTGCAGATACTTGGATGAATTCCCTTCACATCTCTATAGTCCCAAGCAAACGCTTTAGTATGATCCTTCAGAACATCAAACAATTTGACTTCTTTGTCATTCTTCAACCAGCTATTAATATTCAAAAAAAAAATTGGTTGAATCTCAATATGTTTGGTTCTAGGATATGATGAACTGATTTTTTGAAAGGGTTCCATTAAGGTGTTTAGTGGATAGGCATGTGGTAATAATATATGATATGTAGCAACATCTCCAAAAATTCCTAGAGATAGAATGCTGGATAAAAGACAATAAGAAGAGTCATGATACTTATCTTGTTGTAGGTCGAACTCCTTATTACTACTATTATCCAAAAATTCTTCACTATCTCCTAATATCTGTAAAGTTGATGCTACATATCCTTCCTCTCCCCAAGATAAATCATGTTCCTCTGGAGCAAAGTTATCTTCACTTGCATAGAATTAGTGTGGTTCTAGAACTAACTGTGATGGTTCTAGAACTAAATGTGATGGTTTCAAAACTAACTATGATAGTTCTGGAACTAACTATGATGGTTTTAGAACTAATCTTGACTACTCCAATGATGATTGAAATTCATTTAATGAAGGATTAACCATATCATCTATTTTTTGTACATGATCTTGCAATGTTATCGTAGCCAAAGAAGATAGATTTCGCTCATTAATATCAAGATTATCAACCCATAATTTTGCTTGATTATCAATAAAAGGTCATGCAGATGGATATAATGAAATTTACTTAGAATTTCTACCATTTGAAAAAGTCATATCACCTGACCTATAATCAATTAAGGCAACAACTGTAGCTAACCATGGTCACCCCAAAATAAAGGGATAACCAAGTTTTTTACCTTTTGGTTGCAAAATAAGGAAGTCAACTGGATATTCCCATGATTCCACCATTACTACCACATCTTCAATAACTCCTTCTGGTTTTGCTACAGACTGATCTGTCATCTGCAATATGGTATTAGTAGGTTGTATGCCTATTAATGGTAATATTTTCAAAGTGTCCACTATCATTACATTGATAGCTACACCCAAATCAATCAAAATTTTATGTATATCTTTATTCCCTATAGAAACAGAAATAACATGGCTTCCAAGATCTCCATATTTAGGAAGTAAGAGTTTTCCTGCTAATAAATCAGCAAGTTTCCCGTCTACCTGAATAGTCCTAGGGTATTGCATCTTTCTTCCAGGTTTTTTAAAACATAACATTTTGATTAACTTGTTCAACTCTAGAATATCCTTAATTACTTGTAACAATGGTATTTCAATATTCAATCTTCTTAGTTCTTACACCAATTCATATTCCTTAAGTTCTATGGTTTCTTTAAGTCTTTCTAGAAATAGAATCTCAGCAAAATTTCTTTCTGGTTCTTTATCTTTTTTTTTGTCATCTTCCTTAGGTGTAACTATGCTAGGGGTTTTAGCTTCTTCTATCATATCAGTGATTATAACAAGTGGACTTCTAACTATTTTTCCAGATCTGGTTTGAATGTTTTTACAATCCATTGTATTTAAATCAACTGATTTTTTTATTTTGTTTTGTATATAGGAGTTGTTTGTTTGTTTCTTGAGTTTGCTACTAGTTGTGTTGGCATTTGGGTTTGGACTATGTTTTACATTTGTGGATTTTGTGTTGGAGGTCCCATTATGGCTTGTTGGTTCTGATTTGGATATGTTTTTCCTTGCACATAATTGTTAGAGCTCCATCTAGGTTGTGGCCAAGCATAAGGATTTCTTTGACCAGCCCAAGGTTGTTGGTGTCCTTGAGTATACCAAGATTGACTTGCCCAATCCTGAGGATGTCATGTGGTTTGACGGGCCCAAGGTGGTTGTCCCCAATGTTGTGGTATTGTTTGAGCTGCCCATGGCATCATCTAGGGATGAGGAGTTGGTCTTGGCATAAATTGTCCTTGGATAGGTTGTCTCTGAACAAAATTTAATTCTTTTGTGGTGGATGATGTATTGGTTTGTTTGAGCTGATTTTTTATGAGTAGAAGAAGAAAAAAAATGTGATTATCATGTTCTTTAGATTCATAGACAAGACATACTTCCATTTTATCCAAAGGACATTCCCTTATTGCATGCTTCTTCCTGCATCTGGGACAATACATGGTTAATGGTTCAAGTTGGAAATTTACTTTAGCTTGCAATCCATCCATGGTGGAGGTTAATTGAACTAATATGTCTATTTTAAAGTTTGCCAATTCATCCATCAATTTGCTCATATCTGGATTCAAATTTTTAACCGCTTTCCCTTTTCTAGGTCCACCCCTTGTTCTTAAATAGTTTCTAAAAATTGTTATGATTTCATCCATTCTTAATTGAGCAATGTTTCCTTTGCCAATTAAATCAAGGGTTTTCCTAGATTCATCATCTAGACCTTTGAGAAAAATGGTTTTATTTAAATCTTCTTGAAGTACAAATCCACATCTTTTACTTACAAAGAGGAATATATCCAAATAATCTTCCATATTTTCATCTTCTTCCTATTTGATTTTGAAAAATTCTTCCTTTCAATTTCTTCCTCTACAATAATCTTGATATTTGTCCAGGAAGATAGCTTCCATTTATTCTCAATTGGTAATAAAATTAGATGTTAATCCCATAAACCACCTCATTGTTGCATCCTTCAAAGTAGATGGAAACAACTTCAGTTTTTGATTATCTGTCTTGTAATCATAAGTCTAACATAGTACTTTAAACTCAAACAAAAATTGGTCAGGATCCTTAGATGACATTCCTCTAAATGTGGGCAAGTGTGCAAGTGAAATGTTTTTCATAGTGGTTTCATCATCCTCGATCTGAATGGGATAGGTAAAGGTTCTCTCAGATTCTCTTCTAGCTTCTTGGTCCATCTCTCTGGTATTTTCTAATCCCTTCTCCCAATCAATGTGGTATGTGATCTATTTTGGGGATGGTGAAAATTCAGGAGTAGGGGGTTGACTACTCAATTGAGAATCAAAACTTTCCCTCAATGGATCTTGAGAAATAATCCTCCTCCCTAAGGTTTTACTTGGTTCTGGTGACTGATCCAAAAATTCTAAAGATGGAAATTTTGCTTCTTGTCTTGTAGGAGATAATGGTGCCTCCAATTCTTGCTCAACGTCCTTTCTTAAACTAGAGGATGATGGAAATTCTTATTTAGATATTTTGGGGAGAAATCTACCCTTGGAATATTGTGGTCTACTTATAAATTACAGAAAAAATCTTTAATTACTAAATGAATGATTGTTGCTCTTGTTGACGCCTAATTCAAAAATTCTAACTAGTTCCCCTGCAATGGTGCCAAAAATGATGGGTGGCATCATCCCCTTCATTTAATCAACTTTTTGTTGATGTCATATTTAACTGGGGATGTGTCTAAATCTATATGCAACAAGAGGAATCATAGTGATTTAGTAATTGAATGGAGGTATTTGTATTTTTTTTTGTTTTGGGGGGGGTTTAATGTCTTAAGGATTTCTTGGTTAAAATTTTATTGGAATCAAACTATGCAAATCTGTTGGAAATAAACACACGTTGCAGAAATGAAATAGATTGATGGAAATAAACGCACATTGAAGAAATAAAAATTGTGTTGCAGAAATGAAATAGATTGCTGGAAATAAACACACGTTGCGGAAATGAAAATTGATTGCTGGAAACAAACACACATTGCAAAAATGAAATAGATTGTTGGAAACAAACACACTTGCAGAAATGAAATAGATTAATAGAAACAAACACACATTGCAGAAATAAAAATTTAATCTAAAACACCTGCAAGAGGAAATTTACAACAAATCTTAACTTTAAAGAGTTGAAAGCATTTATAAATTTAACAGAGTTACCTATTTACTTTTGCGAATAGAAATATAAATACTAACAAAAATGAAGATCCTAATTCTTTGGAGGAGTGGGCCCTTGCTCTGCCTAGAATAGGATTTGAACAATTAAATTTGCTTTCAAAGTAGAAATGGTTATTTCATTGATAAAATGTTATGTATTACAAATTTACTAATCTATCCTTTATCTCTCTATTCTTCAATGATTTTCTCTATCTTATATATTCTATATCTATATCTCTTTTACTAAATTCCCAGGTCTGTATGTATAGATGTTTTTATGGCTGTAACTATTTCATAGATACAATGGAACTGAATTGTGCCCAGAATAGATGTTGAATCAAGATGTGGCTAGATGTCCAGCTGTGTGATAATTGTCTTGATTCTGCAAGTTTAGAAAATTGGGAATCTATTCCTAATTTAATAGGATCATTAATCTGATAGATCGCTAGCCATTTGGAATAGATCCTCATCAATTCTATATCTAACCACAAAAGTTTCAGAGCTTATTTTTAGGAGTAATAGATCTAAATATAGAGTTTTGGAGCTAAGTCTGAAAATGTGACAACTTGAAATAGTATGGTGGAGTTTCAGAACTAACTGCATGGTTCTGGAACAGATTTTGTAGGTTTCAAAACTAACAGTGATGATTCCAGAATAGATTCTGTAGGTTTTGAAACTAATTTGAATTAAGTGCAATGCTTCCAAAAACATGAAATCCACTTCATATTTGTTTTTTAGCCTGATGATGACCTGTTTTATTGCAAAACTAGCATTTTCTAACACACTTATTAGGAATTACAGGTCTTTTAAAATGTTAGAATCACAATCAACAAAAGATGGATAATCACATCCTAACTCATCTCAGATTAAAATAAAAGTTACAAAATACAATCAAATTTAATAGAAAGAGAGAGTAAGATGAGGTCATTTATTATACATTTATTGGGCATATCCTGGCCTCATCACTTCCCCTATACTTACTTATTTGTAAGTCCCTTTAAAAACTTCACTCTTCAAATTTGGGATTGTATATCTTGCATTCCATTTGATTACTCAGATCAAATGGCTGGAACTGAATATCCCAATGCTTTGACTCAGAAGTACTATATGCTACTCTTGCTTCTACTTTTCTTTTTCATTCCTCAAATTGAGTGGGATGTTGAGGTTCTCTATTTTTCCAAGGAGATATGAGGGTGAGAAGTAGAGGTGACCTTGTCCACATTCCTATCCATATGCTCAGGGGCATTTCATTGATCTGGGGAATTATTGTGCATAAAGCTTTTGCCCTTTCTAAACTCTAGATCAAATTTGAAGGAGATATTACTTCCCTTCTTTTCAATGCCACTGGGAGAAATTCCCATCTTTTTAAATATGCATCATAGATATTATCAAAATTTTCCCTTTCATAAGAGGTGAAGACATCCATGCTTTACTGTAAACTAAAAAGATAAGGTCCCTTGAATTTATCATTAAATGTATGAGATTGGAAATATGTAGCAAAGGTGAGTGGATTACCATAATGAATTCTCATATAGAGATCAGATGAACTAGCCTTTAACCAATGGTCTGACTCCCTTTCTTTCCATGCAATCTGATTTTGAAGAACAAAGACAAATGCATTAAGTTGGCTTTCTCCTACATACAAATTGATCATAAAACTTGTATTTCTTTCTAGCATAAAATTATTGAGATAAAATTCACAAAGAAGGTTTTTTTGTTCTGTATTAGCTAAGGAGTAGGCGGTCAAGAAATCAGCTTCATCTTTTATTTCATGTGGAAGGCCACATGCTATCCTTGCCAACTGCCAACAAATGAATTGTTCCTCTAAAAACATGCTATAAATAGGAGAAGGTCTTCTGCACACAAGCAGCTTCTCACTCATCATACAAACAATTTGTATTTTCATAAGACATTTATACTTATCATTTTCCTCATTGTAAAATTTGTCTTCCCATTCCTTCCTTGCTTTCTCATCTTTCGCTAGTTTGCCTTTCAAGTCTGTATTGGATGCTTTGCTTTCATTGAGTTCTCTACATGTGTCATCCCATGACTGCTTGAGTGGCAGATAAGTCAATTTAGTCTGTGCAGAGACTGTTAACATAGAGGTCTCTATTGTACATTTTCCTCATTTTCCATTAATTTCCTTTTAATTTATGTTAATTCCTCATATTTGGCTATGAACCGGTTTGTTAATTCTGCAAGGAGTTGGGTATCATTGTCTAGTTTTGACTTCTTTTTTATTCTCATGATTCGTTCTTCTTTGAATCTTTCACAAGTTAGCTAAAAATTGCTTCTCGTATCTGTAGAACTGATGATTTTGGCTGCAAAACTAGCAGATTCGATTGCTGATTTGGAAAATTTAGTTGCAAAATTATTGTACTCAGCTAAAAAACTTATCAATTTTGACTGCAAAACTACTATACTCAGCTATGGAACTAGCAAATTCAGTTGCTTCAATCATAAGAATGATTCTTTATGGTTATCTGCCAACTCATTCCATCATCAATATCCTTCTCATGATTTTACACATTTAACCATGATGTATAATAAATGACTCATCATACTAATCTCTCTAAATCAAGTCTAATCACACATGCAAACTTTCCATTTAACCTTTAACAATTTAAAAACATAATTACCATACTTGATGATGTAATCCCTCCATCATGCTAACACATCATCCCTAAAAAATGGTTAGAAAATAGTTAGAATTCAAAAAAAAGTTTTATTTAAATTAGCTATTTATTTGAGAAGATCAACTGCCATCACTGATTTTCAATTGATCTCTGATTTTTTTTGTTTTGTTTTTTTTGAAGAGAAGGCCATTTACTGGTTTTCATTCTCTTACCTTTATTCTAGATCTTTTCATCTAATTATTTGATCATTTTGGAGGAATTGGGTTCTTCCATATGATCAAATTCTTTATTTGCTTCAATCTACTTCAAGAATTCATCCTTAGTAGGAGGCTTCCTATAAAGTCTTACCCTGTGTCCATTGACCAAGAGTATTCTTCTGCTGCCATCAATGAGAAGTAATTGGATAGAACCATTGTCAAATATTTTCTTGATCTGATAAGGTTCCAACCATCTGGTTCTTAATTTACCTTTGAATTGTTGGTACTTAGAATTAAACAGCAATGCCTAGTCTCCTACTTTGAATTGTCTTTCCTTGATATGTGAATCATGCCATTACTTCCCTTAACCTTGGATTATCTCTGTCTAGTGAAGTGCTTCCATTCTGAATTCATCTAATTCATTGAGTTGAAGGATTTGCTCCTTTTGAGCTACATCCAACTCAATTCCCACCTTAGCTATTGTCCTCAATGTCTATAGTTCAAACTCAATAGGCAACAAGGGCTTTTTCCCATAGACTAACTCATATGGTGAAAACCCTGTTATGGTTTTCCAAGTTGTATTATAAGCTCAAACAGCTTTAGGTAGTCTTTTTATCTAATCTCTTCTTTCAGCTTCAACTATTTTAGTGAGGATGTTTTCTAATTCTCTATTTGTTACTTCAACTTGTCCATTTTCTTGCAGGTGATAGGGAGATGACTTCCTATGATTGATCTAATAATACATTGTGAAAATCTCGATCATATTGGACATAAATGTACTAATCTATCCTTTATCTCTCTATTCTTCAATGATTTTCTCTATCTTCTATATTCTATATCTATATCTCTTTTACTAAATTCCCAAGTTTGTGTTTATAGATGCTTTGATGGCTGTAATTATTTCATAGATACGATGGAACTGAATTGTGCCTAGAATAGATGATGAATCAAGATGTGGCTGGATGTACAACTGTGTGATAAATGTCTTGATTTTTCAAGTTTGTAAAATTGGGAATTTGTTCTTGATTTAATGGGATCATTGATCTGATTGATCATCAGTCGTTTGGAATAGATCCTCATCAGTTCCATGTCTAGCTGTAAAAGTTTTAAAGCTTATCTGTAGGAGTACCAGAGCTAAATATAGAGTTCCAGAGCTAAGTCTCAAAATGTGAAAACTTTAAATAGTATGGTGGAGTTTTGAAACTAACTGTGATGGTTCTGGAATAGATTCTATAGGTTTTAGAACTAACTGTGATAATTTTAGAACAGATTTTATAGGTTCCAAAACTAATCTGAATTGAGTCAAATGCTTCCAAAAACATGCAATCCACTTCATATTTGTTCTTTAGCCTGATGATGACCTATTTTATTATAAAACTAGAATTTTTCAACACACTTGTTAGGAATTACAGGTCTTTTAAAATGTTAGAATCACAATCAACAAAAGATGGATAATCACATCCTAACTAATCTCAGATCAAAATAAAATTTACAAAATGCAATCAAACTTAATAAAAAGAGAGAGTAAAATGAGGTCATTTATTATACATATATTGGGCATATCTTGGCCTCATCAACATGTGTGTATATGATTTTGTGTGTGATGTGTATTCTTAATTTGATATAGACTACTAGATATATGTGATTAGATAATAAGAACTACTAATAAATAACCTGCATGCACACACATATATAAGTAGCATAGAGGTTAATGGTATGAGAAGAGAGGAAAATTTCACCTTACCACCATACACAACTTTCTTGGAGGGCCACATGGGCCCTAGACATGAAATGTCTTGAGGTGGAACCCATTGATTGGGTGTCATAGGGGATCACCTTTGAGGGTCGAGAGATGATAAGACCCATTCTCTAGAGAGGCAGTGATAAAAAAGGGTCTAAACCACTTGTGCTTGAGTTTGCCCTTCTTATGGTGCTCCTTGTAAAAAATGAGGATGATATCACCTACCTTGAATGGATGCAGGAGCACCAATTTCTTGAATTGGTGGTACTAATAAGCACAGTTATGATCAAGAGCATCAATGCATCGCTCATGTAGATAATTAAGCTCAACAAGGTGAGAAGATCATTATTCCTCATCAGAGAGAGATCCAAATGTCTTAACTTATAGTGAAGGGATTAAGATGTATAAAGTAAGAAAAACCTCATACCAATATTCAAGTGAGTATGGGGTTGCCCTTGTGGCCTTCCAAAAGCTAGTTTGGTAGGCCCAAAGGGAAGGATAGAGCATGAGATGCTAGTCACACTTAGACTGGGTAATGGTATAGATAAGCATCTTCTTTAAAGTCTTATTTGAATATTTATCTTTCTCATTTACCTAGGGGTAATGGGTAGAGGAGAAATGGAGCTTGAACCTAAAGCGTTAAATGAGCTCATACATCTTGAGGCTTTAGAAGCCCAGGCCATTTCAGCCATAATCATAGTGGGGACCTTGAACCTACAAATGTGTTAGTTTAAAACAATCTTGGTGATATTCTTCCCACAAATGCTGCTAAGAGGCATGGCCTCAACCCACTTCATGAAATAGATAGTGGCAGTGATGAACTAGCGATGGCCATTAAAAGAGATGGGTTTGAACTCACTGAAAAAGTTGAGAGCCCAAATTGAGAAGGGACAAGGGGTTAAAATGGAATTGAAGAGGCCTACATGGGCATTAATAACATCCCATCAAGTGTGCCAAAATGTATTTCTAAGAATTTGAATAGAACCACTAGTTTTTGGCAAGGGGTACATAGGGTACTTAAACAAACAACTAAGAGGCTAGAAGGCTCAAGGATTCTATGGACTACAGGATATCTATAGTGGCTATCTATTTTTCTAGCTTGCACCAAGCTATATATATATACTTGTAAACTAGGTTAGGGATAGCATGATCAAGAAAATAAAAGATGTAGGTATCTCTAGCGGGTATAACCACAGTAAAGCAAGTAGCTAAGACTAGAAATTCACTTGCATATAAATTACGAAAATGACAATGTTGAATAAAGAGAGCTATGAAATAATGTGTAAATTCAAAAACAAAGGTAGATTCAATCTAAATGAAAGATGTTTTAATTAATAAAGACATTTTCAAGAAAGGGTGCAAGAGTATGCTTATTCTAAATTTAAGCCAACTCTTTATTTTTCAACACTATTATTTCCTAACAATGCAAATTTATGGTTTAACAAGAGAGAGATTGTTTATGCAAATTATATAGGTTATTTTGATCATGTAGGGTCCTAATATGTAATGATAAATGTTTCTAATGAAATCATAATATATAATGGAAGATATTTCAAGTAATGAAGATATTCTTAACCACATACAAATGCAATAAACTTTAGAAACTATCCTAGATAATACCTTAAACCAGATAAATCACTAAAATAATCAAAACCTAGCATATATACTACTGCAAACAAATAAGAATTTCACTTTGCATAGCAAAGTTCCCTCGTATCAAACTCAAAATAAGTGTGCAAATTTTCTACCAACTGATTATCCAAGCTAGGAAGCAAGAGAGGAATAAGATCATGTTGTGAGTGAGCTAAGTCTAGACCAAGAGCCAAAAGATGTGGAAGAGGGGAAGGAGAATCTACCAACTAAGAGAGAGCTAATTAAAGGATCACAAGAATAGGTGTAATAGAGTCTTAAGGGAGTTAAGAGCAACCTACAAGCTTCATGAACACTATAGATAGTATTGTGAATCACCAAGATAAGTTGCAGTATGGTAAGGCATCCCCTATCACAATGAAAACTAAGTGTGCCAAGAAAGAGCCAAGAGAGATTTAAGAAGGCAGCCAAGATTTGAGTTTTATGATCAAGTGGGAAGATTAGAGCAAAAATTTAGGAGAGAGAGGCTTAAATGAATGAGAAAGTGGCATATATCTCAACCCTAATCGGCCAAACAACCAAAAACTAGTCATTTTTAGTTGTTTAGACCCAAATAAGGGCCTTTTTGTGATTTTTGCCTTGGTCATGGCCTAAGCCATGGCTTTCATGAAGGAAACATGTGGCCTAAGCCATAGGTTTCCTCCCTAAGTCCTAGCTTTGGTCAAATGGCCACTTGAGGTAGTCAATAGGCCTCCAAAAGGGCCCCAAGAGGTGCCTAGAGAGCCTGTCTAATGCACAAAAGGTTTGAGATGTGTTGAAGATGTCTAAGGGATGAAATTATGATGCAAGAAAGACAAAAATAAGTGGTAGATGCCTCAAATTTGGATAACTAGGTTTGATATTCTGCATGTGAGCCAATGTGTAATCACAGAGAGGAGTAGGGTCATGGGAAGTACGATTACACCAACCACATGTTAAGGTAGTAATAAGACCTTCTATCCCAAAAAATGATTCTAATTGGAAAGTATTTGTAGTGATAAACAAATAACATGATTTATTCAAGAATAGGTTGAGTTCTTTTCAAAAAATAAGTCCAAATTGCAGTAACAATATGGTGATCAAACTGTGCAATTAAGGACAAACAAATTTCCTAAAGACCTAGTGACACTTGAGAGTATCTTCAATGATGATGATTAAATGAAGAAATAAGAGGTAATCATATCTACCAAGAAATATAACTATTATAGGGTCACCATCTTCAAAGTCAAACTCCTTGTACTAAGAAAGGTATGTAGTAAAGAAGAGAAGCTAGCATTCATTGAGTTATGCAAAGAATTTGCTAATTTGTTTGTTTGGGAATATAGTGATCTAAAAGGCTTTGATCTTATCCTAGATAAACACACTATATAGATATATTAACTTAATTAGGATATTTATTACTTATTTTTATAATCTTGTCAAGCCTCTAACATCCATGTTGAATAAAAATTAGGGTTTTAGTTGAACTAGAGAAGGAAGAGATAGTTTTTGTGTTATCAAGCAAGCCATAGCTCAAGATCCAACATGTGGAAATCCTAATTTCAAGAGAGACTTCACTTTGTTTAATTTTAAAAATGAATAATATATTTTATCTCTTTTGACATAATAAAATGAGGAAGGTCTTGAACAACCCATTGCTTTCTTCAGCCAAGGGTTGGAAGACTATGAGGTAAGATACACCTTTGTAGATAAGAAAGTAATTGCTATTATAATAAGCCTTAAAAATTTAGGCACATTCTATCTAAAAACAAATTACATGTGATGGTGTCTCATCTAATCATCAAATACTTCTTTTTGGGTAGGGATTTGAATGAAAAAAGGGCTAGTTGGATCACCAAAATCATGGAGTATGATGTTGATATTAAGGTTACCAAGTTGGTGAGAGGTAAGGGGATGTGGGAGCACTTAACTTCAGATTTGAAAGAGAAAAATGAAGCTGACCTATCACTCCAATATTATATTCAAATAAATTCATCTCCATCTACCATGACTTGGACACAAGACATAGTTAAATTCCTCCAAACATGTGAGTGTCCATTAGGCCTAGACAAGGTTAAAAGGAGACAGTTTAGATTACAATCCATTCTATATATATCATTAGATTGAAAAATATTTATAAAGGACCTTAATGGAGTACTCCTATGTCATTTACCCTCATTAAATTTAATATCAAAATATTAGATCTGAAATTTACTATGCATTTAGAATAATTTATGTATGATTTGTGCCTTTTTTATAGTAGTTAATGAAACCAGATTTTGGCAATTTTTAAGAAAAATCACAATTAATCAAACCTTACACATGTGGTGCCTTTATTATATTAAAATAATTCTCAAAAATGTTAAAAATTATTTAAATAGACTCCCATAATAGTTCTTGAATAAAATACATAATTTGGGTGAAAACCCTTGCTAGTTTCACACACATGCACCATAAAGATTGCTCAAAACACAACATAAATTCACCATACTAATAAGTTGATCATATCATAGTAAAATATAAAAATAACCTGACCTTAGACTCCAAATATTATTTATATATTTTTCATCAAGCCCACAAATCTGAAACTAACACTCGCAACTCTACTCACACTGATAACCTGCATTCAACACTATACACTAGCTAAAATTTATACTCTTTGAAGCTCTATAACAACTCTTGTATAGAATTGTATATATGGATCATAGGGGTTTAGTCCTAAAATCCTTGGTATCCCTAGGTTTTCATCCAAATACCACCTTCATCCAATATTTCATTCCAGGATGATCTAAAGAACACTACATGCACAATATTCCACAAGAGAAAATCATTAGTTAACAAAAGATCCTTCTAAAAATGAAAGTAGGTTATATTAATACTTAATATTTCCAATAGGGGTGACAAAATAAGAATTTATTTCTTTTGGGGGAAAGGTGACATGATTTGGAAAAATCAACTAATTTCCATCTTTATCCACTTACCCAAAATCTACTTAGATCTTGTTTTTTCTTGCTTTTACTTCTATTTTTGAACTTGCCCAAATGTGGGCCACTTAACTAGAGGATAAGAATGCAACATGATTTATTAAGTTTCCTTGAACCCATATCATTATACTTTTCCTAGATAACCATGCCCCAAATTTCGTTTAAAAATATATTAATAACTTAATATTTATCTGATTTCCTCTCATAGACTTTTCAAATTGCCAATTGAATAATTATTCCAATTTTCTTTTCCTTATTCCCCTCTAATGGAAAATTTGATTAATTAATTAATTTTAAATGGGACATGATAATTCCTCCCTCCTAAAAATTTCTTATCCTCAAATAATTCAAATTTGGATGATTTAAAATACCTGGACCTTCCCAAGTGGCATCCTCAATTGGCAAGCCCTTCTAGTGAACCAATTATTTAGTGATATCTCTTTTTCTCAACCTCTTAACCCTGGTATCTATCACCTCTTCAATAATTAGGACCAATTTTCCCTCCTCATCCAAGGGTTTCAAATTTGTGGAGGGTGTAATCTACTGCCCCAAAGCTCTCTTTAGATAAGAGACATGGAAAATATTGTGAATTTTGTTATTTTTAGGAAGTTCTAGTTCATAGGCAACCTCACCAATTTTCCTTACAATTTCATAGGGTCCATCAAATTTAGGCTTGAGTTCATCTACTCCACTTCTCTTGATATATGATTTCCTATATGGTTGCAACCTTATATAGACCATGTCACCTACCTCAAAAGATCTCTCTATGTAGTTTTTGTCTACATAATATTTGTGCTGATTTTGATCTTTTTGCATGTGATCCTTGAGGTCTTTCAAAACTTCTTGATGATGGTTAATGAAATAATTTACTATTGGATCCTTATTATATGTATAAACCAAATCAATTAATTCCATTGCATCATATCCATATAAATCTTTGAATTGGGGCATAACAATGGACATATCATAAGTGGTATTGTAGAAAAACTCTCCCAAATGTAGCCATTTAACCCATGCAGATTGCTGACTTGAGCCATAATTCCTTAAGTAACCCTCTATCCATTTGTTTAATATTCTATATGTCCATTAGTTTGAGGGTGGTATCTAGTGCTAAGAGTGATTTTATTACCTATCAATCTAAATAATTCTTGCCAAAGAGAGCTAAGAAACATGTTATCCCTATGACTCATAATATTTTGTGGTAGTCCATGCAATCTAAACACCTCCGTAAAAAATAATTTAACCACTTGAGGGGATTTTTATTATGATGATATATCAAATAAGTGTGCAAACTTGGTTAATCTATCCACTATTACATAGATGCAATCTCTACCATTTACCTTGGATAAACATGTGATAAAGTCCATTGATATACTCTCCCATTTTTTACTAGGAATGGGTAAACACTGAAGTAATCCCACTGGAAACTCTTGTTCCCCTTTGTTCTATTGGAAAATGAGACACTCCCTAACATTCTCAAGAACATCATTCTTGAGCCCCTTTTAAGTGAATCTTTCTCGAACTTGCTTATGTATTATAGTAGCATGGGTGTCCTGTTACTGGCACGTCATGCACTGCTCTTAAAATCTTTTCATTTATTGTAGATTTGGGTACTAAAAAGAACCATTTTTTATACAAAATCAAATAATCACAAATTGTATACATGTCATCCTTTACCACTCCCTCAATAATGTTAGTATCAAAAGCATTCTTTGCATATTCCATCATAATAATAGTCTTCCAATCAACAGAAATAGAGGAAATAAAATACAAGGTATATTTCTTAAAAAGTGCATTAGCTATAATATTTTCCTTCCCCTTCATGTATTCTATACAAAATTATAAGATTGTAGTTTACTCACTCATTTCTATTGTCTATCATTTAAAACTTTTTGTCATAATAAGAATTTCAAACTTTGATGGTTGTTTTAACAATAAACTTGCCACATATTAAATATTGTCTGAATTTTGCCAATACATGCATTATGGCTAACATTTCCTTTATCTATCTATTTTAAATTCATAAATAGAGTAGCCTTTATCTATCTATTTTAACTTCATAAATAGAGTAGCCTTTATCTATCTATTTTAACTTCATACTTTAAAAAGCAGTAGGATGCCCCCTTTGATTTAGAATAACTCATATCTCTTCTCCTGATGCATCACATTCTACAATAAATGGGAGGAGAAATCAAGAATGGCAAGCACTGGGTAAGAGCTCATTACCTTTTTCAATTTATCAAATGTGATTTGATCCAGTTCTATCCATATAAATGATCTATTTTTGGTCAAGTTTGTAAGAGGGGATACCAATTGATAGAATCCCTTGACAAATCTCCTGTAATAACTACATAATTCAAATAATCCTCTCAATTGTGTCAAAGTAGTAGGAGTTGGCATCTAAGATAGCTTAGATCTTTTATTGATCCACATATACTCCATTCTCAGTAATGATATATCCCAAATATAAAAAAATTATTAATCCAAACTCACATTTGGATTCCTTATCAAAAAATGCATTCTCCTCTAATAAGCCCAAAATAATGTCAAGATGTTTTAAGTGATCCTCTCATGTCCTATTATAGACCAAGATGTCATCAAAGAATACCTATACAAATTTCCTCAATTGATCCCTAAATATATGGTTCATATTATATTTAAAGGTAGTATAAGCATTGGATAGCTCAAAAGGCATGACTAAAAATTCAAAATGTCCATAATGACACCTGAAGGCAGTTTTCTATACATCTTTATCTCTCATGTGAATTTGGTGATATCCAGATCTTAGATCAATCTTAGAAAAATAAATGACACTATTTAATTCATGTTGGAATAAAAATTAATAAGAGGTTTGGGGGTGAATTCATGTTTTAAAACTTTCTTTCACTTACACTTAATTATTCGTGAACCATGAAAGTAATATAGTGATCTAGCAATGCATAATGAATCATTCAAATGAGTATGAAACAAGATAACACATATATATGTGAGAAACCCTCATAGGGAAGGAAACCCATTTTGATCTACATAAATGGACTATTGTCCTATAAAAAAAAATCAAATTTAGTTGAGCACCAAGTCAACTTGGAGCACCAACCCCAATAAATTCAAGCACCCACTTGACTAGGCTTTAACAAGCACTTATTTGCAAGGAAGCACCAACTCCCTAGTGATTCAACACCAAATCAACACCTCGTTAATTTTTATCACCACACCTATGCTCTATTTTTATGGTCTCATTTCAATACCTCCTTGTCAACTATGCATGATTTTATTCACTTCTTTTTACATACTACAAATTAAGCCTAAATTGCCTTATATATATACTAGTCTCGTGGTCACACACCACTTGGTCAGCCACACACCTTTAACATCTTAGGTAGGCAAAAAAATAGGTCTTAACACATCTTATGAACATGATTCAATCATAATTTGAACTCATTTTGGTCTGCCACAACTCAATTAGGCCTTACTCTTCCTTTAGGTCACATAGAGACCTAATTGCATTAGGTATGTCCTCTTAATGCCAAAACTTGATCTTCTTGGGAAAATATGGATATCTCCAACAATAAAATAACCATTCAAACACTTATACAATGAACTCTTCTAACCTCCTCCATGATTGAATATACCTACATACCATGAAAGCTCTTTTAGGATAAACTACCCTATTAGGCCTATGTACCTCAAAAGATTGTCTTACAATAAAGAAGATAAAAAACCCTTAAGCTGCTCAAATATGAAAAATTAAATATGTAAGAAGAGTATCCATCACCTTAGAGTCATCACCAAATGCTTGGTGTGCACCAAATTTAGGATTCAAACAAAATATTGTCAAAGAGATAATAAAAACCCAAAGATAATGACACCAATAGGAAGGGATAGAAAAGGTAAATTAAAATGTAGTGTGCATGCTTACCATCATTTTTACCTTCTCATAGCTCTGATCTAAGATTTGTATGCTTGAATATGATTGTTTGATTGCTTAGAGATGCTTGACAATGGCTTGGATAAGCTTCATAGATGACTTGCTTGTGTTATGCTTTCACTTCTTTATTCATTCATTCATTCCTCCATTAGCTTGAGAAAGTGAGGGTGTGTTGGTTTTATAGATTCATGGAGGGAGATATTATGGTCCAAATTTGAATTTTGGGCCATCAAAGTCTAGGGTGGAGGATTTTCCATGGAATTTTTAACTCTATGGAATCCTCTAGAATAGAAAATTCTAGAGGATGAAGGCTAGAATGGAGAGATTTCTAGAATTCTCTAATTCTAGAGATCTCTTCATATGGTTTTAGGGGTTTAGGAAAGGCTAGTGTAGGGTGGTGGGTAGGTAGGTAGATTATTTTGGATTTTTTAATTGGAAAGTGGGATTAGGGGTAGGTTTAGTAGATAATAGGTTTTATTTAGGGATTTAAATAATAGGATTAGGATTCCTATGGAAGTAGGAATACCTAGGGGATAGGCTAGTATGTGGTTAGGTGGGGTTATGGGAATTAAAAATTCCCATATAATAGATAATTGGAATTGGATTAGCATAATGGTAGATTAGAGGGAATTAATGGAATAATGGGATGGGCTAAGGTTAGTGAAATTTAGATTAATAGAAGGGGATATTAGAATTATGGCTAGGAAGGGGAATTAGTGTCGACTAATAAGAATATTAGTTAGTTGTAATGGAGCGAGAAATTTTAGGTGTATACATTTTTCCCCTCTTTGAAAGGCAATTGTGATTAGATGAAGCAAAGGGAGTAATGGCCTTTCAAATAAAAACCATATCATGGGTGATTGTTTGTAGCTGATATTAAGGGATATGATGCCCCCTCAAGGGGACATGCGGGGAAGGATAATTCGGATGGCCACTCAAAAGAAGAAATGATGGGTGGGATGTAATGGATAGATAAGGGGTTGGGATGCTAGATGTGGGATAGAATATTAAGAGGATGAGGTTGACATGAGTGTTGAGCTATAAATTGATAACAATACCCCTAGAAAGGACACATGCACAGGGAATAGAAGTGATAGGTGTCATAGTTGTAGATGTATCCCAAGTAAGGACACATGCATGGGAATTAAATGTAACATGATGATGATACGATACAAGGCCATGAGATTTAGACATATCCTAAGTAAGAACACATGTAAGGGAGAGTTATAGATTAGGATAAAATGATTTGATAAGATACGATAGTTGTAGCTCAAGGCTAAAATTGATCAATATGATGATGGTGACAAAAAAGAGTAAGGGATTGTGATTGAGTGACGAAACGGTTAAGAGGATGCCCTAATAAAATGAACATGCAAGAGAGTGATAGGGGTCAACTGGGATTGGAGAGGTTAGGAATCCAAGTTGGATTAGGCAGATGAGAAGGCTGGTTGGGAGAGGGGGGTTTGATATAGGCCAATGATGAGTTTGGGAGGTCATATGCATTCTTTGTTTATGGAGATCTAGAGCTCGAGCTAAGAATCATGGACTGCATTCCTCAATCTTCACATCATGGTGAGCAAGTCCACACATATTAGTGGGATCTCAAGGTAGGACCACTAATGAATGTATCTCCCATTTTCTATTTTTTTGTTGATTATTTTGATCTTTTTAAGGTAAAAAAATTAGGACATCATAGACTTACAATATTATAACTACAAATTGTGCCCACATTCATGGTATTATAGACATGACTAGTGGGATTGGGATAGAAAATAGTGGGATTGCAATCCCACATAGGGATAGTAGCAAGATCGCAATCTCGCTACAAGGGGAGTAGCAGGATTGCAATCCTACTACTAGGAGAGTAGTGGGATTGTAATCCTACTACTAGGGAATCATGAGATTGCAATCTTGAAAGATGGGAATAGTAGTATTATAATACCATGATTGAGAAGTAGTGGTATTACAATACCACTACTAGGGGTTACTTAGAAATATTGGTGGGGTCATGATATGGGATAGGTAGGTAAAAGGACTGGGGAGGACTAGTTAGGGAGTAGATGTCTTTGGTCAAGGAATTAGGCTAAGTGGATATGGCAAGATGAGGTAAATAGGGAAAATGGGGAGATGAGTGAACTAATTATGTGTTCATGATGTAGGAGCACTTATGCATATTGGCATATCAATCAAGGCACCCAAAGGTACTACATGAGATGTGGAAAGTGATAGATGTAGAGTATGGGGTTCTAGAGCTGATAGGGCTTCATGATGTAGTGACCATGCTGCTAATTTAGATTGACTGAGCATTAATCATGGCACTAGTGGAGCAGTGGCACTCAGAGACTAGTTCATTTCACTTTATGATTAAGGATATGACTATTACCTTAGAGGATGTTTATAGGATTTTTATTTACTGATGACTCATGCTAGGATATACTAAAGGTCATGGATGGTGATCTGAACATTGTAGCAGCTGGGTGGTAGTTTACAGATCAGTGTGCATAATGAATCGATTGACCTCAATTGATGCCAACATGATCGTCCTTAGATAAACTAACACTAGTGGTTATGGCTCTTATATCTAGCATTCTACTAATATATAAGAGTGGGAAATGGTTTCATCTTAGCTTAGGAGAGGTGGTGGTGGACATGCTTCATGATTAGCAAGTATTTGCATGGGGACCTATCATGTTGGCTAACTTATATAGGGAGTTATATCTTGGTGTTTACAGGGATGCATAGAGCTTTGGGCCATCATTGTTATTATAGATATGGAGTTGGAATCACATTATGATTCAGTGGCCATTAGGGGTTCTCATTGATTTAGATCTAGGATAGGTGATGGCATGTCAATGATGTGTGGTGGTAGGTGTGGTGCAGGAGCATGTAGGGGATTTACTCTTTTATAAGGAGGCATTCGATAGCTTAAAACTTGAAGAGATTACTTATATGTCATACTGAGGCATTGCATTTAGGTGGGGAGATGAGGTATGTACTCAATTCATGTTGACCCCTTACTATATCACTAGGAGATAGGACTATGTGATTGAGATATATAGACTAGATCGGGTCCATTACCAATTTGGTTTTGTTCAGGATGTGCCTGATCCTAAGCATATTTTTGCATAGAGTCTGTAGGAGAAGAGATATTTGGGGAGGCTAATGGTAAGATTGGATGATATCTTTGATTATCAAAATTTGGTGCCATTCCAATGGGATTTTGTGATAGTTATACTAGAGCCAAGGGTCATAGCTAAGTATCAGACATGGTGGTAGGGATGAGTCCTAAGGTGGTTGACTCAGCCTCTTATGATGATGAGGAGGGTAGTATGGAGGGTTATAGTAGCATGAGCTCACATTCAGGAGAGGGCATGAGAGTGGATATAGGGCCCAGCCCAAGATGTGATGGATATTGATGTAGGGGGTGATAGGCAAGGATAGGGTGATGGGTAGCGACAGGGTCTAGATTAGCCAATGGTATAGGCACCTCAAATTCCTAGGCATCCATCTAGAGGATTAGGACCATCTCAGGTATCATATATTCCCAAATAACCATCTAGAGGAGTAGGACCCTCTCAATCACCACATATTCCCAAGCAGCCATCTAGAGGAGCAAGACTATCTTACCCTAGTCAATCTACTGATGATGACGCATTGATTTCTAGATTATAAGTAGATCTCAAGGCTCAAGTGGTGGAGATTTGGGGTATTAGTTAGGAGTGAGACCAACTTCATGCATAATTATAGGTCATGAGGGCATAAGAGGATGGGAGATTGACCCAGGCACAGGGATAGATTGTTGGCTTACATGTGCAGGTGGCTCAAGTTATCCTACCTATGGGTAGAAATAGGAGGTTTACAGTGTCAAATACATCAATGGGATACCTATCTTGAGCAAGCACAATCATATATTGAAACTTTATATGGATAGGTGGATGGGTCCCTAGGATAGCTGGTGTCACTTCATGGATGGATTTAGGCTTTGCAGGGGGAGCTGGCTATCGCTGAGAGGCCTCAAGATACTACAAGTGTAGACCTTCAAGGATAGGGGATGATGGGGATGATGGACCAGATCATGCTATTGAAACGATAGGCTTAACATTATTGGACTCTTTATGAGATAGTATTACCTTTAGAGCACAAGGTAGGATCTTTTTGGGTGAGCTAGTCATTAGTGAGATAGCCCTCAAGAAGTAGAGGGTCGAGGCCATAACTGTCACCTCAACCATGATGGATAGTTTTATGATGTGCATATGAGGACATTCTTTTGTATATTATATAGGAGACCTTATATATATATATAAGGTCTCTTATATAATATACAAAAGAATGTTATATGATTCATTCTTTTTAGATTCATGTGTTATGATGGTTATGTATATTGATGTGATTACATGATGACTCATGATGATTATGTTCTTTATGTTTATGATGATGATCTCTTACTTGCAATTGTTTATGGTGATGTTTATTATGATTTCATGATTATGTTATGATGTTTTATGTTAGTTTATGGTAAATGTAATATGATGATGATGTGATTGTGAGATATTTATTGTGATGGTGTGTATGCCCCATTGATATGATGAGATTGAATTTTTATTAGTTTGTGTTATGATATATGTGAGATGGGATACATTAGTTATGATGTCTCATTGTGATGTTTAATGGATATGTTATTGATTATGATGATAAATATGGTGATGTAATTGATTTTATTTACAATGTTATGTTGTTATATGATATGGACCATATGATGAGTGATGTGAATATTTTTGTGATTTTTATTAGGATACATATGATTGTGATGGGTGCATATGATGGGATTTTGTTAATTTATGTTTGTATAATGGATATGGCTCCTATTTCATGATTGTCCTTTATGTTTTGTCACTCCTACATCATTATAGTGAAGGACTATGGGATGAGGACGGATAGGAAAGTTTTGGTTTATGGTTTTTAGGGGGATATGACTTGGGATTGATTGGTAGGATTGGGGCTTGGGAAGATTGTCAAGCATATATGAAATCCATGTTAATGTCACATCTTTATGATATATGTCAATGGTCTTGACAAGGCCATGACATTTATATTAAATATGCATAGCGAGAACTCTATTTAAAATGGGATGAGTCATTCGTAAGTATTTACTTTGATGGTTAACCCCTGTCATCCTTATTCCCAAAATATACAAAAATATAAAAAGTAAACTAATTGAAAAGACATAATTTCATCATGTTTACATTAATATAATAATCACACAAAACACACACACATATGTAAGCAAGAAACATTCACAATTCTTCTAGATGGTTACAAAATGGGGATGGAAGCCAAGGGTGGTGATGATGAAGAGATGGGAGTGATAGTGATTGAGCTATTATTGGGCACAAAAATGTGACCAAGTGTTGCCTACATAGTCTGAAAGACCTCAGGCTGATGTAGTTCTGGCTAATGGAGGATGACAATGATGATGACAAGAATTAATGGTTAGAAAGTGATGATGATGATGATGATGATGATGATGACTATGAAAAAAGATGATAATGATGTAGTGATAGATAACTAGTTTTAAGTGATATGGGAACATAGTGCATATGGACAAGGTTTGAATCACAAAGCCAAAAATAAAGGGGTTGGACTATCTTGTTAGCAATCAGAGTCATAGTAACCCCCTTGTTCTATTCACCTTTGTTGATGATAGTGGGAGTGTGTGGTTGCATGGATGGAAATGATTTGACATGATGTCGCTGGGGCTAATAGGAGACATATCTGTCATAGGAATCTTGGCTAAAAGAGTGGATATAGATTGATGGGGTGATAGAGGATCTTGGTGATATGGATAATTTCTCCAAGAATAGGTAGATGATTTGAGAAGATTTCTCCAACAAATTCCCCAAAAGTATCCCTTGCTACTTTTATGATAAAAGACAGATGATTCCTTGTTATATATTCCCACTTAGGTAGACCAAGGCCAAGCTATCCTTACCATAGTATCGGGAACCAGTTTTCACCATGGTACTTGCCCAAGGCACCAGTGAGCTAGTTTTCACCATTGAACAATTTATTTATTTTTATTTTTTTATCTATAGATGGATGGGATAGATGGGATGGATGGGTCCTATAGACGAAGGATATAGGGACTAGGTGTAGAACCCCTTGAGGTGCATGATGTTTATAAGATCATCAAATTCTTCTCCCTCAATCATGGCTAACTTATATGCTCTATAGCCAAATTTGGCAACAATGATGTATGGGCCCAATAAATTGGCTTTGAATTTTCCCTTCTTGTCTCTTTTTAGATTAGTGTTCTTCTAATTTTCCTTGAGGACTAGGTCACCTACTTCAAACTCTCGAGCCTGAAACTTTTTATGGTATTATTTCTTGAGCTTATTTTGATACACCTGTAGGTGATTCAGGGCTTTCTGTCATTTTTCATCAAGGAGTTCCAACTCTTGTAGGTGTTCTTATTGGTGATTATGGTTAGTAATTATGCCTCATAATGAGAGATAGAGAGATGGGAGCTCTACTTTGATAGGTAATATTGCTTCAACTCCATATACCAAGGCATAGGGGTGGCCCATGTGGGTGTGTGGACATTAGTGTAATAGGCCCATAATGTTGGATATAATTGAATATGCCAATCACACCTGGCTTGATTGACTATATTTTTTAGGATTTTGATCAAGGTCTGATTGGTTGCTTTTACTTGTCTATTGCCTTGGGGATAATATGAGGAAGAGAAATGCTACGTGATGTGGTACTTTTGATAAAGGGCCTCAACATCCCGATTCTTGAAAGACTTGCCATTGTTTGAGATAATATTGGTAGGAATGACAAAGTAGCCAATGATTTGATTAATAATGAATTTAGATATCTGGAGGCCAATTGTGTAATTCAGTGGCATGGCTTCTACCCATTTTATAAAATATTTTTTAGCTGTGATAATAAACTTATGCCCATCTGATGAAATAGGATTAATCTTGTTGATTAGATCAAGGCCCTATATAGAAAAAGGTCATGGGCTCATGATAGGATGTAGTTCTTGTGCCAGTGCGTAGATAAGGTTTCCATGCCTTTGATAGGCTTCACATTTTTGCACATATTTACAAGCATCATGTTCCTTGGTTGGCCAATAGTATCCAACTCAGAGGAGCTTCTTGGATAAGGCCATCCCACTAATGTGCCCTCCATAAATGCTAGCATGGCCCTCCTCAACCACTTGAGCTACCTCTTCTGAGGTTAGACACCTTAACAAGGTTCCATCATAACCCCTTCAATAGAGCATGTTGCCTAGAATAGTATAATGAGCGGCTTGATGGAGAAAGGATTTTCATTGATGGTGAGTGAGTTTAGGAGGTAAGATTTTGTCATGGATGTATTGGTAGATGGCATGATACCAAGGGAGACTGGGATTATTAATGGTACAAATGTGTACAAGAGCCAAATAATGATGAGCTAGGGCGATCAATTGTTCAATCAAAAAATTGCCTTCTAAGACTCCTTCAGGGAGATCAATAAGGGATCTTACTGTAGCCATAGAGTCAGTTGTCTTGTTATTAGCTCACGGCACTTGCTCAAATGTGATATTTGAAAATTGGTTTTTGATTAGTCAACCAGTTGTTTGTATGGAAGCAACTTCTCATCCTTTGTTTATAACTCTTCATTTACCTATTTTATGATTAATTGAGAGTCCCCAAATACTTGAAAATGTTAGATGTTCCACTATATGTCAAGACGAAGACCTACTATAAGGGCCTCATATTCAAAGATATTATTGGTACAAGGGAATGTGAGATGAAAATCCTTAAGAATGAGATCACCTTGTGGGGTGATTAGTAGGATTCATGTCCCTGATATATGAATGGTGAAGGAGCCGTCAAAATATAACTTCCATATTTCTACCTATGAGGTGCTCATAATGGATTCATCTAGAAACAGAGAGGTAAGTGGCTTAGCCACTTCTAGTGGATCTTCTGCTAGTTGATCTGCTATGACCTATCCTTTGATTTGCTTTCTAATGGACATATTCAATATCAAACTCACTAAGCAACATGATCCATTTTTCCACATGACCTGTTTGTGTTGCTTTAGATAGGAAATTCTTGAAAGTATCTATCTTTGCAATTATGTGTACTTAATTATTGAGCATATAATACTAGAGTTTTTCAGAGGCAAGGACCATAGATAAACATGCCCGTTCAACTGGCCTATAGTTTAACTCATATTCTATTAAGGTATGACTGAGATAATAAATGGCTTGTTACTTTCCTTGATCATTATGCTATGTGAGTAAGGCTCCAATTGCATAGGGAGTGGTGGATATATAGCAAAAATGGTTTGCCTGGAACTGGTGGAGATAAGATAAGTGTATTTGCCAAGTATTGTTTAAGATTCTCAAAATCCTTTTGACAATTTTCATCCCACTGATAGGTTACTTCTTTCTCAAGAAAGTGAGTGAATGGATGACACTTATCAGTGAGCTATGAGATAAAACACCTAATAGCCTGGAGCTTACCTTGAATACTATGAAGTTTTTTAAATGTCCAAGGAGGTGGCATCTTAGTGATTGCTCAAAATATTTTTGGATCTACCTCAATACTTCTCTTGGAAATAATGAACCTTAGCAACTTTCTTGATGTTACGTCAAAGACACACTTTTTGGGGTTTAAGCATACCTTGTATTCTCATATTCTTTCAAAGATCTTACAAAGGACTGCAAAATGCTCAAATCGTGAGTGAAACTTTCCCAAGATATCATCATCTTAATCTTCCATAATATCATGCATCATGTAATGGAAGATAATAGTCATTGCACATTGATATGTTTCCCCTACATTCTTTAGGCCAAAAGGCATGACCTAATAGCAAAACATCCCCCATGGGGTGATAAATTCTATTTTATGTTAGTCTTTGGGAGTGATTTTGATTTGGTTATATCTTGAAAATCCATCCATGAGAGACAGTATCTCATAAATAGCAGTTGAATCTACAATCATATCAATATTAGGATGTGGAAAATCATCTTTGGGGCATGCCTTATTGATGTCATAAAAATTAGTGCATATTTAAATCCCATCATGTGGTTTCAAGATAGTGACTATATTAGATATCCAATCAGAATAGTCAATAGGATGAATGAATCTTGCATCCAAGAATTTTTATAATTCTTCCTTAACTAGAAATACCACCTTTGGATGTATCTTTCATAATTTTTGTTTAACTATTTTAGCATTAGGATGGACATCAAGATGATGGACTACTAGTGAAGGATCCAACCTAGGCATATCTTCATAACTCTAGGCAAATACATCAATAAATTCTCTGAGCAAGGCAGTGAGAGTTTCATGCTCTGATTGCATAAGAGATGCCTCCAATTTCACAATATTGGGTTTTTCTTTAGTTCCAATATTTATTTCAATGACTTCCTTAATGAGTGAGGGAGATTATTTTAATAGATAAGGGGGGTATTTTATTTTTGGCATATTAGAGGCGGTAATTCTTGGTAGCTCAATATCAATATCTAGATAATCTTTTGACTAAATGGGACTTTTTAGAATGTTATGAGGTTTTGTAGAAGATTGCCCTTCTATTTTAAATGTTTCATCATCACTTTTGCACTTAGTGACTCTTGTTTTCCAAAATATGTTGATTCACATAGATTGATTAAGAATCCTTTCTTGTGGTCTCCGAATGGCATGAAAGTCCTTGCCCCTAGGTATTCAAGAATAGCTTCATCATTTTGAAATGTGTCAAAGGCAGGCTCTTATTTGTCATCCTAATCTATGAGGGAGGGATAATGGAGGGAAATGTCAATGGTGAAGATAGAGGTGTCAGAAAAGAGGTTAGTGGTAGCTAGTTCTTTGAATTGACTACAAACAAACTCTGTTTCAATATCCTCATTAGGGAGATTTTGCTCTTTGGTCAAGATAAAATCCACAATGACATCGAGAGGGTCATCACCATATGTTTTATACCCTAGGCCATAATAGGACAAGTTATCTTGAACATCTATAGTCTCTATCTGACCCTATTCTTGCCTACCTAGTCCCTTTCCTTTATAGTTCATATTTTCCATCATGTGATAGACAATAGGATATTTTTGCTAGGGTGAGATGAAGGTATCATCATCATATAAGAACCATGAATCATCACCATCTTCAATGTGTTCATCTGATAAGAATCCTACACTTTCAAAAGTTGTGGGCCCAAATTAATACTTGATGGTTTGAACTTCCTTAATCACGGGGGACCTGTAGCTTTGGGGATATAATGCGAGATGGCCAATGAAAGGGTTTTGTACTCATACTCACCACAACCTGTGAATGTAATTTTTAACTTGGTAAGATTAGGTGTTGGGGTAGATGTGGTGGCTAATTGATCAAGAGAGACATATTTGGTAGTTGTAGGATTGAGGATGGAATTCTCAGTGCTTCGAGATAATGATAGAGAAGGGGTTTGATCCATTTGATAGTTATGATGGTCAATAATCCTTAGGATGGTGACTTCCACCCTGAATGGGGGAACTTAAGGCAATGATGAAGAGTGGATGGGATAGCTTTCATTTCATGAATCTAAGGTCTCCCAAGAAGCATATTATACATTAATTCCACATTGACCACATGCACCAATATTTGATGGACTATGAACCCCACCACGATGGGATGATAAATAGACCTAATGGATGGCCGCTCATTATCATTATATGCTTTGATCATGATGATATTAGGCCCCAATGATGATTCAGAGTATCTCAACTTTTTAGGAAGTCCATATTACATAGGTTAAGTATTGATCCTCCATCTATAAGGACACGAGAGACACAATAATGGGAAATGTAAACCTCAATGTATAGTAGGTAGTTGTGATGAGGGTCAATTAGTGGTAGATCTTGAGTGCTACAGGTGAGTTATGGGGAGGGGGATAAATGAGCCATTATCACTTAAAACTGATTAGTGTCCAAGTTTTTAGGTACCTGTAGGTCATTAAGCACTTGATTTAATATTTCCCTATGCAAAGTGGATGTTTTTAGAAGCTCCATAAGGAAATATGGGCAAGAGTCTTTTCTAATTGTTGAATAATGTCATATGACTTATCAGGGTTATATTTGGCTTTGTTATAGGTATTCCCCCTCAGTATAGTGAAACAAGTGGATGGCTATTGGGTTGGTGCTACTGGGATGGTGATTTTATTTTGCCTAGTTGTAACAGTATAATGAGAAGTGGCCAAGTTTATTTCAAAACTAGAGAAGGAGGTTCTTTAGAGGTGGGAATTTGGTGAAGCTTGATGGTATTAATATACTGATATAACACATTATGATAATAAATATAATTATAATAGGATGCCTAACCTTGGTCCCTTGGGGGTCTCTGGTTCCTTTGCTCATGTTTTGGAAGAGGATCTTTATAAATTCCCAATTGTCTATTCCTGATTGAGTAAGAGCGGGCTCTCCTTCCAACTTGATGTCACCTCTTTCAATAAAATATTATACATAGTGTTTCAATTACATATAATTCTTAGTGTCATGGCCTTTTACTCTATGGAATTTATAGTATTCATCATCATGATACCAATCTAGTTTGGGTTAGTGGTCATCGATAGGTCAAATCTCAGGCAAAATTATCATATTATCTACAATCAACTGCTATAATATAGTTGCCAAAGGGATACCCAAACTTGTAAGAGGTCACCTTCCTATACGAGGTCTTGGCTTTCCCCTAGGAACCTTGATGGAAGAGACATGTGATTGTGGTGGGATCCCCTTTCTCTAAATATTTTGGACATGTTGCTCTTGTGGTTTAGAATCTGTTACCCCATCTCCAATAACATTCTTGTTTTTGTTAAAGACCTTTAGCTTATTTGAGAATGAGGTTCCTAAATTTTTAGTGTTCCCATTACAAGAGAATGGATTAATGGTTCCTTTTTCTATAAGGGCCTTTTCAATCTGCATCCCCTTTTCTATAATCTCATCAAAAGTTTTTGCACATTGTAGCTTTAAATAATATTTCAACCATGTTTTGAGATTGTCCACAAAGATTTTTACCATCTCTTTCTTGAGTATGGTGCATCTCAATCGGCTTGCCAATCTATGCCACCATTGTAAGAAATAAACCATATTTTTTCCATCTCTTTGTTTTGTGTCATAAAGGTCAATAATAGACACATCATGTTCTATGTTGAAGGAGAAATGTTTGACAAATTATTTTGTCAATTCCCCAAAATTTGAGATTAACCCTTTAGGAAGATGCATGAACCACTCTAATGTTGGTCTTGTCCAAATTTTAGGAAAAATCCTTAATAGGTGGGCACTTCTTATGATACTTCATGGCAAGCAATGAATAATTCTTGCACGTGATCCCTTGGATCTCCCTTTCCTTTATATTTCTCAAATTTTGGAATCTCAAAGTGTGGAGGGAATAGAACCTATAATATACTATTGTCCAAAGGTGATGAACAAAAATCCTCATATTTGTATTTGAGGGCCTATGATCTGGGGTCTACTTGTTAGAATGTCTCTTTCATCATCTTCCATTCTCAAGCAAAGGTAGGATCCCCAAGAGGATTGATGTTTGGTTTTGACTTCCTTGTGGGATATGGGTATGATGGTTGTTATGAGTGGTATGATTGGTATGACTATTATTGTGGAAATTATTGTTATTATCATGTTGAGCTTGGAGGAGAAGGTTAATTTGTTGTGTGAGTTGGTCTAAGTGATCCTCAATGGTAACTTGTCTCATGTTAGCCTCAGCATGTCAATTAATAAGGGGTGGCTATGGGTCACCTTCAACTAGGAATCTATGTTCCACTTCTTGGTGATCATTATGTTATGGGGTTAATGGATTGTCTACATTATTTAGGCAAGTGCCCCCAATTTCCATATTTTGATTATATTGTTCCAAAAGTTAACTGACACCTTCATTATTAAGGGGTTATGAAGAGGGTTAGTGTTGTCATTTTCCTCTCTTAGTGTATGGATGTCACTATAAAAGTCCTCATATTCCTGATTTGGGTCCATGAGTTACACCCTAGTATGGTCTTCTTGATTGGAACCTTGTCCTTGGCGAAATTGGGCTCAAGTTTGGATGACCATGATGAAAGAAGATGAAGTGGGGATGAGGTGCTATTGAAGGTTGTTTGACTATTAAATTGTAGTTCAAAAGATGAGACTACTAGTGGTCAAGAGAAAAGTTTGATGGATAGGACAGATAAAAATTATCAAGAGAATAATAGTTATTTTAAGAGGTCAAACTAGCAAGGATGATGATTTGAGTAAATATCTTTGTTGACTAGCAAGTGGACAAGTTGATGGGTGCTAGAGACAAAAGACACTTGATAAGGATAAAATATAAGGATGGGTGCTATCTTGATGTCTTATAAGGCTATGTTTAATGATAATTTCAAGTTGGTATGATGATGTGTAGAAAGAAGAATGACCACCAACAGTTTGATCTTGTCTTCGACCAAATAGTCAAAGTAGGAAAGAGGATGGGATGCAATTAAGAAGGTGTATGGACAAGGACCACTAATCAAGATGGATGGATAGGGATGATGTAGATGTGATTAGGGAATTGGAAGAGAAATATGTGGATCCAAGATGAGGGTGATGGAAGTGGAGGGTAATATGGGGGATATGGACTAGAGACTAGGCATTAATGATGGGTAATGAAGGACACTTTGTCAAATCACAAGGAGGAAAAGTGATAACCAAGTGGTATTAGGATATGGAATGGGTCAAGATGTTGATGATGATTATATGGGAGATGTGGATGTCTAAGTATAAGGGGTGATGTCAATAAAAATGATATGGGAATGGTCAAGACTATGGTGTGATTAGTGGATAAGGCAAGGTCAAAGTGAGGTGTGATTGATTATGGATGAGGTGGTCTTATGACAAGTCAAAGATATACAAGATGATGATTAGGTGAGGATGTAAAATATGATGGGGTATGACTAGGATGGGATGAAGACAAGATAGTATGGGATATGTAAAAGGATGTACAAAAAGATGATGATATATATATATATATACAAGGGGATGAGTCAATATAAGGATAATATAGGTAGATGATCATTATGAAATATGGATTATGTGGATAAAATAAGAAGATAAATGGATGATAGATGTGAAGGGTGGACTAAATATATATAGAATAGTATGGATGGAGGGATAAATAATAGGTGTGGGGAATGGACTATATATGGAATAAAATATGATGACTTAAGGATACGATGGGTAAATTAATGGATATAAATGTGAGAAATGAACTATATGGATAATAAATAAGTGAGGGGATGAGACAATATAAGTATAAGATGGGTGGATCAATTTAAGATGGGTTATGTGTAATAAGACGTGATGTAAATGGGGATGTTCTAAAATAGGTAAAATGAAAATTATATGTGGTTATGGATGGAGGTGAATACTAGGTGGATATAGGTATGATATGAAAATGTGAAGGGAAATAGATGATGAAGAGAGTGGGTGGAAAGGGGATAATCACTATGTGTGGGATGACACTAGGATTATAGGGAATGAATGTGTTATGAAGTGAATAGGATGTGGTCAAATATATGAAATGGGACTTAATGTTATGGAATGGATATAAATAAGGGAATGCTTGTGGGATGGATGAAAGTATGATAATGTCTACAAAGAAAGATGTGAAGAGATGGTGGTGCTAAGTGAGATTAATCCTATGTGGTGGGGGTGAGATAAGAAAGTAAAAATGATATGGATAAAAGGATATGGGGATGTGGGATGGTCCAAAGGGATATGACAAAAAGGATAGTGGATACTAAATGTTATGGGATGGATGGTGCTACTAATTAGATGTAGAATGATGGGATAGTATAGTGTGACTATGTAGAAGATAGGGTATATGATGGTCAAAGATATACAAATGATCAAGGAGAAAGGGATGATATTAAGATGAGTGTGGAAAGTGATATGGAGTGAAAAGAGGGTGGTTTAAGGTAAAAATGTTATGGAGGGAAGAAGAAAGACGATGAGATATGGATAGTCAAGATGAGATGATGGTGGAATGAGATGAAGAAATGAATGATGGGGTAATGGAAGTGGTCCTATAAGTTTTCTAATGTATGCACACAAAAGATATGGGTATGGCCAACTTGGATAACAAGAAAAATGGGCCTTATCACAACACAAAAACAAATCATGCACATATATAACCCTAATTAGTAAACTATATGGGAGTGTAATGTGATGTCCACACCATCTAATAGTTACACAAGTGAGGCTGTAGGCCAGTGATTTGTTATGAAATCAACCAAAACCTCTCGACCTTGCTTGCTCCTGATGGTCACTTGAGTGTTGATATTGATGTTGGCAATGGAACACCTATTACAACTGTAGGCTCCTATTCTAATGTTTATACAAGGATCTAATGGAGTCCCCTATATACACAAGGGTATGATGGGGACCAAGTCTATATAGGAGGTTATCTGATTGCCCTAGGTATATGGACTTAATCATCCCTCACTCCATGGAACCCTTTATGGGGAATTTGTCTTAGGATGTAATGACAATGCTCTCCTTATATTGATACTTTGTTGAAACATGGAGTGTGGTTAGCATGTGGTGGTTAAATCCACAATACTAACCCCTAAAGACTAAGTCGTGTGCATGGCGATGAAATCCACATCACGTGCTATGCTAGGGAAGGTTTATACAAACAAGCAAACTCATGATGCAATTAATTAACCATTCTAATTACCTACATGAGCTTTATATGATACAACAAATTATGTACACACACATAAGGACCAAGCAAATATAATGATTAACTACTAATGATAATATAATAATTATGAAAAATACTTAATCAACAATGATCAAAATGGGCACCCCCTTTTCCTACAACACAAGGGTTAGAAAATCCACTAAGGGTGCCTTAAGAGTCCAGTAAGATCTATAAAATAGTCAGAAAAACCTAAAACTACAATACCACTACTACATAGAGAAATACCACTATTAACAAGACAATACCACTACTAGGAATGTTGTGGTATTACATAGATTAATTTATGACCCTAAATTGAGCTAAAAAGTACTAGATCAGACTTTCATAGACTGAAAATGATTACAAGGCTTCATTTCTAATACAATTACTGATACCAAAATTATCTAAAATCCAAAATTAAATGCTGAAATAAAGATGTTCAATATCGCTACTCTAGATAATAATCATGTGACTATGGAAGTAGTGGTATTGTCAAATTTGGGTAGACTCCAACAATCTTCTCTTGGATGTTATAGACCCTGTAAGAGAAAATCACCCTCAATCAATTTGGATGTTCTCTACAAAATCAAAACCTAAACAAAATGCCAAAGTAGCAAAAGACCAATAGGGAAGAGTTTTGACCTGGGTATATTGAATAAATAATACCGTTACTATAAATTACAATACCATTACTTACAGTGTAATACCACTAGTCTCAAAGTGGTAGGATTGTTCAAACTAAACTAAATCCTCCTAATAATGTTCTTTAGTTGTTTCTCTCCTAGAGATAGGTTAGACAGCAAAACATAGAGAATTTATAGAAGGAACAAGTAGCTCAGAGTAACAAATTATATAGGAGATAGGACCAGGGTGTACAATACCATGATTGAGATTAACAATACTACTATTTGCAAGAAAATACCACAACTATGAAAGTAGCAATATTGTCAAAATACACGTTGATGACCCTCTAGTAGTTATTCAAGGAGTAATGTCTTTCCTGCACACCACAAACAACACACCTAATGAAAATATAGGGTTAATCAAGTAGCTATCTGAATGTGAAAAACTTTGGGTTACAATACCACTAATGGAAATAACAATATCTCTAATAGCAGAGCAATACCGTGACTTTAAAAGTAGTGATATTGTTAAAAACTAACGAACCCAACTTTTGGTTGTAATATCACTCACTAGGAATGATGACCCCGGTATTAACAGAGCAATACCATGACTTATGAAGTGGTGGTATTATTCAAATGTAACATCTTACTAAAACCTTGACCGCTAATGGTTCAACCTAAAATATCATGATTATTGTTAATGATACTGTTACTGCAATATCGTGACTTGTAGAGCAATACTGTTATTCTTAAAAACATGTGAAAACTTTAAAATCCATGACTGATTTCTCTTCTAATTGGCCCTATAATCATCCAAAATGCTTCTAGAAAGAGTGTTATCCTAAATAAGGGAGGTACTCCCACTGTGGTCACCAAAATTTGCAACAAATTTGTGATTCAAACAAAATATTTTCAAAGAGATAATGAAAACCCAAATATAATGACACCAATAGTAAGGGATAGAAAAGGTAAATCAAAATGTAGTGTGCATGCTTACCATCATTTTTACCTTCTCATAGCTCTGATCCAAGATTTGTATGCTTGAATATGATTGTTGGATTGCTTGGAGATGCTTGACAATGACTTGGATAAGTTTGATAGATGACTTACTTGTGTTATGCTTTTACTTCTTTATTTATTCATTCCTCCATTAGCTTGAGCAAGTGAGGGTGTGTTGGTTTTATAGATTCATGGAGGGAGAAATTATGGTCCAAATTTGAATTTTGGGCCATCAAGATCTAGGGTGGAGGATTTTCCATGGAATTTTTAATTCCATGGAATCCTATAGTGTCAAGAATCTAGAACAACAAACATGCTCTGATTCCACAATTGATTACCATGTACAAGCAACTTAACATGCAGAATTAAACCAGAAGGCACAAGTAACTAGAATTTAGAAATAACACAGAATATGAGAGACAATACCCAATTGTATTAATACTCTTCCAGAAGGAAATACAATAAAGAAGATGCCACAATCTTCTTCCTTACACACCTCTAGGGCTCCCACACCTCTAGGGCATAAACAGTAAATCTCTTCAAGAGCTCACTCTCTCTCTTACGGTCCCAACACACAACTCAAACACAGAGTTGGTGTTCACCTCCAACTAGTCAGTATCACTACTGTTAGTACCACTAGTCAGTATCACTACTGCCAGTACATAAGTGCTCCACGCACTCCAAATCTGAGTACTCCATGCACTCCAAGTACACAATGTACTCTAAGTAGATCTCCCCTGATCTTGCTACCTATTGTGTTGTTGTCACCTTTGATCTTGCTACCCCACAGACCTCCTTTGACCTCGCACACACACACACACACACCTACAAATAAATGATCTTACTTACCATGTAGATCTCTTTACAACCTGAAGAACCCTTGTCCTTGCCTCACCAAGTCCTTATGATTCTCCAAACTAGTACCCCAGTGGATCTTCTCCCTGATCTTGCACACCTACAAACCAACCTGATCATACACACTCGGCACCCCTGTGGAACTAGGAGGAGCTACCCTTGCTCTCTTCACTCTCAGAAGGAGCTAACCAAGCTCAACTCTAAACTAGAACAAATTACAATACAGCCTATGAGTCTCTTAAATAGATCTCATGCAAACAATAATTAGACATCTAATTACAATAATTAGATCCACAACTCAAGACTAACATTAGCCTTTAACATGCAAACAACTGGTTCATTAACAAACTGTCTGTTAAACTCATAGTTTTAAACTGCATAGGCGACCAACGTCGGTCCCTGTCTGCCTAGATATGACCGACATCAGCCGATCCCTGACCGAGTCAACTTCCCTGCTGTCTTCCCCTGATTGACGTCGGTTGGCCTGACCGACATCGGTAGTTGTGACACTCAGACCTCCTCCATGTTTGCATCTAGGTGAAGCTTTTAGCTCCACACCCTAACAATCTCCCACTTAGAGATAAATAGTTGCACCTGCACCTGTACCTGTACCTATACACCATCTAATTTGTTTCTTGGCTTGTATCCCTCTTCAAGCTCAATCTTGAAGACCAACCACCACACAACCTATGGTGCAACACCTGTCATCCAAGTAACCTACCAAATCTGAAGTACTTAACCCTACATAGCATGAATCCCTGCTGTTGGTCCCTCTCAAATACCTGAGAACCCACTGAACTGCTTTCCAGTGCTTCCTTCTCGGATTGGCCACAAACTTTCTGATAGCACCCACTGCTTGGGAAAACTTAGGGAGTACACATGTACTCAACCTCATCATGTGATTGGGGACCCTATTCTATGAACTATCCATCCATAGGTGTGCTGCTTTGTTCTGCATCCTGCACTACCTTCACATAATCATCTTGTGACAACATCAACATGTGATCTTTCATGTCTCTAGGATTACTCATGCCAAAGAATTTTGCTACTCCCAAATCCTTCATGGCAAACCACTGAACTAACCTTACCTTTAGCTCAGCAAAAACTTGTATGTCTGAACCTTCAGCTAGCATACCATCCACATAAAATAACAGGATAATGTTGTGACCATCATCCAACCTGGTAAGACAAACACAATAGTTACACTGACATTGACTAAAGCCCTACTTTGTCATCCACCTGTCAAAACTTGTACCACTGTCCTGCAGCATCCTCAAGACCATATGACCTGGCCTTCCATCTCACGTGTCTATTCTCTCTATTCTTTAACCAAGGAATCCATTCGTCTCGCAGTGCTTTTATCCTGGCTAGCAACTCTACCAAATCTCCCATTTGGTTCTCCAAAGAAATCATGCCATGCTCCCACCATTTCCTGGATCTTTCTTGCTCTATAGTGAGCAACAAGTATAAAGAAGAGGAATAATGAATCTGAGGCTTACTTACCCTTTTAGTCTTCCACATGGGTGTTTGAGACTCCTTGACAGCGTGCTGTCTGCCCAAAATCCATTCCAGTGACCAACCTCAGTCACCACACAGTCTGCATCCAACCGATGTCAGTTTCATGTGACTATCCAGGTCACTGATGCTGGTTATTCTACCGACATCAGTCTCCACCTGCCTAACACCACCAACTTTGCCTGTCTACACATGACCGACATCGGTGCCTATCTATTCGATGCCAGTTTTCCCTGATCGACACCGGTACCTGTGTTTTTCCTGTGAGTGATGAATTTTTACCTGCGAGCTTACTTTGAATCAAAACCCTATCCAAACTGCCCTGCTCAAAGATATCCAGTCCCATCCACTGATCTTTGTCTGTCATCTCCTCCAAGAACACCAAGGCTTTCTAGTTCTTAAGTTTTTCAAATACATCAGTCTTCCTTTTCCTACAATAAATCCAATCCTTTCTTGTAGCATCCCACTGCTTACAAAAATCTCGGTCTATGCTCTCTGAAGCTAAACTCTTACCATTTGACTTAAGAACATCCATTCCCTTCTCACTTATGTGACCAAGCCTACAAAGCCACACCTGTGCAACAGAAGTGGAATCAGTAATACAAGCAAGTAGATAAAGAGTACCTGCTTTCTTACCACATGTTAATTCAAGTGCATCCGCTGTGAGAGTTCATGTGCATCTCTCATCACCCAACTTTCCTAAAGCAATTAGCCACATCTTCAAGACTGGGACCTGCATGACCTTCTTCAACACCCATGTGTTGGCCACCTGCAATTTTAGCCGCACTTCCCCTTTGCCAATACATTGACAAGGCTCACCAACCCCTCTATATGGGGCTACATGGAAAGAGGCAATAGAATCTATAAACCAAGATTATACTTTGTCCAAGGAACATCCCAGAGCATCTTGTGCAACAACACCTGCAACATCTGCTTCTTCAGTTCCTTCATGCTGATCTTCTACCAACCAACAATATTTCTTTACCTGCTCTTTCTTTCCATAACACTATAATTGACCATTCATGCTTTTCAATTCCTCCATTCTTAGTGTACTTTCTTTTTCCATTTTTATACTCCCACTCAATCAAAAAACCCTTAGAGTGACCTGTAATCAAACACAAACCTGCTCCCTGCAACCTTAGCTCTGATACCACTCTGTCAGGAATCTAGAACAACAAACATACTCTGATTCCACTATTAGGATCTAGGAAGCACAATTGATTACCATGTACAAGCAACTTAACATATGGAATTAAACCAGAAGGCACAAGTAACTAGAATTTAGAAATAACACAGAATATGAGAGACAATACCCAATTGTATTAATACTCTTCCAGAAGGAAATACAATAAAGAAGATGCCACAATCTTCTTCCTTACACACCTCTAGGGCTCCCACACCTCTAGGGCATAAACAGTAAATCTCTTCAAGAGCTCACTCTCTCTCTTACAATCCCAACACACAACTCAAACACAGAGTTGGTGTTCACCTCCAACTAGTTAGTATCACTACTGCCAGTACCACCAGTCAGTATCACTACTGCTAGTACACAAGTGCTCCACGCACTCCAAATCTAAGTACTCCACACACTCCAAGTACACAATGTACTCTAAGTAGATTTCCCTTGATCTTGCTACCTATTGTGTTGCTATCACCTTTGATCTTGCTACCCCGCAGACCTCTTTTGACCTCGCACACACACACACATGCAAATCAATGATCTTACTTACCATGTAGATCTCTCTACACCCTGAAGAACCCTTGTCCTTGCCTCACCAAGTCCTTATGATTCTCTAAACCAGTACTCTGGTGGATCTTCTCCTTGATCTTGCACACCTGTAGACCAACCTGATCATACACACTCGGCACCCCTGTGGAACTAGGAGGAGCTACCCTTGCTCTCTTCACTCTCAGAAGGAGCTAACCAAGCTCAACTCTAAACTAGAACAAATTACAATACAGCCCATGAGTCTCTTAAATAGATCTCATGCAAACAATAATTAGACATCTAATTACAATAATTAGATCTTCAGCTCAAGACTAAAATTAGCCTTTAACATGCAAACAACTGGTTCGTTAACAAACTGTCCGTGAAACTCGCAGTTCCAAACTGCACAAGCAACTGACGTCGGTCCCTGTCTGCCTGGATATGACCGACATCGGCTGATCCCTAACCGATGTCGGCTTCCCTACTATCTTTTCCTGACCGATGTTGATTGGCCTGATCGACGTCGGTAGCTGTGACACTCAGACCTCCTCCATGTTTGCATCTGGGTGAAGCTTTTAGCTCCACACCCTAACATATAGAATAGAGAATTATAGAGGATGAGGGCTAGAATGGAGATATTTTTAGAATTCTCTAATTCTAGAGATCTCTTCATAGGGTTTTAGGGGTTTAAGAAAGGCTATAGGAGGGTGGTGGGTGGGTAGGTAGATTATTTTGGAATTTTTAATTTGAAAGTAGGATTAGGCGTAGGTTTAGTGGATGATAGGTTTTGTTTAGGGATTTAAATAATAAGATCAGGATTCCTAAGGATATAGGAATACCTAATAGATAGGTTAGTAAGTGTTTAGGTGGGGTTATGGGAATTAAAAATTCCCATATAATAGATAATTGGAATTGGATTAGGATAATGGTAGATTAGAGGGAATTAATGGAATTATGGGATGGGCTAAGGTTAGTGAAATGTAGATTAATGGAAGGGGATATTAGATTTATGGCTAAGAATGGGAATTAGTGTCAACTAATAAGAATATTAGTCAGCTATAATGGAGCAATAAATTTTAGGTGTATACACTTGGAACACCTTCACTCAGGAGATAAAGGCTAAGGACATCTCTACAACTCACTTACTCATAACTGCCAATTCCCCTCAAAAACTAGTCATGATGAATTAAACCTCTAATGCCTATGTAGAAACTTGTCATGACTCCTAATGCATGAAAATGGTCCTATGAGATCTATAGAACATCCATAGATAGAAAATTCATATGGTCTAATGGCAAATATTGGTTTTGTAGACCAATTTATCAACCTTATATCTCACAGTCTTATCTGAACCACATATGCCATTTTGTGAGCAATTTTTTCACCATATACACTAACCTCTAAAGCTTCTCCAAACCATGATCATGATATAAAATTCATAAATGACTTAATTTATTAATGCACTTTATTGTATCAATATATCATGTATAGATCCTCAAATCTATCTCTTTATTTATGTCTGGGTTTTACACTATTCACACCATTAGGTCTGTCTACGACTGGCTTACTTGGATGACCAAATTAGAACACTTGAAGGATAGAAACTATACAAAAATCATCATGGACATGTAAAAGCAGTCTCTATATTCTTCTAATATCCATTTTATTTTCTTGACCAAATCAACTTTTGAGTGTTATAGCAATTTCTTGACAAATAAGCTTGTATCTATGCATTTTCTCTCTCATCTGACTAACCACCACCACCTAGAGGTACTTGGAAGAGTTTACTATTGACCAAATTTGAATTTTAGGTCAAATTGGGGCACCCTAGTAAAAAAACTAAAGTTTTAATTATTTTATGGGTCTAATATAGATGTTACAAGGTGTTTTATAGGTTAATTAATGTCAATTGATGTTATAATAGTCTTGGTCATTAGTTATTTTAGCCCTTATATCATTTTTGGGTCATTTTGAGGTCAAAAAAGGTGCATTTAATGACTTATATAGATTTATTGGGAAGTGTGAAGGTTCCAAAACATCATGTCTTGCCCAATTAACTTAAGTCTATAGTAACTGAAACCAACTAAAAAGTGGCAAGTCTCAAAAAGGGCAATTTTCTTGAAGAAAAGAAGAGTTTGGCACTTGTACAACCTATTTTGGAAGTGTGCCATGTGATAAAAGGTTTTAATGTGACTCTTCACCTTTATCATGTTCATTTATACATTTTTAATGTTTTTGAAGTGTCATTTCTGAGCTAAAACCATTCTGCTACTTTTTCACCATTCTTCTCAAGCAGATTTGACTTTTAGGTTTTTGCTTGGTGTGTTTAGCACATGAGGTTTCAAGAAAAAGGATATTGGGGGTGTATTATACACTCATTCAGATTAGATTTTATGTTTTTTAATATAGGAATGGTGGTCTGATCTTTATGAACCATTCCTAAGAAGTTGACATTTCTAATTTGATTGATAATATGTGTACCCTATAGGTTTTGCCTTGTTTTGGAGGATTCTGTACAATCCAGCTACTAAGATGAGTTCCATATGATGTTCACTCCCTATCCTCATGATTTCCATTCTTAGTTTCATTTTAGTCAAATATCTCATGAGATTTTTGGTTCAATTTATAGGTTGATGTCCTAGGTGTAATGGTAGCCATTTCCACTACTTGTAAAAGGTTGTATTCTTTGCAAGAGCTTAATATGAAGGGGACATGATGTTTCCCATGTTTCAATATCATATAGACCACCTCCCTTCCATTTTTTACCTCATAATTCCATGCTTTGATCAAACTTTTGGCCCATAGTCATACTCAACAAACTCCTTACCCATTTTCATCTGCATCCATGTTGAATCACGTGTATAGAACTTGTTTAGTATGTTCATGAAGGTGTATTTGAGGTATCTATATGTTTAAATGTGTGTGGGAGTAGGAATAAATAAGTTATATCCTCCAAAGAGTGTTGTAAGAAGACTATTGTAATCATATACCATACATAGCACACAGTATGCAATTGGAATGTACACCTACAAGTGCTCATATGGAGGAATTCATGTTGAAAATGAGATAGTGACACCTATTTTAGATCCTTTGAGATATTAGAATTGAATTTAGGATGATGATATTAGTTCACAATTTAGGAAATAGTTAAATAAATTCACACTATTCATCTTTATATTTGTTGACTGCCTGTACTTGACCATGCCTACCTACAAGTGGTAATAACATAGCATAAAAGTGCCTTTTGAGGCATTAAAGTAAGTTTGAACTCCTTCTTGGAAACCTAGTAAGCTAAAATACCATGGTAGACCTCATTTGAAGGACTAGACTACAATAACAAGTTGAGAATCAACCTCAAACACAAATAACCATATACAAGGACACTTTCCCTAAAGATTGCAAAATAGAGGCCCATGAGCATTTTGGGAATAATATGACATAATCATAAAATGTTTGAGGTATCCTAATGGACTTAATTTTTAACCCCTAGCATAGATAAGATCCATGCAAAGTTTGGGAGGAAGATATCAAATGGAAGGTGGTTTTTGGGAAGCCTAAAAAATCAACTTTATGCACTGATTTTGAGTAGTGTTATCTACAAGTTCGAGCTTCAAGAGACCTTCACACTCTAAGTTGCAAACTTGACCATTTCCAACATGTTTAAACTCTTCTAAGTGAGTAAAGAGAGTAATTTGACGTAAAAAACCATCAAATATGCTCACAATCTATGTTTATAACCCCATATACACTTTCAGTCTATCTACAGAGGAATGTGGACCTACAGTAGGGTATAGGACAATAACCTGAGCATGTATTTTGATGGTGTTTTATCCATCCAAAGTAAATATAAGGTGGATTATAGTGAAAAAATGTATTGGTGACCAAATAAGTGTTCAAGAGAGGTCCAAAATATATCATGACCAAGTTCAAATGAACTAATGGTCACCTACAGGGGTCAGATAGGTAGGGTATATAAAAATAGTGAGTTCATATGAGTTTTAGGCTTGGTTTTAAAACACCAAAACTAGTTTCAGGGTAGAATAATGATAAGTGACCTAAATATGGGTTAAAGGGAAACATTTTCATGACTTAACCTAAATCTCAAGGTGCAAAATGACCTATAAGCATGACCTACAGGCAAGGTTTCTCAGTTATTCAAGGGAAACTCAGTTTGGTGAACTCTAAGTGTAGGTGAGAGTTAAGGGAGAATTAACCTGACACATTAAGCCTATGAACACATTTTAAAAACCGTGATGATCTCCATGAAACTTTGAATGTGTGAAATACAACTTACAGGTGGTTCCTATAAAGCAAAACATAGTCAAAAATTGTGCATAATCTTGACCATATAGTTATATGGAGGAATATGTAAAGAGTTAAGGTCTTGGACAGACCTAAAAAGTTTTCATCATGATATACATGGCCTAAATATGTCCCCATAGTGGAGATACAATAAAATAAATAGCCTCAAAAAAGTAGAGTACAACCCAATTAGAAATCTTGCACACAGTTCTCTCCATAAGGAGTTTGTCTTGGGATTTGGATGGGTTAAGAGGTCTATTGACCTAACTTGAGGCTCAAAATTGGTATAGAGAGTCTCCATCACTTGGATAACCCTATCAAATATTTACATTGTCTAATAGAATAGGGGAAGTTCCCTCTATTTTTTCTCAAATAGAGGGCACTCCCCTCAATGTAAACTCTAGCAATTTTTTGGAAAAGATGGTAGATGGATGGATGGGGAGCTAGTTAGACCTTTCAATAAGGACTGATGAGATACATAGAACCTATGCAAACATATAAAACCAAGTAGTAAGGGATGAGTCTTATCAGAGTGTCCTAAAATGCTAAGGTTATAGACAAGCCTATTAGGCAAGGTGCAAGCCTAGTACCCAAATGAGAAGTCATCCTCAATTGTAGATCTAAGTAGAATTTATAGTGAATTAGAACATGTCTATGATGGAATTATAGAATTTTTTGAGCTATTTGGAGACAATTTAAACCATTAAAGTTCATTTTTAGCTATGTGGTGCAATTAAGCTTACTAGGCATGCTAAATTATGGATTCTAAATGAGAGACCAGTAACATTATTATCATTAGATATGATTTATACCCTATTAAATCATGTTAATATGGTGAATAAAAATGTTTTTCATATTATATATTACATAAAAAGCATCAGGAAAATCAATTTTGGCTTAAGGCCAACATTAGGCTTGTTGGAATGGAAGGAAGAGCTCAAATAGGTTACTTCAAGTGTTCATATCTCATATGAGGCTTTGCATGGAGGACAAAGAGTTTTATAGGAGTTATATTGGGTATTTAACAACCACTTTGTGTATTTTTTTGTAGTTCCAACATCCAAATTTCATGAACAATGCTTAAGGAAAATATGCCTAAAACCCTTACAAACCCTTGGCAAGGACCCAATTGGATAAATGAAGATGGAGATGCATAATAATGGACAATTTTTATCATTAAACCTATAAAATTTTATATAGGACTCACTCAGGCTCCCTCCCATACCTTTTAATTGTACAGACTTGTGCATATGGGCTGAGAAATAGGATATTTTTTTATTATTTTTTGTGTTTTATAGGTTCTAGAAGGAGTCTGAGGATGAAACCAAATTTATGAGGAATATTTAGAATTTTATAACTCCCCATGTTCATTTAACACCTTATATAAACTTCTATGTGTTAAAACAAATAGCTTCATCTCAGCCAATCAAAATTGGCATATGAGACAAGCTAGTGAAAAGGGTGAAAAACTTAAGTGAGATAAATTTTAGGTGTACCTGATGCTTATAAGGGCATGGAGGGTCTATATAGGTGTCATACACTCCTTAAAATTATTTTAATGATCAACTAATTCCAATTTTGAGACCAAGTGTGCAGGGTGCATGAAGATTTTTCTGGACTGTAGATGATGATGGCTCATTTTTAGGTGATTCCAGATGACCAAGCTTGCAACCAATGCATGGAGAGGCATGCTTAATGTCGTTACACTTTATCCCAATCATTACTCTTGGTAATAATTACTTATTATGGGTTCAAATAGGGCTAATCATGAAGGCAATTTTTTTGAGTCAACAAGGGGAGTTTCATGCCACTTTTCATGAAGTTTATGCTTTGAATTGACACTTGTGTTCCCTAACCTTACATGGTTAATCCCATATCCTATTTTCATGCATGATTAACTTATCTTCTTACCTTTATAAGTGTCCTTGTGACCCTTTGACTTCTCTCCTCTCCTTTCTCTCTCAAGTTCTATAAGAACTAGCCATTTTGGCATTATAATTGATGTTCCACCTGAGTATGGTAAAGCCCTGCTCATTTTTATACCTTTTGATCAATAAGACTACTAATTTTTACCTCTTTTACGAAAATTTTTAGTATTTTCATCTATAATTTTTTATTTTTCATAAGTGATAACTCTTGTTTCTTTAGCATGATTGTTTCATCCTATCATCTATTTACATTTGGAATGATTCTTCTTGCACAACATGTGAAGTGTTTTAGGAAATGTCAAGAACTGATTGAGTTAGTCTTTTCATTAGTGCCATTAAAATCCTCTTGTTTAGTCCTCCTATATTTTTACATTCATCTATAACCTCATAATGTAACATTGATGTGAGAAGATGTAGATTGGAGAAGTGTATGTTTAGTTTATCCCTTGATTTAAAGTGTAACATGCATATGGTTGGAAGTCATCAATCTATTTGGTATATCACCTTCCTTAGGATAGTTTTTTTTTAGTTGTCTCTCTCCCTTTTCACCCCCAAGTTTATTTTTAGTTGTAATGCAAAGTGGTATATCAAGGGAGCTAGCCCTATCTAGAGATTCACCACATTCCTTAGGTTGCCCATAAGGCTAGAGGTGTTTGCATTGTGCCACTTGGATGAGAAGAGATTTTCCATCTTCTAAAAGGGTGAAAGTCCAAGTGAAAACGTTTAATACATGATACAATAGATTATCTAGGCATTTGAATTCATCCTAAGTTGTTTTTAAAAAAATCTTTCATATTGGGTCCTTATTAGGGTTTTAGGGAGGTTTAACACAGGTTTTGGTGTTAACAATTATTCATAAAGGACTACCACTTGAATCTAAAACTAATGCTTGGAGATCTTAGCTAAGACCCTTCCCCATATCTCCTTAATATCTTAGACTCCTATATAGAGGTTACATATGCCAATGAATGTTTGAAAGTGCTTCTCTAGTTTGAGACCTCATTATATGAGCCTAAGAAAGCTTAAAATAGTGATTCATGCACTTTTCCTAAAAATCTTAACCTCAAACTTTGTGATCATACCTAAAACAACTTATCTCACCTCTATCCTTGCTCACATGTGCATAATTGCCTTGAAATTTGATCTTCGTACCTCATTAGGATAAGCAGGGTCTAAGAGTGACCTGGGTGTAGACTTAGACTAAAGGTTCTACCCCTATAGACTCACCTTGAAAATCTCATAAATGATTCTATACCTTATTCACATTCTCAAATAATTCCATACAACATTCACATGCATCTATTCATTAATTTCACCATACACATACCTCTTCATGTCATGACTAGGCTTAATATACACTTGACATCAATGTCTTGTACCTTTTATGCAGACAAGACATTTGTTGCCTTCAAATTCTCTCTTTCTCCTCTCATGATAACACTCTCTCATGACAATATTTTTCCATGCACCTTGTCACATCACACACTACCAACTACCCTTAATCACCTTTAACATCAACCTTAACGAGATGCACCTTTGACATCAATGATAATACTCAATAATCTCCCCCTTTATCATTGATGGAAACTACTCTCAGAAACTTCTCTCAATAGGATATTTCTCCTCCATTATAAACTTTCTCCCCCTTTGATATTAATGATAAAGAGATACTTGTAACTTCTTGGATCACACCTCTTGTAACCAAAAAACTCAACACACAAGATTATAAGTCAAAGAAGCATCATACATATATGCTCCCCCTATCTCCATGCATACCTTATCACCACTACTCACCTACTATTGAAGCTAATTAACCACATAATTAGCTCCCACTATGCACTTGACTCCCTTAATGATTGTTAGGATTAGGAATTACACCTAATTCCGATCTCAGATGTTCAAATGTTGTCTTTGAAAGTGGTTTCATTAGATACATACTCAGGCTTGACATTTTGTTCACTTACCTATTCTCTTAGTAAATTATACCTAATGGGAATGTGCTTAGTCCTTGAGTACCTAATTGGGTTCTTTGATACACTTATAGCACTTGTATTATCATAAAATATAGGACTAAGACTATCATACTATAGTTTGTAGTCCTTTAAGGTCTACCTCATCCATAAGACTTGAGTGCAATATGAAGCTGATGTAATGTACTCAACCTCAAAAGTAGATAATGCCACTGATAGATGTTTCTTGCTTATTCATGATACTAGGCACTCTCCTAAGAAGAAAGTTCCTCCACTAGTGCTCTTCCTATAATCTAGACTCCCTGCCTAGTCTACATCTATATGGGGTGTCAAGTTAAACTCCTTGATCCTTGGATACCAAAACCCAAACTCAATAGTTCCCTTGAGATACTTGAGTATCCTTTTGACTGCTTGTAAATGATTTTCCTTTGGGTCTGCTTTAAATCTTCCCACAAGACATATTGCTTGCATGATGTCAGGTCTAGAGGTAGTAGTATATATAAAAATTCTAATAATTGACCTGTATGATGTCTAATTTACCCTTGGATATTCATCCTCCTTGCTTAACTTACACCCCATGATCATAGGTGTGCTAACAACCTTGCAATCTTCCATCTATAATTTCTTTGACATCTCTTTTATGTACTTAGCTTGTGAAATGAATATACCTCTTGTTGATTGATTTATTTGTAACCCAAGGAAGAAAGATAGTTATCCCAACATGGACATCTCAAACTTATTATTCATCACATCTAAAAAGGCCTTAGTCATACTCTCATTATTTCCACCAAATATGATGTCATCCACATAAACAACCACTATCAACTGATGATCATTTTTTGTTTTTATGTACAGATTACTATCTGTAATTCCTCTCTTGAATCCTTGGTCTAATAGGTACTTGTCCAATCTGGTGTACCAAGCTCTAAGAGCTTACTTTAGACCATAAAGATCCTTTTTTAATCTAAATACATAGTCCTTGTTACCTAATAATTATAAACCCTCAGGTTGCTCTATGTACACCTCCTCTTCCAAGTTCCCATTCAAAAAAGTTGATTTGACATCCATCTAATACACCTTGAACCATTTAAATCTTGCATATGATAGAAACAATCTGATATCCTCCAATATTGCTAGTTGAGTAAAGGTCTCCTCAAAATCTACCCCTTCTACTTGAGCATACCCTTTGTATACCAATCTAGCCTTGTTCCTAGTGACTTCTCCATCTTCATTCAACTTGTTCATGTTGATATTTTTGTCCCAAAAATATCATTATATCTGATATCCTAAGGGAGACCCCCTTTATTTTTTAGAAAAAACCCTAAAAACTACCATAGACCCATCATTCCATTTTGAACCTCATAATTTATAACTTTTAAAGCAATTTTCACTCATGCAAATTGCTCTATGGGTTTCGGATCCTATGAAGCACCACACCTAAGATCGGCAAAACCTAGAACTTGTCATGTACTTTGCACATTTGTGAATGTAAAAAATGTATGGTGGGATTCACAACCCACCAAGCACCCAAGCTAATGGAATATAGAACTCAACATGCACTTTGCACATTTGCAAACTTGCAAAGTGCATGATAGGCTTTGGATCCTGCCAAACCATTGCAACTTCCTTTTATGGAATGCGAAACCTGTTAGGTTGTGGAGCTAAAAGCTTCACTGATGCAGACATGGAGAAGGCCATTGGAGGGGTTGCTGAAGGTTGCTGAGCGTCAGAGCAACTGGCGTCGGTCTGATCAGCCGACGTTGGCAGGATAGTGAAGAGAAGCAACCGACGTCGGTCAGGGATCGGTCGGCATCGGTCACCTCCAGGCAGACAGGGACCGACGTCGGTCGCCTATGTGGTTCGACTGCGAGCTAATTACGGGCAGTTAGCTAACGAACCAAGTGTTTGCATGAAGAGAGCTATTTTTAGACTGAGAGCTACGGATCTAATTATGGTAATTAGATGTCTAATCATTGTTTGGATGAGATCTATATAATAGACTCATGGTTGTATTGGAAAAGTTGTTCTAGTTTGAGTTGAGCAAAGTTTGCTCCTTCTGTGTGTGAAGTGAGTAAGGGTGTTCCTCCTAGTTCCCTATCAGTGCCAAGCTTGGTACTGGTTGGAGAATCATAAGGACTTGGTGAGGCAAGGACAAGGGTTCTTCAGGGTGTAGAGTGATCCACATGGTAAGTAAGATCGTTGATCTGTAGGCGTATGTGTGTGCAAGGTCAAGGTTCACAGGTGAGCAGAACCGTGTTTGATTTGCAGGTGTGCAGGATCATATAGACAGCAACACAACAGGGAGCAGTATCAGGCAGGATCTACTTGGAGTACAGGTGTGTACTTAGATAGAGCAAAGGGGAAGGCAAGGGAGTTCCTTCCATAAGTATGGTCTGTTGAAGTGCAGGTTATTGCAGGTTCATGGGAGATCTACTTGAAGTACCTTGAGTACTTGTGGAGCACGTGGAGTGCTTGTGGAGTGCGTGTAGCACTTGTGGCGTGCGTGGAGCACAGGAGGTGAACACCAACTCTGTATTTGAGTTGGGTGTTGGGACCTGAGAGGGAGAGCTTTGGGGAGAAGATTTACTATTCACTTGAGGTGTGGGAAACCTTTGTAAGGTGGTGGAGAAGAAGTGGCATCTTATTTATTGTATTCTTTTCTGTATAAAGTGTTAATACAATTTTTGTATTGTCTCTCATATCATGTGTTACTCTGAATTCTAGTTACTTGGTGAATCTGGTTAATTTCCGCATATTAAGTTGCTTGGTTTGGTAATCAAATTGTATGCTTCCGGTTTATTTTCCAACACGTGGTATCAGAGCTAAGGTTGCAGGAAGCAGGTTTTGTGTTTGGTTACAGGGCACTCTCAGGGGTTTCTGATTGAGTCGGAGTAGAGCAATGGCAGATGAAAGTAAGCTAAGAATGGAGGAGTTGAAAAGCACAGATGGTCACTCACGGTCCTATGGAAAGAAAGAGCAGGTAAAAGACTATTGTTGGTTGGTAGCAGATCAGCATGAAGAAACTGAAGAAGCAGATGTAGCAGGTGTTGTTGCACAGGATGCTCTAGGAGGTTTCTTGGATAAAGTTGAATCTTGGATAAAAGATTCGGTTGCCTCTTTCCATGCAGCCCTAGGTAGAGGAGCTGGTGAGCCTTGCCAAAGAATTGGCAAAGGGGAAGTGAAGCTGAAATTGCAGGCGGCCAACACACAGGTGTTGATGAAGGTCATGCAGGGCCCAGGTTTGGAGATATGGCTAATTTCTTCAGAAAGATTGGGTGATGAGAGATGCACAAGAACTCTCACAGCGGATGCACTTGAATTAGCTGGTGGTAAGAAAATAGGTACCCTTTATCTACTTGTTTATATTACTGATTCTTCTTTTGTTGCAGAGACGTGGCTTCGTAGGCTTGGTCACATGAGCAGGAAGGAGATGTATGTTCTTAAGCGGAAGACAGATATATTTGACAGGCTTAAGAACTGGAAGGCCTTGGTGTTTATGGAGGAGATGGCAGACAGAACCTAGTGGATGGTGCTGGATACTTCTGAGCAGGGCAGTTTGGACATGGGTTTTGATTCAAAGAAGCTCACGGGTAAAAAGTCATCACTCACAGGCGAACACAGGTACCGATGTCGATCAGGAGGAATCAGCGTCGAACAGACAGGTGCTGATTTCAGTCATGTGCAGACCGAAGCCGGCGATGTCGGGCAGGGTAGGACCGACGTCGATCATGGGACCGACGTTGGCAGTAAGTAAGACCGATGTCGGTCAGAAAACCGACGTCGGCAGAAGGGACACCGCAGGGTCGGTAGTCAGGGACAGACGCATGGAACCGACGTCGGTCGGATGCAGACTATGGAGTGACTGAGGTCGGTTATTGTAACGGATTTTGGGTGGATAGCACGTTATCAAGGAGTCTCAAACACCCATACGGAGGACTGAAGACGTAAGTAGGCCTTCAAATTCGTTGTTCCTCTTCTTTATACATGTTGCTGATTGTAGAGCAGGAAGGATCCAGGAAACAGGTGTGAGCTTGGCATGGATGAGGATGTGATTCCTTGGAGGAGAACCAAACAGGTGTGTTTTGGTAGGGCTGCCAGCAGGTATGAAAGCACAGAGACGAATGGATACCTTAGTAGAAGAATAGAGAGAACGGATACGTGAGACGGAAGACCAGGTATATGGTCTTGTGGAGCTGCAGGACAGTGGTACAGGTTTTGACAGGTGGAGGACGAAGCATGGCTTCAGTCAATGTCAGGGTAACTACTGTGGTTTGTCTTACCAGGTGGATGATGAGTCATGACGTCATTCTGTTGCTGTATGTGGATGGTATGTTTTGCTAGCAGGGGTGTACATACAGGGTTTTGCTGAGCTAAGGGTAAGATTAGTTCAGTGGCATGTCAGGGGGAGTTTGGAGCAGCGGAATTCTTTGACATGGGAGACATGGAGATCACCGGTTGATTTTGTCTCGAGTGGGAGCTGATGTGAATCAGGTGTTGGCGAGGTTCAGGATGCAGAGCCGGAGCACACTAAGGGTTGGACAGGTACAGTGTCCAAAATCACATGAAGTCTGGTATAGACCTGAGTATTCCCATGCAGTGGGATCTGTCAGAGAGTTAGGAGCCAATTCAGGGAAGTGGGTTCTCAGGTATTTGAGAGGGACCAGCAGCAGGTATACATGCAGGGTCAGGACTTCACTACATGGATTTGTAGGTTCGGATGTGGCAGGTACTCGAATGATAGGAGGTACATCACAGTGTGTGTGGTGGGTTGTCTTCAGGGTTGAGCTTGAAGAGGGATACAAACCAGGAAATAGATTAGACAGAGTACAGATACAGGTACAGTGCAGCTATTTATCTCCAAGTGGGAGATTGTTAGGTTGTGGAGCTAAAAGCTTCACTGATGCAGACATGGAGAAGGCCATTGGAGGGGTTGTTGAAGGTTGCTGAGCGTCAAAGCAACCGGTGTCAGTCTGATCAGTCGATGTCGGTAGGATAATGAAGAGAAGCAACCGACGTCGGTCAGGGATCGGCCGGCATCGGTCACCTCCAGGCAGACAGGGACCGACGTCGGTCGCCTGTGTGGTTCGACTGCGAGCTAATTACGGGCAATTAGCTAACGAACCAAGTGTTTGCATGAAGAGAGCTATTTTTAGACTGAGAGCTGCAGATCTAATTATGGTAATTAGATGTCTAATCATTGTTTGGATGAGATCTATATAATAGACTCATGGTTGTATTGGAAAAGTTGTTCTAGTTTGAGTTGAGCAAAGTTTGCTCCTTCTATGTGTGAAGTGAGTAAGGGTGTTCCTCCTAGTTCCCTATCAGTGCCAAGCTTGGTACTGGTTGGAGAATCATAAGGACTTGGTGAGGCAAGGACAAGGGTTCTTCAGGGTGTAGAGTGATCTACATGGTAAGTAAGATCGTTGATCTGTAGGCGTATGTGTGTGCAAGGTCAAGGTTCACAGGTGAGCAGAACTGTGTTTGATTTGCAGGTGTGCAGGATCATATAGATAGCAACACAACAGGGAGCAGTATCAGGCAGGATCTACTTGGAGTACAGGTGTGTACTCAGATAGAGCAAAGGGGAAGGCAAGGGAGTTCCTTCCATAAGTATGGTCTGTTGAAGTGCAGGGTATTGTAGGTTCATGGGAGATCTACTTGAAGTACCTTGAGTACTTGTGGAGCATGTGGAGTGCTTGTGGAGTGCGTGTAGCACTTGTGGTGTGTGTGGAGCACAGGAGGTGAACACCCAACTCTGTATTTGAGTTGGGTGTTGGGACCTGAGAGGGAGAGCTTTGGGGAGAAGATTTACTGTTCACTTGAGGTGTGGGAAACCTCTGTAAGGTGGTGGAGAAGAAGTGGCATCTTCTTTATTGTATTCTTTTCTGTATAAAGTGTTAATACAATTTGTGTATTGTCTCTCATATCATGTGTTACTCTGAATTCTAGTTACTTGGTGAATCTGGTTAATTTCCGCATATTAAGTTGCTTGGTTTGGTAATCAAATTGTATGCTTCCGGTTTATTTCCCAACAAAACCCATAGAGCACTTTGAACCTTTGTAAATGTGCAAAGTGCATGTCAGGCCCCATTTTACACCAACTAATTCTACTAACCCTTTTACCGAATGCAAAACCCCATAAACACTTTGCATGTTTACAAACATTCAAAGTACTATGTGGATTCCACCTTCTACCAAGTACCCTTCCATGGAATGTGGAACCCCGAGTGCACCTTGCATAATTACAAAACATGCAAAGTGCCCCCAAAGTTCTACCTTCCATAGAACCAAGCCAGTCACTTCCTATGGACATATGACCTATGCCAAACATCTCCTAGTTCTACCACCAAATGTCATTGCTACATTTAATGTAGGGTATTTTGGGCTATGTCATACATGGTATTTCCCTTGAAATTCTCACCATATTTTTTGCATTTTGAAATGTTTTTGAGATTTTTCTTTTCATTTTTTGTAGAAGATTTACAAAATATTTTTTATAAAACAATCATGATTTCTTGAAAAAATCCATTTTAGGGTTTTCTATGGTCACGCATCAATGTATTGTTTTTTAGACCAAAAGTTGCAGTCATAGGATTAGGGTTTCATTTCAAGAATTTCATTGTGAAGATTTTTCCTAAAGTGATCATCATTAAGCCTTGGAGTTTTCCCTCCTATTTTCATAGTAAAAATTTAGGGTTTCATTGATCTAAAGTAATATTCCTAAAACAATACCATTTTCAAACCATCAAAATATTCCAACATCCCTAAAAACTTGAGACCTATCTCAAACACCCTAGAACCCCATGGGGTTTACCCTTGATAGAAGCAACTTTCACCCCCATAAGATTTTCATCTTTGTAGAAAGTGGACCTACCCCAAGACCTTCCATCTCCATGTAACTCCCATTTTCTTCCAACATCTTATACCTCCATGAAACTTTCACTTGCTTCAAGCACCTCCCATTTTTATCAGATATTTAAACTACTCCAAACACCTACAGATCCCACCAACTTTCATAGTTGGTTTCTCACAAGCAATAGCTTTAGTTTCCATGCCTCCTAAGGAAATGAAGTTCAAATCCAAAGGCCCTAGAGTGACTCCTAGCCTAGATTCTAATGTTGTAAGATAACAAACACAGACTTAGGTCATATTCACCTAGGAGATTTTTGGGCTAGGATAGGTGCAAAATTTTAAAATGACTAAATCTAGAGTATCTATGACTCTGGCCTTCCACAAGCTATAACCTTCCCATTTTCAATTCAAAGCCCTAAGATGGTCCTCACAATGGCCTAACACTATGATCCTGAAAGAAAAGAGGTCTACAATGAGAAAGGGGAAAAGATTCTTAATCTAGACCCTAATTTTATTAGCTTAGTATTTATAATTCCTAAATTTAAGATTTACCTAGATATAACTCCACAGACATCCACATAGTTTTTTGAGGATAATCAAGATGGATGTCAAAAGATAATCAACAAATAGTGGCTCAAGTCCCCTAACCATTCCTCCACTAGGTTATCGAAGACCATGTATAGAAATAATTTTATTAATGAAGTAGGGGACATTATCACACTATTGTATAGGGTCACTGACAATATTGATGCTCAGTGTTATCAATAGTGGATGTACCAGTATATCTAGACCATTTGACAAAAAAAACAATACATTCAGTGGGCCAAGTTAATAAATGATTCCCTTCACGAACAATTGATGGAGGTGCAAACAATAGGAAAGTTTTATATGACCTTCTACATTTTATACATCTTGGCCAAGGGAAGGTTGTTCCCACCTCAACATAGTTCCTGAAGAGATAAATAGAGTATACAACTTCTACCCTGATCTCACACTACAAGCTAGTAGACAACACTTTAGGAGAGTGAATGATGCTTTCATCTACAACATCATTATCATGTTTGATAAGGAACATGGAAGAATAATGTTCTCAAAGGTAGAAATAGATGAAATTAGTAAATGGGGTTCTTACTTCATAAAGTTCACCACTTTTTCTTACATTGGGTCTGTCAAATTTAGTGGTTGTCCCTCTACCCTTCCTCAATATGTGAGCAATAAATGGGCACTAATGAAGTTGGTTAGGAAACTCATGGAGACATATAAGCTTCTTTCTAATAGGCATAAGATAGGGATACATTTCCCAATTTCCATTGGTCGATACACATGACAATCCCTCATCAAGGACAAGTGTGTTGAGGCTAAGATGGGCCAAATGACATTACAAACTTTGGAGTCTAGACCATTTTTTGATGTGTATGGCAAGATTAACAATGTATTGGCACTCATAACATATGCTCATGTGCCATAATAAGAGGATTAATAGGAAGATTTTGGAGATGAAGAAGTTGTCAGAATGAAAGATTATTCAAAAATGTCTCTTCAATAAATCAAGGACTATAAGCTGGCACTAGTTTCAGATGGCCTAGTGGATTATGACTCTAGAGTGGACCCAATTTATTACACACAAGTTATCATGAGACCCTTACCACCAATTAAGTGTTCAACTCTAGAATTATTTTTTCTTTTTGACAGAACAACCCATGTAATTAATATAACTATCAATTATTTGAGCAGTGAGGGAGTACAAGTCACAAGAGAAACCATTGGGGTTAGAGAAAAGCTTCTAAAGCTTAAAGTGAAAGGGATCACTCCATCTGTAAAAGATCTAGTAGAATCATCAGAAGATCTTGACAAGAAGAAGAAAAAGAATAAGAATACCAAGGAAAATAAGGAAAAATCAATCAAAGAGGAAGAAGTTGTGGAACAACCAATTGATCTTTCATCTGAAGACACAATAGCAGCACATGGTTCTATAAATTCATATCCTATAGCTTTGACTCCCATTTTCATTTCCCCCCTTCTCCTACTCACATTTTTATAAAATTTTCAACACCTCCACCTCCTATTTTTACTTCCCCTACACCTATAACTTCCATCTCCCCTATTATTCTATCTACCGTACCCACTACGGTAAGCCAAGCACAAACAATTCAAGTGAGTCAAGTGGACACTCAAGTTCCCCCATCAAAGGGATCTTAGGCTTCCACTCCACCTTCCCTTTCTCCCATTTTACCTTCCCCTTTAATTTTATCCCCTATTTCTATTCCACTCATAATCCCTTCCATCTCATTTCAATTAGTTTCTAACACTACCCAATAGTACTTAATCGTATACTTAGTCATCCTAACTTCGGACCAACAGGCCAGCCTAATTCTTGAGGTGAGTACTATTCCACTTTTATCTCCATTTTCTTTCCTTTCATCATCAACCCTGAGTGGTCCTACACATTTGATTGATGCATTCAATGCCTTGGCTTCCAACCTTCCACTTGTCCCCAAATTCACAACCCTTGTGTCTTTTCCACTTTTCAATCTCCCAACAAACATAGTTGTTCCCATTACCTCCTGTTGGTTAACAAATTTTTCCTATTCTAAATAAAAATGTTTTATTCTAACTCTATATCCCTTTCTTTGAGAACAAATGAGTTAAATAATAAATGAGTGAACTATCAGGAATAATTCCTCTCTAAATTAAGGTACATCTCCCTTTTAAATTTTCAATGAATTCAAACTATTTTAATCATTTGGACACACTTTTAACTAGAAAGCGTTTAAGGCAAACTAACATTCATACATCACCATGTTATGAATGTGGTATCTTTTCTCTATATAACATAATTTAGTAATAGAACGCACAGATTTTATTCTCAATAATAATCAGACATATAAATATATATATTACTGAACTAGCAAAAGATAAAACACATATGATGAGTTATCCAATGAAATAATAATTACCACTTGAAAGGAGAGTTCACACAGAAACCCAATTTCAAATACTTAAACACACAGATTTAAGTATACATCAATTATTTCTTCTTTTCACTAACAAACGAAAATTCTTCAAACAATCATCACATATATCGTAAAACAAAGAAGTTTAGCTTTAAAATTCTCTTGTCATCTTCTTTTTCTATCTTGTATCCCCATTTTTTAACAACTCAAAACATATATATAGGTACCCTAAATAACTATTCTTTTAAACCCAGAGTTAAAACAAACTTTGACCCACACGGGACTTACTTACATACAAGCTCATTAAAAGATAAAGTTTTTTTTTTAAAAACATAATTCCAACTAAATAACTAAATGAGGATATTGCATAATCAAGATCAAGACTGGGGTAGCAGATTAGAATCTCTAGATTTGCTTTTTTATGCTGAAGAGACATGTTGTGCCTTTCATTCCTGATGTGCAGTAACAAATTCTTGGATTTTTGATAAGTTGGGGATGCCAATGTTTTTAACCCGTGCTTTCCAAACATCTTTCTCTCTTTGAATTTTCACCACTTTTTCTACGTGTTCTGATAGTGTAATAACACAGAGGTGAAGAAGTGATTCTACTTTTGAAATTTGAAAGAAATCCTCAATTAAAAGGTTGTCATTTTCTTTAACAATATTGATCTTCTCTCTAAAGGATTGAACCATAGTATTGATATCCTTTTCTGGCTTCCCATCATCTTTTATATATTTCACATTAATACATTACAAGTCATGCTATAAGGATTGAGTGAAATCAGTTATTTCTTTGATCATTTTTGTAAATTCAATTTGTCTTTGTCTGGATACTAAGTTTTTCCATTCAATATTTCTCTTGCTTACATATAATATATTATCATTCAGACTCATCGAATTTTTCTCTGATAAAAACTTTGTTAGCTCATACTTCTGAACATCACCAATTTGATTTATCACATTCATCCATTTTCTTTCCTCATTTTCCCATGAAGCATTATGTGTTTTCAAATCTTTAATGACATCCATAGTCATATCATATATAGTCTTCAATTCCTTAATATATTTTGTACCTTTTTGGATAATGTCATCCAACCAATCATCAAACATCTCAGTCACCATTTTATTTCTATGTATTTTATCTAACATTTTTTGGTTGATCAGAGATTTTGGGTTAAAAGATAGAGGCAATTGGGAAATAAGTTATGGATTTGGATTATAAATGGCATCGATATACTTTGCCATTGACTGTAAGGTCTGTTTCAACTCCCTCTTATCTTTTTCATCCTTTTAGGTATGGCTGACTATCCTTTTGGTAGATGCTTCAAGATGGTGAACATCTATAACACGTGATGCAGTCCCAAGATCTATTCTTTTATTGTGAAATCTTGAATTATGGGATCTTGAACTTCCTTATCAGTTGTTGGCTAGGCTATTTCTGCACTCCAGTTCCCTGTATTAGGGTCAATGTCTACCTTGGATGTTGTTTTCAGCTTTTTGGATTTAAGAGTCTTTCCTAAACACTTGCTAACCATGTCCTCCAATGGCAATGAAAATAGAACTATTTTTATTTTATCACTGATTAATCTTTCTAACCATTTGGGTATAAGGATTGGAACTTCCTTATCGGGATTCAATTATTCAGAAGGCACATTTGATATCACCATGAGATCTATAAAATCTAAAGCAACCTCTATTTGTTGATTTGCACTAATCTCTTCTACCATTGGTGGATCAAACCCTTTATCACTTGTTGCTTCTCTCGAATCCTCTTTAGAGTTTAAGTCCACAATTATTATTTCAAAAATCTCCTTTTTCTTCCTACTTTTAGTCCTTAGTCTAGTAGTATGAGAAGGTAGAATAGTTATAAGGGTTTTTTTGGACTTTTTGATAACAGAACCCTTTCCAATTTTTGGTTTGAGAGTACTTGCATCATAAATAGTAATAAGCTGATTAGAAGAGCTTATTGGAGATGGTGATTCATCAATTGGTGCACATCATTGGGAATCTTCATTTTGAACTTCTTTCAATCTATAACCCTTTAACCATTTCTTAGTTATCCTTATCACTGAGAGAGTTTTGACTTCAATCTAATCCTCTTCATCTTTATTCCAATCAACTTCTGGAATAGGTAGTTATTTTACTTGTTCAAAATGAGGATCAACAACCTATTCTTCATCATCAATTATTCCAGAGATATTCATACTCAGATTGAGTGTAACTATTTGCCCCAAGGAGAACCTGCACCAAAGATTTCTTCTAACTTCAAATTCATCTAAAAAATCCTCCCAATAGTCTTTGATTTGGGGAATGTGTGAAAATCCCGTTCTAAAATCCAAATTATCCCTAGCAAAACCTCTACTGTCAAACTAGGGTCTGGCATTATAGTACTAAAAATTAAACTTTTTTAGGTCCACCTCTAAATTTAAGGCATCAAAAATTGACTGGCATGAATAGTGTCCCAATTCAATGAGAAAAGAAATAAAAAATTCTTTATTCATTGAAAATTTCTTATCTACATGGGCTAGTTGCCTACAAACTTCTATCAATACAAAGTAGTCAAAAACAAATCTGGGTAGCTTCATTGGTTCGTCATCAAAACCACCAAATCTGATATAAGCAAATTTGGAAAATTTAATAAATAAACTACCATAAATACTGATCAACTGCATGGCTTCATTAGACATTCTCTTATTAATATTGCCTGCCAATTCATAAGTCATTCTACTAGTAAAAACATCATTAACCCTTGCATAGTTTTCATAACAATTTTACATCTGCAAATGTGGGTAATAATCATAAATTCTATTGTCTTCAACTAAGGATGCATGAGGCAACCCTCTCCATTCTCTTGTAGATGCTAAGTAGTAAAAGAGATATGAATACATATAAAAAATCATTATTCCTAAAATAATTACTCAGACCTAGATGTAAACATTCGGCTATGATTTCTGCCCAATCCAAATATTGTTCTCCTTGGAGGATCACCTGAATGAAGAAGTACATCTAATCCTCCCAATAAAATGCCTGAGAATTACCTTTCACCCTATGTAATAATACCATGAAGTCTTCAATTTTTGGTATATGTTCTTTGGTTAATGAACTGGGCAGTCTTGAACCTCCTTTTTTAGAATTTTAGTAACCAATTTCTAGCAATTACATTCCTATAGATTGTTTTCTTTAATGAAAAAAGAGCATAAGAAGAAGTAATATCGAGGTCAGAGTATGGCTATTTGGGTAGAATTTTCATCACAGCCATTAGGTTTTATCTATTAACATGCAGTAATACATTGCCATCCATAGTTTTGATACAACTATTTTGTTGGTCGTATCAATTCATACATTCTAAAACTAATTCATGACATTGTACCACCATAGGAAAAGCCACAGCTTTGACTAAACCACATTCCACTATTTTCTCCACCTTAGGGATTGACATATGATTTTTAACCTTCTCTTTAAAATCCTCTAAATCATATTGAACTAAAGAAGTATCCCCAAATTCAAGAAGATAACAAACAAGACCAGGGCTGTGTTCGTAACCAAGACAAGCAGATTTCATGGCTACAGATTGGAGGATATAATGAAAAATGCTTTAAACTTCTTAAATAATACCAAAAACTTAAAATGATTCTCTTTTCCAACAAAATAATGAAATCAGCTTGTAGGAAAAGTTGAACTCACCTTCAATGGATCAAAAACTACTGTGAAACTATGTTATAAAGATCTTATACCTCCAACACTGCTTTCCTTTGCATGAACCTATGTGTTTACTATTAAAAATGGCTTGTCCTTTCTTGATAAAGGCATAAAATCAGGTCAAATAATTATTAGATTAATTAACTTGTGTTGAACTTGCTTGATAGGATGTAAATTCTAACAGGTGTATTAATTATAAGAAGTTTTCGCACATGACCTTGATGTGTAATGATTACTCATAACCTTTCAAAATTAGAACTTTTCGTTTCATAAAATATTCTGGATATATTTTCTTTTAAATGATTTTCTTTTTTTTTTTAAATCTCCCACAAATTTTGACTTTAAAAGGCTTCGGGAAAGGTGGGACTAAAGTCGTGGAATGTTGAATCTTTGAACTATTGAACCTTTGAACTCTTGAAATGAGGTTCAACATGAAGGTTTAAAGATACAAATTGAGTTACACAAAGGCCTGATAGTTTATGACTTTTGAGAAACATTGAACCATTGAACTCTTAAACTTTGAAAAGGGTTCAAGTTCAAAGGTTCAATTCTTCAGTAATTTTGCACATATGAAGACAAGCGGATAAAATTTCAAACCAAAGAGCCAACTTAAGAAATAAACATATGATCAATAAAGTAAGATGGCAGGTCAAATTTCTCTTAGGGAAGGTACACAAAAAAAGAATAAGGGTGAATTAAAAGGTAACACCTCCACTTCATCTACTCCCACTACTTCTACAACTCCATCAATTAAAGTTGGAGTAGCACAAGTACTCGATGCAAATGTTGATTTGTAGCCTGCTGATAAAAGTGAACCTTCATGAGCACCTATTGAGCAACCAATGAGAGTATATACTTAATAATATTCTATGGTCACAGTATCGACTAGTGAAGCTCTAGCAGCTACTGGTTCTTTGGTGATAATATCAAAATAGCAAAGGGTTATTCCTAATTAGCTAGCCCAATTAGTAAGAAAGAAGAGAAAGTAGATGATAGATCCCAACACATTGGAATTTGGTCTCTTAGAGGTAAAGAAGAAGCCCAAACCAACTCCTAAAACCCTCTCCAAGATATTCAATGATGGTAAGGGAGAAAGGTATGTTGAAATTATGGTTCCCCCACCAGATAAATCAAAACAAAATCTTGTGGTGGGACATTATCAGATTTCTTAGATCCACCTTAGACAATAAATGAGGGAAGGACTTAAACATGATGTATAGACTGGTGTCAACTCTCTATTTCAGATAATAGATCATGATAAGACTAGTAAGGATGAACTCAAGAAGTAAGTGGAGCAGCTTACAAATGTATTGAAACAATCACACAACCTAGTGGGTCATCATAGCAACCACAGGTAGTGCAGCCAATCAGTCAATTTATATACCAAGATTTTATTGATTTATTCTAAGAGATGGCTTACATCAGAAGGGATGCAAAATAATGATTGGAGGGATTAATTACTAAAGACAATAAGGTAATCACAATAATGATGGAAAACTATGAAATAATCAGGGATAGGAGGAATATACTAAAAGAATAGGTCAATAAGTATGAAGGAGAGATTCAGACTTTAAACTTGTATCATCCCAAATTGACAGTTGTAATTTCACTTGACACAGATGTCCTTATTATTGAAAAAACATTGAATGTTGAAATTGAGCACAAGCAACTCCATAGGTCTGCTCACTTTTAGATTAGATTATTAATAGAGGCTACTCACCAAGCCAAGGAAGATCAAGATAAAGTAGTTAATGTATTGTATGACATTGATGGAATTATGAACACAATATCATGCCAAATAGTAGATGATATGAATAATCTCCTTTAGGTGGAAGAAGTCTAGAATAACTTCAAGATAATAGTTGAGAAAAAATCTACAAAGGACACAATATTTACCCTAAGTTCTATCGACCATTTTCTCAAGTATGAAAGAGAAATTGATAAGATGAGAATAGAAATGTAGGCAATAAGGAACTTTAGGAAGGAATTATTTAATGTACAAGCAGATTGTGTAACCTCTTGCATCTACTCCTATGGGCCATATCTAGAATGAATGCAAGAAATTTTCAAGGCCTTTGATGCATATACTAAGAAACTACATTCTGAGAATGACAAGAAAGCTGAAGAAGTTCTAGATATTGATTGATCTTTTCTCTGATTAAATATTTTCAAATGTTTTAAATGCCACTTGTGATTTCATTTCAAAAACATTATAAGTTGTAATTGTAGATGTACAACTATCTTTTTGTAACTCTTTTGAGAAAGAGAAAACATATTTTTACACTTTATATTTTGATAATGTGAAAGTGTAAACTACACTTTCTGTTAGGATTGTGGAGCTAAAAGCTTCACTGATGCAGACATGGAGGAGGTTGCAGAATGAGTTGCTGAGTGTCAGAAGTGTTTGGCGTTGGTCTGGCCAACCGGCGTCGGCAGGGTGAGACAGGAAGGCAACCGACGTCGGTCATATATCGGCCGGCGTCGGCGACCCCAGGCGGACAGGGACCGACGTCGGTCGCCTGTGTAGTTCGACTGTGAGTTATTTACGGGCAGTGAACTAACGAACCAAGAGTTTGCATGATGAGCGCTAATTTTAGACTCATAGCTGCGGATCTAATTATTGTAATTAGATGTCTAGTCATTGTTTGGATGAGATCTATATAATAGACTCATGGTTGTATTGTAAAAGTGTGCTAGGGAGTAAGAGAGCATAATTATAAGCTCCTTCTGTGTGTGAGGTAGAGCTATGGTGCGTTCCTCCTAGTGCCACAGTACCAGGTGTGTTGGTGCTGGATTGGAGAGCCAGCTGGGTTCTTCAATAAGTAAGATCGTTGATCTGCAGGTGTATGTGTGTGCAAGGTCGAGGTTCACAGGTGATTGGAACCATTGCTTGATTTGCAGGTGTGCAAGGTCATACAGACAGCAACACTACAGGGAGCAGTATCAGGCAGGATCTACTTGGAGTACAGGTGTGTACTCGGATAGAGCAAGAGGAAGGCAAGGGAGTTCCTTCCATAAGTATGGTCTGTTGAATTGCAGGTTGTTGCAGATTCATGGGAGATCTACTTGAAGTACCTTGAGTACTTGTGGAGCACGTGGAGTGCTTGTGGAGTGCGTGGAGCACTTGTGTTGTGCGTGGAGCACGGGGAGGTGAACACCAACTCTGTATTTGAGTTGGGTGTTGGGACCTGTGAGAGGGAGAGCTTTGGAGAGAAGAATTACTGTTCACTTGAGGTGTGGGAAACCTATGTAAGGTGGTGGAGAAGAAGTGGCATCTTCTTTATTGTATTCTTTTTTGTATAAAGTGTTAATACAATTTGGTATTGTCTCTCATATGCTGTGTTATTCTGAATTCTAGTTACTTGGTGAATCTGGTTAATTTCCGCATATTAAGTTGCTTGGTATTAGTAATCAAAATTGCATGCTTCCGGTGTACACCCTCCCCCAACAAGTGGTATCAGAGCATGTTTGTTGTTCTAGATCCCCAACAAGTGGTATCAGAGCCTTGGTTGTAGGTTCTTGAGCTTGATACCAACATGTGGTATCTGAGCTGAGGTTGGAGGAAGCAGGTTTTATGTTTGGTTACAGGTCACTCTCAGGGGTTTCTGATCGAGTGGGAGTAGAGCAACTGCAGATCAAAGTAAGCTAAGAATGGAGGAGTTGAAAAGCACAGATGGTCACTCACGGTCCCATGGAAAGAAAGAGCAGGTAAAAGATTATTGTTGGTTGGTAACAAATCAGCATGAAGAAACTGAAGATACAGATGTAGCAGGTATTGTTGCACAGGATGTGTTTGCAGGTTTCTTGGATAAAGTTGAATCTTGGATAAAAGATTCGGTTGCCTCTTTCCATGCAGTTCCAGGTAGAGGAGCTGGTGAGCCTTGCCAAAGGATTGGCAAAGGGGAAGTGAAGCTGAAATTGTAGGCGGCCAACACACAGGTGTTGATGAATGTCATGCAGGTCCCAGGTTTGGAGATATGGCTAATTTCTTCAAAAATATTGGGTGATGAGAGATGCACAAGAACTCTCACAGTGGATGCACTTGAATTAGCTGGTGGTAAGAAAACAGGTATCCTTTATCTACTTGTTTATATTACTGATTCTTCTTTTGTTGCGGAGACGTGGCTTCGTAGGCTTGGCCACATGAGCAGGAAGGAGATGCATGTTCTTAAGCGGAAGACAGATATATTTGACAGGCTTAAGAACTGGAAAGCCTTGGTGTTTATGGAGGAGATGGCGGACAGAACCCAGTGGATGGTGCTGGATACTTCTGAGCAGGGCAGTTTGGACATGGATATTGATTCAAAGAAGCTCGCGGGTAAAAAGTCATCACTCACAGGCGAACACAGACACCGATGTCGGTCAGGAGGAACCGGCATCGAACAGACAGGAACCGAGGTCGGTCATGTGCAGACCGAAGCCGGCGATGTCGGGCAGGGTAAGACCGATGTCGGTCATGGGACCGACGTCGGCAGTATGTAAGACCGATGTCGGTTATCAGGGCCGACGTCGGCAGCAGGGACACCAGCGCAGGCAGGTTGGTAGTCAGGTACAGACGCATGGAACCGACATCGGTCGGATGCAGACTGTGGAGTGACCGAGGTCGGTCACTGTAACAAATTTTGGGTGGACAGCACGCTGTCAAGGAGTCTCAAACACCCATACGGAGGACTGAAGGCGTAAGTAGGCCCTCAAATTCGTTGTTCCTCTTCTTCATACTTGTTGCTGATTGTAGAGCAGGAAGGATCCAGGAAACAGGTGTGAGCTTGGCATGGATGAGGATGTGATTCCTTGGAGGAGAACCAGACAGGTGTGTCTTGGTAGAGATGCCAGCAGGTATAAAAGCACAGAGATGAATGGATACCTTAGTAGAAGAATGGAGAGAACGGATACATGAGACGGAAGATCAGGTATATGATCTTGTGGAGCTGCAGGACAGTGTTACAGGTTTTGACAGGTGGAGGACGGAGCTTGGCTTCAGTCAATGTCAGGGTAACTACTGTGGTTTTGACTTACCAGGGGGATGATGAGTCATGACATCATTTTGTTGCTGTATGTGGATAGTATGCTAGCTAGCAGGGGTGTACATACAGGGTTTTGCTGAGCTAAGGGTAAGATTAGTTCAGTGGCATGTCAGGAGGAGTTTGGAGCAGCAGAATTCTTTGACATGGGAGGCATGGAGATCACAGGTTGATTTTGTCTCGAGTGGGAGCTGATGTGAATCAGGTGTTGGCGAGGTTCGGAATGCAGAACCGGAGCACACTAAGGGCTGGACAGGTACAGTGTCCGAAATCACATGAGGTCTGGTATAGACCTGAGTATTCCCATGCAGTGGGAGCTGTCAGAGAGTTAGGAGCCAATTCGGGGAAGTGGATTCTCAGGTTTTCTGAGAGGGACCGGCAGCAGGTGTTGCTATGCAGGGTCAGGACTTCACTACAGGATTTGTAGGTTCGGATGTGGCAGGTTACTCGGATGACAGGTGGTACACCACGGGATATGTGGTGGGTTGTCTTCAGGTGGGAGCTTGAAGAGGGATACAAACCAGGAAACAGATTAGACAGAGTACAGGTACAGGTACAGTGCAGCTGTTTATCTCCAAGTGGGAGATTGTTAGGATTGTGGAGCTAAAAGCTTCACTGATGCAGACATGGAGGAGGTTGCAGAATGAGTTGCTGAGTGTCAGAAGTGTTTGGCGTTGGTCTGGCCAACCGGCGTCGGCAGGGTGAGACAGGAAGGCAACCGACGTCGGTCATATATCGGCCGGCGTCGGCGACCCCAGGCGGACAGGGACCGACGTCGGTTGCCTGTGTAGTTCGACTGTGAGTTATTTACGGGCAGTGAACTAACGAACCAAGAGTTTGCATGATGAGCGCTAATTTTAGACTCATAGCTGCGGATCTAATTATTGTAATTAGATGTCTAGTCATTGTTTGGATGAGATCTATATAATAGACTCATGGTTGTATTGTAAAAGTGTGCTAGGGAGTAAGAGAGCATAATTATAAGCTCCTTCTGTGTGTGAGGTAGAGCTATGGTGCGTTCCTCCTAGTGCCACAGTACCAGGTGTGTTGGTGCTGGATTGGAGAGCCAGCTGGGTTCTTCAATAAGTAAGATCGTTGATCTGCAGGTGTATGTGTGTGCAAGGTCAAGGTTCACAGGTGATTGGAACCATTGCTTGATTTGCAGGTGTGCAAGGTCATACAGACAGCAACACTACAGGGAGCAGTATCAGGCAGGATCTACTTGGAGTACAGGTGTGTACTCGGATAGAGCAAGAGGAAGGCAAGGGAGTTCCTTCCATAAGTATGGTCTGTTGAATTGCAGGTTGTTGCAGATTCATGGGAGATCTACTTGAAGTACCTTGAGTACTTGTGGAGCACGTGGAGTGCTTGTGGAGTGCGTGGAGCACTTGTGTTGTGCGTGGAGCACGGGGAGGTGAACACCAACTCTGTATTTGAGTTGGGTGTTGGGACCTGTGAGAGGGAGAGCTTTGGAGAGAAGAATTACTGTTCACTTGAGGTGTGGGAAACCTCTGTAAGGTGGTGGAGAAGAAGTGGCATCTTCTTTATTGTATTCTTTTCTGTATAAAGTGTTAATACAATTTGGTATTGTCTCTCATATGCTGTGTTATTCTGAATTCTAGTTACTTGGTGAATCTGGTTAATTTTCGCATATTAAGTTGCTTGGTATTAGTAATCAAAATTGCATGCTTCCGGTGTACACCCTCCCCCAACAAGTGGTATCAGAGCATGTTTGTTGTTCTAGATCCCCAACACTTTCTATTTTAACAAGTATGAATTATTAAAAGTGCAAAAGCATAAAGTGCAAATTGCAAGTTTCATTTTGACAAGTGGCAAGACTTAAAGTTGTAAAAGTCTCACTTGCATTTTGTAAGTTAGGGTTTCACATTTAAAGTGACTTGGAGTTATCTTTTATTTTGGGACTCAAAGTTCCATTTTGGGCACCTCTTTTTGCATGAAGATATTTTTTACAGCTAACTGAAGATGAAGAAATATTGCATGAATATCTTTCATGCCATATCACACCATGCTACGCCATTTCACCTTAAGGATCATGCCCAACCCTTGCATGTCACTTTTCAACCATTTCACAAATCTAGGATGTCATAAATAGAAGAACTCACCTCTTCTACATGAGGGTTCTAGATCTGCATGATTTTCTTATCAAGTGTTCAAGTTTGGACAACTACATCTCATCTATGAGATATTTTTGTATGAAAATGGGTAGACCCCATGACCCAATCTATCTTTTTGTTGTTAGTTATATTTTTCTACATTTTGAAATGTATTTACTACAAGATGTAACCTTTCGAGCAAAATAAATTGAATATTTACCTTTCTTATTTTTTAGAAATTTCTATGTAATAAAGTTGTTTGAGTATTTGTGGAAACCTTGTCTTTTATTTTCAGTCACAATGAATTCATTTGTGGTATTTTTACCCTTCTAGAAATATTGTTTGATAATATAAAGAAACCTTTTCCCTTTTGCAAAAAATAGCTAAATATTGCCTCTGATTTCTCATTTTTATAAGTTTGTGCTTAAATAAATTCCATATAATTTTTTGATCTATTGTGTTTATCAAGAAAGCATTAAAATCCACTAAAATATTTGGTGTAATCACCATTTTTAGTTTTTGCAAATTTCAACCTTTTTCCCAGTCAAAACCCTAGTAAGGATCAAAAGCACTAAAGAGAAAAATTCCCACAACACTATTATCTTATCAGTTGCTTCAGATTTAGTGAAAGGAAGTTGGCCTTCTCTAGAGATTAACCTCAAATTTCCAAGGTCCCATGGCTTTGGAGGTTTTTCCATTGTATCATTAAGCAATTGCACAACAAGCTACAGGATCAAGAAAGGTGCAATCCTATGTGATAATAGTTTTTGGCACGCACGGTGGGACACAAAAATTATAAAGAGATTGGTGTTATTCTTAGCAAGTATTTTACAAGTTTCATGCAAATATCACAGCACCTGACGACTCCACTAGTTTACAAATTTGAAGTTTTGAGGTTCACGTATACCAAGCCAACAAATGAGATCATCGACTAAAGGTAAGAGGGATAATTTTTTAGAATTGACATTTCCATCTAAAAATAGATCCAAAGTAGTCACCCCTTAGCCTACGGTATATCTTACAGTTCTTTTCTGATCACCTGTGGCAACTCTTATTAGTTTCATACCTCCAGTAATGGATAGAAATCTGAATTGTGTAGCTTTCAATAGAGGCAACCCACTCCAATTGGCCCAACATGATGATATACCTATCTAACATTGAAAATCCTATCATATTTTATTGATGAAACCTCTACCACTATTAAAGATCACCTACAAGATTTTTCTAACATCTATTCAATCCATAACATGGTGCAAGACAATGTTGCAATCAGACTTTTAGTCTCCTCTTTCAAGGGTAAAGCTTTACAATAGTATAGATGCCTTGCTCTTGGTTCAATCCAAGTTTGGGATGAATTAGTTATCACACTATATAACCAATTCAAAGACAAGAGTGACCACCTTTCCTTGGTTGAACAGTTAACTGTTAATCAAAGAGCTCCTCATGAGCTTATGACTGACTTCAATTATCATTTCTAGAAGACCTGGAACAGAATCTTGACCTTGGTTAAACCCACTACAACTAATGCTTTCTTATATTATTTGAGATCCCTCAATAGTGATATAGATATAATGATTTAGTCAATAGGTGGAACCACACTTACTACAACTTACAAAATTGTAATAAGGGCAAACTATTACTTAATACAAGATGAGAAAATAGCTCCAAGGCCACCAATGCCTCTATTTCTAGAGATATTTCATATTTCACCACCTATAATTGCTCCAATTCCCACCATGAGCAAAGCATCAGCTTTGATTCTTGCACCTACAGATGATTTATATGAAGTTAAATCATTATTCAAGAGTTTTGGCAATGAATTGGTAGTAATTAAGAGGTAGCAAGCCCAAAACTACAAGCCTTTTCATAAGGCTAACCCATATACCAAGGGAATAGGCAGCCATATCATGGAAACACATATCAATAGGCTCAAAAGCTACAACCAAGGCCTCCAAACACTCATGATTTTTCAGCACTAGGAGCCTATAAAGCCATGGTGCATGTTCAAAACAATTTGGCTCAAGAACATGATTGGTGTTATCCTTGTAATCAGCCACATAACCAAAACACTTGTCCTAATGGTGTGATCATTCAAGCCTTGATGGTACAAGGCATAACAAGTATGCAAGGACAATAAGAAGAATCTATTTCCTAACAAGAAGACACACAAGAACTTGCTCAAGGTGAAATAACTCTCCTAAACTGGTAAGAGGATGACTTTAATGGTGTAACTCAAGATGAAGCATTTGTAAATAGTGGAGGGCCCGTAAGAGTTAATACACATTCTAAGAAAAAAGCAAAAAAAGTTGATCAGCCCTCCTAGGCAGAACAAGCCTTAACTCCTAAAGCTTCAATGGAACTAGAAAAAATCAATACATTGCAAAGGCAACCCTTTGTACCTACAGGCCAGCCCAAGGCAAAATCTCCAACTCCAAACCTTGTAAAAGAGGATGTCATTCCCATGAAAGCACAAATTGAGGTTGGTAATATCCCTTTTAGTAAATTTGAGCAAATAAAGAAAACTAATTTGAATGTCACTATGTGGGAAACCCTATCTATACTTGCATAAAAGGACTTGCTATAAGAGGATTAAAGAATTTCTAGATATCAAACAAATTTATAGCCAAGGGACCAAAGGTTGCAACTAATTTGAGTCAACCACAAGCTGACACTAGAACAGGCAAAAGTAGTAAGCCTCCCCCCTTTTATCTTTCGCTCATAATAGGAAAACATATGGTTCATAATTGTATGGTAGATTTCGGGACTAGTAGTTTAGTAATGCCTAAAAAAATAGCCAATGCTCTACGAATAAAATATCCACCCAATAATAAAGGGGTAGTGCATTGGATGGGACTATTGTTTAAACAATAGGAATAATAAAAGGACTGAACCTCATTATTCATGCTTACCTAAGCCTATCAATTTCTCAAGACATTTCAGTCATAGATCTTCCCCCTTACTTTGTTATTTGTCTTTAAAGATATTTCACCATAAATATGGGAGGATATATATCTACATATTGGACTCACATGTTACTTAGAATGAGATATGGAACTAGAGTAACAATAAAAGTTGAGCCAACATAAAAAAAATCATATAGAGCCATACAATGCTATCCCCTCATAGAAATGAATTATACATTACAAGATCAAGAGGAGTAAAAGGATCATGGGAATGTAAAACACGTAGAAGAGATTCCAGACACTCATTTGGATGAATGGGAATTAGCCTGTAAATTTGACCCTTATGATTATGTACAGGAAATAGGGTTAGGGACATATTGCATTCATGAGAAAGATGTAATTATCTAAAATTTAGTCAAATTATCAAAAGATCTTCAAGGGAAGTGGTAATTATTTTTTGATGGCTCAAGAATCAAAAATAGTGTAGGTGTGGGAATTATATTGATCTCCCTGCAGAAGGAGAGCTACTTCTACTCGTTCAGACTTCAATTCAACTATACCAACAATGTAGCTGAAAATGAAGCCTTGATTTGAGACCTCCAATTGGTCAAAGATAGAAGAATCAAGCTTTTGCAGATATTTGGTGATAATGAGCTCATCATACACCAAGTTAGATCAAAAAGTGTAACAAAAAATAATTTGTTAAGGTCTTACAAACACATAGTTTGAGACATATCACAAGATTTCACCACCTTAAATATTCAAGTAGTACCAGGGGCACAGAATAAAGATGATGATTGTATGGCCTCGATGGGGTCCCAGTATAACTTACCAATCAAAATAAAGAAGAAGAATAGACAGCATGTGAGGCTGATAGTACAACCATTTATCCCTGATAATGCAACTAATTGGTAAGTCTTTGATAATGATGAGTAGATTGTCAATTTTCTGAGAGATGAGGCCAAGTTTTCAGATAGGATCCAGCCAAGGCTATAGAACCAATATGGATATCTGATTATTTATCTAAAAACTAACAAGTTACCTATGGGTTTTGTTACATTGGAAAATATATTCAATTTTGATGATCAGCTAAAGGGTGAGAAAAAGAACATCATGGTGAATGAATAAGATTGTGAGCCAGTCATCATCTCAAAAGGCAGGTCCCTCAAGATAAGGAAGGTATGCAATGATTTGGAAAAATAAAATTTTGTTCATTTATGTCAAGAGTTTGATGATAACATTGCTTGGAGTTATCATGATCTAAGAGGATTTGATCCAAACTTAGCCCAACACACTAGAATTAGATCCAAATACAAACCCTATTAGACATAAATAGAGACCTATCAATCCAAAGATTCAACCCCTAATGAAAAGTGAGCTCTCTAAATTAATAGAGGCTAATATAATATTTCTTATCAAACACTCATATTGGGTAGCAAATATGGTCCTTGTTAGAAAGAAAAATGGTGAAATCTGGTTATGCATGGACGTTAGAGACCTGAATAAAGCATCATTGAAAGATCATTATCCCTTTCCCCCTATGGAAGAAATTTTGTAGACAGTATCAAGATTTGAAAGGTTTTCCCTCCTAAATGATTATTTGGGTTATAACCAAATCTTGATGTAGGAATCAAACCAATTTAAGACTACCTTCACCACCAAATGGGGCATGTACACATATAAGAAGATGTCATTTGGTCTGACAAACGTAGGGGTAACTTTTCAAAGAGCCATGGATATGGCATTCAAAGGCCTAATAAATGAAATAATTATAGTATATCTAGATGATATTATAGTCTATTCAAATCATGCTAATGCACATCAAAACCACTTGAGGAGAATTTTTGAATGGTGTGGGGAATTTAGGGTTTCCCTTAACCCAAAGAAGTGTGTGTTTGTAGTACATGAGGAGATGCTACTAGGACACCTAGCATCGAAAGAGGGTCTTGCAAAAGACCCTAAAAGAGTTAGAGCCATAGTTGCACTAGCACTACCAAGCCACAAGAAAGGGCTACAAAGCTTTCTTGGAAATATCAACTTTGTGAGAATATTTGTATCAAATTTCACCTTTATGGAAAAACCCTTTACTGCAATGCTAAAGAATGGAACTCTTTTCAACTATAATTAGGAGGGAAAAGATAGCTTTGAGGCCATAACATAGGCTATTTCTCAAGCTCCTAACCTAGTTAAACCAAACTATAAGAAAGACTTTATTCTCTATGCATTTGGAAGGGAGGGAAGCATCTTAGCCATCCTAACTCAACATAATTAAGAAGATTTGGAATAGCCAATATCTTTCTTTAGCCAATCATTGAAAGATTATGTAGAGAATTATAGTTTTGTTTAGAAGAAGGTATATGCAGTAATCAAAGCTCTCAAAAAGTTCAAACATATTCTCTCCAACAATAAAATACATCTGATGGTGGGTCACCAAAGCATCAAATAATTCTTGTTGAGTAGGGATCTAAACAAAAAAAAGAGTAGGATGGATTACAAAGGTAATGGAATATGATGTGGATATCATGATCACCTAGCTTGTAAGAGGAAAATGATTGTGTGAAAAACTAGCTTCAGACATCAAGACTATTAAATTAGTATCTAATATTGTGTATGATCAAAATACATTTTAGTCAGCCAATCCACCTCCATTCAACAGCTAGATTCATGATAAGACTAATTTTTTGCAAACTAGTGGATACCCCTATGACTTCCAACAGTCAAAGAAAAGATATTTATGACTTCAATCTATTCCATATGTTCTAGTTGATGGAATAATATTTTGGAAGGATATGAATGGAGTTATGTTGAGATGTATTGAGTATGACCAAGTCCCTAAGGTACTCCAAGAATTCAATGATGGCCCATCAAGAGGCCATTTCTCCGCAAGAACCACAGTCATCAAGATAATGAGAGGAGGTTATTATTGGCCTAAGTTATTTAAGGATACCCACCAATGGGTAAGGAACTTTGAAAAGTGTGCTTACTTCACCATAAAACAAAGGCTAGCCACCCTTCCTCTCAAACCAATTCAATCAGATCAGTCACTCACTCAATAAGGACTAAAAATTATATGATTGATCAACCCACCATCAAATGCAGGACACAAATGGGTTCTCACTACAATAGATTATTGTACATGATGGACTAAAGCAGTTTCATTAAAAGCTACTACAGAGGCTTCAATTCTAGATTTTATGGACAACATGGTGTCAAGATTGTTTTACCCCATACCATTATCTTGGATAATGTTAAAGCTTTCACAGGCACACATGTCAATAAATGGATCATCAAGCATCATGTGTATCTGATCACTTATTCTAATTATTATCCTCAAGATAATGGCTTGGCTAAGTCAACCAACAAGAACATTATCAACATCATCAAAAGGACTATGGAGGATAACTAAGGGACATGGCATATGAAACTGAAATCTACACTGTGGGCTAATAGGATTACATCGAAAAGAACCATCGATAATTCACCTTTCATGTTGGTATATGGAAGAGAAGCAAAAGTATCACTATCAACTAAGCTACCATCTTTAGATCTCAACCACCAATTGGACCTAATTGATAATGATAAAATGACACATAGGTTGGTTGAATTGACGGAGCTTGAAGAACTTAGGAATCAATCAATGAAAGTCTTGGAAATAAATCAAGCACAAACCAAGAAGACTTTTGATAAAAAGGCATCTGAAAGGAACTTTAATGAAGGAGATATGGTCCTAAAGTGGGATAAATATAGGATTGAACTAGGCAAGCATACCAAATTTGACGTGCTCTAGAGTGGTCGATACATTATTACACAATGTAAAGGAGCCAATGCATTCCAGATCTCAAAACTTGATGGATAAGAACTGTCTATCCCAGTCAATGGGATATACCTCAAAGATTGCTTTTAAGGTAGGAATTCATTCCAAAAAATTTAAAGTTTGTATATAGTAGGGTTAGTGGTGTTTTCCAATAAGTGTTTATACACAGGTCAACTCATTAGGAGTTTTGCTTCTTAGGTTGTGTTGTTTTTTTTACTATTTTATTTGTTTGTCTTTCTATTTTTTTCATGTCTTGGTAAATCCTAGTTTAGTCTTTTCTAGGTTAGAGTTTGTTAAAATCAGGGTCCCAAAAATATCAACATTTTTTACAACCTCTATGGGATGATTATCTACTAATCATTTCAATCCAGCGGCCTTCTCAGACATTGGGCATGGAGTCAAATGTTGATATTTTTATCCCAAAAATATCATTACATCTGATATCGTAAGAGAGACCCCCTTTATTTTTTAGAAAAAAACCCTAGAAACCACCATAGACCCATCATTCCCTTTTGAACCACAGACTCTGGAACTTTGAATGCAATTTGCACTTGTGCAAATTGCTTCATGGGTTTCAAATTCCACAAAGCACCACACTCAAGATTGGAAGATGCCAAAACTTGCCATGCACTTCGTACATTTGTGAATGTGAAAAATGTATGGTGGGATCTACATCCTACCAAGCACTTAAGCTGATGGAATCCATAACTCAACATGCGCATTGCACATTTACAAATGTGTAAAGTGTATGACAAGCTCTGGATCTCACCAAACAATCGCAACCTCCTTTTGTAGAATATGGAACCCATAAATCACTTTGCACCTTTAAAAATGTGTAAAGTGTATGCTAGTTCCCATTTTATACCAACTACTTATGTTATACCCTTCCATAGAATGTGAAACCCCATGAACACTTTGCACATTTGTAAACATGCAAAGTGCTATGTGGGTTCCACCTTTCACCAAGTACCCTTTCACAGAATGTAGAACCCTAAGTGCACTTTACATGGTTGTAAAACATGCAAAGTTCCCTCAGAGTTTTTCCTTCTATTGAGCCATGTTAGTCACCTCCTATGGACATAGGACCTACTCTAAGCATCTCTTAGTTCTACCACCAACTGCCATTATTACATTTAATGTAGGGTTTTTTCATATAAAACTAAACAACTTAGGGATTTGCTTATCATTTTTTAAATGCTAAGTGTAATTTTTGGAGATCTAACCACCTATGTCATGTAATCATATCTTGATCCACGTGTAATCAAGTACTTAGCTAAGTCTAAAACTCTTAAGCTACGTCATACATGGTATTTCCCTTGAAATTCTAACCGTATTTTTTGTATTTTGAAACATTTTTGAGATTTTTCTTTCCATTTTCTACGAAAGGTTTGCAAAATATTATTCCATAGACCTATCATGATTTCTTAAAAAATGTCATTTTAGGGTTTTTTATGGTCAGACATCGGTGCATTATTGTTTAGACTAAAAGTTATAGTCATAAGATTAAGGTTTCTAGAGTTTATTTCAAGAATTTCATTATGAAGATTTTTCCCAAAGTGATCATCATTAAGCCTTGGAGTTTTCTCCTCTTATTTTCATAATCAAAATATAAGGTTTCATTGATTCAAAGGAATATTCCTAAAATAATACCATTTTTAGACCATCAAAATATTCCAACATCGTTGCAGACTTGCGACCTGTCTCAAATACCCTAGAACATCATGGGTTTTACCCTTGATTGAAGCACCTTTCACCCTCATGAGCCTTTCATCTTTGAAAAAAGTGGACCTTACCCATACACCTTCCATCTCTGTGGAACTCCCATTTTCATCCAACATCTTATACCTCTGCGGAACTTTCTCCTGCTTCAAGCACCTCCCAGTTCCGTCAAAGATTTGAATTGCTACAAACACCTATAGATCCCACCAACTTTCATAGTTGGTTTCTCACAATTAATAACTTTAATTATCATGCCTCCTAAGGAAATGAAGTTTAAATCTAAGGGTCCTAGAGTGACTCCTAGTCTGGAGTCTAATTTTGCAGGGATAACAGATATAGACTTAGGTCATATTCACCTAGGAGATTTTTGGGCTAGGATAGGTGCAAAATTTAAGAATGATTGGACCCAGAGTATCTATGACTCTGGCCTTCCACAAGCTAAAACCTTCCCATTTTTAGTTCAAATCCCTGAGTTGGTCCTCATAATGGCCCAACGTTATGTGTAATGAAATTACTTATATATTCACACAGAATGATTTTATATTGCATAGAATAAGAAGATATGAGAGATTACACAGTGATAATTGACAGTAGAACAGATCACTAAATAATATAGCAAAGCCACTTCGAGGGGGCAACCTCCATAACAATGCACTAATAGTAGAATACTTAACATGATGATTAAAGACCAACCACTACCTCCTATATATAGTCTACTTAGCCAAGGTTATTCCATATGTTGACCTATCTAAGAACATAGAGAAATGTAACAAGTAAATAAAAGAGGTATGTAAGCCACAAGTCGGCCACACATATCCCTAGACACACCAATGGTTAAGGGTATAACAAGCCCTTCCCCATCAAAATAATGTTGTCCTTAACATTGTGGCAATTTTGGATGCTACTACACAAATGCTTCATCCTCCTAAGTGGCATCTTCACATGGAAGATTCTTCCATTTGATCAGGTATTCTATAATTGCTCTAGAATGTAGTTACTTGGTGCACCGTTGAAGGATCACCTCAAGATCAATAAAAACTCTACCTTCCTCATCTAATTCTGGTAATTCTATATGAATGGTAACTTTGGGTCTAATGACTTTCTTCAAGCATGATACATGAAATATCAGATGTATGTGAGTGGATGAAGGAAAATCTAACTTGTAGGTCACACTACCAATTTTATGCAAGATCTGATAAAGCCCATAATACTTAGGGGATAGCTTGTTACCCTTTTTTTGTTGCTTTAATGAAATCTATTTGTACTGTTATAAGTGAAAAAAGACCCAATCACCAATGTCAAAATGCCTCTCACTTCTATATTGATCTACTTGTTGCTTCATGTGATTATGGGCCATAGCTAAATTTTCATGCAAACTTGCAAGGACCTCCTGTTGATGGTGAATATGTTCTTCAACTGCATAAACCTTAGGATGGACCTTCAAGGTTGAATTGATGGATGGAAGGTGGTATCCATATAGTGCCACAAAAGGAGACATTTTGGAAGAACTATGAATAGAAGTATTATACCACCATTCAGCAAGTGGTAGCCAATGAACCCATTTATCCTATTTTTTAGAAACAAAACAATGGAGATATCCTTCCAGACATTTGTTGACTACATTAGTTTGTCCATCAGATTGAAGATGATAGGATGAACTATGAGCCAATTGGGTGCCTAAACATGTAAATAACTCAATCCAAAAATTAATAGTAAAAATGGGATCTCTATCACTGATAATGATCTTAGGGGTCCCATGCAGTTTTTGAACTATATTGAGAAAAGTAAAAGCTATTGTACTAGCAACAAATGGCTATAATAATGAACAAAAATAAGCATACTTACTGAGATGATTTACAACAACCATGATAACATTTTGACTATCAGATCTTGGTAACCCTATAATGAAATCCATAGATACCTCTTCTTAACGCTAGCTAGGGATAGATAAAGGTTGTAAAATACCTAGAGTTTTGGTGGTTTCACCTTTGTTTTGTTGATAGATCATACATTCAACCACATATTTATAGACATCCCCCTTGATATCTTCCCAAAAAAAATATTGCTTGATCCTGTGATAGGTTTTTTAAAAAATTGGATGACCCCTAATTGGAGTTGCATGGAGTTCTTGAAGGATTTTTTGTTTAAGAAGAGAATTCTTACATAGGTACAATCTATTTTTATACCATAGTGCATTACCTTTCCATGTGAATTTTTCAAATCCACCTAAACCTTGTTGAAGATTTTGAATCAAATCATGATCAGTAGTATCATGTTCCCATTTTGAGCATGCTTCCTCTAGCCAATTTGCCTACAAAATGGTTATGGCACATAGCAATGCCTTAATTGATTCATCTTTTCTAGATAGTGCATCTGCCACCACATTGTCCTTGCCTTTTTTGCAGACTATTTCAAAATCATAGCCTAGCATTTTAATTACCCATTTTTATTGTTCTTCAAATGAAAACCTTTGTTCTAAAAAATATTTAAGACTATCATGATCAATTTTTACTAGAAAGTGATGACCCATCAAATAAGGTCTCCATTGTTTGACTGCATGCAAAATGGCCATCAATTCCTTCTCATAGATGGGCTTGTGATGATTTTTACCCTTGAGTTGATGACTTTCAAATGTCAGTGGTCTACCTTATTGCATAAGTATAACACCCATACCATACCCAGATACATCACATTCAACCACAAAAGTCTTATAAAAATCAAGAGTGGCCAATACTAGAGTAGTGCACATAGCCAATTTCAGTTGTTCAAATGCTCAGGTAGCTACATCAGTCCACTGAAAGGAGTCTTTCTTTAACAAAGAGGTAAGTGGGGCTGTAATACTACTATAATTTTTGACAAATCTGTAATAGTAACTAGTAAGCCCCAAAAATCTTTAAAGTTGCTTGATTGTCTTAGGAATTGGTTAGTCCACCATTGCTTGGTTTTTTTTTAATCCACTTTCACTCCTTTATAAGATACCAAATGACCCAAATATTTAACCTCACCAACCCCAAAAGTACATTTGGAAGGTTTGGCATACAATTGATTTTTCTCCAAAATGGAGAGTACCTATTTCACATGTTACAAATGGTCTGCCCAAATTTTACTATAAATGAGGATATCATCAAAGAATACCAAAACAAATTTTCTCAAAAATGGCTTAAAAATAATATTCATCAAACTCTGAAAAGTAGATGATGCATTTGTTAGGCCAAAAATCATAACTAAAAACTCATAATGGCCCTCATGAGTCCTGAAAGTGGTTTTAGGTATGTCTTCATCATGGATCCTGATTAGATGATACCTAGAATGTAGATCTAACTTGGTAAAATAAAGAGCACCATTCAATTCATCTATCAAATCATCAATGATAGGAATTAGAAACTTAACTTTGATAGTTTACTTGTTGAGTTCTCTAGAGTCAAGGCACATCCTCTAAGTGTCATCTTTCTTTCTCACCATGACAACTGGTGAAGAGTATTCACTTTCACTATGGTAAATAATTCCTACATCCAACATCTTTTGTACCATATTTTCAATTTCACTTTTTTGGGCATAGTGATACATGTATGCCCTAATGTTGGGTGGTGTACTACCAAGAATAAGTGTGATAGAAGGATCATGCATGTGGCTAGGTGTAAGTCCTTTTGGCATGTATCCAAAAATAATGGAATGAGCATCAATTATTTCTTGTAGATCTAGAGGTGAAGATGGCTGAGTTGGTTGTCTTTCATAAAAAACAAGTGAGCTACAAATCCCTCAACACCCTTATGGAGAATCTTTATCATTTGATGGGAGCTAACAAGTTAGAAATATTTAGCCTTTAATCCTCTTATCTCAAATGTCCTTTATTTAGAATGAAAATGCATCAATAATTCCTGAAAATTCATCTTAATAATGCCCAAAGTGGTGAGCCACTTGACTCCCAAAACAATATCAGCTCCACCCATCAGAATAGCAAACATAGGAGAATCCAATAATTAGTCTCCCATGGCCAACTTAATACTATGACATTTTTCTAAATAGTTGACAGTACCACCATCTACAATCATAACCTAAAATTCTATAGCTGGATAAATGAAACAATTCAAATGAGCAGCCAACTTACTATGGATGAAGTTATGTGTGCTCTTAGAATCAATCAAGACAATGACCTTCTATTTCTTAAGGAAACCCATCACCTTAAGATTCTGGGGAGTAATTATACCTAATAGGTCATGGCATGAAATAGTAGGTTGAGAGTCTTCAGATTCCTCCTTAGGAACTTCTGCATCTGCATCATGTACTTCTACATCATCTGCATCATGTTCATCATCATTAGCACCTTCAATGTAAAATAGCTTCTTTTTAGCATAATGATGGTCTTTGCTCCATTTGTTGTCACAACCATAACACAACCCTTTTACTCACTTCTCCTTAATTTTTCATTGTGTTAATTTGGTGGGCTATGGAAATGATGGTGCTAAAAAGTTGTTGGCATGACCAGTAGTGAAAGTTTTCCTTTTGACCATCTCTTTTTTTTCTATCATGTGTGCCTTAGGGATAACTTCAAATACATATGTTGGGCTAAAAATTCAAACCTCATATTGGATGCTATCTTTGAGACCACCCAAAAATAAATCCATCAAATTTCTCTTAGTGATATTTTCCACCGATAAAAAAATATTCTAAAATTGATGAATATAATCCTTCATAGGTCATGTTTGTCACAGCTTGGCTAATTGGCTGAAATAATTATCAGAGACATTATTCTAATAATGATTTGTCAACTCCTCAATAAAAATATTCCATGTAATAGGAGCACCATTCTTTTTCTTTTGAGCACATAACCAATGATACCAAATGAATTGCTCAGGTTCCATATACATGGACGCCACCATCACCCTCTAAGAACTAGGGGTTTGATGCAACTCAAATAAATTATCAATTTGGTTAATCCAAGTGATAGGATCCTTACCATTAAACTTACACATGTCCACTTTTGGCAACATCAGTTTCATACTAGCATGGGAGTTGTTGAGAGGAGGGTTTACATGCTAAAGTGGAGGGTTTTTAGGTTGAAACTAAGATATGAGGGCAGCCAATTGCATAGTGATATGTTGCAATTCACTATGAACTCCATTAATCTCTCTATGCATCCCTAAAACATTAGCTTGGATTGCAACAAAGTCATCATGCCTCACCAAGTTTTTTATGTCCTCTTGAAGCTAAGAAATCATCGGATCTAAAGTTCCAAATTCCATGTCATCGGTAGGAGTCTTAGGAGTTTTTGGTGCCCCTTTTCTTCCTTGAGTTAAACGACCTACAATAAATAAACCCTAGGAGGGTTTTGACCCTAAGAAAATGTGTACCAGGAAATGGTACCATTGCAATCACCTTATCAAGATGAATCTAATGATTACCTTTATGCACTAGAGTAAAAATTTTGGTACCAAAAAAGTGTACCGATAGAATATACCATTGTGATCATCTTGCCAAAATGAATCCAATGATTACAAGTGTGTAAGGGGAAAAAAATCCATATATATATATATATATATATATATACATATATATATATATATATATATATGTATATATATATATATACATATATATATATATATATACACACACACACATATATATATATATATATATATATATATATGTATATATATATATATATATATATATATGTATATATATATATATATGTATATATATATATATATATATATATGTGTGTGTGTATATATATATATATATATACATATATATATATATATACATATACATATATATATATATATATATATGTATATATATATATATACATATATATATGTATATATATATGTGTGTGTGTGTGTGTGTGTGTGTATATATGTATATATATATATATATATATATATATATATATATATATATATATGTATATATGTATATATGTATATATATATGTATATATATATGTATATATATATATATGTATATATATATATATATATATATATTAGAAAGCATTTCTAGCAATACTACGTTGATGAAAAAAATTAATTCTTCTTGAATTGCAAGTTATGTTTTTTCGCTTTCACTACTCCTAAAAGCCACGTCTTACCAGATTTGAAAAAAATGTCATAAGAAACTTGCCCAAATTAAAGCTCTAATACCACTTGTAATGAAATTAATTAGATATTCACACAAAATGATTTTATATTGCGTAGAATAATAAAATATGAGAGATTACACAATGATAATTGATAGCAAAACAAAATACTAGATAATATAGCAAAGCCAATTTAAAGGGGAAACCTCTCCAATAATGCACTAATAGACAAATACTTAGCATGATGATTAAATACTAACCACTACCTCCTATATATAGTCTACTTAGCCAAGGTTATTCCATAGGTCGACCTATCTAAGAACATAGAGAAATGTAACAAGTAAACAAAAGAGGTATGTAAGCCACAAGTAGGCCACACATATCCCTAAACACACTAATGGTTAAGGGCATAACACTATGATCCTGACATAAGAGAGGTCTATAATGAGAAAGGGCAAAAGATTCTAAATATAGACCATAATTTTATTAGCTCAGTATTTACAATTCCTAAATTTGAGAGTTACCTAGATATAACTCCACAAACATCCACACAATTTTTTGAAGATAATCAAGATGGACGTCAGAAGATAATCAACAAACAGTGGCTCAAGCCCCCTAAGCATTCTTCCAAGTTATTGAAGACCATGTATAGAATTGATTTTATTGATGAAGTAGGGGATATTATCACACTACTACATAGGGTCACTGGCAATACTGATGCTAAGTATTATCAAGAGTGGATGTACTAGTATATTTGGACAATCTAATAAAACAAACAATACATTCATTAGACCCAGTTAATAAGTGATTCCCTTCACCAAAAATTTATGGAGGTGTAAATAATGAGCAAGTTTTATATGACCTCCTACATTGTATACATCTTGGCCAAGGGAAGGTTGTTCCTAGGCCTCAACATAGTTCTTGAAGAGATAAATAGAGTATACAACTACTAGCCTGATCTCACACTACAGGCTAGTAAAGAACACTTTAGGAGAGTGAATGATGCTTTCATATACAACATCATTATCATGTTTGATAAGGAACATGGGAGAACAATGTTCTCAAAGGCATTAATAGATGAAATCAATAAATGGAGTTCTTACTTCATATAGTTCCCCACCTTTTCTTACATCAGGGTTGCCAGATTCAGTGGTTGTCCCTACACCCTTCCCCAATTTGTGAGTGATAATTGGCACTAATGGAGTTAATCAAGCAACTTGTGGAAACACACAAGCTTCTTTCTGATAGGCATAAGATAAGGATGTATTTCACAATTTTCATTGGTTGATACACATGCCAATCCCTCATCAAGGCCAAGTGTGTTGAGGTTGAGATAGACCAAATGATATTGAAAATTTTGGAGTCTAAACCATTTTTATATGTGTAACTCAAGATTAATAGTGCATTAACACTCGTAACATATGATCATGTGATATATTACGAGGATTACTAGGAATATTGTGGAGATGAAGTTGTTAAAATGAGATATTATTCTAGAATGTCTCTTCAACAAATCAAGGACTATGATTTGGGACCAATTCCATATGACCTAATGGATGATGACTCTAGAGTGGAACCAATTTATTACACACAACTTATCGCGGGACCCTTACCACTAGTTAAGTGGTCAACTCCAGAATCCCTTTCTCTTTTTGATAGAACAACCCATGTAATTAATAGAACTATCAATTGTTTGAGGAGTAAGGGAGTACAGGTCATAAGAGAAACCATTGGAGTCAAAGAAAATCTTCTAAAGCTTAAAGCAAAAGGGATTAATCAATATTAAGAAGGTCCAAGAGAATCATTAGAAGATCTTGACAAGAAAAAGAAAAAGAAGAAGAAGACCAAGGCAAAGAAGGGAGAATCAAGTAAAGAGGAAGAAGTTGTGAAACAACCAATTGATCTTCAATCTAAAGACACATTAGGAGTGGCACAAGGTTTTACAACTTCAGATCCTATAACTTTGGCTCCTATTTCCATTGCCCCCCTTCTCCTACTCACATTGTTCCAAAATTTGCAACACCTCCACCTCTTATTTTCACTTCCCTTGCACCTAGATTTTCCATCTCCCCTATCATTTCATCTACCGTACCCCCTATGGTAAGCCAAGCACAAACAATTTAAGTGAGTCAAGTGGACACTTAGGTTCCCCCATCAGTGGAATCTTAGGCTTCCACTCCACCTTTCCTTTCTCTTATTTCACCTTACCCTTTCATTCCATCCCCTCTTTTTATTCCACTCATAATCCCTTCCATCCCATCTCCATTACTTTCTAAGACTACCCAACAATACTTAGCCACGGACTCAATTATCCTGACTTTAGTCCCACAGGCCACCCTAATTCTTGAGGTGATTATTGTTTCAATTTCATCTCCATTCTCTTTCCTTTCATCATCAACCCTGAGTGGTCCTACCCATTTGATTAATACATTTAATGCTTTGGCTTCCACCCTTCCACCTATCCCCAAATTTGTAATCCCTATGTCTTTTCTACCCTTCACTCCCACAATAAACACAATTATTCCCCTTACCTCCACTTCATCTACTCCCATTATTTCTATAGCTCCATCAGTTGAAGTTGGACCAACACAAGTACTTAATGCAAATGTTGATTTACAACTTGTTGATAAAAATGAATCTTCACCAGCACCTCCTGAGCAACCAATGACAACATCTACTTCAAAATCTTCTATGGTCACAATATTGGCTAGTGCAACTCAATCAGTTGCTAGTTCTTTGGTGACAGTATCAAAATAATAAGGGGATATTCCTAATTGGCTATCCCATTCAATAGGAAAGAAAAGAAAGAAGATGATGGACCCCAACACACATGGACTTTGGTCTCTCAAAGGTCAAGAAGAAGTCCAAACCAACTCCCAAAATAGTCTCCAAGATATTCAATGATGATAAGGTAAAAAGGTATGTTGAAATTATGGTTCCCCCATCAAATAAATAAAAAAATCTTATGGTGGGAGATTATTAGATTTCTCAGATCCACCTTAGACAGAAAACAATGGAGGGACTCGAACATGATGTATATACTAGCTTCAACTCTCAATTTCAGAGAATAGATCATGATAAGGCCACCAAAGATGAACTCAAGAAGTAAGTAGAACAACTTATAGATGTAATGAAATAATCAAATAGCCTAGTGGATCATCACAGTAACCACAGGTAATGCAGCCAATCAGTCAGTTTTTAGACCAAGCTTTTATTGATTTAGTCTAAGAGATGGCTCACATGGGAAGGGCTACAAAAGAATGGTCAGAGGAATTAATTACTAAAGGTAATAACGTCATCACTGTAATAATGGAAAACTATGAAATAATTAGGGATAAAAGGGATATACTGAAAGAATAGGTCAATAAGTATGAAGGAGAGATTCAAACTTTAAACTTGTATTATCCCAAATTGACAATTGTAGGTTCACTTGACATAGATGTCCTCATTGTTGAAAAAATATTGAATGTTCAAACTTAGCATGAGGAACTCCATAGGGTTGCTCAATTTCAAATTAGAGTATTAACAAAGGCTGCTCACCAAGCCAAGGAAGCTCATGATAAAGCGGTTGATGTATTATATGACATTGATGGAATGATGAACACAATATCATGCCAAACAGTAGATGATATGAATAATCTCCTTCAGGTGGAAGAAGTCCAGAATAACTTTAAGAGAATAGTTGAGAAAGAACATACAAAGGGCATAGTCTTCACCTTAAGTTCTATCCACCACTTTCTCAAGTATAAAAGAGCAATTGATAAGATGAGAACAAAAATGTAGGGAATAAGGCCTTTCAGGAAAGAATTATTTGATGTATAAGCAGATTGTGTGGCCTCTCACATCTACTCTTGCATGCTGGATCTAGAAGGAATGCAAGAAATTTTCAAGGCCTTTGATGCATTTACTAAGAAACTACAGGCTGAGAATGACAAGAAAGTTGAAAAAGTTTTGGATATTGATTAATCTTTTCTCCAATTAAATATTTTCAAATGTTTTAAATGCCATTTGTAATTTCATTTCAAAAACACTATAAGTTGTAATTGTAGATGTACAATTATGTTTTTGTAATTCTTTTGAGAAAGAGAAAATGTATTTTTACACTTTATATTTTGATAATGTGAAACTGTGAATTACAATTTCTATTTTGACAAGTATGAATTGTTAAAAGTGTAAAAGCATGAAGTGCAAATTGCAAGTTTCATTTTGACAAGTGGAAATACTTATATTTGTAAAAGTATCACTTGCATTTTGCAAGTTCGGGTTTCACATGAAAAGTGATTTGGAGTTATCTTTTATTTTGGAACTCAAAGTTCTATTTTGGGTGCCTCTTTTTGCATAAAGAGCTTTTTTGTTGCTAACTGAAGATGAATAAACATTGAATGAAGATCCTTCATCCCATATCATGCCATGCTATGCCATTCCACCTCAAGGATCATGCCTAGCCCTTACATGTCACTTTTCAACCATTTCATAAATCTAGGATGCCAAAAATATAAGAACTCACCTCTTCTGCATGAGGGTTCCAGCTATGCATGATATTCTTACTGGGTGTTCAAGTTTGGACAACTACATCTCATCTATGATATATATATATATATATATATATATATATATATATATATATATATATATATATATAAAATGGGAAGACCCTATGGCCCAATCTATCTTTTTGTTTCTAGTTATATTTTTCTGCATTTTGGAATGTATTTACTACAAGCTGTAACCTTTGGAGCGAAATAAATTAAATATTTGTCTTTCTTATTTTTGAGAGATTTATATGTAAGAAAGTTGTTTGAGTATTTTTGGAAGCCTTGTCTTTTATTTTTAGTCACAATAAATTTGTTTGTGTTATTTTTACCCTTTTGTAAATATTGTTTGATAAAATAAAGAAACCTTTTCCCTTTTGCAAAAAATAGCTAAATATTACCTATGATTTCTCATTTGTATAAGTTTGTGCTTAAACAAATTCAATATAAGTTTCCACTCTATTGTGTTTATCAAGCAAGCATTAAAATTCACTAAAATATTTGGTGTAATCACCATTTTCAATTTTTGCAAATTTCAACCCTTTTCCCAATCTAAACCCTAGTTAGGATAAAAACACTAAAGATCAAAATTTCCACAACACTGATATCTTATCAGTTACATTAGATTTAATGAAAGAAAGTCGACCTTCTCTAAAGATTAACCTCAAATTGCCAAGGCCCTATGGCTTTGGAGGTTTTTCCATTGTATCATTAGGCAATTGCACAATAAGTTATAGGTTCAAGACAGGTACAATCCTATGTAATAATAGTTCCTAAACACCCATTTTGTGCCAATGACAATCTTTTATTTAGGCCTAGGAACTAGTTCCCAAGTCTCATTCTTTTATATTTGGTATAACTCCTCATTCATAACACCTATCCAAAACTTGTCTTTGCTTGATTCTACAAGGTTCTTAGGTTCAATCGTAGACAATAGAGCAACATTCTCTTAATTTAGGTTATTTACTAGCTTTTTCCTTGTTTGCATACCTACATCCTTATTGCCAATGATTTTTGATTCAAGATGTTCTCTTTGAATCTATCTCGAAGAACCTTTTATATCTTGTTTTTCCTCAACTTCTTCTTCTTCCTCATCTATCTCTATTGTTTCTTCTTCATTCTTGAAGTCCAAATTCTCTAATGAATCCTTTGACTGAGAGTGTGCCTTCTTAGAACTTGTCTCATCAATCTTCACATTGGTGCTTTCCACTATCTTTTGCAACCTCTTATTATAGCATCTATAGGCTAAGATTACTAATGAGTATCCTAAGAATATTCCTTCATCAGACCTAGAATCAAACTTACTTAAGTCTTCCTCATCTCTTTTGATGAAGCATTTGTTTCCAAACACTCTAAAGTGTTCCACATTAGCAGGTCTATCTTTCCATAGTTCATAGGGGGTTTTATTACCATTAATATGTATTTATCCTCTATTCAAAATGTAGACTATAGTTCTCACTGCCTCTCTCTAGTATCCATTAGATAATCTTGAATCATTTAGCATAGTCCTTGTCATTTCTTGAATTGTCTTATTCTTTCTTTCCATTACCCCAATCTGTTGAGGTGTCCTAGCTGCTGAGAACTATCTCCTTATCCCATGGACCTCATAGAAGTCATAAAATTATATGGGAAAAAAACTCTCCTCCTATGTTAGATCTTAGGCATTTGATCTTTACATTATTTTTATTCTCAACTAGAGCCTTGAATGCCTTGAACTTATCAAGAGCTTTTGAGTTTTTTTTCAAGAATGCTACCCAAATCATTCTTGTGTAGTCATCTATGAGTAACATGAAATAGCAATCTCCTTAAATGCTTTGGATTCTTTTAGGTCCACAAAGATTAGTGTGTATTAACTCTAAAGGTCTTGTAATAGAATACTCCTTAGACTTGAACCTTGTTCTAGTTTGCTTACCATGTTGACATGTCTTGCAAAGTGTGTTTACAGGTTTGGTGATTTTAAGCATATTCTTCACAAACTTCTTAGAGCCTATCTTGACCAGATAATCAAATTTTAGATGGTCCAACCTTCTATTACATAGATAGCATTCATCCATATTGATCATAAAGCATCTCTCCTTCTTGATCTCATTCAAAACATACAGATTGTTCTCAGTCCTCTTAGCATTGGCAATTAGCCCTTCTGATTTAGCTATCCTTGTATCACATGTTGTATCATGACAGGTTAGTGTATGTCCTTGGTTACACATTTGATTTACACTAAGCAAGTTATGTTTCAAGCCTTCTATATACAAAACATTCTTTGTTTTAGTCTATCTATTGTCCAAACTCATGATACCCTTGTCAACAATATTGGCAATTGTGTTATTTCCAAATCTCATTATCCCTGCAACATTCTTATTCAATGAAATGAACATACTTTTGTCCCTTGTCATGTGACTTGAGAAACCACTACACACACACACACACACACACACACACACACAATTTCATGCCTTCATCTTGTATGTGAAAGGCAGTCTTAGCTAGCATAGTTTCTTCTCCTTTAGTCTCCTACTCCTCCTTCACCTTATGCATAAGATCTGACTTCTTGGTCCACTTCTCACTTGTATGACTATGTATCTTTTTGTCTTGGCTGATCTTCCTCATATGCCTCATCTTGCAATCCCTTATAATATGTCCTCTCTGACCATAATTGTAGCATAAAATTTTGCTTCTATTATTGAAGTGAGTATTCATCCTATTCCCCCATGAAGAATTGATTATAGCATGATGTCTACAATCCACAACTCTATGTCCATATTGATTGCATGAGAAATAATAACCATTGAAAGAATTCACATACCTTGTATGTTTGATGTTGAATGATGCACCTCTACCTATGTTGTCTCTTGAAGGAGTCACATTCTTCTTGACTTTTTGATGATCAATTTGAGTCCCAGATTTGAGAGTCTTTACTCTATCAGTACCATCACCTCGTGATGGTCCATTTTTCTTTGAGGTCTGACTATCATTGTTTTTTATTTGGTCTTCTTTGAACCTAAGACCTATCTTGTCATGTGGAGACCTCTAACTATTTAAAATATCATCAAGGACTTCAATGCTCTTTTCAAATTTTTGATGTGTCTTCAAATTGATTCTTGTCTGATCCAATTCTCCCTTTAGGGACTCCATTTCCATTCTAAACTTGGTGCATTCTTCCTCCTTGGTATTAAAACTTTTAGTGACAATCTCAATATGAGTTTCCAATTATTTAATGGTCTCATCATGTTCATTAGTGTTTTTACATAGTCTCTCTTCAAAGAGATTGATTTTTCCTCATTAATCCTAACCAATGATCTTAGTTTCTGATTCTTCATTCTTTGGAATTTCAACTCTTCTAGAGCACTCACCAATTTTGCCTCAAGGTTCACTTTAGCCTCTTCTTCATCTGATCTTCATCTTCCATGAGATTTTTCCCTTTTGAGCAACCTTCATTGTTTGTTTCTATGGCCATGAATAGAGTTTCATTACTATCAACATCATTACTAGCATCATCACTATTAGATATACTTGTGTCAATTATATCAAAGGAGCTACTGTCTTCTTTAGTATAGAAACTTCTCTTGTTCTTAAATGACCCTTTCTTGCCTTTTCTAAAACTCTTTTTTCTCTTATTAGGATTATAGAACATCTTATCATCACCATGATGTTTATAATGCTCTATATCATGATCATTCTTATCCTTGTTAGGGAACTTGGATGCAAAGTGACCAATCTTACCACAATTAAAGCACTTAAATGGCAATTTGCCCTTATACTTAATCCTTTCCTTAGTTTTCTGACAAACATGGCTTCTATCCTATCATCATCAATATTTGTATGAACATCATCCTTGACCTTTTTACCTTGTGATTTTTTATTAGGTTTGAATGTAGTTTCCTTCTCAAAAGGTCTTTCATCATTTGTTCTTATTTCATAGGTAGTCTAGATGTCATGAAGCTCATCCATTTGTAGTATGTTGAGATCTTTGATCTCTTCCACAGTAGAGACTTTTGAATCAAACTTAGATGTCAGGGATCTTAATACCCTTTGCACTACTATTGATTCTTCCAGCTTCTCTCTTAGACCTCTGATGACATTTACCATTTCATCTACTCTTAATAGTTAATATACAATGTTTTCATCCTCCTTCATTCTTAGAGTTTCAAATGACCTTTGGTGGGTCTACAATTTTGCCAACTTGAATATGGTGTCTCCTTCATAGATGGTTTGAAACTTTTCCAAAATCCCTTTGGTTGTATCATAGTGCATGATGTTTACAAATTCTACGTTTAAAAGACCACATAAGATGGCATTCATTGCCTTAAAGTTGTTTTCAATTACTTTCTTATCTGTTGCATCAGTTGGTGGTGTAGGAGGTGGAGTGAATCTATCAAAAATAGATTAACATATTTCATAGCCCAAGAAAATTATATAGGTCTTCATTTTGATGCTCTAAAATGCATAGCTAGTCCCACTAAAGAGAGGGGCCTTGTTGGTTCAAAAACCTCCTTGTACTTGATGATTATATATGCTTATGCTTCTAGGATCTTCTTTAAGTTGTTAGGCCTTATTCAAAGGACTAGGCTCTAATTATTAAAAGCACAATTACTAAGAGGGGAGGGGGCAAATCAGTTTTTTAAAACTTTCTTTCACTTATACTTAATTATTCATGAACCATGAAAGCAACATAGTGATCTAGTAATGCATAATGAACCATTCAAATGAGTATGAAACAAGATAACACATATATGAATGAAAAACACTCATGGGGAAGAAAACCCACTCTTATAACTAAAAATGGACTACTATCCTATGAAATAAAAGATCAAAATTATTTGAGCACCAACTCAACTTGGAGCACCAACCCTAATAAAGCCAAGCACCCACTTGACTAGGCTTTAATAAGCACCTACTTGGAAGGAAGCACCAACTCCTTAAGTGACTCAACACCAACTCAGCCACCTCATGAATTTTTATCACCATGCCTCTACTCTTCTATTGTGATCGCATTTTCGCTTATTTTTGCATACTATAAATTAGGCCTAAACTGCCTTGTATATATACTAGTCTCATGATCACGCACCACTTGGTCGATCACACACCTTAAACCTCATAACTTAGACACGTAATAGGTCTAAATACATCTTATGAACATAATTCAATCATAATTTTAACCCTTTTTTTTCTGCCACAACTCAATTAGGCCTTACTCCTCTTTTAGGTCACATGGAGACCTAATTACATTAGGTTTGTCTTCTTAACACCAAAACTTGATCTTTTTGGGCCAAGATGGATCTCTAAAATAATAATAAAATCATTAAAACACTTATCCAATGAAATCCTATGACCTCTTTCATGATTGAATAGACTTGCATCCTTCGTTCATACCATGAAAGCTCTTTTAGGACAAACTGCCCTCTTATACCTGTATACCTCAAAAATCTATCTTACAACAAATAAGATTAAAAACACTTAAGTTAATAAAATATGAAAAATTAAAAATGTAAAAAAATTATACATGATCTTAGATTTATCACCAAATTCTTGGAACAACTTCACTCAAGTGATAAAGGCTTAAGAACATCTCTACAACTCGCTTACTTAGAACTGCAAATTCAACTAAAAAATTAGTCATGATGAATTAGACCTCCAATGCCTATGTAGACACTTTTCATGACTCCTTATGCATATAAATAGTAATATGAGATCTAAAAAACATCCTCAGATAGAAAATTCATATGGTCTAATAGCAAATATTGGTCTTGCAGACCAATTTCTTGACCTTATATCTCACAGTCCCATTTGAACCAAACATGCCATTTTGTGAGTAAATTTTTCACCATATACACTAGACTCTAAAGCTTATCCAAATCATGATCATGACATAAAATTCATAAATGACTTCTTCATGCACTTTATTGCATCAATCTATCATGGACAGACCCTCAAATCTATCTCTTCATCTTTGCTTGGGTTTTACACTATTTACACCATTAGGTCTATCTGTGATTGGCTTAAGTGGATGATCAAATTAGAAAATGAGAAGGATAGAACCTATCCATAAATCATCATGGACATGTAAAATGAATCTCTAGTTTCTTCAACCATCCATTTTCTTTTCTTAACCAATTCAACTTTTGAGAGCTACAATAATTTATTGATAAATAAACATGTATTTGTGCATTTTCTCTCTCATCTGACTAACCATCATCACATGGAGGTAGCTAGGAGATTTAAATACATGCTCCAATGGCTTATGTAGTCATTTGAATCCATCCTAAGCTGTTTTGAACAAAATCTTTAATATCAGGTCCTTATTAGGGTTTTAAGGAGGTTTAACATAGGTTTTGGTGTTAACAATTGTTCATAAATGACTACCACTTGAATCTAAATCTAATACCTATATATCTTAGATGAGACCCTTACCCATCTCTCCTGAATATCTCAAACTCCCATGTAGAGGTTACATGTGCCAATGAATGTCTGAAAGTGCTTCTCAGGTTTGAGACCTCATTTTATGAGCTTGATAAGGCCTAAAATAATTTTTCATGCACTTTTCCTACAAATATAAACCTCAAAATTGGTGATAATACCTAAAAAAACTTATCTTACCTCTTTCCATGCTCACATGTGCATACTTTCCTTGAAATATGACCTTCATACCTCATTAGGCCAGGTAGGGTCTAAGAGTGATTTGGGTGTAGACTTAGACTGAAGGTTCTACCGCTATAGGCTCACCTTAAAAACATCATGAATGTTTTTATACTTTATTCACATGCTCAAACAATTCCATACAACCTACACATGCCTATGTTCATTCATTTCACCATGAACATACCTCTTCATGTCATGACTAGGCTTCCTATGCACTTGGCATCAATGACTTGTACCTTCTATGTAGACATAAGACATTAGTTGCCTTCAAATTCTCTATTTATCTTTCTCTCATGACAACACTCTCTCATGACAACATTCTTCCATACACCTTATCACATCACACATTGCCAACTGTCCTTAATCACCATTGACATTAACCTTAACAAGATGCACCATTGACATCAATGACAATACTCAACAATTCATCTATGAGTTCATCTATCCTTATAATAATATATTTATTATTGACAATATTTTTATTTAAATCTCTATAATCAATGAACATGCATAGGGTCCCATCCTTCTTTTTAACAATAACTACAGAAGATGCAAAGGGGATAAAACTTAGTCTTATAAAACCCATATCTAAGAGTTCTTTAATGTTCTTTCCAATTTCTTCTTTAAACCTCCATGGGTGGTGGTATGGAGTGGTGATGACTGGTGTTGCACTTGGTTCTAATTTTATTATATGTTGGAACTCTCTATCTGGTGGTAAACTGGGTGGTAAATCATTGAAAACTTTACTATGTGAATGTAATATTTTTCTATTATCAACATAACAAGAATTAGAATTACCTTTGGATGAAATAGAGGAAGTTATCAAACAATTTATTTATCATGTTTATTGGCCTCTTCAGATGATCTTTTCCATTCTTTTTGCTATGAACACTTATTGTGATCCATTAGACAATCCTGAGAGAAATATCTCCTTACCATTAGAATTAAACTTGAATTCCATGGTTTGGTAATTCTAGTGGAAATCCCCCAAAGAATTCAGACATTGCACTCCTAATACCATATTTTTTCCATTCAAATTCACCACATAGAAGTTATCACAGAACTTGTAGTCTCCCATAGTGACATTGAGTTGCTTAATCACTTTGTTACATGCCATTGTGAATCCATCTGTAACAACACCATTGAATCCTTCAAAATCCTCCATCTGCAACCCTCTTTTTACCATTAATCCTTCATCAATGAAGTTATGGGTGGCTCCACTATTAATGAGTATTGTTATTCTTTGTCTATTGAGCACTCCATGAACTCAGAAAGGATGATATTTAAGTGCTCTTGATAGGGATTCTAAAGTACCTCCACTTGTAATTTCATTTCCCACCTCTTCTATTTTTGTGGTTTATGCTTCTTATGAACCTTGTTCATCAGCTAATATCACTTCAATTTAGTACATTTTCCCTTTACCTAGGCATCCATGATCGAGTCCCCACATATATTTGCATGTGAAACAAAGCTTCTTCCTTCATAGTTCATTCCTAGTATCCTCATCCATCATTTTAATGTTAGAAAGAGGCATGAATTTTTGGATAGGAGTAGGAATTCCTTTATTCAAGAAATTATCCATATTCTAACCAAGAGAAAATGGTTTAGGAGGATAATGGAGAAGAATTACATATCTCAATCAATGGGATACACCTCAAGCATTGCTATTGAGGTCATTTTCTCCTCTTGTACATAGTAGAATAGTCTTTTATTCCTCCACGTGCTTTTTATCACATGTTTGTCTTGTTGTGTGATCAAAAACTTAGAATTTATAGTTGATAAATATCTCAATAGCATAGAAATAACACAGTAACAATGAATTCTTTGAGAAGAGATGTAGTATTCCTCAAGATCGCAATACAAATATATGTTTATCTCTGGGAAGAGATGTTTGTCCTCACATTTTGGGTTACCTCTTCATTTATACACATTTTTCAAGCATGGGGATGATGTTTAAGGTCACCAATCTCAAGGGAGATTAAGTGGTTTGACTTCCAAGATTTAAAACAATACAGAATTCAAGGAATTACTATTTTTAGACTACACTACTAGGGCACTTCCACTGGGTTTTCAAGGGTCTAAAATCATTAATAAAATCTCAATACCATTTCATGATGTTCTTCTCACTCTTATCTTTCCAACGGTTCAAACGGTGAGTCAATTGGAGCTATGGTGCAAAAGTTATGGCTCCCAGAAGTTTCGTCATCAATTAGGGTGGAACTATCACCCGAATTGTCACCTAAATTGTTGCCCGAATCATTCCTCCATCCTTGAAAATAAATGGTCCCCATTGCGTCAATTTTCCCCATTAGGTGTGGTAGTTATTTCTTGATTTGATTCTCTGTGAGCCACTCACCTTGATGGCTAAGCTGGCCCCTTTTTACCACTCGATAAAGCGGAATAGAGCGTCCTCTTGTTGTCTTCATCTAGGTATCCACAATCTGATCCTCTTCCACTGGAGTAAAACTCTGTGGATCAAGCTCATCAATGTCTAGTTATTCTACTACAACTGAAGTGTCTAATATATGTGGATGATATGATTTGAGGAGCTCCACATTGAATATTGGATGCAGACTAAGGTAGGCTAGTAGGTTCAACTCAAAAGCATTTTCATCAACTCTTCTGGTGATGGTGTAGGGACCATATCATAGAGCCTAAATATTTTTGTGTGGGCCTGCAAGTCATTCCTTCTGAATCCACAACCAAACCTTGTCACCCATAGCAAATTGGTGTGTAATCATGTGTTTGTCATGGCGTTGCTTATACTTCTGATTCATCTTCTCCAGGATGTCATGAACTTGTTGCTGGATGTGTTGCATTTGTTCAATAAACTTTGTTGCTTTTTCTACCTTAGATATTCTATGTGGTGTGTATTCCATGGTGTAAAATGGAATAGCTATATCAATTGATGCCATGGGTTGGAACCTAAAACATACTTGGAATGGATTGTGCTTGGTCGAGCTGTGCAGCCCCTGATTGTATCCATGTTGTATGAAAAGAAGTCCCTCATCCCATGTGCGTAGATATTTAGAGTGATCCATCTGAATCATGTGAATAATCAAGTGGTTTACCACCTCTGTTTAACCATCAGTCTGTGGATGGAAGGTTGTGGACTTCATCAGCTTAGTATCCATCATCTTCTATAGAGTGGACCAGAAGATGCTCAAGAACTTGTTATCTCGATCTGAGATAATGGCCTTGGGGAGACCAAAATGGAGCCATACATGACTAAAACATAGTTGAGTAGTTTCCTCAGTAGATATATTTTTCCTACAAGCAATCAGGATAGCCATTTTTGAAAAATGATCAACTACCACAAAAATATAGTCCTTACCATGTTTTGAAGTGGGCAAACCTGAGAGAAAATCCATTGAGAGGGAATCCCAAGGCCTGGTTGGTTTTGGCAATGGCGTGTACAATCCTTGCTTATTATTTTTTGGCTTGGCTATCACACATGGGGTGCAAGATGTGAGATATCTTTCCACATCCTTTCACATATGGGGCCAGTAAAAGTGTTTTTGAAGAACTACCAATGTCTTTTCAATACCAAAGTGTCCAGTTGTCCTACTAAAGTGTGCTTCCCATATCAACTTTTGTTGCTCTCCAACTGGAACATAGATATGCCGCATATGACAGAGGACATTATCTTGCAAATATAAATCAAAAACATGTTTAGCTTTTTGAAGTGCTTGATATGTATCAGCAAAGGTAGGATATGCTTCATACAGAGCACCCCAAGTGGCAGTCTCATGTCAGCATAGGTCTAGAACTATTGTGAGTGCAGTAATTGGTGGGCGACTTAGATAATCTATAGCTGTATTTGAGCTCCCCTTTTTGTGTTTGATTATCAGCTGGAATTGTTGAAGATATGTGGCCCACTTTTAGTGCCTCTCATTTCATAGTTTGCTTTGTGTCTGGATGAATTCCAATGGTCTGTGGTCAGTGTGGATGACTGTTTCTTTCCCCAAGATGTAGTGTTTCCATTGTTTACAAGCTTGCACAATGGTATAGAGCTCCTTATTGTATCAATGAAAGTTTCACTGTGATATGCAACAGGATGGCCATGTTGCATGATGACAGCTCCCATGGCATATTCAGATGCATCTGTCATCAACTCAAAAGGTTGATGCAAATCTGGCAAGGCAAGAAAAGGGGCTGAGTAGAGTCTATTCTTAAAATTCTCAAATGCCCTTTTTTTTATTTCACCCCACTAAAATGTAGCTTTATCTCCTCCTTTAGTCACTTGGGTTAGTGACCAAGCAACATGTGAAAATCCAAGAACAAACCTACGGTAGAAATTTCCAAGACCCAAAAAGCTATGAAGCTCGGTGAGGGTCCTTGGTGTGGGCCATTCTCGAATAACCTGAATCTTTTCTAGATCAACATGGACCCCTTCCTCATTCACAATGTACCTGAGGTACTAAATTTTTGTCATCTCGAATGTGCATTTGTCAAGATTTGCATACAACTTGTGCTCTCGAAGAGTTTGAAGCACCTTACGAACATGTTGCAAATGTTCTTCCCATGTTCTGCTATAAATGAGTATGTCATCTAAGTAGACAACCATAAATGAGTTGGTGAAGGGTCGTAGCATGTCATCCATCATCCTCATGAAGGTTGCAAGTGCGTTAGTTAAGCCAAAAGGCATAACCAACCATTCAAAGAGCCCCTCCTTAGATTTGAATGTAGTCTTCCAGACATCAGTGGGATTGATGGGAATTTGGTGACAACTAGATTTGAGATCAATTTTGGTGAAGAAATTCACACCATGAAGTTGGTCCAACAAGTCATCAATCCTAGGGAGAGGATAGCGATTCTTCACAGAGATTTTATTCAGGGCTCGGTAGTTAATGCAAAGCCTCCATGTTCCATCTTTCTTTAGTGCCAAGACAATTGGGGTACCACAAGGTGAAGAGCTTGACTTGATGTGACCCTTTTGGATCAATTCTTGAATCTGTCTTTTTATCTCATCATTCTCCAAAACTGATATGTGATACACAGGACTGTTAAGCAAAGGTGATCCTGGGATCAAATTGATAGAATGTTTTACCTGGCAATGCAGTGGAACTCCTGTGGGTGACTTGAATAAGTCATCATATTCTCCTATGATTCATCCTATTTGCTTCTATTGTTGTGTTGATTGTGTAGTCAGGACTGCAACATCAGCCTTCTTGGATTTCTATGGTTTGACCACCATGAGAACAAATTGCTTTATTTTCTCCACCAATCTCTTGCATTGCTTAGCACTGATCAAGGAGACAGATATGGGAGGTGGTACCTCTGGTACCCTATAGTGCCATGTTCCAAGAGTGAGGGTGATCCTTTAGGTTCATGATTCATAGATGCCATGTCGCTCATACATGAACGACTGACCAAGTAGTACATCACAAACATCTAGATTGACCACATCACACAAGACTTCATCTTGGAATGGTTTTATAGCATATGAAAGAAGACACTGATGGGTGACACAAAGGTCTCTCCCTGGGCTCAACCATCCAATATTGTAGGGATTTGGATGAGGCTTCATGGATAGATTTAGACTTTTCACAACTTTAGTAGAGATTAAATTCTTTTGACTCCCACTATCAAGAATGAAATGTAGAGGCTTACCTTTTACCCATAATTTGGAGTGAAACAATCTTTCCTTGTCATCTGGTCTTTCCTCACAAGTCTATGATGAAGTGACGATGGTGTCAAGCTTAGCATCTACAATTTCTTCTTCTTCCTCTTCGACTATGGGTTGTGTATGAGGCAGAGTAGTAGATGTCGAGTATTATGACTCAGAAAGCAGTGACTTGATGGCTCGACATTCTTCTTTGCAGTGAGTTCCAGTTTTATGGTAATCATACCATTTTTCAGCCTTCCCCTTTTGGGATTTTTTATCCTGAAACTCCTTTTGCTTCCAATTTTGGCCTTGTGTTTGACCTTCCTTGTCACTTTTCCATTTTCAGGGTTGGCTCTTCGTATTCTTTTTGCCATGCTTTTGTTCAATCTTCACTGCAAATTTGTATGCCTCACTGAGGGTTTCCAAATTAAAAAGTTCCATTTCCCCCCATATGTAAAATTATAGTCCACCACAATATTTGAGAGTCTTATGTTTCTCACTTTCTTGAATTCCCAATCTTGCAGACAAAGAATGAAAAGTGTTTGTGTAATCTTGAATAGATTCCTCCTTACCTTGGTGAAGTTGCTGCCACTGAATGCACAAATCATCATATGCTCCGATGGGATAGTATTCTTCTTTCATTGCTTCCACAAAATCATCCTAGGTAGGTTCCACCTCAAGGCCAATGTCATCTGTACTGAACCTCTTTTTGTACACTTCCCACCAGTTTTTCACAGGCAATGATGATTTCAAAAGAGCAAAAGTAATATTTTCTCCATCGGTGAACTTATTTATAGAGAAGTAGGAAGACAGTTGATCCAACCAATTTTTTATTGCATTAGCATTGATTTTGCCTTCAAATGTAGGAATATCAAAATTTACCTAAACTTTGAAGGGTGTTGGGGCACTGAAGGGACGTTCCCTAGATGAGGAGCCAGGAAGTGGAGCCGTAAAGTCAGGATTTCTCATCAAAAGTGTTTGTAGAATTTGGGCAAATTGTTGTAGCATCTACGTTTGTTTTCATTAAAGAGCTTCATTCACCATTTCCTTGAAAGGATCAGATGTCTTGTTGTCATCTACCATTTGAAGTCATTTGGATCGAACAGGTGGAAAATTTGGAAGCTCTGTTGTTTCCCACCCAAGCTTCTTGTAGCCTAACCTCATCCTCAGGATCATACACTCTCAAGACAAACCACTCTAATACCACTGATCCAAAACTCAAAAGTTCTAGTTGATAAATATCTCAATAACATAGAAATAACACAGTAACAATTAATTCTCTGAGAAGAGATGTAGTATTACTCAAGATCGCAATACAAATATATGCTTATCTCTGGGAAGAGATGTTTGTCCTCACATTTTGGGTTACCTCTTCATTTATACACATTTTGAAATCATGGGGAGGATGTGTAAGGTCACCAATCTTGAGGGAGATTAAGTGGTTTGACTTCCAAGATTTAAAACAATACAATATTCAAGGAATTACTATTTTTAGAAACTTACTATTTTTAGACTGCACTACTAAAATTGAAATTTGGGGCACTTCCATTGGGTTTTCAAGGGTCAAAATTCATTTAGAATATCTCCATGCCATTTCATGATTCTCTCCTCATTCTTATCTTTCCAACGATTCAAACGGTGAGTCAATTGGAGCTACAGTGCAAAAGTTATGGCTCCCGGAAGTTCCGTCATCAATTGGGGTGGAACTGTCACTCGAATTGTCGCCTAAATTGTTGCCCAGATCATTGTGAGTGTTGTTTTTTTTGTTTTTTGTATTCCTTACTTTGTTGTGTGTCTTGTTTTTTTGGTGTTTAGAGGGTACTTTCAATTCTCAATTTTTTTCAAGAGCTAATGTCATGTTCAAGTTCAGATGTAGTCTCATAGAGAAGCATTTTTCAGTGCCTCTATGCCCAATGAATTATCTAAGGCTACTAGTCTAGATGTTTAGCAAGAAAACTACCCCTAAATGTCACCAAATATGTTAGCTAATCATCCACCCATGACCAAGGATTGTTCAAAACTAGATAACTAAATCATCTAACATGTAAATGGTTTTAGTAAGAGTCATGTATTGGGGTCATCTTTTGGTGTTATATGTCATTTCAGGTTCTAGCTAAGGTCCTATTAGGATGTTAGAATCCATTTGTGTATCTTGTCTAATCAATTTCATACCATGATCTTTGAAAAGTTCCTTTGCAATGCAGTTTAGCAAAGTTTAGTATAAGTTTGGAAAGGTTAAGGTTTGTTTGTAAAAGTTAAGGTAAACTTGATCCATGGTGAATGCAAAGAGATGATGATCATTCAAGAAGGCAAGATGCTCTGAGATAGATAAGTGGACCTAAGAGAAAGTCGGTAAGTTAGAAACATTGCATTTTCAAGCAATTTGAAGAAATTAAGGTGCTTTTAGAAAGTTTAAGGTTTTCATTATTTTGTCTTATGTTGCTTGTTGCAATGTTGTAATATAACTCCTTGAGGGAACATCAAATACGAAGGTCTAATATCATGTCTAGAGGTGAAAAAGAGGTATTTTGAGTTATTTAACACTTGATTAATAACATATTATATATATCTTTCCTGTACATCTTGTCCAAGATGCTATAAAACTCTTTTTCCAAATTTGAGGCACATTTAAAACTACCTACTCATCGTTCCAATGTTCAAACAGATAAATAATGGAAAAATTATAGGGAAAGGAAGGTGAAATATGCTTTTTTATGTTAAATCACCACCATACAAGACAAGAACAACTCTATAGACACCTGATTCATAGCTCTAATAGGGTAAGAAGGTAGGACATGTAAATTTATTAAAAGACCTGTAAAGGTCTCATTGTAATGGTTTCAAACTAAATTATTACTTCCAAGAATCTCCAAGTATTTATTTATTCCCCTTAGAATAAAAACCATTCTCAATAAGAAGTTACAGGGCCAAGAAATACAAAAACTGACTCAGTTTCTCCATTTGGTCATTGGCAAGCCTGAGAAGGTCATTTTGATAAGATTGGTTCATGAAGGAGGAGAGGTTTTAGACCAGATTACATTAGGAGATTTTTACCAACCCTATTCCCTTCAAATTCATGGCATTAGTTATGGGATTAGGAGGCAAATCTTTATGAACAATCATTAATAAGTTAAATGTCTCTAAAACCCTCCTAAACCACATTGCCATAATTTTATCCTTGAGATGGTAAGTTTGTGCTTGGTGAATGCATGAAAATTATTTAGAAGTATATTTTTAGATTCCATTGACCTCTTCAACATCAAAATTCACCCAAGCATCTAATGTTCATGGTGATGCTAACAAGAAAGGTCACGTTTTTATTGTTATGGGCATGATAGTCAAGGTTTCTAAAGGTTTATAGGTTGAAGATGCTTAAGATCAAGTATATATGATATCTTAAACATTAAAAAAATCCATCAAGCCATCCTACACCACCCTTAATCAATAATTTAATGCAAATAAGAACATCAAATATGAAGGTACAGACTTGGAGGATTGAGAATGCATAGTTTTATAATTGTTTGGTATTGATGAGAAATATTTGGGCTTATGTAAGAATTTAAAACACATGAAATGCCTATAAAACTATATCTCACACCCCTTTCATGAATCTCTGATCACACATCCATTCTCCAAGTGCCTTTGTAGTATTGTTCCAAATTAGTAGTCTTCAAGGAAAGATACACAGTCATGTAAACAAGTATTTTTTGATGATTGAGGACTAATCCACATGAAGTAAGGTTTGGGACACCTAAAAGAGAGTGTTTAAGACATTTTAAGAACATTCAATATGTGTATAAACACTCCAATATCATCCTTTATGGAGGTTTCAGGTGGAGGGTTTAAGATCGTTAGTTTAGTTTTCTTGAGCAAGAGCTTCAAGTGTTGGAGAAACAAGTCATAAGCCTGGGAGTGATGACCAAGTCTTAACGCATTATTGAATTTCTTGCATTGGTGATCAACCCAAATCAAACCCTTAGGATCCTTCATGATAATTCATGATCAAGTTCACAAATAAGGAATACAGTCATATACCTATAGGTGGACTGTATAGTCTACAAGAAGGTTTGAAAGACTAATAGCAACTTCTATGTAGTTTTTATAATTGAAAAGGGTCTTAAATCAAACCAAAGTAAACTAAAATTTCCAATAAAACCATTATAAATCATCTATAACTAGCTAATATCAGTCAAAGAACAAGTTTAAAGAGGGTTTAGCTTAAGAGAGACACCTATAGGCCTACCTACAGAAAACAGAGAGAATGGGAAGTTGTATGTTGAGAAAGAAGGTTTGAAGGTCACACAAGGTGTGACATATCTTGAAAAATATGTTTGAAGTTCTTATAATCTATGAGAAAAGAATAAACTATTAGATGAACCCGAGGTCACTTGAGAGAGGGCCGAGTAGACCTACATAGACCTAAACTGATAATTTGTTCTTTGAGATTTAATATCCATAAACCAATAGGAGGAATTGGTTTTTTATTGATTAACATTATATACTTTAACCTTAGGAAATATTAAAACAAGTTTTTGAAATTTCTATGAATATCTAGATGATAAAATGTATGTAGTTGTAGCAGGAAGTTTGAGAAATATAGATTATAGAGCATTTTAGTGTCTACTTGAGGTTTGAAAAGAGCAAGATGAAGACGGAAACATTGTTAACGTGTGGAGCCTAAAAGCTTCACATATGAGTGCATTACCAAAGTTGTAGGTTTACACAGTCACCGGCATCGGTCAGGAGAGACCGACGTCGGTCCAGTGCAGTTGAAGAGACGCCGGCGTCGGTAGAGGATCGACCGACGTCGGTCACAGGCAAGCAGGTAGGAACTGGCGTCGATTACCTGTGCGTCTAGAATGTTATTTTCGAGGACAGAAGTGAGTGTTTACATGATGAGTTTAAGTCTTAGTCTTAAGTTCGCGTTTCTATTATTAGTAAGATTGTTTTTAGAGCCCTTGTTCAAGAGGCTTAACTGTTGGTTGTAAGTGCATGCTCAAGTTTCCTAATTCTATATGTAGAATTAGATCTTCTTAGCTTAGTGTGATTATTATAGTAGTTCATTGTATGTGAATGTTGAAGAACAGTACAGAGTTGTATCAATCCAGGTTGTTGGAGTTGATTGTACTTGAGAGAGAGAGCTCTTAAGGGATAGAGATCTAGAGAGAGATCTTGTGCATCTGAGAGAGGTGTGGAAGAAAGAAGTTTCTTCGATTGTATTCCTTTTGTAAAGAGTTTAATACAAGTTTTCAGGGTGGTTTCTTGTATCTCTTGTTCTTTGCTATTATCTGATTCTAGTTACTTATCTATCTGATTTAATTTCGCGGTTTATTGCTTTCATAAGTGTAATCATATTGTTGGTTGATCCCCAACAAGTGGTATCAGAGCCTTGGTTGTAGGTTTAGAGTTTGATATCCAATAATTGGTATCAAAACTCAGGTTCACTAATAGGTGGTTCAGATCTGTGTAGTGTGTATTGATTACAGGTTGCTCACATGAGTTTCTGTAGGGATTTTTGTTTGAGTGGGAGAAGCAATGGCAGATGAAAGTAAACTGAGAATGGAGAAGTTCAATGGCAAAAACTATCAACATTGGAGAATGCAGATAGAGGACTATCTGTATCAGAAGGATCTATACTTACCGTTAGGTGGAATTGCAAAGAAGCCCACAGACATGGAGGATGAAGAATGGGAAGTTCTTGACAGAAAGGCTCTGGGGTCTATAAGACTGAGTCTAGCATCTACTGTGATATCTAATTTATCACAGGGAAAAACAACGGTAGAGTTGATGACTACTCTAGCAAATTTGTACGAAAAACCTTCAGCTTCTAATAAGGTATATCTTATGAAGTAGCTATTCAATTTGCATATGTAGGAAGGTGGATCTGTATCTAATCACCTGAATGATTTCCATGGTATTGTAAATCAATTAAGTTCAGTCAAAATTGTATTTGATGATGAAATAAAAGCTCTTTTAATATTATGTTCTTTGCCTGAACGCTGGCACAGCTTAGTAATGGCAGTTAGCAATACTTCATCTGCATCAAATATTTTAAAAGTAGAGGATGTTGTTAGTGTTATCTTGAATAAAGAAATTCGCATGAAAAGCACAGAAGAGACATCTGGGAACGCTTTAAGTTTTGAGAGAAGGGGAAGGCAAAAAGAGAAGAGCAAGAAAGGGAGATCAAGATCCAAGTCTAAGGGGAAAGGTAGATCCAAATCCAGAAATGGCAGAAGGCCACAGTGCTGGAATTGTGGAAAGATGGGGCACATAAGCAGAGATTGCTGGTCAAAACCTAAGGAGGACAATCAACACGAAGGAAAAGAAGAAGCAAAGGTTGCAGGTATTGCACAAGATGCTTTAATATTCTCTTTACATAATAATATAGAATATTGGGTGTTAGATTCTGGTGCATCTTTTCATGCTACCCCTAATAGGGAATATTTCTGTGACTATATCCATGGAGATTTTGGAATAGTATATCTAGGAGATGATGAACCCTGTAAAATTATTGGCAAAGGTAAAGCGCAGCTGAAAATGCAGAATGGCAACACATGGGTGTTGAGAGAAGTTATGCATGTTCCTAGCTTGAAGAGAAATTTGATTTCTGCAGGAAAGTTAGGGGATGAGGGTTGTACAGTAACTCTCACAGCAGAATCTTGGAAGGTGACCAAGGGTGCACTTGTTATGGCCAGAGGTAAGAGATTAGGTACTCTCTATTTGTGTAATTGTGTTACTAACAATTCTCCTTCTGTATTATCTACTTCAGATGTGGATGCAAAATTGTGGCACTCAAGGCTTGGCCACATGAGTGAGAAGGGGATGTCAATTCTTAAGTCTAAAGGTAAGCTTTCAGATTTGAAAAGCATGGATCTAGAATTTTGTGAGCACTGTGTATTTGGAAAATAGAAAAGGGTTAGTTTTCTCAAGACTAGGTCTACAAACAAGAAGCATAAGTTGCAGCTTGTTCACACAGACGTGTGGGGACCAGCTCAGGTAGCTTTTATTGGAAGATCACAGTACTATGTTTCGTTCATAGATGATGCTACAAGAAAGGTATGGATCTACTGTATTAAGAAGAAATCTAATGTATTTGAGACTTTTAAGATTTGAAAAGCTATGGTTGAGAATGAAACAGGCAAAAGATTAAAGTGCCTGAGATCAGACAATGGTGGAGAGTTCTGCAGTTATAATTTCAACTGGTATTGTTACATGCATGGGATCCGTAGGCAAAGGATGTTTTCAAGGACACCTCAGCAGAATGGAATTGCTGAAAGGATGAACAGAACAATCATGGAGCGTGCAAGATGTATGAGATAGCATGTTGGTTTGCCTTTAGAGTTTTGGGCAGAAGCTATTGACACTGCAGTGTACCTGATTAACAGAGGACCCTCTACAGCGCTGGATGGTGGAATTCCAGAAGAGGCTTGGACAAGTAAAAAGGTAGATCTCTTTTTTCTCAAAGTTTTCGGTTGTGAAGCCTTTGTGCACGTAGATAAGAAAAATAGAAAGAAGCTCGATGCTAAGTCTATGAGGTGCACATTTATTGGCTATGGCTCAGATGATTTTAGTTTTAGATTTTAGAATCTAGGAACTAACAAGGTAATTAGGAGCAGTGACGTTGTTTTCAATGAAAAAGTGATGTATAGTGATCAACTGAAGAAGCTGAATCAATCTAGGCAGAGCAATAGTGAATTGGACGAGGTGACGGTCCAAAATGAGCTCGTGGGAAAAAGAAAAAATCACTTGCAGGAAAACACAGAGACCAACGTCGGTAGGTTAAGAACCGGCGTCGGCATAACAGAAACTGAGGTCGGTCATACAGAGATCGATGTCGGCAGGACAGGCACCGGTGTCGATCAGAAAGAACCGACGTCGGCCAGTAACAAGTTTGGAGGTGACCAAAGTCGGTCACTGTCAGAGAATTTGGGTGGACAGCGTGTTGTGAACGAGTCTCAGACACCCATTAGGAGGTCAGAAAGGGTAAGTAAGCCTCCAATTAGATATTCTCCTTCATTATTCTATTTATTGCTAACTGATGGTGGAGAACTAGAGAGTTTTGAAGAAGCAATACAGGTGGAGTCCAAGAGTCAGTGGGAGCATGGCATGGTTGAGGAGATGGAGTCCTTAAGAGAGAACCAAACATGGGATTTGGTTGAATTGCCAGCTGGTAAGAGGACACTGAAGAATAGATGGACCTACAGGTTGAAAGAAGGTGAGAATGGATAGATGAGATATAAGGCCAGATTGGTAGTGAAAGGATTTGCATAAAAGCCAGGTATTGATTTTGGTGAGATTTTTTCTCCTGTTGTTAAAATGACTTCTATACGGATTGTATTGTCTTTGGTTGCTGTTGAGGACTTGCATCTTGAGCAGCTAGATGTTAAGACAGTGTTTCTTCATGGAGATTTGGATGAGGAAATTTATATGGAACAGCCAGAAGGATTTGAGGTCAAAGGTAAGGAGAAGTTAGTGTGCAGATTGAAGAAAAACTTGTATGGCCTCAAGCAAGCTCCTAGACAGTGGTATTTGAAATTTGACAGGTTTATGACTGAGCATGGCTACAGTAGGTGTCAATCTGACCATTGTGTGTATTTTAAGAGATTGGATAATGGTAGATATATTATTCTATTGTTGTATGTAGATGATATGCTGGTTACAGGATCACACATGCAGGATATCTCTGAGCTTAAGGTGAAATTAGCTCAAACATTTGCTATGAAGGATTTGGGAGCAGCAAAGAAAATTCTTGGCATGAGCATTAAGAGAGACAGGAAAAATCACAGGTTGATATTGTCTCAAGAGGATTATGTGGACAAGGTGTTGAAACGGTTCAATATGCAGGATGCTAAATCGGTAAGCACACCTTTGGCTGGACATTTTAAGTTGAGTAAAGAAAAATGTCCTAATTCACATGATGAGGTAGAGTACATGAGTAAGGTTCCATATTCTTTCGCAGTAGGGAGTTTGATGTATGCAATGGTGTGTACTAGACCGGATATTGCCCAAGCAGTGGGAGTGGTAAGTAAGTATATGGCCAATCCAGATAAGGAACATTGGAAAGCAGTTCAGTGGATCCTTAGATATCTGAGAGGAACCAGCAGTAGGCACTTGTGCTATGGAGGTTCAAATACTCCTCTACATGGTTATGTAGATTCAGATATGGCAGGTGATTTGGATGGCAGGAGGAGCACTACAAGTTATGTTTTCACTGTAGGTGGAACAACGGTTAGCTAGATATTTAAGTTGCAGAAGGTTGTTGCCTTGTCAACTACAGAAGCAGAGTATATTGCAGCCACAGAAGCTAGCAAAGAGATGATATGGATGACACGGTTCATGGAAGAGCTTGGAAGGGAGCATGGGAGTTACAGATTGTATAGTGATAGTCAGAGTGCAATCCATTTGGCTAAGAATTCAGCCTTTCATTCAAGAACCAAGCACATACAGCTAAGGTACCACTTCATACGGCAGGTATTGGAAGATGGTGATTTGAAGCTGGAGAAGATACATACAGATAGGAATCCTGTTGATATGTTAACCAAGCCGGTTACAAAGGAGAAGTTGAATCTTTATTCAACTTCTGTTGGTCTTCATGATTGAGTTAAAGATGGAGGAGCTAGAAGATGTTGCTATACAGGTACTAGTGCAGCTATTTATCTCCAAGTGGGAGATTGTTAAGGTGTGGAGCCTAAAAGCTTCACATATGAGCGCATTACCAAAGTTGCAGGTTTACACAGTCACCGGCGTTGGTCAGGAGAGACCGACGTCGGTCCAGTGCAGTTGAAGAGACACTGGCGTCGGCAGAGGATCGATCGACGTCAGTCACAAGCAAGCAGGCAGGAATCGGCGTCGGTTACTTGTGCGTCCAGAATGCTATTTCTGAGGACAAAAGCAAGTGTTTGCATGATGAGTTTAAGTCTTAGTCTTAAGTTCGCGTTTCTATTATTAGTAAGATTATTTTTAGAGCCCTTGTTCAAGAGGCTTAACTGTTGGTTGTAAGTGCATGCTCAAGTTTCCTAATTCTATATGTAGAATTAGATCTTCTTAGCTTAGTGTGATTATTGTAGTAGTTCATTGTATGTGAATGTTGAAGAACAGTACAGAGTTGTATCAATCCAGGTTGTTGGAGTTGATTGTACTTGAGAGAGAGAGCTCTTAAGGGATAGAGATCTAGAGAGAGATCTTGTGCATCTGAGAGAGGTGTGGACGAAAGAAGTTTCTTCAATTTTATTCCTTTTGTAAAGAGTTTAATACAAGTTTTCAGGGTGGTTTCTTGTATCTCTTGTTCTTTGCTATTATCTGATTCTAGTTACTTATCTATATGATTTAATTCCATGGTTTATTGCTTTCATAAGTGTAATCATATTGTTGGTTGATCCCCAACAAACATCAAATAAGGTCTCTTTAAAAATCCCATCTCTTCTTCCCTGAGTTGGATAAGCCTTCTAATTCATAGCATTCCATCTATAGTCAAATGATCAAGAGGACAATGTGAACACATAGGCTTAGCTTGACTATCACAAGTCTGTGAATAAATTCACCTAGAAGAAATATATGTTTTGCATTGAATTATAAGTTGGAATCTTTTTATATATGTGTAATTTCCTATGGAAGGTTCTATAGTGATTTAGGTCCTTTGTAAATAAGTGAAATCATAAAAAAGGTCTATTAGGGTCAAGACTGTAAAAATGCATACAAACCCTAAACATGGCCTAAATCAGGTTCATGGACATTAGGGTGATCAAACACCATAAAAAATAATTTGAAAACCCTATCTAGTATTAGACAGGTACATAAGAATCATTTCTAGTAAAAAAAATCATCATCATACCCTTTTTCTTCAAAACATTCACCTCGACCTTGATAATAGGTGTACATAGTCAAGAAGGTTAATTTTAATCACGTGGGAATTTTTTTGAGGAGATGCATGGGGTAGAGAGACATTAAGGGTTTTGATAGGGCCTGTGAACTCACAATTTATAGCATTTGTTGATCAATCAAGGTCCTCAACTTTATGAATAATCGCTAAAAAAGTGAACACTTACAAAACTGCCTTACAAACCCTCAAAGTGATCGATGAAAGATAATGTTGTTTTAGATGATTCTAATACACATGGTTTGTTTTTTAGACACCTAGAGAACATTTATAAATCTTAGGAATGCATATTTGGACAACAAGTTGGCATGTGTGAAGGGAAACAACACAAGAAAGAGGCTTGAAACTACTTAGTTTGATTGATTTTTAGAGATTTGAGGATGTTTGGAATTCATAATTAGTTGTAGAGGTTTCTTAAGCTTGGGAAGAGGTATAATGGTCCTAAATCCACCATCCCATAGACTTCCAAGGTGCTAGGATAGGTTACAAGCAACTAAACTAAGCCTAAATGAAAGTCTTCCTTGTTTGCTTAGAGGACTGAATTTGTAGACCTTCTTGAGGTCATAAATGGTAACAAGAGACTTCATGAAGCCTCTGTATATATTTGATGTCACCTCTGGGATAATATAAATATGATATACAAAACTATTGTGATGGTTATAGTCAGTTTTGGAGCTCTATTGTGCCCTCCATTTGCCCATCTCATGGTGATAAGAGACTACAAGGGTGAACACAATCTTTTAACAGTCCTTCAAGTTGGTTTCAAGAGATTTGCATTATATACTAATCCTCGGTTGGTAATAAGAAATAATATCGCATGGAGAGAATTCTTAGAAGTTGTGGTTCAAACAAATACCAGCCTTGAGACCTTGTGACAAACTAAATATTCTCTTAAGAATGCCTACAACCTTTCTAAGCTCTGTGCTAGTGGGTTGTGAAGGATAATTTATTAAAGATGGTTACTAAGCTCAGATAGTTATGGTGTGATACTCTACAAGGTCTACATGGATTTGATAATATTTTCATGACAACCTTCAAGCAAAGACGAGATCTAGTATGAGAGATAGGCTAGCCCACATCACTTTCTTTGGACATAACAACTTTGACATGAAGTAATAGGTTTTAATGGTAGATAAGAAAGCAAGGAGAAACCTAAGTTCTAAGTTTCATTCTCACTAATATGGGAGAAGTACTAAAGAGACAATAATGATGTAGCAAGATGCCAACTTTTACAAATGTGACATGTGTCGAGACCTCAACTTGTAATTGATCTTCAAGAAGTGGATGTGTAACTTTAAGGAGAGAAAGTTGGTTTCAATAAGAAGCTAGCCTACTATGATGATATCCCATGGCATCCTTCATCAATAAGTCCATTAACACTTGGCCTAGAGTTTTAAGAACAAGAGGACAACACATTCTTTGCAAACTTGGTGGCAAAATACTTTTGTATTGTAACTAGTTTTATGACTAATGACAGCCATGATGAGCCTTCTCCACAACCTACCTATCTCTATTTCCTTCTTTCTTATATGATTTTGGCCTTATTTGTCATTTTAAAGTATCCTCTATGTTATTATGGTGAAACCTTGCTAAAATTTGTAGTTAATGTTGATTTTGGAGTGAACGCAAACTAAGTTTGCCTTCTTCATCTCATATCTAGTGTGTTCATGGTGAATTATTGATGAATGTTAATGTTGATACTCAATCTCCTTGAATTTGTCTTCTTCATTCTTACCTATTTGCAAGTAATTTGCTCTCTTATAGGTCGTATGGTATATATTAAGTGGTTATACAAATATCAAGTATAGAAAATCTTCATTAGTGCCTCATTCTAGGCCTCTTGATTGTTTTTCTTAGTCAATGTATCAATTGTAATCCCCATATTAAAACACTTATTTTAGAGAACTATTTGAAGTTGAGTGATTATAATCAACCTTGTTTAGCTTTATTATCAGCTCATAGACCATAAGAGGAGACATATAATTTGGTGCATCACCCTTTATCTATTTATTTACAACTTTCTCTCTCCCTTTCCATTACAAGTTGAGTAGGTGTAGTGATAGTATAGGTGTAGCATCAATGGAACCAACCCTCTTTGGAGGTCTTCTCTAGTCTTAGGCCACCCACAACCCTAGAGAGTCCCCATTGTGTTAATTGAGTGAGGAGACCTAAAATACCTACTCAAAGGGTACAACTCAAAGTGACAATTTTTCCAAACATTTTTGTTCCATTTTTGTAAAATAAATTTGCACAGGACTAACTATTGACATACATGATTTTTTATTTCCAACTTGTCACAAACTCAAGGTTGACTGAGGTAGTCCTTTAAAATGAAACCTAAATTTTTATGTCCTTTATAGGTCTTCTTGTCTTAGATTAGGGTTGGATCAAAGGAGAAATAATTCATATAGTATCACACATTTGTCTATAAATATGAACGACGTTTATGATAATCAACAACCAACAAAGTGGTTCTCAAAGGTTTTGACAACACAAAATTACATAACCATTATCAAAATAAATAAACTACTTTCATGATAGATTGTCACAGTTAGAGGATTCAGGTTCTATGTTGTCACTATTTGAGGGTTTTGATTTTGATAACATTACTAGATCTTGGTCTTCTCTAGGGATATTCTTTTGCAACATCCTAAAGCCTTGTTTTTTATCATTTATGGTGAAATTCAGGATTAAGGTGAGTTTAAAATCAGGTATTTTATTATAAACCCCTTTGTCAATTACCAATCACTCTAGGTAATTTCATTTTATATTCCCCTTCAGCGTATTTAATATAGTTATTTATTGCATTTGTTGTAATGATCAGGTATGATTTGTTGTCATCTTTTGATGAGTCAATGTTCTTTATTTTATTGTAATATCCATTGTGCACACTTGTTCATCAAAACAAGATGGAAGCAACTAGTAAGGACTATATATTCTTTCACTACTTCAACTCAACTTTTGGTAGATGTGTTTTCTTCTAATAATGCTATTACGACCTAGACTTTAATAAATTTAATATCAATTTAAAAAATTTCTCTTCTTCTCCTTCCAATACCCCTAAATTAATTAGCATGCTTGTGTACTTATAGAATTATTGAATTCAAATTAAGACATTTTTGGGGTGTAAGCCTTTAATAATAAGGTTAGAACGTTGATAAAAAAATCATAATAGGCAAAAATAACTGGAGAAATGGGTTAAGGGGCTATATATACCTAATTGTTTTACAATACATCTTTTTGTCAAGTATTTTACATTTTTACACACTTCTTCCATGTGCACACATTGGATATTTTTGTTACACTTATACCATGTTGGACTTCATATCATCATCTCCTGACTTAGGCCTTCTTCATAATTTAACTTTATGTTCAATTTTAGTTGATGATAAAATGTCCATTCAATGTAGAATATATGAAAACATACATATTGATTATTCAATTTTCTTTTGACCCTAGATGCTCTTGGAATGTGCAAAACATTATTTCAGGATATTTTCGTAAGTCCTAATTGGCCAATATGACTCTCCCCTTAACTTTTGGATCCTTTATACCTTAATTGTCACCGATTACTATATTTTATGGTTAGACCATGTGTATATTTTCCCTTGAGAAACAAATATATACACGTGTGCTCTTAGTCATTCCATTATATATACATGCCAAGAAAATAAAGTTACATTACACACAAATAAAATGCCAGTGAACTACTATACTTTTTAATGTTTACATTTAAAAACTTTAAAAATATTAGAGGGATTTACATTACACATATGTGAGATAAAAATGTGTTATCTATGGTTATTGTACATGGTTACCAAAGGGCTAGGAATGAGTTCATACATCAAGAAAAGCTCAAGAAACAACTATACAAATAGGCCCTAAAATGCAATCTCTGAGAATTGTAGTCCTTACACTCATGTATGTAGGTCTTCAATGTAGACAAGTTAAAAGGCATGTAGAAAACATAGAGGATGTATCCTCACATGATTTTTTGATTTGATTGGTAAGATATTGTCCCTTGGATTACTGCCTCCATGTTGATGCTAACTCCAACAATAATTGAATTACATCATTATAAATGAAACTCAAATTATATATCCACTTCAAAATACAAACAATTTTTACTGAGAGGTGCATCCTACAGCCCAGGTTGCTGGAACTTTTTGCAAATCCCTCTTGTTGACACTTGCTAACCTACCCCAACTAAACTTGAGTCAGATGATGATAATAATCAAATCAAGTTATACTCAGGTAAGACATATGAATTAGATAGCTCAGAAACCAAATTAATTCCATTAAACTGATAACACATGGATTGGCACCTAAAGTCTATTAGTTATCTCTTAACACATGTTTGTTAGATCCAATTTAAGATAAATACATACTAGTTATTGACAACAACAAAGACAAATTTTCATATGATTGCATGTAAACCATTTATGGCAAATCCAAAAGCAATTCCAGTAATTTTCACAATTTTCCAAGAGTTTTGTGGTGTTTACAACACTTGAACTCATCTTACTGGATTTTTTTGTAAGTTTCCAATGCCTTTTCTAAGAGTAACCAAAAGTTTTTGTAATTTCTTATAGCCTTTAATGTCAATTCTTGTCATATCATTAAAAAATATACTCGATATCCATTGCCATTTCCTTCTAGCTGTTTTTATTTTAGATAACTCACATTTCCAAATTTCCAAATTCCACGTACCATTCCCGATTTTTTGTGCAATATATAAATAAAATAAAAGTTACTTTATGAAGAAAGTGTAAACCTAACAACCCTTAAAAGTTACAAGAATACATAATGATTACTAATGGACAATATTCCCTACAATTTACAATAATAAAAAATGTTGGTCTTCATCGAAATCATGAATGTTAAGCCCAAAAAAAGCTAATGCACCCACATTTTGCATACATGTATATCAAGGTTGTCACAACTAACCATAATTGCCAATAATCTGCTTTTGGTTATTTTCTTTTTGTGGAATAATTCAATGTTTGGTGTGTGCTACCACATGTTGAATGCATGTCTTTTAGGGCAATTAACTGCAACATTTGAAAAAACCCTGCTTTTGATTAACTTTTGATGGATCTCCATACCTTATTCCAAAGTTCTAATTTTGGTGTAAGTCGGGAGGATGCTGGTAAAGGCTAATGAGTCTGGGTTTACCCTTTCTAATTACATTTTATTTTAATTTTTAATAATCTCAATTTTTAGCAAGGTTGTTCTGTATAAATTCAACAATGATATCAGTCTATAAAACTACATACCCTTGAGAGATATTGTCAACCTGTAAACATTGACATTTTTCATGGCTTTCTACCAGGGCAATCACAACTTCAATTTCTATGAAATATTGTAAATCATATGGCATCAACATGTTTATCAATAAGTTATTTGTATATAAACTCTATTTACCTTAGGTTCAAAGTCCATAAAACATGTAAAACCACATGTTTAAATGGGATGCTTGATGCAAGTAAAAATAAAATTGTGATATGACCATAATTAAATAAAGATACTAGAGTGCACTCGTGATACTTCAAAACAAATAAATAATAATGGAAACTAAGAATAGACCAAAAATGTTGAAGATGTGCGAAAAAAGAGCCAACAGATCTATTATTGTGAATAGGACTAACTCTAAGCCTGCTGCATAAGTCTCCATTACTGAAGTTGTGGATGTAGTAAAAAAAGACCCAACATTAGCAACTAAAGAAGACTCTCCAACTCAAATCCCAAAGTCCCACCTCCAAACTCAATGTTCTCATCGTATGAATCTAGGTATGAGCTTGTTCACGTTAGAAGGAAAGAATGAAAGAAATAAAGAAATTATATTAATGTTCATGCGAGGAGAAAATAATGAAAGAAAGAAAGAAAGAAATTATATTATTGTCCATGAATGACTGAAATAGATTAATGGGACTCGAGAGTACACCCAGTTATAATAGAAAGTGTTATGAATAATGACTATAGGAATAACAACTAATTAAATGAAGGAAGGAGATCAAAAGCATTAAAAGTAAATGTGGGGTAAACCTAATGTAGTAAACCCCATAACCCATATGGTTATGGTAACAATATAAATAGTCATGTTGGGTAGACTCATCGAACATCTTTGACTATGTCTGAGATAGACGAATCATCTATATCATTATTTATCATTGTGAAAGGGTCAATATAAGATCCAATAATGTTTCTTGGGGAGTGTCTAGCAGTGAGAGGCCTAGGGTGGGTGATCTTAGGAGGAAGCAAAGCACTTCCCCTAAAATATCCTAACATCCAAGGCTAAATAAAAACTTATGGTAACAAAGAAACTCGTAATGCGTTCTTGCCTCTATAGTTCAGGAAGCAATCACAAAGAAGGAAATCTAGAATGTTAAGTAGGGATAGGTCCCCATCATTGAGAGATAGTGTGATAGGGTACCTTAAGGGTAGTGTTGTGTAGAGATTATTTTTGCCTCACTGATCTACCACCCTTACGGTGTGAAGAAATATGTATATGATATTTTATGATTATATAACACCTTAGTCTTGTACACTTAGCAAATTCAGACCTTAGTTGTTCCTCTCAATAATCTACCCTTCTTGCTTTTGCAAGTCTCACAACTGCTCTATCTTTGTGCCTCTTCACCTATATCTCTTAGTCTAACCAATCTTATGTTGATGACCCAAGTCTTATCTCTTTCCCAAAATGCTTAAAATTTACCTATCTTCCATCATTGTAAGTTCAGAATATGTACCTACTTTCTTGCTCTCTGGACACTAATGTTTGAGATAGACATTAATGCCAACATTACTAACTTGTCTTGATGCAAGTATTTAGTGCCTTAAAACCATTCAATTTGCAAATGAAAACTATACTAATGGTTGGCCTAAGTGTTTTAATGTGAGTTATTACTCCAAATGGATTGATAGAAATACAAGATCAACCCTCATTCATTCCACACCTATGAGTACTTAATAAAAGACCAAAGAGAATTCAATTGATCAAAAGCTTTCCTGTCTAATCCTATTTCCATACCAAACATAGGGACTACACATCTATAGGTCTAAAGTACTAAAGGAGTAGCCCAAGAGTCCAATTCGCCAAGTTAAAAGCTAGGTCACTATTGTACTTGCTTTACACATATTGTATAATTCACACATAGGCAAACATGTAGGGTATAACTACATGCATCTAAGGCCCTCTTCAGAGTATTGGCTATGTAGGTAGTGCCCACTGCCATAGGGGTCTTTGGGGCAGCTCGACATCATGTTCCCACTAACCCATTCTTCACCAAGGTCACTATGAAGATGGAAAAGTAGGGTTTTGTCATTTCACAAGGAGCGATAATCCATTACCCATTTTAAATGAACTAGAGCAAAGGAAAAGTAAAACCCAGAAGCATCTAGGTGGTCGCATCCTATTTTATATAGGACACTAATGTCAAACCCAGATCATAGTGTCAATGCAACTATATTAAGCTAGCATTAATGTCTAGAGAGCCAAAAGCATTAGAATTAGAATCTGATGATTGTTTTAGAATCTCCTTCCCACATGATTTTTGCCTATTTTAGATTTAGAATTGTATTAACATCATAACAAACTAAGTACTTCTTTATCATTTCTATTTCTAGCATAGTTGTGCTTTCCATATTTAGACTATATTGACAAATAAATTTAATGTATGCTTATATCTAAGTTTTACATCTAATTGGTTTGTTATGTATTTGATTATCACCCTTGTGCCATTTCATTTATATATACTTCTTAAACATCTAGATAACCCCAATCTAGATTTTGTGGGTTAAACATTTAGTGAACCTAACCTTTGAACATCAAACCTTAGGTCACTTAGGGTTTTTTGATTGTTGTACATTGTTGCAAATTCTAAATTTTTCATTTCTTAAGTAATGGAAAATATTAGTGCAAAAAATTGATTCCAAATGGAAGATAAAGAAGCTTTCCCGATGATGCTCTCCCTCCGTCATGCTCTGAGGGATGAATATCTCTTGTGTCCAACTCATAACAAGTAAGTAGTTACTATATAACATCATGACATGTATATCATAAAATATTGTTGAAATATCAAGTCAACATGATTCACAATGTAAAGAATATATATTACAAATAACTCATAATAATGAAATCATGTAATCAAAATAATTTTCAACTATCCCATAACAATATATAATTCATAGCTTAGTTAATAATAACTAAATCAAATTTTCAACTATAAATATCTATGGATAATCAAGTAATTTTGCTCAGCAAGGAATCATGATGTAACATTCTTCCCCCTAAAGCTAGTCATCGTTTTGATGACACTTATTCAAACATAAGTTATGAATTAAAAACATTGTTTAGAAAAAAAATAACATAGTATGAAGTATCAAATCAAGCAAATAAATGTGTAAATTGCCTACAAAACTCAATATAGTCCTTCCAAGTAGCACTATCCCTAGAGTATTGGTCAACTACTTTGATTGGTTCTACCATGACCACTTGGGATCTAAAATCTACAAAGCATTCCAATCTAATACATGTGAAATATTATCTATATACTTTTTAAGATAAGAAACATGGAAAACATTATGTAATAGAGCTAGGGATGGTAGTAATGTAAGTCTATACACTATAGGATTGACCACTTCTAACACTTTGAAGGGTCCCACATATCTTGGTGATAATTTCACTAACTTCTTGAATTTAATCGAGCTCTTTTGTAGCTTAACCTATAAGAACACTTTATCACCTACTGAAAACTATCTATATATTCTCTTCAGATCAACATAGCTCTTTTACCTATCATTAGCCTTGACCAATCTCTACATGATTAATCTGACTTGACTTTCTATTTCTAAAAGCATCTTAGGTATAACGACTACCTCATCTTCCAACCTGTCCCAATTGATTGTTGTCCTGCACCTTCTTCCATATAATTCTTCAAAAGGTGCCATCTTCAAAGCTGATTAGTATGAGTTATTACAAGCAAACTCAACCAATGGAAGATAATCTTCCCACTTGTTTTGCTGATCCATACAATACATATGAAGAAGATCCTCTAACACCTGATTAACTCATTCAATCTGACTATCAGTCTTTGGGTGATATGTAGTGATGAAATTTAGTTGCATACCCAAAGATGAATTTAGATTTACCTAAATTTTAGAATTCATCTTTAGATCATGATCCAAAATGATCTTCTCTGGAAATCCATAGAATCAATACATTTCCTTTACAAACCTCTTTGCAAGATTAGGTATATCATTTGTCAAATTGCCTGGTATAAAATGAGCCACCTTGGTTAGTTTATCAACTACAACCAAGATCATGTTGTGTTTGTTTCATGACAATGGTGAACCTTAGACAAAGTCCATACCAATCACCTACCACTTTTATTTAGATAAATCATGTGGATATAACAAACTAGTCAAATGCACATGTTCAACTTTCACTCATTGATATTCCAGACAATGTGACATAAAATCCACTACATCTTTCTTGATTCCTTTCCATAAATATAGTGGTCTAAGTTATACCATGATATTGGTTCTCTTGGATGTCCTAAATATGGGGCATTGTGTAGTTCTTTTAGCATTATGCTCTGCAGATTATCTTAATTTGGTACATGCATCCTTTCATTGTAACATAAAATACTATCATTCTCTAATCTGAATCCTTTATAACAAGGATTATGTGCATTCTCAAATAATTCCTTCCTGACTTGATCATATAATTTGATCACTCAATCTTTGAAATTAATCATAATAATAGCCATGGTTGTTATGTACCTTTTACGACTTAGGGCATTAGCCACTCTATTTTCCTTGCCTTTGATATAGTTGATATCAAAATCATAATTAGATAAAAACTCAAGCCAACGTCTCTAATAAGCATTCAATTTTGATTGGGTGAAGATGTACTTGAGTCCCAAGTTATTCATCTTGAGTTCAAATGGTTTTCCCAACAAGTAATATCACCAAACTTTTAAAGCATGCACAATTGCTACAAGTTCCAGGTCATGAAGGCATAGTTCACCTCATATGTTTTCAACTTCCTTGATTCATAACCTAGAATTGCACCATCTTGCATAAGAACTCCTCCTATTCCATCCCCAGAGGCATCTATGATCATCAAAAATTAACCATTGGGGTCAGGAACTCTTAACACTAGTGTTGAAGTAAGCCTTCTCTTCGATTTTTGAAAAGCTACTTCACACTTATCTGATTAGATAAAACTTTGGTTTTTCTCTTGTAGAGAAGTAATCAGATTTGCTATCTTAGAAAAATTCAAAATGAATTTCCTGTAATAACTTGCTAATCACATTAAAGATCTTACCTCATGCACATTCTTTGGTGTCGACCATTCCATAACGGCTCTTATCTTTTTTGGATCTACTAAAATATTGTCAGCAGAGATAATATGTCCTAGATATTACATTATTTCTTGGAAAAATGTGCACTTAGATAGCTTGTCATATAACATGTGCTTCTGCAATCATTGAAGAACTAGTTTCAAATGTTGAAGATGCTCCTCTTCATTCTTAGAGTATATAAGAATATCATCAAGAAAGACCAAAACAAAATGGTTTAGATAATCTTTGAACACACTATTCATAAGATTCATGAATGTTGTTGATGCATTTGATAACCCAAATGGTAACACTGTGAACTCATAGTTCCCATAATGAGTTTTGAATGTTCTCTTCAAAATATCCTCATCCCTTATCCTCAGCTCATGGTATCCTACTCTATGATCAATCTTAAAAAAGACCGTTGTTCCCTGCATTTAATCAAAAATATCATTTATATGAGGTAGCAAATACCAATTTTTGATGGTTGCCTTGTTCAACATTCTATAATCAATTCAAAGTCAATGAGTATTGTCTTTCTTGAGAAAGATAATTGGTGCACCTTGTGGTGACACACTTTCATGATCAACCCTTTTGACAACAATTACTAGAGTTGAGCCTTCAATTCAACCAATTTAATGGTTATCATCTTGTAAGGTGCTTTAGACTATGGTTTTGATCTAGGTATGATATCAATAGAGAAATCAAACTCACGTGTAGGAGGCAATTATGGTAATTCTTCTAGAAACACATCATGAAAATTCCTAAGGAATGGGTAATCTTTGAGAGATGCTTCTTTAGATTCCTCTATTTCATTTATCTTGACGATAAATGTTTGGCACCCTTTTCTTTGGGCCCTTTTAAGTTACATTTTAGAAATTTGCTTAAGCCTTCTCACCTTGAATTTGTGTTTGATTTCCAAAATCATCTAGACACTCAACCTTCTTCAGGTAGCAATCAACCTTGGCCTTATGTTTTGCAATAAAGTTGACTCTTAGGATCACATCATATGACTCTAGTGGTGATACATATAGATCCACTACTATTATGAATTTAGGCAACCAAATCTTTGCTTAGACTAAACACTTGTCAACCATGACTTTTGAATCATTCCCATATTATACCGACCATGCATTTGTCATTACTCCATCTCTTCTAGATAAATTACTAGGAATTTTAAGAGTTATAAAACATTTTGTATCCCTTGTATCTATCAAAATGAAAACTAGATGTTTAAACAAAATACTTGGCAGTTCTATGGGTGAAGCTTGGAATTTGGCTTGCTGATTATCAACTATTGCATGAATATGTTGTTGAAAAGTTACCTGTTGAGTTGTAAGACTTTGTTTTTTGAATTATCTTAAGTACACTCACAAGCACAATGGTCATTTTCACAAATAAAGCAACATCTAGATGGTCATTTCCTATCAGCCTATTGGTTTCCATTAAAACCACCTTTGAAACCATTACCCAATTCCTTGTTACCTGAACCATTATTGAATTTGGCATTCTGACTTTTGAAATGCTTCTTGGAGTCTCCACTCCTCTATTTCTAGTTCTTCTTTTTAAAAGTTGGTTTAGAACTTCTAAACTTGTTTTTAAACTTGTCCCTAGCCTGTACAAAAGATTTCAACTTTTGTTCTTATTTAACTACCTACTCAAAGACCTGATCATTAGTAGAAGGCCATGAATGTCCCCCTCCCCATCGATTTAGAGTTTCAATCCCATGATGAACTTCATGATTTTGAACCTCTCATCTGCCTAGTACCAGGGTACATTCTTTAAAAGTTTAGTGAACTACTCCAAGTACTAATTCACTAATAAGTCTTCCTACTTCAAATTATATAAATCTATAAGCTTCTAGTCAAAGTATAACCATTGAAGCCACTAGGATCTGAACAAAATCACAAACTACTCCCATGTAGTGGTGGTCGAGTTAAGATTCATTTCTAACTTCTTATTGACCCACCACATAGTTACTTCACTAGCCAGCTGATATGCTCCCCATACTCCTTTAGTGACCTTAAAGTAGTTTCAAATCTAAAAATACTTCTCCATCTCAGTCATCCATGCTTCAATTCCACCACCCAAAATAGTTCCATCGAACTTAGGTAGATTCACCTTTTTCATATCTCTAGCCAACTCTATAGCTATCTAAGCTCTCTTATCTTGAGGGTTTTCCTACTCATTAAGATGCTCTTTAGGTTCATCCTAATGTTTTTACTCTTCATAACCATGAAATTCCTATTCCAGGGCTATAATCTAGTCCTTGGTCTCATTCATGGCTATGAGAATCTGATCCAACTTTGTTGCTTGCTCAGAAACAAATCAGTTAGGATCAAATGGAGGGTTATTGTCGTTGACATTTGATGGACCCTCTCTAGATACTCTAGCTTTCACCATTCTCTTTTTGTAAATAGAAAGATATGAAAATGTTATTAGTGTTGGGTGAATATTTTATAACCAACTAACTGATGAGCAAAATAGGTGATTTCAACCACAGCATAAGGAGATTGGTCGGCCAAATTTTCAAGTTTACCACATCAGAAGGGGACAAATCTCTCCTCTCATCAAGGGGAGGTTCCCTATAAAATATAAAGGGCTATATATTATATATATATGCAAAAAATAACACTCAGAGGTAGGACTACACCATCCATCTCTCTTATTTCAGAGATGATGTTCACAGACAAAGGAGAAATCCTAGTGAAAACACTAAAGGCACTTCTCTTCTTTCAAAAGTAGTCTATAGCAAACTGCAGGAGTTCTTTTTGATAGGTAACTGATAAGTAAATGTAACAAGGGCGCAGTAACCAGTAAAATGAGGTGTAGCACAAAGTCTCCCCCTCAACTGCCAAAGAGTGAAATACGAAGGATAATGGGGGCACAAAGTCATCCCAAGATTCTTTACACAAAAATAGAAAAACAAACACACTAAAGACAATTGTGGTAGCACAAAGTCTCTCCACAGTCGGCTTCAGGACACCTTCCTGATTACTTCCACTAGTTCTACTTATTTAATTAAATGAACAAGACTGCATCTAGGAAACAAACATAAGAACAATCCCCTAAATAACACAAGTTATTACAGCACAAAGTATGAAAGTAACTTGTTTTCTCATTCATATAATAAAATATGATTAACAATCTGAGCTCAAAGTCTCAGTAAATGCCTTTCAATTTGGGTAGAGTTTTGCTTCTATAACAGAGAGATCTCTCTTTTGCATAAAATAAGAGATTACAATATATAGCAGCCAAGAAAGGCTTGGCACTTTGTTTCATGGAATGTCCCATGCTACATTTAATGCCTTAAATACATTTCCAATTTTGTCAAGGGGCCATGCTGGAACAGGGCATCAGCCTTGACTTTGGTGTACAAAAATATCTTGAATGTCTTCTCCTTAGCATGGGTTGTCTGGTCTTTCTCCAAATATGTACGTAGCTGTCCCCTCACTTTTATTCAAAGGGAGAAAAATAGGCTACGCCTTTTAAAGTTTGCAAGCTCAGATGTCTACTTGGTGGACTATTTCACCTACTGAAATAATTCATGCACAGATATTTCTAGTCTTTTTGTATTATTCTCTCTTTCATTAACGTATTTTGTCTATTCCTCATGATTTGAGCCCTCGATCTATCCTTTTTCCATTTTGCAGGCTCTTTTGTCTTCCTCTTCAGCTGGTCACTTAGTTTGTTCTTTAGGTTCCGTGCCACATTTGAAAACCAACGAATATTTCATTACCTTGAATTTGACATCCACAAGGACATCATTGGTCACTGGTCATTTGAACCATTTTGAACCATGAACCTGTGAAAGTTCATTAGTTCAATGATTCAACGTGTCGAGTAGTCTTATCGACTCCTTGGTTCCATCGCTTCTTTGGTTCATTCGCTTTCTTGGTTCAATCACTTCTTTGCTCATTAGTTGAACCATCTCTTTGAACCTTTAAACCTGTTGAACCTTTGAACCATTTTAGTTCAAGGTTCAACAATTCATCCTCTTTCTTATAAGCCTTTGTTTTCTCTAAGTCTCTCGAGCTTTAAAATTCCTTTGACTTTATGTCTTTGGAACACCCTGAAGGGAAAGTGTCCCTTCGGGATTTGAGAAAGGTCCATTTCTTGGTCGTTGAGAGCCCCCCACAAGGGTACATGCCCTTTGAGGTTCTTTGAGTGGCCTTCTTCTTCAAATCCTTCAGACATTTTATCTGAAGGAAATCTTTTCATTGCTTTTGCCGCTTTTTGTCAGACTTTTGAACATTTATTCAGACAAAATGTCTAAAGGAATTCCTTTGGACATTTTTTATGAAGGATTTCACTTGTAAAATTCTACCACAAAAAATCTCTTTTAAACATATCTTTTCATTCCATTTGCCCTTCGCAAGGGCACTTGTCCTTCAAGCTTTGGGACACCTTCCTTTGAACCTTCCGATTGAACCAACCTATGGTTCAATGGTTCAACAGTTTAACGGTTCAAAATTTTATTTGAAGTCTTCTTCCATTTAAGTCTTTTGATCTTATTGAACTCATTGAACCTGTTGAATCATTTTGGTTCAAGGTTCAATGGTTCAATGGTCCATTCTTTACTCTTCGAAGCCTTCTTTTCTTTTAAGTCTTTTGAACCCGTTGAACCTTTGAACCTTTAGAAGCGGGGTTCAATGGTTTAATGGTTCAATTCTTTGTTTGAAGCTTGTCGATGGACTTTTTGGTTGAACCTCAGCATTGAACTAACCTTGAAATTGCCTAAGTGCTAGGAACTTGTTTCTTTGTGAGAGCTCGCATGTTGAAGTCATTGAACCTGTTGAACCTGCGCGTCCCTTAACTGAAAAAGTAAATACTCCAGTAATAGAATGAACATTGTTTCAAGAAAATATTCCTAGTGAATATCGAAGGTGTGATCATTTTGTTCTCCATCTAGTAGAACTACAGACTCTGTAAGCTGATTTCTACAAACTCTATAGGCTGGTTTCTACGGACTCTGTAGACTTGTTCTACAGACTCTGCAGGCTTCTTTCTATAAACTCTGTAGGCTTGGTTCTATGAACTCTGTAGGCTTGGTTTTATGGACTCTATAGGCTTGTTTTTCCTAACTCTTATTGTAGATGGCAGTTGTTACAGTGGCACGAGACCAAAATAGTTTATATGTTGTCCAAAAAATGAGTAACAAATTTTGAGAATAATAGTTGGCTCCAGTTGCAGAACTTTTATTGATTGTAAAAACAATTGAAGGGAGTAGAAACCAGAATATCCAATGCCTTTAAGTATGACACTGGGCTACGGAGTCATGCCACCCAAAAAAAAGTGCCAAAAATAAAAATAAAAGCACAAAACAAAACTAAATACTATACAAATATACATATGAACAGTTGATGTCACCTGATACTTCAAGGATTGAAGTGCTTCAGATGTTGGCCATTGTGAGGCAGAGAAAAGGGCGTGCCATCTTGATACTTCAATAGGAAACTATTTTCACCATTGAGCTGATGGATAGTAAATGGGCCTCTCCATAGGGAATCAAATTTTCCATGCATTCCCTTTGGTTCTCTTCTCTTGTCCCATAACAGAACTTGATCACCAATCTAGAACTCATAGTTTTTTGCTTTCTGGTCGAAGAGATTCTTCACTAGACTTTGATGCATAGCAATTCAGTCTACCACCATAGTTCATTGCTCACCCAGCTCAATAAGGCACATGATCCTCTTATTGATGGAGCTTTCATAGGTCTGATCTTCGACCACCTTTACCAATTTCAATGCTGGCAATTCCAAGGTGATTGGTATCTCTGCATTGAGTCCATACAAAATTTGGAAAGGTGACATACCTATTGCCCTTTTGGGTGTAATTATGTCTGCCCATAAAGCATCAACCAATGCTTTATGCCATGTTCGTTGGTTGTCATCCACCAGCTTCTTGATGATGGTTACCAAGTTCTTTTTGCTTGATTCAGCTTGGCCATTCCCTTGTAGAAAATAATCAGAGGAGTGGGAGAGGGTAATCCCATAGTAAAAATAGAACTGAGTGATGTCATGAGAAGAGAAATAGGTTGCATTGTCTATCACAATCTTGGTTAGGACCCCAAACTTGGAAACAATGTTTTCTTTTAAGAAATCGCATACCACTTCTGAAGTAGCATGCTTAGTTAGAATTACTTCCACCCATTTGGTGAAGTAATATGTGGCTGTAAGGACATAATCATGTCCAGTGCTTGAAGATGGGTTTACAACACCAATGAAAATGATTCTCCATTGTTGAAATGGCTCTTTTATTACCACTAGCTTAAGAGGCAGAGAAGCTAACTTGGGTCTTCTAACGAACTATTGGCATAGTTCACATCTTCATACCCATTTGTATGCATCTTGAAACAAAGTAGGCTAGTAATACCTGGATTGCAGAATCTTATGAGCAGTTATATGCACAGAAAAATGTCCTCCATAGGCTAAATTTTGGAAGGACTTCAAAAGTTAGTTCTGCTGCTCTTTATCCACGCAGTAAAGAAACACTCTATCGAGGTTCCTCTTATACAGGCCATTGTCCCATAGGACAAAATTGGCAGCTTTCAATTTAACAGTCTTCCTTTCTTTACGAGACAGGGGATCGGGACACTCACCATAAGTAAGGAAATGAGCAATACTTGAATACCACTCATTCGTGGTGGAGACAAAGAGGACTGTTGGTGTGTCTTCCACTTCTATTTTTTCATGCCCCGCTTCTTTGAGTCTGTTGTCAGCAATCAATTGGTAGAGGCCCCTTCCTCGTATAAGCTTCGTTGGTTTGATAATGAGATCAAACTCTTAGATTTTAGAAATCTAATTGCCCCTTTTGGTTCCAAACTCCTGTTGACTTAATATGGATTTGACTGTGGTATCAAGAACTAGGGCAGTAGTATGTAAATTCAAGATATAAAAATGGAAGTGCTTTACTGCTTTTACCACTGCATAAGCATGTTTCTCCATGTTTGAATACTTTAGTTCATGAGCTTTAAGAGGACAACTCATGAAGGATTTGGGAGATTCCACACCTTCTTCATTCTGTTGAACCAAAATTACTGAAAGTGTGTGCTTAGAAGCATAACTATACAATGTGAAATCCTTGGTATAATCTGAACAAACCAGAATTGGGGTGTGGGCAATAGTTGTCTTGATGTCTTGAAATACCAATTTGCCTTCTTCAGTCTAGTTGAAAGTGGGCTTTCCCTTCGTCATGTTTACAATATGGCAAGTCTTCTCAGTGAACTTAGGAATGAACCTTCGTAAAAAATTCATCTTCCAAAGAAAGAGTGAACTACAACCTTACTTGTGGGTAGGGTAAGCTCTTGGATAGATTTGACTCTTTCTAAGTCAATATTTATGCCTTCTCAGGATACAATGTGTCTGAGAAGTTTCCCTTCTATTACTCTAAAAATAGACTTCTTGGGATTTAGAAAAATGCCATTTTGACGACATCATTATAGCACTTATTGCAAATGGCACACATGATCAGGATGATGCTTGGAAAAAATTGTTAAATCATCATGGTACACCATAATGAACTTACCCATTTTGTCTTTGAAAGCAAGGTCCATTACTCTCTAGAAGGTGGTGCTAGCATTTATCAGGTCAAATGGCATTCTTTGATATGCAAAGGTGCCCTAAGGTGTGGTGAAGGCAGTCTTATGCTAGTCTGTTTCACCGACTTCTACTTGATTGTACCCTGAGAAACCATCTAGCATTGATAACATCTCTGAACCAATCACCGTCTGAAGGACTTGATCCATGATGGGCAGAGGGTAGTTATCTTTTAAGGATGGCTAATTCAAATTTTTGAAATCCATGCAGAGACAAATTTTGCTATTCTTCTTCCTCACAAGGACAATGTTTACAATCCATGTGAAATAATGGATTGAAAAAATTATTCTAGCATTTAACATTTTTTTATTTCAGATAGAATAGTACCTGATATCTTGAGATTATACTGATGAGATTTCTACTTGTAAGGCACATAATCACTCTTGAGAGGAATTTTATGATGAATTTCTTTAAGCCTGAGTGACTTCAGATCATCATAAGAGTATGCCAAAACATCTAAGTACTAGAAAACTAGGTCAGTAAATTGGAGTCTCTCCTCTAGAGTGCAGCACTTTCCAATGTTCACCATCTTGAGATTTTCCTTGGTACCTAAATTTATTTGATCAAACCCCTGGGAGCAGCGTGAATCCATTCATTATTGTTTGATGAACCTGTCATGTTTGTCAAATAGTTTTTCAAGAGAAACTAGGCCTTTTAGAATTTTATTCCCTTTCAACTGTAGGACATTCTCACCTACGTCTAAACTTGTTTTAGGGGCTAGTTCACTGCCTTTAAAGTGAAGCTATTCAAAACTGTCTTTTTATTTTAGGAAGGCAATGATTTAGTTATCACCATTGAACACTTACCAATGATTGGCGTTGTCAGGCACACTTGGTCAAAAAACCAGTTTGATAGTGTACTTGTCTCTTTTAAAATTTGGGTGGAGAACCAAAAGAGTTGCAAAAATAGCTAATGCATCAGCTTGATCATTGAATTCTCTGGGCACTGTAGAGATACTAAAAGCATCTGATTCCAAACCAAATTGTGGTAGTGGTGTAATCTCTTATTTTTGGTTTGGTACAGGTTCCTCACCTGACAAACCACCAGCTCAGCATCTCTTTTGGTGTGAAAGAGTTTGATGCCTCTATCTTGAGAAGCCTTCAATCCAAGCAGTAGAGATTTGTACTCAATAATGTTGTTGGTGTTGCTGAACTGCAACTTGTATGAAGAAGAAAAAATATCTCTTTGAGGAGATATCAACACAATTCTAGCTCTTGAACTGATAGAGGAACAACTGCCATCAAATTCTAGTATCCATACGCTATCAAGAACTATTTCTACCCTAGATTCTTCTTCGTTTGGAGGGAAACATTCATCTACACTTATATTGCATTCTACCAATCCTTCTGTTGTTCCATCTAAGCCAATTTTCAAATTATCATTTTCAGAAGTTTCATCAATCACCACATGAACCTCCTTTGTAGATAAAAATTAATTACTCATGCTTGAAGACTCAAACAAAATTTGAGCTTCAGGCATTGATATTTTAATGACAACATATTTTGCTTCCTTCTCAGGGATCAACCTCTGCATGATGCCTTTAACTAGGATCCTTGCTTCAGATACATCCATACTTGACTCACCCCTAACATCTTTACAAAAAATTTACCCAAGAAGGATGCCATATGAGACTAGGACGTTGACCACCAGGACTATCATCTTGATTCTCTTATCTGGGAATGCTGCAAATGCAAATTGGGCGTCTTTGATTTGTCCCAATAGTAGCACTTATTTGTTCTCCATGGAGAATTATCTTCCAAATATCTCGGTCAGTGTGAGACCAAGATATTCTACCACTTTGGTAGGCATGAAATTGTTAGATGCACTTGTGTCTATAATGAAATTGTTTAACTGGTGTCCATTTATCAGCAGGAAGACATAAAATGGTTTAGTCTTTCTGGGAGCAGCATGAGGAGCAATGACAAGGTTATTCCAAGTAGACATGGGATTCACCTTTGGAACAGCTGGTCCTACAAGGATGGTTTTATTCTTCACACATTCTACTAACTTATCCAACTGCTCACAGTTGGATTGCAGGAACTCAAATTTAGACATTTGAATTTTAGTTTTCTTGACATGGTCGACTATGTCAAATGTCTGAAATGAATTATGAATAGGAGAAGGGAGTTTATCCTTCTAGTTTTTAGGGGAGAGGATTGATCTATAAAATTAAAGTAGAAGGTGAAGTCGTACTTGAGGTACTTACTTTTTTATTACTCACTGGGTCCTTTGGCTGGAAAGGCAGAAAAGTTCCTCGTTTGGCAATTGAAATTGTAGGCTGAGCTCACTCCTCTGATTTTTCTTTATCAACCTACTGGGCTGACTAATTCTTGGATCAAGTGAACATAGCGTATGATCCCTCAACTGCTTTACCTTCACTTCTAGGTTCATCTTGGTAATTCAAGAAACCAATGTTGAAGTCGCCAGCTGATTCTTCTTAGATTTCTACAAAGAGATCAGTGTCATCTTCTTGGTTCAACTCAGGCTAGAAGGAGAAATCAGATTCTATTTCAAGATATCCAACTGCTAAGTTGGCTGGTGTTGCTTCAATGACAAGTTTCCCTTGTGGGAGAGGAAGATGATTTGATTGCCCTTGATTTTTGGTATCACCTTGATATGATTGATTGGGGAATGTTCTCCTTGGTATATCTCGATACGAAAGAGCAGAAGACATCCCTTGCATCATTTACTTTCTGAGAGCTAGTAACTCATTTGCCAGCTTTTGCACCATTAGATCAATGCTGGCTATAGATAGATATTCAGAAGATGAAGAAGATTTACCTCTGTTAGGATCTCTCCTTATCTTTTCTACCAAGATAAGGTCATCTTCCACCTCAGTGGCCAAATCCTGAGCAGCAACAAGGTCTATGTGGCCAGCGCGTCTCAACAGGAAACTCACTTTAGGCAGCTGAGAATTGATGAAAAATATTTAAGGTTCTCAGGTGTTGGCTGAGCAATTATAGGAATTTGGTTCCTCAGCTTGTCAAACATAGCAATGAATTCCCTCATAAGTTCATGAGGCTCTTTTTTCATTTGTGTGAGCTAGGCTAGTAGGGCATGTATATCTTCTGCAGGCTTGAACCTTGCTTCAAACTTAGCTTTGAGGGTGTTATAGTCAGTCATAATTTGTGCTTGTAGATGATAAAATTAGTCTACAACAGCACCTTGTAATGTCTCCACAAATAGTCTAACTACCACGTCTTCATACTCCACGCCTATCACGCCACAGGCTATGCTGAAGGCCATAATATGTTCATCAAGATGAACTCTCTCATCACCAAAGAATTTAGAAAAATTCTTTCTTGAACTACGTGGTAGCTCATGTAGAGGTGGAGTTAAATTGAATGTGCCAAAAGAGGTACTTTAGGGGCCTTGAACTGTCATTGTATGATTATGGAAAGGGGAGATAACAAATTTGGGTGGAGTATGTATAGGCAAAGCTCTACTAACAATAGAAAAAGAAGCTATGCCTTGTATTGGTGACCTGATATTGGTAGGAGGAAGACTCCTGGTTCATTGAACTTGAAGTTGTGGAGGAAACAAATCAAAATTGCCCTGCTACACCAACTCAAAAATAGGGTCAATAACACCTTAGACTCTCTGGATTCTTGTATAGCGTGGATTTGCCAGATTGTAGAATAAAAATGAAAAAGAACTGGCCATGCTTCAACTTGAAGCTTGAGGCTTCAAACTGCGCACTCGATCCTTAGCAGAGTCGCCAAAAACTGATGGGTGTATATTTTGTCACCAGCTAACTGATGAGCAAAATAAGTGATTTCAACCACAGCATAAGGAGATTGGTCAGCCAAATGTGTAGGTTTACCACATCATAAGGGGATAAATCTCTCCTCTCATCAAGGGGAGGTTCCCTATAAAATATAAGGGGCTACATACTATATATATATATGCAAAAAATAATACTCAGAGGTAAGACTACACCATCCATCTCTCTTATTTCAAAGATGATGATCACAGACAAAAAAAAATCTTGGTGAAAACACTGAAGGCACTTCTCTTCTTTCAGAAGTAGTCTACAACAAATCATAAGAGTTATTTCTAATAGGTAACTGATAAGTATATGTAACAAAGGCGCAGTAACCAACAGAATGAGGTGTAGCACAAAGTCTCCCCCTTAACTACCAAAGAGTGAAATATGAAGGATAATGGGGGCACAAAGTCATCCCAAGATCCTTTACATAGAAATAGAAAAACAAACACACTCAAGACAATTGTGGCAGCACAAAGTCTCTTCACAGTCAGCTTCAGGGTACCTTCTTTATTACTTCCACTAGTTCTACTTAATTAAATGAACAAGACTGCATCTAGGAAACATACATAGGAAAAATCCCCTAAATAACACAAGTTATTACAACACAAAGTTTGAAAGTAACCTGCTTTCTCATTCATATAACAAAATATGATTAACAATTTGAGCTCAAAGTCCCAGTAAATGCCTTTCAATTTGGGCAGAGTTTTGCTTTTATAACAAAGAGATCTTTCTTTTGCATAAAATAAGAGATTACAATATATAGCAACCAAGAAAGGCTTGGCAATTTGTTTTATGGAATGGCCTATGTTGCATTCAATGCCTTGAATGCATTTCCAATTCTGTCAAGGGGCCATACTGAAACAAGGCATCGACCTTGACTTTGGTGTACAGAAACATCTTGAATGTTTTCTCCTCAGCATGGGTTGTCTGGTCTTTTTCCAAGTATGTAAGTGGTTATCCCCTCTCTTTTATTCAAAAAGATAAAAATAGGCTACGCCTTTTAATGTTTGCAAGCTCAGATGTCTATTTGGTGGACTATTTTACCTACTAAAATAACTCCTGTGCAGATATTTTTGATCTTTTTATATTGTTCTCTCTTTTTTTAACGTATTTTGTCTCTTTCTCATGATTTGAGCCCTTAGGCTATCCTTTTTCCATTCTGTAGGCTCTTTTGGCTTCCTCTTCAGTTGGTCACTTAGTTTGTTCTTTAGGTTATGCACCACATTTGAAAACCAACAGATATTTCATTACCCTAAATTTGACATCCGTGGGGATGTCATTGGTCACTGGTCACTTGGACCATTTTGAACCATGAACCTTTGAACCTGTGAAAGTTCATTGGTTCAATGGTTCAACGGTTCAGGTGGTCTTATCGGCTCCTTAGTTCCATCACTTCTTTGGTTCATTCACTTTTCTGGTTCAATCACTTCTTTGCTCATTAGTTGAACCATCTCTTTAAACCTTTGAACTATTTTGGTTCAAGGTTCAATAGTTCATCCTCTTTCTTAGAAGCCTTTGTTTTCTCTAAGTGTCTTGAGCTTTGAAATTCCTTCAGCTTTATGTCTTTAGAACACCCCGAAGGGAAGGTGTCCCTTCGGGCTTTGAGAAAGGTCCATTTCCTGGTTGTCGAGAGCCCCTAGCAAGGGTACATGCCCTTTGAGGTACTTTGGGCGACTTTCTTGTTCAAATCCTTCAAACATTTTGTCTGAAGAAAATATTTCCTTTGCTTTTGCCACTTTCTATCGGGCCTTTGAACATTCCTTCGAACAAAATGTTCGAAGGAATTTCTTCATACATTTTGTTCGAAGGATTTCACTTGTAAAATTCTACCACAAAAAATCTCTCTGAAAGATATCTTTTCATTCCATTTGCCCTCCGCAAAGGCCCTTGTCCTTCGGGTTTTAGGACACCTTTCTTTGAACCTTTCGATTGAACTGATCGATTGAACCAACATATGGTTCAACGGTTCAATATTTTATTTGAAGCCTTCTTCCATTCAAGTCTTTTGATTTTGTTGAACTCGTTGAACCTATTGAACCCGTTGAACCATTTGAGTTCAAGGTTCAACAGTTCAACGGTTCATTCTTTACTCTTTGAAGCCTTCTTTTCTTCTAAGTCTTTTGAAGCCATTGAACCTGTTGAACCTTTGAACCTTTGAAAGTGGGGTTCAATGGTTTAATCTTTTGTTTGAAGCTTGCCGATGGACTTTTTTGTTGAACCTCAGCATTGAACAAACCTTGTGATTGCTTAAGTGTTGGGAACTTGTTTCTTTGTGAGAGCTCGCATGTTAAAGTCATTAAACCTGTTGAACCTACGAGTCCCTTAGCTGAAAAAGTAAATACTCCAGTAATGGAATGAACATTATTTCAAGTGAATATCCCCAGGGAATACTGAAGGTGCGATCATTTTATTCTCTGTCTAGTAAAACTACGGACTCTGCAGGCTAATTTCTATAGACTCTACAGGTTGGTTTCTATGGACTTTGCAGGGTTATTCTACAGACTCTGTAGGCTTGTTTTTACAGACTCTGTAGGCTTAGTTCTATGGACTCTGCAGGCTTGGTTCTATGGACTCTACAAGCTTATTTCTCTTAACTCTTACTATAAATAGCAGCTGCTACAGTGGCACAAGACCAAAATAGTTTATATGTTGTCTAAAAAATGAGTAACAGATTTTGAAAACAATAGCTGGCTTCAGTTGGAAAACTTCTATTGATTATAAAAATAATTGAAAAGAGTAGAAACCAGAATCTTTAGTGCCTTTAAGTATGCCATTAGGCTATGGAGTCATGCTACCTAAAAAATAAAGGCACCAAAAATGAAAATAAAAGCACAAAATAGAACTAAAGACTATACAAATATACATATGCACAACTGATGTCACCTGATACTTCAAGGATTGAAGTACTTCAGATGTTGCCCATTATGAAGCAGAGAAAAAGGCATGCCATCTTGATACTTCAATAAGAAACTATTTTTACCATTGAGTTGATAAATAGTAAATGGGCCTCTCAATAGGGAATCGAATTTTCCATGCATTCCCTTTGGTTATCTTCTCTTATCCTATAACAAAACTTGATCACCAATATGGAACTCATGGTTTTTTGCTTTCTAGTCGAAGAGCTTCTTCACTAGACTTTGATGCACAGTAATTCGGTCTACCACCATAGTTCACTGCTCACCCAGCTTAGTAAGGCACATGATCCTCTTATTGATGGAGCTTTCATAGGTCTGATCTTCGACTGCCTTTGTTAATTTCAATGCTGGCAATTCTAGGGTGATTGGTATCTCTGCATTGAGACCATATAGAAGTTGGAAAGGTGACATACCTATTGCCCTTTTGGGTGTAATTTTATCTACCTATAAAGCATCAACCAATGCTTTATGCCATGTTCGTTGGTTGTCATCCACCAGCTTCCTGATGATGGTTATCAGGTTCTTGTTGCTTGATTCAGCTTGGCCATTCCCTTGTAGAAAATAATCAGAGGAGTAGGAGAAGGTAATTCCATAGTAAAAATAGAATTGAGTGATCTCATGAGAAGAGAAATAGGCTACATTGTCTGTCATAATCTTGGTTGGGACCCCAAACTTGGAAATAATGTTTTCTTTTAGGAAATCACATACCACTTCTAAAGTAACATGCTTGGTTGGAATTGCTTCCACCTATTTGGTGAATTAATATGTGACTATAAGGACATAATCATGTCGAGTGCTTGAAGATGAGTTTACAGCACCAATGAAATCGATTCCCCATTACTGAAATGGTTCTTTTATTACCACTGGCTTAAGAGGCAGAGCAGCTAACTTGGGTCTTCTAATAAACTGTTGGCATAGTTCACATCTTCGTACCCATTTGTATGCATCTTGAAAAAGAGTAAGCTAGTAATACCTAGCTCGTAGAATCTTATGAGCAATTATAGGCACAAAAAAATGTCCTCCACAAGCCAGATTATGGAAGGACTTTAAAAGTTGGTTTTGTTGCTCTTTATCCACGTAGCAAAGGAACACTCCATCGAGGTTCTTTTTATACAGGTTGTTGTCCCATAGAAAAAAATTGGTAGCTTTCAATTTAACAATCCTCCTTTTTTTATGAGACAGGTGAGCGAGACACTCACCATAAGTAAGGAAATGAGCAATACTTGAATACCACTCATTCGTAGTGGAGACAAAGAAGACTGTTGGCATGTCTTTCACTTCTATTTCTTCATGCCCTACTTCTTTGGGTCTATTGTCAGCAATCAATTGGCAGAGGCCACTTTCTCATATAAGCTTTGTTGGTTTGATAATGAGATCAAACTCCTAGGATTTAGCAATCCAATTGCCTCTTTTGGTTCCAAACTCCTGTTGAGTTAATATGGATTTGATTGTGGTATTAAGAACCAGGGCAGTAGTATGTGAATTCAGGATATAAAAATGGAAGTGCTTTACTGCCTTTACCACTGCATATGCATGTTTCTCCATATTTGAATACTTTAGTTCATGAGATTTGAGAGGACAGCTCATCAAAGATATAGGAGATTCCACACTTTCTTCATTCTGTTGAACCAAAATTGTTGAAAGTGTGTGCTCAGAAGCATAACTATACACTGTGAAATCCTTGGTATAATCTAGACAAACCAAAATTGGGGTGTGGGTAATAGATGTATTAATGTTTTAAAATACTAATTTTCCTTCTTTAGTTCAGTTGAAAGTGACCTTTCCCTTCATCATGTTTACAATATGGCAAGTCTTCTCAGCAAACTCAGGAATGAACCTTCGTAAAAAATTTACCTTTTCAAAGAAAGAGTGAACTACAGCCTTAATTGTGGGTAGGGTAAGCTCTTGGATGGATTTGACTCTTTTTAAGTCAATCTTTATGCCTTCTCAAGATACAATGTGTTTGAGAAGTTTCCCTTCTGTTACTCCAAAAATAGACTTCTTGGGATTTAGAGAAATGTCATTCTAGCGACATCATTCCAACACTTATTGTAAATGGTGCACATGATCAGGATGATGCTTAGAAAAGACTATTAAATTATTAAGGTACACCACAATGAACTTACCCATTTCATCTCTAAAATCAAGGTCCATTGCTCTCTAGAAGGTGGTGCCAGCATTTTCAGGCCAAATGGCATTCTTTGATATGCAAAGGTGCCCCAAAGCATGGTGAAGGCAGTCTTATCCTGGTCTGATTCACTGACTTCTACTTGATTGTACCCTGAGAAATTGTTTAGCATTGATAACATCTCTAAATTAGTCACCATCTGAAGGACTTCATCCATGATGGGCAGAGGGTAGTTATCTTTTAAGGATGACTTATTCAAATTTTTGAAATCCATGCAGAGGCGAATTTCACCATTCTTCTTCCTCACAGGGACTATGTTTGCAATCCATATGGAATGATGGATTGGAAAAATTATTCTAGAATTTAGCATTTTTTATATTTTAGATAAAATAATACCTGATATCTTGATATTATACTGCCAAGATTTCTATTTGTAACGCATCGAATCACTTTTGAGAGGAATTTTATGATGAATTTCTTCAGGCCTGAGTGACTTCAGATCATCATAGGAGTATGCCAAAACATCCAAGTAGTGGCAAAGTAGGTCAGTAAATTGGAGTCTCTCCTCCGGAGTGCAACACTTCACAATGTTTGCCATCTTGAGATTTTCCTTGGTACCTAAATTTATCTGATCAAACTCCTGGGAGGAGCTTAAATCCATTCATTGTTATTTGATGAACCTGTCATGCTTGTCAAATAGTCTTTTAAGAGAAACCAAGCTTTTTAGGATTTTATTTCCTTTCAGTTGTAGGAATTCCTCACTTGCATCTAAACTTGTTTCAGGGGCTGGTTCACTACCTTCAAAGTGAAGCTATTTGAAGCTGCCTTTTTATTCTAGGAAGGCAATGATTTGGTTGTCACCATTGAAAACTTGCCAATGATTGGTGTTGTCAGGCACACTTGGTTGAAAGATCAGCTTGATAGTGTACTTGTCTCTTTTAAAATTTGGGTGAGGAACTAAAAGAGTTACAAAAATAGCTAATACATCAGCTCGATCATTAAATTCTCTAGGCACTGCAGAGATACTAAAAGCATCAAAACTTTCAATTTGATCCCAAACAAAATTGTGGTAGTGGTGTAATCTCTAATTTTTAGTTTGATACAGGTTCTTCACTTGAAAAACTACTAGCTCAGCATCTCCTTTGGTGTGAAGGAGTTTGACGCCTCTATCTTGAGTGGCCTTCAATCCAAGCAGTAGAGATTTATACTCAGCAATGTTGTTGGTGTTGCTGAACTACAACTTGTATGAAGAAATAAAAATATCACTTTGAGGAGATATCAACACAATCTTAGCTCTTGAACCGGTAGAGGAACAACTTTCACCAAATTTTAGTATCCATACGTTATCAAGAACTATTTTTACCTTAGATTCTTCTTCGTTTGGAGGGAAGGATTCTTCTGCACTTATATTGTGTTCTACCAATCCTTTTGTTGTTCCATCTAAGCCAATTTTTAGATTGTTATTTTCAAAAGTTTTATCAGTCACCACATGAACCTTCTCCATGGATAAGAAGTAATTACCCATGCCTGAAGACTCAAATAGAATTTGAGCTTCAGGCATTGATGTTTTAGTGACAATGTATTTTGCTTCCTTCTCAGGGATCAACATTTGCATGATGTTTTTAACCAGGATCCTTACTTTAGATAGGTCCATAATTAACTCGACCCAACATCTTTGCAAAAAATTTGCCCAAGAAGGATGCCATATGAGGCTGGAACGTCGGCCACCAGGACTGTCATCTTGATTCTCTTGTCTGGGAATGTTGCAAATGCAAATTGGTCGTCTTTGATTTGTCCCAACAGTAGCACTTATTTGTTTTTCATGGAGAAGTATCTCTTAAATGTCTTGGTTAGTGTGAGACCAAGAGATTTTACCACTTTAGCAGGCATGACATTGTCAGATGCACCTGAGTCTATAATGCAATTGTTCAATTGGTGTCCATTTATCAGCAAAGAGACATAAAATGGTTTAGTCCTTCTAGGAGCAACAAGAGGAGCAATCACAAGGTTATTTCAGGTGGACGTGGGAGTCACCTTTGGAATAGATGGTCCTATAGGGACAGTTTTATTTTTCACACATTCTACTAACTTATCTAACTGCTCAGGGTTGGATTGTAGAAACTCAAATTTAGACATTTGAATTTTAGTTTACTTGACATGGTCGACTATGTCAAATGTCTAAAATAAATTATAAATAGGGGAAGGGAGTTCATTATTCTGGTTTTTAGAGAGAGAGGACTGATCTGCGAAATTGAAATGGAAGGTGAAGGCGTACTTGAGGAACTTACTTTTTTATTACTCACTGGGTCCTTTGGCTGAAAAAGTAGAGAAGTTCCTCATTTGGTAATTGAAATTGCAGGCTGAGCTCGCTCCTTTGATTTTTCTTTATCAGCTTGTTGGGCTAACTGATTCTTGGATCGGGGGAACACAGCGTATGATCCCTCAACTACTTTACCTTCACTTCTGGGTTCATCTTGATAATTTAGGAAACTAATATTGGAGTCGCCAACTGAATTTTCTTGGTTTTTTTATGAAGAGATCAGCATTATCTTCTTGGTTCAACTCAGGGTGAAAAAAAAAATAGATTATATTACGAGATATCCAACTGTTGAGTTGGCTGGTGCTACTTTAATGGCAAGTTTCCCCTGTGGGGGAGGAAGATGATTTGATTACCCTTGATTTTTTATAGCGCCTTGATATGACTGATTGGGGAATGTTTTCCTTGGTATATCTTAGTACGAAGGAGTAGAAGACATCCCTTGCGCCATTTGCTTTTTGAGAGATAGCAACTTATTTGCCAACTTTTTCACTATTAGATCAATGGTGCCTATAGATAGATATTTAGAAGATGAAGAAAATTTATCTTTGTTAAGATCTCTCCTTATCTTTCCTGCCAAGATAAGGTCATCTTCCACCTCAGTGGCCAAATCCTGAGCAGCAGCAAGGTCTATGTGGCCAGCTCGTCTCAACAAAAAACTCACTTCAGACAGATGAGAATTGATGAAAAAATATTTAAGGTTCTCAGGTGTTGGCTGAGCAATTATAGAAATTTAGTTCCTCAGCTTATCGAACTTAGCAATGAAGTCCCTCAAAATTTCATGAGGCTCTTTCTTCATTTGTGTGAGTTGGGCTAGTAGGGCATGTGCATCTTCTACAAGCTTGAACCTTGCTTCAAACTTAACTTTGAGGGTGTTCTAGTTAGTCACAATTTGTGCTTGTAGATGATAAAATCAGTCCATAGTAGCACCTTGTAATGTCTCCACAAACAGTCTGACTGCCACATCTTCATACTCCACGCTTATCACGCCACAGGCTATGCTAAAGGCCGCAATATGTTCATCAAGATGAACTCTCCCATCACCAAAGAATTTGGAAAAATTCTTCCTTGAATTGTGTGGTAGCTCATGTAGAGGTGGAGTTAAATTGAGTGAGCCAAAAGAGTTACCCCAAGCGCCTTGAACTACCATTGTATGATTATGGAAAGGAAGGATAACAAATCTGGGTGGAGTATGTGTTGACGTAGTGGATTGCACCTAGGGCAGGAGGCCGAGCTCCTGCCTTCTACACGCAATAATGGAAACTCCCCTCTCACCTATGAGACCAGCGAAGCTGGAGGGGAGAATCTCTAGATAAGGGCTAGCTCCCTATGATGTATCTTTTAGGCCCTGGTTTCTCCTACTTCTAACAAACAAATGTAAAAAAGGGGGGTGAAAAGGGAGAGAGAGATGTTGAAAACAAAACCTAAGCCTAAAAATGAAAAGGTGATACACCAAAAAAGTCAACCCACCCAGCTCGAATATACACTTTTCACCAAAAAGAAGCACCCATACACTTTTTCTAAATTGGGGAGCTCTTCTGCAATAGTCAGCTAGGGGTCCGTGGAAATACATGGAGTAAGAAACTACCAGAGGCATCCTCAGACACACTTATTGCAGCCTATTCACAGGCACCTACATTCCCCTAGGAACACTTCTGGTAGACCTGCAGAAAAGAGACTTCACAATGCACTAGACATGCTATAATCGATCTGTGAGAAGCATGAAAGACAATGACTTAACACAAAAGAAGAAAATAGACATATACTTTAAAGTGCAAGTCCAGATAGAGGTAAAAATGCTAAGTTCTGATTCAAGGTAAAATCTAGCAGTGCTTTGCCTTACAAGCCCGAGAGATTTTTGGGCTGAGTTTTGCCTTAAGGCTAAGAGAATCCCCCCTTATCAAATGAGAAGTTTACAATATATATAAAGAGGAAGAGAACTTGGCACTTTCTAGGAAAGATTTTGGCACTCTTTTTACAAGTTGGCCCATGTGCGCTCTGAGCCTTGGGAAGAGGAAGTCATTTGATTATTAGTTCCTAATTTGACTTTGGCATCCCAACATTAATGAGGAAGCACAAGTTGCACTTTTTCTCTATGAACAAACTGCTCCCTTCAAGACATTTGTGTGGCTTTTCTGCTTATAAATGCAAACTGGAGGAAACAAGCCATGTTGCTTATTGTTTGCATCATTTGGTGACCATCTGGCAATCGTTGTTCCAACTGTAGGAATAAATCCCTGAGTTGATACCTCCTCTTGCCACTTGGATGCTTTATCTGTTTCTTGCCTTGTCTCATCCTGGTTTTGTCTCTTTTTGTTCCTTCAGCCCTCATGGACGATCTTCTGGAGGGTCGTTGCATTCCTTGGGCTCTTTTTATGGTTAGCACTTAGGCAATTTAAAAGCAAACAACTATTTCACTGTCTTAAAATTGACGTCTGCACACCTGTCATCACTTAAAAAACAATGGCTAATATGTCTTCTTGAAGTTAGCTTTCGGGACGTCACCGTCCTTAGCAAATTCCTTCGGGCCTTTTCTACAAGTTTTTTTCCTGCAGACAAAAAGTCCACGAGAATTGTCTTGATTGCTTGTTATTCCTTCAGGTTCTTTAGCTACAGCTTCCCTGAATTCCTTCAGACTTTTTGTTCAAAGGAAATCCTTCAAACAAAAGTCTGAAAGAATTCATGACTTTGCCTTAACAAAATTTTGAAAGATCTTAGCCACTTCTTTGTGGCCTCTTTGAAGTGTTCCCTGCCCTCCGCAAGGGCTCTTGAACTCAGAATTGCCCTCCGCAAGGGCACTTGCCCTTTAGCTATTTGGGATGCTCCTTTGAACTGCTCAATTGAACTAAGCTGTTGAACCGATCGATTGAACCAAAAATGGTTCAACAGTTCAACACTGCGTGCCACTCCTTTGTTGAACCAAGCCTTTGAACCTGTCGCTTGAACCAAGTGTTTGAACCAACCGCTTAAACCAATCCATTGAACTGGTTCAATGGTTAAAACATTTGTTAAAACAAGGCATCAAACCATTTGATTGAACCTGCTGGTGAACTTTGCGTTGAACTTTGTCGATGAACTTTACGTTGAGCTTTGAATTAAACTTTGCCAATGAACTTTAAAATTGAACCAAAATGTTGAACCAACACTTTGAACCAAACTGATGAACTTGCCAATTGAACCAAGGCTTTGAACTGAAGGGATGAACTAAGGCGTTGAACCAAAGCGTTGAACCAAGGCGTTGAACCGGTTCAATGGTTCAATGGTTCAAAGTTGTTAACTCTTTTGAAAGATCATGTCGTTAAACCATTTTAAGCTCTCTTTCCTTATGAATTTCTTCAGATAAGAGTTCAAAGAAGCTTTGTAAAACCTTGCACTCTTTGACTGGTTCTTCATCTGTCGAAAGACTACACCTACAGAGTTTTTAGAAATTCTGCAGAGTCTGTAGAAATTGCAAGACTCGTGCAAAAATCAAAAGTATTGGCTCAAAATAGCATAAAAAAGAAAGGGGACCAATTTTTTGGCCTGTTGGGCAAAAAATGGTCAACAGTATGTATAGGCAAAGCTCAGCTAATAATAGAAAAAAGAAGCTCTGCCTTGTATTGGTGACCTAATATTGGTAAGAGGAAGACTCCTAGTTCGTTGAACTTGAAGTTGTAGAGGAAACAAATCAAAATTGCCCTACTTCACCAACTCAAAAATAGGGTCAACAACACCTTGGGCTCTCTAGCTTCTTGTATAGTGTGGAGTTTCCAAATGTAGAATAAAAATGGAAAAGAACTGGCCCTGCTTCAGCTTGAATCTTGAGGCATAAAACTGCGCGCTCGATCCTCAACGGAGTTGCTAAAAATCGTTGGGTGAATATTTTATCACCAGCTAAATGATGAGCAAAATAGGTGATTTCAACCATAGCATAAAGAGATTGGTCAGCCAAATGTGCAGGTTTACCACATCAGAAGGGGACAAATCTCTCCTCTCATCAAGGGGAGGTTCCCTATAAAATATATGGGGCTAGATACTATATATATATGCAAAAAATAACACTCAGAGATAGGACTACACCATCCATCTCTCTTATTTCAGAGATGATGATCACAGACACAGGAGAAATCCTGGTGAAAACACTAAAGGCACATCTCTTCTTTCAGAAGTAGTTTACAGCAAATCATAGGAGTTCTTTCTGATAGGTAACTGATAAGTAAATGTAATAAGGGCGCAATAACTAGCAGAATGAGGTGTAGCACAAAGTCTCCCCCTCAACTACCAAAGAGTAAAATATGAAGGATAATGGGGGCACAAAGTCATCCCAAGATCCTTTACACAGAAATAGAAAAACAAACACACTAAAGACAATTATGGCAGCACAAAGTCTCTCTACAGTCGGCTTCAGGACACCTTTATGATTACTTCCACTAGTTATGCTTATTTAATTAAATGAACAAGACTGCATCTAGAAAACAAACATAAGAACAATCCCCTAAATAACACAAGTTATTGCAGCACAAAATCTGAAAGTAACCTACTTTCTCATTCATATAACAAAATATGATTAACAATCTGAGCTCAAAGTCTCAGTAAATGCCTTTCAATTTGGGTAGAGTTTTGCTTCTATAACAGAGAGATCTCTCTTTTGCATAAAATAAGAGATTACAATATATACCAGCTAAGAAAGGCTTAGCAATTTGTTTCATGGAATGGCCTATGTTGCATTCAATGCCTTGAATGCATTTCCAGTTCTATCAAGGGGCCATGTTGGAATAAGGCATTGACCTTGACTTTGGTGTACAGAAACATCTTGAATGTCTTCTCCTCAGCATGGGTTATCTGGTCTTTCTCTAAATATGTACGTGGTTGTCCCCTCACTTTTATTCAAAGAGAGAAAAATAGGCCGCGCCTTTTAACATTTGCAAGCTCATATGTCTACTTGGTGGACTGTTTCACCTACTGAAATAACTCCTACACAGATATTTCTAGTCTTTTTGTATTGTTCTCTCTTTCATTAACGTATTTTGTCTCTTCCTCATGATTTGAGCCCTCGAGCTATCCCTTTTTCATTCTGCAGGCTCTTTTGGCTTCCTCTTCAGTTGGTCACTTAGTCTGTTCTTTCGGTTCCACGCCACATTTGAAAACCAACAAATATTTCATTACCTTGAATTTGACGCCCGTGAGGACGTCATTGGTCATTGGTCGTTTGAACCATTTTGAACCATGAATGATCCAAAACTCAGAAGTTTTGGTTGACAAATATTTCAATAGCATAGAAATAACACAATAACAATGAATTCTCTGAGAAGAGACGCCGTATTACATAAAGATCACAATACAAATATAGGTTTATCTCTGGGAAGAGATGTTTGCCTTCCCTTTTCAGGTTACAATGCATTTATACATATTTTGAAAACATCAGGGGATTGAGTAGCACGAGGAATTAATAGTGACGATTTAAGATTGAGCGACTCGAGAGAAATAGTAGAATTAAAACAATACAGCACTCAAGGAAATAATGACTCAAGGAAATAATGGAGAACATGATGGCTCAAGAAAATAACTGTCACTGACAATGTGACTTCTAAGAATGAAAACAATACATAATTCAAGGAATTAACTGTCAGCTGAATGGTCACCCAAATTGTTGCTCGGATCATTTCTGTCACCCGAGTGGTCACCCAAAGTGTTGCCCGGATCATTCCTCCCTCCTTGAAAAGCATTGGTCCCCATTGCATCAATATTTCCCATTAGGTGGGGTAGTTGTGTCTTGATTTGATTCTCTGTGAGCCACTCACCTTGGTGGCTAAGTTGGCCTCTTCTGACCACTTGATACATTAGAATAGAGCGTCATCTTGTTGTCTTCATCCAAGTATCCACAATTTGATCCTCTTCTACTGGATCAAAACTCTGTGGATCAAGCTCATCAATGTCTAGTTGTTCTACCACAATTGAAGTGTCCAATAGAGGTGGGTGATATGGTTTGAGGAGCTCCACATTGAATATTGGATGCAGACCAAGGTAGGCTGGTAGATTCAACTCAAAAGCATTTTCTGCAACTTTTCTAGTGATGGTGTATGGACCATATCGCAGAGGCTAAATCTTTCTGTGTGGGCTTGCAAGTCATTCCTTCTGAAGCTGTAAACAAACCTTGTCACCCATAGCAAAATGGTGTGCAATCCTATGTCATGGCGTTGCTTATACTTCTGATTCATCTTCTCTAGAATGTCGTGAACTTGTTGTTGGATATGTTGCATTTGTTCAATAAACTTTGTCATTTTTGCTGCCTCAAATATTCCATGAGGTGTGTATTCTATGGTGGAAAATGGAACATCTATATCAATTGGTGCCATGGGTTGGAACACAAAACATACTTGGAATGGATTGTGCTTGGTTGAGCTGTGCAGCGCCCAATTATATGGATGTTGTATGAAAGGAAGTCCCTCGTCTCATGTGCATGGATGTTTGGAGTGATACATTCGAATCATGTGAACAATCAAGTGGTTTCCCACCTTGGTCTGACCATCAGTCTGTGGATGGAAGGCTGTGGACTTCATCAGCTTAGTATCCATCATCTTCCATAGAGTGGACCAGAAGATGCTTAGGAACTTGCTATCTCGATTTGAGAAAATGGACTTGGGGAGACCAAAATGGAGCCATACATGACTAAAATATAGTTGAGCGGTTTCCTCAGCAGATATATTTTTGTTACAAGCAAGCATGATAGCCATTTTTGAAAAATGATCGACTACCACAAAAATATAGTCCTTGCCATGTTTGGAAGTGGGCAAACCTGAGAGAAAATCCATTGAGACAGATTCCCAAGGCCTGGTTGGTTCTGGCAATGGCGTGTACAATCCTTGCTTCTTATTTGTTGGCTTGGCTATTGCACATGGGGTGCAAGATTTGAGATATCTTTCCACATCTTTTCGCATATGGGGCCAGTAGAAGTCTTTTTGAAGAACTGCCAATGTTTTTTCGATACCAAAGTGTCCAGCTATCCTACTAAAATGTGTTTCCCATATCATCTTTTATTGCTCTGCAACAGGAACATAGATGTGCCCCATATGGCAGAGGACATTATCTTGCAAATAGAAGTCAGAAACATGTTCACCTTTTTTAGAGCACTTGATATGTGTCAGCAAAGGTAGGATCTGCTTCATACAGAGCACCCCAAGTGGCAGTCTCATGTCTGCACAGGTCAAGAACTATTATGAGTGCAGTAATTTGTGGGCGGCTTAGACAATCTATAGCTGTATTTGAGCTCCCCTTTTTATGTTTGATTATCAGGTGGAATTGCCGAAGATACGTGGCCCACTCTTGGTGCCTCTCATTTTGTAGTTTGTTGTGTCTAGATGAATTCTAATGGTCTTTGGTCAGTGTGGATGACCATCTCTTTCCCCAAGATGTAGTGTTTCCAGTGTTTGCAAGCTTATACAATTGCATAGAGCTCATTATTATATGTTGGATATTTCCTGACTGTATCAGTGAAGATTTCACTATGTTATGCAACAGGATGGCCATGTTGCATGATGACAGCTCCCATGGCATATTCAGATGCATTTGTCATCAACTCAAATGGTTGATGCAAATCTGGCAAGGTAAGAACAGGGGCTGAGTAGAGTCTATTCTTCAAATTCTCAAATGCCCTTTGTTGTATTTCACCCCACTGAAATGTAGCTTTAGCTCCTCATTTAGTCACTTGGGCTAGTGACCAAGCAACATGTGAAAATCCAAGAACAAACCTGCAGTAGAAATTTTCTAGGCCTAAAAAGCTGTGAAGCTCTATGAGGGTCCTTGTTGTGGGCCATTCTCGAATAACCTGAATCTTTTCTAGATCAACATGGACCCCTTCCTCATTCACAATGTACCTTAGGTACTGAATTGTTGTCATTTCGAATGTGCACTTGTCAAGATTTGCGTACAACTTGTGCTTTTGAAGAGTTTGAAGCACCTTACGGACATGTTGCAAATGTTCTTCCCATGTTTTGCTATAGATGAGTATGTCATCTAAGTAGACAACCACGAATGAGTTGGTGAAGAGTTGTTGGATGTCATTCATCATCCTCATGAGGGTTGCAGGGGCGTTAGTTAGGCCAAAAGGCATAACCAACCATTCAAAGAGCCCCTCCTTAGATTTGAATGCAGTTTTCCAGACATCAGTGGGATCGATGGGAATTTGGTGATAACTAGATTTGAGATCAATTTTGGTGAAGAACTTCGCACCATGGAGTTGGTCCAGCATGTCATCGATTATGGGGAGAGGGTAGCGATTCCTCACAGAGATTTTATTCAGGGCTCAGTAGTCAATGCAAAGCCTCCATGTTCCATCTTTCTTCGGTGCCAAGATGATTGGGCTACCACAAGGTGAAGATCTTGGCCTGATGTGACCCCTTTGGATCAATTCTTGAATCTGTCTTTTTATCTCATCATTCTCCAAAACTAATCTACGATACACAGGATTGTTAGGCAAAGGTGATCCTGGGATTAAATCAATAGAATGTTTTACCTGGCAATGTAGTGGAACTCCTATGGGTGACTTGAATAAGTCATCATATTCTCCTGTGATTCGTCCTATCTACTTTTGTTGTTGTGTTGATTGTGTAGTCAAGACTGCAACATCGACCTCCTTGGATTTTTGTGGTTTGACCACCATGAGAACAAATTGCTTTGTCTTCTCCACCAATCTCTTGCATTGCTTAGCACTGATCAGGGAGATAGATGTGGGAGGTGGTACCTCTAGTACCCTATAGCACTATGTTCCAAGAATGAGGGTGATCCTTCGGGTTAGGGATTCATAGATGCCATGTCACTCATACATGAATGGCTGACCAAGGAGTACATCGCAAACATCTAGATTGACCACATCACACAAGACTTCATCTTGGAATGGTTTTATAGCATATGAAAGAAGACATTGATGGGTGACACGAAGGTCTCTCCCTTGGCTCAACCACCCAATACTATAGGGCTTTGGATGAGGCTTCATGGATAGATCTATACTTTTCACAACTTTAGTAGAGATTAAATTCTTTTGACTCCCACTATCAAGAATGAAATGCAAAGGCTTACCTTTTACCCATAATTTAGAGTGAAATAATCTTTCTTTGTCATTTGGTCTTTTCTCATGGGTTTGTGATGAAGTGACGATGGTGTCAGGCTCAACATCTACAATTTCTTCTTCATCCTCTTCGATTGTAGGTTGTGTATGAGGTAGAGTAGTAGATGTCGAGTACTATGACTCAGAGAGCAGTGACTTGATGGCTTGACATTCTTCTTTGGAGTGAGTTCCAATTTTGTGGTAATCACACCATTTTCCAGCCTTCCCCTTTTAGGATTTCTTATCTTGAAACTCCTTCTGCTTCCAATTTTGGCCTTGTGTTTGACCTTCCTTGTCACTTTTCCATTTTGAAGGTTGATTCTTCATATACTTCCTGCCACACTTCTGTTCAATCTTCATTGCAAATTTATATGCCTCACCGAGGGTTTCCAAATTGAAGAGTTCCCTTTCCCCCCATATGTACCATTGTAGTCCACCACGATATTTGAAAGTTTTATGTTTCTCACTTTCTTGAATGCCCAGTCTTGCAGACAAAGAATGAAAAGTGTCTGTGTAATCTTTAACAGATTGGTCCTTGCCTTGGCGAAGTTGTTGCCACTGTATGTACAAATCATCATACGCTCTGATGGGATAGTATTCTTCTTTTACTGCTTCCATAAAATCATCCTAGGTAAGTTCCACCCCAAGGCCAATGATATCCGTACTGAACCTCTTTTTGTACACTTCCCACCAATTTTTCACGGGCAATGATGATTTCAAAAGAGCAAAAGTGATCTTTTCTCCATTGGTGAACTTATTTACAAAGAAGTAGGAAGACAGTTGATCCAACCAATTTTCCACTGCATCAGCATTGATTTTGCCTTCAAATGTGGGAATATCAAAATTTATCTGAACCTTGAAGGGTGTTGGGGCATTGAAAGGAAGTTCCCTCGATGAGGAGCCAAGATGTGTAGCTATAAAGCCAGAATTACCCATCAAAAGTGTTTGAAGAATTTGAGTAAATTGTTGGAGCATCTGCGCTTGTTGCCGCTGGAAGGCTTCATTCACCATTTCCTTGAAAGGATCGGATGTCTCAGTGTCATCTTCCATTTGAAGTCATTTGGGGTGCACAAGTGGAATGTTTGGAAGCTTTGTCGCTTCCCACCCAAGTTTCTTGTATCTTGACCTCATCCTCGAGATCATACACTCTCAAGACAAACCGCTCTGATACCATTGATCCAAAACTCATAAGTTTTGGTTGACAAATATTTCAATAGCATAGAAATAACACAATAACAATGAATTCTCAGAGAAGAGACGTCGTATTACTTAAAGATCGTAATACAAATATAGGCTTATCTCTAGGAAGAGATGTTTGCATTCCCTTTTCGAGTTACAATGCATTTATACATATTTTGAAAACATCAGGGGATTGAGTGACTCAAGGAATTAATGGTGACGATTTAAGATTAAGTGGCTTGAGAGAAATAACATAATTAAAACAATACAGTGCTTGAGGACATAATGGCTCGAGGAAATACTTGAGGACATAATGGCTCGAGGAAATAACTGTCACCGATAATGTGACTTTTAAGAATGAAAACAATACAAAATTTGAGGAATTAACTGTCACCTGAATGGTCACCCAAATTATTGCCCGGATCATTTCTATCACCCGAGTGGTCACCCAAAGTGTTGCCCAGATCATTGAACCTTTGAACCTATGAAATTTCATTTGTTCAATGGTTTAACTGTTCAGGCGGTCTTATCAGCTCCTTGGTTCCATCACTTATTTGGTTCATTCACTTTCCTGGTTCAATCACTTCTTTGCTCGTTAGTTGAACCATCTCTTTGAACCTTTGAACCCGTTGAACCTTTGAACCATTTTGGTTCAAGGTTTAATAGTCCATCCTCTTTCTTAGAAGCCTTTGTTTTCTCTAAGTCTCTCAAGCTTTAAAATTCCTTTGGCTTTATGTCTTTAGAACACCCCAAAGGGAAGGTGTCCCTTCAAGCTTTGAGAAAGGTCCATTTCCTGGTCACTAAGAGCCCCCCACAAGGGTACATGCCCTTCAGGGTTCTTTAAGCGGCCTTCTTTTTCAAATCCTTTAGATAAAATGTCCGAAGGAATTCCTTTAGAAATTTTGTCCAAAGAAAATCTTTCATTTACTTTTGTCACTTTCTGTCGGGCCTTTGAACATTCCTTTGGACAAAATGTCCAAAGGAATTCCTTCAGACATTTTGTCCGAAGGATTTCACTTGTAAAATTCTATCGCAAAAAATCCCTCCGAAAGATATCTTTTCGTTCCATTTGCCCTCTGCAAGGGCACTTGTCCTTCGGGCTTTGGGACACATTCCTTTGAACCTTCTGATTAAACCGATCGATTGAACCAACCTATGGTTCAACAGTTCAACAGTTCAATCTTTTGTTTAAAGCCTTCTTCCATTTAAGTCTTTTGATCTTATTGAACTTGTTGAACTTGTTGAACCCGTTGAACCATTTTGGTTCAAGGTTCAATGGTTCATTCTTTACTCTTCGAAGCCTTCTTTTCTTCTAAGTCTTTCGAAGCTATTGAACCTTTGAATTCGTTGAACCTTTAAACCTTTGGAAGCAGGGTTCAATGGTTCAATGGTCCAATCCTTTGTTTGAAGCTTGCTGATGTACCATTTGGTTGAACCTCAACATTGAACCAACCTTGAAATTGCCTAAGTGTTGGGAACTTGTTTCTTTGTGAGAGCTCACATGTTGAAGTCATTGAACTTGTTGAACCTGTGAGTCCCTTAGCTGAAAAAGTAAATACTCCAGTAATGGAATGAACATTGTTTCAAGCAAATATCCCTAGCGAATACTGAAGCTGTGATCATTTTGTTCTCCGTCCAACAGAACTACAAACTCTACAGGCTGATTTCTATAGAGTCTATAGGCTGGTTTCTACAGACTCTATAGGCTTATTCTATGGACTCTGTGCGCTTGTTTCTACGGACTCTGTAGGCTTGGTTCTATGGACTCTACAGGCTTGTTTCTCCCGACTCTTACTATAGATGGCGGCTGCTATAGTGGCACGGGACCAAAATAGTTCATATGTTGTCTACAAAATGAGTAACAGATTTTAGGAACAACAAGTAGACTCATTCAGCCTTAGAGTTTGAGCTATAGCTCTAATACCACATGTAATAACCCCAATGGGATCCATTTAGAAATACATGTATTTTTTTTATTTTAAACAATGTATTCTTTCATTAGATTACACTATGAAAATATAATTAGTGATCCATATAAAATACTCTATTTGTGATAATTAGAAAATAAGCATGTGACATATATCCATCACTGATTACTATCATCGTATGAACATATCATAATTAAATATAAAGAGTAATTATAGATATCTAACCATGGCTGGTACAAACATACAACCACTACTATCGATGTATAATAAGTAGATAATTACATCTCATCAAGGATAATATTTCAATAATAATAAATAAAATACAATGTACTAGATACAAAGCTCCATAGAGCATGAGTTCCCTGAACTCCAGTATCTATGGTAATCTTAAGTGTCGTCTCCAAATAAGTACTATTGTGGGGAAGGAGAGCATCATCTAAGTGCTTTTCCACACCAACCACAAACCATTGATACCCTACACAATCCCCCATTAGGGAATGACCCTCATTTCACAGATGAATAAATAGTGATAGTGTGAAAATCCAGAGAAACAAACTAGTACCTGTGTGTTGTATGATTTCTAGGAACATGTAGTTTACCATAAAGAAATTCATTATAATATGATATCGAACAAACATGTAAATCATACATATAAAATGACAATGTCTAACTAACATTACTTTAGTCAAAGTTTTCAATAGTTATTGATCTCTACGATCAGTCAAATTCATACACATCAATTGATTGGATTACCTTCATCTGGCATTGATGATGATAGTAAACTAGTGAAGTTTGTCTCACTACTTACTCAGTACCAACAATGTGAGATTTGGTTAACATAAGCATAACCAATAGATTCATATAGATTACTTTCTACTAGCAACCATAAAACATGTTAAGCACTAGAATAATCAAAATGCATACATTTAGTTTGTCAAACATATAAATGAATATTCACAACATTATTTATCACATAAATAATAAGAATATCAATTACAATTTATACCAATCATGTATAACCTATATTCAGACTGCATATTCAATTTTACATAAGTAAATACAAATGCAATATATTCTATAGTAAGCGCTAATATCACAGCTCATCATTTCATGTACACACTAGTCAATTTCACCCAGTCAATCACAATAAGAAATCCATATTCTCACAAGAATGTAATCTTTTGTTTTAACATTTTTCTATTATCAGAAGACCGGTATGCATATATGGATAGTGTTCTATTCCTAAAGAATCTATGACTTAGTTTTGAACAATCAAAAGACTTATAATTATATGCATGCATCCCAACATTCATATATAAGTTATATACATATAGGAGTGCTTATATTCTCATATTACGCACCTTGCATAACATACACTACATAAAGCATATGTTTTAATACACAATTACTATTTTACCAAACTAATAATATTCCTCATTTTTCTAAAAGTAATCTATTGTGCTTTTAACAAATATTTAGCTGAAAAGGCATCAAGTCTATATAGGGTTTTCCACACTTCCATAAACCTTAACTTTTACTCACTGTATCCTAAATGAAGGATTTAATTCACTGTTATAAAAGGTAATCATACATACATATGTAGATACATACATACATATATGTATGCATGGGTGCGTGTGTGTGTGTGTGTATATATATATATAGATGTATGTATGTGTGTATAGAAGTACTCATAATTTACAACCCATTATGTATAGTTTACTTATACAAGGTCATAGAGTTTACGACAGATGATGTTAACTCATTCACCTCTAAGTTTTCATAATTTTGTGCAATATTTACACATACTCAACCACGTATTTATATATGCATACATATATAAATGCCTTGTTTTATATTTCATGAGTACAATATTGGATATGTGACAATAATTACCGCAATATCCAAATCGAGATAATGAATAACAATCACATATAGTTTCCTTACTAACCAATTATTTTTTGCCTATACTCATATGTTACTACAAGGACACAATAAAATATCTTATTTATGTATCTTGTATACTGTGAGAGTAATTCACTAAATTTGACTTACCTCATATCAATCCAATTCCTCTAACGTCGGGAATTTATTAAATTATTATAAGTGAATTACATTAATTCCCATATCACCTATACTAAGCATTCTTGGGTATTACCTTTTAGGTTACCCTTATTCAATTTTTCGTAAAGTTTCCTTAACAAGAGTCGACTTATCATTTTCTCCTTATTGGTCATATCTTTGTTTATTAAGTCGGCTCTTTATTTTTAAAAGTTCACCCACCTATCGTCTTTTATGAATGAAATTTCTAAAGAATTAAACCTTTGAACTTTAATTGATTCTCAACATTCCAAGAGTTCAATGATTTAATCGGTTCAATGATTCAATGTTTCTCAAAATGAACTGTTTGTCCCTTTGTATATTTCAATTATGTCTTTGAACCTTCTGGTTGAACTTGAACCCTTTTTCAACAGTTCAACAGTTCATTGTTTCAAAGTTCAAAGTTTCTTGAAATCTCATGTGACTATTGGTCGATCTGTGTAGTTCATCTTGTATCTTTGAACCTTCGAGTTGAACCACATTCCAAAAGTTCAATGGTTCAATGGTTCAAGGGTTCAATGACTATACTCTCATCTCACCCCGTGGCTTTCTCTAAGTCAAAATTAGCAGGGGATTTAGAGGAGAATATATCCAAAACTCATTATGAAGCGGAAAGTTTTAAATTTTCATGAGGTTATGGATCATCATTATTCATCAAGGTCACGCGTGAAGAATGCTTGCCATTAATGCATATGTCATAGTTCATGTCTTATCAAGCATTTTTAGCACGTATTGTTTTAGTTAATAATTATTTGACCTAATTAATATATGTATCAAGAGATAACAAGCCAAATTTAGCAAACAAACATACTGGTTGATGCAAAAGGGAAACAGTGTAGAGGTATAAGATTTTTGTTGCCTAATTTCACAGTTATTTCAGATACATTGAAGCTATGAAGTTGGCTTGTCTTAGTTACAAGCATGGTTCTGGTCTTGTCTACTCTCTCCTTGAATTAGGGGATACCTCTTTGGTTCAATATGACTTAGAAGATTTTGAGGAGAGGGTTAAAAATCCTATACCAAATCCTATGATGAAGAAGATAGTAGAAAGTGGTTTGGTCGAAGCTGTAGCCTTCCCCATGGTTGTACAGTGGGTCGAATTAGTTCTAGAGTGCATGAATAAATATGAACCCCAAAACAGGTGCATCAGAACTGCAGATGGTAATGTGTTGCTTCATGTTGATAGACAAACCTTAATGTTTGTGATGAGAATTCCACCCAAAGAACCCTATTTTGATCTCAATATTACTTCTTCCTATGGGCATTTCTCATCAAAGAAAATGAATTACAAGAGTGTGATCGCAAGGAATTGGTTATTGAAATTCTAAAAAGGGGGTTCAAGACTGCCCAGACCATTGACAAGAAATCACATGATTTAGGAGGTAAAGGATATTATGGTATTACTGCATAGGCTAAAGGGTAACTCCCAGGCATATTATTGGGAAGACTGGATGTATTTCTTCATCCAAGTGATCTTCCAAGGGGAACAATATTTGGACTAAGCCAAAATTATAGCCGAATGTTTACATCTGAGTCTCAACAATTATTTGGGAAGTAAAGATTTTTGTATGTCTTCATATCTTTTCTATTGCCTAGCATCTACGAGATAGTGGTTACGACTACCTCATGCACCCTTGGTTGAAGACATCAAAATTTATGACTATTATTCACAATTACAGATGCATAATTGCTATGAGAATTACAGGAGGGTTAATGATGTTTTTGCTGGAAGAATGACTTATGAACTGGCAGGTAATATAAGCAAGAGAATGTCTGATGAAGCAATGCAACTGATCAGTATCTATGGTAGCTTCTTTATCCAATTCCCCAAATTTACTTATATCATAGTTGGGGGTTTTGATGGTGAACCTATGAAGTTGCCCAGTTATGTTTTTGATTATTTCGTATTGATAGAAGTCTGCAGATAGCTAGCCCATGTGGATAAGAAGTTCTCAAAGAAGAAGGGAGTTGATATCTCTTTTCCCATTAAACTTAGAAATTATTCTTGTCAGTCAGTTTTTGATGCTTTGAATTTAGAAGTAGATCTTAAAAAATTCAATTTTTAGTACTTCACTGCTGAATCCCAATTTGACAGCAAAGGCTTTGCCAGGGATAACTTGGATTTTGGAATAGGGTTTTCACATACCCCTCAAAGAGAGGATTATTGGGAAGATTGTTCAAATGAATTTGAGGTTAGAAAGAGACTTTGGTGTAGATTCTCCTTCGGGAAAATAGTCACCCTCAATTTAAATATGAACATTTCTGGAATAATTGACAATGATGAGCAACTGATTGATCCTCAATTTAAAAAAATAAAACAATTACCTATCCTAGAAATTGATTGGGATAAAGATGAAGAGGATCGAATTGAGGTCAGAACTCTCCCAATAATAAAGAGAACTAAGAAATGGTTAAGGGAATGTAAGCTGAAAAAAGTTCAAAATATATGTTCCCTACAATGTGCATCAATGGTTGAACCGCCATCCTTAATAAGCTCTCCTAATCAGCTTATTGTTATCGATGATGCAGGTACTTCCAAGCCTAAAACTAGAAGGGGTCCTATCATTAGAGAATCCAAGAAAGCCCTCACAACTATTTTACCCCCTCGTGCCACCAGATAAAAAACTAAAAGCAAGAAGAAGAAGCATATTTATGAGAGAATAGTTATGAACTTGAATTTTGAAGAAGATTCAGGAGAAACAACAGGTGATAAAGAGTTTGATTCACTAACGCCAGAGGAGGTTAGTATAAAACAATAGATAGAGGTTGCTTTAGAGTCTACTGACCTAATGGTGATTTTAGATATGTCTCCTGATCAATTAAATCCTAGTAAAGAAGTTCTGGTCTCTGCACCCAAATAGCTGAAAAGTTTGATCAGCGACAAAAGAAAAATAATCCCATTTTCATTGCCATTAGAGGACATGGTTAGCAAGTGCCTAGGGAAGACTCTTAAATCTAAAAAGCTAAACATAACATCCAGGGTAGACATCGACCCTAAACATGGAATTGGAGTGTAGAAATAGCCCAGCCAATAACTAATGAGGAAGTTCAAGATCCTACAGTTCATGATTTTATAGTTGAAAAGATAAATCTTGGGACTGCATCACGTGTCGTGGATGTGCATCACCTTGAAGCATCCACCAAAAGGATAGTAATCCAAACTTGGAAAGATGAGAAAAATAAAAGGGAGTTAAAATAGACATTATGGTTAATGGTAGAGTAAATCGACACCATTCATAACCCAAATCCACAACATATTGCCCAACTGCCCCTATCTTTTGATCCAAAATTACCAGTCAATCAAAAGATGCTGGACCGGATACATAAAAACAAAATGGTTGCCAGGATATTTGATGATTGGTTAGATTGCATCATTCAAAAAGGTATGGAATACATTTATGAACTAAAAAATATATATGAACAAACCACAGCTTTCATCGAAGACTTGAAAACACATAATACTTCATGGACAAAAGATGAAAGTAAATGGATGAATGTGATGAACCAAATTGATGAAGTATAGAAGTATGGGATAGCAAAGTTTTTGTCAGAAAAGAATTTGACAGGTCTGGATGAAGATGTATTGTATGTAAGTAAGAAAAATATCGAATGGAGGAATTTAGTATCTCGATAAGGGTGAATTGAACTCACAAAAATGATCAAATAAATAACTGAATTCACTCAATCATTAGAACATGATCTACATTGTATTGATGTAAAATGCATAAAGGATTATGGAGAACCAAAAAAGGACATTGATACTATGATTCAATCCTTCAATAAAAAGATCAGCTTCGTTAAAAAAAGTGACAACTTATTAACTGAAAATCTCTCTTGAATTACAAAGGTGGAGTCACTTCTTTATCTCTGCCTCAACACACTCCTGGAGCATGCGGAGAAGATGAGAAAAATTGGGAAGGAGAAAGACGTCTGGAAGGCAAGGGTAAAGCATATCGGTATTCCTAATTCATAAAAATCCAAGAGTTTGTTACAACATTTTAGGAGTGGAAGGCTCAACGTGCTTCACCAATCGAACACAACAAATCTAGAGATTTTAATCCGTCACCTCAGCCATGATCTTACTTGCATAATCTTTTATTTAGTTTTTTAGTTGGTTTTCTATTTAAAACTTGGTTTTAAAGTGAGTTTGTAAAAAACTAAAATCTTGTATGGGTCAGAGTTACTTTAACTCTGTGTTTGGTTTAAAAGATTGGATAATGAGGGCAACTATATATATATGTGTGTGTTTTTAATTGTTGAAACAAAAAAAGGAGGGGAAGAAAAAGGAGACAAGAAATTTGAGCTGAACTGTTGTTGTTTCACAATATATATGATGTTTGTTTGAAATGTTTTTCATCTGTGAATGAAAAGAAGAAACAATTACTACATACTTAGATCTGTGCGTTTGAGTATTTGAAATTGGGTTTTTTGTGTGAAATCTTCTTTCATATGGTAATTACTCTTTTATAAGACAACTCATTATATGTGTTCTATCATTTATTGGTTCAAAAATATTTAAATGTTTATATCTCATTATTATTGAAGATGGAATATGTGTATTCTATTACCAAATGATGTTATAAAATCTCGCATTCATAGCATGATGATGTATAGATGTTAATTTGCCTTTAAGCACTTTCTAGTTAAAAGTGTATCTGAATATTTAGAATAATTCTAATTCATTGGAGATTTTAAAGGGAGTTGTACCTTAATTCAGAGGGGAACTATTCTTGATAGTTCACCCATTTGTTGATTAACTTATTTGTTCTTGAAAGAAAAAGGGTATAGAGTTAGAATAAATTAGGACAAATTTGTTAGCCAACATTGGGTATGAGTGATTGGTAAATACCTAGCCCATTTAAATATAAGTAAGATGTTTGATTAAATTTGGAAATAATGACTTAGCAATGAAAATATTAGTTTTTTACACATCAGACAAAATAAATCCAAGGTGAGATATTATATACCTCATATCTATATATTAAAATATCAAATCGCCTAACATATATACTCATCTATATCTATTAAAATATAAATATATTAGATCACCCAACATATCCTATCTTATTTTAATATCATATTCATTTCTACTTTCTTATCGAGTCGAGTTAATAATATCTGATCGCTTATCATATAATATGCCTATGCCACTAAGTTTAATTGGCATATACGATATGATATTATATTTATACCAAATTAGGTGTTCAACAGATCACCCCATAATCTTTTATGCCATTCTCTACAACAGGTTTATATATATATATATATACACACAGTTTTATATGCTCAAAAACCAATAAAACTATTGTTGGGTCATCCTCATAGCTGGCTTTATCAATTGCATATGTTTTTAGTATTATAGTTTAGCTATAGGCCAATGACTAGAGGGAGAATTGGTATTAGCTGAAGAATTTCATATATACAGGTTCACTAAAGTTAAAATGACTTATATACGATTCAATATATTTTATGTAGCTAATTTAGTGAGCGCAAGATTATACATGAATAGCCATATATACATGATTAGCTTAAATGAGTCGTTGCTCAGTTGTGAAAAGCATATAGAAGTTACTATGCAAACAAGGTATCTAAGTTGCTACATATATTTATATTCAATTTTAATCAATATACTTTAATATACATAGATCATTTTTTTTTCTAAGTATAATATATACAATCTACCCACAAAAATGGTTTATCAATGATATTTAAACATAAAATTTCCAACTATACAAAGTAAACAAGGGCACCTACCTTTCAAAGCTCCACCTGCAAACTATGAAACTCCACTCTTCTCCCTTTTACACTGCTTGCCTTCTTTTTTCTTTCATTCTCTTTGTCTTCTACGTCCTTTTTTTTAAGCTACCTTTATTTTTATTTATTTTATGATTTTTCTTTCTTTTTCTTTTTCTTTGTTTCTATTCTTATTTATAGATTTTTTCTAATTTTAATACTAATTAATTCCATTATTGCCTAATTACGTTTTCTTCGCTTTATTTCCTATTTGTATATTTCTAACTTCATACTAACAATTAATTTATTAATTATAAAAAATCATTTTATTGCTACTAATTTAACATAGGTAAGTCATTATCAATATGACTAATAGAAGTCCATTATATTTTGTTATTAGAAAAATGGTAAATCATAAATATTATAACTATACACGATGGTTAGGCTATATGCAGTTGTAACCAACTCAGGGAAATCTACATTCAATCATGAATTCCATAATATGACATAAGCACATAGCATTACAACATAGCCATACAAAATTAATTTCACATAAGCAATAACTAAGTTAACCATGCATAAATAATTCTAAATACAACCAATCATCATAAACGTACCAATGTTAACAATTCTATTATATATCTAATACGTACTATTTAATATGGTGTGTGTAAGGTTTTAGCCATTCCTCTATCATCTCCTAACATCTCCATCTACGTCACCCTCTCCAATGATGTTCTCCCTCCATCATGTTCTGAGGGATGAAGTTCTCTTGTGTCCAACTCATGACAAGCAGGTAGTTAGTCCATGACATCATGACATGTCTATCATAAAATATTCTTGAAATATCAATTCAACATGATTCATAATGTAAATGATATATATTATAGCTAGCTCATAGTAATTAAATCATGTAATCAAATCCATTTTCAATTATCCCATAACAATATATAACTCGTATCTTAGTTAATAACAACCAAATCAAATTGACAATTATAAATATCTACGGATCATCAAGTAAGTTTGCATAGTGAGAAATCAGGGTGTAACAATGTATCTGATTATCACCCTTGTGCCATTTCATTTATATATACCCCTTAAACATCTAAATAACCCTAATCTAGATTTTTGGGGTTAAACATTTGGTGAACCCAACCTTTGAACATCAAAACCTAAGTCACTTAGGGTTTTCTGATTGTTGTACATTGTTGCTAATTCTAAATTTTTCATTTGTGAAGTAATGGAAAATGTTAGTACAAAAACTCGATTCTAAATGGAAGATGAAGAATCATTGTTTACTCATCTCAATAATAAGGGCTTAATGGATGCATTTTTTAATGTTACAAGATATGAAATAAGTAAACAATAAAACTAAGGCTACCTCACCTAGTAATGGTGAATCCTTAGAAGGTGCTATAACTCAACCCACATTTATCAATCCACCTACATCTAGTGATAACACATATTATGTGTTTATGTATCTATTCCCTGAAACTATTATTGATACATTTATTATGGAATTACCAGTTGTTTCAACACAAATACCAGTTTCAATGCCTATTACTATTCAAAACATGTTTTCATCCACTTTGGTGACTACTTAACTTGCTAATCTAAATCCCACTAGGCTTACAGTTCAATCATTTCTTCAAGTTATAAAAACCTTGGAAGACAAAATTATAAACATTGAACAAAAAACTCTAAAAATTCCCTCATTCTATAGATTCGCAAGATGCGTTACATAACCCTCTTGAGCTTGAGATCTCTTAGCACCATTTACCTACTGGATTTGTTGCACCTAAGTTCACATTTTATGATGGCAAGGGTGATCTTGATTAACATCTTCAAACATTTTATGCAACATGCCTTGACTATGCTTCCAATGATAAACTTTTGACCAAAATATTTCTAAGAAGCCTCAAGGACTATACTTTGAGGCGGTTCTATGATTTACCTATCCAATCCATAAAACCATTCAAACATTTGGCAGACTAGTTCTTAACACACTTTTTCCATTAATATTTCTAAAAAGGTTTCTTATGCTCAAATTAACAATATAAAAAAAGGAACCAATGAACTTATTAATGGATATGTCTTAAGATACAAGACAATGCTAACCAAAGTGACCAATCTTATGGTAGACAAAGAGTTGTAATATTATTCAAGCAAAGTTTGCTTTCTCCTTTATACGAGTCCATTGTTTTTAATAAGTTTAAATCTTTCGATGACTTATGCCATGTTGTACGAAACCATGAAATGAATCTTATATCATTGAATAAGCTCAAGTATGTAGAAAACACACCAGTTGTATCTATATCTAGTAATAAGTTTATAATTAAACCAAGTTATACAATAAAACCTCTTGAGCCTAAAAAGGAAACAACCACCATGGTTAACATAATTGCACAGTCACCTAATCAACTTTGTCTTATTTAATGCACTAAGGAGATATTTTACACAATTACCAGAATCTTTAGCTTCATTACTCCCATGATTACTAGAGTGTCAGCTTATATCTCTCTTTCATCCTATTGAGGTTGATATGAGTTGACCTCTACCCAAATGATATGATGTGAATGCTTGTTGTGATTATCATTAAGGACCAATACATTCTATGGGAAGATGATTTATCTTGAAGCACAAGATCTAAGATCTTATTGATGACCAAAAGCTTACATTTGAGGATCCTCCAAAGGAATTAGGTTCACAATTTGGTGATCACCATAAACAAAAAATATTTAACAATCTTTTACAAGACCATTATAAGAAGGAACCAGAAGTGCAAATGGCATATAATGCACATCCTCCTCCATCACATTATGGGCACCCACTAGATGGGATTATTGGAACCTGCATGCGACATATACCTCATATGGTTAAGAAACCTTCTATTTCCATTGATGAAAGTGAAATTAAGGATGATGACTATGATCTCCATTCTTTATTCATTCAATCATACCTTGACAAACACCCCATACATAGTGTTATGATTGATAATGGTGCAAGCAAAAATGTTTGCACCATGACATTACCTATGCACTTGGGTTATACTCAACATGATTTACACCCCTCTACCAGATTAGTTCAATCATTTGATAGGACCTCCCAAAAGGTTCTTGGTAAGATTGACCTACCTTTTTAGGTCAGTCCTACACATGTGGTTACTACCTTCTCAATTATCCCTTCTACAAGCATCTTTGATATGTTATTGAGAAGACTTTAGATACACATTCTTCAAGAAATATGTTCTAAAATCATGGGTGTGTTAAATACATTCATGCCAAATGGATAATTACAATTTCTAAAATTCCATATGAACATCCTCTTGAACAAAATAAAGTTCTACCTCGACAACTAGCTATCAAGCCTACTAAGGCTAATTCATCGTAAAAGGGTAAACAATAGGGAATTACCTCTACTAGGTGGCCTCCCAATATCTTACTGCACACCATGTTTAGATATCTAAAGCACCTCAAAATGTACACACTACTGTTGTACCAAAGAAACAAACAAGTACTCAATGATGGGATCCACACCTATTGAGTATTCAACATCTCCATATTACATCAGGGGCATGTTTTGGAAACATGTATTCCACATTGGTACTTATATCAATTTTCAGATTTCTCCACACATAATAAGGGCATGCTTTAGAAGCATGTTCTCCACATTTATACAATTATCCAAATTGGTAAGAGCACACAATTATATGATTCAGATTCATAGTTGTGGTAAAATTCTATACATTTGTACTATTGTTATATATAGTTTCAACATGAGACATATCTAAGGTGCATATGCTATGCAACATGTGCCTAATATTACTAAATCTAAATCAGTTTCAGATTCCAAAAATATTTTATGGACTTTTACCATATCATAGACTTTTTCATACTAATACCCCACACACTTTTACAAACTTTTATTGAGCTAATCTACTGTAGTAGTTGGTTTGCTTTTGGTATGGTTGAGGTGATCAAATCACTCGATACTGTCAATTTATATGGTTGGACTTGATCATCCAACCTCACTAGATTATAAGTATCATTGCGTTGCATAGTTGAGTTAATCTCAACTACCAAGTGGCAATTCACTTTTGCTTCAAAGTCAGGGGCATATGCCTTCCAAATCTCTCTCATTTAATCTCTTTGAATATGTGCACTTTAAAATTTTATTTATATTTATCATAATCACAATTTTAGAGACTTACAATGATACAATTTTCTCAAAACAACTTGCTAATAGGCAAGGCAGTTACATTAACATAAAGGTGTAATCCTAAACCTTGCTCTTTCAATTTCAATCTATTTCAAGTACTTTCAACCCAAATCATATGAACTAATTTTATATTGTAACATGTTTTTAGTTATAGGTCAGTCACCAACAAAGCATTCAATTTGGGCACACACAAAGACAAGGTGTGCATACACACCCAAATACGCATTACTTTCCTTTAAACTAGCAATTTCTTTACTAGATTAAAGGGGGGAGGGGGCAAATGTAGATATTTTATGATTACATATCACTTCAATCTTGTACACTTGGCAAACCCAGACCTTGGCTATTCCTCTTAGTTCTCTACCTTTCTCGCTTATGCAAGTCTCGTATCCCCTCTATTTTTGTGTCCCTTGGCCTATATCTCTGAGTCTGACTAGTCTTATGTTAATGACCTATGTCTTCTATCTTGCATATAATTCTTAAAATTTACTTATCTTCCATCTCTACAAGTTTATAATTTTTACCTGCTAACCTACTCTCTGCACACTAATGTCTAGGATAAATAATAATGTTAACATCGTTGTCATGTTTCGATGCAAGTGTCCAGTGCCCTAAAGTCATCCAATTTACAAATGAAATATATCCTAATGACCGACTAAAGTGCTTTAATTCGAGTTATTACTCCAAAGAGATTGATATAAATACAATATCAACCCTCATTCATTCCACACCTACGAATACCTAGCAAAAGACCAAAAAACATTCAATTAATCAAATATTTCTCTATTTATTCTTATTTTTATACCAGTCATAAGGATTGCACATTTACAGGTGTGGAGTACTAAAGGAACAACCCAAGATCTTGATTTGCCAAGTTACAAGATATGTCACTATTATACTTGCTTTGCACATATTGTATGATTCACACACAAGCCAATGTGTAGGGGAGAACTACATGCATCAAAGGCCCTCTTTGGAATATTGGCTATATAGGCAGTGCCCACTAATAGAAGGGTCTTCGGGATAACTTGACTCTGTGTGCCCCATTAACCCATTTTCCCCAAGGTCACTACAAAGATGGAAAATTAGGGTTTTACCATTTCACAAAGAGTGACAATCCATGACTTAGATCTGAATGCACTAGAGTGAAGGCGAAACAAAACCTATAAGCATCCAGGTGGTCACATCCTGTTTCAACAGATATTTCATACATGACACTAGTGTCGAAGCGATATAATAGTGTTAAAGTAACCATCCCATGCTGACGTTACTACCCAGAGAGCCAAAAGCATCAGGGCTAAAATTTGAGGATTGTTCCAAAATCTCCTTCTTACCTTCTTTTCACTTGTTCTAGAGCCATAATTGCATTAGCATCAGAACGAGCTAAAAAATTCACTTCTTTGTCATTTATATGTCTAACATAGTTGTACTTTCTATATTTAGGCTATCTCAACATAATAAATTTAGTGTATGTTTATATCTGAGTTTAGCATCTAATTGGCTTGCTATAGATTTGATTATTTAATTTCTATATACCCCTTTAACATATAGATAACCACAATCTAGATTTATAGGGTTAAACACAATAGTATCCAAATGGCGCTTAATGTTGCCAACCTTTGTGAGGGGTTGAAAGAATGAAGTGATCAGCTTGGGGGCTCTAGGAGTGCCTTATAGGGATTTGCATTGAATGGTGACAAATTCTAGTAGAAACATGGCCAAGCACTGTTAATTCGGGTATTGAAAGACATTGAATAGAGAGTTACCCAAGTCTTTGTAAAGACAATGGTATCTTTCTTGGATCTCATAATAAATACGCCATCTAAAAATGAAGTGCTTCTTAGTCTATACCTCTTGGAGGGGGGAAATATGACTAATTTGATCCTCACAGGAAATATGATGATTAGTCTCAGCCCACAACTAGTGTGAGTATACTCTCAATTGGTCGAGGGAGAACCGCAATCCATGAAACCAATGACTTTACAAATAGTATTGGTGATGAATGACACTATCCACCACTTGCAAGAAATGTTTAGTGTAAAAGGCAAGCATGAGGCTTAGTGGATGATAATGAGAGGTCCAAGTGACTTGGATGTATTACTTATAAATATGCTTTTTAACATCTCTAATGATGACCTTATTTAAGGGAAGAAGTGGAGGAGGGGTATCCAAAGAGTACTTGAAAGGAGGTAACCTATCAATAGAGATGTCGATAGATTGGAGGAGTAGACTAGTCTTATAATACTAGTAATGACGATGTCTATTGGGGCCCAAAGATGCAATCCTCTCTGAAGAACATAGGGCTAAGCATGGATACCTTGCATGGCTTGAAGCTAATTCCCACATGGTTTTAAGTCTATGAATGTAGAAATCAAGCGTGAAGATAGTCTCAAGACGCAAAAGCTAGGCAACAAACTCAACTTGGACGATGCACTAAGGAATAATTTGTTTGTAATGAATCAAATGTTGAATCATGAGAGTCTAGACCCTCTCAATACGAGCCTAACCAATGGAACCTATACTAGGTCCCCAAACCTCAAACCTACACAAAATTGTAGACTTGATGACTATATCGAAGAAGCACGTCTTCAAAGGGATATCTCGGAAGTGGGTCTGAAAGCATTGGCACTCTAAGTCAGAAAGGGAGGCATATCCCTTGCAAAGGCGTGATCAAGAGGCAAGTTTCATACCAAAATATGGTTAGAAAAACTGAACCCTCAAGTAAGTGTACGCCGATGTGATATCCAAAGGTTCCCCTTTAAGATAATGTTTTGAGGTGTTGATTATCATGACCTTAGTTTTGCTAAAGTTGACCACCAATTAGGGAAGTTCGGAGAAATGAGCAAGGGAATCAACTTGTATTTGTAGACCATTAACATAGTGAGAGAGGAGAATAACGCCGTCGATATAAAGAGTATGGCTATCACCTAAGTCACAAGGTTTGAGTTCGACGAGAATAAAGTTCAATTCAAATTCGTCCATAAATGAAGTTAAAAAATCACCATTAAATTCAACACTATGTATAAGTTATAATTCATAATATAAAATAAAAATATATATAATTTTTTAATAAACAAAAAAATATTGAATATTTAAAAATAAATGATATAAATATAAATTAAAAAATATTTAAAAATAAATAAAAATAAAAAATAATTTTTTATTGTATCGAGCTAAATGCTCCTCAAAACCTAAGTTACAAGATTTGAGTTAAAATAACATATATTTAATTTGTTAAATTTTAAAAATATACTGCATATAGCTAAATAATAATTAATTTAATTTAAATATATTAAATTATTAGTTATTGTTATATTTCAAATATACTAAATTATTAGTTATTGTTATATTAGAATTATTAATTAATAATTATATTTATGTTATTTTGTTATTTAATTTAGTTCAAATATATTAAATTATTAGTTATTGTTATATTTCAACTACACTAAATTATTAGTTATTGTTATATTATAATTATTTATTAATAATTATTGTTAGTTTTTTTTTCTTTTTGAAATTAGTAATTATAAGACTTGAGTTAATTTAATTTATGAATTATAAAGTTTGAGTTAATATAATATTAAAATTATTAAAGATAGATTAATTTGTAAAATATATTTATAAATTATTTTATTAATTAAAGATAAATAATTTTGTAAATTAATATTATTTTATTATTTTTTTAATATAATATAATTTAAATATATTAAATTTTTTGATAGATATTAAAATTGAGAGAAGAATTTAACATAACTAATTTACTTAACCAATTTTTCTACATCTCATTAATAACATAATAGTCAATAAACAATAAAATAAAAAAATTTAGAAAACAAAAGATAAATATAAATTAAAAAAATAACAATAAAAAATTAAAAAAACAAAACAAAAAATATAATATTTATTATATGAATAAAACAAATGGCATATAATACATTTAAAAAAAAAAAAAAAAATAAATAAAAAGAACATTATTAAAAAAAAGCTACGATTTGGGCAAAAGAAAAAAGCTACGATGAATATTAAAAAAGATAAACAAACTTAAAAAAAAACCCTAAAAAAAAAAAGCGTTAACAAATTCACGACTCCATACCTGCACCTGCGCGACCGTCGCCAACTACGGCTTCTCTCCTGTGCGGCATCAGCAAACAGTGAATCAGGGGAGCCGTTCGCCCAGCGCACCTCCGCCGCTCAGCCCACATCTGCCCAGCTTGGCCGATCTCTCTGTGTACGTTTATGTCCGCCTCCTCTTTCTGTTTCACCAAATCTCATTTCTTCTAAGTATTTTCTTCTAGGAAAGTCAATTTTAGAAGCCGGGGAAGGGTTTTGTACATATATTTTTTTGCAGCTAATTTTTTTGTCGAACATCCCGAACTTGGCCTATTTTTTTTTTGCCGCATCAAAAGTTCTACGAATTTCGAATTTCATGCTAAAAATTTGCGGAACCTTGCGACTTAGCTCGAGTTGTTACTCAACATTCATTGAAGATGAAACAAGCACTTGCAGACCTGCAAGGACTGATGAACACAGCAACTGAGGTAAGCTAAGTCTTAAATGAGCATATAAGCTTATCTCTTCTGTTTTATTACGTCGGAAAGTTTGGCTTCCATGATATAACTTTGGCAACTGTTGTTTACAAATCTTGTTTTTCAAAGTTAGGAAGAAAACATCTCTACAACAGTATTATTTTCAGAAGTTTGTATATTTTAATTTTAGCTGCTGGTAACAACTGATGGTCCCAACGGCATCTGCCAAATCTGATTTCAGATGGACGCTTTCTCAATCTAAAATGAACTTGGTTCGACTAGGAGACCACAACTCGGATCGAACGTAATTCTTGTTCTGTTTTAATTTTATGTCTCAATGTTTCATTCATTCGACCCTGTTTCCGGCCACTTTTGTTTCTTCTTAGGCAATTTACATAGGTTGGTCACCTTTGCCTGCAAAAAATTTCAGCTCATCCTGAATGATATTCAAATGGAATTAGAGGTCTTGGTTTTTTATTTAATTTCTTGCAAGCCTGAATTTCTACACAGTTCTTTTTTTATGGGTAAAAGATTTCTATAAATATGGAGTGAAATTATTAAACATCTTACGTATCTGAAAAACTGAAACATATAAAAACCGTGTTTCAAAATGGCAGGTATTTCTGTTCCGACACCAAATATATACTCTCACAAGGCTACATAACTTATTAAACGAATCTTTGTCCTTTGTCTGTTAGATACCTAAAACATTAACCAGGTATTTGATGTAGTTTAATAAGGCTCTCACAGGGCTGCATAACTTATTAAACCAATCCTTATGTCTGTTAGATACCTAAAACAGAAAAAACTGAAATGTAAGAATTAGGCTTCTCATGGTCAGACTTAGTGCAACTTACCTGCAATGTCATTCAGCAGTCACAATTTGTCTTTTCTTGTCGCTGAGAAACCACTTTCAATTGATAGGCAAGTCTTCCAAACAAGCCAAAACTAATACAATATTACATTCATTGTCTCCTTGGGAATTGAATATGCATATGCTGGGTGTGAGTGTCTTTCTCTTACGAAGCCTTAAAATTATTTAGTCCTTATCACTTCTGAAACATTCAACTATGAAACAATGTTGGAGCCATTTTGAATACATTCTTCCTGGAATGAATAGTTATGGGCCTGTGTAGCATCTCCAGATCCATTGGGTTAACAAGAATCAACGCCAACTAGTGTGCTTTCAAGATGAGCACCCTAAGATACTAATATAGATACAAAGAATCAACAAAATAAGGCATTGTCTTTCTTTCCTTATCATTCAAATGCATCTTTCTTCAAGTATATTCTTTGATATATTAATATGCCTGCAAATAAAATTGCATTGATGCTATCTGATTGTTATTGTACAGGTACAAGAAACATTGTCTAATGCAAATATATAGTCCAAGCCATTTGAACTTGTCTGCAACAAGTGTAATTGCTAATTTTGCTTCCAGCACCACAAGAGGCAACATTACACTGTACAAATTGCCATCAACAATGCGCCTTTTACTATGCCCAGCATTTGTTTTTGGTATTTATATTTTGAATTATATGATTAAAAATGGAATATATCATAAAAATATTTATTTGATTGGATAACAATTAAACTTGAAAACAGTAATCTAAGCTCAGTAGGTATAAGAGGTGGTCCCATGGGAAAACTGTTGAGCGGATATTTACAAGCTCACCAAGTTTTTTTTCCTTTTCAAACAGGTAGGCCAAGTAATCTAATTATGGTTCCCAATACTTTTAAATTGCCCTAATGTTTAATTTATAACATCATGTTTTCATTCTCGCAGGATTACATCGGCTATAATTTTGCCAATAAAAAGAGTGTAAGGCATTGTTCCTTCCATTCACAGGTACATTCTAGCCCTAGAATCAAATAGAAATTTCAGCAGTTCATTTTTGTCACTGGGTTAGCATGTTAATCACGGTTTCCTACCCTTATAATTTAGATATAAATGATAATGTAGAGACAGAGAGGCACTGTATGAAGGAGTGTTAGGCTTCTAGTGACATTTGGTAAGATATTAATTGACAAGAACACAAAGCTTTGCTTAAGAAGTGAGAAATTGTTGAAGACGAGATAAGGGAGGTTAAGTTTGAGTTCTAGTTTATGCTTTTTGATGAAGTTTGATGCTCCTACTTTTAATTTCGATTAGAAGGTCCTCTGTTTTCTCTATTCTTGCCTTTTCGAAGAGGGTAGGGATAGGGTCCACCTGTAGACTGTATACATAGCTAAGTAGCGATCTATATATGGGTCCTAGACAGTGTGCATTCCATGATGTAATGTCACTCCGACTCTACAACTCCTGAAGTAAAAAATAGACATATTTTCTCTACCCACTTTTCCTTTGGGATCTTACATCTATCATTCACGCACCTGAGTTGGTGTGAGCTAGTTGTTGTTACACTATCACCATCTACATTTTCCACATGATGTTTGCCCATATGTAAGATTTGGTGTAAATGAGCTCTTTGAATAGGCGAGCATAGAAAGAGTAGGATAATCTAATCAGCAGCAGAATAAATGGCATATGTTTGAGACTTGAATGAAATGAAAGATGTGATCCGAAGAAACCCCTAGAAAGAAGTGTACACCATACAATCCACGCCACCTAAACGAATTGTTATTAAGGAGGAGATACAGTTAAGATCATCTTGAACTCAATTGCTCCTTGGACCACTTTTAAACATCCTGTGTAAAATGGGTAAGCATGTGAGCTGGACAGTCATGCTCTGTGGTCCCATATACTGTTTTGGGTGGATGTAACTAAAAGAAATTTCAATTTCAAACTAAGCTTAGCCAAGAATGAGAAGCACTCATTTCCATATCAGGAAAGCCCAGGAACACAATATATTCAAGTCCGAAGATCCAAGTCCCTGACCTGAAATGTCGGAAACACGATAAAAATGGATTTTTCCAGCTATACATGTCAAAATGTTTACATGTGTGGATCTTAAATCTTTAATGATAAGTTCAAGTTTGAAAGTCTGGGATACTCTATGATTTATAGTTGGCCTCATATGATACAAGGAAACTGAGAGCAGCCTGGCAAGAGATATGCACTGCTAATGTTTCAATCATACTATTCAATAAGTCTATGCCTGGAAGATGCATTTTTTTCCAACAATTCACAAGCTACACTTTTCATAATGCCTACCGAGGCAAGTAAAAACCATTTCAGAGCATACCCTGCTTTCAATTATTTTTGATGGATCTTTGTACCCTGTTCCTAAAATCCAATCTCAGCACAAACCTGGAGCCCAGATTGAAAGCTGCAAAACTTTCGTTAATTAAGAAATTGCAATGATTTATCAACCAACATATTTTGTCAATATTAATGATTTTAGGTCATAAGAATGAGCCTTGTGCTTGCTGCCTCTTCTGATAATCATGTCTGTCAGGCATTCACAACTACTTCTGGTAAAATTTTCATTTCAAAGAATTTTAGATGGATCTCTAAACCTTGTTCCAAATACACAAGATTAAAAAAAGCACGGAGGGAGCCCAGAAAGGATGGATCTCCAAACCCATTAGAACATGCCTGGAGATTGCATTTTCTCAAACAATTCATCTGCATGATGAATGCTTCCACTGTTTCCAAGCATGCCTAGCTGGGCTTTTGAAACTGCAACATCTGACAACAATTTGATTTTGATTATCTTATATGGATCATCCTACCCTTCCCAAAAGCTGCAATTTAACCCAAGCAAGGAGGTTGCAGACAAAAGTTGATGATTCTGGTTGACACCAGATAAATATGTTTGATAATTTTTCCTGTGCATAATTAGAAATGATTGTGGTCCATGAGACCACGTTTTATAAGCATTTCAATATAAAGTGGTAAAGCCTCATCAAGAATACCGTTTTGTGCATAACCTGTAATCATGGCTGTCCATGAAGCCACATTTCCTTGAAGCATTATGCTAAACAATTCGTTCATCCTCTGAAAACTCCACATTCTCGAGCCTTTGGTGAGCTGCCACACTTTACATATGTCTATCACATCAGACAGAAGCACACCCTCAATTATGTTAAAATGTTCTGATAGATCTTCATTTTTTGAACCAAAACCTCAACTTTGGTGCAAGCTGGGTGGATGGGGGTAAAGAAATGATGATTTTAGGCCAGTTAATGGTAGAAGTTTATAAGAATTTCCAAGCTTTATCAACAAGTCATTTCCTGCATGATAGCTGCGAAAGTAGTTTGTGAGACTACAACTTACTGGGACAATTTCTCAATCAATCTCATGTCCCTACTATATGCCTATTTTTTATGCAAGTCAACTAGAGCCGATACATCCAGTCTTTGTTCCAAAGATTGAAGATCAGACATGCTGGAGAGAGGCTGTAAACTATTCATGTGCCTTCCATATGCAACATAAGTTTACAAGATGTTACTCCCTACCTTCTCTTTGATAGGTCATTCTAAGGGAGGCTTGTAGCTCTGGGTTGTGTGGGGAGATGAAGAGTCGACCTCCATTAGAGCATCTTCAAGCTTTCCTTTTGATGGTCTCTTGGTCCTCTTTTCCATCTTGGTCTTCTTGGTCATCCCTTGGTTGGCTCAATTTGTGTGCTTGTTTGGTTCCATTAATTTTGTGTGTTGTTTTATTTGTTTTGGTGGTTCTTTTTGCTTTTTTTACTTATTGAGTTTTTTGCTTTGTTATCTTTTGGGAGAGAGACTTCATTAATGCTTTCATTCCCTGCCTTTGGCTAAGGCACGTGCATGGACAACATTGAGTTAACATGTGAGAAGGGGAGCGAAGAAAGGACATTTGTTGGTAGTGACGAGAAAGGTATTAATGGATGAGCAAAGGAAGGAGTAGATGGTCCAATTAAAGGTTTTAATCTTGAGAATCTTGATAAAACAATTGAAAACCCTTCCGCCTCCAAAAAATCTTTTAGTGAAGCATTGCAGGTTGAGGAAGGTACTCAAAGGGTGCTACGTTTTTTCATGATGGATATGGAGTAGACAATGAGTGGGGTTGTAAACAAAATCCGTATGAAATCGGTAAGTTGCATGACCTGCTGCAAACACCTTCTCTTTGCCCTAATGAAGCTTTGTGCAAGGATTTACACTAAGAGAAAATTCGAGTAAAGAATGTGTGTATTTTTTTGTTTCCCTCAACTAGAATAACCTACCCTCTAGACTTTTTTTTGATAATTGGATAAATGTTGTGGGGGAAAAAATGAGAATTTATGTAAGCTTCTATAGGATAATGCAGAAAGGATTTTTTTTAGTTTTATTCAAGAAATCAAACATGCAAAGAAGAGCAAGTAGTCAGCTGTTTTGGGACACGGGTGAATTCGTTCTTCACGCTCTTCCTTGGAACCTTGATATGGGGTGAAAATATATTGCCTTCAAAATAGCTCCCAGATGGGTGGAAATTTTGGATGTCCCTTACAGTTGTGGAGTTCTTTGCCTCAAGACGTCAAATCTTTGGGGGAAGTTTTACAAGTGGAAGAAACTAGGTCAGCACTAGACCACTTGAATGCTAGGGTTCTTATCTCCCTGAAATCACATGAGATCTTTCCTATAATCCTAGTTCTTAAAATCTCTAGTTCTAGCTTCTCTTTCCCTATCTTTGGGTTGGCTGGTTTGAATTCTTTTTTTTTTGGCAAAAAAGATGGGCACATAAAAGCAATTGCCCCCTTCTTGCTCCCAAGGGGCACAACTGGAGAAACCCCAAAAGTAGTAAATAAAGTAAATAAATTGCCCGCTCCTTACTCCTCTCTGTGTTGATTCTCAGCTTGCCCCTCCCTCCCCTTCTCTAGAAGTTCCTCTTGATGTGTCTGATGGTCCTTCCTTTATGGTGCAGGGTGACTCTCTTGTCCTTGCTCTTGAGAGTCTTGACCATAAGGTTGCAATTTTGTTCCCCCCTCCAGTGGTGGGGAGGACTTTTGATGAGTATGAGGTTATCTTGTCTAAACCAGATACCCTTCCTCTCCTTCCTTTGTCCCTTCTTGCTTCTTCCTATTCTGAGTGTATTGATCCCCCAAAACTTTGTTGCTTTGATCGTTTTGTTGTTATGTTATCTTCTACGAGGTTTGGGACTCCACAAAGTTGCTTCGACTATTGAAGAACCAATAGCTCAATCTTTAGTTAAGGTGGCTGACATGCCTTTACCTAAGTTAGGGACTAATAGATTGAAGACATAGATTGTTGGAGACCTTGCCATTTGTAGTGCTCTGATTTCAGATGACTCTAAGAGAAGGAAAGCTAGTCCTCCTCCGTGTACTAAAGATCCTAAGAAGAAAGTTAAGGAGTCTAAGATGCCACCATGCTTCAATAGGCTATATCAAAACAAAGGGGGAGCGAAGTTCCCATATCAGTCTAAGTAATCTTCCATTTCTTTATGCAAATTATTAGTTGGAATATCAGGGAACTGGGGACACATGATATGAGGCCAATTGTGAGATAGTTTGGGCAATCTAGGGATAACTTAGACTTTTTGCTCCTTCAAGAAGTTAAAGAGACTGGGGTTGCTTTGGAGCTTGCTTTGAAACTTATTTGGCCTAACGCTACTCATTATTCTACTAATCATCCCAAGGGCAAAGTGGGACCTTCTATATTACTTAATCAGAGATGGGCTGAATATGTTAGCGACTTAGGTGTGTCCCCTTGCTTATTGTTGTATGGATTATTTCGAGACATATGGAACAATCCTTTGGGATCTGCTTAGTATATGCTCCTAATGACTATAGAGAGAACAAAATTGTGGAATTGGTTGGCTTCCAACTTGAAAGATGTTCTCTAGGTGATAGGAGGTGACTTAAATATGATTGAAGATAGAGAAGACAAAGTGGGCGGGGCCCCTTTGGTTTGGAAAGGTAATGAACTATTTTTTCTCGTCAAAACTTAAAAAGGTTCATAAACTTATATACACCCTATTCAGAGATAAGGTAAATAGTAAAAGCATATGGTTCACTTGATGTAATAATCAACAAGGCGGGGAAAGGTGTATTCTAGACTGGATAGATTTTAAGTAAGCAAGGATTTATTCATTATTCCCTTGTTGATGAGGGCAACCTTGTTAAAGTTCTTTCGTTTACTATCTCTGACCACTACCAAATTGAACTGCAATTCAATTCTGGCTTCACTTCCTATTCAAAATATTGAAGATTGGAAGGGCCTTTACAAGTTTAATGTAGCTCATCTTAAGGATTAAGAATGTGATGAGGGAACCAAAGACTCCTAGAATATTGTAGAAAACCATTTCTAGATTTGATTCCAAAATTTGCACTTGGAATAAATGTACAATCCTCAATAAAACTTTATGAGGACCTTTGGACAAGCTAAAGCCAAAAGGAGAAGGAAAAAACAAGAGACATTAAGGAGAAACTTATCAATGTTGAGGCTAGGCTTCAAAATGACCCTCAAAACCCTATTCTATTGGATAATCTTGTTACCATTAAACATCAACACAGAGTGGTACAACAATATGCGGCTAAAGGGGCTTAGATCATGTATAGACTCACTTGGCTCACTTGGCTCAAAGTAGGGGACTACGGGACTAAGTATTTCTTTAGGATTCCTAAAGCAAAACATGTAAGAGAAAAATTAAAAGTTGTTGACGTTAGAGGGGTGGCATCTGACGACATCAATGAATTAAAACTGCCTTCTTTTCTTTCTATTCTAAGCTTTTCACCTTTTGTGGTTCAAGTGCTCAAATAAAACATAATAGAACTTTATACTCTAAAATCATTTCATAAAGTTTGTCAGCATGCTTTGCTGCCTCATTAGATAGTGAATTTCAATTGATGAAATCGATTGTGCAATTGGTTTCCTAAAAGATCATAAATCTTTGGGAGTTGATGGTTTTCCTACTAAATTTTACAAAGCTAGCAAAGAATGGATTGTTCCAAAAAATTTCGAGGTCTATAGGGAAGCCATACAGTCTAGTTCTTTGGGCAAAAACTTAATAAGGGAGTTATAAAGATCATTCTTGAGGAGGGTGACGGTTTTTAGGTTAATAATTGGAGGCCAATTGCTTTGCTCAATGGTTCTAATAAAATTCTAGCCAAAATTCTTGCTAGAAGAATTGGCCTTATTCTTCAGAATATCATTTCTATAACCATTGATAGGATTGAATGGCCTTTTATTGACTTGATTCTTAGAGCTTTGGTTTTCAAGATAAATTTTGCAGAATGGTATGTGTCATTTTCCTAGATGCCTCTGCTCAAGTAGAGGTCAATTGTGAGTTAAATAATTCCTTTGATTTTCAACGATCTATAAAACAAGGTTGCCCCCTTGCCCCTACCCTTTTTGTTATTGCTGCTAAGGCTCTTCGCTACTTTCTTAGGGATGCTGCCATTGGCCCTCTAGTCAAAGGGATTACCCTTCTCAACCAAGATATTTTGATTGATGTTCTATTTGTTGATGACACTACTTTGTTTCCAGTGATTGAAGAGGAAAACTTTCTTTTGATCTCTCTTAGACTTGACATGTACTGTTATGCTTTTGGCTCTAAAATTGTATTACATAAATCATCGGGCTGAGATGATTCTCCTCTTGAATGGCTTAGTAGGGTTGGGCGGTCTTGGATTGTTCCCTTTAAAATGGTTAGATATTTGGGGACCCCCTTTGCTTTCTCTCCCTCATACAAAGATATGTGGGGCTGTTTTTTTGAAAAGGTGAACATAAAAATTACCAAATGGTATGGCAACTTGCTTTCACTCCCAAGGAGGATTCAAGTGTGTCAAAAAGTGCTTTTTTATTTTAGCATTTGTTTCTCTTCTTGTTAGATGGTCAACAGCTACTAGTTTGATAAACTCCATAAAATGGGTAGGAATTATTTATGGTTTGATGGAAAAGGCAATAAAAAATGCATGCTGTGGCTTGGGACGTTGGTTGTAAGCCTAAAATGCTGGGAGGGCTTGGCATTAAAAACTTAAAAATTCAAAACATCTCTTTTACTGTTAAGTGGATTATTAGATTGGGCAATGGCAGTGAGCTTTGAAAATCTTGATCAGAAATAACATTCTTAGTGGTGCCCCTAAAAGCAAAGCCTCAATGGAAGGGCCTTCACATTTCTGATCTTTTGCTTGGTTCTTTCCTAGTTAAATTGGCTGGGTCGTCCATTTTTTGCTCTCTATGGAAGGCATAGGAGATGGTGAAGCACTTGGTGGTCATTCATCCTCTCTTTAGTGAACAACTCTAGGTGTCAGGGCTACAGGTTCATTTGGTTGAATTTGACTTTATAGTAACATCCCCTTGCTTTGGTTAGAGGTTGTTCAACTTTCTATTGGTTTTCTGAGGGGATCAAAACCTTTGATGATATTCATTTAAATGGTAGTTGGGATTCTTGGGAAGAGGTGAAAACAAGATTCAAAATTCCCTGTTCTCATCTTAGAACATATACTTTGTTGTCTAGGGCAATCAAGGTTCCTTCAGTTGGTTTGATTATGGAAAAAGATGGTGTTTTTTGTGATAATGTTAAATGGATCAAAGGCTCAATGAGATTTCAACAAAGCAAATATATGAAAAACTTTATTTCTCTAAAAAAAATGTATCTAGGACATGGTAGGAAATGGTCTTTTTGTGATTCCTTGTTCAAATGGAAACATTGATTTGCAGTTATTTGGTCTTCTTGTATTGAGCCCCAAAAGTCTTGTTTCAGATGGTTACTTTTTTCATAAAAAACTTCTTATTGGTTGCTTCTTAGTTAAATTTAGCTTTGCTAGTCCGTACTGTACTTTGTATGGCAATATTGAAACTGTTGAACACCTTTATTTCATTCGTCCTTTTGCTTTTGTTGTTTGAAAGAACTGTATTACTGCTTTGTTTATTCTGCTGCCTAAAAAGATTACATTGATTAATATTGCTTTTGTTTTTATTTATACTGAAAAGAAATTGCTTCTTTTTTCTAAGAAAATGTGGCTGGTCATGTCTATTGAAATTTCTTGGTTTATATGAAAGCATTGAAATTATTCAATGTTTCAAGGTAAGGGAAGAGTGCTTACTGATTTCACTAGTGAAGTCATCATTCTTAATGTGTTGAAGGAATCAAAGCCTCCTGGAATATTGCAAGTCTTTTCTGGTTCTGATTCCAAAATTTTCACTTGGAATGAATGTATGACTCTTATTAAAAACTTTGAGGACCTTTGGACAAGCCAAAGCCAAAAGGAGAAGGAAAAAAGCAAGAGACATTCAAAAGTAGATTATCAATGTTGAGGCTAGGCTATAAAATGACCAATTACTCTGTTGGATATCTTGTTATTGTTAAACATCAACATAGATTGGCACAACAATATGTGGCTAAAGGGCTACAGTTTGGATCTAAACTCACTTGGCTCAAACTTGGTGACAAAGGGTCTAACTACTTCTTTAGGAACCCTCAAAGCCAAATATGTAAGATAAAAAATCAGAGCTATTGATGTTAAAGAGGTGGTGTTTGAGGACATCAATGCTATCAAAATTGCCTTCTTTTCCTTTTACTCTAAGCTTTTCACCTTTGATGGTTCAAGTGCTCAAATTGACTAGAATTGAAGGATATGCTCGAAAATCATCCCTAGAAGATTAACAAATTGCTCTGACTTCATTAGATATTAAACTTTGATTTGATGAAATGAATTTTGCAATTGATTCCCTAAAAGACGGTAAAACTCTGGGAGTTGATGGTTTTCCTGCTGAATTTTACAAAGTTAACAAAGAATGGATTGTTCCATAGATTTATGGTGTCTATATGGAAGCCAGACAGTCTAGATCCTTGGGTAAAGACATTAATAGAGGGGTAATCAAACTCTTTCCTAAGGCGGGTGACTCTTCTTATAGATTAAAAATTGGAGGCCAATTACCTTGTTGAATGTTCCTTATAAAACTATAGCTGAAATTCTTGCCATAAGGATTGCGCCTATTCTTCAGAAGATCAATTGAACAACCCAAACAGGTTTTCTGGAAGGAAGATACATTTTGGACAATCTTATAACCAATTGGGAAGTCATGTATTGGAATAAAGCAACCAATCAGAATGTGTGCATGGCCTTGTTAGACTTGAGAAAAAGTACAATAGGATTGAATGGCCATTTATTGATTTGATGCACAGAGCTTTTAGCTTTCAAGATAAATTTTGAAAATGGTTGGTGTCCTCTTCCGAGATGTATGAGCTGTGGGTTGGGAAGCATGGGTCAAGCTAGTGTTTACAAATGCACCTGTATTAAAGAATCATCTTCTCACCTGAAGGGTAGCCCACCCTTTCGTGGTTTCTCAACAAAACTTTGCCATGTTCATGTGTCAAGCCACTGACTTCCCAGTTTCACATTTAGATGGTAAGAACCATCTTCTGTCAACCCAACTGAAACATTTTCTAAGTCTCCATGACCACCACCTGGTGACATCACTGATTTGCTTACCCTTGAATCCTCCATTTTCTCAACTGTCAAACCACCACGATAGTCAATATCCATGGCTTGATGTCCTCAGCCACTGTTTTACTCAATTCCATATTTTTTGTCCTGCACTTATTCTTGCTACCAGACCCACGCAAGTAAAAGTCTAGTTCATCTTTCAATTTGAATTCCTTCTAAAACAGGATTTTTGGTGAGTTGCCCTTACATATTGGTTTGATTTTCTTCCCTTTGCATTTGATTTTCTTGTTTGAGGTTCAGCTTCTTTGTTCATGTTCTCATCTATGGGTGGAGCCCCTGTTCTCGACTGTGACTGTTGAATTCCCTGGGTTGGAATGATCGCATGCGGTCTGGATTCAACTGTTGCATTAGGGCAGATTAGGGGTGGAAAAATGTGGTGTGAGCTCAGGGAGCTGCCTGATGGTCAACGTTCAAACTCAGGCAATGTTAAGAAGTGAGATCAAGTGTCGAGCTTTGAGTGTCACTAGCTCAAAGTGAAAAACAATCTTGTTTTTATGTTGCAGAATGATTTTTTTGTTCCATCCTTGATTCTGTTTGCTTCTTTCTTCTACCTCTGGGCTTATGTGAGCAAGCATAGGGCCTATAGGGTATCCCTAGGCAAGCATCAATGCTGAAAATAAACTGTAGAATACAAATGAGTGTTGATGTACTCCAGTGGTTCCCATGTAAATCCCACAAAATATAAGTTATTTGTTGGGAGACCTTTTTTTAAATCGATATAAATTTTAGTATAGGTTGCCAATCTTCTTTGTCAGTTGTGCAGCTTCAATGAATTTACCTTACGCGTTTCTTGTGGCTCTGAATTTCGAGTTTTCATAAAATCTAATGACAAAAAAGTGTAATTTACCAAAAGTGGAACACTGGATAGAGACCCCCCTCTGCTGTCAAGGCTCGATCTGCTGTTCATGATTTTTAATATCTCATGAATACCCTTTTAAGGAATCAACATTTTCCTTTGGAAAGGCCATCACTATTTGAATCTGACCTAAGAATTGTACTATAGTTACTTGTTTTTAGTTGTTTACTATCTGCTCCTTAAAACTTATTTATTTGGGCCATAGCTCCATAAAATGACAGAATAGAGCATTTTTTATTCTTAAATTGTTCAATGAAACTTCTTTTGAATTTTGGGCCTACCTCAATGTTCAATCTTCTTCAAGCTTTGCAAGCCACCTTACATTGAGCCAGTTTCTCTCTCTTAATAAACTTTTTCCCCAAATCTTCATTGCTCGGAATTCTGCGTTTATTTAAAATAGATTCCTCAAAAGAAGAAGCATTATCTCTCCTTTTAAAATCAGAAAACCTTTCTGAGTATACCAGTAAAAGCTGAAAATTATGTCTGGCCCAATGATACTCCGATATGAAGCAAATTAATCTTTATGATTCACTTTGAGAGTTGATGTAGTGCAAAGTTGACAATGCTTGCGTTGTATAAACACTAGAGGAAATGATTGATGTAAGCCAGCAACATTTAAATGCCATGTTCTATTTTAATTTGATATTTTTGTTGAGTTGTTTTGTCAACATGGTGTGATATAATTGCAAAAGTATGATTGACATAAAAGTTGATTCATTCGTTGGCTGAATAGAACTATACATATTTAAACTGCTGTTGCAAAAGTATGGTTGACATAAAAAATGGTTGAATAGATCTATACATATTTAAACTGCTGCTTAGGTTGGAATGATTTGCAACTTTGCGTTTTATTTCATCTGTTCAAAATTGTTCTTGGATTATTTTGACCATGTTTTGCTTCAGTTAGGGCCAATATGGAATTATCTGATCAATGGAGGACTGCATGGTGTATTGGCTCTATCTTTTCTGCTCCTCAACTTATAACTGGCCCGTCAGCTGAAATTTGTGAGTTTTATCTACCCTGATAGCTTTTATATATGTTAGATTTCAGATTATTTTTTAATTAATTGTCATGACTTCAATAATATACGAATAAATTTTGTATTTATTGACAGAATACATGTACAAATAAAGTATTATTTCAGGTGGTTCAGCAGCTTCCTATCAAAATCAACTTTTCAAAATGAATTTGTAAAAGAATTCTTGTAATAATTGAAGAATGTTTCTTTTGAAATATGACATCTTTAAAAATTTACCATTGTCATTCAAGTGGTCATAGTTTGGTGGGTCAGAAGAGTTGATTATTCGGCTCTATTGTACAAGTTTAGCTCCTTTGAGCCCTCACTCTCTCCATGTGTTCTCATTATGCATACCGATGTTTCGAGGAAGTTATGGCATGAATTGTTTGGAGTCTTTGGACACTTCAACGATCTGTACTAGCAATAGTCCTTCACCGCTAGCATTGACTAAAGCTGAACATACTTGGCCATTGCCAATAGTTTAGTAAAGATACCCACAACTTTATCCTTTCTGAGACAGTACTGTATACTGATCACATGATCTTGGATGAGCCATTGAATGAAATGCATGCGGTGTTTGGCTTGCTGGTGCTTCACTGGGTTGCGAGCTATGTGGTTGGTACTTTGATTGTCACGCCAAAGGGGAGTGGACTACTACTGATGAAGCATGAACTCTGTCAATAGCTAACGTATCCATAAACTTTCATGGCTGAAAATAACTACTCTTATGTACACTGCTTCTGTCGAAGATAACCCAATAAATGTTTGCTTTTTGCATGATCAAGTGATGGGCCTAGAGCCAAGATGATTGACATAGCCAGAAATGGACTTGTTGTTAGCAGATGAATGTTGAGAGAATGAAGAGATAATGGAAGTATGCGGTACACTGATTGATGTGTGTGATTGTGCTTTTATTAATTAAAAACCGGTTACATCAACTGGGAGGTTTCATAACCATCCATTAGTTAGGCACTAACTAATAACTAATTATAACATTAACTTCATAACTTTAACACCCTCCCTTAATGACTAAACTGGAGACTACTCCCAAGTTTGTGTTGAAATTTTACAAATACAATGGGACCAAAGAGTTTAGTCATTAAAATTATAGACTGTGCTAAAGATATCTACAGTCTATTGACATTTTGCTTCTATCCAATGTGGGAACTTCGATGTAGACAAAACCTGAAAAGGATAGTCAACAACATAAACCATCTTTGGCTGAAAACTTCAGCCCGATCTCCATTGTTCTGCATCCATAAATTTGGAGATGCTATTCAAACAAAATATGCAAGGATTGTGGAGCCTGCTTAAGTTCGTACAAGGACTTAATCATCTTGCCAACCCAATGATCACAACCAACCTGAAAACCTTCAAGAAGCACCATGAAGACCTCCTTGTCGAAATGTCTGCTCAAGAATCTAAACTAAGCTCTTATGGAGAAGTAACCAAAAAGTGATCGTCTTTGTAGTAGGAGTAACAACCAACTCCTTAGTAATGGTGGTGGGAGTAACAACCAACTCCGCAATATTAGAAGAAACCATCTCCTCATATATTCCCTTTTGTTGTGAAAAGTCACAACAAGAGGAGCCAATGCCTATGTCTTTGGCATATCATTTGCTTACACCACTGCCAATGCATCTTGCACAATTGCTTGTGCATGTAACTTCAATTGAAGAATTGCATCCTCTTGCACGTCCTTGATAGTGGATATTTCCTCCACCAGTAGTGCATGTAAGTCGATTGAATTAGGGTCAACTAGCCTTTGATAGTGGATATTCCCTCCACCACTAGTGCATGTAAGTTGACAGAATCAGGGTCAACAAGCCTATTATCATTTTTTTTCACATCCTGTATGGTGGAGTCTCCCTCCACACGTGCATGTGCGTTGACTGTCGTTGGGTCAATGAGCTTATACAAGCCATCTTGCCAAATACCAAGGGCAATCACTCTATCCTGTTTGGCATCAGGCACAAAACATTGTTTTCCATAGAAATGTACATCAATGTTGGGATTATCAATTAACTGACTAACAAACAAGAGTTTTTAATTCATTTGAGGAACATACCTAACATTCCTTACTGTGATCTTTCTAGCATTATTCAATACAATGTTAATGTCTCCTATCCCCTTTGCTGCAGATGATTTTCCATTAGCTAATAAAATTGAATTTGAAAGATTTGTACTTGGAATAAATTTGACATATTGGTTCTTACTACGTGTGAAATGTCAGGATGTGTCGGAGTCGATGAACCAACAACTCGTACTACTAAATTTTGAGTATAAAACCACAAGGGCATACTCTTCTTTAGAATCTTGCCCTTCATCAATTGCTGCCACATTTGTTGCTTCGTTGTTGTGTTAGGTAAGTGCGTACTATTGTTTTCGGCAATCCTTTTTAAGATGCCCAACCTTATGACAATAAAAACACTTTACTTGATATTTAGAAGATGGATCTGTAGGGATACGTTTCCACTTCCCTTTTGACTGAGCGACTAATGCACTCTCTATGTGTCCAACATTGGACTCATTCTGTGTCTGTTTGCGTTCTTTTTGTAGTAAATAAGTACTAACCTGATCAATGTCAGGTTGTTGCTCTTCGCCATCAAATGTAAAGCCACCACGAAATATTCATAGGAGGATGGTAAACTGTTTAGCACCAATGCCACCATGTCATCATCTTCCACCTTTTTGTTGATAGTTGATAACTGGTCACAAAGATATTTCATCCAAAGTAGATGCTTTGACAAAGACTCATCCTTTGACATTTTTGTGGAGAATAATAGGTTTTTAGATATAGAACTCGGCTTTTCTTCGAGGTTTGATATTTGTTTTGCAAATTGGTCCACAACACACTTGCCATAGGCGCATTCCGGACCTTAGGAATCATGTCATCCGACATAGACAATTTTAATAATAAGGTCTCCTTATGATGTTTGTCATAATCCACAAAATTTGTCACAAGTCTTGTTTCAACGCCGGTTATGATTTTGTCGAAGTCACAATATTCTATAATTGTTAAAATCTGGAGACTGCACACATTGTAGTTATAACCGGTTAATTTTTGTGCTTCCAACAGAACCAAGTTTTGAAAAGTGGCCATTTTTCACTCAGAAAATAATTATATAGGGAAAGTACAATTTCGACCTTGAAATCTAATGCAAGAAAGGTACTCTTTATCTGACCTAGAATTCAATGCAACTAAACTTTTTTGATCCGAAATTAATTTAGATGTTTGATGTACCCACGAAAAAATGCAATAGAATAAGAGTCTGATTTTGACGATTTTTCGACACTTGGCTTATGCAAGGAATTTCAAAGATCAAAGATTTTAAACAGTACAATATCGAAATGTATTTTTTGTATATCAAAATTACTTACTGGGTAAACCCTTGTGTTTGGTTTAGACCTCTTTGTGCCCTAACAACAACTATAGCAAATCCACAATGATTGCATTGGAAATTCCATGGCTGTCATAGCAATTGCAAATCCCAATTCTATGTGGCTCTCAAAGCCCTATGCATTCTATTTATAACTATCGGTTTTTCCTTCACGTTTTTTGTGTCTTTCCAGTCGATCACAACTTTGCCTCTCCTATCGTTTTGTGCTTCTCTTGTTGTTCTATAAACTTCTTACCTTTGTCGTTGTGCTTTCTTTTAGGGTTTTATTCTCGTGCTCGTGCTTTCTTCTGGTTCATTTTGGTAGGCCCAGACTTTTCTTCTCATGATCGCTATTGTTTGCCCTTCATGATGTTGTATTCCCCATTGATTCTTCTATGATGGGTTTTCCAAACTTTGTTTTCCACCCTCACGACCTCTGCCCTCAACCTCTTTCACCACGACTTCCCTTCACAGTTCATACCCTTTGTTCTTGGGCTTCCTCGAACTCGTGCAACACTCGTACCTTGCTCAACTTTCTCGAGTGATGGCTTTGATACCAATGTTAGCAGATGAATGCTGAGAGAATGAAGAGATAATGGAAGTATGCAACACATTGTTGATGTGTGTGGCCGTGCTTTTATTAATAAAAAATCGGTTACATCAGTTGGGAGGTTTCATAACCGTTCATTAGTTAGGCACTAACTAATAGCTAATTATAACATAAACTTTATAACTTTAACACTTGTGATCATCATCATTGTCTGCTCAATCTGATTCAATGTAGCCCACTAGATTAGCTGAACTTTTTGAAGTGTACTCTATTCCCAGATGAACAATACCCCAATTATACACAAGTATGCGCTTCATTGCTTTCTAGTGGCCCTTGTGCATGTCTTGAGCGAAGCGAGTGACAAGGCCAAAAACAAAGGGAAGATCAGCGTGCCTATGAGTCAGATAAAAAAAATTGCCCACCAATTGCCGGTACAAAGTCGTATCAATTGTGGCTTGGAGATGTGTAAAGTTGGCTTAAAAAGTGTTGATCAGTCTATGCTCCTTTAGAATTTTGTTTTTTGTAGTCTAATGGTTGACCGCAAAATCAATCTGTGTTTGATTGCTATCTACTTGGCTATATTGTAGGTGAGGGTCATGAGACAAATAATCACTTCGTTATTCTTCTTCTTAATAAGATTACATTATAAATGGACAAGTGGATACCTAAAAACCAGGAATCTACCCTTATCAACAACCACTTCACATCCCTAAAATCTCTCATCCTAGAATCTCTCTCTCACACCTCTATTCTATGCGAGTTGTGTACATATATTATTTTCACACACATATATTTAGATTGACAATAATTCTCACATGAAACACTAATTCCTAACAGTTCACAAGGATGACTTCGGCCTTAGATGAATATGTTTTGTTGATGTCATTTAGATGATGCATGTATTGATACGCTTCTTTTGATTTTTAAGCATGGAGGGTGAGGTGAGTATTATTATGAGACATTTCGGTTGCAGGTGAATCCATTTTTATTAACCTTAGTGTTATCCTATGTAACATTCCCTTTGAATGCTCGCCGGAAAACGTGTAATTTTTTATTTTTAGTTTTTTAAGCAACGTGTCAGTCCGGCCAAGTTGCTAAAGTCCTAGAATTGACTTGCCACATTGATTCTCTAAGGCATTACCAAAACTTTCGAAGAAAAGAAAACAAAACCAAAAACTATCTACTAGCTGAACAAAAACTACCATTATTGCCATAGATAGAAACTAACATCTAGTACTATCATAAATTCCTCATTTATTGCAACACATGGAAGAAAGCAATTTTTTGCAAATCCGTAACATGCATAAAATTGGAACAGGTACAACCAATTAATGAAGCAATGTACATCTTTATATTTCATAATGAATACATGTGGGGAACAAGCGAAAGTCAGAATTATAACAACTGATGTAGACACTTGGCAATACAAAATACATAAAGGAAATCGCATAACAGTATAAGTGGTTCCCAATCCAACCGTGGGCCTTACAAATGCTTAGTCATCCAAGTAACCATCCAGTGTTGGCAACTCTGATTAAGAGAAGGAGAGCATCATTGAGGTGCTTTGCCTCCAACCACAGAGCCATGATGGATCCCCCACCCACCTCTCTACTGGGAGTGGCCCTGCCCTTTAATGAGGTGGAAGATAGGAATATCCAACTGGCAAGAGTATCAGCGAATGATGTGCAACAAAAGTGCAAGTCACTATCACAAGTAGTCAATACAGATAGAACTAGATAACTTCACTGTCTATTGACTATACCTGACATACAAATGAACTAGACTGTACGATGAATGGACAAATGATTACTACAATCATTGTTTTGGCCAAAGAATAATGAGATGGCTGACAACCTTGTACCACTTAATCCCCTTACTACAAGGGTATTAGGAAACACTGACTGCCCATAGTAAATTCATGTCCATTAGTCCATCAAGCACAACTATCTTGATCTCTCATCACAAACCACCTCCATACATTTCCCTCTGTAAGTTTTATGGAAGTGATATGAGAATGCTGGGGAAGTTAATGGGAACTGGGTTCCCATTGTCTTTGCCAGCATGCTTATTGCATTTCCACCAGGCCCAGTACACATGTACTTCTCTCCTTAGGAAAAGAACTTACATTACAAAACAAGTACCACATCCACATAAATCAACATACAATCAAGGATGAACTATCATTCATAGCCTATATAGTTCAGCAAGACGATACGGTGTTACTGCAGATAAAACTTACATTTGCTGTTCCATTATTCCAACAGGCTCAAAATAGTCATCCATACAAGCACCCAAATCATTTTTCAGCTTGCACAAGTCAGATAGAAGGGGGCTACAGTATATACAGGCCTACAAATATGCCATTCAGATTTCCTGCAGTCATAGTAAGGTTCATAACCCATTTTTATTCAACACAGGTGGCTGCAATAATATAGGGTCTCTAGTCCCAAAATAACATAGTGCATCCAACTACCACATAGCCAAAATCCTTCAGGCGTTTACTGTTATAAAGCATGCTAGAATCCAATGGCAGAACAAGTATTATACCCCCCTGCCCCCCAAAAGTAAGGTCTATAACCCATATTTATTCAATACAAGTGGCTGCAATAATACAGGGTCTCTAGTCGCAAAACCACATGGTGCATCCAACTACCACATAGCCGAAATCCTTTGGCCTTTACTGTTACAAAGCATGCTTGAATCTAATTGCAGAACAGGTATTATACATATCCTCTCAACTCCCCAAAGAAGCCAACTGATCAGGTCACATTGAAAGAAATTTTCAACATTCAATTTTATTTTTAATTTAATGATAACTTGGTACAACAGGGTACATTACTGCCATACCGCAGGTTTCATCCATAGTAAGGTCATTCATATTTCAGTTTTTGACCTACATGAGGCTGAAACACTCATAACTATGGTCTGCCCCAAGAACATGCAGATCTTGTATGGGGAACTGTGCCTTATTGATAAAGGCATAGGCACCCATAAATTCTCTGTATGAGTCCCTTGACGGGTCTAGTAATGTCTCATACATACAACAGAGTAGAGATGAGTGTACATACAGCCAACAGGCATAACAGAGTTTCACACATAACAAAGTTCAATCATGGTTCAATAAGTCCAAAAATCAGTATCAAACAAGTCTTAGAACAACATCAAAGTAGCTTAAAATAGTCTAGCTACAGCTGGTCTCTATGGTTGCCAAGTCCTGACTTATGAAGGAAGGCAGTGGGAGGAAGCTCCCACTGGCTTACTTTTTACCTCAGGGGCCTACCGGATAAAGCTCTTAATAGGTTAGGAATGTTTACTTTACGCTGAGTGACCAGATTGTTTCTTGCACCACTATAATTACTCATGCAAGCAACCCACTTCGTATACACATTTAGAAGGATATAGAGCACCTGAGCTCAAGCTCGATCCATTTAACTTTTTAAGGGTAGGAAGCACCAGCAAGTATATGCTGATTCCACCAGACAAAGGAGGGGACGAGGTTTGATACACACCTACAGCCCCATCCTCTAAGTAGGCAATTAGTATAATATAAGCCATCACACATGAAAACAATCATAGATCCGTGGTTTCATCACACAGTACTATACATACCATTTAATGCATGCATCTTGGTTCCAACCAACTACGGCCAATATAAGGTACAGCTAAGGGTTCACAAGATAGCCATGCATGCCAAACATCGAAACACAGATAGTGACAGGTATAACAGGCACACCATTCCAGTTTCATCAGTCATGCACATTTCCCATACATGGCATCCTATCAACATAATTGCATTTCAGTATAAAAGGTTCAGTCTCGGGTAGAGTGAAGTCATTTCACACAATATAAAACTTCCATATATCACAAACAGTAACACAAGATCCAAAGAGGGGTGTTGCAGGCCCAGTTTTTCAAGGGTCAACCACGATAGAAAAAGTATACGGTCCAGGTATGCCAAGATCAGAACAATAATAATGTAGGCAGTTTAACGAATGTCTTACTTCTCTTAATCTTAGCACTTATACTGATAACAGCAGCATCTTAAACCACCAGAGTATATGACATTTTCATGGCCATCCATGTTATCATGTATAATCATGCTCAGAATAATTATAGTATACAGCTGCCTTACTGTCTAATCAGAGGTCTAGTTCAAGCAAAATTTTGTCTGATTGATGGGGATCTCATTACTTAGAGTAAGCCAATAATCCATTTATAACAACATCAAACCCTACCCACATTCTAGACAGATTCAATCCATAAAATCCACACTAGGGCATCACGACATACAGGCATCTCTTTCAAAACCAGAGAGGTGGGGGAAGGTTTAGAAGATGGTAGAAACATACCTGAATGCAAGCAAGAGTGAAAAAACGTAGTCTCGATTGAGGATGGTGGCTCCCTCCTCGAGCTTCCACTCCAATGCTCTCTGCCTTCACAAAATTGATGTCTTCAAATGAGTTCAACAATATATTCACGAGAACTTCAACACGAAAGCTTCTACCCCTTGGTATCCATGCCCTGGCAGAACTTTCCATGGATATACCTTCACACCGAGATTCCTTCCAAATTTAGATGGCAGACGTGCCCTAAGGGCTTTGCCTCTTTCCTTAAGGGACACGCCCGTTGCGCTCCTTTTTTCTCCTTCAAAATGGAAACAAATTTGCCACGCTTTTGGCAACATACCATTCTAAAACAGGACTCACAGATGAGTAGATCTTTTCCTTTCAAAAGTTTTAATGCAGGGTTCTTAATATTTCCACCATTAGTACCCAATATGCATTATTAAAATATATAAATGCTGTCCATGATAGCTTAAGTGATCGATACAATAAGGTTCAAAATATGTTTTAACAACTATGTAAATTATGTGATATGATTTCAGGATTCAGCTGTGTAGTTTCGACTCAACCTACTTTGACCCATATTTCACGAGCAGTGGATTACAAGAACTCATCTCTCATGAGTAATGATGGTTTGCTCGACACTCATTGCATCTAGGTGATGCTTATAGGGGTGAAGCATCAAGATTTCCTAGGAGGTCACCAATCCCAATACTTACTCAGGGGGCTAGACCATATGGAGAGGAGGTTGAGTGTCTCCCCTCTTGCACTCTCTATATCATCTAGGGTTTGAGGCCCCCCCTCTATGGGGCACTCAACTGCTCCTCTATATCTATTTGGAGGTGAGCTTTAACTTGCCTCCACGTGAATTAAGAATTGCTATTATCTCTATATCTATATATTACTTGCCTCTCTTCTCTATGGTATATAGATTATAGATGTACTCGATTTGGCTATAGGCTCAAAGTTGATAAACCGAACATTAGTGTGGCCGCATGCCCGAGTAGTTGGTAGGAGAAGCCAGTGGGGCAGGTTGAATAAATTTCAATGTTATTCGCCCTATGCTACCTGCATGCCTACGAGGATGGTTCGTTGGAGTTGACTAGACTATTAGTGTAGGTGTAGTGGGGCCACATCTACTGAAAAATAGCAAGGAGTGACCTGGATGACTGAATATCAATAGGGCCCTGTGCCCAGAGTGATTGCGAGGAGAGATGGGCGTTGTCCCTCGAACAATAGTGAGGAGAGGTGGGTGAACAAGATATCGTTACCTGCAGTTATATATATATAGGCCTTCAATGTGGGGCATAATCTTAAGGGCATGGCGTAGACTTAGGGCATGGCATACACATTTAGAGGGGATATTCCCCCGTAGCAGGCGAGACTCTTCCCTCATAGTAGGGTCTATCCTGGGGGTTATCCCCTAGAGCATGTATATTCGTTGAGAGCCCGAAACTAAAGTAGTGCCTCAAAGGGGCCCCCTCCCTACCTCATAGGGGGGTCTCCTAGAGGAGGGGCTCTTTCCTCAAAGAAAGGTATACTCCTTCAGAGGTGGTTATACTCCTTTAGAGGTAGGGAAACTCAGGTTTGATCTGGGCTGCTTTGGTCCATAGGTAGGGCTAACATAGGTATAGTTGGATGGTTTGGAGCATTTGTAGTGGGGTGAGTATTATTATGAGACATTTCGGTTGCAGGTGAATCCATTTTTATTAACCTTGGTGTTCTCCTATGTAACAATCCCTTTGAATGCTCGCTGGAAAAAGTGCAATTCTTTATTTTTATTTTTATTTTTATCTTTATTTAGCAATGTGTTTTTCCGACCAAGTCGCTAAAGTCCTAGAATTGACTTGTTCAATCCCTACCCACATTCTAGACATATTCAATCCATAAAATCCACACTAGGGCATCACAACATACATGCATCTCTTTCAAAACCAGAGAGGTGGGGGACGGTTTAGAAGATGGTAGAAACATACCTGAATGCAAGCAAGAGTGAAAAAAAGGAGTCTCGATTGAGGATGGTGGCTCCCTCCTCGAACTTCCACTCCAATGCTCTCTGCCTTCACAAAATTGATGTCTTCGAATGAGTACAACAATATATTCACGAGAACTTCAACACGCATGCTTCTACCCCTTGGTATCCATGCCCTGGTAGAACTTTCCATAGATATACCTTCACACCGAGATTCCTTCGAAATTATAGATGGCAGACGTGCCCTAAGGGCTGTGCCTCTTTCCTTCAAGGACTTGCCCGTTGCGCTTCTTTATTCTCCTTCAAAATGGAAACAAATCTGCCAAATCTTGGCTAGAAGCGTGGCATAATTTTGGCAACATACCATTCCAAAACAGGAACGCATATGAGTAATCTTTTCCTTTCAAAAGTTCTAATGTAGGGTTCTTAATATTTCCACCATTAGTACCCAATATGCACTATTATAATATATACACGCCATCCATGATAGCTTGAGTAATTAATACAATACGGTTCAAAATATGTTTTAACAACTATGTAAATTATGTGATATGATTTTGGGATTCAGCTGTGTAGTTTCGAGTCAACTTACATTGATCCATATTTCACTAGTGGATTTCAAGATCTCATCTCGTGTGTTGGAATATTGTCATTGATGTCAAATGGAAAAGTAACAGAAATGTCAGAAAGTAACGAAAATGTCAAAAAATAACGGAATTGTCTAACAGAATTTTCCTGTACAAAGAATGGTATATTTGGAAATCAATACCAAAGGATGGAAGGACAAATTGTCTTGGTTTGGGTGCCCAAGTATGCAAGGGTCCAACAAGAGTAAACAAAGACCAATAGAAAAATGTATTTAATTTATTACAGCATTAATTAAGGAAGGCCGATCAACTTAGAGGAGTTTTGTTGAGCGCTAAAGTAAGATTTTTATGTTTTTGTTTATGGCTTAATCGCCCCATCAAACACATGGAACAATGATTATCAAATAAGGGCCGAACCACTTGATATATGGCAGCATTGGGAAAATCGCCCCACTTGGGTTAATTAAATAAAATAAAAGTAAACACACACCTTTTGATGAAAGGGTGTGTTTTGATTGGGACACCTCTATTGGGAAAAGCCTTTGAAGTCTTCATAAGATGAAAGGACATTTGAGAAAAAACAAGAAACAATTCTTTCAATCATTTAAGCATAAGCAGTTTTTCAAGGAAAAGAAAAAGAGGAAGTCTAATTTGCCATCATTTGTTGATAAAACAACAACAAAAAGGTAGAAAAATTGATTTCGGTAAGAGGTCGTTGCCTCAGAGAAAGATTTTGGTGTCTCTCACTTTGTTGGTGCTTAGCAATAGGAGATTGGTGTCTCTAGTAGGTTGGTGCCTACGAATTTTGTTATACGGTTGGATTTGGAAGGTAATTCCAAGCAACTGTTTATTTGTGGTTTTTCCCCGAAAGGGTTTTTACGTAAATTTGGTGTCAATCTGTGTCATTTTTATGTGAATGTTTTGATTGTGAATATTAAGTTTCATTAAGTAAAAGATAAGATTATACTGATTTGCTCCCCCTTCCCTCCCCCTCCATGACCCCCTATTAGTATAAGTGGGTGCTTAACAATTGGTATCATAGTGGTTTCTTTAAAAACAACCTAATTGCTAGAAGGTAGATCTTGGAAGCACACATGGCCGGACAAGAAGGTTTCTCCACAAACAAAGCTCCGTTGTTTGATAGAACAAATTATGTTTTTTGGAGTATAAGAATGAGAACCTATTTAATGGCTTTAGGGTTTGATATATGGCAAGCAATAGTAAATGGTTATACTGCTTCATCTCCACCAACAGAACAAGCTGGAAAGAAGGCCAGTGAGAACAATGTAAAAGCTATGAATGCAATATTGTGTGGCCTATCAGAATCGGAGTTTGTCAAGGTGATGCATTGTAAATCGGTGAAGGAAATATGGGATAATCTATAAAACATCTACGAAGGTGATAATAAGGCGAAGAAGTCCAAGCTTCAAACACATATAAGACAGTTCGAAAGTTTGAAAATGAAGGATGAAGAAAACATTGTAGCCTATCTGCTTCACGTGGATGAAATTGTCAACACTATCAGAGGTCTTGGAGAAAAGATTGAAGATACAATGATTGTGCAGAAAATATTAAGGTCTCTCCCCTTAAGATTTGATGCCAAAGTATCCGTCATCGAAGAAATGAGAGATCTAGATACGCTAACAATAGATGAGTTGCATGGGATCCTCACGGCATATTAAATGAGGACCGAAAAGGAGAAATCAGCTAAGAAGGAAGCAACCTTCAAAGCTTCTAAGAAAGGGAAATATAAAGACCCTGAATCAAGCAATATCACCAGTGATGAAGAAGATGAGGAGGACCTGTTTGTCAGAAAGCTTAAAAAGGGATCCGGCAAATACAAAGGTAAGCTACCTTTTAAGTGTTTCATTTGTGGTAAAACAAGGCACTTTGCTACTAAATGTCCACATAAGGATAATAGCGATGATGAGGAAAATCATAATGAGGAAAGAAATAAAAAGGAAAACAAACCTAAATGCAAGAAAAGCTTCAAACAAAATGACAATAAGAAAAAGTTTAGTAAGCACAAGAAAAGTCTCTATTCTAAAAAGGATAGCAGTTCAGCTGAGCAGAGTGATGAGAGCATTTCAGGTAGTGACAGAGTAGAAACTCTGTTCATGGCTATAAAAATAAAGAATGATGCCTCTACAAGTGAAGACACCTTGAAAGAGGAGGAAGATGTCGAGGATGAAGGAGATGTAAAATCTTGAAGAACTCATCTGTGCTTTAGGTGAGATAAAAGTTCTTAAGAAGAAAAATCTGAAACAAAGATTACAGATTCAAAAATACGAAGAAGAAAATTGTGACCTAAAAATAGAAATGTCTTAGCCTTGAAGAGTTAGAAAAGGTCATGATTAATCTAAATAATAAAATAGAAGAAGCCAAGAAGACAAAGGAGGAAGTAAGAGTCCAACTTAAGGCAAAAGAAGACCACATTGCCAAGCTAGAATCAGAAGTTGATTTCTTAAAAAAGGAATTAGAGAAGACATGTGCTAAATTGAAAAGCAATTTAAAGTTTGAAAAAAGCACCAAAGTACTGGATGAGATTCTCAATTGCTAAAGGACATCATGCATCAAGACTGGTCTTGGTTATAAAGAGAACTAGAAGAGCACTAAAGAAGGGCAGAGTGCAAAAACTATAGAACCATCTAAGAGGATGAATGCAGAGAAGCCCAAGAGCTATGCGAAAGCACTCAAGGGATCCGTAAAAGGTGAAAGCGATAAGGAGCACATTAAGAAAGGGCATGTTACTCATCCAAACGACAAACAAGTTAGGAACATACCTGTACAAAATTTCAGAAGAATCTTCCCTCCAAGACAGTATAATGCGATCAGGTACACAAATTCCTTCTATGGTTATTGTTATTCATGCAATCATTTTGGACATAGAGCAATGGAGTGTAGGACACATGCAAGAAATAGGTATGCATGAAACAATGGCAGAAGTACTTATGGAGTTCCAAGTAGAAACTATAACTCATTTGCACCATTAGCGAATTACAAAGAAAGTGACATTGTATGCTATAATTTTAACAACTTTGGTCATAGAGCACGATTCTATAGAAGTGTTGGTGTAGAACCTCCTAGACAAAACAAGAAAGTGATTGCTCCGGTCGTAAAGAAAAGAGAACCTACAAAAATCTGGAAGCAGAAGCAAGAGAAAGAAAATCAAAACAAGGAGGAATCCATGCTTGTGCAAACAACATTTCATGCACAAGATGAAGGACAATAGTGGCATATTGACAGTGGATGCTCAAGTAACATGACTGGTGATAAAAACAAATTTCTCAGCTTGAAGGAAATAAGTGGAGGCACGGTGAAATTTGGAGATAATGCCATAGTAAGAATAGCTGGAAAAGGTGCCCTGAGCCTTGATAGTGGAAGAACTAAAATAGAAAATGTATTGTATGTTGAAGGTTTGAAGCATAACCTTCTAAGTGTCAGCCAAATGTGTGATCAAGGACACACTCACATTTTATGCTCAACGTTGTGAGGTCAGGAAAATAGACACATGAAAGTTGGTTGCAGATGCAAACAAAACAACTAACAATTTGTACATACTCAGTGAAGTTAAGGGAGAGAAATGCTACATGAGTCAGATTGATAAAAGTTGGTTATGGCATAGAAGGATGGGCCACATGAACTTCGATCATCTAGTGAAAATCAACACTAGGCAAGTTGTAAGAGATATGCCAAAGATAACAAAACCGTCAAACATCCTTTGCAAGCAGTGTCAACATGGAAAACAGATGAGCAAGTTTCAGATCAAAGGAGTACTCAACCACCTAGCCATTGGAACTAATTCGTACAGATCTCTGTGGGCCGACAAGAACACAAAGCATCCAAGGTGAGCTATTTCATGTTGCTCATTGATGATTATTCCCGAATGACATGGGTTGCTTTTTTGAAAGAAAAATCAGAGGTGTTCGATAAGTTTAAAGTTTTGGTTGAAAATGAATCGAATCTAAAAATCAAGTGCTTAAGATCAGATCGAGGAGGTGTGTTCCTCTCAAACAAATTCAATGACTATTGTGAGCATCATGGAATAAAGAGGAAGTTCTCAGTTGCAAGGACTCCACAACAAAATGGAGTTGTAGAAAGAAAGAACCGAAGTGTTCAAGAAATGGCTAGAACCATGTTAAATGAATCTAAGCTATCAGATAGGTTTTGGAGAGAAGAGGTTAATACCGCAGTCTACATTTTGAATAGAGGACAAATCAGAGTGAATAATAGCAAAACCCCATATGAGTTATGGAAGAGTAGACCAACATCGGTCAAATATTTCAAAGTTTTCGGGTGCAAATGCTTCATTAGGAGATGAAGAAGACTTGGGAAAGTTCGACTCAAGAGCTGATGAAGGTATCTTTCTTGGATATTCTTCAAAAAGTAAAGCCTACAGATGTTATAATAAAACACTGCAAACAATTGTATAAAGTGCTAGTGTAAAGATGGATGAAGCAAGGCCTCAAAAGGTTAGTGCACAAGAAAATGATCATTTAGAAGAACCAAAATTCAAGGAGAAATAAGAAGAAAGACTGTTACACAAGTAAGAAGAAGAGGAACGTGAAGATACAAAGGGACCATCAAGGTTTGTTCAAAAACATCACTGAGAAAGCCAAGTTATTTGTGATATGGACGCTGGAATGCAATCTAAAAGAAGATTTGTGAGCACATCTAAACATGTGAACTTCTCATTGTTATCAAAAATTTAACCTAAGAACTTCGTAGAAGCTAGTAGTGTTAAGCTTGGGTTAATGCTATGGAAGAAGAGTTGAGTCAAATTGAGAAAAATGAGACATGGGAGCTTGTTCCTTGACCAAAAGACAAAAATGTGATAGGTACCAAATAAGTTTCAGGAACAAATTGAACGAAGATGGTCAAATAACAAGAAACAAAGTGAGATTGGTTTGCAAATGGTATGCTCAAGTTGAAAGTATTGATTTTGAAGAAACCTTTACCCCTGTTGCAAGATTAGAGGCCATGATAATGTTTTTGGCATACGTTGTTTTCAAGAATTTCAAAGTTTATCAAATGGATGTCAAATCCGCTTTTCTAAATGGCAAATTAGAGGAAGAAGTGTATATTGAACCATAGTTACCGAAATCGCGAAAAATTCGCGATTAATTGCCAATTGGATCAGAAAATGCGATTTTTTGTTGGTCAATCGCTGTAGGTGAAAAAACCGTTGACTGCCTCGAAAAAATAATGGTTTTTTGAAAAAATCGGGAAAAAATAAAAAATTGCGATTTAATCAGGAAAAAAATGCGATTTAATTGTGATTTACACTTGGCCGGCAGCTTTTTCAATTATAAAGGCAAGTAGTGACTTGAAAACATAAAAAAATATAAGGTTTTTAAGTTTTTAAAGAGCAAGCAAAATTTGGAGTTTCAAGGAGGACAAGAGGAAGTAGAATTTTGAGTTTGGAGGACAACATCCGTTAACGAATCTTCAGGGTTCAGGGAAGAATCTTCAAGGTTCAGGGTTCAAAGGTTCCAAACTTCCCAGTAAGTTCATTTTTTTATATTATCTTGCAATATGTAAAATTTAAAATTATTTTAAATAATAATTATAAAATTTTATTAAAAAGCCCTACCCAAACCCTAACCCTAGTTCATTTTTTTATTTTTATTTTAAAATTAAAATGTAAAAATTATAAAAATACCTAAGTTTATAAAAAATATAAAATTTAAAAAATTTCCTAACCCTAACCCTAGTTCATTTTCTTATTTTTCTTATAAAATTAAAATGTAAAAATTATAAAAACACTTAAGTTTATAAAAAATATAAAATTTAAAAAATTTCCTAACCCTCACCCTACCCAAACACTAACCCTACCCAACCCTTAGTTCATTTTTTTATCTTTCTTTTAAAATTAAAATGTAAAAATTATAAAAACCCTAAGTTTATAAAAAATATAAAATTTAAAAAATTTCCTAACCCTAACCCTAAGCCTACCCAAACCCTAGTTCATTTTTTAATTTTTCTATGAAAATTAAAATGTAAAAATTATAAAAACACCTAAGTTAATAAAAAATAAAAAATTTAAAACTTTTTCTAACCTTAACCCTACTAACCCTAATTTAAGTTCTTTTTTTATATATTTTTTAATTGTAAATAAAAATTATAAAGATAAAAAAATATCTTAACCTAACCCTAACCCTAACCCTACTAACAATTCAATTTTTTTATATATTTTTTAAAATGTAAAATTAAATAACTAAAAATATAAAAAATACCAACCCTAAAGGCCCCTAACCCTAATCTAAGTTCAATTATTTTTATATATTTTTAAATTGTAATTAAAAACTATAAAAATTAAAAAAATACCTAAACCTAACCCTAACCCTAACCCTAACCATAAGTTCACTTTTTATTTTATATATTTCTAAAATGTAAAAAAAAACTATAAAAATAAAAAAACCTAACCCTAACCCTAACCTAAATTTAGTTTTTTTAATAATTTTTTTAAAATGTAAATAAAAACTAAAAAAAATACCTAACCCTAACCCTAACCATACCCTAAATATTATTATTTTTATATGATTAGGGTTAGAGTTTTTTAATTATAAATTAAAATTTGAACCTAACCCTAAATATTATTATTTTTATATGGTTAGGAATTTTTTTTTTAAATATTAATTTTTTTTAATAAATTTTTGTAGTTTGTAATTAATTAAAAAAATATATAAAAAATATTAAAAATTATTAAAAAACAATATTTTATTCCAATGAATTATTGTAATTTGTTAATAAATTTCGATATAATATTTTTATGACTTTATTATGTATGTATTTATTACTAACGATTGCAGGGATGCAAAACAATAAAAAACAAAGCATGTCTAAAACATATTCTTTTCTATTCTTCTTCTCTTTTTGTTCTTTCGGGATCTGTTGTTTGGTTGTAAATCTGACGCAAGGAGGGTCACAGTGTCAGACATGTACCGTGCCTACAATCTTTGAATTGGCCCCTATGAACGGGGATTCCATTAGACAGAATCGAGACCTTTCACGTACCATTTCTTTCAATGCCACTCTGCTTTTACGTATCACTCTGCTCTCACATACATCTCTTTTTCATGTACTATCATTCTTCTATGTACTTTCGGGTATATAGGAAGGTTTGGTATATCGAGAGGCGTGGTATATCGAGAGAATTGCTCCTCTTGAGGGGCGGTTTGGCTATTGGAGATTTAAGTATATCGAAAGGTGGGAGTGATAAGTTGGAGTGATAAGGGTTTCTTCTGGGAGTGATAAGAAAAAACTAAATACTTCAAAATATTTTAGCATCGAAACAAATAATTTTATGCCACACTGCAGATTTGATCATCATGCCACGTGTTAAAGATTTTGTATGGAACTACTGCATCGAAGTCTAGTCAGACAACACAAACAAAGTGAAATGCAATTTTTGTGGAAATATATGCAATGGAGGCATATACCGCTTCAAGTGGTATTTGACGAGAAAACAAAGGCACAAAGTTACACCTTGCACTAATGCATGTCCTATAGATGTCACCAATCAAGCTATAACAACATTTGAAAGATATTTAGATTTGAAGGCAAAAAGGGCAACAACATGTACAAAAGTAGGTTCTAACTCTTCAGATACAAGGGTTGATAAAGAATATGATATCGTTGGGCCATCATCAGAACGTGAAAAGGGGAAGGAGAGGTCTCATGTGGCACTTCCATCAGTATCTCATGGGCCAAACACAAGTGGGGAAAACATTCATGCCTTCTTTAGCCCTCGCATTACATCTGGAGCGTAAACTACACTAGAGAGTACAGGTTGGAGAAAAATTGTGCACGAGCAAGCAAAGAAGGCAATCTCTAACTTTTGGTACTCTTTCAATTTGCCATTTAATGCGGCCAAATCTCCATACTGACAGAGTATGGTGGATGCAATTGCAATTGCAGCTCTAGGGTTTTCAGCCCCATCATACAAGGCTTTGCAAATAGATTTGTTGAAGGATGCTGTATAGTATGTGAGTGGTGTCCTTGCAGAACATCGCAAGGAATGGACACAATTAGGATGCACTATCATGTTAGATGAATGGATAGATAGAAGAAATCACATGCTTATCAACTTCTTTGTGTCGTGTAACATTGACATTGTGTTTCTGAATAGTGTTGATGCATTTGATCAGATAAAATCGGGTGAGGTACTATTTCATCTATTTGATGAAGTTGTGATTGAGGTGGGGCCAGAAAATGTGGTCCAAATCATTATTGATAATGCTGTTGCTTGTGTCGCCGTTGAAAGGCTTCTTATGGAGAAATATGCAACTCTCTTTTGAACTCTATGTGCGGCACATTGTTTTGATTTGATCTTGGAGGACATAGGCAAAATTCTATATGTGAAAGAGGTTTTACAAAAGGCCCGTGCAATCACGAAGTTCATATACAATCACACAATGGTTCTTAGTATGATGCGGTGATTCACGGATGGCAAAGAACTTCTTCGGCCAAGGGTGACAAGGTTTGCAATCCACTTCCTTGCCGTGCAGACTCTTTTCCAACAGCAAATGAATTTGAAACGAATGTTCGTTTCAAGTGAGTGGGTGGAATGTTCTTTTCCAAAACATATGGATGACAGATTGGTGAATGACTATTTTTTCACTGTCTTTTTGAGAAGAGATAGAAAATTGTGTTATTCTCTGAGCCTATAGTTCAAGTTTTGAGACTTGTCGATGGGGATAAACTCCCATGGGTTATTTGTGTCTCCGAGCCTCTAATTCGAGTTTTGAGACTTGTTGATGGAGATAAACCCCCCATGGGTTATTTGTGTGAAGTAATGGATAGAGGAAAAGAAGCTATTAGGGGTAGATTAGAGAATAACGAGGCAAAATACATGCCATTGTGGTAGATAGTTGATAACAGATGGAATCGACAAATCCATTTTTCCCTCCATGCAGTTGGATACTTTTTGAATCCAACATTGTTTTACAATGCCTCATTTCGAGACGATGCAGAGGGCACAAAGGGCCTATTTAAGTGCATGAAAATAATGTTTCTTATTGAACAGGAGTTTGAAGATGTCATGGGAGAGTTGCCAATGTACAAACAGGCAAGAGGTTTCTTTTATAGTAAGGTAGCCGTCACAAGAAGGAAGACCTTCCAACCAGGTAGACAATTTTTTTCATACGTACAGTTAAAGTGTTAAATTTTGACTGGATTGTGTAACTGGTAACAAAATATTTTTTTGCAGCACAATGGTGGGATTTCTTTGGCAAAGAAACCAAACACCTTTGAAGGATGGCGATGCGCATTTTGATCGAACCATGTAGTTCATCCGCTTACGAGCACAATTGGAGTGTGTTTGAGCATATACACTAAAAAAAGCGCAATCGACTCACTTAGGAAGAGATGAATGATTTGGCATTTGTCCACCACAATCTTAGACTGAAAATGAAGAAAGCTCAAAGTTAATAAATGTTGCATTTTTTATTCTCAATTCATTTGAAAAGCCAATTTATATTTTTGTTACTTGTAAAATATTATTCGCATAAGTCATTAACATATGCATTGTTTTGTATAATGTTAGGTACCATTGAGGAAAATCATCCAATCGACTTTGACAAGATCGATCCAGATTTTGAATGGCTCGAAAATAATGAAGAGCCTTTTTTCGAGGATTTCAACTTCGATGTCATGGATGATGCTGGGATTGACACAGAGGCCATCTCTCAAATTAGGAAGGGCAAGAACCTTGAAAATATGTTGAGGTGTAGACCTAGTGAACCATAGGTCTACATGCTACTATTTGTTCCCTCCCTTTTTTTTGTTCCACTATGACAATAGTATGCATTTTGAAATGCAAATGTAATGAAATTTGTATATTTATGATAAGTAATGAAAGAAAACAATTGACTGATTTGGATGGCGTACAATCTCATTTATCTTTTATGGATGGCGTAATTGTATGATGTATCTATTCTATATACAATTGAAATGCATTTAAAATTAAAAAAAAAACAATTTTTTTTTTTTTTTTTTGCATTTTTCTAGCGGTTTCAAGTTTTTTGATTTTTTCTTGATTAAACACGATTTTTTGAAAAACACTTACACTTTTGAAAAAATGATTTTTTCCTCAAATGATTAATGCTACTATGTATTGAACAACTAGAAGGTTTTCTTCTATCAGAAAACAAGAACTATGTGTGCCAATTGAAAAAGACACTATATGGGCTAAAAAAAGCCCCAGAGCTTGGTACTCGAGGCTTTGATAAATATCTACAAGAACATGGTTTTAAAAGGGGAGTTGTTGATAGCAATCTCTATATCAAGACTGAAGGTGAGAATCAAGTTAATTGTTGTGTTATATGTGGATATTATCATTTTTGGAGGAGATAATGAACGAATGTCCCAAGAATTTGCAAAAGATATGCAAATGGAATTTGAAATGTCCATGTTTGGTGAGTTGTCATTCTTCCTTGGCTTGCAAATTTCTCAATCCAACAAAGGAATATTCATCTCCCAAACCAAGCATATAAAGGAGATGTTGAAGAAGTTCAGAATGGAAGATTGCACACTTGTTAGCACACCCATGGTTACAAGATGCAAGTTGATTAAAAATGATGAATCTCTTGAAGCAAATCAGACGTTTTATGGATCCATAATTGGTAGCTTCTTATACACCACGACATCAAGGCCAGACGTTATGCAAGTTGTAGGTTTGGTAGCACGTTTTCAAGCAGCTCCAAAAGAAACACAGTACAAACAGTCAAACGAATATTCAAATATCTGAAAGGCACGTTGGATTATGGCCTATGGTATGCAAGAGGTGAAGATTTCACACTAACAACATACATAGATGTAGATTGGGCAAGAAGCATGGATGACAGAAAGAACACAAGTGGAGGAGCATTCTTTCTAGGCACAAATCTAGTGTCATGGCTAAGTAAAAACAACCTTCTGTCTCATTATCCACAACTAAAACAGAATACATCGCAACAATGTTTTGTTGTACACAAGTCCTATGGATGAAGCAAACGTTGAAAGATTTTAAGATGGAGTATGAGCAACCAATCTCCATACTTTGTGATAACACAAGTGCAATTAATATTTCGAAGAATCCAGTTATGCACTCAAGGACAAAACACATTCTGATCAAGTATCACTACTTGAGAGATCAAGTTGCAAATCAACAGGGAAAGTTGGAGTATGTTGCTACAAAGGAACAAATAGCAGATATTTTCACAAAGCCCCTTCCAAAAGAAACTTGAGTTTCTAAGGCAGAAATTGGGAGTACATTCTTCATCCAGTCATTAAGCCTGTCAAGAGAAGCATGGGTTAAGGGGGAGCTAATCATTATATTATTCAGCTCCGTTGATGTGTTGATAAGATCCATTGTGTTGTACATCCACTATTTTGTTATAGAGAAGAGAACTGCAATAAAGAGGTCATGCATTATTTTGTTATAGGATTTCCATGAATGACAAAGGGGGAGATTGTTGGAATATTGTCATTGATGTCCGACGGAAAAGTAACGGAATTGTCAGAAAGTAATGGAATTGTCTAACATAATTTTCCTGTACAAAGAATGGTATTTTCGGAAATCAATACCAATGGAAGGACAAATTGCCTTGGTTTGGACGCCCAACTATGAAAGGGACAATCAATAAAAAAAATGTATTTAATTTATTGCAACATTAATTAAGGCCGATCCGCTTAGGGGAGTTTTGTTGACCGCTAGAGCAAGGTTTTTATGTTTTTGTTTATGGCTTAATCGCTCCACCAAACACATGGAATAATGATTATCAAATTAGGGCTGACCCACTTGATATATGGCAGCCTTGGGAATATTGCCCCATTTGGGTTAATTAAATAAAATAAAATTAAACACACACCTTTTGATGAAAGGGTGTTTTTTGATTGGGATGCCTCCATTGGGAAAAGCCTTTGAAGGCTACATAAGATGAAAGGACATTTGAAAAAAAAAAACAAGAAACAATTCTTTTAATCATTTAAAAGCATAAACAGTTTTTCGAGGAGAAGAAAAAGAGGAAGTCAAATTTGCCATCATCCATTGATAAAGCAACAATAAAAAGGTAGAAAGATTGTTTTTGGTAAGAGGTCGGTGCCTCAGAGAAAGAGATTGGTGTCTTTCGCTAAGTTGGTGCCTACGAATTTTGTAAAAAGATTATTATTATACGACTGGATTTGGACGGTAGTTCCACGCAGCTATTCATTTGTGGTTTTTCCCCGAAAAGGTTTCCACGTAAATTTTTTATCATTTTAATGTGAATGCTTTGATTGTGGATATTAAGTTTCATTAAGTAAAAGATAATATTATATTGATTCCTCCCTGTGAAATTGTAAGCGTGTGCTTAATATCGTGAGTATGATGGCTCGCTCGACACTCATTGCATCTAGGTGATGCTTATAGGGGTGAAGCACAAGGACTTCCCAGGGGGTCCCCAATCGGAATACTTACTCAAGTGCCTAGACTTTATGGAGAGGAGGTTGAGTGTCTCCACGCCTGTACTCGATATATCAAGTAGGGTTTGAGGGCCCCATTCTATGGGGCACTCAACTGCCCCCTCTATCTATTTGGAGGTGAGCTTTAACTTGCCTCTACGTGAATTTCAAATTGCTTGTATCTATATATTACTTGCCTCTGTTCTCTATAGTATATAGATTATAGATGTACTCAATTTGGCTATAGGCTCAAAGTTGATAAACTGAATATTAGTGCGGCCGCATGGTCGAGCAGTTGGTAGGAGAAACTAGTGGGGTGGGTCAAATAAATTTCAATGTTATTCACCCATGCTCCTTGCATCCTCGTGAGGATGGTTCGGTGGAGTTGACTAGACTATTAGTGTAGGTGTAGTGGGGCCATATCTGCTAAGCAATAGCGAGGAGTGACTGAGATGACTGAATATCAATGGGCCTTGTGCCTAGAGTGATTGCGAGGAGAGGTGGGTGTTGTCCCTTGAGTGATAGCGAGGAGAGGTGGGTGAACAAGATAATGTTGCTTGCAGTTATATATATATATATATATATATATATAACTGCAAGCCTTCAATGTGGGGCATAGTCTTAAGGGCATGGCATATACATTTAGAGGAGGGGATATTCCCTCGTAGCAGGCGAGACTCTTCCCTCATAACAGGGTCTATCTTGGGGGTTCTCCCCTATAGCATGTATACTTTGTGAGAACCTGAAACTAAAGTATTGCCTTAAATGGGCCCTGTGCCTCCCTCATAGTGGGGTCTCCCATAGGAGGGGCTCTTTCCTCAAAGCAGGGTATACTTTGTGAGAGGTGGCTATACTCCTTCAGAGATAGGGCAACCCAAGTTTGATTTGGGCTGCTTTGGTCCATAAGTAGGGCTAATATGGGTATAGTGGGATGGTTTGGAGCATTTGTAGTGGGGGTTTCTCGCCAAGAGTAGGGGAGGTAGGGTAGTTTGACGGGTCGCTTAGCTGAGGTAGGTATAGTATTTGAGTTTGCTCTGATTTGATTGGGGGGTATAGTACTATGGCATTAGATTAGGGCATTTGTCTGTCTAATTGGAGGCCCGATATTTTGGTATGGAGCATCCTTTGGTCTGAGAAGAGCATCCTTTCGTCTATTCTGTTTATTGGGGGCATAGGGCATTTTTCAATTTGATTTGGGGCATCCTTAAGTCCTATAATACGAGTAAGCTGCTGGGGACTCTAGTTATTAATAGGCTTGCAGTCACCACAAGCTTATGCTTAATGGGGGGTTGTCGGAGTATTCCATCTATTATATTGGCTGGAAAGTCTGATGGAGGGTATTATGATTTGATTGGCTGGTATTTATTGTATTACATATATATTCGAAAAGATTGCCATGAGTCTAAGATTGTCTAATTGGTTGATATTCTATTCCCTATCTGAATTATTCCTTACCCACAACCCTAGAGCCCTATATATCTATTTGGGGCATTCAAGACCAGACTCTAGTAAGTGGCCATCGCCCCCAACCCCACCAATCACATTTGTCTGCCCATCTATATATATGCAGGTAGATGGGCTAGTGGTCCCCTACATACTGTCTTGGGGCCTATACATAGGGGTCCTCTCCTATTGGCCTATATATATAGGGGCAGGGCTACAAGCTATATATAGATAGTCGAACCAACTATCTAAAGTAGCCCCCTTCCTTTGCTGTGCTATCTATGTCTAGTAGGCAGTTGGTTGTCGGGGGAGTGTTGACTTGTGTTAAGTCTATATATAGCCATAGCCGCCCCCATATATATACGTTCCTATCGGTTGAGTTCTTCGACCCTAATCCTCCAATCCCCCCATTCTCATCTATTTGCCCCAATCCCCTCTTCATATATACGTTCCTATCGGTTGAGTTCTTCGACCCCAATCCTCCAATCCTCCCATTCTCATTTATTTGCCCCAATCCCCTCTTTATATATATGGGGTGGGCAGGTGGGTGAGCAAGAGGGGTCGAGTGCTTAAATTTTATATTGATCTATTGCTCACCCCAACTATAAATAGTCTTTTTGTAAGCTATATCTAGCAGGGTAGGCCATTGGAGAAGAGCTTTTTTCTCGACCTCCTCAATCTATCAATTGAGAGCGTGGCTATGACTAGTTTTACTTGATCGATGAAAGCTCTTAGCTCGTGATTGGATCCTCACGACTAGACTATAAAGAGTATTGAGGTCCTCACGCGATCTATAAACTCTCAAGTAACAAACTCGCTAGAATTCATAGAATGACATGGTGTTCTATCTTGAATGTTCTTCAAAATGGTAGTTATTCGATGATGTATTAGAGTGTGCGTTAAAAAGAATACAATACTTGCAATCCATACACAACTAGAAAGTAATGGAAACAAACACACATGACACAAAGGTTTTAACGTGGAAAACCCCATTGTGGGAAAAAATCAACGGGAAGTGGCAATTGCACATCTTCCTCATCCTCCCATGAAACGGGTTAATACAAAGAGCTCCAAGAGCATACAACTGACTCTCTGTGTTATCTCCTATCTTTCTGACGCCGTGATGGAAGAATTACAAGAAACATAGAATGGTACAGTGCATGGCAACTGCACAACTCTGTTATCTCATATGAATTCACCAATTCATACCTAAGTGTTATATATGGCCCTTCTTATGCACTCCTGGAGATGTTCCTTTGAAGATCCAAGCCTTTGAAATGCCCAAAAATGAGAAGACCAATTGGTTCATGTTCTTACTGTGACTATTCAGTTGGTGTAGACGATACTGCTCGTAACAACCGCCCCTTAGGGTTTCAAAACCACCGCTTAAAGAAGACCGACCGTTTCATGACTACAAAAAGTCCCCTAACTTCTAGAGGCCATATCTTTTGTATGCAACTCGAAATCACATGCCATTTTTTTGAAAGTGTATAACTTTTCGAGAGGATTCCAAATATGTAATCTCATTCACATTTTGATGAAGAATACTATATGTTTCACCTTCATGAATTAGACAGTGTCTAGTTAGGAGTAGCAATTCACAACATTGCAACATATCAACCTTTCTTTTGTTTTGTCGATCTTGACTTGTCTTGGATTCTTATAGAGTTTATTGGTGACTTACATGGATGCTTATGGATCATTGCGACTATATTATATTAATGGTTATGCTTGTTCATCTGACTAGACAAAGTGACCCGACTTGATGATGGGAAGGGACGATGTGTGGAATTGATATCCATATCTATCTCGCTGCGCACATGACTATGATGATCCGATCCCCCAATTTCAGTATGACAGAAATGAAGCTTGACTCGAATCTCATTTATCACAGTGCACGATTGTGAAAGTGACCTGACCCCCCCCAAATCAGTATATAAGTAGAATCTTATTATAGGAAGGGACAATGAGTGGAATCTCATTTATTGCTACACATGACTTTATAAGTGACCTGACCTGACCTGAAACTATCTATATATAGTCCCTGTGCTTCACCCCTATGAGTATCACCTAGATGCAATAAGTTTCGAGTGGGCCATTCATACTCATGAGAGATGGTTCTTGTGAACCACTACTTGTGAAATATGGGCAATGAAGGTCGACTCGAAGCTACGCAGTTGAATCCTGAAATCCTATTACATAATTTGATGCACTTCGAAAAAAATCGCCATTTGTATAAATTATGTATATGCTATCCAAGATAGCTAGGTGCTCAACCACAATTCAAGTTCCACCTTCTCTAAAAACCACTTTAATTTATAACACCAAATGCTATCAATATGGTTAAGGGCTCAAATAATAGCTACAAGCTCCATGCTCATCAACTACACAATGCAGTCCCTTTTAAGCCACTTGGCTACATAACTCACTTAACAAGGTTCAAAGCCAACTTTCTACCACAAGGTATCATCTCGCCAAGCTAAGACCAACAATTTTAAGTCCAAATGATCGACAAGGGCTGAGACAAGCACAAGTCAAACATGAAAACCAAGGATCACATAAATGTCACAAAACATGCTACTCTACAACAAGCATCACGATGCCAAGCAGCACATCTTAAGCCAACAAGAAAACACAAGGGCGAGCATGTAAAAGACACTCAAATCACTGCACAAACATGCTACAGCCGTATCAAAAGACCCTATAATCAAAATCATCTGGTGTGTGTGGGGTTCTTATTCAATTCTGTGTGAGATTCCTGTCTCCAATCTGCAGTCCTCTCCTCTATGATGCTCTCCCTCTGGGCATTGCCATCGTGATAGGGAAAAACCTATCCTGCATCACCTCAAGAAGAGAAACGGTAGTTAGTGCTTATCAAATAAAATGATAATTGATAACTTAAAATCAACTGTAAGATACAATAAATGCTACAAATCTGAATTTAACTGATCTGCACGTAAAGTTGGTTTGCAAGATATAACAAATGGTCAAATCTGCATTTAACCAATCTGCCATATAAATCAATCTGAAATATTATAAATGCTACTAAATTTGTAATTAAACAATGATGAAATCACAACCTAATATAATCATCATAATTATATACATAAGAAAACTTATAAATTAAATGAAATTACTATTTATTTAATTAATAATATTTTTTTCTGATCCTTGCCGATCCAGTTTGTTTTGGAAGGGCCTCACTATGGGCTCATGAATATGTCGCTTAGTTTGAGAGGGACCTTGAATTGACAGAGGAGGGGGCATGACTTGAGCTGCTAAGTAGTTGCATGGTTTAGGAATGCTATGCATGTTACTCAGTTGTCGGAAACTGTTGTTCAATATCTGATTTTGGTTTTGTATCATGCGTTCCAGGATGGTCATCATGCCAGTCATAGACCGGTTAAGTGGTTGATTTCTTGTTGTCATTTGAATTTGAATTCCTTGCGTGGTACCATTCTGGCTTGGGCGCTGTTTGGGTTGCATTGATTTTTCTATTGTCAATATTTGTATCTGTGATGGTTTCAGCCATGATCAAATTCATTTGCTATTTATTTGGAGTTTCAGCTCTAACCTGTGAGGGGTTGCATGTATTCTGAACAGGTTTGACCATAGCTGAATCTGTCGCACTAGTAGGGAGATTGTTTTGTAGCTCTAACGCCTCTGTTGGATAGTGAATGGGGTTGGAATTTCTTTTTGATTGACTTTTTTTTGGAAAACATTTGCAAGAATCATGTTGTTTTAGGTAGCAATGACATATTGTTGGAGTCAGTCGAGCCAGCTCATTAAAATTGGCACAGGTAAAGTTCTGAATTCGGGATAGACAGAAAGGAACTTCTGACTGTTATTGATATTTCTGGTTGGAGTGCTAGGAGCATAAGGGTTGACAAAATTGTCATGTACTTCTAAGTCATTTTTGGTACCCCAATCATGAATGGAGTCATGGCCCTGATTTGACTGATTCCTCTAAGCATTTTATTATTTAATTGCATTGACATCTTGAGTATGACCAACTGAACAATCACTGGAATAATCCCAAGGGGTATCAAATTCGAGATATGACATGCTGAAGGGTGGGAGGGTGGCATAAGAACTCAAAAAAGAAGGCTGAGTGATAGGGTCGAAATCTGAAACTGACCAGAAGCAGAATTTGTTTCAGATTCATCAAATTCTATGCAATTAAACTGAAAGTTCCATAAACTATGAAATAAAAGAAGGGAAAATACAAGTCTAACTACACCAATGAAATATAACCATTTGAACAATACTCAAAAGGTGTAAATAGAGAGTAGGTTTAGATAGGGGTGTACGACTTTTATGGTGCGAGTCCATGGAAGATATAAATCCTCTTGATGTCGGGCAGCTTCAATAAACTACAAGAGGTTAGGGCAAAGCATTCAAAAATATAAAAATATAGATTTGTGAGTCAAATGAATTAATCTCATCAACAAAGCCAATGTCGAAATAGATTTGTGACGTGTTGGGTATGTGAGACCAAGGCCTGGGGCAAAGGTGCTAAAGGCGATCAATCAAACGCGTTGGGCAGGTGAGACTAAGTCTTTGGGTAAAGTCATTAATGCAATCAATCAGGCATATTGGGATTCCTAGCAGCAAGGAAGATTTAGAACCTTTCTATGTCATAAGATCTGGACTTAGATGCAACAAAGCTGTTTGATGAGACCTTTTAGTGTTTGATTAGTAGACTAGTAAGAGCATAGTGAGAACTTGAGATCAAAATTTTTGAGTGCTACATTGATCATTATGAATTGCTAATTTGGAAGGGTTATGAACTTATACTCTTCCAATTTACCTAATAAAGTACCTGGGAGATGTGTTCCACTGCAACCTAAGTTACTGGTTTGTTTTTGGTTTTGGGGCAGGTTTGAAGAACCGGTTCACCGGTACGGCGATTTTTTTCCCCTTGGGTTTGTTTTGGGTTCTTTCGTACAAAAAATATATAAAAAATTAAAAAATATAGAAATACTAGCCTAATACATAGGAAATTAGTGCCATTGTCATTAACCACATAGAATGCATCTTGATAAGTTGATAACCATTAAACATAAATGATAAATATTAAAATATAAAATATAAAATATCAATAATTACCCTGTGGCTGTAATTAATTACATCAAACTTTAAAAGTTAATTTGCAGTCATACTGCTGTTCATCGAGAGCATCAACATCAACATCAACATCATGTTGTGGTTTATTAGAAGTAGAACCACATGGACTATCACCACTTCCACTCCCACTAGCTAAGTTCTATGTTGTCAAAGCTGAAGGACTGCCAATGTCATCTAATGAGAAGCGGGAAATGGAAGCATTTAAGTCAATGACCGTTGGTTCTATATCCCAATGCTTTGACGTCCCCTCCTTGTACTCTGGGTTCTTGTGTGATAGAAGATGCAAATTGGAGTGTATGTAGACCAACTCCTCGGCCTTTTTAGCTGTGAGTTTGTTGTGCTTTTGTGAGCGGATGAAGCTATATGTGCTCCAATTCCGCTCACAAGAAGATGAACTTGCAACCTATGTTCAAATTTAAACATAAATTTATTTTTTTTAAAATCAAAAGAGAAACTTAAAAACTTAAATTTAAAAACTTAAAAAATAAGAAACTTACTTGTGACAAGATCTTGATTGCAAGAGGGTGTAGGTTCGGTGATCCTTGGCCATGAAGGTACCAACACATAGGACCATCCTTCTTGTATTTGTCCCAAATAACACCAAGACTATGACCTCAGGAGGTAATGAAAGTCCGAAACTCGCTCATAAGCAAGTCTTCTATCTCAGGGTCGGGGAATATTTTAGAGAATGCCAATTTGTACCATTTAGCCACTTTGACATCCCTATATGATGGCACCCTTCTCAGCAAAGAAAGGATCTCCGTGCTATAGAATTGAGGAGTCAATGCAAAGACAAGATGTAGTGGGGTGGTCATTTTGTTCCACCGTTCAACAAGGATTGAATGCACTTGTTTGAAAAATGTCTCCTATGGATCTTGCTCTTTTTCATTAATGATGAACTTTATCTTCTCAATCATTGAGTTGATGCCATCATATATTTCTCCCAAACATGGCTGATCCATGTCAGCAAAACGGATCCTACTTATGATGGGCTTAGTGAAACTCAATAAATAATTCACACGCGCCCACAAATCATCATCTAGGATCAAGTTTTTCACTCTTTGGTCCCGCTCTTTGCTCGACTCCCTGCATACACCCCACAAGTTGTTGATGACCATACTACTAAGTGCTTGTCGCACCTTCACAAGTCGTCTCAAGACGATTGTGTAAGAGGTGAATCTAGTCGGAGCAAACTATTACAAAATTAAAAACTTATGAAAATAATGATATTTAAATATACAAGTACTAGATTAAAAAATAAAATAGTTAAAATTTTAAAACAAAAATAAAATTACTAAAATAAAAATACCTTCAATAGCTCTAATGTCAAGAAGGATTCAAAAATGGCTTGAGAGAGGTGATGGTTGGTGACAAGTATTTGAATCTGCTTAGCTTCATCATACACTTGTTTGATCCACTCAATTTTCGTCCTCATCTTTTGCAACATGAGGTTGACTGAGTGGGCAACAAAAGGTGTTCAAAAAATGAGTCCATACCTTGCCTTCACCAACATCTCCATAGCCTTGCAATTTTTGGCATTATTCGTTACAACTTGGATAACATTTTCAGATCAACCGCCTCATTGGATTCAATGAGGATGTTGGCAATGAACTTGCAATCCTTAAACACCCCTCACAATCAATGGCCTTCAAAAACATTGCCCTTTTAGGGCACACCACAACCACATTGATCAAAGCCTTGTTTCTTGCATCTTTCCATCCATTATAAACGATGGATACCCCCGTTTGAGCCCATGAATCTCTAATTGGCTTCAAAGAATTTTGAACATATTTTCTCTCCTTTGTCAATAAAGTGGCGTGGATTTTCTCAAACCCTGGGCCTTTGTAATATTTTGGGGCCTCGTTGATTGCTCTCACCATTTCTTGCCAATATGGCGATCGAACCACATTGAAAGATAATCCATTTGCATATACACATTGTTCAATTTTTTGATCCGCAATCTCCCTACTTTCATTTTGAAAAGACCTCTCCAATGGTCCTCTTGTTCTTTTGTTTGGAAGAGAAGGCTCTTTGTGCATGGAGGGTGCTCCCAAAATTGGATGTCTTGCAACGGGCACAATTGGAGAACTGCCAGTAGGACTTGGGGAAATAGGTGGCTTCCCTGATCCCTTGCCTTTCTTTGCTAGAGGGTGAGCAAGTCTTATGGCATATGAGGCATCTGCATCTTCTTGCTCCTTGATGAATTCAAGGATTTTTGACTGTGGCAATGGATAGTTAGTCTTCCCTGTGTAGAATTTGATGCCACGATCATGGATGTGTCATAAATGGGATTTCACCCAAAAGTATGAGCTTGTGAACTGAGAATCACAAATATTGCATTTTCAAACATAGGCCTCACCACCTGAAACTTGGTCTATCAGTGTTGTATATTTCCACAATGGTGAGTGTGTCAAGTCCATTTTGTGTTGCCTTTGGCCGATGGAGGAAGGGCTATGAGACATTGTAGTAATAGTATATATAACTACAAGTTAAAAAACAAACACAAAATAAAAAAGATCAAAACAAACCCTAGGGCAGCAACTTGTAAAATTTTTAAAAATGACAAAAAATAAATAAATAAAACAATACAAAACTTACCTTGACAGCAAATGGGCTCCTCAATCACAATAGGGTGTAGGCAAAAGATTAGAATGATGCATGATGAAGATTCAAACCTACAACAACAATGGAGGGCAAATATGCAATGAAACAATTAGAGAAAAAGAGGCGAGTGGTTTTCTTTTTGTCACTTTGTTTATATCATTTGTGTTGTTTTTAGCTTTTGCTTTTTGTTTATACTTAGCTTTTAGGGTTTAGGAATGCCTTTTTTATTATTAACTTGCATTGGCTTTGGTGAAAAAATGAAAAAAATTTAAAAAATGTGTTTTTAACTGATTTTGACTACTTGATAGTGCTTCCTCTCCTCATGATTATTTCCTTTGGTGATATCAGAGGAGGAATTGGTGAAAGATATTGTGTGTTTCTCAAATAGTGAGAAAGTGTGAACGGTGCTCTGAAGCCATTGTCCATATCTTTTCTTTGTTATACTCATGGGTTTCCCCAAGCCAAAACCCACCTCGACCCATGATATGTCATGTGATGGGAGACTAGCGTGCCAAAAATCTCATGCAAACATGTCAGTAATCATTTTTGATATGTACACCATGTTTTTGGCTTTGATAATATAGTTGGCCATTTATCTCAAATATGTGAATCTTCTTTTTGTGATGTTGTTTTGCTGAGGAGTGAATGAAATTTTGGGCTGCAATGAATCCGATAAATGGTGCAAGAGTCTTTTAAGATGATGTTCACATATTCTTCCCCATTAGTTGTGTAGAGATCCAAAGTCCTGATCAATTCTCAATAATGGCTTTGAAGTCTTTAAAATGTTCAAAGACTCCACCCTTGTACTTAAGAAAGTGCATCCATGTGCGCCTTTAGAAGTCATCGATGAAGGTCAACACATACTTGGCCCCAAAAAATGATGCCTTTGGGAAAAACATTAAGTCATTGTGTACCAACTTACTCTTTGTTATGTTTCCCAAGAACACAACCGTGTTAAACTTCATCTTTGCAGGATACCTTAGAAAAACCTATGACCATATTATGTGTGCTCAATTGTTACACGTACAGATAGTTGAGATATCCAAATCATTCATGCGATGACATTCTTAAGTCATCGGCATGCACAATGAGAACGCATGGAGAATGTGAGGGCTTGAAGGAACTAAACTTGTGTAATTGAGATGAATCATCAACTCTTCTAGAGGTTACTATAACTTTGGGTTCCAACAACTTTCTGACTACAACATGTGTGGAGAAAACTAGACTGTTTTGGCTCCGGCCAAATGACAAATTTGGTAGATGTAAAAAAGGTTGATTGAAAGATAAGGTACATATAGAACATCATTGACTTTACCATCTTCCATTTCAACTGTGCAAATCCCAAGGCTTCAAGTGGAGAAGCATCACATACAAGAACATTTGAAGTACTACTTCCAAAGATATAAGTAAAGGCATCCTTGGACTTCTCCATGTGATGAGAAGCCCCTGCATACATAATTCAATCAACCTCGGGAGTAGTTGCGGTCAAGGGGAAAGCATTGACAGAAAGTGCCTTGCCTTTATCTTTTGAAAATAAGGAGTAAGGTTGAGAGATCTGAATATTATGCTGTTTGATAGCCTCCTTCAAAGCTGTCGTCTTATCCCAACAATGAGATTCAAGGTGTCCATCCTTATCGCAAAAGCAGCAATGATTAGTGGTTGTCTTCTTCATTTGATTTTAAATGGCATACTTAGAAAATGGAGAAGAAGCCTCTTCGCCCTGTTTTTCACCTCTAGGTGATCTTAAACCTTTAGGCATAGTTACCAAGTTCGGAAATCCGGATCCGTTTGGGAAGGTTAAAAAATCCGAAAATTTGGAATTCTTGAAAAAAGTTCAGAAAAATTTGATCTACAATATATATATATATATATATATGTGAGCATAGTTTTATAAATATGTAAAATTGACAAATACAGTAAAAAACATCAATAAAATAATATAAAATGTTAATCTTATAATATCTATGGTTATGGGCATTTTTCAACAGAAAACCTAAAAAAATAAATAAAAAAATTAAAATTTTGAAGGCTGACCTAGGAGAACTTATCTGAGCCAGACAAAAAATCCGAATCTGGGCGAATTTTGTGCAAATCTAGTCGGATTTGGTAACTATGCCTTTAGGTGATGGCTTGCCTTCTTAGGTCAATGTGCTACCAAAGCATGATTCTTTGTGCTTTTGGATGATATAGTGCCAATGTGGATGAGTTTGGTTTGCTCCCTTCTCAGGTACCCAAAAAATATATCAAATGATGGCATTTGGAATGAATCACCTAAGGCATGAATTGTGGAGTAGAATGTGGACACATACACTTGAAATGGTCCTTTCAACTTTGACAAAACTATTAGACTCATCTGCCTATCTTCGTTCTCAGATCCTCAATCTTGGTAAAAAAGTCTTCAATGGTTGGGAAAACACTTGGATCTAAGGAAAACAACTCATTCTCCAAATGAGGAGCCCTCATTTCATTATTCTCCCAAAATTTTTGGCAAGTGTGTCCCATACTTCTTTTGGAGTATCCAATCTCTAAATATGAAACTTCAACCCATTTGAAACACTCATTCCTATGAGATCTTGCACCTCATCACATTGGTTCAGTTATTGGGTCTTCTCTGTTTTCTTCACCGCTTCTATCTGTGTGTCCAGGGTCATTGTCTATAACCCTTTGATTCGCAACAAGTCTGTCATGGATGCCTCTCATGTGTGATAGTAGTGAGGGGTCAACAACATATGCAATTTTAATTCAGCCATTGTAGCCAACAACACTTCACAATCTACAAGATTTCACAACCAACTTATGCAAAGAAATGACTTATGGTATGTTACTTGAGAGGGATTGAGAAACAGAAATCAGGTTCTTATAAATAATGGAAGTCAAAGCACTTAAAGATTTACATCTAGAAAACTATTGGTGCAAGATGCAAGAAGAGAGGCAAGATCGAGTCAAAGTGGATTGTGACAAAAAATTCTGCCTTACAACCCACCAAAATATTTATTGCGCACTAAAACGTGCAATTTGAAGCCTCAATAATCTTTGTTACAATTTCCCCCCCCCCAAAAGAGTGTTTACATTGAAAAAGGAAATAACAATTTACAATGAAAAAATGACACAATATTGCTGATTTTATTGTTTACAATTGTGGCACTCGAAAAATACTTAAAAATGACACCTTGTACTTTTGGATGCAAAAATTATGGATCCGGGATGTTTGACGATCAACATCTACTCAGAATGCTTGGGAAACCTTAAAAAAAAAACCTGTATTTCCTAATGAATATGAGAACCCTCCCTTCAGTCTTACACTTGCGTGAAATGCCTTTCAAGCAAAATGGTATTGTGGGGTCTCAAACTAAAAACCTCCCACTAGCATCTCATCTAGAAGCTCATTTGGGATCGTGTGACACAAAGGATCATGTTGTGGACATCATTTCTAAACTGGCAACAATAACCAAGTATATTTGGCTTCGGTCAATGCTAGGGGTGAAGGGAGATGCCACTAGGGGATAGTTTTATGGTTCCTCCTTCCCCCAATTCCCAAGTTAATTTTAACGGAGAATGTTGTTGTATAGGTTGTTTGAAGGACCCATTTAAATACATTAGAGTCAAGTTAATTTTCATTTCCCTGAGTTTTTATTTTATTTTTGTTATTATTGGTAAAATAAGGGGGACTTTGAAATGATCCCAACCCTTCAACAGTCAAATTACAAAAGATATAGCAGTAAAAGTACCAAAACAAGACAGTTAATGAACAGCCCAACAACTACAGCAGAAAAAAACTACAACCAACAACTAAACAACAACAAAAGGACAACAAAGAAACAGCTAACCACAAACTTATGAAGAACTAAAGTCACTTAAAGCTATGGCAGCCTACCATTACTCTCTTGTGAATTTGAGGTAGTCTTTGGCTGTCTTAATACTTGCATCCTTTGTCTCAGCTACCTTCCTTTTTATTGCATCTTGATTCTCCTACTAGCCCTGACACCCATATTACTTTCTTTCTTCTTCATAAGACTTTCCTACATTATAGTGATGCTAGCAACACAATTTTTTTACAGTGGCCCTTTTGATTTGAATGAGTTTGTCAATGTCAGCTTGAATCTTCTTTCTCTTAGTTTCCACCTGTACCATTTTGTCTTCCATTTGAGAAACTTTACTTTTCAATTTCCCAATTGTACCTATCAAAGCCCTTGTTTCCTTGTTCAATGGCATATCCTTATTTTATTCTTTGCGGTAGACTTGTAAATGCAATTGGTTTATTTTGGGTTTGAGAATCTCATTTTCTTTCATAACCAATTTCTTAATCCCTTAATGGAGATCAACATCTTTTTTTAGAGAACTAATTTTGTCTTGGTAATTAGCTACATTGTACTCAAGAGTCTTTCTTTTACCATTTAGTTTTTTTGTTTAAAAATTGTTCTTGGTTTCAACCAAAAAATTGTTCTTGCTCATGGTTGAAACCAATCATCTTGATGGCCTTTCCTTTCGCAATTGCTTCTTTGCGAACGATATCCGCTTTGCTAGAAGATGGATGGTCCGGTTCTGGGCTGGTAGATAAATCAATAACATCATCCAGGGTAGGATTCTTTGCCGTGTTCTGAGTTGAATTTTTGGAATGGCTTCCCTTGTTACTCTTTTTAACAACATTGTTACCTTTGGCAGGGATAACAATAATGATAGATTTAGGGGATTTAGTCTTCTTAGAGGTGTTTCCCTCATCAACATCAATAGGCTTAATAGAGGCCTTCAAATGGCTTTTTTCAATGATCTTGATTTTTGGATTAGGATTTGGGCCAGAACCTTGGATTTTGACATGATGAATAAGAAGATAAATTAAAGCTTGATGCAGAGGAAGCAGGGATTTATCACTCTTTACATTAATAATTGAATAGTCAAGAGACATAAGCATATATAAATGAATGCTTATCAACTTTTTGTCTGAAATGATTTTGGAAAATGAAATGAGAAGACATTACACATTTGCATCTCCCTCCCAATGTTACATACCTTATTATTTGATGGAGAACCTCGTTCCACAGCTTAAGGATTAAATCTCTGAGGTATCCTCCTTGGAATTCAATTAACTTTTCATACCCTGACAGGAAGGCTAACACTTCTTTTCTCTCTCTTTGACTTGTAGAATTTGTTGCCCTCCATGCTCAAACCAGTTACTTGAGCAATGCTTTCCTTTGACACCAAGGAGATACCTTTGATGGTAACGTCAGGAACATTCCAAGACTTAGCAAATTCAACTGATATATGTGGGTGACTTAGCAAATTCAACTGATATAGGTGGGTAATACCCCATTATCCTTTCAATGAAATTTGTTAGCCCCCCCGCTTAAGAAGTCTCCATACTGTGGCCCATTTTCTTGCTGATTCTAGAGCTAGAGGTTCCACTCTGTAGCTTTCTCCCCCCATGGTTAGTCTTGCACACCTGCTAATCTCCTCACCCTTGTTCTCCCTTGTTTTGGTGATTGCAAAAGATCTCTCTAAGACCTTTCCCCCGTTCCTATCGATCCCATAATGATCACTTGAGCTCGCATGTTTGTCAATGAATAAACTCTGGCTGCTGTTTCTCGATCCAAAATGATTGATAGTTACACATCTAGCTTTCTCATGCATAAAACTTCTTTCTAGGTCCTTCCTTCTAGAGAGCTCCTTATGCCAATTATTGCCAATATCAATTTTCTTGATCCCTACATTCATTATGTTTAGTGAATGAATATTATAGAGGTTTGTTCCATCATAGGACTCCTTCAACTTTAATCTAGGATTATTAGACTCTTTCCATGTGAAAACATTCTTATAATAGTTTGTTTTCCCAAGACTCAATCCCATATGCTCCAAAATCTCACTTCTCACACTTTCTAAGAGATCATTTGAATTTATCATCTTGAATTAATCGGATAACCTTATTATGAAGCTCATGTAATTTGTTCCATGTCTCAAAGTTGCCATTGAAGACTCCTTTATTTGCAAACCAATCTGCCACTTTACTACCTTCTCCATACACATGGCTTATTGAGACCTCTTCAAAAGATTGTAGAATACTTAAGGCATCTAACATTAGATTCTTTATAATCCAACTCGGATAACTTTTCTTAGAAAGGCAGTTGATAATATTTAGAGAATCTCCTTCAATCATTAGAAGAGTTGTGTTCATCTCTTTAGCCACTTGAATCCCCCACAAGCCAGCATTTGCTTTCGCTAGATGATTTGTCTGTACTCCAAGATTTCCCCAATAGGCTACCAATAAATCTCCCTTGTTATTTCTAATTATTCCACCTCCTCTTGCCATCCCTGGGTTACCTATGGAAGCTCCATCAAAGTTCGGTTTGAACCATCTTGGGGATGGAAAAGACCATTTTACATGTTTTCTGTCTATTTTCCTTTGATCTGCCTTCAAATTTGCTCCATTTGCAAGGTTACAATTAGCAGCGACTTTGATTTTAGAATCTGTAATCTTCTCCTTATTTTTAATTGCTGTGAAATTCTCTTATGATGGCATCTATGATTCTCGAGGCGACTCTATTTGCAATTTTCATCTTATTTTGAAATATCTGAAAGTTCCTTCCCCATCAATCCTCCAACAAACACGAGGAAGTGCCAAATTCCATAGCTTCTTAAGATTTTCACTACTGAAGGGAGGATGCCATTGAATACTGAGATAAAAAATAGATGCCGTCTATACCCAATACACTTCAAATTTTGAGAGAATGCTTCTCAGAATTTGGTAAGCATAGCGGCAGTTTAGAAGTGGTACATTGATTTCCCATTTTTTTTCACAGCACACATCTATTCAGAATCTAGAAACCTCTTTTCATTAAATTTTTTATGGTGAGGATCTTGTTTTGGATTGCCACCCAAAAGAAAAAGTTTATCTTTGGGATAAGATTTTTTTCCTAGATTTTGTGCCAAGGGAAACTATCTAGGTTAACATTGAGAGCTATCCTATAACCAGATTTCACACTATTCAATCCATCTGTAGAATCAGCCCATATTAATTTATTTTCTCTGTCTAACTGACTAATGTGAAAGCCTTTTAGGACATCAATTAAGTTTGAAACAATATCAATATCCTCTTGAAAATTAGAGTTTAGAGATAATTTTTTCCAATCTTTCCCAGAAAGGGATTCTTTAATATAATCAACCACTCTTTCTCCCATTTCCCTTTTCATTTTCCCAAGGACTGATTTTCCCAAGTGGATAATCAAGTATCCAAATATCATCCCAAAACAAAACACACTCTCCGCATCCCACATTCCATTCCTTCTTGTTCCAAAGAAGTTTTTTGCTGTCCAAAAAAAAATCCCATAAATGAGAGCCAGCTGGAAGAGATTCGACAAAAAACCTCTCAGCTTCCGGTCTATCCAAGTATTTTGCCTTTAGGATCTTTGTCGATTGATTATTCTCTTTCAGGAATCTTCATCTCATCTTAGAAATAAGGGTTTTGTTCATTAATTTCATCTTATGGATCTCCAAACTATCATGCTTTTTTGGCAGGCAAACTCTATCCCATGCAGCCAAAGCAAACACACACATATATATAGTCTAGTCTAGTCCAAAGAAATCTTCTTTGAATTTGTTCAATTTTATGCACAATTAACCTAGGCATCTAAAAAATGGACATTAGATAAATTGGAAGACTTTGCAGCGTGCTTTTGAGCAATTGGAGCTTCCCTACTTGGTTGAGGATGCAACCTTTCCATCTAGTAAGTTTACTTTGAAATCTATCATTGAGTGGATTCCAAATATTAGAAGTCATTCTTCCCATGAACAGAGGCATCCCTAAGTGGGTGAAGGAAAAATCTTTGATTTGACAGCCAAAGATTGTTGCAATTTTATGTTGTCTAAGAATGGGAGTATTGATAAAGGGAACTTTTGTCAAGATTAATTCTCTGGCTTGAAACCTCTTCATAGTCTTTCAAAAATTTTCTTATCTCCTTGGCTTCCTCAACCAGCATTTTTCCCATAATAAGAGTGTCATCAACAAATTGTTGATGAGATTTTGGGTCTGTTTGTAAAGCCAGTTTAATGTCTTTTATTCTACCGACACTAAGAGTTGTAGAGAAACTTCTGCCTAGGGCTTTGGCCATTATGATAAATAGACGAGGAGATAAAAGATCTCCTTGTCATATTCCTCTTTCAGAAACAAAGAAGCTCTCTGGAGATTCATTAATTATCATTGAGAACATAGGGGTAGAAATGCAAATATTAACCAAATTTTTGATTGAATGCAGAATTCGAACTTTTTTAGAATCCTGTCAATGAAACTCTGAAACTTTATCATGTGCTTGATTTATTTCTAGTTTCAGAATCATACCTTAATAAGTTAATTTATTTCATTTCATGGATTTAATAATGTATATGTGGGCAATTTTTTTTATATGCACAACGTGAGTTAGACTAGAGTAAGTCTTAGTTTTCAACCTAGTCATCTTTTTGCAAGCATGTTCTAGCTTTTTTATTTAAAATAGGGGGAATCTTTTCCCACCTCCATCTTCTCATAGTTATAAATAAAAGAGAACAATGCACATTAATGAAGTTGTTGCTTAATGGGGTTTTGACATTGCAAAAATGAATTCTATTATTATTGTCTTTGTGTCAAAGCTTTGCCTTTTTTTGTGAGGATTTGTGTGGGGAAGGATTGTACACAATAATTTAACTGTATAATCGGCAATGGATTTTTTCTAATAAAATCAAGGAGATGATAGACTTGAACTCATGACTTCTTAATGTTTAATGCCTTTACAAGAGCTCCTTTGCCAATATGTCACATGCCCAGGTGGTGGTCTTTGATAATGAAGCTAAACAATTTTAATTGTTAAATACTACAAAAAGGATGCTGCTAATGAGATCCAATTGTGTCTATTGCAAGATATGGAGGATGGATTGTTGGAGCCATGGACAGAATGCAATAATGAAGCCTAGGTGGGGAGGTGCATCTCAGGATGAGATTGGGCCGACAAAGCAAAGCATGACACGGTGCCATCAATTTGGGTCGATCTAGGGACGACAAAGGTCTATGGATGCAGTCTAGGGCTTGCTTGCAAATGGGCTAATTGCCAAGGAGCTGAGCCAACAAAGCTACACAAAGGCACACAACTTCAAATTGGGCTGTCCATTGAAACCCTTTTGCTATTTATTAAAAAACAGTTATACAAAAACTTCATAAAAAAGGTTTTCAAATTAAAATAAAAACTTGAAAAAAAACTTTGCTAGATACAAACTAAACCTTTAAATTGAGTTTTATTGTCTATGAAACTGGATTTGATGCAAAGGCTTTTTACCCTTTTGGATGTGATGGTGGGGTTGGATCTAACTCAAAACACTTTAAAATGAGCCAATCTTCCACGTCATTTCTTGTTTTCTCCTTCAACTCGGAAACTCTGAAGATTGAATGGAGGAGAAAATGGAAAGGAAGGCACATGCTTAATGCTTTGATACAATGATGAAATTTGATAGACTCATCAAATTGACCTATATTTGCCTTAATGCACAATCCTCCACACACACTCAGATTCTCACGAAAAAACATAAAGTTTTGAAATAAAGATAATGATAGATTTCTTTGTTGCAATGTCAAAACTCCATAAAGAAACTTAATGATTGTACAATTCCATTCTCTATTTATAACAATGAGAAGATAGAGGTGAGAAGATTGCTCTTGTTAAGCTTAGAAAGAAATAACTAGAACATTCATGCAAGTAGATGACTGGGGTGACAACTGAGACTTACTCTAGTCTAATTCAGGTTGTGCATATTCATAAAGTTATCCACAATCACATTATTAATTGTATGAAGTGAAATACATTTACTTAGGGGAATGAAAAATAACTTAAGTCTTGTGTTGGGTCCTAGAAACAACCTATACACAATCATTTGTATGGTACTTATGTTAAGAGTTATAATGGTCATGTAAGTCTTAGTGATAAGCTTAGTAATAAAGTCACTTTATGACTTTAGTTTGCTTTAGAAAATAATGTGAACATGACTTAATATTCATATAATTCATTTTAGGTTTAGGTTTTGTGTCACCCTTGTATTAGGGTTTATGTTATTGCGTTCTTGTAAAATGACGGTTGCTTTTTTAATTAATTCTTCCAATAAGTATTTCTCTTTCAAGTTCGCTCGTGTGTTTGCTTGGTTTCTTTGTGTGTTCAGTTTTTGTAATATGGTATCAAAGCCACGATGAGAAGCTGTAGAATAACGGGTGAAGGCCTAGGGACTTTTCAAATCAGTGACAGATCGAGGCATTGATTACGATATGTACCAAAAAACCTAAATCTTTTTTATAGTTGTATGGAATATTACAATAGTACTTAGTAGTATGGTTGTACGGAATAATATAGTTGCACATAATAGTATTGAACTGTATGGAGTAGTGATTTTCATTTTTCATTGAGAATTCCAGATAGCCAATTTCCATAAATTTTTTGGAATGTTCACTTAAGTCATATTAATGTTTGGTTTTGTGTCACCCTTATTAAGGTTTATGTTTTTGCTTTCCTATAAAGTGACGATTGCTATTTCATCAAATTATCAAAAAAGTATTTCTCTTTCAAGTTCTCTTGTGTATTTGCTTGGTTTCTTTGTGTGTTCGGTTTTCGTAATATGGTCCTGAGCCACGGTGAGGAGAACCTAGGATGTAGTAGTTGAAGTCAGATTAGTGATGGACCTAGGGTTTGCGTACATACACAACGAGAAACCGAAAGGGCGTTTGAGCAAAGAAAGCTAGTTTTTTTTTTTCCTTGTTTAAACCTAGATCCATTTTTTGATTTAAATCTACATTTTTTTTCATTTTCACCATACGGAACAACAAAAGTACATTTGTATGGAAAAATATAGTTGTACAAAAAAGTACATTAGTATGGAGTAGTAAAAATAGTACAAAAAAGTACATTAGTAAGGGGTACTAAGTAGTAGTAAAAAATAGTATAGTTTTACAAAAATAGTACAATTGTATGGTATAGTATAGTTGTGTGGAATAGTGTCGACTATGGAATAGCGATTTTCATTTTTTTTGAAAATTTATAGATTGTATATTTTTAGAAAAATTTGCAATTTCAATGTTTTTTAGCATTTTTCACTGTTTTTCAACATTTTTAGGGGTTTTCACCAGATTCAACAGTTTTGGTTAGGGATTTCTCTATTTTTTCTAATAATATTTGCAGTTTGGGGGAAGAAAGAGCAGATCTGTAGCTATAACTCTCTATTTCAACATCCATATCAGCATATTGTTTTTAGAAAATGCTAGTTTGTCACATATAATGTTGGATGGTAACCAAAAGTTTTCCGGCAAGAATGAAAATACTCAAAACCAAAGAATGTTAGCCATTTTTGAGTACATATACTTCAGATCAACGTGTTTTAGGGACAAAAACCCGACTTGCAACATGAAAATATCATCTCAAGTTTGATGAGCAAAATAGAGCAACAATGATGCTAATAAAGCTATCCCTGACTAACAAAATGCTACCAAAAGTATAGATTGGCAATAAGGCGTCGGGTATTGGGAAGTAACTGAAGGAGTTGCATGAAATCTTCGATAAAGGTAGAGCGAATATGTTGTTTTCTAAAAAAATGGTTGAAAGTGAGTCGTTGCAAGATCATTTGCTAAAAATAAAAGATATTAGAGAACAATTGATGCCATTGGGCAGAAGATGGAAGAAGATATGGTGGTAATCACTTTGAAGAGTTTACCAACGTCATTTGAGCATTTTATTGAAACCTTGAATATTACTACTACCAATGTTGACATCATAGATGTCATACTCGTCGATTAATCATCAAGTGCCAAGGAATCCAAGTAATTGCCATTCAAAATTGTGGGTTTTCTTTTGGGCCTCAACAAGTACTGGGACAATACTCGTCAAGTATTCGTTGAGTACCATGCCAGCACATAGTCGATTAATGGCTCCCATGGGCAAAACGCTTCCAGAACGCGTTCAAAAGCTTGCAAACGTTCCTAGGAGCCTGCAAACGTGTCTAGGACGCTGAGAATACATGGTAAAAACATTAAATGTTGTCTTATAAAAGTATACATGCCCCCTCATTGGATTCACACAATATTTGAGGCATTTGGAGCGAATTGGAGGGAGAAAATTTGAGCAAACTCGATTTTGAGGTTAGTTCTTTTTTTTTCCGAGCATGTAAATTCTTAGTAATTTATTTGTAAACATGTTTGATAAATGTACATCAATTCCATTCAATTACATAATTATTATTTATGATTTATGCATTGTTTTTCATAATTTTTGAATAAAATTGTTGTATTTTTACTGTTAATGTAAAAATTATGGTTTATGTTTATTGTAGAATATAGATGTCATTTTAAATGTTTTAAATATTTTGTCCATGATGTATGCATAAGGCCTAGGGTTAGATGCTTAAATTTACGAGATTACGGTATAAGTTTATTTTTAAAATGTATTTTAATTTTTTTTAAACATTTATTTTTTATTTTTTTAAAAGCTATTTTGAACAAGTTGTAGGTTTACTGTTAGCATACAATGGCATCCGACGCTGCATCAAGTATAGAATAAGTCAATGATAGCCAATCAGCTTTCCCTAATGCTTGCACCACTACTTGGAAGTATGCCATACGGGTTGAAACGTCCCATACGACTGCAATTTGTACGTTTTGCTTGAAGAAGGTTTCGAGAGGCATCAATCGCTTCACGTACCATCTAGCATGCATTCCTTACTATGATGTCATGCCTTGTCCTAGTGTAATGGAAGAGGCAAAACGAGAGATGGTTACATAGCTTGCATTGCTGGACGAAAAGAAATTAGATAGGGCAAGGATGCAAACAATCTTAACAATGGCCATTGCTCCTACGTCAACAGAGGAAATTGAGGCAGGGACAACATGGAACAAGGAGGCACATGTGGAAGTAGATAAGGCATGAGCAAATATTTGGTACTTAAACAACCTTCATTTCAAAGTGGCTAGTAGTCTATACTGGGAATATTTGGTGACAACATTGATAGTTGCAAAGAAAAGTTACAAGGCACTTTTTCTAAAAGAGTTAAGTAGGAGGTTGCTCCAGGATGCAATTGAAGATGCGAAGCTAATTGTAGAAGATCAAAAGAGGTTGTGGTGAAAGTTCGGATGCACCAATCTTTCTGATGGATGGACAGATGGAAAGAACCACATCTTCATCAATTTTTTGGCAGCTTCAAATGGTGAGCCGGTTTTTTGAAGTTAATTGATGCATCTAACAAAATAACAAATGCAAAAACTTTGAACTTGATGCTCGAGCAAGTTGTTTTAGAGGTGGGCATCGAGGATGTTATCCAAGTTATCACTGACATTGCAACAACATATGTGGCGGCTGGGAGACTTCTTAAGGACATACATCCATCACTCATTTGGACCCCGTGTGCGGCCCATTGCCTTGACCTTCTTTTGGAGAACATAGACAAAATTGATTGCGTGAGACTGGTTGTAGAAGAGGTCAGAGACATCACAAAATATATTTATATTCACCTTTGGGTTTTCAGCTTGATGAGAGAACACACCAAGGGGAAAGAGCTTGTGCAAGCAGGAGTCACAAAGTTTGCAGCTAACTTTCTTATGTTGCAAAGTATTGTCAAGCATGGGTGGACTCAACATATTCAAATAATGCTGATGGGATCAAGGTCTCAAAGACAATTTTTTAATGAGGACTTTGTGAAGAGAGCTATGAAGATCGTTAAGGTAACCTCAAATTTCAATTTAAATTTCAAGTCGATCCCTTTATTTTCAATTTTTTAAGTATTTATTTTAATTGTAAGTTTGTATTTTTAATTTTTTTTGTAACTTTGTAGGTAACAGAGCCTTTGGTGAGGGTTTTGCGCTTGGTGGATGGGGAACAAAGCCCAATGAGTTACATTAATGAGGCCATCGATAGGGCCAAAGAGGCCATCCAAAACTATTATAGGGGGATAGTGTCAGATTTGATCCCATTTGGGAGTTGTTTGATCGGAGGTGGAACAATCAACAACTCCACCAATCCATCCATGCAGCAAGGTATTACCTTAACCTTAGATTTTTCTATTTCGATGGCTTTACGAATGCTAATGGGGAGGTTATGGATGGCCTTTCAATATGCATTGAGAGTATGACACCTGATATTCAGATGAGAGATCTCATTATTTCAGAGTTATAGAACTACAAGCAAGCTAGGGGAGGCTCTTTTCTTCAGCCCTAGCTATTCGAGGGAGAACTACGTAGTTACCAAGTAATAAAAAATGAAGTCTTTATTTGTACCTTACCAATTACAAATTTACAATTATTAAATACTTATAAACTTTTGAATATCTTGTTTGCAGGGTCGTGGTGGGAAGATTGGGGTGGAAATACCTCAAATATTCAAAAGCTAGTCCTCTACATTTTATCTCAACTTTGTTTTTCTAGATGTACGTGCAACTGAAGTTTGTTTGACTCCATTCACATGAAGAAGTGCAACAAGTTGAGTCAACGTCTTAATGACCTAGTTTTTGTGCAATACGACCTTCGACTTCACACAAAAAAGGTGGAGAACAAATCACATGAGTCTATTGATCTAGATGAAATCGATCCCTATGGTGATTGGACTACACAAGATGAGGAGGCCCCCTTGTTCACAGAGGATGAGATTTCTGATTTCAAGAGGCAAGTTAGGAAGGGTGCAACTGCAACAGAAGGAGAGATTGGATTGGATGACATCCTTGTAGATGTCAAGGATGGGGCAGAGGCAAAGGTGGAGCCACATGCACAACATTCTAGGTAGAGCGAGGAGAGGCAATTGAGTGGGAGGACTAGATGCTCTCAGTCTTCCTTAGTTTTTCAGAAAGCAAGGAAGAGAAAATTATAGATTCTTGTAATTTGTACTTGTAAATTCTTGTATAAGTATCACTGTATCGGTTTGTTGTTGACAACATCACAGTTGTATTTGCATGAATCATGATCATGATCATGTGATTTTATACTTTATTTGTATTCAAATCTATTATAAAACACTTCCCCTATGTTTTACAGACTCATTTGATACATTTTGCAATTGTAATTTTTATAAAATTTATATTTTTAAATAAATTTAATTTTTTTTTTGAAATCTGCCGAGAATTGCCGATTAATGGCGAGTGGCTATTGATTAATCATCAATTAAAATTTTCTGGGGCTGGGCGATTACTCTCGGAGCACGAGAATGTGAACTATGGTTGACATGAAGTATAAAGAATTGAGAATTAAACTATTGCAGCAAGATAGGTGGAAAAAAATAGTTTAGCAACGGTAACAGGCTAAGGGTTCAAAGATGGCTTTGGCACCAAAGTTCAAGGGCAAGTTTGCTAAGAAAAAAGATGATGGAAATAGAGAGGGCAGCAGTGAGGAGGCCAAAAATTGGCACTCATATCAGATAGTAGTATCCTAAAATCTCCTTCCATTTGACCATTTTATAGCTCTCACTTAGGCATTTGTCCATAGCATCATAAACTCTATCCATGTTGCATATATTTATTGTTATGATTCAAAAAATGTGATTTCTAGATAATATATTATGAGTTAATGATTTTGTCCTTTGGTATTACTAATGGAAATTGAATAATGTAGAACATACTTCTTGTAAGGTGTTTTATACTTGTAACTATGAAGGAGAAAAGATTCATTAAATTTGCTGATAACCTATAGCAATTGGGTGAGCTACTTGTAGCAACGACTAAAACATTCACGAGTCTCCTGTACCAACTAGACGAGCCACCTATAACAACTAGGCAAGTTACTTGTCACAATGACTAGAGCATTCTAATCCACCTATAGCAGCTGGGCGTCACTCGTAGCAACAACTATGCATACACTCTTGAAGGATTGACGGTTAGATGATGGTTTTGACAAATTCTCCCACAGTTTGAGGATTGTGACAATTCTTCATTTTGAGAAAAATGAGAAGTCAATCTCAAATTGTCTAGTCATTATTCCTCCTTCATTGGACTATCCATCTTAAGCGGTTGCAACAAATGAATATGTTGTTTTCTCACACTTCCTATTATGTGCTATTGTCTAGTTGTTAGTTTAAACTTCGTTGTTACATTTTATTCTCGTAAGATATATTTTCTGCTATTTTAACATAGCTGTTTGGATTGTTGGAACTTATTTCATTCTAGGAATAACCATAGACTTATGGTTGTAACCTTTAGATATTGGTATATCTAAATAGAGTGCTTCATTCTCTATTTAACAGAGAAGTTGTAGGTTGCAATTTGTTTGTGAAGTTCAGTTCAACTAGGAAATTAGATTATAATATTATTGAGTGAAGCTTCGTAATCAGATTGTAATGTATGTATATCAGATCCATTTGATGCTATAGTTAAATCAATAAAGAGATGCTTTGATTTAATCCTGTCTTAAGCAAGGAGGGGAGTCAAGCTCCAGTCCAACTGAGAGAGGGCCCACTCATAAGGATTCGGTGATCCGATTTCCCATCTGTTAGTTTAATTTCATTTTCCACTGTGTTTATGTATCTTTCACTTTCTACAAATTAGTTACAACATATGTTCGTTAAGTTCATGTTTGATTTCTTGCATAGGTATTTTTAATTCTGCAATTTCAATTCAACAAAGTGTGGGAAACTTCCTAGATAGTTATAGATTTCTGTCATGCAATTTATTTTCTTGTCATTTAATTTCCGCGAGTGTGTTTATTCCAGCAATAGTACATTAGCCTCCTAAGTATTCCATGTAATTTAGTGTTGTATATATAGTGCAAACACCTTACAGAATTATATGTTGTTGGGTTGACAATTTAATGAAGATCATATAGTTTATGTGTTAGGCGGCTGCCTCTTGGGATATATCCACATAGGTTGTAGGAGAAATTCTCAAGCTAACTAATAATAGTAGGCTGTATGTTCCCTACAAGCAGTAAGACAAGATTTAGGTAATCAAAAAACCATAACCTACAAGCATTTCTATTGTGGCAAATAAGAGCAACTTTTGTAGAAAATGGTTGTGATGAAAAAAATAACCAAGGGCCTAAGAAGTAGGGCAATATTGTAGAACACAAAGTAGATGATGATTTGTATGGCTAGAGATAATAGAGATTGTGTGAAAAAGACGATTTGGTATATAGATTATGGTGTCCCCAAGCACTTCACGAACAAAAGAGATTGGGGCCTTGACTTTGTTGTAGATACATCTATTTCTAACTCTCTAATTTTTGTTGGAGGAGAGAAGTGTAAGGTTGAGAAGGGAAAGGAAATGTGTAGATAACATTGAGAGGTAAAAAGTTGCTCTGCATGAATGCTTTTTATGTTTTTGTTGTGGAAAAGGATCTACTTTCAGTTAGTGAAATTATACAACACAATCCTAATTTGAATGTAATTTTTAGGAATAATAAATATTGTATTGTTGCTAAGGTCAGAAAGAAGACAATTCGGTTTGGTATTTAGGAACATGGACATTTTAGGTTGTTTGATATAGGGGATGAAAATGAGCATGCTTTGTTGGCCAAGGTTGGTCAAGACAACAAGACACTTTGACATCAATGGTATGGGCTCTTAAATTTGAAATATCTTTATTTTTTGGCTAAAGAAAGTTTGGTGGATGGTCTTCCAAAGATTCAGAATCACTAAGGAGTTTGTGGTGCATGCTAGGCTTGGAAGCAACACAGGGATCCATTTGATGAAGGACAAACTTAGAGAGCTAAGGACGTCCATTAGTTGATTCATGCTAACATTTGTGGACATATGAAGACAACATCATTCTCCGGTGCCAAGTATTTTTTGTTATCTCTAGATGATTTTTCAATAAAAATGTGTATTTTTAAAAGCAAAAATAAAATGCATTGGATGATTTCAAAAAGTTCAAGGTCATGGTATAGAAACAACCAGAAAATAGTATCAAAATTCTTAGATCAGATAATGGAGGTGAATTTTGCTTTAGAAAATTCCTTGATTTTGGTAATTAGGAGGGCATCTAGAGGCAATATACCACACCCTACACTCCACAACAAAATAGGGTAGTAGAGAGGCCAAATCATACCATTATGTTGATGGCAAGGTGTATGCTAGAGAACACGTCTATATAAATACTGGGCAGAAGCAACACACATATCAATGTATTTGCTCAATCGGTCTACGACAAATGCGGAACACAAGAAAACTCCAGAAGAAGCATGGTTTGGGCGAAAACTTAAAGTCAGTCATCTCAAAGTTTTTGGTTTAATTGGATATGCATAGGTTCTTGATGACAAACGAACCAAACTAGATAGAAAATGCAATAAGTTGATGTTCACAAGGTATAGCGACCACCATAAAGCATATAAAGTAGTTGAATTGGAAACCAACGAAGAATACTTTAGTTGGGATGCTGTAGTTGATGAGAATGCAGGACTGTTCCAGATAAAGATTGAGCAAAAATCATATCAAAAAGTTGCAGCCATTACATGTTAGGACCGTTTACACAGGTAAATATGAAGAACTACAGTGTATAAGCTTGATAAAGTTTTCACAAAGGTAAAATTGTATTATTGAATATTTACAAAGGTTGAAAGCTTTTAATGAGATTTTTTAAGGTGGTTACTTTGCAAGACACCCCAACGGGTTCAACCACCCAACTAACCAAACTAACATGATTATTTACTAACAATATTATTAATTAACCTACTAACATAACAAAGTAAATACATAAAGATACTTTGGAATATATGACCCAACACTATAAGTGACATGATTGAGTTTGCAAGCCAGAATTATGGCGATAGTTAGCACGAGGAGAAGGAAGCCGTTGAGTATGAATCCCAATAAAATTTCAGCTAAAATGCAGCTGCAAGTTCCTCAAAACAGCAAGACAACATTGCTGATTTGAAGGGGAATAACAAAAGAAAAGATGAAAATGGTGGTACAACGCCTATGGCGATGTTCAGAAAGATGAGCTCCCTTATATGAGAGAGGAAGGAAGACCAAAAAGAGATAAGACCTCTGATACAGTAATTATGTTTTGATGGCTAACTTTCAACCTTTTTTTGAACCTGAAGTATATGAAGAGGCCAAAGGAAAACCAAAATGGGCGAAGGCTATGCAAGCCAAACATGAAACTTTAATGAAGAACCGAACATGGGTTCTAGAAGAGCTACCTTTTGGGAAGAAACCTATTGGCTGCAATTGGGTATATAAGGTCAAGTATAAAGCAAATGGTACACTTGACAAGCATAAAGGAAGGTTGGTCGCAAGGGGTTTTTTACAAAAGGAAAGAATTAATTATGAAGAGACATTTGCTCCTACTGCAAAATTGAAAATAATCCGATTGGTTCTAGCCATGGCAGCACAATTTGGCTGGAAAGTACATTAGATGGATGTGAAGGGTGCTTTCCTCAACAAAGATCTAGAGGAAGAAGTATATATGTACCAACTGCTGGGATTTCAATGTTCAGTGAAGGATCATATGTTGTGCAGATTGAAGAAAACTCTTTAAGGGCTAAATCAAGCTCCCAAAATTGATAGGTATTTGGGAGCACAGGGATTTAGAAGTTCTTCTGACCCCAATTTCTATATCAAAAGCGAGAATTCTGATGTGGTGATTCTAGTGGTATATGTTGATGACATTACCATCATAGGTAGTGAGGCTGGAGCTATTGAAAAGGTAAAATAAAATTTATGTTTCGCTTTTGACATGACAGATCTAGGCCTCCTACATTATTGTTTAGGCTTAGAAGTTTGGCAAACTGATAAACATAATTTTGCTTCTCAAACAAAATATGCAACAAGTTTGTTAGACAAGTTCAGGATGACAAATTGTAAAATCTTCTCTACGCCTATGGAGACATGGCTGAAACTTTAAGCCAAAACCGATTCAATAGCAGTAAATGAATCAGTCTATAGGCACTAGTTGACAACTTGATCTATCTTATAACCACTAGGCCTGACTTGTGCTTGCAGTCAACTATATCTCCTGATTTATGACAGCTTCAAAAATAGAACACTGGATAGCGGCGAAGAGGGTGCTACAATATGTAAAGGAATCTTTAGATTTTGGCATTTTATATGGTAAGAGAAAGGAGCTTCAGTTGTGTGGCTTTTTAGACAACGATTGGGTAGGATCTATGGATGACAAGAAGTCTACAGTATGTTATGTGTTAAGTTTAGGAGCAGGGGAAATTTATTGGATCAACAAGAAGTAACAAGCAGTTTCAATTTCCTCTACAGAAGCAGGATATAGAACAGCAATCAGAGGGGCATGTGAAGCAGTTTGGCTTAGGAGAGTGGTTGTAGATTTGCAAGTTGACTGAGCCTACAATACAATTTTGTGATAACCAGGGAGTTCTTAAGTTGGCAACGAATCTCATCTTTCATGAGCCATTGTCATTTTGTTTGACAACTTGTAGTAGACGGAGTAGTCGAGCTGCAATATTCTCCAACTCATAACCATACTGTAGAAACTCACACGAAGTCTCTTGACCTAAATAAATTTGTAAAATTTAGAGACAAACTTGGTGTATTTTCCAGAATGACCATTAAGGGAGGATGTTAGTGTTATAATGGTCACACAAGTCTTAGTAATAAAGTCATTTTATGACTTTAATTTACTTGAGCAAATAATGTAAACATGACTTAAGGTTCACTTAAGTCATTTTAGGGGTTTGTGTCACCCTTGTATTAGGGTTTATGTTATTGCTTTCATATAAAGTGATTGTTGCCCTTTCATTAAATCATCCAATACAAATTTCTCTTTCAAGTTTTCTTTTTTCTAATAACTTGTAAACCTCATGTTCATCTGATGCAATTATCTTGTTTCTATAGATGTACTATAAGATACATTTCTTCCAAAAAAAGAATCGATTTCTTATCTAAAATAGTCGTAGCTACATTTGGAGAACACATGATATTCACATCCATAACTGTGTTTGCAATGGAAAGCAAAAGATGATTCCACTCGATTCATTGTTCAAGAACTACAAGTCAATATTTATTAGATGGGGGAAGCTCACACCCATTATTCTTTTTGATGCTTCTAAACCAATTCACGTTTCCTTGTTTATTATGGCAGTGATATAAAGGATGTATCAATCAATAATTGTTAGGGGTCTAGAAATCATTGTTTTACCCAATTCCTTGATTCAAAGTCATTTCTATGCTCACTGACCAGCAAATGTTTTGCTTTAAAATTTGTCCTTGCAATTTTAATATTGATCAATATTTGGACTGTCATTCTCTTCTCAGTATTTTGCAATACTGGCGCTGCTGTAATAAATAATTAGATGATGAAAACGTTCGTTTAATTTTCACCAAGATTGTGTCCCTTTTATACAATTTTCTGTCAATTCTATAATTCTTATAGCAATGGTTAAGTTATTATTAATTTTTTTTGTGTGTGGTTTTCTTATGAATTTTGTCTGGCTAGTATATAATACGCAAGCCTTTTATTTTCAATCCATAAAAATCCTAATGAGCATCATCTCTAAAAATGTTGATCACCGTGCATGCTGTATATAGTTATTTTCTCATTCTTTTATTTTTTTTGAAATTATCATTTGCAATAAAGAGAACTACCCCTAAATAAATGAAGAGGCTCTGCCTCTTGACTGCTATTGTGATGATTTAAAAATACAGTTCAAAGGGACATTTCACAGCAATTATTTATAGCAAACAAGTTACTTTTAAAAGGGGATAACTTGTCCTATGCTGGTCATTTTGGTACGAATAAGACATTTCATGATCCAGGGGGCAACATACTCCAATGATTGGTGTCAAAATTGGACATGACCTCTTGGTCAACACCACATCCTTGACTCAGACGTCTGTTCTAGCAAGCCCTTCCGAGGATATTTATAATATTACATCGTATACTATTTGTCATAGTTAAAAAACTTGTACTTGGCAGCCCAAAATTTTGACTTGGACTCGTGAGTTGGCAACTTTATCACTACATAAAATATATAAATTCATAAAATAAACTTAAATAACATGTAAAATACTGTTAAATGACATGAGAAATGAAAGTAGAGAAGGCATAAGTATATTTTATATTAATTTTTGACCCAAAAAAATAAAAAATAAAATCACGATGGTATGCAAAAAAACGACGTTTTTTAAATCCACGGGAGTTTATTAGCTGGCTGTAGCCAAGTAGCAAGCAGTTACCTGGCAATTTCTTGCGAGTCTGAGCCTACTACTCAGTTTGCGAGAAGTTCGTTGATTATTCGGCAGGTCAAAAAATGTAGGCTACTGGCGGTTTATTGGAGGTTATTCACGAGTTTTAAAACAGATCTATTTGTGGATAATTCCTGCATTACTGGATTTGCTAATTTTCTGCTGATTATTATATAATTGAAGTCTTTGAATAACTATTTTTGAATGCAATATCTTACAATTGATTAATATTTGGACTCTCATTTTCTTTTCAGTATTTTGCAATACTGGTGTTGCTCTAATATATAATCAGATGATGAAAACGTTCGTTTTATTTTCGCCAAGATTGTGTCCCTCTTATACAATGTGTCAATTCTATACTTCCTATAGCAATGATTAAGTTATTAGAGTATTGTCTTTGTTATTTCTTTTATTTTGTGGTTGTCTTATGAATTTTGTCTTGCTAGTATATAATACACAGGCCGTTTAGTTTCAATCCATAAAAATCCAAAAGAGCATCATCTCTAAAAATGTTGATCCCTGTGCATGCTGTATATAGTTATTTTCTTATCCGTTTATTTTTTTGAAATTGTCATTTGCAATAAAGAGAACTGCTATTAAATAAATGAAGAGGCTCTGCCTCTTGACTGCTATTATGATGATTTAAAAATGCGGTTCAAAACAACAATTTCAACCAGAAATGTTTTCTGGATTATACTTGTACTCTCCGAGTTTCCGAGTTTGAATGAATATAAGCTCAATTGACAATGCTGCTCATGAGTTACTTTTCAAACGGGATAACTCTTCCTATGCCAGTCACTTGGGCATGAATAAGATATTTCATGATCTAGGGGGGCAACATACTCCAATGATTGGTGTCAACATTGGGCATGACCTCTTGGTCAACACCACCTCCTTGATTCAGACGTCTGTCCCAGCAAGCCCTTCAGAGGATACTTATAATATTACATTGTAAACTATTTGTCATAGTTAAAAAACTCATACTCAGCAGCCCAAAATTTTGACTTGGTCTTAGGACTCGGCAATTACTTGGCAAATTTATCGCTACTTCAAATGTATAAATTTATAAAATAAACTTTAATAACATGTAAAACACTGTTAAAAGACATGACAAATGAAAGTAGAGAAGGCGTAAGTATATTTTCTATTAATTTCGACCAAAAAACAACAGAAAATCATGATGGTATGCAAAAAAATGATGTTTTTTAAATACATGGGAGGTTATTAGCTGGCTGTAGCCGAGTAGCAGGAATTACTCAGCGATTTCTTGTGAGTCTTAGCCTACTACTTGGTTTGCGACAAGTTCAGGCTACTCGTGGTTTATCAGAGGTTACTCGCGAGTTTTAAAACAGAGCTATTTGTGGATTTCCTGCATTGCTGGATTTGCTAATTTTCTGCTGTTTATTATATAATTGCAATCTTTGGAGAACTAATTTTGAATGCAATGTCTTACAACATCCATAGTTAAAGTTTTACTGTATTGTTATTTTGCAGTGGGTCCTCTTTTATTTGAATGTGTGGGAGACCCTTTGTCATTGTTGTCGACAGGCTACAAATCAGATTTTCTTGTAAAAGACTCCTTGAATCCCAATGATGTAAGTTTATTTTGTGTTTTTTGCTTAGCCATGCACCTGTTCTTCAATCTTTATGTATTTATTTTTGCATTCAAGATTCAAAGGCTGAATAAATTTCAATTTCTGATGATGTTTTGGTATATATTTTTTAAATGCTATCATTGCAAGGGAAAGACACTGTAGGACCGGAAACAATTAGTTTACAAGCTATAGATGTTTGCAAAGAACTGTCTGAGCTCATATTTCACTCCCACATCACAAGCTAATAAAAAGTAACAAATTTGCAACTATAGAACAAATACATTTATAAAGGAGTTCTTAATTTTTTTTTCCGAGAATCACTTTTCCCTGTTATTGCTTATAGAGGGTGACCAAAATCATGCCTCAGTTTTCCCCCTTATTAGTTTTGGGACAAAGTTAATGCACATAGCTTGATGACAGCGCTAGTTGCCATTCTCATCTATGAGCCTTGATCATTTTCTGTTCTTCAATGGAATCTACATGACTTTAAAATTTGTTAATTGATTGTTAGTTGTAGTTCATTATCTTTTATATATATATTCCAATGAAATCTATTCTGATTTTCTCGTGGCTTAGGAGGTGGAGAGATTTTGGGGTATATATAGGGAATGCTTTGTTCCCTATGATATTCTTCATGAATGTGTGGCTGAAGACATGCGTAAAAAGCAGTTAGTCTCTATTAATTCAAATCTAGTTTTCGGGAATCGTCTTCAGGGTTTAAAGGTACATTTTGATCATCATTTCAGCAAGAAAACTGTGATGCATCTTTTACCTATTTTTTTTCCAGGCATGCTTTCCTTGTGTGCCAGCTTTGAAGCTGATTCTTCTCGAGAAACTGCACACTACTTCTTTCTAAAAGATTGCTTAAAAATAATATTGCATATTTGATCTTTGAACATTGTAAGTTTCTTGCTTTGATATTTATTATTTTATTCTCCATGGCAGTGCAGAGATGGCACATTGCAACTCTTCTTTCCTGTTGGCACATACAAGAGTGAGATTGGATCCATTTGTTATGATAAAGAAATGGAACCTTTGAAACTTTGCAAACAGCTGCATTGTAACCTGGAAAGTAATGTGTTGGGTAGACAATTTCACCTACTTTCATCTAAAATTCATCATCCGATATTGCAGGTGCATAAAAGTTTTTTTCTGTTTTCTTTTTCAAAATTTACTGCTAGTTTGTTGTGGTTGGTCTAAGAAATTAATTCATCTCGTGGTTATGGTACTTGATATTTGTACTATTTAATTGGAGTTTTCCTTATGAGTTGTGAAACTATCTACTATTATTCACCAAATCGACAGTCAAAGCTTGTGTAAAGTTGTTTTTGTAGCATCAGCTGTGCTTTGCGTTTTTGAATAATGAACTGTGCCTGGGTTATTGCCTAACAAATCATTGAATGGGGGTTTTACAAATTGATCAGATAATGTGCTTGATGGGGTTCATATTAGCTTGCATTCACTTTCAAAATCTTGCTTATGTATCTAATTCAACAATCCAAATGATATTGCTGAAAGTGTTTGTCTTGTCAATTGAACCACAGTTACATGGTCATTACTGTCACAAAAATTACTCGGTTAATTCTTGAATTAAAGTTTGTGTGAAATTGAAATTTATTTAATACTTGATCAAAAGCTTCTGAAAGGACCCGTGAACCAAATATAAGAACATTGATGTTTTGGCTCACCCCAAGTGATGTATACTTGTTTGACTTACAAAAAATATGTTTTGATTTTGACTATAGGCATTTGGAGGCCAGATTTTTTTAGGACTGGAAAATTCAAAATATCATAAACCCAGGATGTATGGCCTTTTTAAAATCCATATTTGAACAGATCTGTGTTGCAGGGATACGCCCCCCAGCCCCACGCCTCCTGTTCGGAGACGCCTCCGGCACGGGGACGTCCCGGGTACTCCCGGAGGCGTCCCGGAGGCGCCCGCCGGCGTGCCGGAAACGTCCGGCAAGCCGACGGGCGCCTCCGGGACGCCTCCGGGAGTACCCGGGACGTTTCCGGCGCGTACCCGAGTGATTCCGGCAGAAAAATGGTGAATTGTTTTTTAAAAAAATCCAGAATATCCTTAAAAAAAAAAACCCTAAAAACTAAGCAACCCTAAATGTAAATCCAGTCCGAACCCAACGTATAGAAATAAAATAAACATTTAAGTATAAGTTTTAAGTTATATTTTATTTATATACTTTCAGGGTGTTTGAGAGGGGTTTCGGACTACTAGGAGCTATAATGCAAATTCTAGGTTTTGGAGGATCCTGTCATATTTCAGAGTTAGTCAGATTCCAGGGTTTCAGGGTTTCAAACTTAGCCATATTTCAGGGTTTCAAGATTTCAAGGAGACATCATAGGAGGTATGAAGGCTGCATGAAGGGATGTATGCGTGATAGAATAGTTTGAGAATATCTCTGGCAAAGTGCCACAAGCCGATCCCACCCCATTCCCTGTGCACCCCTTGAGGCATGCACTCGTGAGATTCAATGCACCGATGAGCCCTTGTGAGAGAAAGTGTCAGTAAATGATAAAGTTGAAAAATAATGGGAGTGGCATTCATGATTTTGTGGACAATCGAGATGATTTATTCTAGATTTGAATGTACATCTTGTCTTTGAAGTAATTAATGAATGAATATTATATATTTTTAAGTGTTTTATCATTTATAGACAAATATTTTCACACTATGTAGTTTCAAGTGTTTTACTAAAAAAATGAGTAATATATATATATATATATATATATACAGACGTACCCACGACGTATCCAAATCAAGGTTTTTGAAAAATGGCGTACCCGCGTACCCGAGACGTCCCCATATCCGTACCCGTATCCGTACCCAAACAACATAGGAACAGATGTATTAGAAAGGTACAAAACTATAAATCTCAAGACTATTGTCCTAATGCTATGGTCATTGAATCATGGAATTGGACAAACTGTAAACTATAACAGTTTGAAATGGCCGGTTGGGAGGGTGAAGTCAAAGTTACTTCAAACATTGCCTTAGTATTCTATATGGATAACTTAGTTTTCATCTCAACTGTGCAGTCAAAGGTATCAATAGATTATTGTGACATCATTCTAGGAACCTACTATTAACGAATTGTTCGTGCTGGACTTGCCCACTCCAATTCTATGCAACATTAACACATTTTAATAATTTCTGTCACATTTTGAAGCTACAAAATTAGAAAATCATTTTTATTTTACCAAGAGGATTTGCAAAGAGATGACATGAAAATAACTCCCCAAGAGAGTAGAAAAGGTTATATCCTCATATTTGTAAGAAATAGAGGATTGGTGAAGGAATTGGATAAATTTTACTTAAGTAGGTTTTTAGATCCATAGATGTTTGGTTGATCCTATGCCTAGGGGTGACCCGGAGGAGAACACACTAAAATGAATTCTAATGTTAAAAGTTTTTAGGCTTTCACAATCTATAATAATAAGAAAACCTCTTTTGGAAAAAAACCATGTCCAATTTATATGAAATTGATGTTTTGGACCACATTAGTGGTCCATCATTTTCTTCTTGATGATGGAGCATGTGGTGTGGTTCAAATGTCAATATCATAAAATTGGACACGGAGTGGAAATGGTTTATGTAATATTCATAAATACTATTAGAGTTATATGGCAAATAGGGTGGAACACGAAAGAAAAAAAGATTATATTATTCAAGAATTTGCAAGTTCTATACAATAATCCAAGAGTTTAGATGTATCAACTAAAGATGAACTACATAACTTTCTATGCAGTGAATACACAACATACATTAATATACAAATGTGGAAGATGAAGTGAATACTGTATACACAATATTTTCAAACTGTTATCGATTACTGACACTTTATATCTTGCAGGAACCCGTCGAGTCTCAATCTCTCTGAGTGCATGTCTTAAGGGGTGCACTGGGAAAGGGGTGGGCAGACCATTGGTGCTTTATAAGATTGTTGTCCCTTTTGCCACTTGTCATCTACACACTTGTCCCCTAAAACCATTTACCTTAAGCTTATTCTTCTCTATTGTACCCATTCCAAACATTCGTCATATCATTATCCTCCTTTTTCTTGCCTTGACCCCCTTTTGTCAGTTGATTGTACTAGGTCGACTGGGTCGACTTTGTATAGTTTTCAACCTCTGATTACTGTACAGGGTCGACCTTGTATTGTTTAGGGTATTTTTCACTTGGAGTTTTTGTTAGCCCTTCGACCGACGTAGCTCGGGACCTAGTGATTTATCCCCTGAAAACATACAGGGTCGATTGGGTTGACCTTGTACAACTGACATATTTGGAAGGATTTAGGGCAAGATCCGCCTATATATACAAGTTTATTTCCAACCATTTGAAAATAAAGAAGTGAAAAAGAATAAGTGTGAACGGACATCTGCTTATTGATCATTCTACTTGAGGAATAAAGCTTAGGGTTCCATACTTTCTTTGGAGATACAAATTTTGTTTTGTGGAGAAGTCTTTTGGATGCATAGATAGGTTGTGTACCTTATAGCTGATTTGTGTTTGTTATCCTTACATACCACAACAATCTCTTGTGAAGCACCTTGGCCAAGGGAGAGATTGAGGCTCGGCGGGTTCGTCCTCAAAGGTAAGTATTTCTAACTTTATTTTTCCTTTGTAAGAGTAGATAGATAATACAGTTATGCTTATCTCCCATGCATTAGGATTTCGTATACATTGACGTGATTTTATGTCTTCTATGCATGTTTAATTTAGTTTGTTTTGTTTTTAACCCCCACTTTGTGCGACAAGCTTTGGTGTGCACTAGATTAGATTTATGTTCTTGTTTATTAGATATAGAGTGAACATTAAACATATGACTCTTTTAGGGTTGTTGCATGATTGTGTTAGACTGTAGGCTTTGGAACCCTTCCTGGCATGGTGTATTGTGACAAGTGATCTCTTAATCGGGTTTAGTGGATCCCCATATTGGTCATACTCTCGTTTAACAAATATATTCTCAATCGGAAGTGTAGGTATGCTCTATCTTCTCTGAGCCAAGATTGATTTATAGACATGATGCATTTCTGTTTGCATACATTCTGGTGAATCCAATGTGAACTAACCCTTGCAGGATTTGTTTGCTTTATTTCATTCTTTTTCACCATTATTTTTATCAATATTTGCCATACTGGGTCAAAATTTATGTGCACAGGTTTTTAGGTACATGCTACTGGATCGACTTTGTCAACCCAGTACAGGTTTTCAGCATTTCAGTCATTCAGTCCAGACTACTAGGTCAACCCAGTCAGCCTTGTACATATTCAAGCACTCAGCAACAAGTTTTTGCAAAGCTTGATCGACCCAGTTGACCCAGTTAGCAAAATTTGCAAGCATATATCAAGGTTCTTGAACAACAATCTTTATTCTCTGCATCTCTAATCCATCAAGGTTCTTTTATATCTCTGTCTCTTTCTTTACAGTCTTTTCTTTTACAGTTTGCAGTCTTCAAAACTGCCCCTGCTCAGTCAACTGAATCGGCCCTATCGACTCAGTTCTGTGTTTTGTGTGTTGTCTGGATAACTAGGTTGACTCTGCTGACCCTATTCATTTTCAGACCTTGTTTTCGCAGTATAGGTTCGACTTTGTTCTGTATTTTGTGCACACATTGTTGACTATATCAACACTGTACCTTGTTTCAAAGTTGGAATTAACCTTTATACTATAGTAATTAGTTCACATTTTTTTTTCTTGTTTCGTGCATGCTTAGAATAGATTACATAGCTTAATTAGGTGGTTTTCAATTAACCGTTTAGTTTCACTATTTTTTATTTTATGCACACATGACCAAATCACAAAATCTAAACAAACATTTTAACATTTGTCTACCCAAAGCCAACCTACTTGGATTTCATCACCAAAGGGGAAGTCGACTTGATGCCCTGGTCAAGTATAAAGTGTGGTTAATGGTATATTCTGGCTAAATACCCGACACCTTTATCGCTACGATGTGTGAAGTGAGGGGGTAGGCCTCAAAACCAAGCCTGTATCATTACCACTACAGATCTTTTTTAGCCTAAACTACCTGAAACTATCCTTAGATTGCCTTCTAGTTACAACCAACTTCCTTTCACATTTAAAATCATATTTTAATAATCTAATAAACATTCAGGTTGATCAATTAGTTAGCTTTTTACTTTCGAAGTTGATTGCTTGCTCTTTGCTTAACTGTTTTTGTATTGCAAAAACTTGCATTAGCTAGTGTTGGTGCAAGGTTTTGTGTTGTGTTTCAATTGGATAGGCCAATGTTGATCCAATTGACTGTTTGTTTCCCTTCTGTTATCTCTTGTCAAAATTACTTGTAAAATTTATCTTGTTTTAGTTCACAATCTGTTTGACTTTCTAATTTTTTTGTCTGTTGTACTGGGTCGATCCTATACACTTTCTCAGCCTCTGGTTGTTGTACTACGTTGACCCAATTGTCTCTGTATTGTTTGCAGGCCCTATTTTCTGTACTAGGTTGACCTAGTCGACCTTGTACTATTTGTAGGCCCTATTTTCTGTCGACCCTGTACTGTTTTCTGCCTTCCCTATTTGCCAGTTTTATCTCTGTTTTTCTTTCTAGCCTTCTGATATCCATTCTTGCTTGGTATCATGAAGCCTCTTATCAAATTCTTTCTTGATAGTCTCAACTCATTCCTAATGTACATGGGTTGTTCTCTCCTACCTCACCTGCCCACCATAGAAGACAACTCTTTATGGTGCAGCGCTTCATCACATGGTTCTAAATCTTCTCAATCTCGATCTACCCCATACCGTATAGTAGATCTAGAGAATCCTATTAGACAAGTCCCAAACCATGACAATCATATACTTTATACCTCTTTTACACCTAAACCTATAATTCATAAACTCATCAACCCATCTACATCAAATGTTGGAACCTCACATTATGATCCCCACCTATTACAACCAATGTTCATAATCCTATTGTTATACCCATAACAAGAGCACCTAGTATTATCACCTTCCAAATTAACATGGTTGAAACCACTCAAATTGTTAATCTAGATGTTTCCCAATTATTCAAAAACATTGATGATAATACTATTTACACTCCTACCAAGAATGGTGGCTTTACCAAGCTTCATTCTTCTTCTACCATGCTTAATACAACTAACACTAATGTTGGGAATCCTCCACCTGCAAAGAATCCTCCTCCCACCAACACTAATAATCCTCTTCCTATCAACACTAATACCCCACCTTCCAATCCATCTATGGATGCACCTCAACTTATTGCACATGTAGTTCAACAAATGAACATCATGCAAACAACCAATCAATTTCAAATGATGAACATGCAACAACATTTATTAAACATGGCTAATCAACCACCTCAAGTCATCATGTCTCAACCAAGTCAAAATTTTGTCCCTTCTCTTAGAGATGCCAATGGGAATATCATCCCTCAACCTCTAATGAATAACAAAATGCTTCAACATCTTCAAAATGAACTTTTAGCCCCATTCATTGCATCCATAGATATTGGAAACATTTATCCAACTATCACATATAATGGGACTAAGGACCTTATTATCTTTCTTAAGTCTTTTGGTAATCTTTATAAAGAATGGGTCCAAACTAACACCTTTGCTACTACCAAGCTCTTAGCTAAAACCTTTGTTGGTGATGCACTTGAATGGTATAACCAACTTCCTAGACATTCCATTTCACAACTCGAGGATTTAGTCAATGCTCTAGTGAAGGAATTCCAACATGAGCTTTATGAAAATTATCTTAGCCATTTTATCAATGCCAAATAACTTCCTAATGAATCTGCTCATACTTTCATCAAATGATGGAAGTCTCTCACTCATAAAGTAGACCATAACATGAATGATAACGCTCTTTTAAAACTATTTTTCATTGCTCTTAAACCTCCCCTTCAATACAAAGTTCGAATTTTTTCACCTAAAACTTTGGAAGAAGTTTTAAACCAAGCAAAAAGGCAAGACTTTCTTATGACTCAATATGAACCATCTCAAACAACTATCAAATAACCTTTTCAATCATCTTTTCATAACATTGATTCCTCCTAGCCTACCCAACCTCAAAATGGAGCATCCAATTCAACTAATTTTAACCCAACCCACCCACCTTTGAGTCTAGACCAACTTAAGAATAAATTGTCACCCTCTAAACCCATGAGCTTTGATCTTTCCAAACCTCCAAAATGGTACAATTCTGATAAGTTTTGTTGGTGGCATGCTACTATAAGTCATTCTCGTGAGTCTTGTCGTGATCTTCACCATTTTCTTCTTTCTTCCTTGCTTGGTCCACATTTCAATCTTGACTCTCTCACAAAACAACGTTATCAAGACTGTATTCAAGTTTCTCAAATTCAATCTCAAGATCCACAATCATATCAAAGTCTACCTAATGATCAACAACAATCGTCCCATACCTTTACCTCATCCACTAATTTTGTTCAAACAACAATTGATCCTTCTTTCTACACCAATAAGGAAAAGATAGCTAACATGAACAACTTTAAACATATTATTGCATCTATTGAACCTCAACCTCTTAAGTCACATGAATCAAAAGAGTACCTTGTTCAAATTCCCACTCTAATGCATATCATATATGGTCCTCCTTTACCTCCTGTACCTCCTTTTCCTCTTCATACCTCTCCTACACATCATATGTCACATTCAACATCCCTAAAATCTAACAAACCAACACATTTGCCTATCTTCAAATGCACGTACCACCCAATGCAAATCATTTTAATGGCTCACTCTAACTCACATGTTGGGGCATCTTGTGATGCCCATCCACTTGTACCTTCAGACTTTGGGGCATCTTACGTTGCCCATCCCTACACCCACTTACCCTTTGGGGCATCTTACGATGCCCACTCTTAGTCTACAATGCATAATACCAACCAAATTCAGCTTCAAGAAACATTTCAAGACACTTAGGTTTTTCTCTCACATGGTCATCTTTGATACAAACATTAGCATAAATCTTACTTATTCTTTTTGTCTCACATTTAGCATAAATCTTACTTATTCTTTTTGTCTCACGTTTCCTTGTTTTTGTGCACTTTCTTTCTTTTACTTTCGCTTTATAAGCATCATTGTTTTCCTTTATGTTCTTTGGTTTTCTTACACATTACATTTGACATTTGCTTTTATTTTTGACCTCATATTTCTTTTAGCTTTTTATATTATTCTTTTTCTTCGTAGCTTTATGATTATTTTTTCCCTTATTTAGCATTCACCCCAGTGGGTTTGTCTTTTGTGAGTTTGCAGTATAAGACCATGGATAGGCCCTGGCCTTCCTCACAAATATTACCTTTGCTTCTTTTCTCATTTAATTGTTTCACATTTTGCTTTTTGTCGTTCCCGTAGGTTTCTCTTTTATGAGTTGCAGTATAACACTGTGGCTAGGACCCGACCTTCCTCATAAAATTACCATTTTGTCATTCCCTTTCTAGAAAATGCTTTTGATCCTTGTTCTCAGTTTTAGTTTTTTCTTTTTTTTTATAGATGGAATTTGCATAACAATCTTGTTACCATGTTTTTCTCCATTTCCCTAATTCTTATGATAAGAATAACTTTTTATTGTCATTGTATCCCCTTTTTACCCTTTGTCACATTTTTTAAATTTTTTTTGCAATTTGAAGTAATTCAAATTGTTCCATATGTCACTCCTCTTGATTTCCCCTTTCTTTCACTCCACATTGGATAAAACAAGGTTGAAGTCAAGATAACACTTTTTTTTCACTTAGATTTACGAGACTCTTAGACCCCATGCTTTTTGAAGTTCTCTTTCTTAGTATCCTTGTCCCAAGTATTCAAATGAAAGTCATCTTTAGCACCTATGTTTGGTTTTCCAAATCTGTATGGAGGAGGAATAAGAAAAAACCATCAAAAAAGTTAAAAGCCAAATCATTTGAAACAAAAGACAATGATATTCAAAAGGCAGCATACACAATTCAAAAGTCAAAATCACACCAAAAGATGTGATTACAATCACATCTCCTATTTCTAATCGAAGCTCAAACTCCATAGTTGGTCTCACATAGAGCCGAAGTCCATTAGGGTGTGGTAGGCCATTAGATTGGAATAGGAGAATTTAAAAAACTCTATTGTGCTATCTACTTTCTCACGGAAGTACCTGATCTTCGCAGTAGACTAATGACTCTGTAAGGGGTCCTGAGGAACGAGAAACATATTGTGGAGAGGTAGGTCCATTTTACTTTTCACGCATATAGCTTTCATGGGATGATCTATATACTTTATTTGTTGACTTAAGACTTGTGTGGCTGAGAGAAGTTCTTCATAGTCCTTAAAATTGAAAGTCCTCTTGTTTTGACAAACATACTTTGAGTGTCTCGACTTCGATAAAGAGTTCCTCTACCTTGGTTTTTCCTTCATATTCGCCCCTCCATCCATTTCATTTCCCCCTTGACAGGTAAATTGTGATTCTAAATTTGTTTTCCCTTTTCTATTACTCCCTTCACATCTTAAAAACATGCTAGCATTATTTTGTTTCAGTTTTATCTATCCTTAGAGCAAAACAATATGTTTGAACAGATATGGATTACACCCTTACATCATTTATTTATCTCACCATCTCATTGTCATACTAGTCATGTCATTAGGTGGTTGTGTTTTCTTACATTGCATCTTAGAACAAGCACTAAGTTTGAGTTTTTCATCTCTTAGAGCTTTTTGATTTTGATTTTGATTTCTTCATGTTCTTGTTTGATTTTTGTGGACTTAACTTATCTTACATATGACATTTGCCATTATTACATGTTTCTCTTTATGTATGCCTTCTTGTTTGCCTCACATCTTCAATTACATTTCAAATTCCGTCTTTCATGTTTTTCTTTTTGCCTATCTTACATGAACTTTTCACTTTCTTACATATCTTTGTTCAAGTTTTCTTACATTAATATTTCATTTGTCATTCATGTTTTACATATTTCCCAACATGATTTAGTATGTTCTACATTCCTTTTTGTCATTAATGTTTTCCATGCTTTCCAATGTGATTTACTGTATTCATTTGCCAATCATTTGTCATTCATTTGCCATCATTTTGTCATTCATTTGCCCTCAATCTTTTGGTTCTCGCCTTGCCTTAACAATCCTAATTTGCCAATTTTCTTAAATCCCTCATATCTTTGTCTCTACTAATTCATTTTTCACTACTATCTGCCTATCTTTCAAAAATTTTGATTTTTGGTTGTCTTTTTACACTAGCTTCTACAGGTTCACCTAGTGTTCTTCACATTGAACGCCTTCACTTCTCTTGTAGTCTACTTCTTTATCTACAACACTAAGGCAAGTAAAGGTATGTGTTTTTCAAATTCTGTTTTTTCATTTATTTTATTTGCTGCTTACTACACTTTACTTAGCATTAGCATTGTGTGTTATCATGTTCTATTTTTTGAAGCACCATCTCGTGTTGCACCTATGTGACACATGATGAGCTTCGAGTGGGGCATATGTATACACATAATATTTTCAAACTTTTATCGATTATTGACATTTTGTATCTTGCAGAAATCCGTTGAGTCTCAATCTCTCTGAGTGCACACTTAAAGGGGTGCATCGGAAAAGAGTTGGGCAGACCATTGGCGCTTCGTAAGATTGTCCCTTTTGCCACTTGCTATCTACACACTTGTCTCCTAAAACCATTTACCCTAAGCTTATTCTTCTGTATTGTTCCCATTCCAAACATTTGTCATATCATTATCCTCCTTTTTCTTGCCTTGACCCCTTTTCGCTAGTTGACTGTACTAGGTCGACTGGGTCAACCCTGTACAATTTTCAATCTCTGACTATTGTACAGGGTCGACTGGGTCGACCCCGTACTATTTAGGGATATTTTTCACTTGGAGTTTTTGTTAGCCCTTCAATCGACGTAGTTTGGGACCTAGTGATTTATCTCTTGAAAACATATAGGGTCGATTGGGTCGACCTTATACAACCGACATATTGAGAAGGATTTAGGGCAAGATCTGCCTATAGACACAAGTTCATTTCCAACTATTTGAGAATAGAGAAGTGGAGAAGAAGTGCGAATGAACATCTGCTTATTGACCATTCTACTTGAGGAATAAAGCTTAGAGTTCCATACTTTCTTTGGAGATATGGATTTTGTCTTGTGGATAAGTCTTTTGGATGCATTAATAGGTTGTGTAACCTAGTGCTGATTTGTCTTTGTTATCCTTATATACCACAACAATCTCTTGCGAAACATCTTGGCCAAAGGAGAGATTGAGGCTTGACGGGTTCGTCTTCAAATGTAAGTATTTCTAATTTTATTTCTCCTTTGTAAGAGTTAATAGATAATGCAGTTGTGTTTCTCTCCCATGCATTAGGATTCCGTATACATTGACGCGAGTTTATATCTTCTATGCATGTTTAGTTTAGTTTGTTTTGTTTCTAAGCCCCACTTTGTGCCACAAGCTTTGTTGTGCACTAGATTAGATTTACTTTCTTGTTTATTAGATATAGAGTGAACATTAAACCTATGACTCTTTTAGGGTTGTTGCGTGATTGTGTTAGATTGTAGGTTTTGGAACCCTTCTTGGCATGGTGTATTGTGATAAGTGATCTCCTAATCAGGGTAGGTGGATGACCATTCTACTTGAGGTATAAAGCTTAGGGATCCATACTTCTTTGTAGATACGGATCTTATCTTGTGAAGAAGTCTTTTGGATGCATAGATAGGTTGTGTAGCCTAGAGCTGATTTGTCTTTGTTATCCTTACATACCACAATAATCTCTTGCGAAACACCTTGGCCAAGGGAGAGATTAAGGCTCGGCAGGTTTGTCTTCAAAGGTAAGTATTCCCAACTTTATTTATCTTTTGTAAGAGTAGATAGATAATGTAGTGCTTCTTTCTCATGCATTAGGATTCCGTATACATTGATGTGAGTATATGTCTTCTATGCATGTTTAGTTTAGTTTGTTTTGTTTCTAACCCCCACTTTGTGCCACAAGCTTTGGTGTGCACTAGATTAGATTTACTTTCTTGTTTATTAGATATAGAGTGAACATTAAACCTATGACTCTTTTAGGGTTGTTGCGTGATTGTGTTAGATTGTAGGCGTTGGAACCCTTTCTGGCATGGTGTATTGTGACAAGTGATCCCCTAATCGGGTCTAGTGGATCCCCATATTGGTCATGCTCCCGTTTAACAAATGTATTCCTAAACGAAAGTGTAGGTATGCTCTATCTTTTTCGAGCCAGGACTGATTTATAGACATGATGCATTTTTGATTGCATACAAGTACTTGGCAACTAAAGAAATGCAACCACTTGCCTTCTTTTGGTTCATATTCTCCTTTTTGTCATTTTGTGCAAATACCACTGAACAAGTGAACTAAGCAAGGGTGACATTCTTAGAGTTGTACGATATCAAATATGACGTGGTAGGACGTCATGGTTTGATCACATGTTCTTGAGACGATGACAGAGTTGGTAGTGTAGTTGGCATTTGATTTGGTGTACCACTTTGATACCATGGTTGATCAAAGTCTCAGATCCTACTAGATCAGTTGCCCCTTCTTGAGAATTAGTGTTCCTCATTGTGGCAAGTTTTGATCGAAGAGTGGAAAGTGTTAAGTAACTTGAGCCCTGGTGTACCATTTCCATTGATGAGGCACCTGATTGAGTTTGAAAATATGGTAAATAAGAATTCTTGATTTCTTGTGCATTTGACTCAAGTGTCAACGGCAATTCACTTTTGCTGGGATATTGCAATTAGGGTTGATTTCTATTGTTTGGAGTTCTTTTGCTGCATGTGTATTCAACAAAGGTGGAAAGTAATGGCGCAAGAGTTATGCATTGAAAAATGGAAAAAGACCAATATAAGTAGGGAGATTATGTTCAAAAGCATAATCTCCAACCTTCTAAGTGACGGTGAATGGTCCATACCAAAGAGGGCGGCTCTTAGAGTAAGGGACGATGAGTCTTCTACAAACTAAGAGGTCGGGTTTTGCAGTTGCATGGGACTGGTCCCAATATGTACCCCCCATGAATTTTGACTTGCTTGGGTAGGGCGTACCCATAGGCGCTACAATGTTTCAAGTTTAAATGCTTCAAAAACATCAACAATCAAATGCTGCATACAACAGATGGTCAAAACATAATACTTTGCAAACAATTGAAGGACTCAACTTTTCAGAAGATAAAAGCATGTAACTAGATTATATTGTTGTACAAAGGCAACACATATCTATGAAATATCATTGAAGATAGTTTTGATGTTTGCTTTTTTGTTACATTTGCAGATTAAGTAAAAGTGTTTTGGTGTGTTATGTTCTCACTAGATATTCATTTATTGTAGCAAATCCTTCTTCACTATGCTCAATTTCAGGATTCCTATGATTCCCGCCAACACCACACTTTGTGTTTTGACAAGGCACCGACATTTTTTTGTAGCTTATGTGCCTTGTGTTAATTTTTTTTCTATTTTTGCAAGTCATTGGCATTTTAAAGAAGCTTCAAGTTTCTTATAGATTTGCATAGGTTTTGGGGTAATTGAAGATAATTAAGGTTTCTTATAGATTTGCATAGGTTTTGGCATAGATGGAATAACCGTCTGTTGGTTGGTTACTCACCGGAAATTCCCTTGGCGAGTAATCGTTGCTCGAACTTGCCTACATAGTTAAAAAAAAAAAATTGAACCGGTGAGTACTTGACAATTTTTTTTTTCATTTTTTTTTGGCGAGTATTCGCAAGTACTCAAGTAAACTTCTTTTTGATTGGGCAAGTACTTGTCGACTGTGAGTATGTGTAACTTGAAGATACTTCAAGTTTCTTAATAGATTTACGTAGGGTTGCCCTGAGAATCATTTTTGTTAATAGATTTGCATATTATGTGGTTAATTTTTCTTATTTGGCTAGTCTGTTTTCTTTTAAAAATATTTTATATATTTTTTGTATGGCCATACCTAAACATATTGAACTCGAGGCAAAAAAATCGCCGTTCCTACATCCTTGATGCCCATGTTGGCTCTAGTAGTTGAACCAAATCCTACAACTTAGTATGCAAATGAAATTGTACTATCACCAACCTTGAACTGGTATGGTGCCCAATGTTGATCATTATTATTATTATTTAAAAAAAATAAATTATATTAAGTAAAAGAGAAATTCAAATATACATATTCTACTATGATAGGCATGATAACTATTTGTCCAAACCTTGGCACAAGATACATATCTAATCACATCAACAATTATCATAAAGTCAATTTAAGTCTAATATCTATTTGATATCTTCTTGGAGCTTTGTGGGCCACCATATCGGTGGGGGACATAGCAAAAAATGTTATTATTGGCCAAAGCCCAATTAGCTAACACATTAGCTACTCTATTTTGTTGTCGAGGTACATGGGAGAAATGGATCTCTTGAAATGTTTCCTTCAATTGTTGGATTTTTTCCAGCTGTAACTATTTGTCAGTTTTTGCCTTTCTTTAATGACAAATTGGATAAAACGTTGATGATTAGTAGAAAATCAGATTCCCCCTGAATCCTTTTCCAACTTCTTGTAGACCTCTATAAACTGCGTTTATTTCTGCCACATTATTCGCTACATAACCCAGTCTTTTTGAAAAGAAAAAGGTAGTTGATCAGTCAAAAAGTCTTACCTATTCCATTCATACTTGCTTGACCCGGATTTCCTATAGAAGCTCCGTCTTTATTCAACTTCCCAAAGCCACATGGAGGGGTTGACGACTTACCCTCACCTTTAGATTTCCTCTTTGGTTTAAAAGCAAGTAGTTGATGATTACTTAGAGTAAGAGGTAAGATTCTTATTATATTAACCCATTGTGCAGACAGGGTCTAATTTATTTTAACTTTATATTTGACGGATTCAGTAATATTCATCTTTATGTTTTCCCAGACAAATGAGATATCTTTGCTTTCCTGCTGAATTTTTTTTTTGTTTCATTCCTTCCATACATTCTATAGTAAAAGAGTTATTCCGCTCCATAAGACCGGTACTAAATTTCGGCCAGTCATTAATTGCTTTACCCATTCTCTAAAAGGTTGCTCTAGGGCTTGAATTCCATTCCAGGGAATCTGAAATAAGGTAGCCAGATATTGCCACATTTACATCACAAAGGGGCATTGTATAAATAGATGAATAATGGTTTCTTCATTAGCCAAGCACATTGCACACCTATAGGATCCATTATACCCTCTTTTCATTACCCTGTCCCTTGTTAGGATTCTTCTTCTTAATAACAACTAGACAAAGAAGCTAACTTTTGGCCAAAGTTCTCCCTGCCATAGGTTTTTAAATATATCCCTGATGGGATGAGGATTCAAATTGCACAGGGATGCATATCCATCTAAAACAAAGTAACTCCCTGTAGCTTTAGTCCCCCACGGTATTACATCCGGCCCTTTAGCGCTTGAAGAAGGTCTTGACTGTAAAATAGAATCTACTATCCTCTTTTGAACTTCTTTCAGCTGAATTGGCCACTCTTCAGAAGGAATCCATTGATTTCCAACCTCCCATTGATATCTACAAGGCTGGCTGTAATGAGCAATCTTGTCCCATCCCTTATTATGAAAAACTTCCATTAGAGACTTTAAATTCAAGGAACTGGGTGATGATAGGTGGGTGGCCATCCCAAGAATCAGTGCAAAAATTGGCTGATTGGCCATTCTTAACTATCCAAAAGAAATATCTCTTTATTATTTCTTCTCCTATTCTCAAAACTGCCAAAATTGGAGATCCTTTTGAAGGAAGAACCAATCTTATTATTCTCTCAGAAGGATTATTTTTTGCATATTTAGCTCAAATATTTACAACCCACAAATTATTTGAATTTAAGAAGCAATCTCCAATAAAGTTTGGCAGCTAAAGCTTTATTTTGCTTAATATTGGATCGGAATTCCAAATCCCCTTTTGATTTTCGCTGACAAAGAATGTCCCATTTAACTAAGAACCATTTTTTGTGGTCCTAAACTCCACTCCAAATAAATTTTTGGAAGAGAGAATCCATCTATTTCCAAACTCCAGCAGTGATATAGAATAGAGGAAACATAAATTGGTATAACTTGAAGAACTGCCTTAACCAAAGTCTTTTTTCCCCCTGAAGAGAGCCATCTATTTGTCCATTTCTACATTTTCATCTTCACTTTGCTTAGTATCCAGTTCCAATCTTTTAATTGCGCAGTTGCAAGTGGCACTCCCAAATAAGTAATCAGAAGGGAGCCCTTTCTAAACTTAAAAATATCAAGAATCAGAGCTTCTTGTCTCTCAGAGCTATGAAAAACTATAATTTTGGATTTGTCCTGATTAATAAGTTGTCCTGTGGCTCTCGTAAAAATTTGAAGAATCTTTTGCATCTGTAAAGCTTCCTAGCACAGCTTCGCCTAGAATTGTAGAATCATGAACAAATTGTAGATGAGTCAAAGGATTCACTCTTTTAGCCAATATAATGCCTCCTATCCTTTTTCACTACGAGCCTTAGTCATCAACCGTTCCAAACATTCAGCCAAGACGATGAATAAGAAAGGAGAGATAGGATCACCTTGCCTAATTCCTTGAGACACACCAAAAATCTTTGAGGGACTTCCGTTAACTATCACTGAATACGAAACCAATGTTAAGCATGCTTGAACCCATTCGATCCAATCTTGAGAAAAGTCAAAATGGTTCAAAACTTTGCACAAAAATTTCTAGTCAATTATCTATCATAAGCTTTTGAAAGATCAAGCCTGATAAACATAGGAGATTTCTACATATCCATGGAGTGGAAAGCTTCTTGGGCTAAAACAATCTCATCATGGATTTGCCTCCCCTGGACAAAACCTCCTTGTTCTAGAGAAAATAACTTATGCATTAAAGATTTCAACCTGTTTGCCATTAATTTGGTAATTATTTTGTAGAGGACATTACACAAAGCTATAGGCCTGAAACCCAATATCTCTTCCACTTCTGAGGCTTTCAGAATTAGAGCTATAAAGATTTTATTTATTTCTTTTAACATAGTTTTGGCCATTTGCGCCTCTTCCACTTCTTGGAGAAGCTCATCTTTAAGGATGTCCCAAAATACTCAATAAAATTCAATTGGAAATCCTCTGGGCCAGGTGTCTTTCCTTTTTTCATACTAAAACAATTGTTTTCAATTCCCCTTTAGTAACTCGAGTAGTGAGTTCTCTATTGTCCTGTTCTAATATAATCTTTGGGATGTTTGCAAGAGCCTCTTTTTGTGCCATATCATCTAAAGAAGCAGCAGTAAATAAATTAGAAAAATAATCTGTGGCAATATTCTGCAATCCTTCTAAGGAGTATTCTTTCTTACCATCTGCTGTTCTTAAGAAATTTATATAATTGTGAGACCTTGCCAACAAAGATTTGAGAAAGTATGCTGTATTTTTGTCACCCTCCTTTAACTACTGAATTCTAGATTTCTGTTGCCACAGAATTTCCTCCTGCTTCTCCCATTCATGAAGATCATCTTTCAAAGAAATTTCCTTTATAGCTAAATCATCATTAATCCCTATGCTTCTTGTTTCAGCATTGATCTCCTCTAACTTGCCATGAATATGTTCCTTTTTTCCCCTTATATCTCTAAATTCCGTCTAGTTCCATGCTTTTAATTTGGATTTGATATAATTCAATCTTTAACAAAAATATACATGAGTTCCATGCTTAGGTTTACCTTCCTTTCACCACTGTCGAATAAGATTTTGAATGTTCTCATGTCGGAGCCACATCGACTGAAATCTGAAAGGGGCACGACAAGGGAAAGTTCTCCCAAGCTCCAAGCACACTGGCCAATGGTCTGAGCCTGTATTATTTAGAATACGCATCTTTGGAATATAATATTTTGTCCATCATGTCTCTGAGAGTAAAAATCTAGCTAACCTCTCAAGAATGCATTCTTGCCCTTGCCTTCTATTAAACCAAGTCATCATACCATTACCAGGTTTAACATCCACTAAATGAAGATTTTGAATGTATGTTGTCATGTTATTCGAACTCACATCTAAAACTTCCATGCCTCCTTTCTTTTCTTCAAGGTTTAAGATTGTATTAAAATCCCCTCCTATTACAAGGGGAATTTCTGGAAAGGATTGGATCATCTTGCTTATATGCTGCCATTGTAACCTTTTATCATCTATAGAATTTATGGACACAATGACAAGGGGAATTTCTGGAAAGGAGGGTCATGGTTTTATGGTAGAGCTGGATTGGATCATCTTGCTGATATTCTTTATTTGAACCTTTGGATTTTGGGCAGAGCTTCAAATCTTCAAAAACTTGAATCTTCTTACCATCTACTTGAGCTTCCTTGATATTCTTTGTTTGAACTTGTAGATTTTGGGCCACACCATGTTTATGAAGTTATGCTTGCTGCTAGGATTTATGGACACAATGACATTCTTCCTTTGAATGTTTCTTCTTTGGAGCTAAACTGTTTTAGCCCTTGTCCTCAACATCATTTTCACCATCAACATCATTTTCTTTTTATTCTCCATCATTTGTAAACTCTTCTTTATCATCCTTACCATCATCATTTCTATGTTCTTCCTCTTCTTCTAAATCACCCTTTTTTTTTGCCTCCATATCCTCACCCTTATGTTCTTTCTCTTATGTTTTGTTTTCATCACTCTCATCTTCTTCCTCGTCATCTTGTCCTATTATGTCCCATTTGTCTAAGAAACATTGTTCCATTTCTTCCCATGAAAAATTCTTTTGTTTGTTTTCCGGCCAAACAAACCAACCCAATGCAGAATCCTTGAGACCAATGGCAAAAGGTATTATCTAATATCCATATTAAAAATGGCTCTCCTGTAATGCCCCGTTTTTTAAAATAAAGGAAAACTTGGTGAAGACTTCTAGCCTAATTTTCTCTGTAGGCTAAGGGATGGTAATTGGGAAAATTTATTTTAATAATAAATTAGAGTTGCCCGAATAGTGATTTTAATCATTTGTTATTTTAAGGCAATTTTAATTGATTATTAGAATAATGTAACTATCATGATTAATTATTTAAATTACCTGAAAAGTGGTTTTTTATTGCTCCAAAAATTAAAATAATTTAGGTAAAAAAATTGGCAAGTATTTTCAATTAATTAATTGCTCAAAAAGTGATTTTTATCACACTTGGAAATAGAACAATTTAATTAATTAATTATTGGATTATTTGCCCCAAAAGTAAATTAATTTAATAATTGGAGAATGAGTTGTGACTTTGTCGGTCTTTGAGTTGTTCCTTTGGGTGGGATCCAAAAGTGGAAAAGAGGAATTAAAGGTCGGCAATGATTTTTAATTCATGCATTGGACTCCCTCACATGGTTCGCCCCATTTGGGAGGGTATTTATTGCAAGAGAGAGATCCAATTTTGATATGCTGATTTTGGGTTACTGAATTGATGATCAAATATGCCAAGCTTGTTCAAAGCATTTCGAGGACGTAAACCCTCAAAGTGTGAATAAGGTGAGGATGAAAACCTTCATATATTGTATGTGAGTGGCTCTACATCAAGCGTTGCAAAATTGTGTTTCAACCGGGGATTTTAGATTGTGGATGCTAGGCGACTTGTTTCTAAGGGTTGCTTGATGTGTTTGGCGGTCATCCTTTAGATGGCGAATTGCATGGAGGTTTGAAGACCTCTCTTTGAGGGCTGCTCTACAAGGAACCCTCTTGTAGGGTTTGGATATTAATTCTGATTTATTCCAAGTTGGGTGAGTGGCCAAAGTATGCCCTAATTTGATAATAATAATTTTGAAATTATTATTATATTGTTTATCGCATTGATTTGAGGTCATTTTGACGCCAATTATGGTACATTAAATTCTGAACTTTGTGGGCAATTCCATATTTTCATTGACTACATATTTCAGGGTCTAGACTCGATTTCGGGTGAGTTCCACCCAACAAAAAATTCTGATTTGTATTTCATTTGAAAGCTTATATTTTAATCTTCGATTTGAGCTATTTTTTAGTTGGATATCTTCCATTTCGAGGGAGATATTGAATTTCTTCATATTCAACAAATTTTGGAAAAATCAATTTATTTTGAATTCTGAATTTCATCTCTTTTATAAAATCTATCTGGGAGAATTATTTGCAAAAATCTGAAAGTGGTTTCATGCATTTTGGTTGGATCAAAGTCATTCTATGATAAAAATCCTAGACGTTAGGATTAGGGCAACAAACATAATTTTTTGGCATTCATTTCCATAATTATGGCATTGATTTTCAGATTACTTGCGCTGAATATTGTGCATTTTCAAAATTGTTAGGATTTGGGGAAAACACTTGTTTTGGTCATTTGTCCCAATTTGGGGATATTACAGTGGTATCAAAGCCAATTTCTTGGCCAACTGTGGGGTGTGAGTGATTTCGATGGATTGACAACCTAGGATTTTGCCAAAAGAGGAATATAAAGATCCCATTCAAAAGGTAGGGATGAAGAAGAGAACAATGGATGAAGCCATAGAGAATTATCAAAGGGAACTAAAGGCACTAAGTCCCAAGGTTGTGGCAAAGTCTCCGAAGTTAAGTCCTAGACCTGAAAGGTCTCTTTTAGAATAAGAGAAGATTGAAGTACATGTGAATGATGAGCTTAAAAAATCAGAAAATTTGGGGCAACAAAGTAGCAAAATTTTTGAGTTTCACAATACAGAGATTTTGGAGCAGCAAGAAAGAGGTGTTTTAACGAAATAAATGGGAACCAATGATTGAATTTTTTGAGCCACAAGAACCATAAATTCAAGGGCAGCCTAGTAAAGGTTTCCAGCAAGCTAGTAAGGGTAGACACTAAGGGGGGAGTAACAGAAAAATTAGAACTTCCCAAAGTGAAACAAGAAGTTGTTCAACAACTTCATGAGCCATCAAAAGAACAAGAGAAAGAGGAAAAAATCAATGAGTATGAACTAAAGGAAGTGCAAGGTAAAAATCTTTTATAAATAGAAGATATTTATTTATCTTCTAATGATTGTATGCATGACAGTGAAGTCATAGAAGGTGAAAACAAGGAGCTTGAGCCAAAAAATAATGAAATTGAAACAAAAAGGGCATCACTTGTGGTATACAAAGGGTTCAAGTTTGAAGAACTTGCACCAACCTTTGAATATCCATTGACTGATTTTCAGAACAGCCCTACAAATAATCACGTGATCGAAAAAATATTGGAAATCTTGAGGATATAAGGGTTGGAGGTATCTCCTCAAACCCCACTTCATCAAGGGAGAACAAGTTTTTTATCACTCCAAGGTATGGGAAGGTTGGTAACGCTTCGGATTTGTTGCTTCATGCTATGCCATTTTAGTTATGTTGTCCTCATAAGAAGCATGCAAAAAAAGGTGATAAAATGAAGGTCATGGTTTGCAATATGAGGCATGAGGATCCTTGATTCAAGTTCACAATTATTGGCACCAAGAAGTATGAGATCTTGGTAATTTTATGAGTTCTACGAAAGTTCTCAATTCTGATTTTAAATTTTTTATAGCTGATTATGAGAATAAAGAAAGAATTAGGATTGTTAGGGTATGGTGGAATATAGGCATGCACAATTTGACATTGGAAGGTTGACATACAAAAAGAATCTTCTTATTTGAAAACCATGGTATTCACAAGGTTGGGGGTGTGGAAGACATCTCAACTCATTTCCATTCAACAAAGAAAGATGAGCATTATGATGGCAGCCAAAGGTATGCAACCAATTCAGATTTATGGCTTCCAATTATGTCATCATTGTATTTTTGTCATCTTGGACAGCGTGCACATGTTTTGGTGATTGGAGATGACTATCCTTTAGTCAAGTTCTAAGGTATGTTGGATAGGACAACAACGCTTTCCTTTCACGTTGGTTTTGATTCAACGAATAAGCATAGACATGAAAGGAGAAATGTGTTATAGAGGTGAAGATGTGTTGGCAAAGAGAGACAAGCATGCTACTCACAAACTAAGGTATGGAGGTCTTCTAGATTTATCTTTATCACTAAATTATGGCCATCATGGCCAACATGCCAAGATGAATGTTAGAGGCTTTAATTTCAATATGATTGATAAGTTCTTCATTCTATACATCCAAATAAAATTCATAAGGGATCATACATGGAGCCAAATTGTAAGCTTGCTGCCATACAAGTAGTTGCAGTCATTAGGGTGAGAGATTTTCAATTTGAAGCTACTTTTAAGGGATTTTCGATTACACGGTGTCAAGAGAAGTTCAAGGGGAATGTATTGCTTCAAAAAACCTATGATATTGCAAGTAGGAAGGCTGCTGCTATCATCATTTCCGGGCAGCCCAACAACTTGTATGCAGTCGTACAAGTAAGTTCAGTCATACATTGGGATAATCTTTCATTTATTGATGTTGTTAGAGCATTTTTTGCCACCGTATGGTTGGTTCCAGCCACCATTATCATAATTTTGCATGAGATGATGCATTGCTACAACCAAAATATTATGATAATCTCTATTTCACATGTTGCAATGCTAGTGTTTTCTTTGGACAGCTGTAATTTGAGAAGTTTGATGATGTTTCCTTGGTTTAAAATGTTGTTGGAAGGAATCCATTGGTGAGGAACACCAAAAACAAGTGTTGGAAGTGTCCTACCATCAAATGATAGAGGTAAAACAATGCGGACAACAATAAATTTGGGTTTTAGTACTGTTGTCATTTCCATTTCCAGCCAGCTTGTAACTTCATTTGATTTCATACAAGTGGGCTTACAGGTACTTTCAATTGTGGAAAAGAATTCTTTTCTTTTTGGGGTTGCTAACATGGTATTTTCAGTCCTTGCATGGTTGTTTTCATTGGCCAACTTGTTGAATGTTGCAAGGACATGTTAGGTTGGTACCGGCTGCATCATTTTCATGTTGTTGGCCATGGAGATGATAGGCATAAGGCTGCTGCTATCAGCTGTGAACAACAAGAAGTTTGCACAAAATAAGAGGAAAACATTAATGGAAATGGATGAAGGGTTTAGTTGAAAGGTATCTTTAGGGCAGCCACCAAGGCACCTAGTTGGATGAATTTTCAAGTGTTGTATGGCTGTTGTAACTTGTTTTTAGCCCACCCACAATCTGATTCGCATCATATATTGATTGGGACACCTTGCCAACTCATGAGAGGATACATGTCAACTCAAGGGTTTGGTGTTCTAAAACCTTCATTGCATGAGAATGGCCCAATGGGACTGCTACAACACAATGATTGGGGATTCCATCATTTGAATGGAATTCATGAGATGATTGCAAGCAATGGAAGAAAGCTAGCTGTCATGTCTATGAAGCATGATGAAGGTGTGATCACAAAAGTGTTGTTAATGTTGGCCCTCCGGTTGTCGTTGCGCCAAAAAGTCGACTTGTTAGTGCTCGATACAACGGCTAGACTTAACGGATCCACGGGAGGCATTAAACCATGTCACGAACCCTGAGCGTCGAGTTGACCCGAAGACCAAGGGCGACCCCTGGCAACAATCTCCCCCTCAGCGCAAGCGAGGATTCGAACCCGAGACCTTTGGTTCTGACACCAATTGTTGGCCCACCGCTTGCCGTTGCGCCAAAATGTTGACTTGTTAGTGCCCAATACAACGGCCAGGGTTAATAGATCCATGGGAGGCGGTTAAACCATGTCGCGAATCTTGAGCGCTGTGCTGACTCGAAGACCAAGGGCGACACCTTGCAACAGTTAAGCAGTACTTTTTTTTCTCTAACTTGTTTGTTCCATGTGTAAGTGTGAGGTGAAATTTTTGATTTCAATTGAGATTCATTCCCAATCCACATAGAGCCTCATTCGTACCCGGTTTTGGAAGGTACAACCCTTCTTTCTATTGAAGAGATCAACGTACCTGGGTTTTGGATTAAGGAAAGGGTGCCACTTTGGTAAGGGTTGATTATATTTGTTTCATGCCAAAGATAGATCAGAATTCAAGCATACAAAAGTTGTCTAAGTGGGAACATATAGGGCAACTGAGTTTGCAATTGCTCAAGGACAAGACAAACAATTTTGGAGAGAGAGGATTGTAATGTCCTCTTTTTCAAAATAAAGCAAAACATGTTGAAGACCTTTAGCCTAATTTTTCCCGTAGGCTAAGGGATGGTAATGGGGAAAATTTATTTTAATAATTAATTAGAGTTGCCCGAATAGTGATTTTAATCACTTGTTATCTTAAGGTAATTTTAATTGATTATTAGAATAATGAAACTATCATGATTAATTATTTAAATTACCTCAAAAGTGATTTTTTATCCCTCCAAAAATTAAGGTAATTTAGGTAAAAAATTGGAAAGTATTTTCAATTAATTAATTGCTCAAAAAGTGATTTTTATCACTCTTGCAAATAGAGGAATTTAATTAATTAATTATTAGATTATTTGCCCCAAAAGTAATTTTAATTACTATTATTTATTAAGGCAAATTAATTTAATAATTGGAGAGTGAATTGTGACTTTGTCAGCGTTTGAGTTGTTCCAAATTGGAACGCCACCCTTTGAGTGGGATCCAAAAATGGAAAAGAGGAATTAAAGGTCGGCAACGATTTTAAATTCATGCATTGAACTCCCTCACATAGTTCGCCCCATTTGGGAGGGTATTTATTGCAAGAAAGGTATCCAATTTTGATATGCTAATTTTGGGATATTGAATTGATGATGAAGTATGCCAAGCTTGTTCAAAGCATTTTGAGGACGAAAACCCTCAAAGTGTGAATAGAGTGCGAGGACAAAAACCTTCATATCTTCTATGTGAGTGGCTCTACATCAAGGGCTGCAAAATTGTGCTTCAACCAGGAATTTCAGATTGTGGATGCTAGGCGACTTGTTTCTAAGGGTTGCTTGATGTGTTTAGAGGTCATCCTTTGGGTGGTGACTTGCATGGAGGTCGGAAGACCCTTCTTTGAGGGCAACTCTACAAGGAAACCCTCTTCTAGGGTTTGGATATTAATTCTGATTTATTCCAAGTTGCGCAATTGGGTTTGGAAGGATTGTAAGGCCTTTTGAGTGGCCAAAGTATGCCCTAATTTGATAATAATAACCCAGAAATTATTATTATATTGTTTATCACATTGATTTGATGTCATTTTGATGCTGATTATGGTACATTAAATTCTGAACTTTGGGAGCATTTCTATATTTTCATCTAGGGCATTGACTATATACTTTCAGGGTTTGGGCTCAGTTTCGAGCGACTTCCACCTAACAAAAAATTCTGATTGTATTTCATTTGAAAGCTTATAATTTTAGCTTCGATTTGAGCTATTTTTCAGTTGGAGATTTTCCGTTTCAAGTGAGATATTGAATTTCTTCATATTCAACAAATTTTCGAAAAATCAATTTATTTTGAATTCTGAATTTCATTTCTTTTATAAAATCTAATCGAGAGAATTATTTGCAAAAATTTGAAAGTGGTTTCATGCATTTGGGTTGGATCAGTCATTTTATGATAAAAACTCTAGGCACTAGGGTTAGGGCAGGAAACAAATTTTTTTGGCATTCATTTCCAAAATTATGGCATTGATTTTCAGATTACTTCTTGGGCTGAATATTGTGCATTTTCAAAATTGTTAGGATGTGTGGAAAACCCTTGTTTTGGTCATTTGTCCCAATTTGGGACATTACATTTCCTTAAATTGGAACCACCATTCCCTAGCATCAATATCATCATCTCTAGAAAAATAATGAAACCCTATGATCCAAAATTCATAAAAACTAGGGTTTGAAGAACACTTGTATTAATTGGATCTCCTTTCCTATCCAAGATCTGAGAATAACATGTAGACTAGTAAGTCTGAATATTTCATTTGAAATTTAAAAAAACGACACTTGATTTGCTTACTCCAAATGAAAGATATAAATATTTTTCCACTTTTGCACCTTGAAAATCTTGCAGATCTACAAATCTGAAGGCCTACTTTGAAAGCATACAACTTCCTTAATACCGCTTCGGATCTTTAGTGTGACAACTTTTCAAAAAGCCCTTGGAAATTATCTTTCTAATGGTATAAGATTCATTTTAATCAAAAAATTTGGCAGGAAGAACAAAGCCTTTGAATTCAATTGCTTTGCCCTAATTCCATGCTTAAAAAATTCGCCGGAAATTATGTTCGTTCATGTAGGAGCATCCCCAGCACAAAGAAATCTTGCATCATTTTGGAAATCTAAGTTTTTCTGTGAAGTACTTGGGTGTGTCTAAGCTAGAGAAGGATGTTTTGCCCGAAACCGCGATGCACAAGTTTTCAGAGAAACCCTATGCTGCAATTCGAAGCACTAGTGTGCAACTTTGGACTGAGGAATCTCGTGCCTAACCCAGAGTGCACGCATGCAATAAAATTTTAGACACAAAAGCGCAGAAGGATACATAAGCAACTAGGAAGTCAAACTTTTGACTTGGAGGCCATGACACCCTAATGGCCAAGATTTGAATTAAGCCTACGTTAGCACCAAAAGCGGGAATCTGGAAATAAATGCATAAACTTAGTAATTGGGATTCTTGCAGAGAATTTGAGTTTGAATTTCAACTGTCGATTTGGCCATAACCAGTTAATAGGCAATTAAATCCGGTAGTTGGATTGATTTCCGCGAAAATATTTTTGAGACCTTTTTGAAAGGCCTATCAATAGAGGGCCAAGTGGATTATAGAAAGAGAGTTGTATGCAGAAGGAAGGGACTTTACTGAAATTTGCAGCCAAGATAGAACGAAGGAAGAAGACAAGGTTAGAGAGAGAGAGAGTGTGTGCTCCTTGCAGGCTAAGGTTTATTGGTAAAACATTATTGTAATCGAGTCGTAACTCTTGGATATATATATGTACTTTGTTTTGAACAAGCAATAAAAACTTTCTTGAGTTCTTGGAATTGTGCTTGTGTGTGAGGATCTCAGGCTTTGTGGATTGACTTCTCTTCATTGAGAACCTGATCCAAGACTGCATTTTTCATAGGGTCAACTATGAATAACCATATCTCCATTGGAATTAGTATATTAAGTAATGAGTCGGCCTACATTGGGATTAGTAGTGTATCCATCCATTATTAGTGATAGAGGTATATATAAAGGAGGTGAATGGCATTGTGAAGATTATCATGTAAGTGGAGAGTCTTCTATTTGGTAGAAGCATATCAGAGGCTGTCCCCTTAAAGTGGCATTCCCATATTCGGAGATCTTGTGGAGTTATTTCTTAAAGATTATTGTTTGGTGTTGCCCTAGCTTAAGGGTAATTATTTGATTTTTGAATATATTTCATACTAGGGCATCTTGGCCAACAAATATCTCGTACTGTATGATCTACATTTATTCTTCATCTTTGTATTATTATGTGTAAATCCTACCAATGGTTTTCAGAGTGAGTGACGATTTGGGCAAAGTGAGAGAAATTGTTTTGGGCAGTTTGTTTGATTTTCCAAAAAATGTTTCAAGAAGAAAGCAAATATCTTGCAAAGGGTTGTTCTCCTCTCACAAAGGTCTGATTGATGTGATTTTTATGTGGATAGAGAGAGTTTTTCGAGAGCTTTTTTTATCTTTGATGTGTTTGGAATAGATGGTTCCCATATTTGTATGTGTTGGGCTCAGATCTTTTTCATTCTTTTGTGTGGTTTTCATTCTTCTGTTCTTCCTTAGCTGACTTGTGTTTTCAGCTGTAGAATTTAAGGTGATTTCTTTTGATGTTGCTTCTTTTTGCATATTCAATATGTCTATTTGTTCTTGTTTGAACAGGTTGTCTGGATTTATTGGCATTGGTGTGGTGGCTACAAATTTCATCGCTGTGACCTTTGGATCTGCTATAATTAAAAAATGATTAACCAAATTTATGGGTTTTTATCTGATTCATTCATGTCTTTCCCTTCCTTTTATATGCTATCTGAAATTTGTCCTCTGGATCTGCTGGTTTTCTGTTGGTTTGGTTCGGCTGATTCACCATCTCCTCTTTGATTCTTGTGTTTTTGATGTGTTTAGCAGCTTGTTCATTATCCTCATCTTTCTGATGGGTATTGTTGTTTTTCAAAAGGCAAACTGTGGCTAAATAAACTTCTTCACGACAAGATTTATACATCTTCATGGAATATTCTCATTAGCTCTGGGTTGTTCCCATTCTACTGTGGCCAGATCCAGCACTATTTTGTCCGGTAGAGGCTGTTCTAACTCTATAATGATGCAGATCCTTGCATATTGAGAACTCTAGGATGTTTTTTGAACTCCAATGTTATTATGTATTCTCCAATGGCTCCTATTTTCCTTAAAGCTGATTCCTGCCAATATTTTCTGTGTATTAATGGGATTCTTTACCCACATTAGGACTGTACATGGCAGATATCTTGTGGGGTTAAATGCAGGGGACTAGTGTTTCATGAATAGACATGTTTTCTTCATGAACCAAGGGCCTCCTTGAGAACTTGGTCTCTTTCTTGCTTGCTGGAGAATAAAGTCACGAAATATCCTTTTGGCATCATGAGGACCTCAAATGATCCATTTGGTTTCCAGTTTTCTTGAATATAGGTCTGTATTGTTTTTGGTCCTCGATAGGCTCCCATGAACCTACATATTAATGCCTTTTTCAGATTCCAATTTTTTCCCTCCATTTCGTCCACATGAATGAAACCTTGGGTGGGTTTGTCATTCGTAGATAATAACCATTTTCCTTTTTTGTTGGGAAAGATGATCCTTTGATAATACTTTGTGCATGATATTGTGTGGAGTTGTGAAGATCTTCTTTGCTAGGATGAGATTGCTCTTGGGTCTTTGCAGATTTGGAATTTATGTTTTGATCAGCCACTTCATCACTTTGTGGGGTAAGGGACCCTTGATCCTCCCAAATTATGGACTTAGAGAAATTCTGGTTGCTGGTATGGTTGGAAGAGTTGTGTTGCAGTTTGGGGTGGGGCTAGCATCCTTGATAGCAGGCTCAGATGTTTCTTGGTGAACTTATCTATGGGCGACATTGAGTTTTTTCATATCGTGTTTATTCACAACAATTTAATATTTGCTACAAAACTATCTTGCAAAAGAAGATGACAATCTGGTCTTAGGGAACCATCCTTGAAGGAGATTAGGAATATATTTTTTAACGTTGATGAAGATGCTAGCACTACTTTTTCATTTCGAAGTAAAGCTATAAGTTGTAAATGATTTGAACTTCAAAGTTTCATTTCAATTTGAAGCTTAAGCTCGACAATAAACTTTGGATACTTTGTTAACTATTAATGGTGTTGAAATTTGAGACATGCATTTCTCATATGCATGCATGCATGCACATGCACCTTCATACACATTCCAAACCATATTGTTTGATCTTTCTCGATAAATTTGAATTCCAAATTATTTCCCTCCCAAAATGGAACCAAATTTTTGCACGCGTGCACACTCTCAGATGCACAAACATACACATTCGCACATGCGCACGCTCACGCTCATGTATGCACATTAGACATTCCAAACCAGATTTTTTGATGTTTTTTAAGAAATTTGAATTCCCAATTATTTTCCTCCCAAAATGGATCTAGATTTGCCAGACCTTGATAAGTGTTCTCTATAGGATGCTGCCATACACAACTAATCAATCAAAAATGACTTATCATTCACACCTTCAATGCTAATCATGAATTTCTCACATAGGATATGTTGAAGTGCTAAAGCAAATCCAAGTCCTCTTCTTAATAGGCTAAGGGTGTGGGTGTCAAGTGTGATTGACAATAGATTTTGTCGTAGGCCATTCCATCTAAAGTCATGAAGTATCACCTTTTTCACTTCAATTATTGGACTCTGTTGTTTTCAGTGGTACTCTCTATTCGGAGGCTTGTGAGTGTAGCAATATTTGACTATTGACACTTTATTGTATGGGCATTTATACAGAATGGTTCCTAATATCCTCGATTTCGGTTCTTGTTAGAATAAATATTTTAAAATGTAAGTTGATCTATGCTTTGAATTCAAGATTTTTAAATGCAATTCTGTACACCTAATTACTAATTCACAAATTCTACACAAAATAGGCGTTAGTTTGTTGGAAACCACTATTGATTGATGCCAGTGTTGCAAAAGACATCTCTTATGCCTTTATGTTGTTTTCATCTCCCAAATTTTTGTAGCTTGAACATTTGTCGGATGTCCAATTGGTCATATGAAATAGGATTAATCTTGTGAAGCAGTCATCAAAAAAAAAAAAAGAAAAGTACTTTTAAGCAAAGTTAGATGAGGTCTACTGTCATACTTTGTGATAATCAGGACATGCTTTTAATTGACGATTTTTTTTGGTTTTACTCGTAATTAATTTTCAGGAAAGCCCATCAAAATGCTTTGGGAGCTAAACTTGTTTTATCCATTTAAAGATAATTATTTTACTAAGAACCTGTTTTTTTTCCTTGTTGAGACTTGATGGACAAGTTGCTTTGCTAATTATTTGGGCTTAGAGTTGCTCCACCATGAACATTAAATACGGAATGCGAATTTGGTTTTTACTTTTATAACCATTTATCATTCCTGATTTTTTATGACAATATTCAGGACACTGATTTGGTGTTCAATTGCTGCAGCTTGCCACAGTTGGAACGGGTCCATTTGTTTTTGATGATTCGACAGAAGGCTTTTTGTTGGCTCGTACAGCTTTTGCTGTTCATTGGTTTAGAGCTGAAACAAGAGTATGGAATCTATAAATATACTTTCTTGCTAATAATTCCATGTTTTTGGATTATTGCAGTTGCCTTTAGTTCATTATATTCATCGTGTTTTGTTTACGAAGAGTTTTTCAGTAGCATATTTTAGTGAGATAAGGGAAATCGATGTACAGTGGATCAACTCTCCAATATATTGCTTATTTTTATGGACTTCACAGGAAGGAGGTCATACGCTAAAACATGTGGCATTTGCAAACTTCAGAACAGGTGTTTCACATGTATGTACAGTTTAGATAACCTTTTTTGTAATTTAGGTTTCTTTAACTGTAGTTCTTCTCTATTAAAATTGAATGTAATTTTCGAAATCCATTGACCTACTTTTGGTCATTTGTAGACATTAATGTAAATCATTTTTTCTTTCTTTCTTTATTTATTAAGAGCTCTTATCAGTCCATTTCCTTGCTTGTTTAATTGAATGGCTTGTTGCTTTGTATAATTGCATTTCAAAAGTTTTTGAAAAAACATGAGTTATATTGTCATTAGAAATACTTTTATCTTGCTTTGAAGAAGTTACAATTGTCTTACTCTAAATCTTGTTAAGAGAGATGTGCTTGTTTTGAATATGATTTTTCTCATAATCTTTTAAAACATTTTTAGGGCAGAGCTCTGTTGTAATCCTATGCATGCTTTCAAAATAATCTCTGAAAATCCCCTTTAACTCTATGCACGCTGAACCCCACTTCCTTGCACTTGAAACATATCAAGTGAACTTTTATTGTTATAGGGCGCCATAGGAACAAAATGTCTATCCTTGTTGCCACAATGCTTACCTCAAGGGTTGGGAACTAATAGAGTTCTTGCAAGTGGCAGATCTCTTTTGTCACCCCTTGGTGTCTTGCTTGGTGTTAATCTAAAAAACTACATTTACCCATCATTTTCCATCACATACACATAAAGAAAAACACACTTGATATAATGCATAATTTCATTTCACATATATACCTTGTATCATTTGTTAGCATTCATTCACGCATGTATTCATCTTGAATATTCACTATCTTATGATCATTCATATTACAGCCATAATTATCATTTCACATGCCCATAGGTAATGTAATGCAATGTTTTAGAAGGGGAAATAACATAAGATGACGTCTAGTTCCCCACCATCATAGGGTGGAAAATCATCACCGGAACAAATTAACATAAACTAACATCCTATACAACAAATTCAAATATATATATAGGGTGGCAAATTGTTACTGGCACAATTTAACACAAACTAACATCCTATACAACAAATTTGAATATATGTATAGAGTGGAAAATTTGTTTGTATAGGATGTTAGTTTATGTTAACTTGTGCCGGTAACGATTTGCCACCCTATATATATATATATATATATATATATATATATATATATATATATATATATATATATATATATATATATATATATGATTTGATTCGATTCAATACAGTGATTTGTCACGCAATCCATTTATCCACCTTTTGGCCACAATGCATCACCCTACCAGTGGTCAACAGTGGCTTAGTGATATGCATCTTGCAATTGCTGACAATCAAAATAGATGTAGAACAAAAGAGATAGCCAACGAGAGAGATTAACAACCATTAGGTCTTGGCTCAGATATTAATCGAAGACAAGAAGTATGTGTATTTATTTACAAATAAAAGTTAAAAGTTTAAAAAATGACAAAGCTGTAGACAACATCAACTTTACTGATAATGGAAACCCCCAAAAAAGATATATTAATGCATTTAGTAGTCAGAACTTCCATGAATGATGTCCTGATATCGAGTGATTTAGCATTGGAGAGAATGACTTGGTAACTGTATACTCATGAAAGAAGAGCTGTGATTTCCCAGTTTTGGAATGGGAAAGGGAGTAGGTGGTGGCTTGTAATGAGATGCAAATATCATTTATGTAATGGTCATTGAAAGTTCTAGAATATGCAACCATAGACTCCATCCTATTTGAAATTTGTTATGAAAACTGTCATACAAGCATTTGGATAGTGATTTTCCTAATCTCAGCAGCTGTAAGTCTGTTGCCTTAATGGTCTTTGTTTTCTTTCATTGATGTCAGTGACCTAGCAGTACTGCTACGAGTGTTGGTGGGCATTTAAAGATGGATGCTGGCCATTGTCATTATCATCAGCCATAAACATAGTCTATGATCAAGCGCCATCAGCTATGTCAACATGAGGCCGTATCTCAAGGGTGATCTATCTGGTCAACATTTATTTAGACTTTTAGTTAGTGTATCGAATTATCTATTGTGCTGCCTTAATTTCTTCATCCTTCATTCTATTCCACCTCCATAAATATTCTGAGTTTGAGAATGGGGCATAATCTAGCAACCTACTTTAATAATGTGTTTAGCCTAGAAGTCGAATCCTAGATTGGCTAGTATATCAGCCACTTGATTAATAATGGTATTTGAGTCTTATATAATACAAGCAGTATATGCAGCTATGGCTTGTGCCATATCCACCAAATTCAGCAATCTCTATTTGATTTTGGTAGTTTGGTTCTCTCTTCCAATATGATTTATTAATAATATGAGTAATTGTGATATGAGTTGGCAAGCACAACCCACAAGTGACCCATGTCATTGTTTGTGGATTTAGTGGCATTATATAAACCAAAATATTGTTGCAAAATAGCATAATTATTCTCTGTGCATCAACATGCACTGGGTTATTCCCGGCAGCCCCATAGAAGTTGATTTTGATTAACCTCTAAAGTGGAGGTTGCCAGCGTGAGCAAACAGGTTATTTACCATGTTCAGAGCAAGGGGTTCTTATGAGGGTTTGACACCTCATTTCTAATGTCTTCCCTAATTGTGCCAAGCGTCTACCTGGAGTTGGTTGAAATTAGTGAGTCAAAACAGGCCAAGGAATCACTTTTCTGAAAGTTTGTGGTTAGCTTGATATATTTAACAATCAGGAGTCCTGATCTTGGTTTTTCCATTAGTTACATTTGTAGATTCATGAACAATCCAAAGATTGAACATTGGAATGCAGCACAAGGAATTCTAAGATGTGTGTGGTGTATAGTAGATTTTGACATTGTGGCATTGCACGAGAAATAATTTTCAGCTTGATGGATGTTTTGGCGCGGATTGGGTAGGATCCAAAGATGATAGAAAATGCACAAGATGATATATGTTTGGCCTATGAACTGAGGTTATTTCATGGGTTAGCAAGAAGCAGCAAATGGTGGTCCTTTCTTCCATAAGAGCGTAGTAAAATGCTGTTGTACTAACAACTTGTGCAGCAGTTTTGTTGAGGAGGTTGTTCGCTGATTTACAGGAGACTCGAAGAGAAGCAAAAATGCTTCATTGTGATAACCAAAGTGTGCTAAAAATGGTAAAAAACCCAGTATTCCATGCATGCAAAAAGTGTGTAGAAGTACACCACTGCTCATGTAAAATGAAAGAAAGTGAGTTGCAATATTGTGCAATTCAAGAGCAAACAGCCGGCATCCTGCAAAATGTCTTGGACATGATATACTCTTCAAGTATAGAGATAAGTCTGGTGTAGTCTCTTATATGACCATTAAGGGAGGGTATTAGAGTTTATATAATGGATCTGTTGTTCTCAGTCATGAGATAATTGCAAGTTAGGTGCAAGTTGAGAGTCAGCAGATTTCAGTTGATGAAGAATACTGTAAATAAAATTCAGCGATCTGAGCCTAATGGATGTAGTATTTCTCCTCCTCTCTATCTCTATCTATTGCCTGGCATTGTGTTTTACCAATATGAGCGATTGAGGCTGCAGGATCCTTGGGTAAATCCTTAGATTTGCATACATCAAACTCCATGGCCAATTCAGCAGTGATACACAAGTAACACACACAATGACTTCATTGGCGAAGTAAATGTTTGTTACGACAACTATAACATCATTCATAAATAGAACACCAAGAAAGATCCACACATATAATAACTGAAATATGCCGAATAATAACGACAATACATAGAATATAATAGAGATCACACAACACGAGATGTTTGTGGGCCAAGATGCTCTAATATGCAATATACTTTACCCTTGAGGGGGCAACACCATACAGTACTCCTTAAGGAATAACTCCACAAGATTTCCCAATATGGAAATGCCACTTCGATGAGGCCAACCTTTAATATGATTCTACTAAATAGAAAATTCTCCACTTGACATCCTTCACAATGATATTCATCTCCTTTATATAGGCCTCTATTACTAATAATGATGCGTAAATCCATAAATTCATTGCCCATAATAATGTATTCCACATGTTACCCATTTAACTCAATATAAGTAACTAGGGGGGATGTGTGTCACATGTCAGCATCTCAATCAACCCATATACATCATATACTATCATATCCTTAGTTACATAACATGCCATTCCTCCTTGACATGCTTTGTCCTCGAAACATGTGAAAAAATCAAGTAGGGTTATAAGTACTGAGTGGGGACATACTCTACCATTCACCAAGCATAGTTGTGGGAATTAGACTCTCAACACTTATATGAACAGGGACACACTCGATTGTTTGTAACAACACAATATGCAAATACAAACACACTCATCTATTTGCTTTGAAACAATATTGAGACTGGGCTTCACTACATTTCCTTAGTGGGATTTGGCTTCACTAGATAACAACATTAGTAGTGGGAAATGGCCACACTACATCCATAGGTGGGATTGGGCCTCACCTCAACCACTCCTCAGGTGGGGTTGGCCTCACCTGAACAACCCTATTCTCATCTTGTGTGCAACAAGAGTGCAGTCTTCATCATCACAGACTACCTGCATAAAGGTTATTCCTGGTTTAGAACCACTTGCAATTCAAAAGGTAAGTGTTGAAAGGTAATTGTAGATAGAAGAAATACTAATAATATAAGTAATAATTCAAACTACAATAATTCAGACTACCTGCATAAAGGTTATTCCTTGTTTAGAACCACTTGCAATTCAAAAGGTAAGTGCTGAAAGGTAATTGTAGATAGAAGAAATACTAATAATATAAGTAATAATTCAAACCATAATAAAAGACTTGATTAGGTCTTAGAGTGTATAGAATGTGATCCTCAATTTTATTGTGATCTCATACTTTATGTAGTGTCTGTCATGTCCCCACTCTAGCCCAGTCTAGCAGTGACATGTGAGTCAGCCTATTATGGGGTCTTGTAGGTTGACCGGGTGGTATAGAGACCCAGTTTGGTTATTCAGTGTTGGAGACTTGGTGTTCTGGCAGTTATTGATCAGTTGGGAGACATTCCTTGTTCTTGGGAGGCAGTTCCTACATTTGTGGAGGTTACTCCTACTTTTTAGGAGACATGGTCAGGCCCAGGGTTGGGACTCCATGAGATTTCTCTTTGGGGTTCAGTTTCAGGGTGTTAGGGCTTGTTCCCTAGTTTTTAGGAGCATCCCTAGATTTTAGGGATGAGACTGTCAGTGGTTCCTTGATTTTCAACTTCAGTCACAGGCAGGTGACAAGTTGTTTTGATGATTCGTGGGGTCGGTTGGGCATTTCTTGGTTACTTTGGTTATATTTTTAATATTATCGAGTTTCCGTCTTTTATTTAAATAAGGCTAAGTTTATAGCCAATTTGGGGTTATAAGGAGTTTCTGGCCTCTTCGGGATGCGTGTACTGGAGTGTAATAGCTCGTTGGAAAGGTCTCGAACTTTCCTAAATATTTCATTCATAAGTCAGGGCCTTTCGGGGGACGGATTTCTGTTAAATTGGAAAAAGGCATTATTTTCTATGCACTCGGCCTCTTAAAAAAAAATTATTATAATCATGACTTAAGCGCCCTTGGTCCACTTTTAGGGGATCGGATAAGTTTGAAAAATGCTATAAGAGGCGTTTGGAGGAAAGGGAGAAGGCATCAATTAATATTTCATTTTCTTTGGAGAGTGCGCTTTGGAGGCGTGTGGCTTTGGGACGCAAACCCCAAGAGCTGATTTGTGGGACGTAGCCCCCACACATTGATTTATGTTCCTTCCTGCCCGTGGAGATTTGCGCCTTCCTCTTGTAAGGTGCCAGACTGCAATTTGGCAGAAGCGCAGCAGTTAGAGAGGGGCGATTTCAGTTGGAGAAGGTTCTTGTGGAGTGCTGGACTGTGCGTTGGCAGAACGCAACAGTCAGAAAGGTGCGGCTTCAGGCTGGGGAGGATCTTTTGGCGCTACTGTACCAGACAAACTGAATTCGTACGACTGTACTTGACAGCGATTTTCATCACCATAGCGCATCTATATAAAGCCAACTAGCGGGCCGTCCTATTCTAGATTCGTGAATATTCAGCGATTCAGGTTGGCTGATTAAACATTGTTTTCTACCTGGATTATAAGCATTTTGTAATCAGCTAGTTTTGATTAAATATTTAGAAATTCTGCTCCTTCAAATTTGGATTTGATTGCACCTAAGTTTCAGTTCCATACTTTGTTTATGGATTCGCATTTCAATTATTTCTTTATTGCAAAATTCGTCAAAAAACCAAAAACAAAGAAAAACACAAATTCCAAAAGAAAATACAAAATTACAGCAGTTCAATAGAAAGGATCCATCAGGGATCTTTCAGTGGTATCAGAGCTTCTGTCCTGCCAGCCTGAGGGGTTAAGTGAATTTGTTTTCTATGCATCCGGGAAGAGCTGATTTAAACAGATATTATACACGCAGAAGAGCTCAGTACGAGCGGGAGTTTGGAACATAACAAGAACCTATTATGGCAGAAGAACAGAGGGATGCTCAGAGGAATCAGGATGATGTAGAGAGAGAGATGATGAGGACTCTCATCACCACTCAACCCAGGATAGCCCAGACCTTAGACCAATTACATGATACATTGGAGCGGTTGGAGATGGATAGACATAGAGGCAGGCGGAGTAGATCTGTTTCAGTAGCAGGAAGTCAACGCAGCCATCATTCCCACTCTTCGGCAGGGAGTTCCGTTCAGTCCAGTAGGAGGCATCGTCATCATACGCCTACTCCGAATAGGCCATTGCTACCCCAATTCATACCAGGAGAACAGGCAGCACAGGTGGAACCACCAGAGCATGGGTTTCAGGAGTCAGTTTTGGCAGTTACAACTGAGTGGAGAGCTCTACCTCCTGAGGTTTGGGACGTCTTTCCTCTTCCTCAGTATTGTGCACAGCGTAGAGATGCAGCCAGATTCAGGATAGATAGGGGTAATAGACCACCCCAGCAGCAGCAGAATCATGACCTCAATAGAGCTACTGGGAAGATTACATTGGCCCCATATAATGGCTCTGGTGACACTAGTGCAAGAGCGTGGGTCCACAAGCTGGACATATATCTTTCCTTGAGGCCCATGCCTGAGCGTGAGGCTATCCAGTTTGCGGTGTTGCACTTAGAGGGGGTTGCATATGATTGGTGGCACCATGGATTGATCACCCAGGATCACGCCTTAGTTCACTCCTATGCTGAGTTCACTGAGCGGCTCATTGCACGGTTTGACCGTAAGGATCCAGAACTTTACTACAGGGAGTTGGCTCATCTAAGACAGACTGGTCACGCAGAGGCTTATATTAATGAGTTCTAGCGTATTGCGGTCATGGTACCTGACATGCCTCAGAGACGGAGCGTGATGTTATTTATTGAGGGGTTACAAGACAGACTTAAGGGCCTGGTTCGTGCTTTCCAACCAGCAACTCTTAAGGAGGCTATCGAGGTGACATTGAGATTGGACACTGTTCCCACTTCTTATCATGCAGATAAGAAACCATTTAGAGACTCCCGGCCTACCCAGAAGGCCAATACGACACAAAACAAAGGAGGAACTTCATCTAAAGTCCCTTGGATGAATCAGGAGACGAGGAATGAACTGAGAAGGAAAAAGTTATGTTTTTCCTACAAAGATCCATGCGAACCCGGACACCGTTGCATGGGCAAAGGAAAGGTTCATTTGATTGAGGTGACTTCCGAGCTAGGGGATGAGGAGGTTCCTGATACTGATTTAGAGGATAATACAGAAGATGTTGAGCAGGTTCAGACACAGTTGGAGCTAGACACCCTTGAGCCTTTGGCATCCGCCAAAGTAGCTATGGCTACCCTCTCCAGTTATCCTAAGTTTCACGCCTTCAGATTGAAAGGGACACTTAAGGGTAAGCGGGTCACTACCCTGGTAGACACTGGTGCTACACATAATTTTATTGACCAGAAATTAGTTGAGAGGCGTGGTTTACAGTATGAGTTTGGCGGTTTTGGAGTAAAGGTAGCAGATGGTGCAATTTTGAGTTGTACCAAACGGATTCCGCAACTTAGTATTCAGATGGGGGACCATACTTTGACTGATGATTTTTATGTACTTCCTATAGAGGATTATGATGTGGTGTTGGGCATGCAGTGGTTACAAGGTATTGGACGTTACATTATTGATCACCGTCTTATGCAATTAGAGTTTCTTTCTGGAGGAAAGAAGGTGATTTTGAGGGCAGCTTTTGATGGTGGGCCTAGAGAGGTGACTTCTCGTAGGATGGAGGCTATCCTTAGACATAATGATGTACTCTGGGCTACGCATTGTTTGGTTAAGCCCAAAACACCCACATCTCAGGACGGCCGTGTGTTTCATGTGGACATTCAGTTAGTGATGGATCGTCATGGTAGAGTCTTTGGTGATATACCTCCTGGAGTGCCTCCAGACAGAGGTTTTGAGCATGGAATAGAGTTAGAGGAGGGAGCAAAGCTAGTGATTACTACTCGATATCGTCATCCTAGAGCTTACAAGGATGAAATTGAGAAGACTATTCATGTATTGTTGGTTATGGGGTTCATTCGGCCTAGTTCCAGCCCCTTTGCTTCTTTTGTAGTGTTGGTTAAGAAGAAGGATGGGACTCTAAGGATGTGTGTTGATTACAGAGCTTTGAACAAGAAAACAATCAAAAACAGATATCCTATTCCTCGCATAGATGAGTTGTTGGATGAACTTCATGGGGCTCTATATTTCTCTACGATTGATCTTCGCTCTGGTTACCATCAGATTCGTGTACGAGCCGAGGATGTACACAAGACTGCTTTCCGTTGTCACTATGGGCACTATGAGTTTCTGGTAATGCCATTTGGCCTTACCAATGCACCTGCTACCTTCCAGTCCTGTATGAACCATATCTTCAACAAGCAATTGAGGAAGTCGGTTCTAGTATTCTTTGATGATATATTAATTTACAGTGATACTTGGGAGGATCATCTCCGACATCTTGAGGAGGTACTTAGCATAATGGAGGACCAGTCTCTATTTGCTAAGCTCTCCAAATGTGAGTTTGGTTTGAGGGAGGTACTATACTTGGGACATGTAATCAGTGCTGATGGGGTTAAGGTGCATGAGGAGAAGATTCAGGCAATTCAGAATTGGCCGGTCCCTCGGAACATTACTGAGTTACGTGGATTCCTTGGATTGTGTGCTTATTATAGAAGATTTGTTAAGGGGTTTTCTCAGTTGGCAGCACCTTTGACAGATCTTACTAAGAAAGGAGCCTTCAGATGGACAGAACTTGCACAGAGGGTCTTTGATAGACTCAAAGAGGTTATGAGCACTTGCCCTGTTTTGGCACTACCTGATTTTTCACAGCCATTTGTTCTAGAGTGTGATGCTTCTGGATTGGGTATAGGAGCCGTGTTGATGCAGAACAAACATCCTATTGCCTATGAGAGTAGAAAGTTGCAAAATAATGAAAGGTTGTACTCTACTTATGACAAGGAAATGTTGGCTATCATGCATGCGTTGGCCAAGTTCAGACAGTACCTTGTTGGCAGCAAATTTGTGGTAAGAACTGACCACAATAGTTTGAAATATTTCCTAAATCAGAAGGAGCTCAATGATAGACATCAAAAATGGATTAGCAAAATTCAGGTTTATGATTTCAATATCGAATTCATAAAGGGAAAGAATAATATTGTGGCCGATGCACTCTCTCGGAAACCTTCATTGGCTGCCCTTTGCTCATTGAGTGAGATTTCAGCGGATTGGAAGGCTCAAATTTTAGTTGAGTATTCCAAGAATCAGTATGCTTGTGAGATCATGGAGGGTGTGGTAGTAGATGACAGATACAGTGTGGTAGATGACATTATCTACTACAAAGGCAGGGTTTATCTTGTTCCAGGGTCACAGTTGAAGGAACAAATTTTGCAGGCTCATCATGATACTCCTATGGCAGGACATCCAGGATATGTGAAGACTTATAGGGCGATTCGAGAGAGATTCTCATGGAAGGGTCTCAAAGATGATGTTTTGAGGCATGTTCGGGAGTGTGTGACTTGTCAGCAAAACAAGTCAGAACATACTTATCTGGCAGGATTATTGCAGCCCTTACCTATACCAGAACAGAAGTGGACAGGGATTTCAATGGATTTCATTACAGGTCTTCCTCGAGTTCAGGGGAAAGATTGTATTTATGTGGTTGTGGATAGGTTAACAAAGTACGCCCACTTCTTTCCCATTGCGCTAAATTTTACAGCATCACAGGTGGCTGAGTTATTTTTCAGAGAGGTGTTTAGACTCCATGGTCTTCCCAAGACCATTGTGAGTGACAGGGATAGCAGGTTCATGAGTTCCTTTTGGCAGGAACTTTTCAGGGTTACAGGCACCATGTTGACACCTAGTACTAGTTACCACCCTCAAACGGATGGGCAGACCGAAATAGTCAATAAGTGGGTTGAGGGATATTTGCGTAACTATGTGATAGGGCAACAAAATGCATGGGTTCGTTGGTTGTATTTGGGCGAGTATTGTTATAATACCTCTCACCATATGTCCATTGGCATGACGCCTTTTATAGCCCTCTATGGATATGAGGCATTATCTTTCACTGATCTGGCATTTGGCGACAGTAGAGTTCCCTTGGCTCAGGATTGGTTACAGGAGAATCAGGATATCATGAGATCCCTCAGAGACAATTTACAGCAGGCCCAAAATCAGCAAAAGATGTACGCTGACAGACACCGGATTGAGAGAGCATTTGAGGTGGATGATATGGTCTTTCTGCGCTTACAACCATATCGACAGAGCACCCTTAAAAAGGGGGGAGCTGAAAAGCTCAAACCACGTTTCTATGGTCCATATAGAGTGCTCAGACGAGTAGGAGAGGTTGCATATGAGATTGAGTTACCGGCATGCAGCAGAATTCATAATGTATTTCATGTATTTTGCCTTAAAAGGGCCCTTGGACAGCGTATAACAGTTTCTCCCGAGTTACCTCCTATGGATGAGGAAGGTAATTTGATTATGGTTCCTGATGAGATTCTTGAGGTAAGGGAACGACAACTGAGGAGACGGGTGATTCGAGAGTATTTGGTTCGATGGAGAGATCTTCCCATAGAGGATGCCACCTGGGAAGGAGAGAGCATTTTACAGCATCCAGCATTACAGTTGCTTGTGGGCAAGCATCTCCGAGAGGGGAGGACTGTCATGTCCCCACTCTAGCCCAGTCTAGCAGTGACATGTGAGTCAGCCTATTATGGGGTCTTGTAGGTTGACCAGGTGGTATAGAGACCCAGTTTGGTTATTCAGTGTTGGAGACTTGGTGTTCTGGCAGTTATTGATCAGTTGGGAGACATTCCTTGTTCTTGGGAGGCAGTTCCTACATTTGTGGAGGTTACTCCTACTTTTTAGGAGACATGGTCAAGCCCAGGGTTGGGACTCCATGAGATTTCTCTTTGGGGTTCAGTTTCAGGGTGTTAGGGCTTGTTCCCTAGTTTTTAGGAGCATCCCTAGATTTTAGGGATGAGACTGCCAGTGGTTCCTTGATTTCCAACTTCAGTCACATGCAGGTGACAAGTTGTTTTGATGATTCGTGGGGTCGGTTGGACATTTCTTGGTTACTTTGGTTATATTTTTAATATTACCGAGTTTCCGTCTTTTATTTAAATAAGGCTAAGTTTATAGCCAATTTGGGGTTATAAGGAGTTTCTGGCCTCTTCGGGATGCGTGTACTGGAGTGTAATAGCTCGTTGGACAGGGCTCGAACTTTCCTAAATATTTCATTCATAAGTCAGGGCTTTTCGGGGGACGAATTTCTGTTAAATTGGAAAAAGGCATTATTTTCTATGCACTCGGCCTCTTAAAAAGAAATTATTATAATCATGACTTAAGCGCCCTTGGTCCACTTTTAGGGGATCGGATAAGTTTGAAAAATGCTATAAGAGGCATTTGGAGGAAAGGGAGAAGGCATCAATTAATATTTCATTTTCTTTGGAGAGTGCGCTTTGGAGGCGTGTGGCTTTGGGACGCAAACCCCAAGAGCTGATTTGTGGGACGTAGCCCCCACACATTGATTTATGTTCCTTCCTGCCCGTGGAGATTTGCGCCTTCCTCTTGTAAGGTGCCGGACTGCAATTTGGCAGAAGCGCAGTAGTTAGAGAGGGGCGATTTCAGTTGGAGAAGGTTCTTGTGGAGTGCTGGACTGTGCGTTGGCAGAACGCAACAGTCAGAAAGGTGCGGCTTCAGGCTGGGGAGGATCTTTTGGCGCTGCTGTACCAGACAGAAACTGAATTCGTACGGCTGTACTTGACAGCGATTTTCATCACCATAGCGCATCTATATAAAGTCAACTAGCGGGCCGTCCTATTCTAGATTCGTGAATATTCAGCGATTCAGGTTGGCTGATTAAACATTGTTTTCTACCTGGATTATTAGCATTTTGTAATCAGCTAGTTTTGATTAAATATTTAGAAATTCTGCTCCTTCAAATTTGGATTTGATTGCACCTAAGTTTCAGTTCCATACTTTGTTTATGCATTCGCATTTCAATTATTTCTTTATTGCAAAATTCGTCAAAAAACCAAAAACAAAGAAAAACACAAATTCCAAAAGAAAATACAAAATTACAGCAGTTCAATAGAAAGGATCCATCAGGGATCTTTCAGTGTCTCAATATGAAGACTTGATGAATTGATAATTGGTTGAATTGACCTGATCAATCTCTGTATCATTGAGTTCAATTGTTGTACCTTTTTTTTCAGTTCATTTTTTGTTGCCTTGTCTTTATCTATTTTTTCAAAAATGATATCAATTGCCAAATGTACATCCCCTTTCATCCCTTCTCTGGTTTATTTTCCCAAATGAACCCTAAATATATGGTAGTCTTCAGTCTTGATTTCTAACTTATCCATTTCAACTATAGGAATAACCACTTCTGCATATTTTTCTCTCTTTTCATCCATAACCATAGTTGTTCCTCCTTAACTACCATTCATATCCATAATGATTACTTCTATGATTCTATATTCCACATGTATAGCCATAGTAATTATTCCTTTGATTCCTTGGATATCTATAGCGATTACTGTAGTGACAATTCCTAACATTCCTCCATGATTGTTACCTTTCATGATGATGTGGGTGTTTATAGGCCTCAATCTCAAAAACCCTTGGTAATTTAACTTTGTCAAACCTTTCCTCTTCTAGTGCTTTGTCAGCAGTTTGTTGGGAGACCCAAGTTCGCTGCTCTACCTCTCACACTATCCTAAAATATGATCTCTATCTGAAGTACTAGAACCAATTGATGAAACTGATTAGATACCTTTATGCTAAAAATGTGTAATGAATGGAAAAAAATCAAGGTCAAATAGTCTAAGCTTTAGAACACATTGGGCTAATAAGTTAGAAGCGGAAAGTGGATACGGTGAAAAGGATGAATAAGGATTGTATTTGTACAAAGAAGAATAGTGATAAAATGACATAACTAAAATGATCCTTATAAACAATACACCTTAGCACTCAAGCATAGTACTGCTTGAGATGAATAATATTTATCAGCGCTAGAAGTTCATCTCTGTTTGGTGTGGTAACCCTGTATGCTCCTAAAATATAATTTGCAGTAATGATGAAAGGCCCTATCTAGTTTGGTTTGAATTTACCTTTATGTTTCTTCTCAGTCATGGTATTCTTTTGGTTTTATTTAAAAATAAGATCATCAAGTTCAAATGTTTGATACTTAACACGTTGATTATAGTGGCCTTTGAGTTGGTTCTGATATGCTTTAGATGAAAAGAGAGAAAAATATGCAGAAGTGGTTATTCCTGCAGTTGAAATGGATAAGTTAGAAATCAAGACTGAAGACTACCACTTATTCCTTGTTTAGAACCACTGGCAATTCAAAAGGTAAGTGTTGAAAGGTAATTGTAGATAGAAGAAATACTAATAATATAAGTAATAATTCAAACCATAATAAAAGACTTGATTAGGTCTTACAGTGTACAGAATGTGATCCTCAATTTTATTGTGATCTCATACTTTATCTAGTGTCTCAATATGAAGACTTGATGAAGTGATAATTGGTTGAATTGGCCTGATCAATCTCTGTATCATTGAGTTCAATTGTTGTACCTTTTCTTTCAGTTCATTTTTTGTTGCCTTGTCTTTATGAGATCACTTCATCAAGTCTTCATATTGAGACACTAGATATCACTTCAAAGTTTAGAACTCCACAGTTTCATGTCCATATCAAGCTTAAGTTCAACAATAAATTATGGATATTTTGCTATCTCAAAAATAAAAATAAAAAAAAGGTCCAAAATTATATTATAGAAAAATCAAAGTGTATATATTCTAATATGCTAAGCTTGAAAGCTAATAGTCCAAGCCTGACAGTAAACAAAAAATGAAACATATGAGCATTCATTGGTACAAATCAAAATCGAGAAACCTTCTCAAATCTCCTTGCAGCTTGGTCGACCACCAGAGAGGAGACAAGCTATAACGAGTAAGGTTGTGGTTGTCGAGAGCCCAGTTGGCCAATCCATCTGCTACTTTATTGCGTTCTCTTAGAACATGGCTGAATTGGACCTCCTGAAACTTATCTTGCAACCTGTGAATTTTTCCCATCTCTCTAGCTATTTGCCAATTTTTGCTAGGATCTCCCTCAAGATCAGACAACAAGCTAACAATTACCTTGGAGTCACATTCAATTTGGAGTTTCTACCACCCAATTTTCAAAGCTTCTTGAATCCCTTTGTAAATTGCTTTGATTTCCACTAAGTTCTTGGTTATATATCCCACCTTTTCAGCAAAAAAGAATGCTACAAACCTATCAAAAGATCTACCAATACCTCTGATACTAGCCTGACCTGGGTTATCTCTTGAAGCACCATCAGTATTTAGCTTCCCGTATCCAATTGGAGGGGCTATCCAATGACTATCCATTTGAGCAGCTTCTTTTTGGGTCTATATGCAGTCATTGTTGAAGTTGTAGGTTGCAAAGAGCGCTGTTGGCACAAGTGGTCCCATTCTGACATTAGAATTTGAGGCAAACAGATCTTATGTTTGATAGACTCTACAACATTAATTTTGATCTCCCAAACATAAGTTATATCCCTTCTGTCTTGCTGGAAAATTATACGATTCCACTCCTTCCAAATGTTCCAAAGCAGAAGGGTGATACCAGACCACAAAGTGGGAAGAAGATTTTGACCCTTGGGCAGGTGGCTATGCCATTCTCTAATCAGCTACTCGAAAGACTCAAAACTCACCTAGGGAAGGTTAAACAATTTGGATAAAAGCTACCATAAGTAGGCCACCAATGGACATTGGAAGAACAAATGAGTTATGGTTTCCTTATTATCCAAGCACAAAACACATCAAAAGGGACCATCAAAACCACGTCTCATGAGGCTCTCTCCAGTTAAGACTCTCCTCTTTAAAACCAACCACACAAAGAAGCTCACCTTGGGCCATAAAGTAGGCTGCCAAATATGGCTAAAGATATCCTTAAGAGGATGAGAAGTATGCCTAGTTAGAGAAGCGTAGCCTGAAGAAACCGTATAGACACCCGTAGAATTTTTTCCCCAAGCTAAGGCATCAGACAATGAGGATGTTAAAGGAGGATGGGCCAAAAGAATATTATTAATCCATGATTGCTGCTCCTCTCCAATTTGAATTGGTCATTTAAGAGTAGGTATCCAACATTTTCCAATCTCCTAGGGATGGTTGGTTGCCTTACAGTAGTGAGTAACCTTAATCCATCCCATTTCATGCAATGCATCCAACATTGGCTTTAACTCTGGGTACTGAGTGACGATTGGTGGAAACCCGTCCCACGAATCAGTCTAGAAGTTGGCACTTTGACCATCATTGACAATCCAAAACAAATGCTTTTTTTATAAGATCTTCCCCCACTCCAAGAACTACAAGAATGGTAACCGAATAATTCTCTCAGGAGGATTATTTTCGGCATATTTGGCTTTAATATTGGCAGCCCAATGCACCTTGTCATATGAAATTCACTTTACGCAAGTCAATCCATTTTATTTTTTAATAGCGGTAATGATTTATCGAGTTTTTTTTCTTGTGGATTGGTTTACTTATATTTAATATTGAGTCCAAGCCTAATTAGAATATGTTCTAACCCAAGTGAACTGTTGTAGCAATCTTTGACTCTGGTGCAGGGGGGAGAGGGGCTGCACCTGCGTCACAAATAGACGAACAAATGTCAGTTATTCGATCCATGATATCAAATTTGAAATAAAAGCATAAAATAATGCCATTTATTTCCCATAATTGCATAACATTCATTTACACGAATGACAATAAATTCCTTTAATTGCATTACATAAATATACAAAGCAGGATACCGATAATTAGCAGAATGCAACATCCCCTTTTCCACAATAATAAATCAATATTCTCATCATTAATCATGTTTTATAATGCTAATCACAGGTAAGTGCCATTGAAATGCGGCACAGAAAAAGAAGGATGTGACAGTGTCACGGCCGTTTTTCTCTATCAACACAATCTAGATTGGTTCATTGGTGTTCTATAGCATCATGCATCACTTCCGACAATCATTGGAGACATTTACGAGTGTGCTAAGACATAGAAGCTTGTTTGCAGCCATGGAACCTACCATGACTGCATTCACAGTTTTCGTGCAGGACGTTAGAAGGATTGTTGCAGTGTTTTAAGACGCTACTATTTGTATGCACTCTCCAGGTGTGTTGTAGTCTCCTAAAACTAGTGTTGGTGTTTTTACAGCTTAAGCACTCCTACACAAGCATCTATTGCAGCCTGTTACAACTATAGATTGTGTGTTAGGTTCATTCCAATGTATCCTCTCTCTTTTTCCCTCACTTTTTTGTAGTTATGTCTATGTGTTGACTGTTCATTTTCAATTGTGGGGAGTTGACTAGATTATGAACGCGGCTGTGTGAAAATCATGTCTATAGCTTGATTGAGTGAGACATGACTGCATAGAATTGATTTGAGTTTTTAGCTCTTAGTGCTGTCATTTCCCTCATTGGGGGTTTGTGCATTTGTTTGTCTTGGTGGGGCTTGTAGCAATTGGAACATTGTGGCCTGTTTGTATATTGATGTACAAGCTTGTTGATATTTGGGGTGACTGCAAAGAGAGGAACGAAAGCAACAACGAAGATGTTGTGGTAAGACATACCATATTTTATATCCATTTTTAATGTGTTATTGTTACTTGGTGGTGTTAAGTTTCATCATTTTATGTGTCTACCATTTTGTTGTGGTTCCACCATTTTTACGAATGCCCAATATAGTTAATAAGAAACAATATGCAATGTAAGTTTGATGTTAGGATTTTTTTTGGCAGACAGGATAACTTTTTCTCTAAAACCCTCGTGCATGCTTGATCCTCTAGTGCCATTGACTTATATTACAGGAAAGGACTGGAGAGCAATTGGTTGAGATTCCACTCCTGAACTTCACGTGACCGTTTTTTTAATTTAATGGTGTTGTTCATCTTTGGTTAATTGATTCCTGTAGTTTTAGACTTCTGCTATTAGGTTGCTGACCCTTGTCAAATTCAGGTGCCAGTATCATTGGGTTAACAACAATTAGTAGATGTCAAAAACCCACTAGCAGGGGAGGGGTGGGAGAGGAGTGGGGATTAACATCAGTTAGAGATGTAAAGGTAAATCAGGAGTGCATGCATGTTCAACAATAAGAATGCATAAATTCATAGGCAACTATAATTGCTATAAGGAAATATAAAATGAATAGTATCCCATCTTGAGGATTTGACCTTGTGGTACAAGATATGTCGAACTCGAAATTCGAGTCGTTATATGATACAACCTAATTGGTTGCAATGATTAGAGGTGACCATTTACACAAACTAATAAAATGCTATTACTAACTATGCCCCTATTAGGCTACTATAATTTATTAATCAAAGACCAACACCAGTAGATGAAAGAAACATTCATTGTAGCTTTAGGAGCGACCCTAATGGTATAAGCAACTTTTAAATCCCCTCTAGTGGATCTTCATTTTTTTACCTATCATACAATTCAATTGTAGAAAATGACGAAAGGACAAGGATTTGAAAGTTCGAGTTACTGTATGTGAAAAACTTTCACAATCAAATATACTATGCATATTATTTTGATATTGGACATGATGCAACTTTGAGTAACTGCAACGAAATGTTACACAAATATAGAATAAGAAAAACTATCCATATCACCTTGATCAAATATTAAATATAAAAATATAAATATCATTGCTAACGTTTGAGACTATGTTCCCAACAACTTTAGTGCCTAGGAGGGTTTGATACACCGAAAGGAGTCCCTGCCTCAGAATCTTCCAATGATGCCCTGGACAAAGGTGGTCTAACATATTTTATTTGGAATTTATAGAATGATGCAAATAAAAATAATAAATAAAATCTGAACATACCACTGTAGAGGACAAGGTCCAGCTTTTGAGCTCCGATTTTTTAACAACCAGCAAGGCTGATCTAGGAAAAAACTTATTCTATAAATATATTTTTAATACCTTAAAAATGGTGCTCATTCCAACTCTACAATATCAAATCAATTGCATTCTTCGAAACATTAATGGTGCTTGGGTCTGACTCTTTCATATCGAATCACATTGTTAACCAATTTCAATGTAATGGCTCGGTTTTGTTCCACCATACCAAATTGTATTCTTCAAAATACTTTCCTTGATACTTAATGGTTCAGCCAAGTTACCATGGCTAATTGCATTCTTTAAAATTTTCTCTCTTGAGACTTGGTCCTGATTTACCCATGCCAATATGCTATGCAATCAGATAATTCACCTAATTACTATTTTCAAAGTATACGGTAGGAAAGTACAATGGGTGACTTAGATTCAAATGTTCCTTGATCATTTCTAGTTATTGCATCGATGGGACATTTGTTTCTCAGATAATTGTTCTTGCAATGAAAACAATAATCATCCCGCTGGTCTTTTGTAAGAAGCTGAGATATCTTTTTTATAAATTCCTGATATTCTTCTCTAGAACCATCTTTTTGGTCCGCAGCTGAAAGTTTCATCAAATCATTATCTATGGAAGCTGCTTACTTAAAGTGTGTGAAATCTATCGAGTCTGATTTGTCAGCTGACTTAAGTGCTTCTCTATCAAGCCTGCAAACTTACAGTGGGTGAATTCCCAATTACAAGACAGTCCACTTTCTGAGATTTAGGAATAAAAAAATACTAATCAGTTGCTGCATATGATAGCTGTATTGTTGGGTACTTTCTTGAGGTGTTAGCCTTATTCATTGTTCTCTTCATTTCATGATTTACTGCTGTAGAGGTATCTACATGCTTCTGGTCCTGCAAATTCTTTTTCTGATGTATCATAGTTTGTGTCTGTAGTATCCTTCGAGTACAAATTTAGAGTTTTGTCCTGAGAAATAAAATGAACTAATGAAGTTCTGAACATTATATGTGGTTGCCATAGCATTCCATATATTTTTAATACTTACATTTTGCGGCATGCTTCTTCCTGTCTGTTGACACATTTGAACAGAGGCAGCTTCCTATTTGTGACCCGGTGGTTTGTGGTTGTCGGAGAACTGCTGGTAATGGTATGAATGTCTGCTTGGATTCGATGATTGCACATATCTACTCCAAAATGTTTTTTTTCTTCTTGTTCAAATTCTGTTCTCTGAGATAGGGAATCTAGTTTATGTATTTATAGCTGAAAGCACTATTTGCTCAAATGTGACCAAGGAAGCATATTCCTTGCATATCCATGATTGAGAAGAAGGCTTCAAGATGAATGATGCAATAGTAAAGTTTACGCTGAAGTATGTCTAACATTCCATGGCATTCCTTAAAATAGAATAAAATATGTACGAAATATAACTCTAAATCTAAATTCTACCTGAAGTGGATGGGTGGATCTAAACTAAGGTGAACAGGTCCATAAAAAGATAAAAAGGAGGGAAGGGTAAGGCAGAAAAAAGGGGTCTTATGATCCAATTGGAGATTAAACCCTTCCAAGCTAACTTACTATATCAGGGCAAACATATGTCACGGACCAATGTTGTGAGTTCGCTGAAAGCACAAAACACAAACAAACACAATGAAGAGTCTAAAGGAATAATTGCAGAAAGATTTAGTGATTACAATCAAAGATATTATTAGTACCAGATTGCTATGCATATCCAATGTCACTAACACATAATAAGTATGATCTATAACCAAAGAACTGACAAGACCAACAAAATGTTCAATATTATCTTTGCAAATAACACACTCAGCTTATTATAGATTTATCAACTTAATAGAAATTCCTCAATAGAATATAGAAAGTTTGGAAGAGACAACACATTCACACAAACTCACAAAATAGTTGTAGATAACTTTCTTTCTTCATATTATATCAAAAAATCTGACGAGCTGAATTTACATATTTATTCTAACAATAATCGATCAGCCACATAGGCCTTACCAAAAAAACCTATCTTCCTGATTATACTTGCTACACTTTCCTAAGATATCATTAAATTCTTTTCATCCATTGCAATTATTTCCATTCTCTTGATCTTTGCAGCTTCTAGAATTGTTTTGATTATTTTGAGTTAGAGTATTCTTGATATCTGGTATTGCTCTCATGTAACAGATATAATGGATTTTTTTTTTTACATGGGATATTAGTTTATTTGAATTAATCGTTTACACTATTTTTGTCCTACGTCATCAGATACTGTTGTTTAGGGCATTGGATGTGATACGATATGAGAATGGTGTAAGATGAAAATTTGAGCAAATGAGATTTAGATATGCAAGTTATATCAAAATCACTAAAAACATCAATTTACCATTGAAATCTAGAGCCATTAGATCAAATGCAATACCATGAACATCATTCAAAACAACATTCTAATATAAAGCTAAGTGCTCTAAATCAAGATTCAAACAAAAAGGAGATTAAAGATTATGGATGAAGATTGCTTTCAATAGACTTAGAATTTCAGCATGATTTTGGCTTGAAGACTTGATTCAAAAGATTGTGTTGTTAGGTTGGACATGGATTCTTTAGTTAACTTGTAGTTAATTTTTGGCCATGGAGGGGTGATGGTGTTTAAATAGGAAGGAGGGAAGATCAATGACCATTATTCAAATGTGGGTGTAGGAGATCAATGGTGGAGGATTATCCAAAGAATTAAAATTTTCTTGTATGATTCTAGAGGAGGGAAGGTTCTAGAGGTAGAAGCCTCTAGAATCTCTTTGGAAGTTTAATCATGATTAGTAGTGGATTAGTCATGTGATTAGGGGGTTCTAGAGAATCTAAGGGGGTAGGTTTGTAGGAAAGCCTAGGAATAGGTGGGTAGGTGGGTCATGGGAATTTTAAATTACCAAATATTAGACAAGTGGGATTAGTTAGTAAATAATGGGGATTTAGATGAATTAATGAAGAAGTGGGAAGGGGTAAGGTTAATAGATGAAGAATGAAGAAGGGGGATGTTAGGTAAATGACTATAAGGGGTGATACAAAATAAGATTAGATGAAATAAGTGATATTAATGTTGACTAATAGTAATATTAGTGATGATTAATGAAGCGAGCAAATTTAGATGTATACAAATGGATATGCATATGTCGGGGACTCGTCGGGGATACGATCAGGGTATCCCTGTCCTTGCCCCCGCCCCTACGGATACCTCTGGGGATGTATCTATGCATATTCGTAGGGACAGGGACGTATCCTGCCCGTATGATAGGCGTATCTACTGGGAAAAACATGTTTTTGATTTTAAAAAAAATTACTTCATGAAAAGTCACAAAAATGTGTTCAAACTCTTGATTTAATTTGTTTTGCCGTTTGTAGCCTACTGTAGTATGATTGAAGGAACTAGTTTTTTGTTTTATAAGTTGACTGTATTTTGACAGCTGCAACAGTCACGTCTATTAGATGAGGAGCTGTAGGGTCCGTTGGGGGAGAAGAGAAGGTTGGAAGATTAGTTTGTTTTAGTTAGCTTCGGTGAGCCTCAGCGTCAGTTAGCCTCAATTAGCTTTAGTTAGTAAGTAATTGCTCTAATCTATATTCGACCAAGTCCCCTCTATCCCTATCTATATGGGAGGTCCTCGGTTGATCCGTGGATCTCATGGGGTATCTATATTCACAAAGCGCATGGGAATTAAAACGACAGAGGGAGAAGGGCTCGAGACTACAATAATGAATGTCCTTTGTGGTCTCGATCCCATGCCCTCTTGGAGGCCCAACCATCCATTGTTTCTCTTTTCAACAAACTTATTAAAAAAACCTTGCTTGAAGTGTGAGTTGTAATGAAACTATTTCAGATTTGCACACATTCAACAAATAAAAAACACCGAATTAAACTTTTATTTGATATTTTATTCGAGATTATTAAAACAATGGAGGAATATAAGAACAATAGCTTTATGAGCTCCTACAAAATAGGAGTCAAGACTCATTTTCAAATGCACAAATCTCTCCCAAGACTGTCCTTCCTCCTTTATTCTCTCACATATCTCTATCTACGTGAGTTGTCAACTCACACAATTATTTATTTTTATCTAACTATTACAATATTTATTCACCCATGTGAGTACTAACACTAATTTACCTAACATTCCCCCCTTAGTGCGAACATGGCGGAAAACAAAAACATATTCTACTGTTACTGCTCTCTGAAAACACTCCATCAAGTTGCCTCTTTACCTTCGTAAAAGTGTAGTTCCCGAGCCCAATTCTGTGGGACCATTCCCACCCCCTGGGTTCTCGAATTCCGAGGCCTCCAGATTCCTAGCTCCCGAACTATCTGGACAACCAACCATGTCGAGTTTACCTCGAAATCTTTTCTTGCCCTCAAAAAGTGTTTCTTTGGAATATGTCTCTTTCCCAAATGCTGTTGTAGGAGTTTATTGAGCACACAACAAAAATATGTGTAATGTCCCCTTTCTTGAGTTAACACAAACAGAGAAGACCCGTAGCCTATTTTCATTCCCGTAGGCTAAAAGGGAGTGTTCTAAGAAGGAATGGGGCCATAAAGCATGTATTAATTAAAAGGCCAAGTGAAAAATAAAATAAAAAGTAATTATTAATTACTTTTTGAGGGTCAATTGGAAAATAGAAATTAAAAAGTAATTTTAAATTACTTTTAGGGTTTTCAAGTGGGAAAAACTTTTTATAAAAGGGGAAAATAGAATAAAGAAATTATTAATCAATCAGGATTTTGAAATTCATCAGAGAGCTTGAGGCTACCCATATTTTTCAAAGAGGACAGAAACCCTCGTTTGGAATTGGTGGAGGACGAAAACCCTCACACGTAAGTGGTAATTCCACCTTGGAATTACAATTGTGCGACTGGATTTGAAATTCAACAGATTATTGGAGGTTATTCGCTGATTATATTTGTCATCTCACTAGGGTTTGAAGGTGTTATCAGATCTGCGACCAAAGTTCATCATTTTCAATCTTTGGAGGCCTTATTTCATCTTACAAATCCAAGCCATTGAAGCCTAATCCATCTTCAGCATTCGGATATGCTTATGTAATGAAATAGAATGATAAATAGAATGTTTATGATCATTATTAGTACTGTAATCAATCAGATCAGATCTCTATTCAATTCTGATTTTCATTATATTTGATCGTCATATGAAGAAATGAAGTCATAGTTTGCCTATCTTTATTGTATTTTTTTTGCATGCAATTGGGTCATCATTAATTGTTCCAAAACATTCAAACAAGAACCAAAAATCATAACCAGCAGTTCAGGAGAAGCAGATCAGTTTTAGAAAGGGATATTTCAGACCACAAAGTTGTGATCTTGCTAGCTTGGTGGGTTGCATGTCAGTGTTCGGTGGTTGCATGTGTGGTATCAATCATTGCATGTTGATTTTGAGCTTTGCATGTTAGTTTTTTCCTGTTGCATGTTAGCGATCAGCACTTGCATGTGAGCGTTCAGTGATTCAACAGTTGAAAGAATTTGTCAGAGTTATTTCAATATGAAAACACTGAAAAGTATAAACATGAACAAACATGCCATGAAAACACTATTCGCCCTCATCGCTAGTAGCTAGCAAGAGGACGTTGAATGTCTTCCAACCTCCTGCATTGATGCTACTTAGCAAATTTGGCTTTGAGGATCAATTACACAATGCCCCCCCACAATTTTTGACTTGGACATTAGTTTCAACTGATAGTGCATCCAGTTACAGTGTAGACAACAATTTTTTTTTTTTTAACACTTTTACCAACACTTGACACCAATAAAATATTGAAATACTAGACTTGATGCTAAAGACCCAAACCTGACGAAATGACAAACACCTAATTAAATGACTAACTCAATAACACTTCACATAGATGACCAACTCAATGCTAAAGCAACTATTGACTTAATGAAAAACATAAACCTAACATCAAACTATAGTCTATACCATATTAAATTTAAAGTCACGAAACTTAGAATACAAAACAAACTATATGAACCACTAAATCAAAATTTGATGACTATCAACTAAATTGAAGACTACTATTTATAAGACAACAATTACGGAACTAAAGGACAAAACTTAAAAGATAAATATCAAAAGAAATACCTAAACCTAAAATGGAAAGATGGTAGGATTGAATGGCTCTTTTTTTAAATTAAAAAACTTTAATAAACTAAACCTATAAACATGAAAACTCCATTATTGAATTTTAAATCGATACCACACCTAACTCTACACACAACCTAAAGACTTATTGTCGTAGATTAAAAAAGTAATGCATACTTTGACGTATTGACTCTTGATTCCATGTTGTATAGACTCCAAAGCAATGATAATAAAAGGGAGTTATAAAAGATCCCAAAAACATGCAATTGTCATGCTTTACATTCCTTTCACTCCAACTGAAGACCACCATTTTGCACTTGGAAAACAAAGCTGTGAATGTCAATGCAAAGAGTTAGTGTGACTTTGAGAACCAAAGGCTGAAGCCAATGTAGAGCTCAATAGCATTCAACACAGTCGATATGTTGGATGGTTAGCGTATTTTTACTCTTAGGTGCACAAGCTTGGTATGCACAAGACTGTTGTACAATAGCACAGTCAGGATCTATAGATTCAATCCAAACGCGCGGTGAAAGAGACAATAAAGGCCCAAAATAAAGCATGGAGAAATCAGAGGCTGAAGCTTTTATATGCATGCCAGAATTACCAAAACTGCAATTCATGCATAAAGGATCACTGGGATAGGCACGGGTCAGAGGAGAATCCAACCAAATCAGAGTCTTCAACAATTCAGTCACTCAATGAGAGATTACGAGAATATAGCACAAATGTTGGTTGCCAAAGACCCCCACACAGGTATTCACACTTCTCGTCAAGTAAGAAGAGCACGCTACATATTTAGATCAAGATTTGTAGATTTGACAGATGCGTAGATTGCGTAATTGCCCAATAATCCAATGATCGACAGAAGACTATAGCGTGATCAGAGTATAATACCTTAACATTTACAAAGTGAAATTTATTTGGCAAGGACTCTCATAATAGGGGTGACCATGAATAGGAATGGAACTACCCCACACAATGCTTAGAAACCTATATTGCTCTGATACCAGATAATGAAACTGGTTCATATTTGCACACATTCAACACAAAAAATGTAGACACCTAAAACTGGCCACTGATAACCTCCAACCAGGCTTTTGACCAATTTCCATCCAAAGTGCACAATTTGGCCGAAAAACACTAAATCACATTAAATGAGTTAAAACTGACATATTCAAGTGCCGATTTTGGACAGGGTATCCCTAAATAGGGCAATGTAATTTATGGGCCAGCTAACTTTGATCAGATCATTTTGAGTCAAAATGCCAATTTTGCATCTAGGTGCTCTGGATTGCTTTTTCCTATCAAATCTTCTGCACAAGACTCATGCTTTTGTTATTTGATGTTGGTAACATTCTAAATGGGATAATAGATCCAATGCATCTGACATCGCCTTTTAATTCCAATCCAGTTAAATTTTGGATCAATAACAAGGCATTCTGATCAATTTGAGTAATTTGTGCACAAAGTGCTTAAACACGCTTAAGAGCTAATTAAACCAAATTAGAGCCTACTCAAGAATTCCATGGAAACTTGTTGAATACTTATTTTTGGAAATGAATATTGAATATCTACATCATCAGGGGATCTCATTTTTTGGGAAGACATACCTAAGTCATAAATGTCACAAATATCAGGTTTTATGCCTTCCATGCCTCATCAATGCCTTCCATGAAGCCCTCCATGCCTCTTAATTGCCCCTTCTTCCAATGTCATGATAAGGATAATTATAAACTTAATTTTAAAAATTGAATTAATCCTCAACCACACATTTCAATCTCAGGATGGATGGTTCATATTGATTCTAGACATTTTAAAAAATCTATAAAAAGAAAGGCCATGAACCACATTTCTAAGCTATTTTGGTGCAAAGTTATGCTCAAATATCTTCAAAAGGACTTGAGAATGCAAAATTATAATGCAAGATTGGTTCCAAAAGCTTCAAGCAACTAGTGTTACCATGCCAAATTGATTCCAAGCTAAGCCAAGTCAAGCCACAAGCCAAAGGTGCCAATAAGAGATGGAGGTGGTCAAGCTTTCATTGCCGAGGACTTCATGAGCACAAAACCGAGCAAACCACTATTAGAAAGGCATTTAGAGCATCTAAAGAAGGTGAGGGAATTTTTGTGTTTTATTTCTTAGTTTTTAGTTGTGTTTGTCATTTGTTTTTTGTTAACTAAGCTCTCCTTAGTGTTTAGGCCTAGAGATGTTATGCTATTAGTGTGTTCCTTTCATTTTGGAACTAACACCATACTAACCATCTTCTCTTGAGTCAAATTCCTAGATCACATTAGGGCACATACGATGGGACTAGACGCATCTCACACTTGAAGATCATTTTGCAACTCAAATATTTATTTGGACCCTTAAAACTCTTGCAAATTGATTTTCTGACTTTATTTTGCCATTTTTGGTTGCCACGATTTTACACAGTAATCGACGTCGGCAAGTAAGACCGACATCGGTTAGATTTCGGTTAGACAAGGTAACCGTCGTCGGTTGTATATAACCGACGTCAGTCACTGTTTTTTCAAAAACACAGACCTGAGAGCTATTTTTTCAAAGTTCATTGTTTCAAAACAAAAAGAGCTTCAAAGCTAAATGACATGCTGACATTTTTGCTGCAGGACCAAGCTTGACATTTGACAAAAACATGTTAAAATCACCTTTTGCATGCTTAAAAATCAATTAGGAACTTTGTTTTGGTGTTTAAAATTTTTAGATGTTTATGATGAATGCTTTCAAAGTTTGCAACTAAGACCAAGGGGTCAAATGAACACTACCTCACTTTCATTTGGACTTAAAATTGAACACACTTGTCAATTCTTGTTTGCAATAGTTGTTCAGATTAAATCTTTGTTTGGCAAAAAGATGAATGTTGCGTGTATGCTTTTCCATTTGTCCCTTATAAGGAACCCTTGGAATCAAAAGCGTCATTTCTATTGCAAGTAGCCTAGTCCAAGGCTTAGAAAGAATGTCGTCTAAAACACTCCCAAAAAACTCGTCAAAGTTTGGGTGACCTTGAAAATGACCCTAAAGTCTTTCTCTTAGTATTTTATTTTTATGCAAACTTGGTTTGCGAGGGGGATGTCATTACCTCTCGTGAGTTCTTTAGGGAAGCTTTGACCCGGGTTTCATTTCCTGACATTGACTTCACTTACTCCTGAGTTGCATACGGGACATATCTGCATTTGGACATCACACTACACTGAGCAAACAACAGGATGTAGTAGTTGTAAAAAGGACTAGACCTTTTTACAACTAGCCAATGCCGCAGTCACCCAATTTTCGTGCTTTTCTTTTGCATTGTTTGACGTGAAAGTCATTGTGCAATTGAATATCCTAGAAACGTTCGAAAGCTTGCTAGTTTAGTCAACCCCACATTGACATACCCTTGCTAGGATTTGGACGATTATACTTAGTGTATTTTTGGATCATTTTTTCATTTGGTATGTTTTGAGACTAAAACTTGTTTGTTTGTTCATAAAGCCATGTCAAAACCAATTTGTCTATACGTCACTCTTTTGTCTAAAGAGGCGTTATGTTGGTCATTTTACACCACACTTGTGCCTTGAAAATTTGCTAAACTTGTTTGTGTGTCATTTGAGTTGTAGAGGGCAGCGTTATGATGTCTAAATCATGTTAAAACCATTTTGCCTTTGAGTCTTTTGAAACATAGCATAGCATTGATCACATCATTCGAGCATGCTTATGCCATTAGGTTGCTCAATTTGTTTCAAGACTTGTTTCACCTTGTATCAAATATCATTTGTTTCAAACCATGTCATGTATATCATTTGGACCTTTGTGTTGTGTTGTCATGCTATCCAATCTTGTCTAGCCTGTTTGGTTAGATTCTAGTCTTCAACATTGAGTTTTCAATTAACCTTGTCAAGTTTGGATTCAAACATTGATTGATTTCTGTTTAGGCTTCAATTCGTAAGGCTAATACACAGATTTTTCTCTTTTGGGTTGCATAACTTCGGTTAATCGATTACCTAAATTTAAAAACTATTCATGGTTTGTTTGTTCAACACCTATTCTCATCATTGTTCGTGCCTTTATTTGGGAGAACACAACGTTTCTCAAAGAGCCTTTTGTCTTATGCCTTATGCCAACTGATCATGTTTATGTTTGATTCTGTGTGTCGGGTCTATGCTAAAGTTGTTTCCAAATTTGTTACATTAAATCAAATCACATTAGCCGTTATTTCAAGTCTAGTTTTTAACACTGTTTGATCAAAAGTCCTAGCACATGCCTATTTGTTTGAGCCTAGCTTTTGACTCCGCGTTTGGACAAAAGACCTAGTAACTCAACTTTTCCCTTTCCTAGTTTAGACCTTGTTTGGAACACTTTGACCTTGTTTGGAACACTTTGACCTAGACCTTTGACATGCCGGTTTTTATTCAGACGTTTGACTTTTTGTGTGTATGACATTTGACGTTAGGCGTTTGACGTTACGCTGTTTTATGCCAAGTCTTAGCACAAACCATTTTAGAGATACAACTCCACTTTCAAACCACATTGGACATACAACTCCACCCCTTTGACCAAGTTGGATCAAGCTTTAACCATTTGTCCTTTGGACATAGTTTTTCAGAGTTTGTAGAATTCTAAGCCTCTTTGTTTCGGAGCTTTCATCATTTACGTGGATGTCTCACTACACTTACGGTGCAGTCACGTACAATCCAACTTATGATAGAATGGCCATACAAAAGCCCACTAGGAATCCTTATAGAGAAAGATTTTTCAAGGAGTTTTATTATTCTCCCTACAATACTCTATATGGAGAACATAGTCAAAATCCACAAAATCCAAATCGAGACCTTGATTGGCATGAAGAGGCTTGTGAGGAAGACTTTGAAGACCCAACTACAGATAATGTTGTTTGGGATATGAATCATTACCCTTTTTTCAATAATTAGTACATGGAATACAATCAAGAACCAGCTTATGAGCCAACTCACAACTGGGATGATATGGTTTATGATGAAGACTTGGATGTTTTGGCTTATGTGAGTAATCAAGCTTCACCACATCGTACCATTTTTATTCTAGGACCACAATGTCACACTATTCCCATACCAAAACCTCATCCTTTGGTTTGTGCAAGCAATCAGGGTCCACAATGCCAAACCATTTTTATACCAAGACCTTGTCCTTTAGCTTGTGCGAGCAATCATGCTCCACACCGCCCTATTGTTACCATCTCAGGACTTTGTCTTTTAGCTCGTGCGAGCAATCATACTTCTCAAGGCCCTACCATTATCCAACCACAAGTCATTCCTCGTCTCGTACCAATCCCATCCAAACGTCAACCCATCCAATTATTCGAAGACCAAGATGTGTTCACAACTGGTATTTTTCAACTCATTGGAAACCAAGGCTAAGAGAACCAACCAATCCAAGATGTTTATGTTGAATCAACCATTTGTGACAAGTCAACCTGTGATAAATTGCCTATTGATCCTATACCAGTTGTCGAAGAGTCTCACTCTAACGATCCAGTCTTTGCTGAGTCACTTATGATTATAACTGCGTTTGGGCAAATCATTACCTCAACCATATCCCTGTTTTTCAAGAGCCTCCTATTGACAAGCCAATCTCTAAGGAGTTGTCTCTTGACCTTTTTCCCATTGTAGAGGAGACTCACTTTGACAAACCAGTCTTTGTGGAGCCCATTATGCCATTATAGGGCATGACTTGTCCAAAACCAAATATTCAACAAGACATCATTGTGACAGAGTACCCATCTGATGAAGAATCAGTGTTAGAGTCCGGTTTTACTCTTGGACTGACATCGAATTTAGCATTAGAATCAGAGTCTGAATCAACATCAATCTCAACATTGAATTCAGAGTCCCTTGAGCTAGAATTAGATTTAAATACAGAATATGTTCATGATTGTTACAACATTGGTTATGCATGCCTTGCAGATCAGTTTGAATACATTTGTGATCATTTTATAGTTTTTAAAGATGAGTATTTCAACGTCGATATAAGTTATCCTAATATCTTCTATGAGGATTGTGCAACCTCTCCCCATTCCATTACTGTTCCACAGGGCATTACCATCAATCAAAATAGCCATATTATTAACATTCCATCTCCCACAAGTGTCGATTGGGATCGACAGAATTACACTTTGTTAAACTGCATCCATGGTGACATAGCGGTTGAAGAAGAGCAAGGAGGCCAAGACAACATTCATGTAGCAGAAGAACACTCTCCTAGTGAAACTTTTTCGAAGGCACTAGGGGACAATCAAAGTCATAACTCAGTATCTTCTAGTGAAACTTTTTTGGAAGTGCTAGAAGACAATCAAAGTCAAAAGTCCACATTCCTTAGTGAAACCTTCTCGGAGGCCCTACGGGACAATCAAGACAAATTTATTGGTGAAAACCTCTTTGAGGCACCAATAGCTGAGCACAAAAGTTCTTCACTGCTTGATGAAGACAAAATTAAAGATCAAATCAAAATAGCTTCCTATTTACAACTTAATCGGATGGTAGCTACTCTCAGGCCCAAACAACAAAAAAATATGATGGAGAACAAGTCTTCGGCCCCGTCACAACCAAAATTATGTTAAATCCGGCATCAACAACATTACGTGTGACTGAAAGAACTGATCTTCATTTGTTTTTCCACTATTATACATTCCATTATCATTTGCCATTCCATTTCACAATCAAACCCACCATCCATTATTTGTCCCTATATACCATCCATGGTCACACTTTATTTTGCAGAGGCTACAAAGATACCTTGTCTCGATACATGAAGGAATCATAATCAATGACCAACGAAGATCACAAAAGCATTCTCAACAACCAAATCTGCAGGTCATTCTTGACAGAACAGTTATTCCGACGAGGTGTGGGCTAGCAATTAACATGATCAAGTATTCTGTTTGTATCATTTGTTGATTAGGACATGCATCTCCCCATCAGCAAGAACAACAGAAGCAAAAACCACACCTAGGCCAAAAACATGTACCATATCATCTCACATTGCCATTGCCATTGTTGCATATCCATTTGCCATTGTTGTAGATCCCAACCATTCACCCACCACTTGGGGGCAACCCTCTTACCATTTTATCCAATCTATCTAGACCATCATTATCCTAAGCAGGACCATACCATCCTATCTTCCATTCTTATCTAGACCAAGGCCTATTTTTAGTCATCCTACCCAATCTTATTTTGATCTTGGTTCCTTTGGTTCTTGCATTTTTTGTGAGAGAATTCTGATCAAGTTTCAATAATCAATCCAATCCATGTTTCAATGACAGTCTATGAAAGTAGTGTGACAATTGATCTGGCAAGATATCTTTCATCCTATCAAGTTTGTTTATATGACCCTGATTATAACCGCTTATGGGCAAATCAGTGTTTCACTAGTCTTACAACTAATTATAACCGCCTATGGGCAAATTAGTATCATTGATCTATGCCGTTGTATCCTAGTTATAATCGTCTACGAGCAAACTAGGGGCAACACTTGTTTATCATGCATTGCCATTACTGTTTTCATTTGACTGGTCATTTACCGGATTTGAGAACTTGTTGGGACCTAGTTGGTTTTTCTCCATTTTTTGTGTGGATGGAATTACTATGACTTGAAGTCATTTCGGGACTATGTGGGTCATGCTCAATTCATGTTGAGGTCACCTCAGTCCCCCTTTCCTTACGCTCTCGTCATTTTGCGAGCAACCTAAGCCAAATGCTCTCGTTGTTTTGCGAGTAGGTGTCTTGTCATTCTCTAACGAGTTAAGATACCTAAAAATTTCAAAAACATTCATAATATTTCAAAATCCAAAAACATTTGTCCTGTCTAAGCCTAGTTAGTTATCCTCGATTCGCCTTATTGGGGCATTGTTAGTTAAGATGCTTTCTTTTGCTTTTGTTTTGGGGCTTTCTGTTTGTTTGTTTTTCTATTTGTTTGTTTGTTTATTCGTTTGCTTGTTTGTTTGTTTTTAGCACTGTTGCTTTGACTCGGTTTATATGTGTTCGTTGGGTGATTTCTTGAGCACATTATTCTTGAGTTTATTCATATTCATACGTCAACATTGTCATTATGGTTTTTATCATTGGTGCATTTTTTTCAAGTGTTTATTGGATCGGGAGTTAGTTCTTATGCATATTTTGGCCAAGTTTTCATGGTGTTCTATCATGAAGCCTACCATCACATGCTATAGCAAAAATCAGCTTCACGAAAGTCTACAATCAATGGAGCCGCATAAGTTTTTTTTGGCACCGTGGCAAATCCTTCCATCCCACCCTTGATTAATATAACTCACTTGACCATTCTAGTTTTATCATTGTTAATCAGGATGAGCATCTCCTCATTGACAGGTACAACTGAATAATTTTATTGATCAATCTCATTCCTCTATCCATCTCTTTCATCACTTTGTACCCGCTCATCTTTAATCTGTATTCCAAGTTATATCTTTGAGTTATGCTTGCTAATCAGCCCTAACTGGGGCACGATCATCTTTAGCCAATCCAGGTTTGCTTAATGATTTTAACCACCTATGGGCAAATCATTATTTTGACTTTTATTCCTGATTATAATCATCTTTGGGCAAATCAACATCTTTTTTACATCAATGCATGCAAGCATTTTCTCGTTTGGATTAATCTCAACCATAGGTTAATTCCACCTTTCTTCTTGTTTCTTTTCGAGGGACCATCCATCAATATATGTGACGGCCACTCCCTCGAGGGGGCATCATTATAGGCTTCCCAAAACCATTTGGAGCTTTGTTCTTCAACCATCATTTTCTTTTTGGCATACATGCCATCTCTCATTATTTGAAAAGACATTGCTTTCCCTATGGTTTGCAACATCTTCTTAAATAGGGGCAAACTGTAGACACATAAGACCTCACAATTAGTTTATCATCGTTGCAGTTGTAGGCATACATGACCTTTTCATTCTTTGAGAAGTTACTGTGCTTATAGCTTGCAACACCTTCCCAAACAGAGGCAAACTGTAGACACCTAAAACTAACCACCGATAACTTCCAATCAGGGTTTTGACCAATTTCTATCCAAAGTGCACAATTTGGCTTAAAAACATTTAATCATAATAAATGAGTTGAAATTAATGTATTCAAGTGCCGATTTTGGACAGGATATCCCTAAATAGGGCAATGTAATTTATGGGCCAGCTAACTTTGATCAGATCATTTCGAGTCAAAATGCCAATTTTGCACCTTGGTGCTTTGGATTGCTCTTTCCTATCAAATTTTTTGCACAAGACACGTGCCTTTGTTATTTGATGTTGGTAACATTCTAAATGGGATAACGGATCCAACACATCTGACATCACCTTCTAATTCCAATCCAGTCAAATTTTGGACCAATAACAAGCCATTCTTATCAATTTGAGTAATTTGTGCACAAAGTGCTTAAACATGTTTAAGAGCTAATTAAACCAAATTAGAGCTTAATCAAGAATTTCATGGAAACTTGTTGAATACTTATTTTTGGAAATGAATATTGAATATCTGCATCATCAGAGGACCTTATTTTTTGAGAAGACATCCCTAGGCCATAAATGCCACAAATATCAGGATTCATGCCCTCCATGCCTCATCAATGCCTTCATGAAGCCCTTCTTCCAATGTCATGATGAGGATAAATATAAACTTAATTCCAAAAATTGAACTAATCTTCAACCACACATCTCAATTTCAAAATGGACGGTTCAGGTTGATTCTAGACATTCTCAAAAATCTATAAATAGAGAGGCCATGAACATTATTTCTAAGCTATTTTGGTGCAAAGTTATTATGCTCAAATATCTTCAAAAAGAATTGATAATGCAAAGTTATAATGCAGGATTGGTTCCAAAAGCTTCAAGCAACTAGTGTTACCATGCCAAATTGATTCCAAACCAAGCCACGCCACAAGCCAAAGGTGCCAAAGAGAGATGGAGGTAGTCAAGCTTCCATTGCCAAGGACTTCATGAGCACAAAACCGAGCAAGCCACTACTACAAAGGCATTTGGAGCATCCAAGGAAGGTGAAGGAATTCTTGTGTTTTATTTTTTATTTTTTAGTTGTTTGTCATTTGTTTTTTGTTAACTAAGCTCCCCTTAGTGTCTAGGCCTAGAGATGCTATGTTATTAGTGTGTTCATTTCATTTTGTTTTCATTTTGGAACTAACATCATACTAACCATCCTCACTTGAGTCAAATTCCTAGATCACATAAAATACCGAATTAAACTTCTATTTGATATATTATTTGGGATGTTTAAAACAATGGAGGAATACCATATAAATAGCTTTATGAACTCCTACAAGATAGGAGTCAAGACTAATCTTCAAATGCACAAATCTCTTCCAAGACTTCTCCTTCCTCCTTTATTCTCTCACATATCTCTATCTATGTGAGTTGTCAACTCACGCAATTATTTATTTTTATCTAACAATTACAATATTTACTCACCCATCTGAGTACTAACACAAATATACCTAACAAGCTGAAACTCACAAAGCTATTGATTTTTAAAAAAAAGCCCCAACCACCACGAAGTTAGTTGATATATATATTGACTTTAAGGGTAAATATGGTGAAGGGGAATAGGCATTGAACTTGATGTAGGAGCATTTAAGGGTACATTTGCCAGGGATTCGTTATGAAGACATTTTTACAAATTAACACATTTATCAACATATTCATTGAAGTCATTGGAGCTCTTGATGAAGACATCGCAACCGAAGACGAATATGAATACAGTGAATATTGAACACGCTGATTGGTCTTTAATTTTGTCCATACGTTGTAACATTTGCACTATGTACTTGTTATAAAACTAATCTAAGTTCGACACTTGAATATTATGATATTTGGCATTGAATTATTAGTAGTATGTTTTGTGGTTATTTAACATACTTTGTTTATGTTATGCATATTATGTGGTTAATTTTACTTATACGGATATATTTTCTATATTTTTAATTATATATATATATATATATATATATATATACGGCCATATCCAAAAACGTACCCAGGCCCCCCAAAAAATCCCCGTATCCATGTATCTGATTCTCGTCCCTGTATCCGTCCCTGTATCCATATCAATTAGTTTTTGTGGAGTGCCACTTCCCATTTGTAGATAAATGATTTATGATATGCCATATTTCTGATCTCTGCTTATATCATGGCCACGAGTTCACAACTCTGTGGAGTAATAATTCGTGCGTATTTTAGTAGGAGGATAATGTCATTTGGGAAACAAGCTTAAGACATTTTTTTTGCAGATAATGATGTCTCAATTCTGATATTGTGAAAAGCAGTATTGTGCAATATCTTCTTCATTCAGAATTTATTAGTTTTTCCTTGTGTGCGCATGTTTGAAAAGGCAACCTTAAAATATGGTAGAATGAGGCTTACCTCCTTACTTCTTGCAATCATCTTATGATTTGGTGAATCAAAGTTTCATCGGTCTTGTCACTGAAGATAATCAATGCAATTGATTTTTTAATACTTCTTGAAACAGGCTTGCTGGAATCCACACTTACCTGAAGAAAGTGCTGTTATTTTGGACAGTGGTGAATTGTGTCTGTTTGACATAAGTTCTTGCCAAGATACTCCTGATTTTCCTGTCAAGTTGAAAGGAAAGGCACTTCCGCTGGAACTGACAGAAGTCAGAGGTAGTAACATTAAATTTTCCAAGGAAAGAGTAGCTCATAAAAAATTCTGGCAAGGGCTCTCAGAACGTGATGTTAAGAATAGAGATGATCCCAAAGAGAGTTGGTGGTGTTGTGAATACAGTTGGCATCCACGGATTTTACTTGTTGCAACATGCAATGAAGTTTGGTTGGTTGATTTCAGAACCAAGAAGGAAAACCGTTCAGATTATTCTACCATAATAGCAAAGGTAAACCGGCCTGAAGCCTCTTCTTACTGCAGTCGTACTGCGAGAAAAGATAGATTTGTTGCTGTAGCGAGGGCAGACTATGACATATTCAAATTTGCAATTGCCACACAACAACATGTATTACTTTTTGATTTGCGTCAACCTTTGACACCAATTCTTCAGGTAATTTTAAGTTTTTTGTTGTTCAATGGATTGAGCAAAAAGTATTTGCTATTTTTCAGCCCTCTTGAAAAAGCGAAGCTTCAATGTAAAAGATAGATGGTTATTTCTCTGATATCTATGTCATAAGAAGCAGTTTCAATTTACTCAGATTTGGATTTCTGATTTTTTTTCATTATGTAATTTAATTCGCTAGCTTGATATATTCATGATGCAATGTGAGAGAATTATAAATGTGTTTGAATTTTTGCAAACTTATGTATCAATATTTTGTATTATGGTGTTGTTATTGTCAGTCATTGGAACTTCAATTCTTTAGTGAGATACATATTTTGGGGGCGTTAGTTTGAGTAATAATGATGGTGTTCAACTTCTATGGCAAATTCATGTTTTTTTTCTGCCCCTTCCTTTTCATCCACGTTTTATAAGGCCCTTAAGCTATTTTATATTTTAGAGATGGATTGTTACCTATCTCTTCTATTTTGTCAACGACTCCATTTGTTTTGCAGTGGGAGCATGGGTTAAAACAGCCTCCGGGTTATTTGCAAATGCTTAGGCTGTCAGAATTGCGACCTTCACTTGGGAACAAATACAAGTGGGCATCAGATTCAGGTGCGACCACTTATGTTCTTGACACAAACACGTCTGTTTGTACTTTGAACTATATTAGTTTAGATTTGTCAAGTTTCAGTGTGAATATGATATTCTATTTTCCTTGCTAGTGACGTTACATTATTAATATGTGGTATTATATCCATGGAACTCTTTGACAAGCATTTTTTATGATTTGATATTGAAACATGTATTTCCTTGAAGTCAATATAGCTCTCAATGGTTTTGTATAATAGAAAGCTGGTAATAGACCTTTCGTGCCATTCCTATATAATATTGTCCTTATGTGGTTTCAAGTTTAGTGGTGTTGATGGAGAGGAACGTAGGCATTCTTAGTGATAACTACATTCATGTAAGAGATACAATGACACATTCAGTGAATGTCTCACATAATAAAAAAGATAATTAGGTAATATTAATAATATTATATTATTTTTAGTGTAGGAGTTACATGTTTGGCAATCATTGGGTGGGACGGTCAAGCCTGTACCAGATGGGCCTTCTAGACTGCCTATGTCTACTAGTCATTGTGTAACTCTGACCATAAGGACGCAAAAATGAATGGGGTGACTTTATACACACCTAGGTTATCATACACAAATTATTGAATAGTTACATACTTATTAAGCTATTACACAATCATCGATGCATAATTATATACTTATTACATAAGAAAGGTCATTGTATAGTGGTTCACACATGATCATGTGATAGTCCATTTGAAACTGGGAAGAAATCAACCAAGTTCCATAGGCCTTGAACTTGAATAAGGGCGTATTAATGGTGTATTCCATTGAAATTGGGCGCACATTCACTAATGAAAACTGAGCTTCCCATACTAGATAAAGAAGGAAGGCTCATATTGGAATCTGTGAGTATCCTTGAGACACACGATTTTTATATTCCTGAACCATTTAAAATTATTGGTAAAATGGGAAAATTTTCTAGTTGAAGAAGCATTGTGGGAGGCTTTTTATTTTGTGTATTCGCACCCCTCTCTTCCTATGCTTTGAGGTTGTATTCATGGTGTTTTTCATGTACCATGTATTAGGGCCTTTCCATCAAATTCATCTCAGGGCTGTTTTCTAATAGAGGCATTGACGAGGAGATCAACATAGCAGATTGAGGTTGACATGGATTGATTTGAGGAGCTTTTAATACCTAAGTTTCCAAACTGCTATCAACATTTTTCTGCACTTTAAAGACAGCACAATCCTTACCTAGAGCATATAAGAGTACTGTTACCTTGTTGTCCAAGACTTTGTTTAGAACATCTCGGGGGGTTTCTCTTACCAAATTTACATATGATCAGAACATCAACTTCCATGAGAATAACATACTTGCAATCTTTGTTTCTGGTAGCTTGAGTTTGGGGATACTTTTATCTTTGGGTGTACTTTCCAATTGTGGATGTATTGCTATCTGCTTAAACACTCATAAGGGTTCTTGAAGACCTTCGTTTAGGCTGGCTTTAATTATTTTATTGTTCTATTTTAGATGAAAAACACTCAATACTATGTCTCGCAAATAATTAATCTCTTTATAAGAGTTTGACAGGCAATGCAAGATAGAGAGACTTTACTAGACGCTTGTGCCAACCTCGTTATAAACTTTATCTTTGTTGCAAATGTTAGTGTTGATATTGGCCAGCTCAGCCTTAGCATATACTAATGAATATTGTTGTCTTTAAGCATATTTCTTGATGCGTCCCTGATTTTCTGCTCCCTCTATTCTTCCTTATAATTTTTTGTTTTGTTGTGGTGTTTTGATTGGCCTTTGTGATGTTCTTTTGTTGGCCCTTTATTTAGGATGTACGAGGAACCCCAATTGTCTTCTTTGACTGTTGTAATTTTTACAATCTCTTTGGCCATTCGACCACTAACGGAGATAAACATTTAAATCTAAAATGCACAATTTTTTACCTCAAAGTGCTTACAGTCTGAACTATTTGATCACTAAAACACAATGCTTCTTTGCCATCTCACACACACACACACACACATGTGAGTATATTTATGTTTTAGGAGGCCCTCTACACTAAAAAAGCCCTCAGTTGAAGAGATGTATTGTCAAGGTTGATAGTTTTTGTTAGGTTAACTCTTTGGTGGGTTAGTGCATTGCTGAAAGAAATTTTGAATGTCTGTAGACAAGCAATTTCTAATTAATTTTAAATTGCTTGTACAATACAAAGGTAATCAAGATTAACACACCATCATTTACTGGACAATTAAAATAAAACTCTATTTTTGATAAAGCAAAAATATTCCTAAGCATTGAAACCTAATTATGAGGTACAACCTAAGTAGCTGTTCCTGATACTGGTATGGATACAGAGGCGGGATTCAGATACATGGACATGACAATTTTTTTAGGGCCTGGATACGTTTTTGGATACAGCCATACAAAAATATATATAAAAAATTTAAAATATTAAAAATATAGCTGTTTAAGCAAAATTAATCACATAAATGCATATAGGGGAAACGAAATAAGTTAATTAACCACAAAACATACTAATAATTCAATGCCAGATGTCATAATATTCAATGGTCGAACTTAGATTAGTCTTAGAACATGGACATAGTGCAAATGTTACAATGTCTGGACAAAAATAAAGACAAATCAACATATTCATTATTCACTATATTCATATTGGTCCTCAATGTCTTCATCAAAAGCATCATCATGTGGTTCATTAGAACCACAAGTAGTAATAGTGCCACTCCCACTAGCTCCACTATGCAGGTCATGTGAAGCACCCTGTAACTCTGTGTTGAGCAATGAAAGGTAGGCAACAAAGGCATATGAGACAGTAGTCTCTAGGTTGACAGCCCAACACTATGTTGCCACTCGCTTCTAATCATGTTGCTTGTGTGTGAGAAGACACGAGTTGGAATGCACATAGACCAAATCATTTGCGTTTGTCACTACCAACTTGTTGTGCTTAACTTAGTGGATAAAGGTGTAGGTACCCCAATTTTGCTCAGCTGAGGAGGAACTTGCAACCTATTGAGGCAAGCCACAAAATTAAAATTTATAAAATTAAAAAGTCAAAGGGTATGGAGTTAAAAAAAATTAAGATCTTGTGATAGAATTTTCATTCCAAGTGGTTGGAGGTGGGTGGATGCTTGCCTATGGAAATACCACCACATATGAGTGTCTTTCTTGAACTTGTCATGAAGAGTGCCAAGGCAGTGACTTGTGGAGGTTATGAAATGCCCAAACTCTCTCGTAATTGTGTCTTCTACTTCTAGATTGGGTAAGAGTCTAGAGAATGCCACCTTATATCCCTCACTAACCTGAATATCTCTATATTGGGGGATGCTCGTGCAAAGAAATGATCTTTGCATTGTAGTATTTGGGAGCTGAGACAAAAACAAAGATGCAATGGGGTGATCATTTTGATTTACCTTTCAATAAGATGTGACTGCGTTTCCTTGAAGAACCTCTCCATAGGATCTTGCTCTTTGGCATTCATGATGGTCTTAATTTTCTCAATCATTGAGTTGATTCCATCACAAGTCTCACCCAAATATAGATGATCTATATCTACACATCTCAACATACTCACAACGGGCTCGATTAAACCGAGCAAATACTCCACACGTCCCCACCACACATCATCAAGACTCAACCCTTTCACTTTTGTGGCCCTCTTAGGGTTTGTCTACCTCTATACACCCTAAAGGTGGTTGATAACCATGCTGCTCAAGCCTCACACACCTTGACAAGTTGTCTTAAGATGAGTGTGTATGAGGTAGACTGAGTCTCAACAACCTAATATGAAATTAAAACAAATAAAATAAAATAAAAATGTTCCAAAATAAAAATCCTACTAATTACAAACTTAAAAAATTAAATTAAAATTATACATGATTAAAAAAAAAGCTACCTTTAACAACTACGACTTCGAGAAAGACTTGAAGATGCCTTGAGACATGTGATGGTTGCTTATGGACACTTGAATTTCACTTGCCTCCTCATAGACTTTTTGATCCTGTCAATTTTAGTGCCCAATTTTTGCAACATAAGGTTGACGGACTGAATGACACAAGTTGACCAAAATATGTGTCCATACCTTTCCTCAACCAACATACCCACAACTTTACAATTTTTTGCGTTGTCCTTATAACTTGGACAACATTTTGAGGCTCCACTGCCTCAATAGACTCTATCAGAATGTCGACAATGAATCGTGCATCCTTCACTTGCCCCTTTTAATTAACACTCCTAAAAAACATTGCCCCTTTAGGGCACACTACGACCACATTAATCAATGGCCACTTTGCCGTATCTTTCCATCCATTGGAAACGATGGACACCCCTGTTTTGATCCACAAATCCCTAATGAGATTCAATGCATCTTCAACGTGTTTTCTTTCTTTTGCCAATAAGGTGGTGCACACCTTTTCATACCCTGGGCCGGTGAGCCCTTTAGGGGCTTTATTGATAGATCTCACCATACCTTGCAACTATGGTGATCTAATGACATTAAATGGCAACCCACATGTGTAAACACAACACGTAATGTTCTGTTCTGCTATGTCATTGAATTCATTGTGGAAAGCCCTTTTCAATGGCCCTGCATCTTTTGTTCTCTTGCGACTAAGAGGTGAATCTTCTTCCTTTATGGCCCACAACGGATGTAGAAAGAAATGGGTGTGATGGGGTTACGACATTAGCATGGGATGATACAACAATTGGTTTAGTAGATGTAGATCCTTTCTTTTCCAAATGATGCTTCGACCTTAGCCTAACAAAGGCATCTACTTTATTTTGCTCTTTGATGTATGCAAGGATCTTTGCATGTGGCAAGCCCTTTCTTGGCTTTCCATTTATGTTAGGCCCACCACAAGCTTTGATTCCAAGGTTAGGAATTTCTCACAAATTGGCTTTCACTTGACTATACGAACTTTTATATTTAACATTACACTTTGAGTAAACCCAAATGTAACACTCTCCACTCGGTACCTATTCTAACATCACTATATACTTCCAAAGGGTTGAGAAAGGATCGGTTTTGAAGGCCGTCCCTATAGCCCCTAGTTATTAAAAGAAAAAATTGCTATTAAAATTTAAGGCATTTGGCATTTGTTGAAAGAATGTAAAAAAAAATAACAAAAAAAAGTTAAAACTAGTTACAAACATTTTTAAGTTTTGTAACTTAAAAAAACTGTCAAAACTGAAAATTTATCTTAAATCAACAATCCTCTTCGTTGCAAGCACCTTAAATCCTTGGTGTCAAATAAGTAGTTGTAATAGTAGAGGATTAGCAAGAGTAAGGAGTTTCAGTCCTAAGCAATTGAAAAAATAAAGGTGAGAGAACAAATGTGCAATGAGAGGTAAAAATGCAATGAAGGGTAAATGTGGTGGTGTTGTTTTCTTTTGATAAAATGAGTGTGAAAGTTGCTTTTAGGACTGCCTTTTTATTTTTAATTGTTTTTTGAGACTTTTTGTAAAGTGAAATTGAAAAAAATAAAAATAAAACTAAAAATAAAAATGTTTTGGGTGCAGCATCCGCCCTGGATACGGCTTGGATCACGTGGGAGCCCTGTGGATCCTCTGGGATACGTCCCAGGTCGTATTTGGGAGGATCCGTAGGATCCTGGATGTATCCGGGATGTAACTTGCCCGGATCCTGATCTGAACTTTTTGTAAAGTGAAATTGAAAAAAATAAAAATAAAAATAAAAATGTTTTGGGTGCAACATCCGGCCTGGATATGACCTAGATCATGTGGGAAGCCTGTGGATCCTCCGGGATACATCCCAGGACGTATCTGGGAGGATCCTATGGGAGGATCTGTAGGATCCTGGATGTATCCAGGGTGTAACTTGCACGAATCCGGATCTCAAACGTTTCAGATCAGGATCAGGGGCCCTGCACAGGAGGATCTGATAATGTAGGGTACAACCTATCAAATACTGCCCTTATAATGTGGAAAACACTACATCAAGGCCAAAAAGTTGTTGGAAACGCATGATGCTCACGAAATTTGGAACAATTACATGACTCCGACATTGAGGGCATCAATTGCATATATGTCAATTCATTTCATCAGAAAGGACCATCCTTTCTCTTGTCTATTGTAGGTAAAGCATAGATGTACACTTTGTTAGTGCCATCTCCCCATGTTAAGTTAAGTATATGAGCGTTGCTTTGGCTTCTCAAGATGCCCCCATAAATTAGCAAGCGAGCATTCCCTTACTTTAAAATTAAATTATATATCACAAGTATACATTCATTTTTGGTTGGAACCAGTTTTTCATTAAGTCACATTTGTTTGCATAACATCTACAAATTGATTCCTGTTAATCAAATCCTGTGTTATTTTTGGTTTACCATGTTTTCATATGGGACTAACTAGAATTTGTCTATCTATAATAAATTCAATTTGCAATAAGTTTTTTATATTTATTTCCAAGTATGACATTCTCATGATTATGGTAAGGTTATCAGTTCCAATCAGGAAACTGTTTTCTTCAAATGGTTTGTGACAGTCTTTCTCAAGCGATAATTTGATCTGGTGAATGATTACTTATTCAACTGCTTCTCACTTATTTCAGGTCATGCTATTTTAGCTGTTTCTTTCAGATCTGGTGATATGCGAGTGTTTTGTTATGGTCCCAAACCCCCAAGTGAGTCAAGTGTTTGTAGGACTAGGCTACACATGCTTTCAGTTTCATGTAATTCAGACATGCCTGAGGTACTGTATTCATGGGAGCTCCCTTCAAAGCTGTTTACAATGAATGGCCTTTGCTCTGAAGATAATGCAACTGATCTGAAAATTCAAGGTGACTCATCCTCTGCAAATTTCTTGTACCCAAAAATTGACAAATGCTACTTGGATACACAGCCGGACAGCGTATGTGGTTATTATATTGTTTCAGACCGTGCTTCACTTACATCATTGGCTATTGGGTCTGAAGAATCTGAACAAAATACTACCTTAGGTTTCAGTCTTTTACAGTTGACTGGAACAGGTGAACTCCTGTCACAACAATATGAAACTTCAAGGAGGATTACTCAGAAGAAATCAAGAAGCAAAGGCTCGTCGGGCTCTGAAATATCATATGAAAATCGTAAAAAGCCTCTCTTTAGCATTTAGTTACATTATTCTTCTATTGTGCACAAAGAATGTTATATCATTTTGATCGTAACCACTAAACTGAACTGTAATTCCTGGCAGTGGACTTACAAAAGGAAGCAGGATATATATATAGAAGGCTTCCATATTTTCTTCATTGTATCCTTTAGCTCTAGATTCTTGTCCTCCTTGCTTGACATTTTATATCTGAGACTTTGTTTGTTTGGTTAGGCAAGACCACATTGGCTCAATTTTGTTTTGTTCTTAATGAGTTTTTCAAGATCTAAAGACCGGCTCTACCCTTGATGGAGTATTATCGTCAAAGCTTGAAAATGATCTAAAAGTGCACAAGCAAAGTCGAATGAATTCAGTGAATTTGTCAGGTATCATTAAACAATTGCAGCAAGAAACAAACAATACTGATGCCAAGCTTTTAGAAGTTGAATTTAGCAGGTAAATGTTTCTGTTGAAAATGACCACTTGTGCATGCAGCTTGTGCGCTATTTCCTTTTGATGGATTTGGATCGCTTCCTCCATTGAAGGATGTCCTCCATCAGCTTACAAGTCCTTGTAGCATGTATCCTTTTTATTCTGCTGCACAATTATTGTTTATCATTTCTTGACATTGTGTGACACATCCGAAAACAGGATTTGTAAATCGTATTTTATTATTAGCAGTGTAGTCTCCTGTAAGGATGTGTGCAGTTGAATATAATTGGTGTCGTAAATGAAATCGATATTACAAAAGATGAGCGGTTTTCCTGGAAATTGCAATTTTTCTTCTAGTTAATGGAGCAAGCTGTTGTTCATCTTCAAAGCAGAGAACTATTATCTACAGCCTCAGAAAAAGATGAATAAAATATGAAACTTATGGTCACAAACAATCTTTATGTTACCACTTCCATAATGTTGTCGATATTTCATCACTACATTCTATGCTTCTAATCTGAATCCACAACTATGCTTGTTACAGTAACTTCCTCCTCTTATTCCAAACATGTATATACGAGAGCACATGAAATTTAAGTTTTTTTGTTCTGCTAGATATTCCCAGCTGATTTCAAAATTATGCATGTTTACATCAAGTTGTTATACTTCCTAACACGTGGGGACCAAAATACATGAACAGGACAAAGCTAATTTGTACCACTAGCATGGCCTTGCTGACTCAGGTTGCTGTCAGTACAAACTTTAAAGTTACTGGCAATACTACATTTGCACCTGTACATGCTTGAAGTTATTGGTTGGTCAAATTTTGTATATCATGCAATGAATTAGAAACATTTGCATCATATTGGAAAATGCTTCTGCCTCTTGCCACATTATGACTCAACACTTCTGTTTCATTCTTGTTTAATTTAATATGCCTTTTTCTCACATTCAATGATCTAAGAATTTGATTGCTTATTTTGTTATTGACCTTTACACATCAAGATATGAAATTTCATGCAAGAGCCTGGGGATGAGCTTGCCATTGGATCTTTTGAAGTTGACACCATTTTATTTGAGTAACTCACAAGAAGAAAACAAGCATAAGACTTCTGAAAAAAATGATGGTCAACTTATATGTGGTCCTATCCTTCCTCTTCCTTTCTTACTAGAATGGCAACAGAGGGTGGAGACGGTTTCAGGGTTCACTGGAAATTCTCTGATGTCAGGTCAAGACAAAATAGAGGTTCAGTGCCAATACCTTTCAAATGAACTTAATAAACTTACAAAGATTGATCTGATTCCCCAAGTTGGTGACTCTGTTATTGTCTCTCTTGAAGATGATATAGATGTCTGGCCTAGTCAGCAGGATTTGCAGGAAGAAAATTATATTCTTCTTCATGAACCTTCAGCAAATCCTTTCGAGGGGCAGAAAATTCTTCGCAGTGGTGGATTCCACAATGGTTTGGAAGAGAGAGGGTTGAAACAGATACATGATATCAGTGTACATGACAAGTATATTGGCAGTCTGTTTTGTGATCCCCCTTCTCAAAATGATGGAAGAAGACCACTGATGTTTGAGTTGGATCATGACATCTGCCCACTAAATTTGACTTTTGTAGCAGGTGCGTTGCACAGTCCTTCAATTTTTCCTCCCAATTTTAACGAGTTTGTTGCAGCATATTGGTAAAGGAAATTAATCATTTGTTTTTTTAAGGTCCTAGAACAGCATGCCACTCCTTTTCCTGCATTACATAGCAATCTGCATTTATAAGTTCCATTATAGGATGCTTATTCTTGTACTTAATTCACTATTCTGTAAACCTGTAATGCAATTAAATTCATTTTATGTAATGAATACAATTCCTCGAGATTTGCAATTCAGATGCCTAGAAAATTAAATTCTATGAAGTTACTGAGATGCTTAATTTTTTTTGTAGAACTTTACTGTTGAAATAATCAAAACAATCAATTTGGAATCAGTCAATAATGTACAGTTTCTGGAAACAGCAAAATAGTCGATCGGCTGTCATGCTTACATCTTCTGTTAAAACAAAATACTTTGCCAAATATTCTTGTGCGTTCCTTTCCTTTCTTCTATTTGAAACTTGTATTGGCCTAAGCATATTGCATGCAAGTGGGTGATAAAAACATGCGCATATCCACCAGGTTTTGCCTTCCTATAGAAAATGTTAACCAGGATTTTGTTTGAGAACTCTGGTTGCCTGATTGCTCTGGGTTAATTCACACTGAACTTCTAGTGATCCTCAATTAAATACTGTATTTTTTGGCTCATGAAGTATCCTCTATTACTAATTAGTAAGTGGGCATCTGGTACTCAAATTTTGTCACAATGTTTTCATATAAAGACCATATTCTTCTGTTTGCTAAGCTGTACCCTAGTATACACCCATTTTTTCAAGTATTCCAAGCCACATTAATATGTGTGCATTTTTCTTTACCACTGATATACTGGAAAGCTAAAAAAATCCAATTCCCTATTGCTCTAATGCTTCTTGCAGCAACACCTGGTATAATATCACACGGGCATGTGGTCTTTGTGCAAAGGCTTTCCCATCTCTTGACATCAATTACACTATTCCGCAAATTCTCTTATATCATTGAACAAGATGGGCACCATAATCCTGTTTAACATGTTTTGTTACACTTTGACCGTTAAAAAACTAAAAGACAACCTCAATACAGGTAGTGTGGCACTTCACGCCATGTGTGTAACCTCAAGACCTGTTACTAATATTTGATCAATATATACTCAAAATAACTTGTTAAGAAAAATGTCATATTAGATTCCCTTTCATGAATATGTGACCTAGCTTGCTTGTAAGGAAAACATAGAAGCGAGATAAAGGACAGACAACATGGACTGCTGCCAAGAGACTATAGCATTATGGCACAATGATGCAATAATGATAATCAACACTGGCCCTTGAAAATAAATGTGTCTATAAATATCATGATAGCCCTTTGGCCAGCCACATAGAAAGAAAGAGAGCTCACACAACAACATTTATACTGGAAAGGCATGGAGAAATACGTGGAAAAATATATTTAAAAAATTTCTAAATTTGTCATGCAGACAATCAGAAATGAATCCAACAGCTGGAAGCCTTGTGCATTTTCCCACTCTTGGTAAAAATTGGAAAACATCTGTATGGAATTTGTTGCTAGCCAAAATCATTGAAGTAGATGACAAATTCCTTGTAATAGTTGATAAACTGACCAAAATGACACGATTCATCTCTTGTTGTATGAACAACAAAGCAAAATGCATTGCCAAATTCTTTTGCAAAGACATAAACGAAAAGACTTTTGCAAATGGCTCTCGAAAATTCTTAACACAACTACATTTCAGCACTAACAATCATTCTCAGAAATATGGACAGATGCAAAAAGATTTCTTGTAACGACAAACAGTTTCTTTGGGACAAAAGATTACCACTAGTTGATTTCCCTTATAATAACAACATCCACCCTCCATTTCCAAGTATGTTTTTGACCCACTTATTTCCATTATCCTTGACCTTAAGAATAAGAAACACAAATCTTGTCACAAATGCTAGAGAAAATGCAAGCAAGCAAATGCAAAAGAAAATGGAAAGCTAAATTATGAGCAAAATAACGTCGAGATTTGCAGTACACCCAAAATTTATATGAGACTGGCAAAAAGGTCTTAAAAATAAATCCAAACAACTCATTAACAATGGGGAATACACACAGCCATCAAGGTACTCTGGACTGTTTGCCATTTTGAAAAGAAACCTGAAGTCAAGGTAGTCCGTATTAAATAGGCAGCATTTGAATTCAGTAATGCAACTAATTTCTTCTACAAGTTTGTTACTGAACCTCACACTGAAGATAACAGTGAGGAAAAAGAAATACTTCTTAAGAATATTAAAAGAAAGTGACAAGACTGATATTAAAGCCATTTCAGTTGATAAACGAGTAGTTATACAAGATGGAGCTGGACGAGGTACTGCACCGATGCATTGCATGTTATGGGCAGGAAGCGGTTGTACAGGAATTTAATGGAGGAGTGGCAGGTGTGCATTAAATAGGAAAAGGTTCAACTATGAAAGTGCTTCAGTCTGGTTTATGGTGGCCAACCCTGCATAAGGATGCACATAGACATGCCCGCATCTGGACATTGCCAACACAGTGCTTGGCATCCCTTTTAGATGCTTTTCTTGGCTTTTAGTGAAAAATGTAAAGAAAAGATATTTGCTATCAAAGATGTGTTTTATATACAATCTACACTACAAAAGGAACATCAACTGCAGAAAAGTAAATAATACCACGACATAGAATAGAAGATTATGAGAATAATAACAACTTTATATTATAAGGTTGTGCTCGGTACACATGTTCGGTACAGGGAGGAACACAACACCTTTACCCTAACATGTAACATTCTATTTGTATGACCAAACTCAATGGTTGCCGATTAAAACACAACCGGCAACAACCGAACAAAAATTAAATAAAATTGTTATAACACTACATAAAGCTGACGAGAATAACCATAACAAGGTAGGCTACAAAACAATACTTAAATTTATTAAATCGGTCTACATTATCTTGATTTTTAGATGTGTCGGAGGCCCTTCTGACAACAACCACATAATCAAATTTGGAGGTACTGGTGCTTCAACTGTGGATGATCCTAAAGAGGCAAGACTCTCTAACTTATGCTGTTGAAGTTCGGCTCCAAGGGCATAGATGTCAATGGTGCTTTTCTTCAGATGTCTGTTTACCACAAGTTCATGCTGATCCATGTGCATTTGTGAACTTGAGTGTCTTGTTCACTTGCACATCTCCGCGCTTTGAGCACCGCCACATAGTGTCTTGCATCATGCACACCCCACACAACACAAGGAAACATACAGCACAGCTCAGAAGCAAAAACTTATGGATCTGATTGGAAGATTAGATCTTGGAGCTTTGTTCTAAGATAGCTATACTTGGCAAAGACTGCGAGTTAGCAAGCAAAGATCTACGGATTTGATGTTGTAATGTATCTCATTGTGAGATTAGTGTTATTGTTATCATTGTGGCTATTGTATTTCATTCTGTTGAAATCTAATAAAGATTTGAGTGTCTTTTCATGCATTTTATTGCATTTTCTGCTGTGTATTCTGACGGCTAGGTGGTCTAAGGCATCTCTTAATTGAGATCCCTAAAAGCGATTGCATCAATGTGTTATATCCAAAACTATTTAGGTATATTGGAAGAGGTTATAGAATGCACTCATACAAATAGGTGGCTCTTGATAGCACATCTGTATGTTTCAAATAAACGGTCAGTTCGCTGTGTGACCCTGAAACTGCTGAAAAGTATTCACTTGATAATAATGTATTGTATCACTGTTTGTCAGTGCCATCGGCCAGTTGTTCTGAACTACTGTCTTGACGTGCTATTAATTATTTAGAATGTGAAACGAAGCCCACTATTTGAAAAGTGAGGATAGAGATCAAACATTAAGGTGAGTGAATGAGGAGTTGATATGTCCTTTAGAGCCAGATATTTATAATGATTCGTTTTCAGATTAATATCAGTATGCATGCTATGATGTGTATGAGGGGAATGTAGAATGTTTTATATTTTGGATAAGAGGTTTATGAAGACTTACAAAAATCATGGTATACGTGATGTTATCAATAGTCTATTGTACAAAAACACATTTTGGTCTGCAGGAAACGGTCATGAAGCTTCAATCAGCTCCACAATATTATCGCACTTGCATGGTTAGAAATCCACATGACATATATCATTGAGCCTTTGATGTACAAGGACACAGTTGCTTCAATAGCATTATTTTGTGATTTGTATTAAGTCATTAATGGAAAATATTCACCTTTCCAGGTTGAGATAAATTTTAGGCTCATGAACCATTAGTACCCCAAAATCTTTTTTAATGCTCATGTTTCTGACCTGAACTTATTTAGGAGGAAACACAAGTAATAAGTGAAGAACCACAGGACACCATAGCTTCTCTGGAGACCAAAGAACCTTTTTTTATTATGGCTGCAGTAACCCATTAGCATACCACAGGTTTCTAGTATAAAATATAAGTTGCAGAGTTATATTGCTTTTCATGATCTTGATACTGTTTTTTACTAGCTATGCATGGATAAGTTATCGTGTATCAGTTAAGAACTGGAACCTTTTTATTAGTATTCAATCAGAACAGTAAATGCGTTGTTTTTATATACAAAGATGTTAATTTCACCTTCAGTTTGTTCAGGCTTTGTTGTTTCTTCTTTTATTTATTTTTCTGCATGGGTGCAGAACCTGATCTAGAAGCAGAAGAAGTGGAAGGCTTGAGAAGATTGAAACAAAAATATCATAATTGGCAGAAAGGTTTTCAGTTGTACCAAAACTATTTACGGGAAAATGTTTACAAGAGTTCCTAACTTCCATGTCACATCTTTTTAATCAAGATTGGTCACTCCGTTCTCACTCTGGGCAATAACTCTATAATCAAATACTACATATGCTGCTGATACACTCCATGACAAAGGGCAAGTGGAGCTGCAAACAAGAGGGGAAATAGTGGGTCACAATTCGTCTCTGGGAAAATCATACAAGCGGATCTATGTGTATGCAATTCAATTGTATGAGATACAAATGTATCCATGCCTTTATTGGCTCTGTCCAGTGGGTGGACTTTCAAGTATAATGTCTCGTGTTGTGCTTGTATACTATTCTTTAGTTAAGTATTTGAAGCCCAAAGTGTTGGATTACGTTCCCGATCCTCCCCCTTACTAACAAATGCTTATGGTGCGCGTGTGAAGTAGGTCCCCTTGCCTTGTGATTGTTACCAAAAATACACAGGAAAAATGTTATTTGGGTAATGACTACTGATAGAGATTTGCTTATGAGTGAAATCCCACAAAAATTAATATTCTGCTCTTTAGTTGTCACTGGTTGGAAGTGTACCAGAAATTTTGTCATTAGGAAAAGACATCCTCTTGAAAATTTTGCATTGTGATCATGTTGAGAACAGGTTTCTGTTTCATTGTATAAAGATTCATCACTATATTCATTTTTATAAACATTGCCTCTGGGTGTTCATGTGATGCAACGTTAATCATTGTTGGCCTCTGATGATGTCACCATGTATTAATATCTTGAACAAAGGGATGAATAAGATGAGAGGAAATGGGTGTTCCTTACAAAGAACGTCATGTAAATTTATTCCTTCCAAATTTAAGTTTCGAAATTTAAGCTTTAGTTAGCCATGTTCACAAATTATTCAAAATAAGTGTTCAAGACCAGTCAACTGTCAAAAAGTTGCAAGCTATCTTGTAGAATTTGAGGACTCCATTAGCTCGACTGTTATGAAGGGTTGTTCTATTAGATGAATGACTTGTTTACATGTTAAGGATGCCTGAAAATGCGTAGGCTTTAAATTCCACCTGTCCTTTCACATATAATTTGAACCCCAATGCAAATATTTAAAGGAAGCAGTGAGAATTGTAAGCAGGGTGGGTCATATTCCATAGAAATAATATAAAGATTTCATGTATGGTCTGTAAACAACTATGCAATTCAAAACTAACTTCTATCTACAGGGAATGATGACAAATGCGCCTTTCCTTTTGAAGGGATATGGAATGAAGTTACTGGCATCTAAAGAAAACTAAACAATGTCTTTGTTTTCTTACCAGTGGTAAGCATTTAAGCGGCGAAAGACAGTAAGACACTATAGTGCAGATTGAAGAAAAGGTAGATTCCAGTCTGGATGTATGTGAGTGCAAGGCTTGATGCCAAATGGCACAATCAGTCGATTTAGACTTTAATGTATATATTGCACTGGATTTTCTTTAATTTAACAAAAAAATATAGTTTGAAATTTTGTGAAAGTTAAATATCTTTCACCCAAAATCGGATAATTACTAATTTCTTAAAATTAGTTCATGATTATGTTGTCTACTTTAATTCACTGCAGTAATCATTTTTATTTAATTTACTATGGTATATTCTTTCCCTGAAAATGAATTTCTCTGGGTTGAAGAATTTATACATAGCTTGTGCAAATGTTTTTTCAAAGAATTTGTGGCCTTAATGACCCCTAATGGGACAAATTAGGGCAAAAGGGGTTTTCTTCAAAATCTTTAAATCTGAAATTAAATTCTTATTTAATTTTGGAAACCCTAGGTGTCAAAAAGAGAGGGTTTTAAAAGGAATTTTTGTCAATTAAATGCATTGAAATGATCTAAAAATACGTAGTTAAATTTCAAATTTAAGTTCACAAATAAAAATATATGTATTTTTGTTTGCACTTTCCATGTCACAAATGGATGAAAGAAAAATCAAATTTAATATCTAATTTTCCACTGTTCGAAAAATAAAAGATCTTTAAAAACTCTTGTCAAAATTGTTGTCAATCTTTGATAAATATAGGAAAATTTCCAGTGACTTGTTTTGCAATAGAAATCGTCAAATTGATTCTCTTAAGTCAATTGCCCCTCTCAGGAAGCTTGGAAAATTAGCAGAAAAATAGAGAGATTATTTTTGCTTTCCACAAACAATAAAATTTTTAAAAACTTGTTAAAAAAATTAATAATAATTATGTAAATTATTAATTAATTTTGTCTTCAAAATCTTTCATAAATTGTCCAAAATTTCACAAGAATAATAAAAAAAAATATTAAATAATTTCAGATAATTATTTTGTGAATATTTTGACCAAATAGAGTTTTTAAACTTTAGCATCAACTTTTCCAAGTGGTTTGCTCCACTTGCAAAATTAATATAATAATGTAGCAAAACCAAAATGCAAGTATAATATTACCAAACCCTCAAGAACAAGTATCAAACCGCTCCAAAGTAGTTCGCCCCACTCCGTAGAGCATAAACAAACTTTCATTTTGCAAGGTAGTGTCAAGGATAGTGAAGATGCAACATAGGAGGATGAATCATTTTTTGCATAAGTATCCGAATATTGTCAATGTTGGGAACAACATTGCTTTGAAGGGGAGGGGCATGTTATACTCTTAACTTATAGCAATTATCTGGGTATGTTATACCCTTAACTTATAACTCGTGGCTTACATATCTTTTTTTTTTTTAATCACATTTCTCTATGTTCTTATTTGGTTAGTTAGGTTGGCCTATGAAGTAACCATAGTCTAAGTATAGTATAAATATGATGTAGTCGTTAGTACTTGATCATTATATTACAAATTATGCTCTTATTGCAAGTTTTTGGTGGTTGCCCCCTTGAAGTGGCTTGTCATTTATTTATATATTTTGTTTTATTTCAATCATATTGTGATCTTTTGTTGCTATTATACCTCATTGGTGAAGTAATTTCATTAATGTGTTTTGTGTCGCATTTAGAAATTTATTGGGTTTTATTTTCTTCCAACATGGTATCAAAGTTTATTCCAAGAAGTTAAAATTTATCATTGACATGCCTCCACTTACAGGGTTGAAACAATTGAGAAGTTTACAAGGTAAAATTCAGGGCATTCACAGTTTAAAGCTCAATAAACAGGGAAAATCTAACCATTTTCTATATTGTTACACAAAGGCACCAAATTTGAATGGGATGAACATTGTCAAAGGGTTTTTGATGAAATTAAAGAATATCTAGCCAACTTGCTAGTCGTGATGCCACTTATCTTTGATAGGCTTTTATTACTATACATATCTACCATTGAGCATGTCTTGGGTAATTTGTTGGCATAATACAATGATGCACATTGAAACAAAGCTATTGATTACATTAGTCGCACATTTGTTGATTATGAACGAAAATAAATCTCAATGGAAAATGTGTACTTGTTTGTTATGTTCACTACACAAAAACTTAGACATTATATGCTTAATATTGAGAGTAATGTTATTGCAACTATTAATCCTTTTAGGTGCATTATGTTTAAGCCTTACCTATATGGATGTGTAGTAAAGTGTGGCATGCTTCGCATGGAGTTTGATCTTAATTTTATATAATAGAAAATGGTGAAAGGGAAAGTTATTTTTGATTAACTTGTTGCAACTCCTTTAGTAGATCTCACTCCCATGAATGACATGTTTTGTGCTTAAAGTGTTGGGGTCAGTGTTTTATCAGTGACACCCCAAGATCAGAGTATGTCATTATGATATCACTTGATTTTTCAGTATACCAACCATATTGTGAAATACGGGGCTTTGATTCTTGGTTTACACACTACTCATGCTTCAAAGATAAAATCCATAAAAGTTTATAGTGACTCAACATGTCATTAATCAAGTAATAGGTACTTAACAAACTAAGGAAGAGAAATTAATGTCATATCAAGATTTGTTCCATGGTTTGATTTCCTACTTTGATAACTTTGAGATTGGAAACATTCCTAGAATAAATAAATGCCACAATGATGTTAGGGATCTTGTTACTATTGAGAGATTACAACAATTGATTGTTTCACTATCGACATTGGATGAGTTAGATGTATTTTCTATTGATATTGACACTGATATTCCAGAGTGGTATACCAATATGTGAGGTTATTCTTATACATTTATCGAGAAAAGATAAAAGAAAATTAAGAAGCGATTTTATTTGATATGTTATGTAGGAGCATCCGAGTTCACACATAATCTTACATCAAAAAGAAGACTTTGGAAGATGTTTCATGCACCATTTATGCGCACATTATTGGGTCTACACAAGTTGTGAAGAACATTCCTAGTTCCATGCAAGTTATGAATAACTTTCTTGATTTCATGTAAGTTGTGAATAACCTTCCTAGTTTCGCACAAGTTGTGAAGAATCTGACTAATTGCATGCAATTTGTGAAGTATTTGACTAGTCGCGTGCAAGTATGCCTAGAGTAGCTTAGTCATTCATGGGTATCCCTGGAGTTGCCTAGTGGCATGCAAAATTGTCTTTTAAGGTGAGAAATATATTGCGAAGTAATATGATAGTTGGAAGAATGAGTTGTTTCAATTTCCTAACTTCTCCATTATATGTCTCGAATCATGCATGGATGTTGTGGAAAATAAAAATCATTGAATGCCACATTGTGATGTGTTATGAATCCTTGGGTTTGCATTTTTTATTTGATGATTGTGGCACATAGTGATGTGGTATGGACATTTATTGATTATAGTGGGTTGTTGAGTTAGTTGAGAACATTAAATTAAGTAGGTGGTTTCGTATCTATATAAACACATCCCTACACTTGAGAGGAGATCAATATGGATAGGTCAAAGAGATTGGATCATAAATCTAAGATCATGAAAAGTTGTAATGCATCTCATTAAAGATTGGTGTAGATTGCATTTATTGTGGTTATGTTTGTAATCAAACTATAGTGCGTGCAAGCTATATTTCCATCAATTGAAATCAATAAAAAAATGATGTATTGTTGTTTCATTATATTTATATGGGCAAGGGTGCAATTCAATTTGTTGTTGCATTTATTTTGTGGGTTTTGTGATCTAAGGTTATTCTTAAATTCAATTCCTTAATTGCGAGTACATTTATATGTTATCATTGGTGATACTCTTTTTAAGAGATCCTTCGACAGTCAATTACTTGGATGCATAGGACGTGAGGAAGCTAAAATTACTTACAAGAGGTTTGTGATAGAGAATGTGGTGGTCATTCCAACGGAAAAACAATGTCATATATGTTATTATAAATGGGTTACTATTGGCCTTATATGGAACAAGATGTCAAGAATATACATAGGTTTGTGAGTAATGCCAACGACATAGTAATTTGACACTTGCACCATCTCAAGAATTATAACCCAATGTGTCACCTTGGCTATTTTCTCGTTGGTTTTTTTATCTAGTAGGCAAAGTAAATCCAACATCATCAAAGGGTCACAAAATTATTATATCAACTACCGAGTATATTACCAAATAGTTCAAAGCCTTTCCTTTGGAATCTACCATGGGTGATGATTATGTAGATTCCTAATGACATTATTTTTAGATTTGCCATCCCATCTATGATCATTGTGAACAATGCTTTGTCATTCAAAAATAATACATTAAAGATTTTTTTTTTGTTAAGTATAAAATTTGACATACATTCTTTACCCTTTACCACCCCTAGGGAAATGGTCAAGTTGAAGCTAAAAACAAAACAAATGTGAATATATTAAGTAAGACTATTGCAAAGCATGGCGAATATTGGCATACTCAAATTATCTACACCTTTTGGGCTTATCACACGAGTGTTTGGCAAGTAATAATGGAACCCCCTCATTCTTTTGCATATAGTGTGGAAGCAAATATCCCCTTAAGATTGAGATTCCTTCCATGTGTACATCCCTCAAATATATTATCAATTATGAACAATATTGAGAATTGATTCAATTGGAAATTCTCAGTGAAGCGCGTATACATGCTCTTGAACATTTAAGGGTCTATCAGAACTGCCTAAAGAAAACTTACACCAAAGAAATTAATACACGAGAATTCCACATTTGTGATATGGTACTAACAGAAAATCAAAGTTCACAAATACGAATAAAGGACATATTATCTTATTCAAACCAAACTAGCTAGGTCCCTTCGTTATTACAGAAAAACTTGGTTCAAGGGCCTACCACATGGCTACACTATAAGAAAAACCCGAAGAATATGGAGAACATTATACATTTGCATCGTTTATATACATAAGTTTCAGCTTTGCTTATGGGGGCATCATACCCGCATGTTCCTCATGACTTATTCATTTGTCATATCTTACATTGATGAGGACATCCTCCCCATATTACATTACTTGATTTCACCCTATGGAGGCATTATAACCACACTTATTTTATGAGCTTCATTGATGAAATTTATCTTGACTATGCCATTTGGAGGCAATAAACCTACATACCTCTCCATGACTTGCATTGATACATTACTTGTGGGAGCATGGTGGCCACATATATTTTCTCCATGGGCTCTATTGATACACATCCCCTATGGAGCCTACTACACCCTTGTCTAGTGGTTTTACATTATTAAATATCAGGGTATGATATTATTTTACATGCACCATGGCACATAATTGATCTTCATGCTAGATTTTGTTATATTGGGCACCTCTCCACTTTGCATTTTTTTGCCTAGCATCATCTCATCTTCACTATCAAGATCAACCCACCTATGGACCTTAGCATAATGTTATCCTTAATAGATGACTTTGTATGGATGTATTATTTGTCCATCTCTCCTATTGCTTTTATAGGATGGCATGTTGTTGCCTCCCTCCCTTCTGGTACTTCATCCTCATAGTAATATGCGCACACATATCAAGCTTTACATGATGAAATCTATATGGATTCACATGGATGTACTACATATCTATGCTCGCATATGAGTGGGGCATATACCCTTTCCCCTCACTGAGCCCCCCCTCCCCTCTCCCCCACTCACCCCATCTATTGATCCTCCTACTCCTTAGAGTTATATATTTTCATGGACTTTTACACAATACCATTTATTCTATGTGGTTACATTTTGACATGTTACTTGTCTATCTTACCTTCAAGCTTTACAATATTTAATGATGGTTACATATGCTTTATTAAAATTTTCCATAGATTTTACATGACAAAAGTTTACAATAGTTACATACAAAGTTTTTAAGAATTGCCAAAGTTTTGGTGATATATGTTATAACACATTATGATTTTAACTCTTTCTTTTGAGATGAGTGATCATAGTAGTAGTTTTTACAATGTGTCACCTTAAGAAGAGGGCATATATTCAGATATATTTAAAAAAATATATCAGATTACGTAAACAAAATTGAACAAAACAATTTCAAGAATTGACCTAGTCAATTGAGCAAACTAAGAGCACCAAAAATGGTTTAATTATTTACTTCCCTGATCAATAAATGGATTTGATTGTTAGAACTCATTGAGAAATCATACATATGCATAATGCTTGTCTAAAATGTTCTAAAAAAATAGTGTTTTGATGTTTTTAAGTGGCAACATTATGTCTTTGAATACAAATGGGTGTAGTCATTCATATGCTCATTTTTTAATTTTTATTTTTTGAAGTTGCTATTTTTTCCATCATATTGATAAAACATTGATTACTGTGGGTGTATGCCAAGTTTTCACATGTATACCAAAGGTTTGTGAACAATCAAGGTGTGGATGGACATATGTAAAAGTTTCATCCTTTTCCCCCTGGGTAAGTCAAGGTATGTGTTTTAATTATATATTATTTTACTTTTACACATGCATGCAATCACTCACATATGCACATCAAATTAGGGGCATTGTGTAGACACCTAACTTTGGTACAAGTTTTATTATTGCAATGATTTTAATGTTGTTTCATGCATATAGATCATTGGTTCAAATGAAGTTCTTATTTGCGCATTTCCATTTATCCTTCATATTCCTCCTCTTTTTTGTGTGTTCATGTTGCCTCTCTATCATTTGTTTCTATATTTTATTTGTTTTTGTTTGTGCTTGGAGGGTTCCTTTGTTTTTGTGTTCTTTGTCCTTTGTTGTCTTCTCTGCCAAGACATATTTGTCTACCTCACCAAATGTGCCCCAAGTGGATTCAACATCCCATTGAATTCGTCTCTTTATACTTACAGGGTCATCTACACCATTTTGATCTTCTTCAATGTTTGGACCTATGTTTGCAACTTGCGTGTATTAGCAGTTGTCTTGACCACTAGTATGTTTCTAATCTAAACTATAGATGTTTATACATGTTATCTACCTAAGGATATAAAATTAAATTTAAAAGAGTTTGTAGAGATGTCGATATGTGCCACACATCCCCCTTGGGTTAGTTATATGGGTCATAAATATGAATTCAAATGAATAACTTATAGAATCAATTACATTGGATAATGAATCCACTTACATTGGAATGAAGCGTGTACACATCATTTATCAATACTAGAGATTCTATATAAAGGAGATGAATATCATTGTAAAGGATATCATGTAAGTGGAGTCTTCCATTTGGAACAAGTATATTGGAGGTTGTCCCCTCAAAGACGCATTCTCATATTGGGTGATCTTGTGAAGTTATTCCTTAGGGAGTATTGTATAATGTTTCCCCATCTTAAGGGTATTATTCTATTTCTTAATATATTTCATATGTTAGTATCTTGGCCCACCTATATCTCATGTTATATTGTTTAAATAATTTTATTACTACATGTGAAGATCCTAGCAAAAGAACACAAAAATGTTCCATAAGTACTTTGTGGAAGATGTGCACACTCCTTTTATAGGGTCGTTGGATGACCTCATGCTAAGGTAGCTTCTGAACCATGGATTTTTACATGACAAATATACTAGAGTAACTATCGAGCAAGCCCTTGATTTATGGAATTATTCCCTAGTAGAAGCTATTAAAGATAAACATATTATTCAAATGGTGTGCGACAATTTTTATCATGCATAGTTGGTTGTAAGGTTGGGTGAAGGTGCTTCAGTGGACTATATGCTTCAGGGCATCAAATATTCTAATCAATCCACTCTCAAATTGGATACTCTCAAGGTATCCCAATTGATTGGAGTGTAAACATTATTGTTCAATGCAAGTAATACTCATGCATTTCACAAACATGTTCAACAGTTGGGGTTTAGCTTGATGTACCACCTAGACCAGGGCTAGATGCTTCTCAACATGGTGGAAGAAAAAATTGGACCACATTCTCAAGAATATTACACACATGTCAGACTTGAAAGTGCCCCATAATCATTACACCATATTTTTTCTATTTTTTTATGAGCCACATTATTAAAGTAGAATGATCAAGACCCAAATTGCTCCTTTACGATATCCAATCATTATCATAACACTGAAACCCCTTGGAATCTCAATAACATATGCCTTTTATCTCCATGGCTGCCAACAATAACTTCACAACATCCACCCAAAAACATACCTCTTGAGTGCCAATTCTAAACACTACTATATGATGACACATATCCAAATAATTGCAATAAGTTAAGGGTATACCATGCCCCTCCTCTTCAAAGTAATGTTGTTCCCAATGTTGACGATATTTGGATACTTATGCAGGAATGTTTCATCCTCCCATATTGCATCTTCACTGTCCAAATTCTTCCACTTGATTAGATACTCAGTAATCACCCTCATCCCAAACATCTTATTTCATCACTGAAGAATCCCCTCAGTTTTAAAAATGATTCTACCCTCTTCATCAAGCTTCAATAACTCTATTCCGGAAGACACCTTCTATCCAATGACCTTCAAGGAGGAAATATGGAAAACTTGATGTATTTTTGTTGACTAGGGTAACTCCAATTTGTATGTTACACTACCGATATTTTGAATTAATTGATAGGGTTCGTAGAACTTAGGTGAAATATTGTTATTCTTCTTTTGTTATTTCAAATACATTTGCTTATATGGATGCATTCTCACAAAAACTTAATCTCAAACTACAAAAAGCCTTTCACTATAGTGTTGGTCAACTTGTTGATTCATGTGGCTCTGTGTCATTGCCAAGTTCTCATTGAGACTAGAAAGTACCTCTTACTAGTGTAGCATATGTTCTATGACTACTCAAACCTTTGGTTGGACTCTTAAGGATGATGTGATGGATGGTGGATGGTACCCATTTAGCATTAAAAAGGGAGACATTTTGGATGAGTTATGGAATGAAGTATTAAACCACCATTCAATGAATGGAAACCATTGAACCCATTTCTCATGTTTATCTAACGTAAAACAACATAGATACCCCTCAAAACACTTATCTACTACCTCAATTTGCCCATTAGACTGGGGATAATAAGACGAGTTACAAGCCAATTGTGTACCCAAACATAAGAATAAATAAGTCCAAAAAACTACTAGTAAATATAGGATCAAGACCACTTATCATAACCTTGGGTGCCTCGTGTAGCTTTTGACCTATATCCATAAAAGCTTATGATATTGTAATTATTACAGATGGATGTGATACTGTAAAAAAATGAGCATATTTTGTGAGTCTATCCACAACCACCATGATTACATCCCGTCCCCCCTTCCACCTCACCCCCCAACAGATTTAGGCAATCATGCAATTAAATCCATGGAAACCTCCTCCCACCTTTGAATAGGATTTGATAGAGGTTGTAGAAGACATGAGGTCTTAATTGTTTCACCCTTGTTTTTCTAACACAATGCATTCTGCCATAAATTTTTGGACTTTCCCTTTTAGCCCTTCCCAAAAGAAATATTGCTTGATTTTTTTATTAGTCTTTAAGAACCTTGAATGCCCACCCACAAGAGAAGAACGTAGCTTCGAAAGAACCTTATTCATGAGGGAATATTTATTGCATAAGTACAACTTGTATTTGTACCATAAAGAATCCATTTTCCATACAAATGTTTTATATACACTTGGATCCTTTTGGAGCTAATGGATGAGATTTTGTGTATCTATGTGATTCTACCATTCTAACCTTACCTCATCTACCCAATTTGTCTGTATTATGGAAAAATCATACAAAATGATTTTGTGGGTTCATCCCTCCTGGATAGTGCATCAACCACTACATTTTCCTTCCCTTTATATAAATGATCTCAAATCCATAACCTAACATATTTGTGACCCATTTTTGTTGTTCTTTCGATGAGAATTGTTGCTCCAAGAAGTACATCAAACTGTCATGATCTATCTTCACCTTAAAGTGTCTTCCCATTAGATATGATCTCCATTGTTTGACCACATGAAATATTTCCATCATTTACTTCTCATAAGTAGGTTTCAAAAAATTCTCAACTATTATTTGTCGACTCACAAATGCAATAGGACGTCCCTATTACATGAGTACTGTACCCATCCCATTCCCTGAAGCATCACTTTCAATGACGAATGTTTGGATAAATATGGGGTATTTATAATTGGAGTGGTGCACATGGTGTCCCTCAATTTCAAATGCCTTGGTAACTTCCTCATTCCAATAGAAATAGTGCTTTTGTACTAACATTGTGAGTGGTGCTACTATGCTTCCATATTTATTCAAAAATATGTGCTAGTAACCTATAATCCCTAAGAAGCCTCATAGATTATTGAGGGTTCTAGGTAATTTCCATTATACCATGGCCATGATCTTGTGAGGGTCCACTTTTAACCTTCATGAGAGGCAATATGGCTCAAGTAGTCCACTTCCCTGACCCCAAAAGAACATTTGAAAGCCTTGGCATAGAAATGATGTTGCTCAATAGTTTCCAAAGCCTGATTCACATGATGTAAGTGTTCCTCCCAAATTTGTTTTAGATTAATATATAATCAAAGAGCACTAAGACAAAATTCCACAAAATAGTTGAAATATAGAATTCACCAAACTATGAAATGTAGATGGTGAATTAGTAAGGCCAAAAGGCATCATTAGAAGTTCATAGTGGCCCTCTTGTGCCCTGAAGACTGTCTTATGAATAACTTCATCTCTGATTCTGATTTGATGATATCCTGAATAAAGATATAGATTTTTAAAATACACAACACCATGTAACTCATATAGCCAATCACCAATTATAAGAATAAGAAAATTATATTTGATAGTGTAGTTACTGAGTTATCTATAGTCAGAACATGTACACTAAGTGTCATTCCTTTTATGCACCATCATCACTAGAGATGAATGCACATTGACTATGATGAATAATAATTGCTTGCAACATTTCCTGTACCATCTTCTTGATCTCACTCTTTTTCACATATTCATATCAATAAGGTTTGATGTTGGGTGGTTGGCTCCTTGAAACTAGTTGAGGGTAATTTTTTGGGAGGAAATCATTTTGGCATGTCACCAAAAAACCTAAGTGGTTATTAAAAATATTTTATTGATTAAGATGTGAAGATGTATTAGTTTTTTGAAATTCTATGGATAACAACCATGCTACAAATTCTTCCACCCCTTTCTAATAATTTTCTACATCTGATGGGAACTAACCAACTATGTACATTTTACTTGTAGTCCTCTGAGTTATAATTTCCTACCTTTAGAGTGAAAGCATATGGATAACTATTAGAAATTCATTTCTATCATGCCCAAGGTTGTGAGCCATTGGACTCGTAACACAATATATGCTTCATCCATGGGAATATCAAACATAGGGGAATTGAGCTTGTAGTCTCCCATTAAAATTATAATTTCCCTGAATAATTGACTATGTCACCATATACAATCATGACCTAAAATTCTAGAGTAAGGAAAATAAAATAGTTCATATGTGCTGCTAACTTATTGTTGATAAAATTATGTGTACTCCCCTAGTTAATCAACATTATCACCTTCTATTTATTGAAGAAACCCACAACCTTGAAGGTTTGTAGAGTACTAATTCCACAAAGTGCATGACATGAGATGGTTGGGACTCTTCAAATTATGACTTTGGCACCTCTTCTACTTCACTTAATGGTTTATCATCCTCTTCTTCCTCATTGACCCCTTTAATGTAGACCAATTTATTCTTAGCACATTTATGTCCTTTGATACATTTGCTGTGACAATTGACACATAAAAATTTCACTTATTTGTCTTCAATTTATTGAGCTATCAACTTGGTAGGGTGAGGGAATGATGGTGATAGGTTACTTTGATATTGGATGTTGGTGAATTACCACCTCTTGTTGGATATTGTTTCCCTCTACCCTAAGAGCCATGATAATATAGTTATAGATAGTAAAGGGATTAAGCATGTGTACATCATGTTTAATGTGGTCCTTGAGACCTCCATGGATTAGGTCATTCAAATTCTCATCAGGGATGTTCTCTACACAAAAATATAGGTTCTAAAACTAATGCATATAATCCTTTACAATCCCTATTTTTCATAGCTTTGCCAATTGGCTAAAGTAGTTCTCATTTACACTATTGCTATATTGTGTTTGCATCTCCTTAGTTCAAACAAACCAAGTGAGATTGAGAGCTTTCTTATTATTTTGATCACAAAACCATTGATATCAAATGAATTGTCTAGGTTCTAGATATAAAGAGGCCATGGTAACCTTTTACCCATATGGGACTTGATGTAAATAATTTTTGTAATCCATTTGGTAGATCCATGTGACTGGATCCTTCACATCGAACTTTTGCATCTCTAGTTTTGGCATCAAGTTCCATTGCTGTAAAGTACTTGGATTTGGATCGAGTTGGCTAGAAGATCTACCCTAGTTAGGTTAGGGAGTAGTCATTTTTAGTTGATTTAGTAGATGCTAAAGAACATTTAAATTTTTATTGAGTGTCTACATGAGAGCATCTAATTATTTATTGATCTAGTTCCCATCTTGATTGATATTGTATACATCTTGATTGATTTCACATCTTTTTTCATCTTTGATTGTAGGTTTTGCACATTGAAATTGATCTAGTTCACCTTATGATCAATTAAAGAAAACCCTAGAAAAAAATATCCTTCAATTCATATTTTTGATTCCATCTCCTATTTGGAAGGATTTTTATCTAGAGTTTCATAATTCGTGCATTGGCCCATATTTTATGGCCCTATCATAACAAGACTTGACAATGTTGATCTTGATTATCACCTTTGAACCAAATTTGACCTAGTATTTTTGAAATGATGTTGGCATTGAATCAAAAAATAAAAATAATAGACCCTCACCATATTTTTGAGATCTTTCTAAAAATGTAAGGTAATAAAAAAATCCTCAAACTACGGCATATATAACAAATTTATGAAAAAACCTAAAATGGTAATAAATCACTAAAAAGTATTATCAAACCCTAATATTTTTATTGAGAGGTCCTAAAATGACTCTCTAGTTACAGTAAAAACATCTTAGATAAATTCATTATGGATTTCAAGATATAATCCATTCTCTAAAATTAGGGTTTTACCCACTCAATCACCAAAATCGAAGCTCTAATACCACTTGTAATGAAATTACATCATCAATAACATAGAATAACACAAATAGATCATAATATGAATAAAATAAAGTATAATATATGAATAAATGACAAGCCACTTTCAGGGGGAAACCTCCACAACCTTACAATAAGAGCAAAATTTATAATATGATGATCACATACCAACCACTACTTCCTATTTGTATTATACTTAGGCTATGGTTACTCCATAGGTAGATGTAACTAACCAAATGATAATATAGATAAATGTGATATGAAAGGAAAGGGTTATGTAAGTGATGAGTTGGAAACACATATCCCAATACACACTATAAGCTAAGGGTACAACACACACACTTATGATTTAATTAGACATTGTATTTTTATAATCATTCAAATGTTTTATGCAAGTCTTTGACATGATTTTTATGTCTATTTGGTTTTCCCAAAATATCATCACCATAATCCTTAATGACATCATGCATATAATATTGAAATATGTGTGTCATAGCGCTTTGATAAGTGATGCTAGCATTTTTTTCCAAAGGGAATGAAAACATAACAAAATGTATCCCATGGGGTAATGAAAGAAATATTATACTGAATGATGGGGTTATTCTTAATTTGATTATCACCAAAAAATATATCCATGGAGGACAACATTTCATACCAAGCGATAAAATATAAAATCACATCAATATTAGGTAGAAGAAAGTCATCCTTAGAACAAGCCTTGTTCAAATATCTTAAGTCATTACAGATGTGTATGCACCCATTAGGGGTTTCAACCAGGATGATGTTTGCCATATAAGGTGACTAATCGATAGTTGGATAAGCCATGCATTTAATATCATCTTTAACCAATAAAACAACTTTAGAATGCATCTTTAAGATATTTTACTTAACTAGTTTAACATCTAGATTAACTACTAGATTATGAACCATGATGGATGGATCAATACCAAACATATTAAAATAATCCCAATTAACTAATTCCAAATTATTTTAAAAATATCTCTATGGTAATTATCTTCTTTTTGTTTGAATTATGCACCAAGTAATACAACTTTAGGATCTTATTTAGTACCATATTTAAAATCACTTATCTCTTTCTAAGTAATGCAAATCACTCCTAAATATATGGTGTAGTAGGTAAGGAATCAAGGATTTCTAGTGGGATATCCTATTAGATAAGAGACATCCCACACTCACAAAATTAAGCATGATGAAAAAGTTTATGATGAAATGTTACTTTATGATGAAAATATTGAACATTAGCATCAAATCCCAAATATCTTGAAGAGATTCATCCTTAGAAAATTTATCAAATATAAGTAGCTTAGGTGAAACATCTTCGTTAATTATCTTAGGATGTATAAGTTCTAAATATGTAAGATGATAAACTTCATTTTGATGTGATGTAATAGACTTTTAAAAAATAGTATGTAAAGATTTGTTCTTTGAAGCACCATACTGATTGTAAGCATTAAGAGTTTTACCATATTTTTTTGGAAGTTTTCTCTTTAGTTGTAGTGTCTGAACTATACCCAAGACTTGGTTTGTATTGATGTGGAGTTGTGACCATTATAAAAATAATACCTTATTAATTTATCCCTAACCCACTATCTTTGTATCCTATATTCTTTGTGCAAGTGTTACCTTTTCCATATTGCTTTTAAGTAATTTTGAATGGATCAATAGATTGGGTGGGTTGATTTGTATCGAGATAACTATCGATCATAGGTTTATTACCATTATCCATAAGAGGTTGTGTGTTTTTAATCAATTAAAGAGGGAAAGGTTGCTCATAATCTTGGGTATAATATAATTGGACAATACCAAATGTATACATGTCATATCTTTATTATCTCAGACCATATGGTGTTAAATTAAGTTATGGTAAATGCTGATCTATGCAGGTTTGTAATCATAATATTAATTATCATCCTAAGCATGGATATCATCGTAAGTCTTCTTAGATTCATCCAAATCATATGTATGTATTTAATTTATAGGAATATAATGTTGAGGTGTTATGATCTTTGGTTGAGGTATGTTGAGACATGAGATAATAACTTTCATAGGTTTTGCATACTTGCAGTATCATAATGGGACATCATCTACATAATAAGTATAAATGTAACTCAGATGTAAAAATTTAAGGAATTAATGTAATGTAGAGGAGATGACAGTCATAACATGAATATAAGGTCTACCAAATAAAATATTGTAGCTAACTTCATTAGATATTGCTTAACTTTTCATAGATTAAAGTCTTAGGTCAAACAACTATGTTCCATACAATTATTCCTAAGGGGAGTTTTGATTAATTGTTATATCCTTTGATGATAATTTTCTATGGTGTAACACACATGTTATAAATTATAGGTGCATTAAATAAGGCCTCACTACATATATTCAATCCAAAACCATTATCTATGAGAACCTTATTTATTCTTGAACACTTGATTTTAACTTGATTGTACAAGGAAAGGTATTAATAAATAACATATTTAGAGGGTAAGGCATCTAGATCAAAGGAAACACAATATTCACTATTTTATAAAATAAAAAAGGGCAGGATCAATATTACTTGGTAAAGTAGCATCATGCCAAGCATCACACAATATGTCTTTGAAAATAATAAAGTGCTTAAGAAATTATAGGATGAATATATTGGATTAAGTATTTTTCAATTGGTTCACAAGATATTAAGGCTTGGGTGCTCAAATATAAATCCTATAAGGAGGAAGGGTGGGGTGAAGAGGTGGTGTGAGTGAGCAAGGAGATTAAAGACTTGATAAGGGGTATTTTGGCTGACCCTACCTTGAGAACTAGGAGGAGAGATAATGACATTGTGTGCCCTACCTTTTTAGGTTGTTACAACATTTATATAATATAAAATCATCATAAAATAAATAATAGTATGTCCATCAATAAGAAGAGGGAAAACAAAGCTAAGAAAAAACCCTTACATGTTTCAATCCACTAGCTAGTGTTTTATGACAAATAAGAGGAACAAAACATAGTAATTATGATAAACATTTGTATAACAACCATATAAGAAAGATTATGAATATGAAAAAGAAAAATACCCCCATTAATTTTCATAAATAAATATAACTTGTAAATATGATCTACCTTGAGATAAAAGAAGAAATACAAGCCTAAGCCTAAGATATAGTTAGGTCAGAAAACCTCAAGGGAGTTGTAAATACATATCCTATAGGTTGGAATCAGACCCCATATGGTTCTAGTGCAATGTGAAAGGAAGTGTGAAAAAAGAGGCTATGCCTTTCCTCCATAAGTGAAATGCAATACATGAATATTCACTTACCCCTTATTTTGGTATAATATGAAACTAAAACCTTTGATGTAATTCATTAAACAAAAAATTAACAATGCATAATGTGTTTAGAATTAAATTCCGTGGGAACTATCCTTGATCATTTTTATTGAAATTCTTTCAGACAATTTATATATATAGACTTACCTAATTTGAATTAAAAACATAATAACGCTCAAGCCAACCAAGAAAACATGAAACAAGTGACAAACATGGTTACAAACATTAAATAAGAGAGAAAGGAGGAAGAAGTGCCCACAAAAAAAAAGATGGATTCATTAGGGCACTACATCCTCTTGGGGTACATTTGGTGAAACTACCAAATCTATCTCGGTATAAAAAAATAGATGAAGAACAAATAAAGATAATAGGCCTCAAATCAAAAATAGAAAAAAATAATTGATTAAAAAAATATATATGAAAGAGGAAATGAGACCACATGAAGAAGAGGAGAAAGCGGGAAAAAGAATAAAAGAGTACCAATATGAGCCTAATTTAAACTAGTGACCCATACACATGAAACAAAACTACAAACATTGCAATAATAAGGCTTATAACAAAATTAGGTGTCTATAGAAGTATTACCAACAAAGACACCTACATGACTAGATATATAAGAAATTATTGAGGGGCACTTAATATTTTTATAAATGTGGTAATTTAACTACCACTTAAAAGGAATCATGATCATGCAATTCAGCTATTACCAGGGATCCAACTACATAACATCCAACCTTATGGGTACATATATGAACAAAATAGTGAAATTGAGAAGATGGTATAGTAAATGCTCAAGGTAGAAATTATTTGACATAGCCATATTGCTTATTGATCTCTAGTGGTGATGGTGCATAAGAAGGATGACACATGTCATATGTGTCAAGAATGTAAGGAACTCAACAAGTACACCATAAAAGACAAGATTCAAATTCTTATAATTGATGATTTGATAGATGAACTAGATGCTATTGTATACTTTATAAAATTTGATTCGCACTTAGGTTATCATAAAATTATAATTAAATATGAAGTTATATATAAGAAACTTTTAGAATCTATGAGGGCTATTATGAATTTATGGGGATTCAATTTGGAATTACACATGGATAATATACATTGAGTTTGAATAACTCTACTTTTTATCCATTTCTTTGAAAATTTGTCTTTGCATTTTTCAGTGACATCTTAATATATAACAAAACATGGGGAGGACATTTACAATATATGACTAGGATTTCAGATAGTTTGGAATGCCATTATATGTACGCCAAACCTTCCAAGTGGGATCTGGAGTCAAGGAGGTGGATTGGTATGGTCACATTTTTTACCTTAAAGTCATAGAGGTGGACCCTCAAGATGAAGGTCATGGTTGAATAACAAGTGCCTAAAAAGCTCAAACACCTATAGGGATCTGAGGTTACTATCATTGATTTGTAAAAACTTATGGTAGCATAGTAACACCACTCAAAAAATTATTGAAAATAGATTCCTTCCATTGGAATGAGGTGACCACCAAGGTAGTTGAGAAGATGAAGGAGGCCATGTGCAAAACTTTGATTATAGTTATCCCATATTTTACCAAAACTTTCATTATTGAGTGTGATGTTTTAGGGTATGACGTGGGGTTATTACTCATGCAAAAATGATGACCTATTATTTTTGAGAGTATCCAAATCAAGGGTAATTATTTGATAAATACCATTTATGAGAATAAAATGATGGCTATCATTCATGACTCAAACAATGAAGACCTTATTTGATGGGAAGATAATTTAAGGTGAAGTTACATCACGATAGCATAAAACACTTTTTATAATAGATATTTTCATCATAAGAATAACATAAATGGGTCACAAAGATGTTGAGATATGACTTTGAGATCATCCAAAATAAAGGAAAAGATAATGTAGTGGTTTATACACTATCTAGAAAGAATGGATCCACATAAGCATTATTATGTGCCATACCCATATTATAGGAAGATTGGGTGGAGACAAAAATAGAATGGGCGAATGACATCGATACATAGAATCAAATTCATAAGATCCAACATGATATGAGCATGTAAGAAAATTTTATATGGAAAGGGGACTTTTTATGGTACAAGTATTGACTATACCTATGCAAGAACTCAACCCTTCAGTAAAATGTCTTGTAGAGCTACATGTTTCACTTGTTAGTGGACACTCAGGGTTCTTAAAGACTTGTAAAAAATTACAAGATGAATTCTCTTGAAAAGTGCTTGAATGGGAAATATATAAATTTGTGGTAGAATGCATGGTGTTTCAAAAAAATAATAGTGAGATAATCAAGCCCATGAGTCTTCTATAACCACTATCTATTCTTATCGAGAGGTTGGAGGAGGTGTTCATGGATTTTATCACAAGTTTTTCCATGTCTAAAAGGAAAAATGTCATCATGATTTTTATGAATATAATAATCAAATATGCCCATTTTTGTGCCTTATCACATCCATTTTTAGGAAGAATAACAAAATTAGCTTTTATAGATATAGTTTAGAAGATATTTGGGACCCCAAAGATCATAGTAAGTGATCATGATCCTATATTTACCAATAATTTTTAAAATGTTTTATTTTTTTAATTAACTTATTTGGCTTGAATTTTGTCATATTATCCCCTGTAGTCATATAAAATGCAAAAATTAGTAACTTGAGCAGCCTTTTTGGGATTATTAAATTATCTTAATAGCTTTTATCCTAACTTTGGTGAAGATAGATTCATACTCCAAAAACTTCTCCAAAAAAAGAAAGCTTTCTATTGGAAGGATGAGCATACAACCACAGTCCAAAAAATCAAATCTACGGTAGCCTTGCTTCAAGAACTGCATATCCCAAAATCTAACCAAATGAAGGTTTACACTAATGCCTCTGATGTTGCATGGGGAGGAGTACTTGTTTGTGTACATAACAATAAAGAATTCATTTGTGAATTATCTAGTGGAGTATTCAGTACCAATGTATTAAAATGGATTTCTTCTGATAAACAAATCTATGCTATAAAGAAATGTCTTGAGAAGTTCATGTTAGAACTTCTCCATCTACCTCATTTCATTGTAATTAACGACTATACTAGATTTCTGACCTTTAAAAAAAATATTATGGTTGAAAGGATGGTCACGATAAATATATTAGATGGCAAGATTTCTTTAACCATTTCAATTTTTTAGGAGAACATATAAAAGATACTGATAATGTAATAGCAGATTGGCTAAGAAGAAGTCCTCCTACTACTCTCATGCACCAACCCATTCCTAGTTTCAATTTAACCAAAATCTATAATCAAGGATTTATGTCCATAAACATCCTTGTTCAAGAACAAATCCTCTGTGAAGGGTTGCATTCAAGATATACAAGGATTTCTTATGTAGCAAGACAAGATCTACAAATGTCTTCAGCAGCCACAATCCAGGCAAATCGCCATCAAAACTCTGACGTCATCTACCTCGAAAGGCTAAATAGTGAATTCCTATTTCATCAATTCACTAAACTTTTAAAGTGTCCTTTATGGACATGGCTGATCAAAATTTGGTCTCCACACAATGAACATCTCTATCGATGGGTAGCCAGGCATGGCCCACATCATATTCATGAAGAGCAGAACCATGATCAAGACACTGTCATACATACTATCATTAAAAGACAGTTGGAGTGGGAATCTTAATTTTATATCACTCCTCATCATCATGCATGCAAAGCTAGACCCCAGCACTGGCATCTTTCTAGTACCTTCCAACTAAGGTGTCTTTTCAATCTGATCAACGAAGATGACTTGCTGATTAAAGCAGAAGCAATGTTGGACCCACCAAGCTAGACATCCTCATCCAACACATCCAATAGCATTTCCCTGTAGAATAAATTTTATGCTGTAAAGTATGATGGGACATGACACCACCTTGGCAAAGATTCCAGGCAAGACCTCCCAAAATACTATAAATAAGCCTCTCCTCCTTAGAGTTCATATCAAAAAATTTCTAAGCTCTCTTAGAAGTCTAGTAGCCTTGTTTGAAGAGTATGCTCTTATCTAGCCCTTCTTAAAGGGTCTTGAGAATCAAAAATTCAAACAAGAATTTGTAAAAATATTTGAGTGATCATAGTGAAGTCGTAGCCATTCGGCCCCTGCCTACTATCGCAAGTTTTCTCTAATTATTGACATCAGAAAAAGATTGTGAGAAAGCTAGAGGACGCATCTATTGATGTAAAAAGACCAATATTTTTACCTCAACAAATGCTTCCTCTAGATTTCTCATGATCTTCTTATGATGTCAATAATTAGAGAAAATTTGAGATAGTAGGCAGGGGCCAAATGGCTATAGCTTCACTATTATCACTCAAATATTTTTACAAATACTTGTTTGAATTTTTGATTCTTAGGATCCTTCAAGAAGGGAAAGAGAAGAGCATACTCTTAAAACAAGGCTGCTAGACTTCTAAGAGAGCTTAGAATTTTTTTGATATGAACTCTAAGGAGGAGAGGCTTATTTATAGTATTTTGGGAGGTCCTGCCTGGAATCTTTGCCAAGGCGGTGTCATGTCCCATCATACTTTATAGCATAAAAGTTATTCTATAGGGAAATGCTATTGGATGCGCTAGATGAGGACATCTGGCTTGGTGGGTCCAACATTGCTTTTGCTTCAGTCAGCAAGTCATCTTCACTAATCGGATTGAAAAGACACCTTAGTTGGAAGGTACTGGAAAGATGTCAGTGCTGGGGTCTAGCTTCACATGCGTGATGATGAGTGATATAAAATTAAGATTCCAACTTCAACTATCTTCTAATGATAGTATGTACGATAGTGTCTTGATCATGGTTCTCCTCTTCATGAATACGATGTGGGCCATGCCTGGCTACCCATCGGTAGAGATATTCATTTTGTGGAGAATGAATTTTGATCAACCATGTCTATAAAGGACACTTTAAAAGTTCACTGAATTGATGAAATAGGAATTCACTGTTTAGCCTTTCGATGTAGATGACGCCAGAGTTTTGATGGTGATTTGCCTAAATTGTGGTTGCTGAAGACATTTGTAGATCTTGTTCTGCTGCATAAGAAATCCTTGTATATCTTGAATGCAACCCTTCACGAAGGATTTGTTCCTGAACAAGGATGTTCATGGACATAAATCCTTGATTATAGATTTTGGTTAAATTGAAACTAGGAATGGGTTGGTGCATGAGAGTAGTAGGAGGACTTCTACTTAGCCAATCTGCTATTACATTATCAGTACCTTTTATATTTTCTACTAAAAAATTGAACTGGTTAAAGAAATCTTGCCATCTAATATATTTATCGTGACCATCCTTCTGACCATGATCTTTTTCTTTAAAGTTCATAAATCTAGTACAGTTGGTAATTACAATGAAATGAGGTAGATGGAGAAGTTTTAACATGAACTTCTCAAGACATTTCTTTACAACATAGATTTCTTTATTAGAAGAAATCCATTTTAATACATCAATACTGAATACTCCACTAGAGAATTCACAAATAAATTCTTTATTGTTATGTACATAAACAAGTACTCCTCCCCATGCAACATCAGAGGCATCAGTATAAACCTTCATTTGGTTAGATTTTGGGATATGCAGTTCTAAAAGTAGGGCTACCATAGATTTGATTTTTTGGACTATGGCTGTATGCTCATCCTTCCAACAAAAAGATTTCTTTTTCTGGAGAAGTTATTGGAGTATGAATCTATCTTCACTAGAGTTAGGATAAAAGCTATTAAGATAATTTAATAATCCCAAAAAAGCTTGAAGCTTAGATTTATCTATCTTCTCTGGAAAACTGATGACCTTTTCCTTTATATGTGGCTAAACTTGCACTTTAGAATCTTGGATCACCATTCCAAGAAAGTTACATTCAGTTTTGCATAACTGAATCTTTATTTCTGATAGTACAATTACTGCATCTTGAGCCAACTAATTTTTTTTGGAGAGATGAGTAAAATGGTCAGTAAGAAAATTATTGAAAATTAGTATGTCATCTATGTACACACATAAAAAGTTAGAAGTTCCTTGAAATATTTTATCCATATGGGCCTAGTAGAATGCAGGGGCATTCATCAAGATGAAAGGCATCACTGTCCACTAGAAATGGTTGAAAGGGCAGCTGAATGCTGTCTTTTCCCTGTCAGCTTCTTTGACTCTGATTTCATAAAAGCTAGATTTACAGTCAATCTGGGAGAAGTATTTACATGTTGCTACCTTCTCCAACAGATAGCTTTTATCTAGAATGAGATATGGAAATGGATGGGTAATGGCATTCAATGGTCTATAATTAATGACCAATATTTTATTTCCTCTCTTTTATTTAGAATGTTTGTCAACCATAAATGCATAACAACAATAGGGAGAAGTTGATTTCTCAATAAAACCATTACTTTCCAGTTCTTTCATCTAGAGTTCCATATCATTGTAATCCCATGCTGGTATTGGAATATTTTTCCCAAATTTCATATGTTTATCTTCAATGATTTTGATATCCATCTCAGGCATAGATTTTAACCAAAACTATTGAGGGTTATCAGAATAGATAGTGGTCTTGATCTTTTAACCTATGGCTTGAATTTTAGCAGGGATTACTATTTCAGGTATCTGAGTCATTGAACTAGGAAATTATTCAGTGGCATATATGAGGTGAGGAATCCTAAGCCTTTCATTTTCTATAGTAAACATGATATTCTTTGTGGTTGAACCATAAGGTGAGTATCTGTCTATAAAGACACCACCTAGTAAGATATCTATAGGCATCCTATCTAGGGCAAATAAATCAGCATGAAAGATTTTATCTTGTATCCAAAAGGTTTGTTGATGTTTATATTTATTACAAATGAAACTATTCCCTTGGACATCTAGGCTCTTGTAAGCCATGGTATCATCCAATGTCTTCAATTCATGGATGAGTTGAGATTTGGCAAAGGAGAGAGAAGCTCTTGTATCAATTTGGGCATCTACAAGTCTACCATTGATTTCTAATGTTATAAATTGGGCAAACTTTCCATTAATCAGCTGTGTTAAATAAGCTGGTTGTGGAATTTCTAAGGGAGGAATGCTAGTACATACTGGTTTTTATCTCCTTGGATCTTGAACAATAGTTTGTTCAAGGTAGATGTCTTCTACTTCTTGCTCTGCTTATTCTTCTTGGAGATTACTACATTCACCAAGGCAGTAATCTTGATCTGAGTAGAAAGAACTTTCTACTTCTTCATCCTCTTCTTTTTCTTCTGTGGGTAGTAATATATCCCATTGTGGCTCTATCTTTGGTGCTGGGATTTCTCTTGGAGAATCTATGCTGGTGAACTTGTTCTTGATCCAAAGGGTGCTAGGTTTGAAAGAGCTCTAGAATTGCAAAGGAGGATGTTGGGGCCTTTGCAATGTTGGAGGTATCTGCAGCATTTAGGGCTGTATCCCTTTAGTTGATCCTTCTCCTCTGGAGTATCCTCTAGTCTATGGTCTTGTATCTTGTTCTGGAACTTCATGGTGATGACGAGACCAAGTGCCATGTGCTTCATATGATAGCTGTGAATTGTCATGGTGTCAGGGTTGATACCATGGGCATTGCATGTTGGTTAGTGGTTGTTCCAAGTCATTGGCTAATGACTCAAGAGCATCTACATCATCATTGTCTTCTGAATCATCTTTGGGGAGATCATCTAGAATTAGTTTAAAGATGTCATCTTGTAGGTAGAGATCTTCATCAGAATCAATAATATCCCACCACGTGACTGCATTAGAGGTGAAAACAACTTTAATAGCAAGGTTCTTGCAGTGACACTAGGGAGCAATATGGCCAGTTTGTGACAAATGTAACAAATTGGCTGTTTGGATGAAAGATGAGCAGTATGATGCTTTTTGAGGAAATGATGAGGTGGAACATAGGAGTGTTTATGAGGAAAAGAGCGGTGCTTAAAAGATAGGTGTTTGTGGCATTGCTTCTAGTGTTTGCAAGGCTATATAAATGGCCGATAACTGAAAGGGGCTATATCAGGAAAGGCTAGAGCAATTTAGGATGCTTGATGCTTGGTGAGCTTTTGGATTGATTTAGTATTAGAGACTAAACTCATTATTTTCTGCTTAGCAAAATTGATGACATCAGAGAGTGAGAGATCTTTAATGATTATACCTTTAAGATCAATATAAGCAATAACTCTATCGATAAGATTATATGGTAAAGCATGCAAAAATTTGATCTTAATCTCTGTGGAGGAAAAGCTCTTAATTTCATAGGCCAATTCTCTGAATTGTTTGGAAAAAGCATCGAATTGTTTTAAATCATAAAGCTCCATTTTTAAAAGCCATTTTTTGGATTCTAGTTCTCAATTTGAGACTGGAGGAGTAAATTCATTAATCAATAAATGAAATAAAGTAGCAAGAGGATTAGGCTGATTATGGACTCTTTCATATTGCTGTGCTTCAGTCATAGAATCCCACCAGTGATTTATAATTCCCCGAAAGAATTTAGAAACAAAATTAGTAGTACCTATTAGATCTAAATGAGAATTAATGGTGATAACTCTCATGGAGTTGCACCATGCTGAAATCTCATTTAAGGGATTTAACAAATCATCAATATTGAGGTACCAAGGCTGTAGTTGGACATGTGTCCTTTGCATAAGTGTAGTATTGGGGTGATTTTTGCTGAGCTTAAAATTGGGACTGAGATCTACTCTATAGGTTAATTAGCAATAGTTTCATTTGTAATAAATATAAACATCAACGAACCCTTCAGATACAAGATAAAATATTCCATGCTGATTTCTTTGCCCTAGATAGGATGCCTGTAGATATCTTACTAGGTGGTGCCTTTATAGATATATACTCACCTTATGGCTCAACCACAAAGAGTATCATGTTTAATATAGAAAATGAAAGGCTTAGGATTCCTCACCTCATATATGCCACTAAACAATTTTCTAGTTCAATGACTCAAATACCTGAAATAGTAATCCCTGCTAAAATTCAAGCCATACATCAAGACCACTATCTGTTCTGATAACCCTCAATAGTTTTGGTTGAAATATATGCTTGAGATGGATATCAAAATAATTTAAGGTAAACATATGAAAATTGGGAAAAAGATTCCAATACCAGCACAGGATTACAACGATATGGAACTCCAGATCAAAGAACTGAAAAGTAATGGTTTTATTGAGAAATCAACTTCTCCCTACTACTGTTATGCATTTATGGTTAACAAACATTCTAAACAAAAGAGAGGAAAGAAAAGAATGGTCATTAATTATAGACCATTGAATGCCATTACCCAGCCATTTCCATATCCCATTCTAGATAAAAGCTATCTGTTGGAGAAGGTAGAAACATGTAAATACTTCTCCCAGTTCAACTGTAAATCTAGCTTTTATCAAATCAGAGTCAAAGAAGCTAATAGGGAAAAGACAACATTTAGCTAAACTTTCGACCATTTATAGTGGATAGTGATGCCTTTTAGCTTGATGAATGCCCCTGCATTATACCAAGCCCATATGGATAAAATATTTCAAGGCACTTCTAACTTTTTGTGTGTGTATATAGATGACATACTAATTTTTAGTAATTCTCTTACTGACCATTTTACTCATCTCTCCAAATTTTTTTAGTTGGCTCAAGATGTAGGTATTGTACTGTTAGAAACAAAGATTCAGTTATGCAAAATTGAATGTAACTTTCTTGGAATGGTGATCCAAGATTCTAAACTGCAAGTTTAGCCACATATAAAGGAAAAGGTCATCAGTTTTCTAGATAAGCTAGATAGATCTAAGCTTCAAGCCTTTTTAGGATTATTAAATTATCTTAATAGCTTTTATCCTAACTTTGGTGAAGACAGATTCATACTCCAATAACTTCTCCAAAAAAAGAAAGCTTTCTGTTGGAAGGATAAGCATACAGTCGCAATCTAAAAAATCAAATCTACGGTAGCCCTACTTCCAGAACTACTTATCCCAAAATCTAACCAAATGAAGGTTTATACTGATGCCTCTGATGTTGTATGGGGAGGAGTACTTGTTTGTGTACATAATTATAAATAATTCATTTGTGAATTCTCTAGTGGAGTATTCAGTACTGATGTATTAAAATGGATTTCTTCTGATAAAGAAATCTATGCTATAAAAAAATGTCTTGAGAAGTTCATGTTAAAACTTCTCCATCTACCTCATTTCATTGTAATTACCAACTATACTAGATTTATGACCTTTAAAGAAAAAGATCATGGTTGGAAGGATGGTCGCAGTAAATATATTAGACGCCAAGCTTTCTTTAACTAGTTTAATTTTTTAGTAGAACATATAAAAGGTACTGATAATGTAATAGTAGATTGGCTAAACAAAAGTCTCCTACTACTCTCATGCACCAACCCATTCTTGGCTTCAATTTAAATAGAATCTATAATCAAGGATTTATGTCCATGAACAAATCCTCTGTGAAGGGTTGAATTTGAGATATACAAGGATTTCTTATGCAGCAGGACAAGATCTACAAATGTCTTTAGCAGCCACAATCCAGTCAAATCACCATCAAAACTCTGGCATCATCTACATCGAAAGGCTAAATAGTGAATTCCTATTCCATCAATTCACTAAACTTCTAAAGCATCCTTTATGGACATGGGTGATCAAAATTTGGTCTCCACACAATGAACATCTCTATCGATGGTTAGCCAGGCATGGCCCACATCGTATTCATGAAGAGGAGAACCATAATCAAGACACTATCATACATACTAGCATTAGAAGATAGTTGGAGTGGCAATCTTACTTTTATATCACTCCTCATCATCATGCATACAAAGCTGGACCCCAGCACTGGCATCTTTTTAATACCTTCTAGCTAAGGTGTCTTTTCAATCTGATCAGTGAAGATGACTTGCTAACTGAAGTGAAAGCAATGTTGGACCCACCAAGCTAGACATCCTCATCAGTGCATCCAAAAACATTTCCCTATAGAATAAATTTTATGCTGTAGAGTATGATGGGACATGACACCACCTTGGCAAATATTCCAGGCAGGACCTTCCAGAATACTATAAATAAGCCTCTCATCCTTAGAGTTCATATTGAAAAATTTCTAAGCTCTCTTAGAAGTCTAGTAGCCTTGTTTTAAGAGTATGCTCTTCTCTTGCCCTTCTTGAAGGATCTTTAGAATCAAAAATTCAAACAAGTATTTGTAAAAATATTTGAGTGATAATAGTGAAGCCATAGCGATTTGGCCCCAGCCTACTATCGCAGGTTTTCTCTAATTATTAACATTAGAATAAGATCATGAGAAAGCTAGAGGAAGCATCTATTGACATAAAAATATTGATGGCTAATAAAACCCAATCTTTAGGTCCCTCTTGCTTGCTCTCTAAACCCTCTCAAGCTTGTTTTCACTAATTCTTAGTCATCCATGTCCTTCCATACTTAACCCCAGCTGAGCCAAGACTCTCTCTTCATGAGTAATCCATCCCCATATGTCTCATCTACTCAAGATAATAGCACCAAAGTTGGACTATAACACTACACCCTAGGGTGTCCCCCTTTCAGCGCTCCTATCTAATCATAATTTGAGCCCATATTACCATTTTTCCTTGATTCTTCTTGTTCATTATGTCAACCTAGTCCAGTTTCATCTAACCCATGACCAATAGATCCATATAAAATCCTATTCAAATATTATTTGGAAAGGGTTAACAAATATCATTCAATTAAGCAAGAATACAAGCAAGACCACTCAAGTAATCTTCCTTATTTTTTGCATACAACCAACCTATACACTTTTAAGCCAATTCAAGTCTTTACACCAGTCCCTAATTGTATCAAACATACCCAATTTTAGCATTTCTTGCATTTAATTTACTATTGTACCAAGCACCCTTACGAGGAAAACTACATATGACTTGATCCCTCTTCAGAGTATTGGTATGTAGGTAGCATGCCCACATATGGGGCATGAAGCACATCTAGTGAATATTACACACACTAACCCCTTTTTCCCATTTACCAAAGTTTATTTTAATTACATAAAATATAGAAGTACATGAAGAATCAACTCTACAAGGATCTATATTAACAAAAAGGACTTGAAAATTGGAACACAAGCTCACACCAAATAGGTGAACACAACCCAGAATGTTTAAATCCTTAGGATAATAGTGTAGGAGAAGGACTACAGCACCAGAGCCCAAGGTGTACAATTCTAGCACTCTTGTCCAATCATAAAATGATGTCTAATATCTTGTTTGTGATAGTGTCCCAGTCCTACACACAAATTTTTAGATCCTATCTCAGTCAGAATAATCTAGGATAAGCTAAGTTTAATTTTCTCTCTCTCACTGCTATTTTTAGAAAATGTCTAATTATAATTTAATTTCAAAAATTATTAGATTTAAGTAAGAATATTTTTTACTAATTTATCTTACTCAGATCTATTTATTTAATAGGAATAAAAATCCATTATTTCTAAAAATAATAAATCATTTGGTGAACCTGACATTCTAAAAATTTCACATAAAAACCCTAGAAACCCTAGGGTAAATTCCTAATTGTTTTTTACCATTAATTTTTGAATATTTTCTTGACTATTAAAATAAAAAATTCCACTTCAATTTTAAAATTCTATAGTAAATTTTAAAATAAATTTATTTCAAACCTTAGTTGCATACACTAGGTCCTAATAATTTTCTAATCTTAATCCAATAATTTCCTAATTTTTTGCTTGAATAACTAAATAAAAAATTTGATTCAAATTCTCAAATTCAATATTAATTTCAAAAATAATTTTATTTCAAACCCTAGTTACATCAACTAGCTCCCAATAATTTTTAAATAATTTTCTAATCATTTTCTGAATTTTTAGTTGCATATTAAAATAAGAAAATCACTTCAAATTTCAAAAATTCATAGTAAGTTTAAAAAAATTATTTTCCAGTAAGTTTAAAAAAATTATTTTCCTCAAAACCCTAGTTGCATCTACTAGGTTCCATTAAATCAAACATTTTTCCATAAATTTTTGAATTTTTACTTGCATACTTAACTCAAAAATTTAATTTCAATTTAAAAAATTCTAGTATTTTGCAAAACTGTCACTGTTAAATCCCTAGTTGCATATACTAGTACCTATTTGCTTCTTGAGGTATCACCTTACATCCATAATCAAATTGCAAAAATGATTCTAACTTATGTATAAATTTTTCTTACATTTCTTACAAATAACAATGAAACCATAATGGGCCCTATCATGTACATGAATTATCAAGTCTATCATATGTTAGTTCAAAGCTTCATCCTTTGTATTTCATGCTTATGTTTCATTATATGGGATGATATTACAAAATTGATTGCCAAATATGCACAAAATTTCAAAATTATTTTTTCATATTCTCTTTTACTCATATGAAATGATTACCAACTCCATTTTACTAAACACATTCAAAATGTTATGTTACATGTCAAAAGCTTATATGCCTTTACGCAAAAATTCATGATCTCTAACCTTTACTTTCTATTTCTTATGTGGAATTTTTTTTAAGTTTATCATGCCAAATGCATTCAAAATATTATGTTACATGTCAAAATTTTATATGCCTTTATGCAAAAATTCATGATCTCTATCCTTTACTTTCTATCACTCGTGGGAATTTTTTCAAGCTTATCATGCTAAACATGTTAGAAATGTTATTATTCATGTCAAAATTTTCTATGCATTCATGCACAAATTCATGCTCTCTATCCCTAGTTTTCTATCTATCATGTGGAATGATCTTTATAATCATATTGTTATACATGGTTTATACTTAGATGTATCTAACTCTTTGGCTAATTTTAAGTTTCTACCTATCACCCAAGTTTATGAAGATAGATAGGTTTATTACACCCATGGTTATAGCTTTGTCACTTAGGTTAGCACCCCTTCTGATACAATTTCAGCTCTTTCACTTGTTATAGTTCTTTTTCCAGTCCAGATTTAGACACAGTCGAGACCTTCATCATCAACACAAAAAATTCATACACCTCCATAGCTTCAGGATTCTAGATAAATTTTAGCTACAATATTCACACCTAGGGTAGTATCATTGAAATCTCATGCATCTACACATAGATCACATCTTTAAAGAGATTCTCCTACCATCAGATGGGTCCCTCAGAGCCCCATAATTGCATCCACTTCTCAGAGTTACAGGGGGATCCCACAATTGATTTCCATGATAATTATTTTAGAGTACTTAAAATATACACAACTTTTAGACCCACAGTCTCAACATTTCCATCATGCTTCATGATCACACACAATCCTTCTTCTTGATATAAGACAACATTATAGGGAGTCTCATATGAGACTCATCGATTAGTATCATTTTACCTCAGCAATGCCTGTACATATTTTATTATGCTTGATTGTACATAGCTCAAATATTTCAAATACAAAAATAATACAAAATGACAAAATACAGAAACAATATAACATTTTAAAAATCCAAAAACATTCAAATATGTCAAAATGACAAAAACATTTTGATTGTATGCATCATCCATGCTTTACACTACTACTACTACTACTATGTTGGGACTTACATATTTCATGCTATTGTATGTTGATTTATCTACATTACCATGCTTCACTTGATCTTATTTGAGTGTGTGTAATGACATTCAATTACTTGATTAATTCACTCTACCCATTGAGGGGGCATCCTACTTCTACTTTCAAGACACACATCGATATACATACCCACTAGGGGCATCTGATACATGAATACACCATCCATGTTATGTCATTACTACACTACACACTCTAGTTATCATGCTAACATATATTAATTTTTAGCTTACATAGATTACTTGATCGACATTTCACTAGTATCTATCACTTGTGTATTTCTTATCATATACCTAGTCTTGTACTAAACATGTCTTGCATACTTTCCCTCTTACTATGATTAAGTTAAATGTGAATATATTTTTCCAGTCTTTACATGATTTATCTTCTTTTTTAGCATAGCTTGATGTGATTGCATTGCCAGTTCTTGATTGTCTCTTGTATGTGCCTTAGGACATTTTCCAATGTCCTTTGCTTCTATTCATGTGTTTTCCTTTAGACATTTTCCAATGTCCTTTGCTTTTACTCTTTTATGAACATGTGTCCCTTGTGCCAACATTGCTTGTTTCACTTATATGTGTATGTGGCATTTGAATATGCCTTATATGCTTGCTTTCTAGTTTGAGTGAATGTGCCCATGTCCCTTGTTTGTGTGGACCCTTAGCCACCCTTGTATGCTTCTTGATTCTTGATTTATGTGCTTGTTACTTTATTGCTTCTTGATTGTTAGAATTCCATGATTCATATCATGCATTTTCTTATTCTCTTGGATGCCATGATGGACATCATGCTCCATCCCTCCAACTAATAATTAAAAAACTAACAACTAACACTTTAAATTCTAGTTTAGTACATTACACATGCTATTACATTGTTACATCTATCTAGGCATACCCCTATTGATCTAACAATATCTCAAATCAAACCATGCTATATCTTGAGATATCTTGTTGATTATCATTGCTATATCATGTATTTTTATAGCTTAACACACTTACATGGCTTATTCTTTTGAGGGAAATCATTTTAGGGTACATATTCCTACCCTCATAAGAGGGGGAAAAAATAGGGGTTTAACTATAGAGATCAGAGTTCTTGATCAATCAAAATTTTTTGTTTCAGAACAACCAAAATAACTAGTCATCAAACCACTCAAAATAGACTAGGTAGATAGTCAAGATTATAGAATAGTGATCAATTTTAGCATATGAAAAAAATGCTAAGGCTGGACTACAACACTAGACACCAAGGTGTCCTTTTTAAATGCTCCTATCCAATAATAAGAAAACTAAGTTTTTTTAGAAGTAGGCAAAAAGGTAGGTTCAGCTATAGTTTTGCATAATTAGACCAATTTAGATCAATAGTTTTTAGTACAATTTTCTTATATAATATAAACATATGGGGCATCATGCATGGCATGATTGGTTCTCACTTCTAGTTTTAGATATGATAATTGGTATAACTTCCATATTAGAATCCCTGTTTCAGACACTAATGATTGGGGGTAGATTGCATAACTCTTTTGTTTTTTTTCTTTTAATTTTTAGCATTACCCAGGTATTCTCAATAGTTTCATGCCTTATTCCATTTTAAAGTGGTTTGCATCATTTAAGAGTGGCTTTCATACAATCCTAACCTCCATATTCTTGAGTACCCAAGTTCCTGAGTGGCTCCACATAAGCCAAAATATTTAGTTTTGGAGTGGCTTTCACACAAGCCTAATTTCCATCTTTTTTGAGTTGGCCAACATTGGCTTAGATTCCAGTACACATTCAGATATCCATGCCACATTTTTAGATTTATACAGCATTGATGGGCTTCAGGAGCCATCTCATATGACATATTTCTTCATACCATTATTAGTTTATAGCTTCACTTCATGGGGCAACAATGGAGCCAAATGGCTAACCTTTGTATTCTTGAGCCACCTATTTAGAAGGATTGGACACATAGTCCAAACATCAATTAGCACACACATTATCATCCAACTTCACTCAGTAGGTGATGATGGAGCCAAAGGGGTAGCCTTTGTATTCTTGAGTCACTTTTTGAAAAATTGAACACTTCACTCTGTTCATGATATAACTTTTGGTATAACATCATCCAACACATCTAACATTACTTAGGATTATTTAGTATCATTATAGGTTTTATATTAGTTCACATACCTAGTGAGGTGTATTCATTCCTTTCTCTTCCTCTCTCTTACCTAACTTTGTACATTCTTATTTTATATTGCATATAATAAGAATTGATCTACTCTTTGTTTTCTTTTTGTAGATTCACACTTACACAACATGCACTCTATGCACTATCCAACATTACTCAACATCACAAGATTTATGGGCTTCACCTTTGTAGGTAAGTTTAGTTACGTTTTCTATTTTCTTTTATCCTATTATTTTGATTTGTTGCATCACTAGAATAAAGGAGGGGTAAATGTAGCCATATAAAATACAAAAATTAGTAACTTGAGCATGGCTAATAACACCTAATCCTTGGGTCCCTCTTGCTTGCTCTCTAAACCCTCTCAAGCTTGTTTTCACTGATTCCCAATCATTCATGGCCTTCCATACTTGATCCTAGTTGATCCAAGACCCTTTGTTCATGACTAATCCATCCCCCTAGGTCTCATCTACTCAAGACAATAGTGCCAAAGTTGGACTATAACACTAGACCTTAGGGTGTCCCCCTTTCAGTGCTCCTATCCAATCATAATTTGAGCCTAAATTACCATTTTTTATCGATTCCTCTTGTTCATTATGTTGGCCTAGTATGGTTTATTTTAACCCATGACCAATAGATCCATATAAAATCCCATTAAAAGATCATTTGGAAAGGGTTGACAAATATCATTCAAGAAAGCAAGAATACAAGCAAGGCCACTCAAGCAATCTTTCCTATTCTTTGCATACAACTAGCCTATACACTTTCAAGCCAATTCAAGTCCTTACACCAACCCCTAGTAATCTCAAGCATACCTAGTTTTAAAATTTCTTGCATTTCATTCACTATTACACCAAGCATTCTTATAGGGAGAGCTACATATGGCTTGAACCCTCTTCGGAGTATTGGTATGTAGGTAACATGCCCACACATGGGGTGTGAAGCATGTCCAGTGCATCTTACACACACTAACCCCTTTTCCACATTTGCCAAAGTTTCTTTCAATTGTATAAAAGATACAAGTATATGAATAATCAACTCTACCACGAACTCTATTGATAATGAGGACCTAAAAATTTGTACACAGGCTCACACTAAGTAGGCGAATAAAACCCAAAAAGTTTAAATCCTCAAGATAATAGCACCAGAAAAGGACTATAACATCAGAGCCCAGGGTGGCTAGTTATAACACTCCTACCCAATCAAAAAATGAAGTTTAGGATCCTATTTGTGATAATGTCCCAATCTTGCACACAAATTTATTGATCCTATCTTAGTCGAAACAATCCAAAATAAGCTAAGTTTAATTTGCACTCTCTCACTACTATTTTTAGAAAATGTCTAATTGTAATTTTATTTCACAAATTAGTAGCTTTAATTATAAATATTATTTACTAATTTATCCTACTCAAACCTATTTATTAAATAGAAATAAAACTCTATTATTCCCAAAAATAACAAATCATCCCCAATATGATGGAAACAATTATGGTTTTTAACAATTTCTTCAAGCATTATTTATGATGTTTCACTTTAGATAAATATGAGAGATGGGTTCAATGGATACCACTAGTAGAATGGTGGTATAAAAATTATTTCCACACTTCATCCAAAATTCTTTCATTATTATAATTATATGGGTACCAACCAACATCCATAACCTCATATGTGGGGGTTCAAGAAGTTAAAGACTACATTGAACACTAGTAAGAGGTACTCATTAGTTTTAGAGAGAATTTAATAATGAAACAAAACTAAATAAAGCAATAAACAAACCAACACCACACATAAATACATTTTGAAGTGAAATATTAGGTTTTTGAGTAATTATAGACATATAATTAAATGTCCTTGAAACAATAAAAGAATAATAACAAGATTTCACCTAAGTTTTATGTGCCCTATTAGGTATTTTAGAAGATACACATGTAGCATGCAAACTAGAGTTACTTCATTTAGCAAAAATACATATAATATTCCATGTTTCTCGCTTGAATAAGTTCATTGGAAAAAGAGTTTTGGCTTATATAGAGAAACTAGAGCTTGATGAGGAGGGAAGAGTTAGTTTAAAACATGAGGAAATCCTCTAAACACACAAAAAAGTTGTGGACCAATGGTTTTTTATAATGTATATGATCTAGTGGAAGAATATGGCCAATGAGGATGAGACATGGGAGGATAAAGGATTTAAAAAAAGCACCCAAAGATCATCAACATTGAAGACAATGCTAGTTTGAAGGGGATGGTCATGTTACTCCATTAACCACTAACATGTATTGGGATATATGTGGACAAATTGTGGCTAAAATAGAATTTTACTTAATCCTATGATAATTTCTATATTTTCATATTGGTATTAGTGTTGGTCTATGGAGTATCCATATCCTTCCTGGGGTATATATAGGAGGTATTGATAAGTATTAAATTATTATATTATGCATTTTTTTTTATTATTTTAAGGTTATGGTGATCGACACCTTTAATTGGATCATTGATATAATTTTATTATTATTGTCTACTTGAAATTATCTTGTGTGGGTTTGTTATATATTGATCTTATTATTGTGAGCTATTGTTATTTTTTACTCTGGCTATTTATATTGAGCTATATTGCCTTGATTATGATTTATCTCTCTAAGTAATTTAATTAAATTAATATTATCTATTGTAAGTAAATATAATGATAGGGGTGGTGAATAAGTTACCTTAATACATTCATTTAATTCCACTTAACATTCATGAAGCATTCATTCAAACACATCCATCAACCAATGCATAAACATGTATTCACATAAGCATACAACATATGAACACAAGAGATATGTGGGAAAACCTCATGGGGGATAAAACCCACTAAAAAACATCTTGGAATACATTATTATAAATAATGAACCAATATTTAGTGAGTCACCAACCCCATAAGCAACACCAACCCCTCACTAGTCAAACACTAACTCAACTAGGACTTTAACAAACACCAAATTTCAAGGAGGCACCAAACCCATAGGTAAATTAGTAATAAATTAGATAAATATATTATCTAATAAAGTATGGACACCTATTTCTCATTCAACTAATGATGATCACCTTTTTTTTCTCTTTACACTGTTCTATCTCTCTCAAACAACCTATTAGGCATCTTCACTCAATTAGCCATACTCTTGACAGATTTAGGTCATATCACCTTGCTCATCATATATATAATTAATGTTATAAATTAATTAAATATTAAACACACCTATATAATGGTCTTCAATCCATTTACTTTGTTTTCAAACTTCTATTTCAATTGTTTATATCCTCAATATTCTAACTAGTCAAATTAGGCCTGTTAGACCTTCTTCTTATACATGAATCTTATTCTTACCTACCTTGGAAATATAAAAAAATTTACATAATTGTATCAAAATTTAAATATATCAAAAAACACATTTAACAAGTGAAACAACTACTACCTAGGTTAGTCACCACTCATAAGGACCAAAACCACCATTAGGCCTAAAGGAGACCTAATGCAATTAAGCCTTCTCAAAGCACACGTTTCACCTTGACCACCTTGGAACATATTGAGCCTCCAAAAATGGATTAAAAAATTCAAAAAATATTCAATTATACCCTTGATAATATCACCTCAGGTCCTCAAAACCATTTATCTCATTTCACTCCTTGAACCACACCATTAGGCCTACTCACAATTAAGCCTTCTCACTATCAAAAAGTCTACTTTGAATGTCTGAAGTATACACTAAAATTTGACACATAAACATATTAAAAAATAATATATATAACCTAAATTACCTTAATGTCATCACCATGTCCATTATATTTCACTATATAGGGAAAAAAACCTCAAACTAACTACTTCCATATGCTCACTTAGAACTGCAAGCAGGTTTCAAAACCTAGTCAAGAACATTTGAATTTTCACACCTTCATAAGAGTTTATAATAAAAAAATAAATCAAAATTAACCTATTATACCTATATAAAAACTTCACATGAATTGTATTCTTCAACTCAGGGCATAATGACTCAAGAACATCAATCTTACTAACACATAGAAAACTGTTTGAATGCTCTAAAACATAGTCATGAAAATAATGATTTATAACACATATATATTAAATTTAATGAAATTATAATAGTTTTATATTATCCTTAATCATCCTTATATAAATTTAAAATAAATATATTATAAGGTCCAATAGTAATATTGGTCTTACAAACCAATCTCATGGCTTCACTATACAGAAACCTCACTATGTTAGATTAGTTAGTTTGAGATCAAATTTATATCATAAACACAAATTTAGAAATATTATATCCAATATGGATATGTTTTAAATGTCTTGAAAAAAAACCCTATTCAATTTTATCCATCCCTAGTCCATGCCAACACATCCCTAATTTCATTCCCACTTCTACCTGCTTTTCTCACTATCTTCCTCACTAGGCCTTTTTAGTGATAGGTCAAATTCCATGATAAATTTAGAATATTTTAATTATATAAAATTATAATAAAATTATGTGGACACAAAATAAAATTCTCACACATCATATTCCAATCATTTTCATGCTTTGACCTAGTCAACCCTACCTGCTACATTAAAAATCTAAGAAACAATGGTTTTCCTATAGCTTTTATTCACTCTTATGACATATCAATGGCACCTAGAGGTACCTTGTAGAGTTTAATACAACTTTAAATCCTAATAATGGGTCAAAAAAACCATTTTAAGCACTTTTAAATCACATCTTCCATATCGGGTCACTATTAGGGTTTTAGAGAGGGTTTAGACTACCTTCCATTCTTAACAATCATTAATAAAGCTTAGGTCATAAAACCAAAACATAATGCAAGGAGATTTGAGTTATGAACCTTAAAAAACTTTTTTTTTAACTTATTTTATCCTCATGAAAATATTTCATGTGTCAATGAGCATAAGAAAATCATTTTCGGGTATGTAATACCTCATTTTATGCACATAAAAAACCTCAAAAACCAAATTTCATGATTATAATTTAAAATTTGACCTTATAATTTATAAAAAAACTTTAAAAAACATATCACACATATTAAAATTTTCTCATTATCTCTAACACCTTGGAAAATGAATTTGACCCCTCATTAGGCCACACTAGGTCTCTTTGCGCATTAGGCCTTAAACTGCCAGTCACACTTAGAATTTGAAAACACATTGAAACCTATTGTAATATTATAAAAAACTCATAATAATTTTATAAAAATTAATACCATTCTCACACACTACCAATATTATTCTCATAAGCCTCAGACTACTCACCTCAACATGCTACTAGACCTATGCCTTCACACTATGTCTCTTCATGCAAATGAATAAGCCATAAAATGGACTTGAATCCTCCTATTAAAGCTTATATACCTTATAAAAATGTTTAAATAGTGTCAAAAATATTCTCACATGATCTACCACTTATTTACATCCTTCATAGATCTTGATAACACCTCAAGACTCCTCATTAGGTTAGGCATAGTCTAGGACTAGTCTGGTTACATGCTTAAGCTTAAGACCTTACCCCTAAAATTTTAGCTTAAAAATTACTGAGTGTTTGAAAAATTCCTATTCATGATTGGGCATACTTAAACATCCACTCATATTTGTGTGTATCCATCTTACCATACCACCACATTCATACACATGCTCATGATATGATAATGCTCCTTAAGACTAGTGATCAAAAGTATGCTTACCTTGTCTCTTGATCTTTACTTTGACATGTCATCAACCTTAGAAGAATTAATAGGTTGTCTTCAAATTCTATCTCAATAGAGAGACAATAGGTTGACTTCAAATTCTCTCTTTGTCATAAGACTTCTTTATCATATATCAATTCACCATGTATGACATCAAATTTGACCTTGACATTAATGGCATCCATATTGACCTTGACATCAATGAAAAAATTTATGCTATATACCAACAATAGAAACATACCTCAACATTATCTTGTGAAAGGTCTAAGTAATGGGACTTTAGTTGCTTGGCATTCAGATAAATATATCCAACATAGTCTAAAATTGCCTTTAATGATTTATGTGCTTCCATGTCTTATATTTTCATAAAAATTAGTTTCCTCTTGAAGTATTAAGGGGTGAATGGTTTATGGGTATGTTATGAGTGGAGCCACTATCCGTGCTTTCAATCTCTTATTATCTACATTAAACTATGTAATGTGAAAGTACCTATAAATTAGTGCAAACTTGAAGATTTAACCAAACACTCTAGTGGTATCATAATTATGAATAATTTAACATAACACAATTTCTTGGGCAATGTCCCACCATGGAAGCAACAAACATGCACTATATTTCACTATTTATATGGATTTCTTAGGAATGAGATTGTCACAATTGATTATTCCTTGAAAACACGTGGAAAAAGGTCTAATTAGAGATGCAATAGTATACTCTTGATATGTTGGCCCTCCTTCACCCCCTTAACCATTTTAGCTTACCTTTGTCATGTTGATGAGAGTAAGAAACAAGGAATTTTATTTTATTTTTCTTTTTATTGAAATCATACGATGTGTTTCAATATTTATAATCATAATACTTGATAAAAAAGGTGGGTGGTATGAAATCAAACCCTAAGGAAAAAACACACTATAAATCAAATGAGAGTTTAAAAACCTAAAAATGTATGAGGAATCAAATCCTAAGGCCAAAAGTCATACAACAAAAACTTATTTTTTGAAGGACTATGTGACCTCACTTAGCCTAGTTGGGTTATTAGTGTTTTTGTGTGTGTGGGGATGAACCCTTAAGGGAAAAGTTGCAAACCTAAGATTCCTTGTTATTTATAGGAGGCTGATCAATGTCCACATCAATAGGTACCTTTGAGGAAATTTTTGAATTCATTTATATTAATGAATTAATAATCCACTTAAAATTTTATTGTGGTTAGTAATATTCCACTATTCTAATTGGTCTTCAACAAGGAATTTGAGCATCTCTATTTTTTACACTCTTCCTTTATTTGCTTATGAGTTTTTCTCAACATAGTTTTACCTTTATTATCTCTAGAGTGGGATATACTAGGGATTTTCTCATCATAGTTTGCATGTTAGTTTTTAGAGTTAAAGGAAAAAAATTATTTCATTTAAAACAACTCACATCTTACCAACTTAGATTTCACACACAAACACACACACACATTGAGAGAGAGAGAGAGAGAGAGAGAGAGAGAGAGAGAGAGAGAGAGAAGAGAGAGGAGAGAGAGAGAGAGAGAGAGAGAGAGAGAGAGAGAGGAGAGAGAGAGAGAGAGAGAGAGAGAGAGAGAGAGAGAGAGGGAGAGGGAAGAGGGAGAGGGAGAGGGAGAGAGAGGAGAGAGAGAGAGAGAGAGAGAGAGAGGAGAGGAGAGAGAGAGAGAGAGAGAGAGAGAGAGAGAGAGAGGAGAGGAGAGAAGAGAGAGAGAGAAGAGAGAGAGAGAGAGAAGAGAGAGAGAGAGAGAGAGAGAGAGAGAGAGAGAGAGAGAGAAGAATAAATAATTTTCATACCCACTTGAGCATATATTTAGAAAAAAATAATAATAATTACATTTAAAAATACCATCTTTCCATTCTTTCATAATTATCAAAATTCAAAGCACAGTCAGAGTCAAGTTAGAATTTTCTATTTGCACGTTATAAATAGTTGAAGTATATCAACAAAAAAAAAAGAAACTTGTATTCAATTCAGATTTTTACAATTTAGGCATTTAGTTGTATGCATGTAAATATGAAAAATATATATACAATTTCATATATGCATCATAAATAATAGAATAATAGTTGCATTCATTTAAAAATAAAAATTTAAATGTGCATTTTCAAAAAGTACAATCAAATTTTTGCATCTTTATAAAACTATAAAATCAGAAAATTAACATTTGTATAGTTTAGTTTCAATTTTAATTTATTAGCATTTGAATATTTTATATTTTTGATAAAGAACAAAAGAATGTTTATTTATTTATTTTCAACATCTTTCCTTTTATAAATTAATTATAGTTTCTTCAGTCATTTCAAAACATTAATTTTAAAACAAACAACAAACTTTTATTTAGCTAAACATTCTATCTTTTGAACAATAAAATAAGTAGACAATACACTTTAGAAAACAAAAATAAATAGCCATATTACCTTTTGTAAAATCAATTATAATGATAAAAATGAGACATCAAAACTTCAAACAAATTTTTTTTCAACCTTGGATGACGCTTCCGGAAAAAGTGTATCTACATAGAGTAAGAATATTTCCTTGAGTACTTGGACCTAACCCAACACAAAATATAAGAAAGATATAGACTCTGAGCATCAACTACAAATATTCTAATCCATATAATTTTTTAATTTAATCATTAGTCAGCTAAATGCTCTAGATGAACAAACTAGAATGTTTGAAGTTCATTTAGCTAGGCAAAATCACTTCTTAGCCCACCAAGCGAATAAACTCCAAATTTGATTTATTCTTTTATCTTAGGGTCTAGCCTCATCTAATTTCATTCAATTTATGGATAAGATTTTCTGATAAATTCATAGTGTGATAGTGTTGATCAAATACCTTAAGTAATCTAACCTAAATTTAACCCATTCAGGGAGAGTAACATAAACCAAGAGATAAATGGCCTAGCTATCTAGAATCATGATATTGTTGGGATCTTATTACACCACAATTTTTAACCTACCCTTCTAGCTCATCCATATAATACAAATAAACCTATTAAACCAACTCAACCAAACCAACAAGATCAATATCTCAACTATCATATCATTCTTTTTTATCTATCTTGGCCTAACCTTATAAGGTTGAGTACACAAGGCTATCATGTTACTTTTTGCATGTACAAATATAATGAATATGATGTGAAACATTTGTTCTTTTACATTTATCCTTTTATCTCTTTCTTTCATACATATATTATCTTATTTAATTTAAAATAAGGGTCTTTACACACTCCCTGAATATGGCTAGAGAGGAATTTGATTGGCCTTGTCCCCTTGATGCCTTTAGGAGTGTTTAGTCTCAAAACAAACCTTCTTTATTTTGTTGAAATAACACACAAAGTCAAAACAATGAAAATTAATCTCCATCTTAAATATCTTATCCCTTCATACCAAAATCCAAGTCTCATTTATTAATTCAAGAGTTGATGAATCCCTTAAAGGCTACTAGTTACTACCATGACTCCAATGACATGACCCTAACTAGCGGAGGTGAATTGTATCCACATGTTATAACTAGACCTCAAATTAGCTTGAAAACTCCTAATGCTGAAAGATTAGAAATATTACATTAGTAAATTGATAGAATATATATTATATAATTCGATTAAATAAAATATAACTACCCCCACCACATTTTAGAAATAACTAATCTATTTTTACAACACCCAAATAACCCATAATGAATCCTCTTAAAACATTAAACACAAATCAATTAATCTAGGGATATCATCCTCTTCCCTTGGATCTTTCCATGAGAAAGGCTCTAAATCCTACTACTAATACTACTCTAATGATCTCATATCCACCTTGGTGGGATGCATTCGAGACTTATTGATAAACTAAGTATCTCTTCAAACCGATCCTTCTAACCAAGAAATGACCCCAAACTTTAATAATCAAAGTCATTCCTCTCCTATTTGGATTATAGTGAAATCTTAACAACCTCATCAATATCAATAAATACTCTTCCTATTAGTTTTAAACCTAGCTAAAATCTATGATACATTCTTACTTTTGGTGTTCTTATCATGCGACAACAAACATGCTTCCACTCAATCAACCTCCCACTCACATTCCTATTGGTGTTCCTTTCTCGTATGCTACTAGAAACACTATGAAATCCAACACACCACTTCCCATGGGCCTTCCCAACTATGCACTACTATTTCACCACCCATATATGGTCCACCTATGCAAATAAAAATTTATGCACCTTCTTCAAACTCTCTACCTCCATATCATCACATGTTCTAAAAATTGACATAGTCAGATAGCTATTTTATGGCATATGATGCTCTACCAACTCAGGGGATGGTTTCAACCCTGGTGGTTTTATCCCTATGTCCTACTAACTCTTCTTCCCCAAGTTTATCTCACAATTTATTTAATGGGTTTAGGTACTAGAGACATATGTTAAATACCTAAAATAACCTCTTGATCACACTATTTAAGGAGTATTTTTATTGAACCCATTGCTTGTACTTACCAAATACAAAAGGGAAAGAGACCCAAACACACATGTCAAGGTCTATGGCATAAATATTAGAGTGTTTTTGTGATGGGACAAATTAGTGGCCAAATATTTCCTTAAAACTCTTGAGGGAATCACATTAGATTTGTATTAATACCTCCTTGAGGCTTTGGTCTATTATTTTTGCTAAATTATTGTAAATTTTTTAGAATTATTCGATATGAAGATTTTTATTTGGAATGACATACATGAATACTTATACATTAAAAAATAATGCAACAAATCTACTTCCCACTTTATTTAAAGGTGATGGAAAGTACTTTATTACTCTAGTAGTGCTCTACACATGGATAAAAGAGAGTTGTGTGATATTTTCCTTCATTATCTTACCAATGAAACTAAGAAAGATGTTCCTAAATTCTCTTATAGATAATATGAATAAACACTAGAGAGTGCACTTAAAATTGACCAAATAGCCATAGATAGTGGCCATAAAACCTACATATCAAATGGATAAATCATTACTCCCAATCAAAATAGTGGGAGTTATTAGACCATTAACTAGAGTAACCAAAATAATCAAGGATCCAATATCCTAAATCATAATCATAATGCTACCACAAATGATGTGAAAAATCAACCCAAAAAGACCAATGTTGTGAAAAATAATGAAAATCAAAATGTAAATAACAATAAAAATAAAAACTATGGGGGTGTGAGAAATCCAAACCCTCCACCTAATATTCACAATGTGGATTTTAACCATTCATTACCTCATGAAAAATAATACTAGAACTAATATCAAAATCCTAACCATAATCAAAATGCCTAATTTAAAAATCAATGTCTCTATCTAAACAATAACAAATATAGGTTTGGTCAATAAAATCAAAACTAATGATTGAGGGTATACGATCCTAATATTTATTATCTTTTCTATGAGATCATTATTCATGACACTTGTGCCTATAGAGATTATAAAAAAAATTGTCTAATTAATCTTTAAGGACCAATAAACAATATTTTTAGATATGTTATTATGAGGGGTGAACACAAACCCTTAATATTATCCAATGGGTCTCATGGCACCTCAAAATGCTAACTTATGCACTTACCAAAACCCATTCCCTAACCACTAACAGGGCAACAATAAAAATGTGCCAGTGATTTGGAACTCATGATATTAAGGCCTCAACCTTTATGTCAATAAATCCCAATGTGGCCCCTTGCTTAGGCCCTCAATGGAAAAATAGGATAATAAGTGTCATGGAATCTACAACTATGAGGATGCTAACATCATCTCTTACATTGAGGAAGTATTAACCAAAAAACCCCCCGTATTAACAATGTAACAAAAGTTTAATGCAAATCTAAACCTATAAGGAATTAAAAATTTGTCATCGATCTCATAAAGATGTTTTTATATATTTTTTTCATGGATTTTATTATTAACTCTCCTACCCATCACTTTGAAATACCTCATGATTCAGGTATTTATCATTTGTCTAGTGTCACCCCACCTCTAGAAGCCTAAATAAACCTTAAAGATATAGACATGTATCCTTTAAGGTAATAATATAGGGACATTAGATATTTATTCACCTTAGGTGCCTACCTCGTAAGACTAACATGGATAAAATAGGAGATTATACCTTGTACATATAGGTTTGGATCTACATTAATTATGTCAAAATAATAACGATCAATGATAGGGCTATGTTCAATATAGTCCCTTTATTATTTCTTAAAAATTTCATCTATGGATAAACTAACTGTTCCATAATTAGGAACACCCTTTGAGGCTATTATAGCCTCAAATCAACTTTGATTAGGATAATAGTGGTAACTATGACTTTGGGGCCCAGAATAATGCTTACTATAATTTACGTCATAAATAAGGACACCAATTACAATATGATTCTATGGAGACCTTAAATCCACAAGATAAAGGAAATCCCCTCTACTTTGTAGTAATAAATTATATTCCTATATATGGTAAAGGTTTTTGTTGCCCAAGGTGGTCTAAAACCATTTCAAGCCTGTTAGGAAAATCTCTAGAGAAATCCACAACTTTATATTGACTACCATTTGCCTAACAACAAAATAAAAGACTTATCCACCTACCAAGGAAGATTAAACTATTGAAATTATGACATGGGTTATAAAATCATGTTTTGAAGGCCTTAAGGGATCACAAAACTACATTTTTTATGACAAAGGCATGAGAACGATGAAGAAAATGAGTAAATAAAATATTAGAATGATAACTAGCCATTTCAACAAGGTCAACGATTGAAATATTTAGTATCCTAAAGAATGATATACCCATCATGCTCCCTTTTTTCCCCTATGGAATTGGGACCTATAACCTTAGAAAATATCAAGGTCTAGAAATACAAGGTTGGGTAGTGTTTTATTATGTTTCAAAATAATGGAGTTTTATTCCTAACTAATAAATAAGTCTAGAGTAAAGTAAATTAGTAAATAATGTGTAATAATTAAGCCACTAATTTATATAAATAGATTGTATTTTTTGCCTTTTCTAAAAATAGTAATAGAAAAGAGAAAATATGACTTAGCTTATTCTAAGCTATCTAGTCTGAGATAGGGTCTAAAAATTTAGGTACAGGACTGGGACAGTGTCAAAAATAGTTTTCTAAACTTCATTTTCTAATTGGATAGGAGCATTGAAAGTGGGACACACTATTGTTCAGTGCTATAGTCATTTTTTGGCACTATTGTATAGGTGATCTAAGTTTTCTAGGTTTTATTTGATAGGTCTGTGTTACCCTATCATTGAAATATTGAAGCCAAGAAGTTTGTGGAACTTTCCATGCATCTATTTTAATCTTCAAAATCCTAAAGATCTCTTTATGATAGAACTTGAAAGGAAATTTAGGAAAGAGAGAGAAGGGGTTAGTGTGTAAAAGATATGTTGGATGCACTTCACACCCTATGTGTGGGTATGCTACCTACATACCAATACTCTGAAGAGGGATCAAGATAATGTAGTTCTCCCATTGAAGTGCTTGGTGCAATTGTGTATGATAATGCAATTAGATGCAAAACTAGGTATACTTCAGATGACTAGGGACTAGTGCAAGGGTTTGAATAATCTTGGAATAATATTATAAGATTTTATGTAGAGAATAGGGAGAAGTTCTTGAGTGTACTTACTTGTATTCTTGATTCACTCTTGTGAATGAGTGCCAACCCTTCTAAATGGACTTTGAATGGATTTTTATAGGGAACCTAATGATTGTGGGTTAAATGAATTTGTGTTAGGTTGACATGAATTAAGATAAGGATTTGGGAAAATATGACCATTTGAACCAAATTTTCACTTGAAAAACAAAACCAAAAATAAGACACCCTGGGTTTCAGTGCTTCTATCCAAGTTGGGCACTATTGTCCAGAGGGAATGAGACCTAGGGGGATGGATCTGGGCTTGAAAGAGTTACCTAGGTTTGTAAGGGTTAATTTTGGAAGGATTTAGATGATTATTAATTGGTGAAAGAAAAGCCTATAAGGGTTGTGCAAGCAAGTAGGAGGACTTATGAATTGGGTGTCATTAGCCACACTCAAGTAACCAAATTTTGTATTTTACATGACTACATTTACCCCCCCTTTATTCTAGTGATGTAGCAAAGTGGAATACTAGGATAAAGGAAAAAAATAGAAAGCATACTTGAACTTACCTACAAATGTGAAGCCTATGTAGCTTGTGTGATGTTGATTAATGTTGGATAGTGCATAAAGAGCACATTGGGAAAGTGTGAATTTAATGAAATAAAAAGTAGATCAATTATTATTATATGTGATATAAATCAAGAACATACAAAATATGAGTAAAATAAAATAGAATATAAAGGAATGAATACACCTTACTAGGTACACTAACTAATATAAAACTTATTGTGATCCTAAGTAAGGCTAAATAATGCTGGACTTTGCTGGATGATGTTGTACCAAAAGTTATATCATGAATAGAGTTAAGTGCTCAATTCCCCAAAAAGTGGCTCAAGAATACAAATGTTGGCCCTTTGGCTCGGTCATCACCTAATAAGTGAAGTTATATGATGATGCATGTGATAATTAATGTCTATATTGTGTGTTTAATCCCTTTAAATAGGTGGCTCAAGAATACAAAGGCTGGCCCTTTAGATCCATCAATTCCCCATGAAGTTAATCTATGAAGTGATATCGGTATATAATAGATGTCATATGAGATGGCTGATAGAGCCTATGGATGCTCTAAAAATCTAACAATGTGGCATGGATAACCAAATGTATAATGGAAACTAGGCCACTCTTATCCATTTTGAAAGATGGTGGTTAGGCTTAAATGAAAGCCACTCTAAAACTAATGCAATATGCTTATGTGAAAGCCAACTCAAGAACTCAAGTACTCAAGAAGCTAAACTTATATGAAAGTTCAACTTGGGAATGATGCCAACCACCAATAGATGGAGTAAGGCACAAAATTACTGAGAATGATTGGGTAATAAACTGAACTCAAAAACAAAATAAGACCGATATACCGAGCACATTGCCCATAATCACCGGTATCTATAACATGGATATTGATTTGGAAGTGTCACTATTTTTATATTCTATTCTAACTAGTTTGACGTCTAGATTCTAAACTACATGATCTGAATGTTGATATTTTGACTGCTAGTAGCTTTGATCTCTATGATAAAACCCCTATTTGTTGCCCCCTCTTCTGAGGGTAGGAATGATGAACCTACAATGAGTTCCCTAAAAATAAAAGAGTCTTGTAAGTGTGTTATGCTGCATAAATACATGATATAACAATGATATTTGATAAAATATCTCTAGATATAGCAATGTTTTTATTGAGACATTTTTTAGATCAATAGGGGTATGCCTAGATATATACAATAATGTAAAAGCATTTTCAATGAACTAAATTGGGATTGGAAATGTTAGATGTTAGTTAATAGTTGTTAATTGTTAGTTGTCAAGGAGGGATGGAGCATGATGTCCATCATGGCATTTGAGAAATCAAGGTAAATGCATGATATGGATCATGACATTAGAAACAAAGACAAGCAATCAAGCAATAAGCATATAAAGAAATAAACAAGAAGTAATAAGCATACAAGGTTGGACATGGGGCCACACAAATAAGGGACATGGGAACATGCCACTCAAATTGGAAAATAAACATACAAAGCATGTTCAAATTCCACATACATATTCAATTTGAAATAAACAAAGATTGGCATGAGGTCTATAGGCACATAGAAGAGTACAAGCAAAGATTGGCATGAGGTCCACAAGCACATAGAAGAGTACAAGCAATGGACATTGGCAAATATCCAAAGGTACACACATACATGAAATAAAAGCAAAGGACATTGGTAGATGTCCTAAGGCACACATAAGAAATAAAAATGGAACTAGAAATGCAATCTCATCTAGCTATGTAAAGCAAGAAAGAAAAGCATGTAAAAACTAGAAAGGTAAAATCACATATAATTAATAAAAGCAAGAGTGAAATTATGTAAGACACATTTAGTACAAGACTAAGTATATTCTAATAGATACACAAGTGATAGATACTAATGAAATGTCAATATAGTAATCTATGTAATCTGGTAAGTAATGTACATTAGTATGATAACTTAGAGTGTGTAGTGTAGGATTGACATAACCTGGATGGTGTTGTCATGTAGAAGATGCCCCCAATGGGTATATATATTGATGTATGTCTCAAATGTAGAAGTAGGAATGCCCCCTCAATGGGTAGAGTGAAGCCATCAAGTAACTAGATGTCACTACACACACTCAAAGAAGATCAAGTGAAACATAGTAATGTAGATATTTGACAAACAATAACATGAAACAACAAATATAAGTCCTAGCATGATATTAATAATGTAAATCATGGATGATGCATACAATCAAAATGTTTTTGGTTTTTTTTAAATAATTTGAATGTTTTTGTATTTCAATTTTTTTTGAATGTTTTTCTATTTTTTGGAAATATTTGAACTATGTACAATCAAGCAAAAGAGATTATGTACAAGTAGGCTAGGATAGGATGATACTAATCGATGCATCTCATGGGAGACTCCCTATCATGGTGTCCTATATCAAGGAGTGGAATCATGCATGAATGTGAAGCATAATAAAAATGCTAAGATTATGGCTCTAAAAGTTGTATATGTTATAGATGCTCTAAAATCTCTAAATTGGAAACTATGGGGTCCTACTATAATTCTAAGAAGTGGATGTAACTATAGGGATCTTAGGGACCCATCTAGAAGTAGGATAAGCTCTCTGAACATGTTCTTTATGTTTCGATGCATGAGATCTCAATGAAACTATTCTAGGTGTGAAAATTATAGCTAGAAGCTATCTAGAATCCCAAATTTGTGGTGGTGTATGAACCCTCTATACTAGTGATGGATGTGTCAATTGTGTCTAAATCTATACTATAAGAAGAACTATAATTGGTGGAGAAATTGGAAATGGTGACTGTAAGTAGATGGATCTGAAGTGGGTAGTGGTAACTCATATGGAACTCCACCAACTATAATAACCTAATTAACATGAATGAATTTCATGTATTTGTGAACTATAGATGGTACTACTTGAATTTTTTGAATCCATGGGTGACCAAGTAACATATAAAAAAATCTTACACTGGGAACTATAGTGAAATGTGTGGTCACATGTGTTGGACTAGTCTATAAAGGAAGTATAATATTGCCTAGTGAACTTTGTATGTGCCCACTAAATCCACTGATAACTATATCTATCATGGTGATAGCCTGATTTGAATAGCCCAAATCCTATAATAATGTAATGGTGCACATGTTGACACTGAAACCATTATCTATGAAAACACTATGAATGGGATAATTATGAATATGTTCTCTAATAAAGAGTGCATTATAATCTAAATTATCCTCCACAATCTCTTGATCTAAGTAGGATATTGAAGGTCTAGCTAGAACTCTTGACTCATACACATCGATCATACCACTCAAAGGATGTGACTCAACTAAAGGTGCTTGGTATGTAATTGGTGGTGGATGTGCATGATATGCATAGTGAATCCCTAATGTATCACCTATATCTAATTTTGAATGCTATGAAAATGGATCTAAAAATATTTTCAAAGCTTTATCCTATGTTGGTTTTGCCTGTGAAGGCTCAAATGAAGTGCCAATATCAAGTAAGTTGTCATCTATCAAGTCTTGTATCTTATGTTTCAAACTGATACATCTATTTGTAGTTTGGCCTAGCATCTTTTGGTAATAAAAAAATTCCTACTAATCATATCCCTTGGGAAGAGGTTTGGTTGGATCAACTTCCCAAATAAGAGGGAGAGATATGATATTACAATCCAAAAGCTACTGTAAAACCCTAGTTGGAAGAATTGGAAGATGTGAGAAAGTACATCAAGGGGGTGCTAATAAAACTATACATTGAGAAGGCTCTAAATCTACATTTACTGTAGGTTTATTCTACCCTTTTGTATCATTGAACTTGACCTTGTATGAGACTTTGATGTTACTCTTATTAGTTGTGTTTGGAATGCTTGTATACTTAAATTTGCTCATTGAAATGAGTTTCACTTCTCTTACCTTTAGTGTATGACATTTTAGTGAAGGAAGAGAATCATTTGAACATAATTGATTCATGAAGTGATGGTAGAAGACTTTGTTTAAAGAGGTCTTATAACTCCTGATCTACCATGGGACTAGTCATCTTAGCCAAGATGGTCTTATATCAAAGAACATAGTCCATGAGATGTTTATTTGGTCATTGTTTCTATTGAGAAATTTGAGCATATGAAACCTTATCACCAATGTTAATGCTAAAGTGTGATAAGAACATGTTAGCTAAAGGATTGAATGCATGAATTGATTGATTCAGTAGACTATAAAACTATTGTAAAGCATACTCCTTTAGGCTCTATAGAAAAAGTTTGGTAAGTATCTAGTCATTGGGTACATAGTCCAAGCATGCTACATGAAATGATCTTAATGTGTCTCTAGATCACCCTTTCCATCATAAAGAGTAAACTTGGGTTGAACAAAACCTTGTGGCAAGGGTGTAGAAGCAATGTGATGTGCTAATGGTGTATGCAAAAGAGAAAAAGAATCTAAATCCTTTGTAGGTCTAGTGGTACCTTGCTCAAAATGTATCACCTTAGATTGAAGAGATCTTATTTCTTGCATAAGGGATGACACATCAGGAGAGAGGGGTGTACTAGCTGTAACTGGTGGCATAGAGGCAGGTTGGGCTGTTATAGGGGTTGTTGAGACACAGTTTCCCCTGTAGTGTCATTTTAAACTGGTTGCTCTATGGTTTGAGAAGATTGACCATTGTTCACTTTTTGTTGTTCCTCTTGTAGAATTTAAAGCGCGTCATCTTGTATACCCAAATGTTTTGTTAAGAGTTCTTGAAGTTCTCTTTTATCAGTTTCATCAAAACCAATATATTGGGCCATTTTGAAAGTAAGAAAACAATTTATAATGTGTTTGAATATTTTTCAATAAGTTTTAATAGGCAATGTGCTAAAAAAATAAAGTATTGAATATAAGAAATGCAAAGTCCTAAAAATAGGTAATTGGAATTTGTGCAAAAAGGATACTAAGCTTACAAACATGTAAGGTGATATCATAAGAAGCAAATAGGTGATGGTATATGCAACTAAGGATTTTTCAAAAATATTTATGCAAAATAATATGAATTTTTGAATTTAAAATTGATTTTTTGAGTTTTATATGCAACTAAAAATTGAGAAAATGATTGGAAAAGTATTGGAAAATAATTGGGAGCTAGTTAATGCAACTAGGGATTATTGAATGAATTTTTAAAATTAGTTTGATAATTTTAAAAATTTGATATGAATTTATAGAATTTTTTATAATTTTGCTTGAAAAATTTAATAAAAATTAGAAAATATTTCTAAAATTAGTAATATATTTTTCCTAGTGTTTGAAATGTTTTTGTATGTAAAAAGGACCTAGTATGTGCAAACTAGGTTTTTAACAAAATATATGATAATTTTGCAATTAATTTATAGATTTATAATTTTTAAATATAATAAAAATTAATAAATTATGGTAAAAAATTAGAAATAATTTACCTTAGGGTTTATAGGGTTTTTATGCAAAATTCAAAGTAAGTCAGGTTCACCAAATGTTTTATTATTTTTTAGAATAATGGACATTTATTCCTAATTAATAAATAGGTCTGGAGTAAAGTAAACTAGTAAACAATGTGCAATAATTAAGCCACTAATTTATATAAATATATTTTATTTTAATCTTTTCTAAAAATAGCAATAAATAAGAGAAAATATGACTTAGATTATTTTGAGCTATCTAGTCTGAGATAGGGTCTGAGAATTCAGGTATAAGACTAGGACAATGTCAAAAATAGGTTCCTAAACTTTGTTTTCTAATTGGACAAGAGTGCCAAAAGTGGGACACCCTACTATTCGGTAATGTAGTCCTTTTTTGGTGCTATTGTCTAGGTGATTTGAGTTTTTTGGGTTCTACTCAGTAGGTTTGTATTACCTTATCATTGAAATATCAAAGTCAGAAGGTCTATAGAGCTCGCTATGCATTTGTTTTAATCTTCAAAAGCCCTAGGAGCTCTTTGTGCCTAAAATTGAAAGAAAATTTGGGAAAGAGAGAGAAGGGGTTAGTGTGTAAATGATACATTGGATGCACTTCATACCTCATAGGTGGGCACACTACCTACATACCAATACTCCAAGGAGGGATCAAGATAATATAGTTCTCCCATTGAAGTGCTTGGTGAAATTATATATGATAATGCAAATAGATGTGAAACTGTGTGTACTTCAGATGGTTAAGGACTAGTGTAAGGGTTTGAATAAGCTTAGAATAATATTGGAAGGCTAAATGCAAAGAATTGAGAAAATTGCTTGAGTGTACTTGCTTGTATTCTTGCTTCTCTCTTGTAAATGAGTGTCAACCCTTGTAAATGGACTTTGAATAGCCTTTTATAGAGAACTTAATGATCATGGGTTAAATGAATTCATGTTAGGATGACCTAAATTAAGATATGGATTTGGGAAAATATGACCATTTGAACCAAATTTACACTTGGACAACAACACCAAAAATAGGACACCTTGGGTTTCAATGCTCCTATCCAAGGTGGGCACTATTGTCTAGAGGGAATGAGACCTAGGGGATGGATATAGGCTTAAAAGAGATGCTTGGGTCTATAAGGGTTAAGTTTAGAATGCTGTGGATGATTTGGAATTGATGAAATAAAATCCTATAAGGGTTTTACAAGCAAGTAGGACCTATGTATTGGGTGTCATTAGCCACACTCAAGTAACCAAATTTTGCATTTTACATGACTACATTATATTTTATCAATTTATCCTATTATTTCAATTTTTTTCATGACTAGATAAAGGGGGGGAAAATGTAGTCATGTAAACTAAAAAATTTGGTTACTTGAGTGTGGCTAATGACACCCAATCCATAGGTCCTCCTACTTATTTGCATAACCCATATAGGCTTTTCTTTCACCGATTCCCAATCATATAAAACCTTTAAAAATCAACACTTATAGACCCATGTAGCTCTTTTAGGCCTAGATGCATCCCCCTAGGTCTCATTACCTTTGAATAATAGTTCCCAACTTGGATAGGAGTGCTAAAAACCAAGGTGTCTTATTTCTAGTGCTGTTGTCCAAGTGTAAATTTTGTTCAAATGGTCATATTTTTCTAAATCATTATCTTAATTCATGTCAACCTAATATGAATTTATTTAACCCAAAATAATTAGGTTCCCTATGAAAGGCCATTTAAATTCCATTTATAATGGTTGGTACTCATTTACAAGAGAGAAGCAAGAATATAAGCAAGTACACTCAAGCACTTTTCCCTATTCTTTGTATACAACCTTCCAATATTATTCCTAGATTATTCAAACCCTTGCACCAGTCCTTATCTATATAAAGCACATCTAATTTCACATCTAGTTTAATTATCATACATAATTTCACCAAGCACTTCAATGGGAGAACTACATTAGCTTGATCCCTCCTTGGAGTATTGGTATGTAATTAGGGTGACCACACATAGGGTGTGAATTATATCCAATGCATCCTTTACATACTAGCCTATTCTCTCTCTTTCCAAAATTTCCTTTCAAGTTCAAGCACAAAGAGCTCATAGGGATTTTTAAGATTAAAATAGATGCATAATGAGCTCTATAGACTTCTTAGTTTTGATATTTCACTGACAGGGTAACACAAACCTATCAAACAAAATCCATAAAACTTAGATCACCTAGAAAATACTGCCAAAAAAGGACTATATAATTGAAAAATAGGGCATTCCACTTTTGGCACTCCTATCCAATCATAAAACAAAGTTCAAGAACTTGTTTCTAACACTGTCCTAGTCCTGTACCTGAATTCTCAGATCCTGTCTCAGACTAGACAACTCAGAATAAGCTACGTCATATTTTCTCTTATTTATTAATATTTTTAGAAAAGGCAAAAATAAATTCTATTTATATAAATTAGTGGCTTAATTATTGCACATTATTTACTAACTTACTTTACTTCAAACCTATTTATTAATTAGGAATAAAACTCCATTATTCTAAGAAGTAATAAAATAGGTAGCCATGATACCTAATATTTACATGGTTGAGATTTATGAAAACAAAAATATTTTCCCTAAGTACTACAATAATATTTCCCTCTTAAGCGGTCAATGGTCACTTCATTATGATGGAATAAAATGTCATTCAAGCACAGGGGAAGGAGTAATACTGATCTTTCATGGAGGGAAGATCATGCCTTTTGGGTTTAAACTTTATTTTGAATGCACCAAAAATGAGGTAGAATACAAAACCCTATCTTTAGGAATGTTCATTGCTAAGAGACTAGGAATTTAGAATCTTAATATTCAAGTCAACTTACAATTAGTCACTAATAAGGTATCTGAGATTTATTAAAGAAAGGATGAACATCTTTATCTTTACAATAATTTCATATGTGAATTCACCAAGGAGTTTGTCTTTGTTTCCATAGAGGCTACCCATAGGGAAAATAACCAACTAGATGGTTTGATGGCAGTAATTCCTCTTCTCAATTATGCCCTCATCAAGGAATATAAGAATATAAATTTATGGTGTTTATAAGGCCTAAACCACTCATCTAAAATAGAGAAAACGATGAAATCCTTATCTATGTAGAAGAAGAATATGACCCTCTTGCCTTATACTTTGTAGAAAATGATGAGGTGATTTTTGAATTCATATGAGTCTATGATAATCTTCCTTCATCACACCATAATAAAGGGTTTTGTCTCACCTTTTACCCCTCATCTACCCTTAGAATGGATTATTATGACTCATATTATAAAATCATGGACTATGATTTATTTGAGGAATAACATGAGGTCTTTGAAGCAATCAATGAAGCTTTAAATATTACCCTATCCCACAAGAATATGAAAAGGGGAATGCCTCTCTCAGAGAGGATACCATTAATATTAATATTGGGATTTAAGAGTATCCATATATCCTTAATCTCAAATTTTCAATATCACCTTAAGAGATAGAAAACCATAATCATTTTCTCAATGAACTCTCCAAAGCCTTTACCTTTTCCTACTCGAATATGATGGTAATTTAGCCTGAAGTGGTAGTTCAAAACCTAGTTATTGAGCTTGATGCAAAACCTATTAAAAAAATGTCTAGCCTATGAAGGTTGTGTTGATGGTGAAATAAGATGTTATTAATAATATAAAAGTAAGAATTATTAATCACATGGACAACATTAAGTGGATTTATAACCCTATCTCTTCCTTAAAAAATAATGGCAAAATCATGACATGCATTAAATTTAAAGGAATCAACAAGGTATGTCTGAAGGATAATTTACCCCTACCATCATCCATTTATGCCATCATAGACACTACAAAAAATATGAGTTTTGTCCCTCATGGATGGTTTCTAGGGATATAATCAAATTCATATTTTAGAAGAAGAGAAAAACAATACCTCCTTCACAACACCATGACAAAACTTTATGTTACATTGTCATGCATTTCAGCATCAAAATTAGTGAGGAAACTTATCATAGGACCATGATCCACCTCTTTCATGATCTCATTCATAAAATAGTGGAGGTTTAATTTGATGATCTTCTAGGAAAAAAACTAATAAGAAAGTAGATCATATTGAGGTTTTATGTACTATCCTCATTCAATTAATTTAATATGATCTCACACTTAACATAAAAAATTACATCATTTAGATTTACTAGTGCGAAAATCTTAGATTTTATCATCTTCTCAAAACATGGTATCAACACCAAAAGATGACCCCCTAGCTATGAATCATGAATAAAGTTGTTCTTTGGAAATATTGGAGTAATTTGAAGGTTTATACCTGATCTTACATTGTCCATCCTATCTACAATGTGATCAAGAAGGAAAGTGGTCTGATTTGGAATCAAGAATACCAAGACACATTTGAGTTAGTAAATCACTTTTTTATAACTCTAGTGAATCTCATGGAACCTAAGTTTAATATGCCTCTCATACTTTATTTTAGTGAAAATGAGGTGTGCCTTGCCTACATATTAGCCTGAGATGATGATGATGATGGAAAATAATTAGCAATATAACTCATTAGTTGCATCCTTATTGATTACAAAATAAGGTGTACTTAATTGAAAAAATAATGTCTAGCCATAGTTTTTGCAACAAAATGATTGATGAATTACATACGCAATAAAGAATGAGGGTCATTATGAGATCTAAATCCATTTGTACATTCTTGTCCCAACCAACCTTGTCAAAAAATGATGGTAATTTCATCATGTTATTGAGTGAGTTTTAATTAAACAACTTCAAATAGAAATCCATTAATGGGAAAATCATCGTTGATTGGTTTGTTGATTCCTTATTAGAAGTTGGTAATCTGGTTGACATTAACTTCCCTAATAAGTTATTTACTATATAATAAAACCCTCATGTTATGCTAACATAGTAAACTATTTGATTGATCAAATTTATCCTAAAGGTTCCAATTCCCAATAGAGGTGGTTTCTTCAAATCATTGCATTTAAATACATAATTTTTGACCAAGTCACATACCTAATGGATTCTGATGGCATGCTCCTTATATGTGTAAAGCAATAAGAATATGAAAAATTCTTATTTTAATTTCATAGTGGTGTTTATGGTGGACACCTTTGTGGTCACACAACTAAAATAAAGATTCATATAATGGGTTATTTTAGGCCCATACTTGAGCAAGATGTTGTAAAGTATGTGACAAAATGTTTAAAATTCCAACAATAAAAATTCACATCCCTACTCAGGTAATTTATCCCTTTGTAACACCTTGGACCTTCTCTACTTGGGGGCTAGACCTAGTTGGTAAGCTCTCCCCTAATTTTTTATAATGGACATCATTTCATCATTATGGCCATTAAGTATTTCATTAAGTGGGTGGAAGCAATGCCACTAACCACTATCACTAGGTCGGTGATTTTAAAGTTCATCTTGAACCAAATAATTTGTAGATTCAATATCCCACAAGTCATAATAATTGATAATGGATCTTATTTAATAACCTTAATTTAAAATAAATATGTAACAAGTTATCCATATATCATCATACCACTTCCATATATCACCCTCAAGATAATAATCAAGATGCAACTATGAACAAAATGTTAAAATTAATGTTGGTCAAGATTGTGGAAGATAATAAAAGGGAACAACATATTTGGATATTGTTTCACTAAATTTTGTCTATTTTAAGTCTAAAGGAAAATAGAAAGAAAGATGGGGATAAGTGATTAGAATGAACCTTGATTTGGTTTGCGCATCATATCCAAACATTGTGAGTACTCCTCTTTGGCTGGGGAGGACTACCTATAAATTAAAAAACACTACCACAAGATGTTTGTTAGTAGTTAAATGAGTGGGCTGCCAAGCTACGTGCTTGTTCTAGGAAGTATGAAACTTCCTTAGAGATGACAATCCATTTTTGAGAGACAAAAAAATAATAAATAACTGAAAGAGAGGTAAAGAGAGAGTAAAAGAGAGGCAAGATTACCATTATTAACAACCTATATGTAGTAGAGAGTGACATGGTATAGGTGAGGTATTATGTTTGTATTTTAGAATTTATTTGGGTAGGTTTTGAAGAGGTTAGGGAATCCATAGTCATCGATGTCAGTAGGTTAGTGACCAATATTGGTTATACTACTGAGGTCAGTATTGAGGTGATTGATGTTGGTTAGGATACCGATATCGGTAGGGGTAATGAATAACTAGGAGCTTGTAGAAGGCTTTTTCAAGTTTAAGAAATGGTTTGGATTTGGTCAGGGAGGTTAAAGAGAGTTATGAGAGAGAGTTTATGGCTTGGGTAGGTTTGGTATGTTAGGTTAAGGGGAAACAATTGAGGAAGCTTTGTAACTCCCACATGAGGGTTTGGTTAGAAGTGCATAAAGCATTGTAGAGTAGATGTAAAGAAATAGTAGAATAAATGTTTAAAAGACCTACAGTATAAGTGATGCACTTAGCTGTGGTTACTAAATGATATATGCTAGATTGATGATCTCTATCAAGGAGTCCAAATCTAAATGCCTAAATAAAGAGAAAAAGCAGGTGTTGTTGGTCCTCAAGAGCTTAGTTGATAATCATGATTGACTTATGCAAGATGGCTATAAGCCAAGATGTCAAAAATAGAATGCCTAAAGCTTGAATGCAAGTAAGAATCAATTTTATTAATTTCTATTGACTTGAAGTTCAAGTTGGAGTTTGGTTTATATTAATGATGTCGATGATCCCACCAATGTCAACCATGGGTTGGCCAATGTTAGTGGCCCTAGAATATCTAAACCTTACTATTTTTGGCCTATTTTCTATTTTTGTTCATGCCAAGTGTGACAACTATTATAAAATGGTAAAAATAAGAGGTTAGGAAGGAGGTAGTTGATTAAGAATTCAGTTTAGGAGTGGGAATAAGTCTTGGGTAGTTAGGATGAGGTGACTCATCAGGTGGGAATTAGTCATAGGGTGAGGTGGCCAGGTAAGGTGGCAAAGGGGGTTTTTAATTACTTTAATTAAATATTTTAAATTAATTAAATGTGTGAGGGGTAAAAACATGGGTTAGGGAGATTATTTATTATTGAAATGGGCTGAGGGGGTTTCGACATAGGGAGTTATACATACATGTGTGACATAATTTTGGTGTCTACCTTTGCCCCTTTTTGTCTTGTAATTTTTATTGACACATTGCAAGACAAAAATAAGAGTTAGATGCTCCAAGTATTGGATGAGGTATCCCCCCTCAAAATGGGAATTAACAGAGGAAAAACCAAAATCAAGAATTAGTTTGATAAAAAGGTAATTGGGTGAAAGGTGTAGAATTGAGTATCAATCTATATGAATATACTAAAATGAGATATAGTTGACGAAGTCAAAAATAGGTAAAGTTAAGGAGGACTCAGATAGAAGTAACCAATGCACAACTTGTTAGTGATAGCTGATAAGTCAAAACAATCAAAGTTATAGCTCCAATGGTCAATGTCCTAGGTATCTATGGTAGGAAGTTCCCCTAAGAAACACAAAAGGGTTAAAGGTGATAAGATGAACTTGGTTTCCATCCACAACACCTAATATTCATACATGTGCACAATAGTCAACTATAGTGAAATAACATAAGCGGTCAGGATAAGCAATGCAAGGTTGGTGTAAAAGGGTCAATGAGTGAGGAAGTTCATGATCTCTAAGAAAAGTCATCATGGGTGAAGATTTAAATGATATTTAATGTCATTTTGTCATGGTTGGGGGAGATATATGTGATCTCTAGTTACCCCAATGTATGGGTGAAGTTTGAATAGTTGGGGTTACTATGTTTGGGGATAATAGTATTGGCATGGTGCTGACATCAGATACATTTGCTGATATGAGTAAGAGAAAGTGCTAACATTGGTAAACTTAGGGAAACATTGCTGATGTTGGTAGGTATAAGCATTGACATCAACTAATTAGGTCAAGAATTATAATGTTGATAGCTGACCAAACTTGATAAAAAGGGGTTTGGTGGTCAACTAATCTCATTTATAACTTTATGATTCGAGAGAAGAAATAGAGCTTGAGAGTGATTTTAGATGGAAGCACAAGGAAGGGACCCAGTGGGAGGGATAGAACCACAAGAGCTAGTGATGCCAGCCAAGAGATGGAGAGACAAGGTAAGAGCCTTTACTAGTTGGTTTGAAGTTTCATTTTGGTATTTGTAATTTTTTAGGCTAATTAAGGGGCAGGGGTGGAGAAAACATTAGTGGAGGGGTAGAAAATAGGGTAGGGTAGTTTTAGGATAAGTTAGGGGGTGTTATGGGTAGGTTTTTAGGTGAAATGGGTAAGTTTGGGGTTGGGCCATTGAGCCCTGAGGCCGAACTAGTTGCTGACATTGGTGAGGTCCATTGACATTAGCCAACATGGCACTAAGGTTGATAGCTGCATACTAACATCAACTGATACTTAGGCCTGTAAATCACTGATGTTGGTATTAATGCAGATGCTAGTGACTATAGAAAAGTAATAAAATAAGAAGAAAGGTGAGTTTAGATCTCTAGTGGAAGTGGTCAACTAGCCTAATAGTTAGGATAGCCTTAAAAGACCTCGTGTCGATTGAGTGCTACTTACATAGTCAATTTTAGGTCCTCAAGCTAATGTAGTTCTCCCAGAGCCTAGGGAAAAGATCTAAAAATGTATGTTAGGGAAAATGGGTAAAAAGGTAAGTTGAGATAGGTTGAGAGGTATAGGGTTGAAAACACAAGTCATAGTGTCAAGAGTAAAAAATATAGGCCATGAGGCCTAGAGTTGTAATAGGTAGGTAGGCCTAGGGTAAAGAGAGGGAGGTAAAAAATCCTAGGGTAGAGAGAGAGAGGCAATGAAGCCTAGGGTAGAGAGAGAGGCAATGAAGCCTAGGGTAGTTAGTGAGGTGGCTATATGGTTGAGATAAGCTCAGAAGACCTTGTGTCAACTGAGTGCTACCTACATAACCCAGTTTAAGGCCTTAGACCAATGTAGATCTTCCAATGAGATGGGGAAAAAAGGTAGTGATAGAGTATATTAAAAGGTATGTGACATGAGTTTTTTATGTGTATGGATGTAGGTGAGGATGGAGCTGATGTTACGAGATCATCTACCGACACTATTAACATGCATGAGGAGGGATGTCACTCGAGATGAGTGGGAGAATATGGTGGCCATGGGATTAGGAGGGGTGTAATGGTACTATCAAGTTGCTAGGGATGTGTCCCTAATGATAGCATTGATTGAGAGGTGGGATCATACCACCAACATCTTTCATCTACTGATCAAAGAGTTGACAGTGACATAGGAGGATGTATATAGGATTTATGGCTACCACTCTAGGGTGAGGAGATTTTTTCATGCTCAAGAGAGGAGCATGATATCCACATGGTCACTTTATATGGAGAGCATGTCAGTGAGGTGACTGACCACTCTTCAAGTTTTGCATATGAGCCACTCTATATGGTTGATGAGGAGCAATATCAGCTAAACATCCTGATGATGATCAAGATCATGGTATATGCATTACTAGATACATATGGTAGTAGATTTTTAATTGCATTGATAGGTGTGCTTTCATAGATGGTTGAGTAGTAGATCATTTTTTCCTAGGGTCTAGTATTTTTGACATAATTATATAGAGAGATATGGGGTTTGAGGCTACAACGGTAATATACTTTGTGTGTCAGCCATCTACTACACTATTGGGAATATGATCACATCATGGTGACATGACCATTGGGGTTACCCACCACTATCCTAGCTAGCTTTAGGGTTGGGTTTAGATGGTGGAGAGATGGCATGGCATAGACTCGAATGGATGGCATGGTATGAGATATTGCCAACTATAGGCACACGATCGAGGGATTGATCCCTACAAATATTTTATGGAAACTGTATCTAACATACCCAATTTTTAGAGGGTAGGCATAGTAGCTTATTGGGTTATAGAGCTCACTATGGGTTAGGGGGAGATGGGCCAATGAGTTGGAGATGGTACCTATGGCATAGGTTAGGAGGTAGTCTGGTCTACTATAAGATATTCTACCTACCTTGTCTTGATACATGAGGGATGACATAGAGGCACCCCTACCATTGCCCTAAGAGATAGATGGGCTAGATTTTGAGGAGTTACCAACAGGGCTAGGTATTGGAGACCCAGGGTGCACAATGGCCTATACAGCTTGGTGGGTAGGGTTACATCTAGTGGTGGAGGTTAGGAAGCCACCACTAGATTTATAGGGGTTATTTAGAGAGGGATGTAGTGCTATTAGCCTAAGATATAGTAGTTCAGACCTAAGATATAATAGTGCAGGCTTGAGAGATAACCCAAACATAGATTTTAGCCATATAGGGGTAGGTGGTTACATTATAGGGTCATATTGGGGATCTATTTGGTAAGATTGTAACACTACAGGGCCAAGTTATTATTTTATAGGGTCAGGTGATTGTAATGATAGTAGAGAGATACAAAATGAGAGTATCAGGCTAGGCTACTCTTCCTCCTCCTCTAGCACCATAAGGACTAGTATAGGTTGGGCCATCATCAGATGTTATGGGTCCTCCAAAAACTATATCTATGGTGAGATATTCAACTACCCTAGATGAGATTGCCTATTATGAAAGGGTTATTAGAGATTTCCCATAGATACAGAGATATTTAGAGTTTAGAGAGTAGGAGAGGTTGATGTCACATGCGATAGCTTTTAGCTCATGTAGACGTAAATGAGTAGAGAGTGGTGATGAAATTGCCTTCTCATGACCATGCATAGAGCCTTGAGGACTTTGAATGTAAGAGTTTACTAGTTTTGATTATATATGTTATATGTATACCAGCTTGTGAGCTGAAGATGTGAGATGTACATTTTGAGAGGGATATATGATGCTATGATGATGTCAATGATGAACATGTACTTTGATCACATATTATATATACATGAGATGTTCATTTATTGTTATGTATTCATTTGAGATGTTTTTATTGTGATTATGATGATGATATGGATGATGAGTATTTTATGTTATGTTAATTTTGATCATGTTAGTTGAGTTAGACTAGCCTTTCCCATATATGTGATGGTATATGCATAGTTGGTTGGCTAGTTTCATCTTAGCATTTTTTCATATTTTGTGATGGTGTATGCTTAAAATGAATAGATTGGTTATGCTAGTTTATTTTAGTATTTTTCCATATTTGTGATGGTGTATGTTTAAAATAAATTGAGTAGGCTTTGTTAATGTTGGTATGAAATTATTTCTTCATCTCATATAGAGATATCGACATGTGATGTGGATGGGAAAATAAAGAGGAAGAATTATTGTGCATTGGTAAAAACCATAATTAGAACATAAATAGGCTCAAGAAAATGAGCCTCTTTTATGCCTTATATCTTTAAACCATTATGTTTATTAGAGAAGCGTCGTGTTTACCTTATGTTAAGTGAGCTTCACAATCCCTTGAAAGAGTATAAGGGGAAAAGGGTAAGATGAGGAAAAAATGTTTAGGTAGCATAACCTACAATGTAGAGATGATATGCTCCTTTTGTGGGTGACCTGAGAGCTACTATACGCAAGTCCATGACTTAAAGCTCTATTTTTTTGTGTAAGCTGATTAATGCAGGAAGCCTACAATGGGATTTTGTATGGGTTTAGGTTGTATAAATCTGTGAGGAATTTTTTTTTTACCTTTGAAAACAAAGCTTGGCTTAGCTATCCTTCAAGGGAGTGGTCTAAGAATTTGTGTTTAATTTTAAATAGCTATCCTTTAAGGAAACAATCTATTGATAATAGCAAAGGGAAATTACGTAGCTATCCTTCAAGGGAGTAGTCTAAGTTAAGAAGTATGATATGATATTTTATATGTTTTTAAAATATCCCAATTTTTTTTTGCTTTTAGTCATGGGCAAGACTATAGAGGCTTAGGAGTTTTCCACTTTGAGGGTAAAACCATACCACTACATAAGTTAACTAAGTGTATAGGATTAAGGGTGAAGAGTAAGGGAAATGAATGTAATAGGGATGCTCAAGGGATGAGCTCAAGTTAAACACGACGTAAAGTGATTATTATTTAACAAAATAATGGTCGTAGGTGTAAAGTATTTAAAGGCTCGAGTTTTGGTCTTCCTTCAAGAGAAGCCAAGTGATAAGTTCTTGAGCCATGCTTATGAGTTATGAAATAAGGTCCAAGACAATTAGGAGCAAACTTACCCCATTTTATTTTCTCCATGTTCATCATGTGTTGATTTTATTTTAAGATGTGATCTCTTACAGTGAAATCTTGATCTTTGCAATTTTTATTATAAGCACATTTGACACACTCTTGATAGATTTGGAGGTGGTTGAGGGCTATGAGATGATGCTCATCAAGAAATTCAAGTTAAGCCAAACATTCTTGGTGAAAGTCATCATTAGTAAGTATGTCTTGTAGAGAAATGTGAAGAGAAGGAATCTGGACCTCAAGAGGAAAAACAACCTCTGTGCCATATACCAATGAAAAAGGTGTAGCACTCGTAAGGGTTTGAATGATAGTGTGGTAGGCCCATAAAGTAAAAGGAATGTGTGTGTGCCAATCCTTGCTCTTATCATTGACTACCTTCATGAGAATTTTGGTTAATGTTTTGTTAGAAGCTTCTGCCTATCCATTAGCTTGTAGATAGTATGGTGATGAGAAGCTTAATTTGATTCTAAATATATCACAAAGGCTTTGAACAATCTTGTTTTTGAAAGACTTACCATTATCTATTATAATTTTATGAGTGATACCAAAATGATAGATGATGTGATGGTTGATGAAGTCAACAATTTTGTTAGCTTTAGTGGATATGAGAGGGATGTCCTCAACCCACTTGGTGAATTATTTAGAGGCAGTAATGATAAAATGATGATAGAGGGATGAATGAAAGTTAATCTCTCTGATTAGATCTAAGCCCATTGGGAGAAGGGTCAAAAGTCTTTAGTGAATTATAAAGCATGAGTAGGAACGTGAAGGAGGTTAGCATATTATTGACACTTGATGCAACACCAAAAATAATAAACACAGTCTTGATGAAGTGTGGGCCAATAATAGCCAAGTCAAAGGATAAATTTAGAAACTGTGTGACCATTGAAATGCCCACCACAAATCCCATCATGGACTTACTTAATAGCAAAGGGAGTCTCAGTACTAGTTAGGCATCTAAGGAGAAGACCATCAAAACCTTGCTTATAGAGAAGTACCCATAGTATAGTGTAATGAGTGACACATTTTATGAAGGCTCACTTCTCTTTATTGGATAGATCAGAAGGGGTAATAGAGAAGGGCTGATAATCTGTGAGTTGTTTTTACCATAAGTCTTGTGGGTTAGCTATTACATTTCTGACAAAGAGGATGTTAGCTGAGACATAAGAGGGTAATGTTAAGTGATGCACGGTGACATAGATTCTTGAAAAGGAGGATAAGGAGGGTATGTGTGAAGCAAGTGAATCCATCATGTTAGCAAACTTGTTTATAGATCGAGGAATAGTTTGTAAGAGATAATAGTATCTACATGATGTTTATACTACTGTAGAATTTCATTTTTACATAGATAGGAAACATTAACTTGGTTAACCACTAGCTGAGAATTGCCAAAAATAGTTATGGATTTGATACCCAAAAAGAGAGCTATTTGAAGTCTTAGAATCAAAGCCTCATATTCAACCATATTGTTAGTGCATTCAAAATCTAGTTTAAATGACAAAGGCATAAGCCTGTCATCTAAAGGAATAAGAATGACCCCCACACCCCCACCATGTTGGAATTTAGATCCATCAAAGAACATCATCATTTGATAAGAGATGTCATTGGTGGAGAGAATTGTAATGGATTCATCAGGGAATTCAAAGTTTGAATGTTGATTGTTAAGTAAAAGGGTAGCAACTAACTGGTCAATGATTGTTTGCCCTTTAATAGAATTTTACTAAATGAAATCCAAATTGAATTCATCAAGAAGCATGAGCCACTGAACTACACATTGGTTGTGATATGGTTTAGAATGCATGTATTTGAGGGGATCAATATGGGTGACCATATAGGTTTTGTGATTTAGGAGATAATGGAAAAGTTTGGAGTCAAATAAGACCAATGCAAGGAAATTCTTTTTAGTATGGGTATATCGAGTCTCATAATAAATAAGTGTGTGGATTATATAATATACTACATGCTCTTGATGTTGGTCATCTCGATATGCAATCATAACACATAGAGAATGGTCTGTTGCAGAGATGTATAGGTAGAAAGGTTGATTTTCCCTAGGTGAAATAAGAACTAGTGGGGAAAGGAGGTATTGTTTAAGTGTGTCAAAAGCTTCTTGGTAATCAAGATTATAATTGAAGGAGACATCCTTTTTAAAGAGATGGTGAAAGGGTTAGCAATGATCTAACAACTAAGAAATGAAGCAGTGAATTGACTAGAGTGTGCCTTATAGGGTGTGGAGTTATTTGATATTAGTAGGTGGAGGCATCTTTAGGATTGCTCTAAATTTAGTAAGATTGACCTTGATACCATAGAGAGAAATGATAAAAACTAAGAGCTTACTGAAAAAAACACCAAAGACATATTTCTTTAGATTTAGTCAAACATTATATTGGAGGAGAAGAGTAAATATGGTTTTGAGAATCATCAAGTGTTCTTGATAAAGTTTAGACTTGCCAAGTAAGTCATCCATGTAATCTTCTATACTTTTATGTAGGATATCATGGAAAATATAGGTCATGGTGCATTTATAGGTTGCACTAGTGTTCTTTAGGCCAAAAAGCAGGACCTGATAACAAAAAGTCCCCCATGGGGTAATAAAGGTTGTCTTGTGCTGATCCTCAAGAGTGACAAAGATTTTATTATATCTAGAGAATCCATCCATAAGTGATAGCATATCATGGCTAACTATTAGATCAACAAGTTGGTCAATACTTTGCAATGGGAAATCATCTTTTAGAAAAGTGAGGTTTAAATCATGATAGTCAGTGAAAATGTGAATTCCCTTAGTCATTTTTGTGACAAGAAAAATATTAGAAATCTATTGTAGGTAGTTGATGGGTTGGATAAAATTAACATAAAGGAGGCATTAAATCTCTTATTTGACAAGGAGAACAATATGAGGATGCATCTTATGAAACTTTTATTTAATAGGTTTAGCATCTCGATTGGTGATAATGTTATGGGTGATGATAGAGGGGTCAATACTAGGCATGTCATTGTAAGACCAAGTAAAGTCTTTGCTATGGTCATTAGAAAATGTGGCATAATCAACTTTCTCAAAGGAATCTAAAGATTGGCTGATCTTGAGGATGTAAGGGTTATCATGTGAGGGCAGGTTGATGTCAATAGTTGATTCATTTAACATAGCCTATGTTTTGGATGGGAGCGATCATTGGATATAAGAATCATCTACACCCATGTAGGTGAGAATTGCATCATCATCTTGACATTAGATAGTGTTAATAGTGGGATATTCTTCATCAATTATTTTAAGATGAATGAGAGGAAGGGACCTTGTTTCCTTACCCTGATGATAGGTGAGAGGCCCCAAATGGATGGAATTTATTGAAAAAAAATTAGGAGGTATATATACCTTCGATTTGGTAGGTGATGGTAGAGAAGAAGGTGGAGAAGGAGAGACTGGTTCTTCAATAATTGGTTCATGAGAGGTTTTGGTGAGTTTATTTGGTTTGTCATATCCCACTCCATGCCACTTTTTGGCATTTTCAATGGTGTTGCTAGTAGAATATTCAATAGGCATATGGACACCTTATGCATAATGACCCAAACCAAATATTTTTAGGCACACCTATAGAGACAGGGGTGAATGAATCTAGGGTTACTTAGGAAAGAAAAGTTATAGGTAAATGGTTGTGGTGAAGAAGATGGATTACAAATAGTAGGATCTTGATCAATTCCCCCATATGTGGAATTGGTTTGAAGATTAGGGGGCCCATAAGGGATGACCATCCCAATACGTGGATCATAATTTGGGTGCATGATAAGCTTTCCATACTCTTGTGGAGTATAGAACATGTTAAACATCAATAAATGATATTCATTGAGTGACAAATGTTGAAATGTCTCCTCCATGGGAGCTTTGTTAGGAATTTGTGTTGTCAGTATTTGAGTAACCATGGGAGTGGAGCTTGTAGAAGCTTTAGAAACATCATGTGAGGAAGATGATGTTTTCAATGGGATGAGAACATCATTAGGACTGTAGGTCATGTTACATGTTTTAAATGAAGGTGGGTTAGCATGTATAACCTGTACTTGTCTATCATATTCAAAATTGACATAATAGTGCAAAGTTGAGGGTACACATGCCATAGAACATATCTAAGGTCATCCAAGTAGTATGTTATATTAGAAATATCCTTACACAATATAGAAGAGCTCAAGAATAGTGTGGGGACCTACATAGATATGTAAGACAATAGTGCCTATCATAGTAGCTATAGTATCATTAAAGGAATGGAGTACTGCATTAGTTTGAGACATGAAATTGTTAGGAAGGGCTAGATATTTGTAGGCATGGGTGGAAATAATATTAATACTATCTCCCCCATCTATCATGGCTCTCTTGATATGAGTTTGATCAATATATGTGGTAATAAAAAGGGTAGAATCTTGATCTTTAAGATGTTGATGTGGAATTTATGAATCACTGAAAGAAATCAGGGAGATAGAATTAAGGGATCTAACCAAAGCTGAAAGAGGTTGGGGATCATCTAATTATACCTCAATCTCTTTTAAATCACTAATAAAATCTTGATGGTGTTGGGATGAGTTTTGGATTAACTCATACAAATACATTTTCATAGGAGTTGGTGGAGCTATTTCACCACTGAGCTTTGAATAACATCCAAAGATGTTGTTTTAGGAACACCCAAGATGGAAATATTAGGATTAGGAGGGGGAGTGTCTTTGGTAAAGCTATGGGTCTAAGGAGTAGTGACATTTTCTTTAGCTTTATCTTTTTGGTTTTGTGATTATGTTGCCATATTAACTATGTTTATCTAAAATGTCGATGAAGGAGGTGGTAAAGGGGTAGTGACAACATCTTTGGGTTTGAATTTAGGTGGAATAGTAGGAGGCATTGTGGATGCCAAAGGTGGAATAACATGAAGGTTAATGGGATTATCATTGAAGAGAGTGTCAACATTAAAGTGTTGTTGAATAACTATTTTGAGGGATTTATAACTCTCAGTATCATGTCTAGGTGAATGATGATATAAACACACTTACGTATCATCAAACCAAGATGGATTCATTCCAAGAGGACTATAAGGCTTAATGGGAGGAAGAGTTATTATGGAAGATTTCAATAACTAACGTAGGAAAAAGCTTTAAGAGCCTACAAATGGGCTCACACTTGTGATAATAGGAGTGGACACCTTCTTTTATTTTGCTATTGAAAAGTTAATTTTACATGGTGCTTTATTTGGTGATGGTAGAATGACATGTTTTGCTATCACTTTGTTAGTGTCATATATGAGAGGCCTACTAGATGGCAAAGGCAAGAGTGGATGTAGATTAACCTTTTATTTTGATTGGTTAGGCAATATTATAACTAAGGTAGAGGGGTGTGGTCCCAAAATGGATGGTAAAGTTGAGGGTTGAAGAAGGGATCAATGAGATCTAGGGGACTTAACATTCTTTTATAATTCAGGCCATGGAAATCTAACTTATGGTTGAGGAGTTAAATCTAATTTCACATGTGGATGAATTAAATTAGAAATAGGGCATATGTTTAAGGGATTGATATGCTTTAATGAGGTAGATTCCTGTGAGGGTGAGGGTTCTGACATAAATAATTGAACTTCAGGTGTTTTTGGTGAAGAAGCTTTAGCTTTATCAAAAACCTTGGGGTAAAGGGTAGTAATAATATTGGTAGTAAAGGTTGAAATTCATTATGTTGGATATAGATTTTTAAGTTGGTCCCAAAATACCACATGGTCTAGCTTCATGGAGGCAATAAATTCTAGATTTTTTACCAAATGTGAGAAAGGTTTAGACAAAGTTAATGTAGGCTTTACGATTGTATTTTTGGAAGGTTACAATGTTTGGGAAAGATTGAAATTTTTGGTTTCTACTACTTCAGGCCAAAGATGAGAAAGAACCACAATAGGGTCCTCTTTGATAGAGATAGGAGAAGAGAGATGGTTTTCCATGCATGGAGGGGAGGTAGGCAAAGAAGGTTCCTCAAGAGGGTAAAGCATATGTATTAGGTTCCCTCAACATGTGGGCATGTCATGGGTAAAGTATGATCCTCCGTAGGTAAAAGAAGAGGTAAGAGTGGTACATTTTAAGTAGGTATATTAGGTCTCTCATCTATCATGGGAGTAGATGCTATTGACTCCTCTAAGTGTAAAGGTGAAGTGAGAGGGGTACTACTCTATACAGGTGGAGGAGAAGTAGGCAAAGAAATTTCCTCAAGAGGGTATAGTATAGGAATGATGTTCCCTCCAACATGTGGTTGAGGAACATGTAGGGTGTGGTATTCAAGTGGTAAGAAGATAGGTAATATTGGTGCAAATAGAATTGGAAATACAGGCTCTTCAAGTGGCAAAAGGAGTGGTAAAGGAGGCTCTTCCTCATGAGGGAGTGGAATGGGTGGAATAGGATCTTCTACTTAAAGAGGAAAAATGGGTGAAATAGGTGCCACTAAACATGGGGAGGAGTTGATGAAATGAATGCCTCCTATTGAGGGGAAGGTTGAACTAAAGGTAAAGGAAAAAACATATTAACCATATGGATATTATGATCACTTGAATTAGTTGTAGACTAGACATTATTTTGATTCGATGAATCATTAGGAAAAGGGTGTTTGAACACATCCATGCTTTGATTAGGGGGTGCATTAAGATTATCTAAGATGAGATCACCTCTATCAAGCATGTCTTGAATAATGTTCTTGAGTATCTTACAGTTATTAAAACTATGGCCTTTAATTCGATGGTAACTACAAAACTCATCTTCCTTATACTAGGTTGGGATAGGATGGGAAGGACCAAACTGTATAGGAGGTTTGATCTGAGGAAGGGTTATGACACCTTGTTGCAATAGTTTCTCTAAGATGGATGTATATGAATCCACAATGGGAGTGTATTGTCTTTATTCATACCGTTATTGGAATTTCTTGGTTAGATTTTGGGAAGTCAAGGAATTTGATTGGTTTGTGGTTGTGGAAGAGGCTGACTTAACAACCATCATATTGGTGGAGCCTTTATCCTTTTAGTTAAAGGGAGAATTTTAGAGGAAGAGTCATTTGACTTGAAATTGGGATTTTTACCATGCAACTTTAATTTGCCTTCATATATAACATTAACCTTGAGTTTCCATGCCATTGTAAAGGCCTCATCAAATGTTCAAAAAGTTTATACCTAAAGTGTGGACAAGATATACTTAACACATGCCCTTGAGAAGAGATCAATGAGCTCAAGTTGGGCTAAGGAGAAGGAGAGTTTGTTAATCAAACTTCTCCAATGAGTGACAAAATTTGCAATAGACTCATCATCAAATTGTCTGATAGAATAAAGGTCTATTATAGAAACCTTCTTAAAAATGTTAATAGAGAAATGGTCTAGGAATATTTGTGCAAGTTAGGTAAATGAGAAAAGGGAGTGCCGAGGTATAGAACTATACCAATCCAAGGTAGCACCTGAAAGAGATAAGGAAAGTGTGAAGTAGGAATGCATCATCATGCCCTATTAAATAAAAAGCATGTTTAAATGCTCGCAAGTGTTATTATGGGTCCTCTTTGCTCTAGAAATAAGTAAATTTAGGGACTTCCCATTGGCTTCAATAGGGGTGAATATGCACAAAAGGGTGGATTGGTTCATTGCATATATGATCATAAGATAACACATTCTTTAAACTAGAAATGGATGTCTCTAGATTAGACATCTTATCCATCAGGATCTTAATGAGGTCTGGATGGGGATTAGTTTGAGGAATACATCATAAGTTATAGGGAAGCTAATAAAAAGTAGAGGGAGCCTATGAAATAGCTTACTAAGGTTGTGTCAGGGTAACATAAGGATAATGAGTCATAGGCTGAGGTACAGAAAGGAAAGGGGCTTATCCCATTAGGTTGGAGACTATGCTTTGATTGGTTGTTGTTATTGCAGCTTGGATTATTAGCATAGTTAGACTAGATGAAGGGTGAGTCATAACTCAGGTAATTATAGGCACAAGGGTAGATGGAATAGGTACCACTAAATTCTAGAATGGGGAGTGACTTGGCTGAACTGGTTGTGGTTGTGAAAGTAGGGAAGTTAAACTAGGGTTTAGGAGGGATTGGGTAGTTGGAGATGATATACTTTGGACATTATTTATAGTCGAGTTACTCATTGAATTGGTGGTTTGGGTAAGAAAGATGGGGATAAGTGATTAAAATGAACCCAGATTTGGTTTGCACATTGTATCCAGACGTTGTGATCACTCCTCTTTGATTGGAGAGGACTACATGTAAATAAGAAATCACTACCACAAGATGTTTTATAGTAGTTAAATGAGTGGGCTGTCAAGCTATGTGCTTGTTCTAGGAAGTGTGAAACTTCCTTAGAGATGATAGTCCACTTTTGAGAGATAAAAGAATAATAAATAATTGAAAAAGAGGTAAAGAGAGAGTAAAATAAAGGTAAGATTACCGTTATTAACAATTTGTATGTAGCAGAGAGTGACAAGGTATAGGTTAGGTATTCTATTTATATTTTAGAAGTTGTTTGGGTAGGTTTTGAAGAGGTTAGGGAATCCACCGTCACTGATGTTGGTGGGTTAGTGACTGATATCGGTTATACTACTGAGGTTGGTAGTGAGGTGACCAATGTTAGTTAGGTTGCTGAGATCGATAGGGGAAATAAATTACTAGGAGCTTATAGAAGGCTTTTCTAGGTCTAAGAAATGGTTTGGATCTAGTCAGGGAGTTTAAGGAGAGTTATGAAAGAGAGATTATGGCTTGGGTAGGTTTGGTATGTTAGGTTAAGGGGAAACAAGCGAGGAATCTTTATAACTCTCACATAGGGGTTTATTTAGAAGTGCATAAAGAAATGTAGAGTAGATGTAAATAAATAACATAATATATGTTTATAAGTCCTAAAATATAAGTGATGCACTTAACTATGGTTACCAAGTGATATATGCCATATTGATGATCTCTAGCAAGGAGTCCAAATCTAAATGCCTGAATAAAGAGAACAAGCAGGTGCTGTTGGTCCTTAAGAGATCAGTTACTAATCATGATTGACTTACATAAGATGGTTGTAAGTCAGGATGTGAAAAATAGAATGCCTAGAGATTGAATGCGAGTAAGAATCAATTTTATTAATTTTTACTAACCTAAATTTTAGGTTGGAGTTTGGCTTATATTACCGATGTCAGTGATCCCATCGATGTCAATCATGGGTTGACTAATGTTGGTGGCCCTAGAATAGCTAAAGCTTACTATTTTTGGCCTGTTTTCTATTTTTGTTTGTGCCAAGTGTGACAACTATTATAAAATAGTAAAAATAAGAGGTTAGGAAGGAGGTAGTTGATTAGGAATTTAGTTTGGGAGTAGGAATAAGTCTTGGGTAGTTAGGATGAGGTGACTAGGTCTTGAGGTGACTCATCAGGTGGGAATTAGTCATAGGATGAGGTGGCCAAGTAAGGTGGCAAATGGGGTTTTTAATTAACTTAATTAAATATTTTAAATTAATTAAATGTGTGAGGGGTAAAAACATGGGTTAGGGAGATTATTTATTATTGAAATGGGCTTAGGGGGTTTTGACAAAGGGATCTATGCACATGTGTGTGATGTAAATTTGATGTCTACAGATATATACTACATCATGCACATATAGGAAGATTATTCATACACCTAGAAACCCATTATTCAATTTTTTCATCATATAATCAATTCTTCCTTTAGAGGTAGAAATTTCAAGCGTTCATGTTTCTCTTTATGGTTTTCTAGATAAATAAGAATATAAATACACATGCCTCATTGAGTTATAAAGTTTAGATGAATGTTGAATCATAACTACACAAAACCATGTTGCCTATGTGGATCATATGTGCCACCAATAAGAATTTTCATGAGAAACCTATTCAATATGGTGATCTTGTCCCCATATTTGAAAATATAATTTATATTAAGAAAGGAGAAAGTTTTAAGCTTAGACCTAACTGGTTAGGCTCATATTTGGTTATGGAAGATTTTCAAAATGAAACTTTTTATTTATGTACAATGGAGGCTAAGGATTTCAATTAATTTGTGAACTATTTACACCTCAAGAAGTTTTTCATATATATGTCACATTTCACATTTCCTTCTTTACATCAGTAAAACTCTTATATTTTGATAGGATATCTACCAAGTTATGAGTTCATGTAACAAAACCTTCAGTGCAATATATAATTTAATATTTTCCCATTACAATTTCTCTCTTCTTGAAAAACACTCTCAAAATCAACATAAACTAAAATGTTTATCTTAGTTGTTATGGGTAATGTGCACCTTATTCCCATATAAATTCCTATAATCTTAGATACTCTAGCTTGCAACCTTTTCTAGAAGCTTGTCCATGGAAAAATATCCTTTTGGTTCCCTCTAAGAAAAACATTGGAATTATTTAACCAAGCAATATTATTCACCTATTTTAGTCCTTGGGATGAACCTTACACTTATTGGTTGCATGGGACTAAGGTTTGGGAATGAGAGCCTTCCTTAAAAAAGACACTATGCAAATTCAAGCTTAGAAAATCAAGGATTACTTACACATCTATCACCGTTTTTTGATCCTTGGTGATGATCCCTTGAATTTTAATAGTTGTATGGGGTTAGCATTGAGTGGAGATACCCTTCATCATTTGCATTTTTCCTTTGTTGATGAGCCCATGCATCTTCCTATTCACACATGGGTAACTATCTAAAGTCAAAAAAATAAAATAAAAGTAATGTGAAAGTGTCCAAAAAATATAATAAATTCCCAAAAGGTTTTCCTAGATGCCCATGCTAAAAGGAGAACCCATTAGTTTACAAATTATACTTTAGTTTTCCATTTATTGATCTAAGTATAGATGAGGCCTGTAAAAATAACATTTTATAATTTTAACAATAATCAGATTCATATTAAAACACATAAGGATTAAGTATATCCCCTCATTCCTTGTGACATTTTTGATGAGTAGAATCTATTTTCACCATTCCACATATCTTATTTTCCCTCCATTACCTTTTGAAAAATAAGCATAACTTGTCATGTGGATGAACTAGTTCAAACATTACCTCCAAAATAATTTTTAGCACATTTGTATTTTTTAATTCATCACATATTACTTTTGCATTCTTTTTGTTAAAAAATTGAAATATATTAACATCCATAACATTATATCACAAAAAAGAGATTCATAACATTTAAATATATTCCTATCCATCTATGGTGCACAAATTAAAAACCAAACATTATAATGATTAAACAAGATACTGGAAAGACATTTAAAATAAAAATTGGGACACACACACATTTAAATGTTTTAGATACATCATGTTTGTGTACACCATCTCCATACCAAGAGATAAAGTTTGGTCAAAATCTCTCTCTCTCTCTCTCTCTCTCTACACACACACACACACACACACACACACACACACACACACACACACACACACACACACACACAATGCTATCTCTATAAGTCTAAATATCTATGACTCTAAGCTCATTTTTAAGTGGAGTACCTATGAATATTACTCCACCTCCTCTAGGATCCTCCATACATTGAGTGATGAGGACTCCTAATCCTACTCTAGTGTCTCCTATGACTAGTCCTAGCATATGAGGTTTCACCACCTATAATCTAACAACTTGAAGAAGCACACCTAAATTGAATAAAAAATGTTGTTTAGGGACTTAATTCGAGCCTCCAAAGTATAAATGTGACTCCCTTGTTTGATAAAAAACTAGGATGCATGGTAGGCTAGGGAAAAAATATTTGTGTCTACCAATACTCATAAATTTTTTGGCATCAACCAGTAACTCCTCTCTTCTCAAGTTGATAGCTACCTGGAAAATGTGCATGCTGGTGTCTCTGATCATCCCCTACCTATTGGTCATAGAATATGTAACACAAAAACCCACATATATTAGAATAAAACTATATAATGTAAGAATAATCAATATAGCAAATTAGTTAACAAAATTATGGTTAAAATCCAAATTACATTTTGACTTCCTTAGGTCCCCATCATGCCAGTTAGGGTCAAAATCCTCATAAAAAATTATCTCTAATTCACCATCCTCCTCCTCATAAGCTAGTTAATCCTATATGGGAGCCTATCCTCCCATTTCTATAGCCATTGCTTACTTTCCTCCTCCTAAAACCACTATTGACTGCTTCTAGTATCTAATTGGCAACCCTTGTACTACCTAGACCAGACCATAAGAATTTGCCTTGCATCTCCTCTTGCCACTATTGGCTACTAAATAAATAATCCTTATATGCCATAATCCTTCCCCCTCATCTAATTTGGAACGTACATTTCTAGTAGTTGGAATACCAAGTGTTAGTGGTTTCCACCCTAATCTCCCCAAACCTTACATCTTGAGTCTCTTTGTTTCCCCTGTAGAAGATCGAGGGAACTAAGAGATTGACTATATATTGAAAGAATGCATGAAGCAATACATATGAAATGTATATAAAAAGGATAAATTTAGAGTTAAATTGAATAAAAAATCATACATATCTATAAAAATACACTCATGACATATGAAATAACATGAAAAAACCTCAAAAGGTAAAAATACATGAAATGATGTTCATTAATTGAGAAACATTTACCCAGTATACACTTCTTACTTCTCACTTCTCAAACATTTTCACAAAAAATATTTGATCACCTAAGTATATTTGAATGTATCAATAATGTAAATAATAGGGGTAAAACACTATTTATAGTAAAAATTGAAGGGAGGTGACCATTGTAACCAATGGGTCCATCCATCTCGAGAATATTGTAAATAACTGATAAGTAATAAAAAAATTATGTTTTATTATTTATTTACATGAGATTTTTAACCCATGTTAATGAATAATAAATCAATATTATTTAATTACCTAAAATGTACTCAGGGTCTATAATAGCACCACTTAGATATTAAATGTTCTAACACTCCCCTTAGTGCTAAGTAGGGTTAAAAGTCATAGTCACCTTAATAAAGAAATTATAATATATACAAATTTTAAGGATTTAAAAACCTTCATCATGCAAAACATAATTATAATCTATAAACTAATTGAAAGTAAATTTAGGCTAGTATGATCATGAGACTACATCTCACAGTTTCTCATGAATAATCACTAAGATTATTTGGAGCCTTTTATAATGTAAAGACCTCCATTACAAAGTATGATTTTATATATTGGATACAAAAGTAAAACTTCCATATGAAGTTTACTAAAAAATAACATAACTTTCACACAAAATTTACAATGATTTAAAATGAGAAGAAGTATAAATAAGAAAAAGTAACACATGGCCATTAGGAAGTGGCATTATCATGCACACTCCCCCTTAATGAAAACTTTGAGAGGTCCAACATTGCACGAAACTGATAGAACTTTTTTGTGAAGATATCTACCACTTTTTAATCTATTAGATAGAACTACATATCAATATCACCATTTAGAACTTTATATTGGATAAAATGCATATAAAATTTAATATATTTAGTTCATTAGTTATGTACCAGATTTTTTGTCAGAGTTATATAATTTTAGTTATCATAATGAAGGATGGTAATATGAGAAATATCTAAATGATGTTATTCTTATAACTTTCATAGCCACATGGATTATTTAACAACTTCCACATCACTTCTATACTCTATTTCATAGAAGGGATAGAAATAATATGTTATTTTTTGTTATTCCAAGTATCTAGAAGTAGATTTGTGATATATAGTATCACCATCATGGTTAGCATCAAAATAATCATATAATTTAGCATTATTAATGGAAGGGTAAAATAAACCAAAATTTACATTTCATTTGATATACTAAACTATTCTATTTGCTAATTTCCAATGATCCAAATATGGATCCTACATGAATCTAGAAGAAACACAAGCAACATATGAAACATCTCAACTAGTAATGGCTAGATAAATCAAACTACCAACAAGATGTCTATACATAGTAGTGTCAGCTTTTTCACATACAGGTGTGGGATCAAGTTTAACACCAAATTCAAAGTAGATGTAGATTTACAATTAAGCATATTAAACTTAACAATAAATTATGTGTATATTGAGATTGTAATACAATAATAAAATGCTTATCTTAAATATATCCATTTCTAAGAAATGGTTTAGAATACTTAAATTAGTCATTACAAACATTTGACTTAGTTTACCCTTATATTTATGAATTAAACTAGTTAGATTGCAAGTAATCAAAAGATCAACATATAATACAATTAAGATTAAAAAAACCATTTTCAATTTTAACAAATAAATCATTATCATAATAATAGTTAGAGAACCTTGGTTCTTTGAAAAAAAAAGTAATTTTACAGTATCAAGCTTGAAGAGCTTGTTTTAAACCATACAAATCTTAATTTAACTTACACATATAATATTCTGTGTTAGGATTAGTGAAGCCTTTAAGTTGAGTCATATAGATTTTATCATCTAAATCACCATTTAGAAATACATTATTGACATCTTGTTTGTGGATAACCCAACCATTTTAGGCTATAAGAGGAATAAGCAATCTAATAGTACTCATTTTCGCTACAGGAGTAAATGTTTCAACATAATCGATCTCAAGTTTTTGATTAAACCCATGAGAAACTAATATTGATTTAAATTTATCAATTTTATCAATTTAATTATATTTTATTTTATAAATCCACCTATAACTAACAATATACTTTTTAGGTGGAGGTGGGACAAGATCCCAAGTCTGATTTTTAATTAAAGCATTATACTTGGCTTCCATAGAAACATTCTATCTATCATCTTGAATATATTTCTCAAAATATTGAGGTTCACATTCATACATAGTCATTAAAGCATGATAATAATGTTGACTCCCAGTTAATTTATTAAGATTATCAATATTAGAAGATGAGATTAGGAATTCTGCCCATTTAGGTATTTTAGATTGAACACAAAATATAGGGGGTTCCTCACACTCTAAGTTATACATATATATATTAACTTCCTCTAGGGTATAAGTTATATCACAAGGAGAAACAAGAGAGCCAGGTTCATCAAAATAAAAACATTGAAGAGGTTCCATAGAGGGCTCACAAAAATATTTTTAGAGAATAAAAATATTCATATTGTTAATGATTTGTATTTTAGATGGATCATATAATTTTAATATTTTAGTTTTTACCTCCATGGCCTAAAAAAATACAAGAATAGGAGGTATAATTAATCTTCTTTCTTTTAAATTTAGGAACAAAGATGGAAGGATGGCTACCAAAGATCCTAAGATGAGCTACATGGTTTCTTTTTAGACCACATTTTTTAAGGATTAGAAAGATGTAAATATTTAGTAGGGAATATAGTCAAAATATACACAAAAATATTCATGGATTTGACTCATAATAACTTAAAAATATTTGTAGAATGCAACATTATTCTAGCCATTTCAATAATAGTGCAGTTTTTCCTTTCAACAATACCATTTTACTGAGAGGAATAGGGAGTTGTTAGTTCCATTTGAATACCACAACTAATGAAAAAAGAATAATTTTTTTTATAATATATTCATCACCATTATCAAATATTAATCTCTTAATAGAAAATTAGAAGTATTTTCAATAAAAGATTTAAATTCTTTGAATTTAGACAACACCTCATATTTCTTTTAATAAAATATGACCAGATTACTATAATATAATCATCTATAAAATTAATTATTGTCACTCAACTTTGCACCCTTGAAGAGGTATTTAAATCCTTTTCAAAATTGAGTGGAACATTGGATTACCCGTAGACCTGTAGGTTGTCTACAGAAGGGGTAAAACTCTATATTGAAGGGTTAACTCCCTAAATTTGTCTATCTAAGCTCATCACCTATACTAATAGATTGTTGGAATGAAAAAGGATAGAGATAACATGAAAGAAACCTAATATAATGAGTGATAAATCAAGTTAATATCCACAAGAATACTATGATATTACACTATAAAAGATGACTCATAAAATTAACTTCAACATCCAAGGTTTCTCTAACATAAGTATTTCAACATGGAGGTGACATGCAATTACGTATCCCAAGGTAAATGGATAAGAAGTCTAATTATAGACAATATTACCCTTAGTTACACTTAAAGACATATGAAGCCACTAAATACACTTCATGTGACCTATTAGAGAGCAGACTACTTACATAAAACTTGAGAGAGTAAGGTGAACACAAGGACAAATAGTTATCACTTATCATTCAACTATGGACTACTTCACACACTAAGAAAATAAGTTTTTTAATTAAAAATAAGTTTGAAATATTATATTTAGAGGAAAAAATATTAGTCAAACTATCAAAGATTTTGCATACCAGATGTGGTTTCTTTTACAAAGCTAAAAGTGGCTACTTATATAGAAAAGTGTGAAGAGAGAGAGAGAGAGATGTAGTAGGAGAGGAGTGACAAGTGTCCATGTGAGATACATTAATAAATGGAGTTATGATATAGTAAAAATAAAATTTCAAGGCCATGTGTCTCATTGTTTAAGATGATCTAACCTTCCAAGTGGCATAGGGGTTACAACTTGGTTAAACTTCTTGAAAAATGCCCTCTTTACATGAAAAGAGTGATAAATGGACTTTAAAATATTTAATTCACCATGAAATGATATAAGACAACTCATTGGACATATTCCATGCCTTAAAAATCTCCTTTGATTTGACATTTCATCATTCATGTGCATAGGTGTCTCGAGACTCTTCATTTCCCATGCCTAGCTTGGTCTAAGTGGCCTAAAACTCAAGTTCATCTTCTTCATGTCATAATATATACATTAATGATATTAAAATATGTTATTATTCATAAAATGAATCATTTTAGTCTATGTAACAACTCCCATGAACTCATTTACTCCTAAAGCCCTCACTAGGCCTAGTTTCCTTGTAGCCCTAAAAACATGCAAACCTAATTGTGTAGGGAATTATATAGAGGGTATTGAAAAAATTATGGAAAATTATAGGACCCAATATGTCCTTATATCTCCATTTTAAGTTTCATAGTCTGAATCTGAGTGGAAGTCCATCTTTTCTGTGTTTCACTCTCTTGAATTAGGCCTCCTTACCTATAACCCTATTTTTTGCTCCAAAATTCTACCACACATGTGAAATCACATAAAATAATGTGATTAAATTTAAATAGTAAATAAATCACATTCATTTCAATTTTATATTACTGATACCTTATGAAAATATGTAAACCAAGAAATGACCTAGCTACCTAGCCTCATTTTGAGCCTGTTTGAGATTGCCTTGGAAAATGGGCCTATTTTGACCACCTAAAAAATAATTTGTTCAGTGTTTATGAATTATAGAGTTAGTAAACATCACAAATTACATCATATAATTATTGGTAATTTCTCACCTTCTCAGAACAATTGAAAACACCAAAAAACATGTAAAATAAGATATTTATGATAGTTCTTACAAGTGACATCATCATCAATGTACATGTAGAACCTCATTGGAGTCCTCAAAAACATAAAATAGTTTTAAATATTAAAAATGAGGAATTATATGTGATTTATAGGTATTTTTTCCTTGACTATTCACCATCAGGGTTTTATAAGGGTTTAAGACCTGTTTAGGGTCTTAACGATTATTCATAAAGAATAAACCATAAAATGACCTCATTCTACTTGGAAAACCTTCTTGACTTAAATCCTAACCTATCCTAAATGGATAAAATTCCCACGAAAATTGTGATATATGGTATGAGTATGTGAAGTTGCTCCTTAGATGGCATGTTTAGCTCTCTTGAACTCGAGAGAGGTCAAATTTAACTTTTGGTCCTCAAAACTCAATATCACTACTAAAATAAATAAAAAAACATCCAAAAAAATCATATCCATTATTAATTATTATTTATTAGTGATTATTACCCCCTATATGCATTTGGTGTATTGGTTAGGGGGATTTGGCTTTTGGCTAGTCTCCTCCTTGCTAACCCTTAAGGGCATTAGATTAAAAACTGAAGTGTGTTTCCACTTGAAAGTATATTGAGACCATTATAATGTATATGTGTTTCCTAAAGGTATATATATAGGGTTTTTAATAATTATTTTATGTTTTTAAACTCAAATAGACCCCTTGGTCTCATGATTACCACTTGCCAATAGAGTGGGCAAGGTCTAAGACAAAATAGTGGGTATGTATATTGTTAGTATGGCCCTAAGGTGACCATGAATGTATTTTTACAATCATGAATATATTATATAATAAATCACAAATTGTTATTGTGACTATATAACCCTCAAAAGATGAAACTCTCTCATGACTAGCTGGATACCTTGTGTGTGTGAATTAGGCCTACAAGCCTAAACATGGCTTTGAACATTTTATACTCCTATAATTTAGTCTAAGAATTCAATAATATTTTTATTTAATTATAAATAAATTAATAAAGGAGTATCCATCATTTTATATTTCTCACATTCCTTTACTCTCTCCATCAATCAAGCAAAACCCTCATAGTAGGTAGACCTATAGTTTATCTTTTGACTGTGGTCTTGAAACCTAATTTAAATTATATTATTCATATTTATTTTGTTTTTAGATATCTATATGTCTTATTTATCAAACTTATGTGGACATTAAATTATCTCATATCATGTTTTTCTTCTCACTTAGGCTTAGAAATAACCTATTGTAAGCTTGTAGATTGTGTATGACCCTTTAGTGTCATGACTATACTCTTTATTTTAGGTCTTCACCCTTACATCAAATACTTTATCCATGGATTTTGGATTTTTATTTAGTCTTAGTTAGGTGTCAAAATTCTTTAAAACACCTCTGTCACTTTCCTTACTTAGGCCTAAGACCATCTTATCTTCACTTATAACTTGTAGGTCCTTATTTAGGATATGTGACTATATTAGGTGTTTAGAAATCCATATTTTACATCACTAATATCATAAAAATAATTTGAATTAGTTGGAGTTACAATTAGGTTTCAATACTTTCAAACACCTCAACTCCTCTCTTTAGGCTTGAACATGGAATGATACCTCAAATAGGCTCATAGGTGGCCTTTTAGGGTATTAACTACATACTGTGTGTTTGGACTTTAATCTCTCTTTAATGATCCTCCTTTGAATATTTGAAATTGTTTGAAATTATAATTTAGGATCAGATCATCTCTTCATTATACTCTACCTTTTCTCTAAGTATGTAATTTTATCTCAGACCTTACTGGTCTAGTTTTAGGTGCTCATTGGGACTGTATATAGGAATTTCAAGATCTTGAACTTAGTTCTTTCACTTTCCATAATTCTTGAAGGATATAGAAAAAATGAGTTGATTTCATTATGTATACAGAGTTTGTGATCTCATTTTGACATTTTTAAGTCACTTCTATCTTGTTTCTTTCGTATAGAGTACTACAGGTGGTCTTTAGACTATGAACTCAGTTTCTAGGACTATCAACAAGTTGTAGGTGACCTAGTTACTCTTTGATGAGTTGTCATTGTCTTCATCTAATTTGAGGTTGAATCTTCATGTTTTAACTTATTATAGTATTGATTTGATATTGACTTGATCCAAAATGAGGAACTATAGGCTTAGGGCCTGTAGGTCACTATTTTCTTATTTAAGGTTACCAGTCACTTCTTTGAGTTCTTAGCTTTCTTGACACTATCAACCACCAAAACTTTCTATATCACTCATTCAAGGTCTTACAGAGCTTATAGACCTTATGACAATGCCTCCTATCAAACTCAACTCACCATAAAATATATATAGACCTTTAGGTGCCCCTTTTATATGCAAGGTCTCTGTGTAGAGAATTGGAGATTTTATTTAGTTGGAGTCACTAGATGATGGTATTAGGAATTTATAGACATATGAAGGTATGAAGATATGTAACAAGTATTTTCCATAGCTCTGAGCTTCTTCAAACTAATCCTATAGTATGTGCAAACTATATATGAAAGATAAGGTTATAATTCTCATTTGAAAGTGTAGTTGGACTACAAAATTCATATTTCTAATGATTCCAATGGTGAAATAGGGCCTCAAAAAATTACACCATGATATACCTCTGATACTTGAGCCAAAAATGGTAATAAAAAATGTAGTGAACTATTCAAACCTTGACCATATCCCCAAAGAGCAAACTCCTAAAGAACATGGACAAGAATCACATCTCATATAAATAACACATGAAATCCATGAAATTAAGGGATATTACATGAGTAGTGGGGAATTTAAAAAATTAGAGTCACCACCATGAATACAAAATAGAAACATGCAGTAGGATCTACTAGAACAACTTGTACACCAAGAAATTCTTCTTCCAAGTAAAGGAACTTCATGGAGATGATTTGTATGATTAAACCACCATGAAAATGAGACATTTGACCTCTAAAAACAACCTTATAAATGATTCCTCTCCATCAATTTTTGAAGTGGATAAATAGGTGCAATAATAGACCCCTCTCAAATGAATAGGCCATGATGACTTATTTTCACTCTATGATTATTAATAAATAGGAGGAAACTGATATTAAATGAAATGACACTTATTTTAAGCTTACTAGGACCCCTAACAATGGACAATTTTTTAACTCCTAACTCTCTCTCTCTCCTAGCCATACCATTCAGTTCAAATTTACCTTTTTGATCTTGTGAAGTTTGGCTTAAAACTTGGTCTAAAAATATAAAATGATCTTAGGGAGCCCAAGAGATTCTTACAAACCATTTAAAACTTAAATATGATCTTTTAAGGCCATACAAGTGTTTGTAAAGTGTATTTTTACCAAGTTTAGGCATTGAACTATAGATGATATTAAACTCTAACTACCCTGAACATTATCTGATCAGTTTCTAACATAAGGGATGTTGGGAATCTTTTTTAAACCTTTGATTCTTGTAATGGTACATCTAACTCTTTCAAATGAGCCAAAAGGTGGTTAAATTGACATTTTTACATATCAGGGTCAAATAAAAGGTTAGTGCATACTAATATAAATTTAATAACACCTCAATAACATTTTATAATGACTTTGACCAAACTAAACCTTTAACCATGTTTGACTATTTTAAGACCTTTTACTTGACCCATAGGACTAGATAAGTGGACATAAGACCAAAACTTGGACAATGCTTAGACAAGAATAAATATGACCATATGGGACTATCTAAGACCAAAGAAGACCATGATAAACATTTGAAAACCCTACGGAGTTTAAACCTAGAGGGGGTGACCAATTTTGAACTAGGGTCAAAATTTGGTTAACATTCTTGGTGATTTATAGGAGTAGCATACCTGCACTGCTAATGGACCAATAAAATTTCCTTCCATTGGGTAATGGAGTTAATCTTATGCTACAATTTAAAACTGATATGCCTTCTAAATATTTCAAACTCACACCAAAAACACAACAAAAAACAAAAACTCACTATGCCAAAGGTATTTAGTGAAAACCACACAAAAAATACCAAACAATACACCTAATCTAATATGTATAGACCTTAAAATATGTTTAAGGTGATGAAACACTTCTTTCTTCAACTTGGATAAAAAAGGATGTTTTTTGAGTCACATATTCTCCATGAGAATAAGTCACCATAGGATGGATGTTTGTCACAAAAAAATTGATTGTGAAGAAGATCAAAATATTTACCACTCATAAAACCTATTATAATTTCAATTAAACCATTTGAACCTCCTTTGAATGGTCCTTCTAGCTCCTCTTTAGGTTTGTTTGACAGTGCAACCTACTTGATCTCATTCATACTCATTATATGCTTCTCAACTTGCTTCTTAAGAGTCATGAGAGATTTGTCAACTTCACATTCATCTAAACCATGATGTGTTTGATGTCTAAATCCTTCATGTTTGTATTATTTCTATCTAATCATATTTGCAAGTGACTTAATGTTAGGTTGAGGTCTCAGTTGCTCTTTAATCATAATTTTTTTTGCCTTGGTTTGATTGCATTCTTCCAAGATTGTAACCTTCTTAATAGTGACTTGACATTCATTGTCATGCTCAAGAGGTCCACCAATGACATTAATATTAATTCATGCTTCTTTAAGTGGGGGAGATAACTTATTTATTTATTTAAATTCTTGAACTATGGCATGGAACTGCTTCCATATATCCTCATCTTCTTCATGGATGTCATACTTATGAAATCCTTCACCTTGAGTAGGCAGACTTGTATTATCTTTGACATAATCATGATCCATCACATTTGAAGACTTATCATCATCATCATTCATATGAAGATAGTAGTTACCTTCTACAGCTTGTTGAAGATGAGTATCAAGACTTACCTCAGAATGTTTGTTAGACTCATCATGAATGATTTATGTGCCAAGGTATATATCTTCAATGAAAGCATAGGGATCATATTCATATTTATTAGCACCATATTAATATAGGAATATGTCAAAAATACCTTCAATCTTGTAATATGCTCCATCATCTATGATATTCTCCTATTACTCATGGATAATACAATTCAAATTTGAACTAGCTTCCATATATGGTTCAATGTGGAACTTGGCCAATGGTTGTGTTATTATTGTCACCTTATCTCCATATATTGTTATATAAGATAATAAATACCAATCAATAGAAACATAACCTCCTATCTTGGTAGTGAAGTTTCTTGATAGGAAAATAGCAAAGTGTGCTGGCAGATCCACCACCACTATGTCTTGTAGGATTAAAAAACTTGGGTAGTCATGCAAGAACACTTTCAAAGATTTGATGAGCCTATTGAATTGGCTGAAGTTATATAAATCTGCAACACTCCTTTTCTATATTGCTCATAATTAAATCCCAACTTATCTCCAACTAGTTTGGGCATGATTGAAGTGTTTGCCCCGTTATCTACAATGCAATTATGAACTAGCTTGTCTCCCAAAATGAGGGTAAGATAGAAAGGTGGGGTATTTTTAAACTTAGTGGAATTTTCAATAATATGATAAGGTGAATTTATGAGGGATACACCAATATTATTGGATGGTTGGGGACTGATATGGAGTTGGGACAACTACTCATGGAGTAATTCCTTTTGATCGGGTATATGGAGTACTTCCCAAAGAGATATGCAAGTATTTGTGTTCTTCAAGGAGTAAATGATATTAAAAAGATAGGTGCTAACCTTTTATTGCATATTTTGAGGTAATGAAGCACCTTAAAATTGAGACAATGTAGGTTTGCTTACCTTTACCAAGTTCTAATTTTGAGGAGATGCATGCCTTGTAGAGGATGCCACATTTGAATTCATATATTGTTGCATTGAAGGGGGGTTATTTGGAGTTGAATTTACAAATTGAAAATATCATAAAAGATATCCTCTTTGACCTTGTATTGGAAAAAACTAAGGTACTTTGGTTTAGGAAAAATCTATCCTCTATTTCGAAGTGTGCAAAGCTCACTCCTTGACTGCCACACTCTCCATTTGATTCTATTTGCATGAAGCTCTCATCTTCTACTATAAAGTGAGGAGTATCCCCTCCTTGGTAAACTAAATCTTGTCCTTCACCCTCATTAAAATTCATGTATTTTCCTTGAGGATACCATTATTCTTCTTGAATTAGATCACTATAGACCAAAACCATGGCTCTTGTGGAGGGAGCAAAATTTGGATTATAGACATTAGGTGGCCTAATGAAATTAGGTGGACATTATCCCCTCCCTTGACCATTATGTTGAGGTATAAATATATTTTATTATGCAGGGTAGTAGTAGGCGTTTTGGTGAGCTCCAAATTATTGATTTGGTTGCCTAATTTTAGCTTCTAAGGCCCTATACTTTGGTTTACAATCAATGGCATCATCTAATTTCTTTGGAGTAGCTTTAGACTTGTTGCTTGGATTTAGAAATGGAGCAAGAATTGAAGGCATAGTAGTCATGTTAGGCATTAAAAATTATGTAGGGAGCTTAATAGATTGAATCAAGCTATTCTCAGCTCTAATAACCACATCATAGGCATTAGGCAAGGTATACCCTCCCATGGATTGCAACATGACAAATACATAATTATTAATATCTCTAAGATAGCTTGGGAAAAAAAAACCTACAGGGGGTCTCATGGGAGGTGGAAGCCTATTCCATGTTATTTGAAACCTTTCATTGAAATCATGCATGGATTCCTTAGGCCCTCTTTGGATGACATTCATATGATGAATCAATGATGTATGATCACTTTTGTATTCAAATATTTGAGTCAATATCTCTCCAAACTCATCCGATATAGTAATGCATCCTCTTGACAAGGTTATATACCAATCAAGGGATTTTCCCCTAAGAGACATGGAAAACAATTTGATTACTATATTAATCTCAATGATATTAAGAAAATTATAGAAGTTAGATATGTCTCTAATTTGCTCACTTGGGGTGATAAGACCTTCCATATTGAAATAAATAACACTCTTTTTGGCATTGGGAGGGATATCATCATAGGAAATAAGGTTTATGGGATTTTCAATATTGAAGGCTTGGAAATCATGTTGCCTAGTGATGTTACCTTCAAACTATTCTTCACTCTCTTGATCTTATTTGACTTTAAAAGTCTTCTTGTTCTTTAAGTTCTTCAAGTGTCAAGATAGGCTTAGGGTATTGAACTTCAAGAGGAAGTTCAGGATGAGGGAGTAAATTTATAGGATGGTTATTTATACTATCAACTGACCTAGTAAAGATAAAAAATCATGTAATAATGAGAAATAATGAATTGGTCTACAACCAAATATTATACCTTTAGTGGAGTCACCAAATGTTTAGTATAAAACACTTATGCAACTGTGGTCTTGTCAAATCCAACATTCACCTTGACATGAAGTGTTTAGGACAATATTCCCATCGAGCGTGCCATAACTATTGTCACTCAATTTTTCACCCTTTTAAAGGTAGTTCAAGCCTTCTCAAAATTGAGTGGAGCCTAGGATTACCCCTAGACCTATGGGCTATTTATAGCAGGGGTAAACCTCTAGATTGAATCACTAGCTCCCTAGCTTTATCTATCTAAGCTCATCACCTATACTACTAGCTTGTTATAATGAAAAAGAATAGAGAAAAAATGGAAGAAACATAATTTAATGAGGTGATGCACCAATTTAATCTCCATAAGAATACCATGATATTTCACTATGAAATATAACTCACAAAACTAACTTTAACATCCAAGGTTTCTCTAACATAAGTATTTCAACATGAAGGTGAGATGCAATTGCATATCCCAAGGTGAATGAATAAGAGGTTTGATTTTATACACTATTAACCTTTACTACACTTATATATATATATATATATATATATATATATATATATATATATATATATATATATATATATACATACACACACACACACACTAATTACACTTCATGTGACCTATTAGCGATCAAACTATTTGCATAAAACATGAAAGAGTAAGGTGAACATAAAGATAGATGGTTATCACTTGTCATTCAACTATGCAATACTTCACACACTTAGACAAGAAGTTCTAGAATTAAAAAATAGTTTGAAATATTTTATTCAAAGGAAAAAATATTATTCAAACTAGTAGGGCTTCACCATACCAGATGTGGATTCTTTTACAAATCCAAAAGTGGCTGTTTATATAGAGAAGTGTGAAGAGAGAGAGAGAGGGATGTAGTAGAAGAATATTGACAAGCATCCATGTGAGTTAAAATAAGAAAGGGAGTTATGATATAGTATAAATATACTTTCAATCCCATGTGTCTCATTCCTAAAGATCTTATAACCTTCCAAGTGGCATAGGGGTTACAACTTGGCTTGACACCTTGACTAGCTTCTTGAAAACTGTGCCTCTTTACATGAAAAGAGTGACAAATGGACTTTAGAATCATGAATTTTCCATGAAATTATCTCAAAAAATCATTGGACATCATACATTCCTTAAAAAATATTTTTATCTAACATTCCATCATTCATGTGCATAGTGTCTTAAGACTCCTTATTTCCCATGCCTAGTTTGGTCCAAGTGGCCTAAAACTCAAGTTAAAATTAATCAAGTAATCATATCTCCATGAATGGTATTAAAATATGTTATTAGGCCTAAAATGAATCATTTTGGTTCTTATCATAATCCCAAGAATCATTTTAGTCATCAAGCTCTTACTAGGCCTAATTTCCTTATAACCCTAAAAACTTGTAAACCTCCTTGTGTAGGGAGTTTTACATAAGTTATTAACAAAATGAGGGAATATTATAGGAAAAATTATGTATTTACATATCCATGTAAAATTTTATTATCTGAATCCAAGTGGAAGTCCATCTTTTTTGTCTTTCTCTCTCTTGAATTAGACCTCCTTAGCTACAACCCTCTTTTTTTGCTCTAGACTTATACCACATATGTGAAATCACCCAAAAGCATGTGATTAAATTTACACAGGCAACCACCCACATCCATTTCAATTTTAGATTCCTAATACCTTATGTAAATATGCAAAACAATAAATGACCTAGACACCTAGCCTCATTTTGGCCCTGTTTGATACTACTGTAATCACATAAAAATGAAATGTGTACAACTTGAGCATGACTTGTGACACCCAAACCATAGGTATTTATTGATTCCTTTCACAACCCTATAGGCATGTTTTTTAATATTTTTTAGTCATTTGAAGCCTTCCAGATTTAGCCCTAGTTGTCTTAGACTCCTCTTATAGGCATAGACCCATCCCCTAGGGTCCCTTTCCCCTTGGATAATAGAGTCATAAGTTGGATTATAGCACTAAACCCTAGGGTTTCCAATTTTTAGTGCTATTTTCCAAGTCACTCTTAGCCTCAAATGGTCATATTTCCCTAGTTTCTTATCTTTTTCCCTGTTAGCCTAATGCAAAGTCATCTAACCTAGGATCATTAGTTTCCCTATAAAAGCTTATTCAATGGTCATTTACAAGTGTTGAAAATCATTCAAAAGGCACAATCTAGAAATAAACTAATAACCTTCAAGTAAATCCTCCTATTCTCTACATACAACCAACTATTGCTATTTTTAGCCCACTCGAGCTCTCGTACAAGTCACGAGTCATCTCAAGCTTGCCTAAATTCACATAATACTTGCATGACATACACAAAATTGAAAAATACACATTCAACTTGGGAGAATTACATTGTCCTTGATCCCTCTTCAGAGTATTGGTATGTAGGTAGCGTGCCCACACATGGGGTATGATCTCACGTTCAGTGCATAATACACACTAACCCCTTTTTCCAATTGATTCAAGACAACTTATCAAGATTAAGGAGGAACTAGGACCCTAAGAGACAAAATTAGTTTCACACAGATCTCTAAAAATGATTGAGACTTGAAAATTCAAGCACAAAGCCTCTAGAAGCATTATAATAGAACCCCAATTACTCAGAGGAAAGAGATCAAAAGGACTATAACACCAAAAATAGGACTATAACGCTAGACCCCAAAGTGTCCAATTTTTGGTGCTACTATCCAAGAAAAAAATAGACTTCTAGGTCTTATTTATGATAGTTTGTCAAGTTAGCTCATCAATTTACAGTTCTAGATTCCTCCATCTCAGTCCAAAAATTAGCTAAGTTTATTTTCTATCCCCTTACCATTTTTAGTAATTAATTGATCAAATCTAGATTTAGTAAATTAGTAAGTTAATTTAGGCATAATGTATTACATGTTTTCTATATTAATCCATACCCTTTACTAATTAGGAAATTAAACTCTTAGTTTCCCAAAAATAGTAAAACATTTGGTGAACCTGACTTACTTTGAATTTCTGCACAAAAACCCTAAAAACCTTAGGGCCATTTATTTTTGATTTTTTTGTAGTATTTTACTAATTTTTATAGAATTTAAAATCAAAATACTATAAATTTAGTGAAATATTTTTAATAATTCACTCAAACCCTAGTTTCCACATACTAGGTCCTATATGCACAAAAACACTTCTAGATCACTAGGAAAAATATTCTACTAATTTTAGAAATATTTCCATATTTTTCTTGAATTTCTCAAGTTCAAATCTACAAATTCTCAGTAATTTTTTCAAATTATTACATTAATTTTTTAAAATTTTCATTTCAAACCCTAGTTGTACCAGCTAATTCCCAGTTATTTTCTAGAATACTCATCTTATTTTCTATAAATTTTGATTGAAAATTAAAATTAGAAAATCAGTTCAAATTTCAAGAATCCATAGTAATTTTAGAAAAATTATTTATCTCAAAACCATAGTTGAATCTACTAGGTCTTATTCATGCAAGTAATTTCCCATAATTTTTTTAATTTTATCTTGTATACTTAGCTCAAAAAATCAAAATCAAATTAAAAATTTCATAGTATGGTGCAAATAAAATCCATAGTTGCATACACTAGGTCCCATTGCTTCTTGAGCTATCACCTTACATATAAGCTTCAAAATTGCATAAAATAACAATGGATTTTACTTATTTGCACATGTTTCTTACATTTCTTGCCCAAAATAAGGAAACCATGATTGGTCCTATCATGTACATGAATGATGAAGTCTATCATATATTAGTACAACATTTTATCCTTTGAATTTCATGTTTATGTTTCATTATATGGGATGACATTAAAAAATTCATTGCTAAACATGCACAAGGTTCCAAAATTCTTTGTACGAATTCTCTTTCACTCATATGGAAAGTTGTTCAAAATTATCTTGAAAAATGCATTTGAAATGTCATGTTGCATATCAAAAATTTATATGCCTTTATGCAAAAATTCATGTTCTCTATCCCTTACTCTCTCTTTTTCATTGGGACAAATATACAAGTTTATCATGCTAAACACATTACAAATGTCATCATACAGGTCAAAGATATTTATGCATTCATGCACAAATCCATGCTCTCAACCCTTTAATTTCTATCTCTCATATGGAAAGTTTTTTATAATCATATTGCTATAAAATTTATAACTACAATTAAATGCATTTTAGCCTACATGCATAGTTTCTACCTAGATGTATATGCCTCTTTGGATACTCTTGTTTCAATGTCATATTTCATGTAGAAGAAATAAATCCCTTCTCCTCCTCTCCCTCAAGAGGGTGATAACATCTTTCCCTCTAAATAGGTCTATGCTATCACTCCTCTAAAAGGTAAGGCATAATATACCATTGTTATTGATGCATACATTTATCCTATAGCTTCTTTAAACTATCTTCAACATATGTGCTTACATGTCTAATCATAAGAAACTAAGGTTTACACTTATGAGACTCTAAGGGATTGAATCTACAGTATAAACAAGTTCATTTCAGATTTACAAATATAGAATCAACTATTCCATGGAAAGATCACAACATTGGAAAATCAGATCATAATTCAAAAGCCTAAAATGCATCCTAGTGTTAATCATGTACATGCACCTTCACCTAGTCAATTGGTTGCAAGCAATGTTACATATCAAAACAACAAATTACAACATAGTAACTCTAAAACTAGTGATTATAAAAGCATTCAAAGATTAAATAAAAGTTCAAGTGAGGTATTAAGGGAACTGATTAAATCTAAGTCGATAAACTACCTCCTCTACATCCAGTGAGAAGATCCAAATATTATTGTGCATATCATAGAATGCATGGGCATAACACTGATTCATGTTTAGAATTGAAACAACATATACAATAGATAATTGCTAATAAGGACCCTATACAAGGTAAATTAGTTAAGCAATCCAAAATGATATAGGAACACATTCACAAAGGGTCAAATTCAGAAATAGTACAAAAGTGGCTTCAAAAGTAGAACTCAAAACCATAAAATGATCAAAAATCAAAATTTAAACAAGAAATATGTTCACAAGCATAGGTAAAACATGAAAAAAATACAAAACTACCTCTCCAAAATGAGGCTCAACTTTCAAAATAGTATGGGTTTGGTAAAAAATATTTACAACAGTTTGATTTTTGAGGTTAAGGGTTGGGCAAGCATGCTCAAGGCATCACTACTCCTATTCAAGAAATTAATAATGTTTATCACCAAGGTTTGGGATTTATTAAATATCCTATGGCAAAGCAATTATAGACACAATTTATCAAAGAAAAATATTTAGATATAATAAAAGACAACACTAACATTCAATTGGTTCAAAATTAAGATAGTGATGAGTGGAACAATCCAAGTTATTATGATTTTTAAGATACCAACAATGAATTCAAATATTCAGAGTCATATTCACAACCATTCCTTCATGCTTCATAATCATGCATGATTCTTCTCTTTGATACTAGACACCATGACAGGGAGTCTCATTCGAGACTCATTGGTTAGTATCACTCCTTTGCAGTATTTCCTATACATAGTCTCTTTTTCTTGATCATATATATCTTATTCCATAAAAATACCAAAACATGTCAATTGTATGCATCATCTATGTTCTTACATTGCTAAACACTATGCTAGACTTATATTATGCTATTCTATCCTACTTGTTTATTTATTTATCTATATTACCATGCTTCACTTGATATTCTTTGAGTGTGTGTAGTACATCTAAATCCTTCATTTATTTACTCCACCCATTGAGGGGGCATCTTATTTTTACATTCTAGCTACACATCGATACATCTACCCACTAGGGCCATACTTTATATGACTACACCATCCAGGTTATGTCATTCTCACACTCCACACTCTAGAAATCTTATGTTATATGTAAATTAATTGATTACACATATATAAAATTTACATCTAGTAACATTTATCATACTTTTGTATTTCATATCATATACATTAGTCTTGTACTACATATCTTGTATACTCTTGCTTCTTGCTTTCCATAGTTAGATGCTTGTCTATATTTCTAGTATTTTACATGCTTCCATTTGTGCTTTGATTATATATATGTGTTTGTATTTTCCAATTAATATTTGATTTTTTCTTACATTTTAGGATATTTTAAAATTTCCTTTACTTCTATCTATATTGTGTGTGCCTTTGGACATTTGCCAATGCCCTTTGTGTGTGCCTTCTATGTGCTTTTGGCCCTTGTGCCAATCTTTGCTTGTTCCCATTATGTGTGTATGTGGAATTTGAACATGCCTTATATGATTTTCATCTCTATTTCACCCCTTGGCCACCCTTACATGTTTCTTGTTTCTCGCTTTGTATGTTTGTTACTTGATTATTTCTATTTGTATGTACAATGCCATGATTCCAATCATGCATTTACCTTATTTCTTGGATTCCATGATGGACATCATGCTCCATCCCCCCTTACTACTAAAAAATTAATAACTAATGTTTCACATTCTAGTTTTCTTTTTATGCACATGATATTACATTATTATATCTATATAGGCATACCCCTGTAGATCTAACAATCTCTTTATACAACTCTTGCTATATATTGAGATCATGAATATCAATGCTATATCAAATTTTTTTTCAACTTAACACACTTGTAGAGCTCCTTCTTCTAAGGGAAGTCATTATAAGGTCTTCATTCCTACCCTTAGAAGAGGGGGTAACAAATAGGGGTTTTGTCATAGAGATTAGAGCTCTAAAATGGTCAAAAAAGCAATTTCAGAATACACAATCTAGATTTTAGAATTCAGTAGAGGGAGGCTAGATCAGGAAGACAACATATAACATAGTCTAGTATTTAGTTTTGGCTCTGGATAATAGTGTCAAACATGGGACTATAGTGATGGACCCTAAAGTGTCCAATTTTTGGTGCTAGTGTCCAGACATCAAAATTTATAGTTTTTCCAGAATCAGGCAGAGGAGTGTGTTTAGTCTTAGTTTTTCCATAATAGTATAGTCTAGAATACAACCATTTTCAACACTCATTTGCTTAGAGAATCCATATATAGGGGGAATCATGCATGGCATGAGGGTTTCCACTTACAGTTCAAACATGGTAGTTGAAATGACTTTTAGTTTAGAATCTATGTTCTAGACACCAGTTATTGGGGGTAATGTGCATGGCACATGGGCCTTCTCTTTTCTAAGTTTAGTATATTTTTCTTGCATATTCCTAGTAGTTGTATGCCTTACTCCATTTGCAGGTGGTTGGCATCACTTTCAAGTAAACTTTCATACAAGTTTGCTTCCCATGTACCCAAGTTCCCAAGTGGTTTCTTAAGCCTTGATTCTAGTTTTAGAGGGCTCATATACAATTCTAATCTCCATCTTTTAAAGTGGCCAACATTGGCCTAGTTTTTAGTTACATTCAGCTATCCTTGCCAACATTATCAAATTATAGCATGTTCATGGGCTTCATGAGCCATCTCATGTGAAATTTAGCTTATACCAATATCTTTCTATTTAACTTCACATCATGGGGCAATGATGGAGCTAATGGACTAGCTATCATTTGTATTCTTAAGCCACCTATTTAGAGGGATTGGACACATGGTCCAGACATCGATTAGCACATGCATGATTCATTAGCTTTGCATAGTTGGTGATGATAGAGGCAAAGGTCCTACATTTGCATTCTTGAGCCACCTTCCATGGAATTGAGCACTTAGCTCATCCATTAATATAAATCTTAGTTCAAACATACATCCAACATCACTCAACATAATCCAGTAGCACAATAGGTTCTATATTGGTTCACGTACCCAATGAGGTGTATCCGTTCCTTTCTCTCTCTTTACCCAAATTTATACATTCTTATTTTAGATATAGCATATATAGTAAGAACTAATCTACTTTCACTTTACTTACTTGAAGATTTACATAGTAAAACTTGATCTCACTATGTATAATCAAAAATCACATATCTTCTTAGGCTTAGCCTCACAGGTAAGTTTAGGTATGATTTTATTTTTTTCCTTTATCCTAGTATTTCACTTTTTTGCTTAGACTCATGTGACCATCATTTTATTAATCACAAAGTGGTTATATAAATTGGGAAGGTTTCGTAACCATCCATTAGTTAATCATTGACTAACAATTAATTATAACTTGAACAGAAGGCAGAGCTGTTTATCAATTCTTATTTCTTCAGCATAAGCAAAAAGGCATAATAGTTATGTTGGTTATCTGCCTAATAAAAACAAGAGTCATAGGATCAAGAGAATTCATGTACATCTCTAATGTTAAAGTAACATGTGGTTGATAAGTGGGCATTACTTAGCTATACATTCCTTGGAATCTAGAATTAAAATTACTAATGGGCTCACTGGGCTCTCTTTTGATACTTGCAAGTTGCTAGTATAATACACTAGGATCAATGATTTGACCAAATTATGCAATGAAGGTGATTTCAAACTCAACCCAACCTATGATAGAGTTGGCTACTAAGTTTAAGAACTAATAGTAAGTGACATCTTGTAAGGTAAAAGGGAATGACCTGCATGCAACTTCCTCATGCTCCCCATGTAACAATTTTAAGGTTGAGTTAGAGAAGGATATGATCTTTAATAGTTATGCTACCATCATGTTTATATCTTGATGGCATAAATCAATTTTATGGGGAAATTATGGAGCTAAAGGACTAGCTATCATTTGTATTCTTGAGCCACCTATTCAGAGGGATTGGACACATGGTCTAGACATCGATTAACACATGCATGATTCATTAACTTTGCAAAGTTGGTGATGATGGAGGCAAAGCTACTACCTTTGTATTCTTGAGCCATCTTCCATGGGATTGAGAACTTAGCTCATCCATTAATATAACTCCTAGTTCAAACATAAATCCAACATCACTCAACATAATCCAGTAGCGCAATAGGTTCTATATTGGTTCACGTACCCAATTAGGTGTATCCATTCCTTTCTCTCTCTTTACCCAAATTTGTAAATTCTTATTTTAGATATAACATATCTAATAAGAACTAATCTACTTTCAATTTACTTACTTGAATATTTACATAGTACAACTTGATCTCACTACGTATAATCCAAAATCACATATCTTCTTGGGCTTAGCCTCACAGGTAAGTTTAGGTGTGCTTCTATTTTTTTCCTTTATCCTAGTATTTCACTTTGTTGCATATAAATAATAAATGGGAGGCAAATATAATCACATAAAAATGAAATTTGTACAACTTGAGCATGACTTGTGACACCCAAACCATAAGTCTCTCCTGTTTCTTTGTATAACCCTCTAGGCATGTTTTTTACTATTTCCCAATCATCTGAACCCTTCTAGATTCAGCCCTAGCTATCTCAAACTCCTCTCCCAAGCACAATACTATCCCCCAGGTTCCCTTTCCCCTTATACACTAGTGCCATAAGTTATACTATAGCACTGGACCCTAGGGTGTCCACTTTTTGGTGCTATTATCCAAGTCACTCTTAGCCTCAAATAGTCAAATTTCCCTATTGGCCTGATGTGAAGTCATCTAACCTAGGATCATTAGTTTCCATATAAAATCATATTCAAGGGTCATTTAGAAGTATTGACAATCATTTAAAAGACACAAGCTAGAAATACACTAAGCACCTTCAAGCAAATCCTCCTATTCTCTACATACAACCAACCGTTGCTATTTATAGCCTACTCAAGCTCTCACACAAGTCATGAGTCATCTTAAGCTTGCCCAAATTTTCATAATAATTTAATTACATACACAAAATTACACAATACACATTCAACTTGGGATAACTACATTATCCTTGATCCCTCTTCAGAGTATTGGTATGTAGGTAGCATGCCCACACATGGGGTGTGATCATATGTTCAATGCATAATACACATTTACCCATTTTATAGTTTATTAAAGACCACTTATCAAGATTAAGGAGGAACTAGGACCCTAGGAGACAAAATTAGTTGCACACGAAGCTCTATAGATGATTGAGACTTGTAAATTTAGACATAGAGCCTCCAGAAGCATCAAAATAAAACCCTAAAAGCTTAGAGGAAGTAGATCAAAAGAACTATAGTGTAATAAATAGGACTATAGAATTGGACCCTAAAGTGTCTAGTATTCAGCACTACCATCTAGGCAAAAACATACTTTTGGGTCCTATTTTTTATAGTTTTCCCAATAAACTCATCAATTTGCAGTTCCAGATTCCTCCATCTCATTCCAGAAATTAGTTAAGTTCACTTTCTATCCCCTTGATTGCCATTTTTAGTAATTTATTGATCAAATCTAGATTTAGAAACTTAGTAGGTTAATTTAGGCATACTATATTACATGTTTTCTAGATTAATCCAGACCCTTTACTAATTAGGAAATTAAAAACTTAGTTTCCTAAAAATAGTAAAATAACTACCTTGGAAAATGGGCCTAGTTTGACCATCTACACAATCTTCTATGTAGTGTTTTGGACTTTTATAGTTAGGACACATCCAAAATAGCCTAATATAATTATTGGGAAGTTATCCCCTTCTCATAACACCTAAAAAACACTAAAAAGTATGCAAAATAAGGCATTTATGACAATCTATACAAGTGACATTAGCATCAAAGTACATGTGTAGAACCTCCTTAGAGTAATGAAAAACATGTAATGGGATTTAGGAGAAAAATGTGGCACTAGACGTGATTTAAATGTCTTTTTTCCTTTACTCATCACCATCAAGGTTTTAAAAGGGTTTAAGTCTTGTTTGGGGTCTTAACGGTTGTTCATAAATAATAAACCACCAACTGACCTCTTTCCACCTAGAAAACTTTATTGATTGACCTCCTCACCTATCCCAAATGGATCAACTTCCCATGAAAAGTGTGAGAGATGGTACGAGTATGTGATGTTTCTCCTCAGGTGGCATGTTTAGTTCTCTTTAACTTGAAGGAGGTCAAATTTGAGTTTTGGACCTCAAAACACAAATTCACTATTAGGAGAAGTTCAAACACCTCCAAAATAATACTATACATGATTCAATATGATTTGGTAGTGATTTTTACCCCCTATATGTATCTAGTGTACTAGTAAGGGGGTTTGGGGTTTAGGCATGTGTCCTCTTGCTAGCCCTCAAGGGTATTTGATTGAAAACTGAGGTATGTTGGCACCTAGAAGCATACTAAGACCATTTTCATGTCTATGTATTGCCTCAAGGGCCCTATATAGGGTTTGGAATACTTGTTTTATGTTTTAAAACTTAAATATACCCCTTGGTCTCATGACTGCCACTTGTCAATAGAGTGGGCAAGGTCTAAGACAAAACAATGGATATGTGTAATATTGGTATGGCCTTGAGGTGACCATAAATGCATTTTTAAAATAATTATTATCTCCTATAATAAATAAAAAAGTGTGACTATGCCTATAGAATGCTAAAAACACCAAACTCTCTCATGACTAGCTAGATATCCTGTGTGTGAAGTAGGTCTACAGGGATAAATAGGTCTTTGAACATTTTTTACTTATATCATCTAGTTTGAGGGTTCAATAAAATGTTTATTACATTTTAAATAAATTCATCAAGTAGTCTCCATAGTTTTATATTTATCACAATCCTTTACTCTCTCCATCAATCAAGCAAAACCCTCATAGTAGGCAGACATCTATTTTAACTATGTGTAGGAGTCTTGAAACCTAGTTTGACTCATCTTATTCATATTTAATTTGTTTTAAAATAGATTTATAAACTATTTTTCAAACTGAGGTGGATATTAGTGTCTCTCATATCATGTTTTGCTTCTCACTTAGGCTTAGAAATAACCTATCTTAAGCTTGCAGTCTGTGTATGACCTTTTAGTGTCATGGCTTTATTCTTTATTTAAGGTATTCATACTTACATCAAATAATTTATACATGGATTTTGAATTTTTATATAGTCTTAGTTAGGTCTCAAACAGATTTCAAACACCTCTGTCACTTTCTTTACTTAGGCCCAAGACCAACTTATCTTCACTTATAACCTGTAGGTGTCTATTTAGGACATGTGGCTATATTAGGTGTTTAGATCTAATTATTTTACATCAATAATATCCTCAAATAAATTTGAATTATTTATATTTAAAATTAGGTTTAAATACTTTCAAACACATCAACTCTTCTCTTTAGACTTGAATATTGAATGATACCTCAAGTAGGCCTGTAGGTGGCCTTTTAGGGTATTGACTACATACTATGTGTTTGGACTTTAATTTATCATCAATGATTATCCTTTGGATATTTAAAATTTTTAAAAATTATAATTTAGGCTTAGATAATCTCTTCATTTTACTCTATCTCTTCTCCAAGCAGGCACTTTTAGCTCAAACCTTACTAGTCTAGTTGTAGGTGCTCACTGGGGATGTATATAGGAATTTCAAGAACTTGAACTTAGTTCTATCACTTTCCATAATGTTTGAAGGATATAACAAATTATTTTATTTCATTATGTATGTAGAGTCTATGATCTCCTTTTGACATTTTCAAGTCACTTCTTTATTTTTTCTCTTCCATACAAAGCACTGTAGGTGGTCTTTAGATTATGAACTCAATTTTTAGGACTGTCAACAACTTGTAGGTGACCTAGTTTATATTTGATGAGTTATGTCACTATATTCATCTAACTTGAGGTTTAATCTCCATGTTTGAGCCTATTATAGTTTTGATTTGATATTTACTTGGTTTAAAATGAGGACCTACAAGCCTAGGGCTTATAGGTCACTATTTGCTTATTTAGGGCTACCAACCACTTATTTGAGTTCTTGGATTTATTAACACTATCAAAAATCAAAAACTTTATATATCAATACTTCAAGGTATTAAAAATATTCTATACCTTATGGAAACTCCTAATATTAACCTCAACTCATCCTATAGTCTGTATAGACCTTTAGGTGCCCCCTTTATATGCAAGGTCTACGTGTAGAAAATTGGAGATTTTATTTAGTTAGAATGAATAGATGATGGTAGTAGGAAATAATAGACATATAAAGGTATGAGGATATGTAACAAGTCTTTTACATAGCTTTGAGCTTCTTCAAACTAGTGCTACAATCTATACAGACTGTATATGAAAGAGATAGTTATAATTCTCAATTGAAAGTGTGTTTGGACTGTAACCTTCATATTTTTCATGCTTAAAATTGTGAAATAAGGCCTAAAAAACTTACACCATGATATATATAATATATTTGAGCCAAAATGGAAATCAAACATGTAGTGGACTATTCATATCTTGATCATATCCCCAAAGATCAAGCACTTGAAGAACATGGACAAGAATCACCTCTTAGACAAATAGAACATGAAATACATAAAACTAAGGGATATTACATAAGTAATGAAACATTATAAAATTTGAGAGTGACCACCATAAATACAAAATAGAAACCTGCATTAGGATCTACTAGAATAACTTGTACACCTAGACATTCTTACTCCAAGTGAAGGCACTTCATGAAGATGAGTTGGCTGATGAAACCACCATGAAAATGAGCTCTTAAAACTTTAAAAATAACAATTAAAACAATTCCTATAAAATTATTTATGAAATGGATAAATAGATGAAAGAATAAACCCTTCTCAAATGAATAGGTCATAATGACATGCTATCACTCGTAGTGATTGCTAATAAATAATAGGCCACCAATATGCAAACCAATGAAACTAATTTAAATCATACTAGGACTCATGAAAATATCCAAAGTTTCATCTCCTAACTCTCTCTCTCTCTCTCTCTCTCTCTCTCTCTCTCTCTCTCTCTCTCTCTCTCTCTCTCTCTCTCTCCCTCCTAGCCATACCATTTAGTTCAAATTTGCATTCCTAAGCTTATAAAGGAAATGATGGCAGAGAAAAGGTGTATAGAATTTCAATTAGACTTTAAACTTGGTATAAAAATAGAAAATGATATTATGGATCCCAAAGGACACTTCTAAACCCTTTCCAACTTAAATCTAATCTTTCAAGGTCATACAAGTACTTGTAAAGTATTGTTTTACCAAGTTTAGGCATTGAACTATAGATGTTGTCAGACTCTAACTAACCTTGAACATTATCTAACCAATTTACGACACCAAATATTTTAGGAATCTTCTTTAAACATTTTATTATTGTAATGGTATGTCCAAATCTTCCAAATGGGCTAAAAAGTGGCCAAATTAACATTTTTGCACGAGGGTAAAATAAAATGTTAGTGCATAGTAATATAAATTTAATAAAATCTCAATAACCTTTTATAATAAATTTAGACCAAACTAAACATTTGACCATGTTTGACTATTTCAATACCTTTTATTTGACCCATATGACTAGATAAGTGGACATAAGATCAGAACTTAGATAATGCTTAGAAAAGAACAAATATGACCATATGGGCCTATCTAAGTCCATTTAAGACCATGACAAATATTTAACAACCCTATAGAGTTTCAACCTAGAGGGGGTGACCAATTTTGACTTAGGGTCAAAATTTGGTTAACATTAACAACATACAAAGAACCATTAAGAGATACAACTTCAAGAGGTCCTTCTACATCACTATACATTAAATATAAAAGATGAGAGGAATTCACATCATGATTATTGTGAAATATATTAGTATGTTGCTTACCACATAAGCATCCCTCATAGACTTCATGATGAGATGAAAATAAAAGGAAGAAGAACAACAAAATTATGAGAAGACATATTATGTAAACTTATAAAATTAACATGTCCTAATATTTCATGCCAAAATTGATATTCATTTTTACTATGCAATGAAAGACAACATGGAGAAGCAGAGAAAATGTATAAACTATTTTTTTGAACACCTTCAACAATCATATAAATAGATTGATTTCTAATGGACCAATTATTTTTAAGAAAAATTAAAATGAAGTTATTATTCGTAAGTTGAGAAAAATATAAAAAAATATTCTTAAGCTTAGGTACATAGAAAACATTATTAATAATAATATCTGTAAGTTTTATCTTTTATTGCTTAGTTGCTTCTAAAAATAAATTATCTTCTAAATAAATATTTTTAGAAATATTTTTAGTATCAAATATAATTTTAGATAAACAAGTCATATGGTGTGATGCACCACTATCTCAAATTTATTCATTATCATTAGAAGAAAATAATGTAGTATATAAAGCAATAACATTAAAATTATGTTCTTGGTTATTGTTCTAATTAGGGTTTTGATTCTTTTGATAGTTTTTATTAGATTTCTTCTCTTTGTTTTTTTAGAAGTTTTATTAACTCTATCTTTATTTTTATATCAAGTTCCCCTTCTATGATCAAATTTACCACACAAATTACAATTCTCATTAAACTTAAGTTTATTATTTTTATTACCAAATTTTGCATTACCATTTTTGCCATTGCAAAAATTAGGGTTAGGTTTCTAGTTTCTATTATTCTCAGAAATAGGGTTGAGAGTGAGAAGTGTCTGAGTGGTATTCTCTTTAGAATAATAATTAGTCATAACTTGCTCTTATTGAAATAGAAGAGCAAACAGAGTGGTAAGGTCATGTACATCTTACTCTTTTTGGTATTTAAACTTTAGAATATAAATAAAATTATAATTTTTTTATGAATATTAAGTTTAATAATAAAATATAACAATTGATCTTGAATTAGATTATAGTTGCATCGATCTAACTGAGTTTTAATATTTTTAATTTTAGCAAGAAAGCTAATAATTTTTTCATCACCTTTCATAGGTGTTGTAATCAATTCAAGAATAAACTTAATAATTTTAGAGAGATGAGTGCTCTCATGCATAGACTCAAAGAGTTTCCAAGCATTGTTAAAAGAATCCTAATTACCGATATGGAGTAGGACTTCATCCTTAACACTCCACAAGATAATTGACCTAGCTTCTTGTAATTTATGTTGAAATACATTTGAAAGCTCAGATGTTATATGTCATCCTAACAAGGCTTTTACAATCATAACAATAAGGTTCCATAGTTTTTAGGTCATAAATTCTGTTTTAACATGAATTTTTTATATGTTATAGTTTTATCTATTAAGCATTTGGGATTTATCTAATACAAAGTTAGGTGAAGCCATTACTTCCATTTAAGAATGGTAATATAACATTAGATAATACTTAAAATTGAATAATTTTTAACGTGAATTTTAACTTTAAGTGATAGTAAAACAAATTATAAGTATAAACAAGTAATAGTTATTCACATACATGCTAAATAATGCAGAAAATTTGAGGCAAAATATATTAATTTATGTGTTGTAAGTGTCACACACCAAATAAATATCTAAATGCTATGATGTAAAAGGTGTACAAACTATAATAAGAGGCTTAAAAATAAAAAAAATGAACCACACCAATGCATCTAGAATGTGACAAAACCTAAGAAATTATTGGTCACATGACTATGATCGATAAAAGGTTCACTAGATCAAATGTCATAAAAAAAATGACATTGGAGAAGGGTTTACACATGAGAAGATTAACACCCAAACCAAAAATGAAATTCAAAATTAATTAAATTTCAAAATTTACTTGACTAAGTCAAAAAAGATTTAAAGAGTTGTTTTTAGAGGGGTTTGAACACTAGACCACCCTAGTTACAAGCTTTTAGCAAAATGAAAGTCACCAACCCTTCTAGGAGCCTAGTTGAAGACTTATATGCACAAACTAATATTTATGCCTTTTTAATCTATTTTTTAAATAAAAATATATATAAATAAAAATATTTGCTTGTAATCCTAAAATTAAATCATTTTTTTAGTTTTTGGATTAAAATGCTAGATTAGAAGGTGGGTCCCCTTTAAAGTTGCATGTAAATATTTGTTTTTTATAAAAAAACAAATATTTACATATAAGTCCCAAAAAGTAAGTACAACTATGCTAGATATAGAAATGACAAATAAATAATGTGTTTTATTGGTTTTGATATTTTTTAAATATTTCATACAACTATGTAAAAACATTCACATACATGTAGCATATTCTAGGTAGAGATATGGTGTTAAGGAGATGAAATACTTATAAAAACATCTTGAATAGGTCACCAAACTCCATGAAAATTTTTCAACCTTCCTAAAATTTTGAGATGAAGCAGATTAAAACCTTAAAATGAAATTTTTGATGCAGAAATCAATATTTTCACTCCACTAGGCCATACAAATACACCACAGAGTGAGATAAAAAATTAAAACTAGTATTATCAATCTTCCTTAAGATTTGAAAAAGATATGGGATGCTTCCATACACTGATATAACCCCTTAGGCTAGAGAAAGATAAAAAAATCCTAGAAAAAAATATTTCAATATGTCTTCAAGTGGAAATCTGTACAAGTGCTAGTAATGGCATCACACAAGCTTTGAGAGTAGAATTTTATTGAAAAAAATTACTCATTGCTCAAGGCAATCATATTTTTGCTCATATTTGCATCATTAGGCTCCATATGGAACCAAAAAACATTCTAAGTTAACAAAATAATTTATGTGCCTCCCAAAGGTTGAACACCCCCTTCTCAAGTTGATAAAATAATATTGAATTTGAATATGAGTTTCCTCATAATGGTTTTGTCAAACAACTACACCCACTCAAGCTCTAATTCCATGAAGTAATGTATTGCAATGTATATACAAAATCTAGATCTAAAATGAAATTTAATAATAAAGCATACACATCTAGATCAATGCACTTATGACTCATGAAATAACGTGGGAAAACCTTGAAAGGTAAAAAATCCATAAAGTGATATTCATTAATTGAAAAATATTTAACCAATACACACTCTTTCTTTTAGTTTAATTTTAGAGTTAGAGGGATTCTTGCCTGATAAAAATAAATAGAAAACCATTGGCTTGGATTGAGGAATAATTCAAATAAGGCATATGATCATATAAAATCCAAAAAACCACCAAATACTATAACCAAATTACTATTATATTTAATATTATTTGAGATTATAAAAAAAATGTTAACTTTTTAATTGTCATCCCCATAAAAACATAAGTTGACAGACATTAACAAAGCCATAAAAGGCATGATACATACATTAATTAGAGATGTTCACCACCTCTAAGATCATCACATCCCAATTGTAACATGCCACCTCACTATCCAACAATCCCTATACACTTCTTACTTCTCACTTCTCAAATATTTTCACAAAAATATTTGATCACCTGAGTATGTTCAAAAGTATCAAGTATGTAAACAATAGGGGTAAAACCCTATTTATAGTGAAAAATGAAGGAGGTCACCATTATAACTAACAAGTCCATCCATCCTGAGAACATTTTAAATATTTTATAAGTAATAAATAATTTATGTTTTATTATTATTTACATAAGGCTTCTAACCTATGTTAATAAATAATAAATCTTATTATTTAATTACATAAAATGCACTAAGGGTCTATAATATCACTATTTAGACATTAAATGTTTTAATATATATTATATCTTAAACTATAAGGTGTGACTCCACCTACCCTCACCTATCTTATCCATGCATGCACTCTCATAGACTGTTAAGGTAATGGTCTCAACTCCCCATTGACCGATCATGTCCAAGTAGAACTGGGAGATCATATTGCCTACTGTTAGGGTACCAACTATGTGTGACACATATTTGATTAGTGCCATCCTTATCCACCTTAAGGCCATGATGTACCCTACATCCCCAATGGAAACACCCTTTTGATAGGGAATCATATACTCATATAACCAACATATGATAAAGTTGAGGTGATTAATAAACAAGCCCCCGCTATCTTAAAATATGATAAGGATCCCTTTAAGTATAGGAGAACACATATTTTTCCCATGTAAATTAGTGTCATGCTCCTTAATGCTCATAATAGTTAGAGCTCAGTAGTAGATAAGATAGTCTTCCCCTTGTCTTCGACTAACCATGAGGCCAAGCTATTGATGATCATCTTAAAGATGATGGGGATAATTGATCTGTTCACTCTTTCCAACCTCACCCTTACTCTACACCACATAAGGTACACCCATATCTAAAAAATACTTAGGGAATGGGCCTCTAATCTATCCATGGCCTCCCTTAGTGTTAGTGTCCTCCTAGTAATTGATAAACCCAAAACATGGTACACATTTATTAGTGTGATGGTCCACTCCCCTAAGACTTATGGAAACTAGAATGTATTCTGGTCTTCATCCCAATATGTATAGTAGTCTTTTAGCTGGGGAAACTATCTTCACTTGTGTCACTCTCCATATCCATACTTTATCAAGTAAGGTGTTATCATCACCCATTATTATTCTAATCATCCAAGGTAACCACTCCTACTCCATGGATATGATCTAACAAACGTAGGCTCACCACAACCATGAAAATGAAGTCCATATATGTCAAAATCACATTAGCCTCTATTATAGTGAATCTCTATTTGGAGGAGGTGATTTTGAAATTATCATAGACATCATAGATTGGTGGTTACAAAATATTCGTGGTGGTTATGTAACCATTTTGGTGGTTACAGAATTTCCAGTATTTATAGATCGATGATTTTTTCATGCGTTAGTTAATTTGTCTATTGCAACCTTAAATGACAAAAACACATTTTTTTGTAAAAAACTAAGAAAAAATTCAAAAAAAATTACATATTACTAGCAATCACATTGACAAAAATGTTTTGACACTAAAAATTCAAATTTCACTAGTTCTAGGTCATTTTCCAAAGAGAATTCCTAAACCTAGGTTTTTAGGATTTTTTTTGAGAAAACTCATTGATGCCTATGCCTTGATTGATGCCACTGGTACTTGTGCCATACTTTCACTTAAATCATCAAATTTACTATAATTTTGTGCAATTTTGTCACTAGTAATCAAGAGTCTCAATTTTAGTAAGGTTATAATGCATAAATTATTTTCAAACTGGGTAAGTTTTAATATTTACAGCTATGTATTTTTATTATTTTATTTCAAAAGTTACCATTTTTAGAAAAAATTCTCTTACAAATTTTTTTTTAATGTACTTTGATGAATTTGAGAGATTTTTTAGGTCTAAATTAATATAGGATAACTTAAATGGTAAAAATTATTATGTTTTATTCCTTGTAATATCATTAAAAATCATGTTACTTTCACATTTTAGTCTCTTACTAGTTGATGCCTCTTCACATTGAACCTAGCTCGGTTCCTTCATGGGATGGTTTAGGTAGTATTTTAATCACCACAAAAATGGCAAGTAATTTTTGTTATATTTCAATTATTTAGTACATTTTATGATTTTATAATTATATTGCACTTGACGATTGTTATTTGTCTATTGGTCATGAGGAATTCTCACTGGCTTTGCTATAATGTACATGTAAGTTATTTAATCCTTATTTTACTTTAATTGCATAATTACTCAAGAAATATGCCCTTACTAGTCATGGAAAGAAGTCTCCCTAAGGGAGAAATATGTATGCACCTAAAGTTTGTACAATACAATATTTTTATGATATCCAATAATGATGTGAGGATATTCATAAACAATAACATGCTCATACCTGGTCTTCTCCTCATTGCCTTTTTTAAGGGCTCCCTAGAGTGCTAAAATTTCAAGATTTGAACTTAACCCTTTAAAAATATAGGTTCTTCAAAGTGCAAGGCCAAACTATTGTGGTAGTTGAAAAAATTGCCTTGATAGTATTGATAACCATCATAGAGGTTACATGACTGCCACCTACATTTAGTGGTAGTTTCACTACTGTTGCATGAAATTTTAATTTTGTTCCTAAGACACATGTTTTGACACATTTTACATATTTGTCCCTTTATTTTTCTTCTTATTTTTTATATAATTAGTTCCTAAATATTCTAGTTCATTGAAGATCATGCTCAAGCCAATTTTAACTAACTCTAAGTCAAGTCTAATAAACTCTCAGCTAGGTGTTGTTAAATTCCACATGCATCGACAATTATTTTATTACAGATAACTCATTTTATCATGAAATTTAGATTTAAAAATTACACTAATAATTTGGGATACAGGTTTTCAAAGAGCTATAGTTTTCCTTTTACATCTTCCTTGAGAAACCCAAATATTATAGCAACCTTCTGGTCACCATAGCGAATTGGAGGAAGAAACTTACAAATTTTGAAACATAACATTCTAATATTTTTAAAAACTAGCCATAGTTTAGCTTCCTCTTATTTTCATTTTTATCTCATATTTTCATTATCTTTTACATTCATCTTTTTGGAGAATACTTAGGTCTTCATTGAGAAAAAAAATAAGGAGATAATAGCCTAAGGATTAAGATACTTCTAATTCCAATCAAGTTCTTCTTATCCACCTATCCTCTACTTTTGTTAGGTTAGGGGATTCTTTAATTTCTTGTTTTCATTTAAATGTTTTTATTATATTGGATCTTTTTAATTAGTTTTAGTTTCATATTAGAACATAATACACAAAAAATAAATCACTTTCTACACTCACTTTGTATTGCACATTAATCAATTTTCTTAGAATCTTAATTGTATACAACAAAAATGAAAGACATGTAGTTTTTATTATATTTTTTAGTGTCAAAGGAAAAAAATTATTTCATTATTAATAAATCACATCTTTCCAATTTATCTTTTCAACACACATATACACACATACAAAACGATAGGTAATTTCCACACCCATTTGCATGTAAATTTAGGAAAATGTAAAGAAAGAATTGAATTTAGAAAAAACATCTTCCATTATGGAAAATTTTGAAAATTCAAAGCACAGTCATAGATATATCAAAATTTTCTATTTCATGTTAGAACTAGTTGAAGCAAACCAATAAAAAATTATAAAACTTGCATTGAGTTCTGATTTTTAGAATTTAGGTGTTTAGGTGTATGCATGCAAATCTAAAAACTATAATTAATTTTTATATGTGCATCATAAATATTAGAATATTAATTCACATTTAGTTTAATTATTTTAAAAATATAAATTGAAATGCGTATTTATCATAAATATAATTAAATTTATTTATCTTTATAAAATTAAAAAAAAAAAATCAGCATTCATATAGTTTGGTTTCAATTTTTATTGACTCTGATAATTGGAAATGACACCCCCCCTAAAAAATTTATGAAACTTCATTAGAGGATGGTCTAATGGAATAAAATGAAGGAAATTTAAATTTAGAAATTGAGGCACCTTTATTCAATAAGATACATAGAAAAAGATTCCAATATGGACCAAATAGACATTGAAAGATGTTAGACCTGATGAGGTTGAAAAAAGTGCATAAGTGTACATATAACCACAAAATAATCATAAGAGTTCCTTGATGAAATTAAATATAATGTAGAAAGCCTTACCTTGGAATACCTTCCTTGAGAAAATGTCAATGTTGTATTTGAATATGAACTAACTTATTTCAAACAAGCTAAAAAACTTGAGGCATGAACCAATGCTATGAGAAGTGAGTATGATGCACTAATTAAGAACAAAACTTGGAAATTGGTTGATCCTCTAATAAATTATAAACCAATTGGTTACAAGTGGGTCTGTCAAAACAAGTAAAAATAAGATAGACCACTTGACAAGCATAAAACAAATATTTTCTCTAAGGGATATGCACAAGAGTAAGGAATTGACTACAATGAAACCTTTCCATATATAATAAAATGGACTACCATTCAAACCATGTTTGTTTTAAAATCTCACAAAAGATGGAAAGTTCATAGAATAGATTTAAAAACTATATTTTTGAATGGTGATTTTAAGGAGATAATGTACATGACACAACCTAAAGGTTTTACAATAAATAACCAAAAACATAATGAATAACTAAATATTAACTTTATATATTTTCTTGTTTTTATTTTAAAATTTAACATAAATATAATTTTGAGTTTCACTCAATACATTAATATCTAATTTGACATTAGGAGCCCACTTTAATGCTTTAATAACTTTCATAGATACAACACTTAATTCTGGTCTATCACTACTATGGAAAATCTTGTACAATGTTTGAAAAAATAATCCTCAAATAAATTATATTCATCTCAATTATAATTTTTAAAAAAAATAATCCTCAAATTAGATGTATTCATCCCTATTACAATGTTTACCTAAGGAGATTTTCTATGCGTGGACTGGTTTTAAGAAATCTTCTTTAGTCTTGACATCAAGAAACCATCTTTGAACTCCCAATTTTGATGGATATTTATTATGGTGTGTTATAAGATACATGTGGTAGAGGTGGAGATAATATTTAAATTTTATAGGTCTTAACTCATTCTTATATTGTACTAGTTGATCGTCCTTATAATCAAATAAGAATGTAGTATAATCATACATGACTAGACTATGGTAATGTAGAACATATATTGATACAAGTGCATGTTCCCTAGTCACCATCATGCTATGTTATTATAAAAATAATTGAGATGGAATGGATATTACATGCTGGAAATATATTACAAACATGGTTATATCAAAAGGTTTTAAAACATCATGCTCTATGTACCTTTCTCTATGGAGTCTACTTTCATGATTTGGTATGATTATGAAGTTCAACATTCATATATTGCCTTAGGATAAAGGTTTTCAAACCTATATTATTAATCCAAAGTATCTATCTCATATTATGAACAACAATACCCAACTTTTTCCCCCTCAACATTTATGATAATAATTTTATTTTAATCATAATTGTTAGCAGTCCATGTGATGATATTAGTGTTTTTGAAACAATTTGGCATAATTTTTTTTCTTAGGTCATATCTCTATACATTATGCACTGGCTTATCATGTTTTTTCATATTCTCCACATCAAACAAATTTTATTTACCATAAACGTAAGATTGGAGTTTCTCTCATTAGTCTTAATATCCTCATAATAATTTTATATATCTCTGTGTTTTATTAATAGGTGCTCTCTTAAGATGTATTTAGGAAACTAAAAATGTTTTTAGTTTATCCGGTTATGTATATTGGTCTATTTTTCTCTTAATATCTTTCTAGATTTTCTAAAACATTTTTATTAATATTCTAAAATTTCTAATTGATTGTAATTTGTATTTCAATCACATGAGAAGTTATATTTTATTTAGGACTACTCTTTATAAAAAAAAAATATAAATAATTAGTTTTGTTTCCTATCATAATACTAATCTACTTAAACTAATATTTATTATAATGCCTATACAATAAAATAAAAGAGAAAAATAATAAAATAAAAGGATAGTGATGCACCAAGATGGAAATGGATGGCATTAAGCTCCTTCTTTACCTCAGTATAGCACAAAATTTATGAGCATGCAATATAGATTGAAATATAATGTATGAGAAAATGTAAGAGATAATATCTAATTCGAACATGGGAATGGATTTGTCACAAGTAAAAAGAAAGCTAAAGGGTAGATAATATAGAACCACATAATATTTTATCAATTATTAAAATTATATACAGTTGCAAATATGTTCTATAATAATTTGTCTTCTATTTATTAACAAAAATAGAGGATATAAAATCATTGAAAAAATGAGGCCCAAGTGGGTTCAATAAGAAAGTTAAAAACAACCAATTTTTTTAATAACAAAGGAGCTCTACCCTTTACAGAATGAAAAAAAATATAAAATAGAAAAAGAAGATATAAATTTTATCAACTTTTGAATATCAAAAGTATAATATGATTTAATATAAATATTTAATTTTGATCCTTCCTCTATCTAACACCTATATATTTACTCACTACAACTTCTTTTCAAGTTTCCATGATACCCATGCTACTTTACTTGGCATTAAAGGTTCATCTTTGACTTTAGCTTACTTCTATATTATTAAAAAAGAGGAAGATTTATTTTAAATATTTAAATAAAATATTTTGGGGGCCTTTTAACTACCCATAGATATCTTTTAAACTGAAAAAAATAATATTTGGTTTATGTGCTAGCTTATTTTAATAAAAGAAAAACAATTCATTAATTTTCATGCTACTTGTGGATTTTCTTTTCTCTAGCTATCTTTTTATACACAAGTTATTATTTAAATTAGTTAGGTGAGCCTACTAATAAAATAAAATTTTGATATTTATTAGATAAATATATTATATCTTAGAGAATTGATTTAAGATTCTATCTTAAAGGACCACACTCTACAATCAAAATTAAACTTGAGAAATAATTAAGTGTTAGATATGTGATAACAAAGTTAAATTTTGGACCTTTTTATGACACGGTTTATATCCCACTTTTAAAAGGGGGTGTGGGGGGAAACTCCCCCTACTATTATCATAAGGGGTCTAGAGGGGCAATGTCATATTATAGAGCTCCCTCTAGTGGGGGTTCAGGAGCAGTGCCCCTGAAGTAAAAAATCAAGGAGTAAACTTCCTATTTCTAGGAAGACAAATTCCACTAGTTTTTATTTTTAGAAGAAAAGTCCTAATGACATTTTCCACCCTATTTTTAGGAGGAAGAATCCTAATGGTGCTTTTCCAATTAGGTGTATTTATTTTTATGGAGTTCGCATGTAATCTACATAATGAGTTTGCATGTAATATGTTCATCTTAGCATTAATAAAACTTGATATCTTGCATCAAGGATATTTACTTATCTTGTTAAGGTTTTACCATGTAAATCATGTGTTTTGTCTCATGCATGTTGAGGATTTATTTGTTTAATTATCTTTGTAATTACATTCTATTATTTTTACATATTTGTAGAGTGAATGGTTTCCTAACACTAAGTATGGTACAAAATTTCTTAACATTTTGTTAGATCTTGGGGAGAAATTTCCTACTAAGCCTTAAACCTTGAAATATTATAATCCATTGGGAATATGAGTCATGAAAAATAACACCTTTTATTCACATAGTTCCTTAAAATTTCATCTTTATATTTGAAACTTGGAAGTGGGATTTTGTAGGTGGCAATCCCCAACAGGATCAAGGGGTAGCACCCATTATAGGATATATGGTAAAATCCTTTATATATATGTATTTTCCATTAATAAACCACCAATTTCTATATATTTTTGAAGCTAGAAGCTAACTATATGTCCATTATTGACCATATGCTATCCTTGTTGATCAAATAATGGGAAAGGCTTATTATATAGATGATATGACAATAATAGGTACTATTTAGATGTGAAATAAATTTAATCCCTCCAAAATGTTTCCTACCGTTAAATCTTAAATCAGATTAATGAAAAGATGGAGCTATAAGATCGTTGAATTTTTAGTTAGATTCTGAGAGGCCCCTCTTTTACGAATCTTTTATTTCTTTTAATCTTTAAGATTTGAATTGAAGATCAATGATGAGATAGATATTTTTTTCAATCCAATGATAGAAGATATTTTTAAAATTTAAGAATGATATAATCAACTTAAATCCTCTCCAAGATATTTTTTTCAATCCAATGATAGAAGATATTTTTAAAATTTAAGAATGATATAATCAACTTAAATCCTCTCCATCCATTGAATTAAAAAATCCTAGCTAGCTATCAGATCTATAACATACAGAAAAAAAAAAACTTTTATAAAAAGCCAAATATGCCTTAGAAAACTAATGAGATATGAATTGAAAATCCAAAGTACATTGGGAAAAGAGGAGATAATTTAAAATATATGTTGGACCCCACATTTTATGAATAGTTTCATTCCTTTCCAAGTCAAAAAAAAATGTGAAGGAAAAAATAAGGAGATCATGCCGTTGATTTGGGTTTGAAATCAATTATGGGAGCTAATTTAAAAGAATCTACTTAAAAATTCAATGGAAAATTGGTAGTTAGGATCCATTTAATTTTTAACCAATTTATTTTGAATTAGTTTACATGATTGATTTCAAAGGCAAATCAATGGTATGATCTCCTTATTTTTTTCTTCACAAAATTTTTAACTTGGAAATGAATGCGACTATACATAAAATGTGGGCTCCACCATATCTTTTAAAATAATTCCTCTTTACCAAGTGTCCTATAATTTTTCAATTCATATCTCTTGAATTTTATAAGACATATTTTACTTTTAATAAAAGTTATTTTCTTTATGTTGTAGATCTAACAACTAGCTAGTATTTTTTTTAAGGATGGAGAGGATTTAAGTTGATTGTGTCATCCTTAGATTTTAAAAATAGATCCAACCATTAGATTTAAATAATATAAATAGTAGGATAGATATATTTTATCTTTCATTTGATTTTAAATAAAACTTTAGATCTTTGCCTTAAGTTAATTTTTTATTTGAAATAAAATATGTGAATGAAAAAATGTGGGCCCTATCAGCTTCCCTTATTCCTTTCAAAATAGATCCTAGATGATACATGTCTTATTTCAAGCTTATGGCCCACAAATTAAAATAAATATGTAAGTATTTTTACATTTATTTTGAAGATCAATGATTAGAGGATATTTTTAATCTGATAATGGGAGATTTTCTTTAATATGGCATCAAATTTCTATTCTTTTGGTTGGCTTGCTTAACAACTATGTATAAAAAAATAAACACATACACAAACCCAAGTGAATTACATGGTGATGTAAACACATATTATTATGGGAGTAATGGGATAACATGTCATAAGAATTCCAACTACACAAACCCATTGACTAATTTGGAAAATTTTCCGCTTTTCTTGACAATGTATTTCCACTGGATCAATTTTGAAGTAAAAACTATTGGCAACAAACATTGCATAAACCAAAAGAGGGATTTTTAAATTTCAACTTTGGATACTCAACATATTCATGGAAATGCATCCATGATTTATCTATGAATTATTTTAGTGGATACTTGTGCTGATTATCAACAAATTTGATTTCTATCTCATGCTCTGAGATGAGCCTGATCGATGGTGGATCCTCTTCACTAGTTTTTGAGAAAGTTTGGAATATTATTAGATACCATTTTTTAAGGAAATTCTTGTATGAATTATCCAAGTATTGGGATCCTTTGTTATGTTTTTCCAATCAAGTTCATTTTGGTCCTCTTCTTTGTAATGCAATTTGAAATGAAGGCCCATTATAATATATGCTACCAATTGATTTTAATTAAGAGGGGATAATTATTCATCCTTAAAATTACTTTTGATTGTATCCACAAGTCTATCCAGGTTATCTAAAATACTTAGCTTTTCCATATTTTGCTCTCTTGCATGAGGATACTGGTTCATCTAAACTAGAATGATCTCTTTATTAGAAACCATCTGATCTTCCTTTTAAAGTTGACCTTCTCCTTGTTTTTAATCATCAATGTAGTCACCAAAGAGGAAAAATCTTGGTTAAAATTATAGATCAATTCATTATTATTAGTAAAATAAATAAAATCCCTAAGTCGAGAAAAAGATTCACAAATTGATGATGAATCTCTATAAAACATGAATTTTATTCCTAAGTCATTTCTTTCACCATTTTCATCATTAAAAATAAGAATCCCATCTATTTCCAAATGTTTTTCAAGTGTATTCTACCATGTAATTATCTCAAGAAGAGATAGGCCTTATCCTTTAACTTCTATGGAAACCCAAAACTCATGCATTATGTTCTCTTCAAAGAATGTCTCCAAGATTTATGAATAATATATTACAAGTCTTATGTCAGCTAAAGCTTTATTTCTATGCTCAATCCCTTGGATTATACACTCATCTTATTATTAGTTATTCCATTCTTCTCCATACATGTATCCATATAAGCCTCCTCTTGATTGTATTATCTTTACTCTTGTTGGAAGAAAACCTGATTATTAATCCATTCATTACTTGTGAAATAAGCTGGGTACTCAACCTTGTTCTAATTTATTTAAATATTAAGGGTGATAAGGCATAATAAGAACATACAATATTATAACATAAGGCATTTCTGACTGATAGAGGGCATATGGTAAAATATTTTTATTTGGGTTTATATTAAAGACAAGGCTTGCCTTTTTTATGGGGATTAGAAACACATGAGACAAAAAGCTGAATTTGCACATGAGAGCTTGGGAAAATAAGATGAATTTGAGAATTTTGGGTAGCTAACCACCTTTTAAAGGCTATGAATCTCACTATAAATCTATACAATAAATCCTTTTATCTCAGCCTTTGAGATAAGACTCATATTAACCTTGGAATAACTAGGGTGGACAAGAGATTTGCATTTTATAATATTGAAGAACTTGGGGGTAGACTACATAGCTAGGGAAGTAATAATTATAGAAACATTTAAATAATTATACAATCTTGTATAAGGATTTTTTTATCTATAAAAATAATATTATAAACTTATGGAAGTGTTCTTCCAAATACTTGAATCATAACAAGAAGATATAAATCAAAAACTTTTATATAGTATAAATGAACAATACTTGGTGAGGTCCTGAATTCAATAAGGATATTTTTTCATGTTATTTTGAATATGAGATTGAATTTGTTGAGCACACACTTATATTGAGATGGGGGGTGAATCAGTATAATCTTATCTTTTAATTAATGAAACTTAATATCCATAATCAAAGAATTCACTTAAAAATGACACAGATTGATACTAGATTTATGTGGAAACCCTTTCAAGGAAAAACCATAAATGAATAATTACTTGGAACTATCATCCAAATCCAACCACATAATAATAATCTTTTTATAAAATTCATAGACACCAATCTCCTATTGCTAAATAGTTTTTAGGCACTTTCCTACTGGAGATACTAATCCCCATTTCTATGCACTAACTTAGAAAGAGATACCAATCTCTTCTTTATGAGGCACAAAACCCTATTGAAACAATATTCCACCTTACTATTATTGCTTCATCAATAAATTATGGCAAATTTAATTTCCTCTTCTTCTTCTCCATAAAAATCTACTTATGCTTAAATGATAAAAAGAATTAATTCCATTCTTTAAATCTTTATGTGTTTGTATGACATATCTTTTTATTCTCCACACACTTGCTTCCTTATCTTATTTATTAATCTTCACATATCTCACACTTCAACTTTCATATCTTTCTCAACCTTCTATCTGCCTTATATAGCCTTCAAAGGCTCTTCATAAAGGAGGCATCCCATCTAAAAGGCACTTCTTCACCAAAATATGTGACCATTGACATTTACATTGACATTTCCATTGATAATTACATTGACATCAATTAAAATTCCTTTGACATTTCCTTTGGAAATTTTGTTGACATTATATACAACTCCTTTGACATCAATGACAATATTAAAAAAATCTTTCCTAATGTCATTAATGGCAAATCTGTAGATAAACTCCCCCTTGATGTAGTTCTCCTTTACTCCCCATTTCATTAATTCAACCCCTTTGGCATTAGTGGAAAATGGATGTTCATTATACTTCCATCCATAAGTAAATCATGGGAAACATCCATGTCATCTTCTTCAACATCACCATAATTAAATGATTGTCTTTTTGATCTTTCCTATCCTTTTGCATAAGGACTTATTATTTTCTCATTTGATCTCCTTGAATTTGATCAAATATGGGATTTTTGATATCATCTACATCCATTTGGATTATTTATAGCTACTCAAGTGGTAACTCCTCTTTTCCACTTCCATTTCTATTTGTATATCATGTTCCATATACTCATTAACATTCCTAGCTTGATCACTTGATGGATATAAGCTACCTTATGTAATCTACACTTGAATTTGGCCCATAATTATTTTAAGTTGTTCTACACCTTAACTAATTTCACTCTGCTTTATTCCTATTTCTCTGACTTGTTTCTAAAAATAGTATCATCACTTGCATCATCACTCTCACAAAGAATATTCATTAGTTGATCTTTCTCTTTGACTCCTGAATGCATATCACCAAAGAATATATGGAGCTAAATGTTAATTTAGTGATGATCTCCCCTTGAATTTGTGCTTCTTATTATGATCTTAGTGATACCTCTTGTGCATGAAATGTAGTTTGCACAAGTATAGGTCTCTACTTAGTTTCTTTCTCTTGCTTCTTTTTCCATACTAGTTGAAGTTTATTCCTTTTGTTTACTCATGGATTCTACTTTCTTAACTTACCTAGGAGGTTTCATAAAACCACTTCTATAGAAGCATATTGTATATCCAAAGTTATTGCACTTATAACATCTGACATTATAATCTAATAAAGGAGCAAATGGATTGTATTTTCTATTTGAATACCTATAAGAACTTCTATTATTGTTTCATATAAAATCAATTATTACTTGTTCCCTATAATCTCTTGATTTATAACCAAAATGATTATATAAATAGTAATAACCATAAGAGGAACTTTGGAACATGGTCATATATGCTTACCTTAGAGGAAAAGACTTTATGAATTTGTCCTTGATATTTTTTGGATAAGTGTAATACTCTTTCTTGTTGTCACTTCCACCATTCATAGAACCCTTGAGTATATCTGCATAACCCTTGGGATTCTTTGCATATACTTTCTTTGGTGGTTCTATAGTTTTTGAATTCTCACATTCTTTAATGATCTTCTAGTTTCCTTCATAGCTAAGATCAGTCTTAATGCATGATGGCCTTTGGCAATTTAGAATATCATCTAGTACTTTAGTTCTTTTTTCAAACTTTAAATTGATTTTTAATTTAGCACATGTCTTCTCCAATTACTTCTTTAAGAAATTAACTTAGGATTCTAGCTTGGAAATGTGGTCTTCTTTTTCCTTAAGATAGACTTTTACTTCCTCCTTTGTCTTCTTGGCTTCTTCTATTTCAGTCTTTAGACTAATGATGATGTTTTGTGACTCTTCAAGGCTATGAGACATTTATATTTTTAGGTCAAAATTTTCTTCTTTGTATTTCTAAATCTATAATATTTATTTCAGATTCTTCTTCATAAGAACTTTTATCTCACCTAAAGCATAAATGAGTTATTATTCAAGATTTAATTCTCCTTCATCCTTGACATCTTCCTCCTATTTTAAGGTGTCTTCACTTGTAGAGGCATCAGTCATTATTTCTATATCCATGAATATATTTTGTTCTCTGTCACTACCTGAAATTGTCTCATCACTCTCCTCTATTAGGACCCGAAAACACAATTGATTACCAAGCAACTAAACATGTGGAATTAACCAGAAGTAATAAGTAACTAGAAATCAGGAACAACACAGAATATGAGAGACAATACCCAATTGTATTAATACTCTTCTAGAAGGAAATACAACAAAGAAGATGCTACAGTCTTCTTCCTTACACACCTCTAGGGCTCCCACACCTCTAGGGCATAAACAATAAATCTCTTCAAGAGCTCACTCTCTCAATTATGGTCCCAACACACAACTCAAACACAGAGTTGGTGTTCACCTCCAACCAGTCAGTATCACTACTGCCAGTACCACCAGTCAGTATCACTATTGCCAGTTCACAAGTACTCCACATACTCCACGACTGAGTACACACCATATTCCAAGTACATAATGTACTCCAAGTAGATCTCCCCTGATATTGCTACTTGTTATGTTGCTGACCTCCTTGATCTTGCACACCTGTAAATCAACCTGGTTCTGCACACCTAAAAACCTAGATATCATACACACACACACCTGCAGATCAACCAATCTTACTTACCATGTAGATCTCTCTACACCTTGAAGAACCCTTGTCCTTGCCTCACCAAGTCCTTATGATTCTCCAAACTAGTACCCTGATGGATCTTCTACCAGATCTTGCTATCCCACAGATCTACCTGATCATACACTCTCAGCACCCCTATAGAACTAGGAGGAACACACCTTGCTCTCTTTACTCTGAAGGAGCTAACCTTGCTCTTACTCAACTAGCACACTTTACAATATAGCCCATGAGTCTATTATATAGATCCCATGTAAACAATAATTAGACATCTAATTACAATAATTAGATCCATAGCTCCAAGACTAAAATTAGCCTTTAACATGCAAACAACTGGTTCATTAAAAAACTATTCATAAAACTCGTAGTTCCAAACTACATAGGCAACCGACATCAGTCCCTGTCTGGCTAGAGATGACCGACATCGGCCAATCCTAACCGATGTCGATTACTCTTCTCACTGTATATGATCGATGTTGGTTGATCAGACCGACGTCGATTTCTCTACAACTCAACAACCTCTCAATAACCTCCTCCATGTCTACATCAGTGAAGCTTTTAGCTCCATATCCTAACAATCTCCCACTTGGAGATAAATAGCTACACTATACCTATACCTGTACACTGTCTAATTTGTTCCTTGGCTTGTATCCCTCTTAAAGCTCAATCTTGAAGACCAACCACCACACATCCTATGGTGCAACACCTGTCATCCAAGTAACCTGCCACATCCAAAGTGCCTGACCATGCATAGCATGTCAACCTACTGCGAGTCCCTCTCAGATACCTGAGAACCCACTGAACCACTTTCCAGTGCTTCCTTCCCAGATTGACTACAAACCTGCTAACAACTCCCATTACTGGGGCAATATCAGGGAGTACACATGTACTCAACCTCATCATGTGATTGGGGACCCTGTTATGTGAACTATCCATCCATAGGTGTGCTAACCAATTTTGCATCCTACACTACCTTCACACAATCATTCTGTGACAACATCAACTTGTGATCTTCCCTATCTCTAGGATTACTCATGCCAAAGAATTTCGCTGCTCCCAAATCCTTCATGGCAAACCTCTGAACTAACCTTACCTTTAACTCATAAAAAAACCCTGTATGTCTGAACCTATAACAAGCATATCATCCACATACAGTAACAAGATAATGTTGTAATCATCATCCAACTTGGTAAGACAAACATAATGGTTACACTGACATTGACTAAAGCCCTGCTTTGTCATACACCTGTCAAACCTATACCACTGTCCTGCAGCTTCCTCAAGACCATGTACCCTGGCCTTCCATCTCACATGTCCATTCTCTCTATTCTTTAACCTTGGAATCCATTTGTTTTAGTGCTTTCATCCCAATTGACAACTTTACCAAATCTCCTGTTTGGTTCTTCTCCAAAGAATTCATGCCATGCTCCCACTATTTCCTGGATCCTACTTGCTCTGCTTCTTTAAAAACTTCCTGGTTCTTAACCATCAGTGAGCAACAAGTAGTATAAAGAAGAGGAATAACAAATTTAAGGCTTACTTACAATTTTAATCCTCCACATGGACATTTGAGACTCCTTGATAGCTTGCTGTCCACCCAAAATCTGTTCTAGTGACCGATGTCGGTCACCACCTAGTTTGCATCCTACCGACATCAGTTCCATGCGACTGACCTAGTCACCAATGATGGTTATACTATTGACATTGGTTGCCACTGGCTTGACACCATTAACTTTTTTGGTCTGCACATGACCGACATTGGTGCCTGTTTGTTTGACATTGATTTCCCATAACCAATGTTGGTACCTATATTTTCCTGTGAGTGATGACTTTTTACCCGTAAGCTTTCTTTGAATCATACCCATGTCCAAAATTCCCTACTCAGAAGTATCAAACCCCATCCACTGACCTTTATCTGTAATCTCATCCAAGAACACCAAGGCTTTCCAGTTCTTAAGTTTGTCAAATACATCAGACTTCCTTTTCCTGCAATAAACACAATTCTTTCTTGTAGCATCCCTCTAGTCACAAAAATCTCAGTCTATGCTCTCCGAAGCTGAACTCTTACCATTTGACTTAAGAACATCCATTCCCTTCTCACTTATGTGACCAAGCCTACAAAGCCACACCTGTGCAACAAAAGTGGAATCAGTAATACAAGCAAGTAGTTAAAGAGTACCTGCTTTCTTACCACATGCTAATTTAAGTGCATCCTTGGTAACATTCCAAGAATCTACTATGAGAGTTACTATGCATCTCTCATCACCCAACTTTCCTAAATAAATTAGCCACATCTTCAAGACTAGGACCTACATGACCTCCTTCAACACCCATGTGTTGGCCGTCTGCAATTTCAGCCGCACTTCCCCTTTGCCAATACTTAGACAAGGCTCACCAACCCCTCTATTTGGGGCTGCATGGAAAGAGGCAACAAAATCTATAAACCAAGATTCTAATTTATCCAAGGAACATACCAGAGCATCCTGTGCAACAACACCTACAACATCTGCTTCTTCAATTCCTTCATGCTGATCTTCTACCAACCAACAATATTTATTTACCTACTCTTTCTTTCCATAACTCCGTAATTGACCATTCATGCCTATGAATTCCTCCATTCTTAGCTTACTTTCTTCTACCATTGATATACTCCCACTCAATCAGAAACCCTCGAGAGTGACCTATAATCAATCACAAACTTGCTCCCTGCAACCTTAGCTCTGATACCAACTGTTAAGACCCAGAAGCACAATTGATTACCAAGCAACTAAACATGCAGAATTAACCAGAAGTAATAAGTAACTAGAAATAAAAAACAACACAGAATATGAGATACAATACCCAATTGTATTAATACTCTTCCAAAAGGAAATACAACAAAGAAGATGCCACAGTCTTCTTCCTTACACACCTCTAGGGCTCCCACACCTCTAGGGCATAAATAGTAAATCTCTTCAAGAGATCACTCTCTCAATTACAGTCCCAACACACAACTCAAACACAGAGTTGGTGTTCACCTCTAACTAGTCAGTATCACTACTGCCAGTACCACCAGTCAGTATCACTACTACCAGTTCACAAGTACTCCACATACTCCACAACCGAGTACACACCATACTCCAAGTACACAATGTACTCCAAGTAGATCTCCCCTAATCTTGTTACCTATTGTGTTGCTAACCTCCCTGATCTTGCACACCTACAAATCAACCTAGTTCTGTACACCTGCAAATCTAGATCTCACACACACATACACACCTGTAGATCAACCAATCTTACTTACCATGTAGATCTATCTACACCCTGAAGAACCCTTGTCCTTGCCTCACCAAGTCCTTATGATTCTCCAAACCAGTACCTCAGTGGATCTTCTACCAGATCTTGCTATCCCATAGATCTACCTGATCATACACACTCAACACCCTTGTGAAACTAGGAGGAACACACCTTTCTCTCTTCACTTTGAAGGAGCTAACCTTGCTCTTACTCAACTAGCACACTTTACAATACAACCCATGAGTCTATTATATAGATCCCATGCAAACAATAATTAAACATCTAATTACAATAATTAGATCCACAGCTCCAAGACTAAAATTAGCCTTTAACATGAAAACAACTAGTTCATCAACAAACTATCTGTAAAACTCACAGTTCTAAACCGCATAAGTGACTGACATTGGTCCCTATCTGGCTGGAGATGACCGACGTCGGCTGATCCTGACCGATGTCAGTTGCTCTTCTCACTATATATGACCGACATCGATTGATCAAACCGACGTCAGTTTCTCTGCAACTCAAAAACCTCTCAACAACCTCCTACATGTCTGCATCAGTGAAGCTTTTAGCTCCACATCCTAACATCCTCAACTGAGCTACTATCCTTTTTAGAATAGAGACTTTTCTTGTGCTTACCAATTTTTTTTAATTTTCATTTTGTTTGAATATTTTCTTGTATTTAGGTTTGATTTAATTTTTATTTATTTCCTCATTATGAATTTCCTCATCATCTCTATCATCCTTATGTGGGCATTTAGAAACAAAGTGCCCTATTTTACCACAATTTAAACACTTGAAAGGTAGATTTCCTTTATATTTTTAGATCCTTTTTTAAGATTTTTGACAAAGAGGGCCTCCTTCTCATCTTCTTCATCATAGGTGATATCTATTTATTTAACTTTATATTTATCTTTTTTATAAGCTTTGAAGGATGCTTCCTTCTTAGATGATTTCTTATTTTTGGTCCTCATTTCATATGTCATGAGGATCCCATGTAATTCATTCATTATTTGCATATCTAGATATCTCATTTATTTGATGACAAAGACTTTGACATCAAATCTTAAGGGGAGGTTCCTTATTAATTTTTATATAATCATTGTATATTCAATATTTTCTCCAAGACCTCTGATAGTGTTGATGATTTCATCCATTTGAAGCAAATAGGCTGCAATGTTTTCTTCATCCTTCATTTTCAAACTTTCGAACTATCTTCTATGAGTTTGAATCTTCGCCTTCTTCACCTTATTATCACATTAATAGATGTTTTTTAGTTGTTCCCATATTTCCTTTTCTGATTTACAATGCATCACCTTGACAAACTCAGATTTTGATAGATCACACAAGATTGCATTCATAGCTTTTACATTATTCTTACTAGCCTTCTTTCTAGCTTGTTCTATTGGTGGAGATGATGGAGAAGTAAAACCATTTACTATTGATTATCAGATATCAAACCCTAAATCCATTAAATAGGTTCTCATTCTTATACTCCAAAAAGTATAATTTATTTTGTCAAACAATGGAGCCTTGTTTGTGGAGAAACCTTCTTATTTGGCCATGTGCACTCCCAAGATCTACCTTCTAGTGGTTAGGTTGTTTTTGAAGGAACCAATCTAACACCAATTGTTGATCACACACTTAATTGAGTGGGGGGGGGATGAATTAGTATATTCTTACCTTTTAATTAATGAAACTTAATATCCATAATAAAAGCATTCACATCAAAATGACACAAATTGACACCAGATTTATGTGGAAACCCTTTCATGGAAAAGCCACAAATGAATAGATGCTTGGAACTACCATCTAAATCTATTCATATAATAATAGTATTTTTACAAAAATTTTAGGCACCAACCTACTACAGACTCCAATCTCTTATTACTAAACAATTTTTAGTCACCAACCTACTAGAGACACCAATCCCCACTGCTATGCTCTAACTTAGAAAGAGACACCAATCTATTATTTATCAGTAACTAACCTCTATTGAAACAATATTACACATTACTATTGTTACTTCATTAATGAGTGATGGCAAATTCAATTTACTCTTCTTCTTCTCCACAAAAATCTGCTTATGCTTGAATGATAGAAAGAGTTAATTCTATTCTTCAAATCTTCATGTGTTTGTATGATATATATTTTTATTCTCCACACACTTGCTTTCTTATCTTATTTATTAATCTTCACATATCTCACACTTCAAATTACATATCTTTCTCAATCTTTTATCCACCTTATATAGCCTTCAAAGGCTCTTCACAAAGAAGGCATCCCATCCAAGAGGCACCTCTTCACCAAAATATGTGACCCTTGACATTTTTGTCAATAATTTCATTGATATTTTTGTTAAAAATTCCATTGACATCAATTAAAATTCCTTTGACATTTTCATTGGCAATTCTATTGACATCAATTATAAATCCTTTGACATCAATGAAAATATTTAAATAGAATTCATTCACGTTGTTCAAGATAACTTTTATGATTGTGATTAGATTATCAATGATAGAAATAACATATACATCCCATTTAAATTGCTTATTCATTATTTAATCCCAATCATCCCATGTTATAACTATTTTTGAAGCCAAACATTTAAACTAGTCAATTGAATTTTTCTTGAGATAAGTAGAAATAAAACATGTGGGATAATTTTATCTTTATAATGTGGTGGATCACACAAAGGTTTGACACATCTTGAATATGATCAATGGGGATAATATAACCATCACCATTAAAGAGAGGATGAGGTTTTAGAGAAGATTATGGGATGTCATTCTATTGTTGTAGATGTAGTAGACCATCAAAATTATATGAAACAAATTGAAAATATCTTGGATTGGTTATGATAGTAATATCTTTACAATTTTATGATAAATTCAAGAGGAGGAAATATATATAAATTTAAGAATGAGGGGTTATTTGATGGGTAGCATTGGGATCTTCCTTTACCAAAGAATGATAAATAATTTCTAAATATACAAGATAGATTGAAATATAATGTATGAGCCAATGAAAGTGATAATAACCAACTTTAATATGAGAATGGATTTGTCACAATAAGAAGAAAGCAAGAGGGTATACATGATAAAACTATAAAAGCTTTTATTAATTATTAAAATTATACATATCTAGAAATATGCCATACAAAGGTATTTATTATATATATAGACAAAAATAGAGGCCATGGCATCATGAAACAAAATGAGGCCTTAACAAGTTTAAAAAATAAAATAAAAACAATCTAGAAAGTTTTTACAATAAAGGAGATCTGACCTTTATACATAGAGAAAGAGAGAAAAAAGAGGGAGAAAAAATGTATTTTCCTAACTACCAAGTACCATAATTAAAATAATTTTAATTAAAAACTTTCATTTTGGTCCTTGAGTTTTCTAGCTCTATAGATTTTACTTATTGCAACTTCTTTTAATTTTTTCATTATGCCCATACTTCCTTGTCATAAGAACTTCATATTTTACTTTATCTTACTTATATATTCTTAAAGAAGATGAATCTTTATTTTGAATATTTAAATAAATTATTTTGGTGGACCTTTTAACTACCTTTTGATTTATTTTAAATTAAAAAAAACTTTTATTTGGCTTATGTGCTTGCTTACTTTAATATAAGAAAAACTTTTAATTAATTTCCATGTTACGTGTAACTTTTATTTTATTTTAACTAGTTTCCTTTCTTATATAAACTATTATATAAATTTGTGGGGCGAGCCTGCTAATAAATCTCTTTTAACTTTATTAAATAAAATTATTCTAGATTAGAGAATTAACTTAAGCTTCTAGTTAGGAGGACCATTTTTCATAAGGAAATTTAAAATGATAAATAATTAATCATGGTGTGGAGTTTATAAAAAATTCTATTATTGTTATACATATTAAAAAAATGAAGATTATAATACATTATTACCTAGAATACATGAAGCTTTCACTTTTAATTGTTTGATTATAATGTTTTCCTCATTAATAATTTCATCTAAACCCCACACAACAATCAGGTAAGATTTCTTATGTGTTTGATAATATTTTTAAATGACTTCAATCAAGAACAAATTTCATTTTGTTCATAGAATTTGTGATTTACAGGGTGGTAGTATTAATCTATTGATTAATGCCTTTTTATTTTTATTAATATTTCTATTTATAGATATTTGATCTTTGGTCTTATGAAAACACACACAAATATGCCAAGTATTAAACTTTTTCTTGTTCGATCCTTTTTCCCTGAGTCTAACTAAACTATAAATTTAATGATGGACATATGATCAATAAATTATATTTTTATTTACTTATTCAAGCCTTAAAAATTTAATGGAGATCTAGGATTGAGTTATGAGTGAACATTCAAATACTCAACCATTCAACAAAAAATAGTATTTGTACTTTTTCACCTTTGATATTTTCTTAGACATATTTAATACTATAAACATGAATACAAAAATTGTTATGCTATTGTATTTCACTTATTTTAGGTTAGCCCATCATTTCACCTTAGTCAATTATTATAAGGTAGATGAAAAATTTGCATCTGATCCTCATATTCAGGTACATGCAAACATCAAAGTTCCTTTAAGGTTCATTAAAAGGAGACCACTCGCATAAGGAAATTAACTTTTTTTATTTCATTCACAATTTTTCAAACCATTAATCTTAGCCTTCCCTTTATGAATTCTTAAAGGGTTAATGCATCAATGATTTATTTTCACTGATGTTTATTATTTCAACTCTTTAGACTTTAAATGTATTTAACCAATACCACACAATACCACATCAATTAACATGTGAAAAATGTAATGGTGTATACACAATTTCCAAATTTATGGACTTGACATAACCTCATTTATGACTCTAAGGATGATCAGTTAAACAATACTTTATATTGTAATTTGGATTATAATTATTAAATAAATTAATATTCTTGTTTAGTTGAAAAATGCATAACAGGGAGGAATAATTCATACTTAAATTTTTGGTCATTTTGCCTTAGAGTATTGGATAAAAAATATTTATCTACGTACACTTGAAGAAGCATTTTTTTAAACATGTACTTTTTGGACTTACAAAATTAGCATCCAACCTAACTTATGTTAAAGAGTGATCACTCGAATGGACTATTATTGCACTTTCATTCTTCAAACCTTAGGCCATTCCTATTACATTTTCATGGGTTAATATCTTAGCATTATAACATGATTCCTTTCATATCCATCTATTTCATGCTTACAAACATATCATAAATTCTAACTTAAATTGGATGATGCACACCCCCAAATAAATGTACCTTTGTATTTTTTCATGTATTTTTTCTTATTTTGGCTTTCAACTATTGATTTTTTCTCCTTTCATAGCCAAGTATGAGTGGGTGACATTAATTAGTTTCCTAAATTGCCTTTTCTTATGTTCATTCTCAAGGATTTCTCTTATAAATTAGAACATTTGAGCAAAAAAATCATTATTTTTATGTTTGTACACAATAGTCTACTTAACCATTTAGAATTTAATAAATATTTTATAAAATGGGTGCACTTTATTTAAGTCCCCATAACCATAAACATACAACACTTAGTTGATCATACACGAACTTAACCTTAAATTATTGACTTAGGGGATTTTAAAATGCCAATAGAATGTTGTATTGAATTAACAAACTTGTAAATACATATAGTTAGGGAAAGTGTGAACATTTTTCAAATGTACATGTATTTTGTTTACAAGAAGTTAAAATTATTAATTTTGACTTATAAATGGTACTAAAAGCTATTTTTAATAGCACACTTTGTCACATCTCACACAACAAATATTGATAAGATGGTACTATTACAAAAATCTCACCCTTATACAACCATTCTATGGTGGATTATTATGACCTAGCTAATGAGGTTATTTGGATAGCATTTGATTTTTATGGTTTTTCTCTTAGCCTTGTCAACCTCTACACCTCAAATGATGTCATTGAGTAGGATCCTATTTTGTAGTGGATAACAGAGGGTCACCTCATTTCCATGTGGGTTTTGTGCAATAAATTCAACATGGTTGAATCGATGGAAGATAAAGAAAACCTTATACCGATATATTGGTATGCTAGAGAAAGGGATGATTGGTTTTACATGAGAAATAAATTATTTCTCTTTGACTCTAACCAACATTGATAAACATATTTTCACACCTCATGGTTTTCTTTGTCAAGCCTCCATTAGGGTTAAAATAGTTCTAAAATGATTGGATAGATCCTTGTATGCTGAATAGAATATTTTTCCTTCCCTAAATTATTTAACATGATGGATTTTTGGGGTTTTGAGGAAATTATATCAGACCACCTATCAATCAAATTTCAAATTGAGTCGTTAGATATCTAACTATGATATAAAATATAATTTTTTTAATGGAATATATTACATCTTCACCCTAACCATACTCTTATGAATATATGTAGGGTTTGGAGCCTAGTTTTTAAATCCTTCTAGAGATAAAGGTTGGATTAAATGGGGGAAAATACAATTATTTAAACTACCACTCTCTTAAATGTGTTTGGAAATGTAATGGCCCTATAAAGATAAGGAGATAATGAGGCCAATCATAAGGAACACAAGATGGTTTCTATTTTTAATCAAACCCTCCAAATTGAAATTGTTACTCTCACCATATAGTCAACTTGGTTTAAGGTTATAAAATATGTGAAGCTTAATTATGTAGACACCTAAAACTAGTCACCAATGAACTCCAACCAAGCTTCAAACCATTTTAGGCTAAAAACATTAAAACATGCTAAATGGTTCAAACTTATCACATACAAGTGCTGATTTTGGTCAATTTATCCCTAAATAAAGCAAAGCATTTTATGTGATACCTACCTTTGATCAAATCATTTCGAGTAAAAATGATGATTTCACACTAGGGTCCTCTGGATTGCTCTTTTCTACTAATTTTATTGTACAAGACACATGCCTCTGTTATTTTATGTTGACAACATTGTAAATGGGATAATGGTTCCAATGCATATAACATATCCTTCCAATTCCTCTCTAGTTAAATTTCAACCCAATAATATGACATTTTGACTAGTTTGATTAATTGAGCACCAATTTCCAAAGAATTTGCACCAAAATTGACTAATCATGTTTAAAGCTAATTAATTTGAATCAAGAGCTTAAATGAATTTTACATGGAGGTTATTGATTATTTGATTAATGGAAATTGATTATGAGTAACTACATCACTTAATGACATTATCTAATGGGTGGCATCCATAAGCCATAAGTACAATAAATATCTGATTAAGCCCTTCCATGCCTCTTTAACACCTCTCTATCCCAAATATTTATGAGGGCATTTATTGATTTTAGCCTCCAAAATTGAATGGATTATTGGCCACACATATTCATCTTGAGATGGATGGTTTAGGTTCATTATGATTAAATGGGAAAATATATAAATAGAAGGCCTCACACTCATAATTTTAAGCTCTCTCAAGCCAACGCTATCATGCTCAAATGCTTTCAAAATTAATTTTGATATAGTGTTATTATTCCAAATTGTTGAGTCAAGCTTCACAAGCCAAAGCCACAAAGCCAAGGATGCTAAGAAGAGGTGGAAAATAGCCAAAGATCCATTAATGAAGTCCTTTGAAGCACAAGCTGATCAAGTCAATGAATGAATCTTTTGGAGCAATCCAGGAAGGTGAGGAAAGTTTGTTATTAATTTACATTCTAGTTGTGTCTTCATTTGGTTTATTCACCAAGCTCCCCCTTATATCTAGGCTTAAGGTGTTAATTCATCAGTGTGTTTTTGCATTTGGATTTAATATATTAACCTGATACTAATCTCTCCTTATTGTAATCAGATGTTCACAAATGGCATGCCTAGTGGGATTGCACCCCATAAATTTGATTAAATGGCACCTAAAATCAGACTACTAACCATTTTCATGTAGAATCTTGGAGTTTGAGGCCAAAGTGGGTGAAAAATTTGAGAAAAAACATGTTTTCTAGAAGTAATAATTATGTCACTGTGAACTTGTGATTTTATCCTCTAGACGACAAAGCCACAACTAACACAGTCATGGTTTTGTCTTTTAGTCATGATTTTTCATTTTAGCTATATTTTTGGACTAACTTGGTCTCTATCTATAGGTCAAGTTGTGATATTGCAATACCACAAATCCTTTGTCATGATATTGTAATATCATGACTCCTTAGTCATGATATTACAATACCATGATTTTATAATTTGTGATATCATCGGTTGCAGTGATAGTTTTATGGCTAAAACACTAGTGGATAGCATAGCCATTTGGAGTTAAGTGATAAAATTATAACCCTCAAAGTTGCTATTTTGCACTATGACTTGCGGTTTTGTTTGTTAGATTAGCAATTTTATCATTTTTTTTCTATCTAACCCATGAATTACAATATGTCTTAACTAGTTTTGGTTTCTTAGAGTTTCAGTTTTGGAATGTGTATTTGTGGTATTGTACTGTGCAAACCTAAGAGCACACTTTTCAAAGTTACTTGTCTCATTCACAAAAGAGATTCAAAGTTAAACAAAAATTTGATAATTTTCTTTCATGACCTATTTGGAAAGTGATAAAATCAAGCTTAATTAAGTATTTTTAAACCTCTTTTAGGTTCTTAAAAAGAACTAGGAACTTTCACCTAGTTCTTAAAGAAAAAGGTATATGCTTATTTGAATAGTTTTTGTGCTTGTTTTTCAAAAGTTTTGAAACTTAAGGCCAAGGGCCCAAAGAACACCACCAAATATTTCAATTTTAGTGTTTAAAATTGAACTCACTTCAATTTTTTTGATTTATATAAGTCATTTATAATTTTATTAATTAAATTTGTTTGAGAAAAAAGGAATTTGTGCATGTATGCTCTCTCCCCATCCCCTATAGGGAACTTGTGGGATCAAAAGTGCCACCTTAATTACAAATTATGCCTTAGTCCAAAGGCATAAAAAGGATGTTGTGAAAGCTCTCCCCAAGACCCACATGGATTGGGTGATCTAAAAATAGTCATAAAGCCTTTTTGCTTATTTTTTATTTTAAACATTTTGGCTTGTGAGGGGGACTTCATTACCTCCCATAAGTTCTATAGGGAATATTTGACCCAAGGATTCATCTCCCAACATCGTATTTAACCCCTCTACATAGGGGTGTATATAAATTAGGATCCCCTTACTAGGATGGTGGCTTGAGTGGTTAAACCATCTCCATTAGTAGAGGCTAAGGCTATGATGTATGCTCATTTTGGACATCACACTACACTGAGCAAGTGATAGATGTAGTGGTTATGAAAAGGACTAGGCCTTTCACAATAAGCCATTTGACATGGACCCAAATGACATGCTTATTCTTTTATTTGCTAACATGAAATTTGGTACACATGAGATCCATCTATATGATTGAAAATTGTAGAGTTTTAGACAAACCCCACTTGCCACAAAAATATTATTGATGTGAGGTGCACCCCAAGGTCATGTCATCATATTATCACTTGAGATGGGGGGGTGTAAAAACCCTACTATATAACTCACTTTTATTTTAGATGAACACTTAATTTCCTCTCAAGTGTAAGCATAATGATATACTTAAAAAATATCATGTAACCTTGTCAGTTTAGGGATTAGGATAGTTCTTTAGTTATATTTATCTTTGCCTTAGATTACTTGGTCTTGTTTTGAGTCAACACTTGTTTATTAAAAAAATCCATAACCAAACACTTTACCCACCAAATTTATTGAACAAGGAGGCATTATGTTGTCTAAGTGAAATTCATCTTTTTCCCTATTCAAGTTTGTCATGTAAAACATTGTGTCATATCATCCATTTTGATGTAGTTATGTTGACCATTTGAGTCTAGACCATTTGCCAATTTTTCTTAAGTCCTTCATTGATAATTTAAATTCAAAATTGTACCTTTATAAGTTCATAAGGTTGATGTGTTAAGTGGGTTCACCATTTGCATTAAATTTGAGAGAACTTAGGTTCAATTTCTAATTTGGATTGAGGGCCATTTTTGGACTCATATCATTTTTCATCATTGGGGAACTTAGATCTTCTTGTGCATTATGTGCACCAAATTTTAAATTTATACAATATTAACAAACTTAGTAATAAAAATATGAAACCTAATGAAACCAATATATAAAGGAGACAAAATTAGAAAAAAAAGAACATGATTACCATCATTTTCACCTCCTTATGAATCCATTTTAGGATTTTCACTTGGATGATTGATTGCTTGACTCAATTTTTTGGCATCATGATGGCATGATGAAGGATTGTTGATGAAGGATGCTTGAGATTAGTTTGGAATGGAGACTCTATGAATTTTATAGCTTGATCTAATGGAGGAGTGGATTTTTTTAAATATATTATGGAGGGAAATATCAAGGGTTGAAATTTAAACTTTGTTGAGGAAGATCAAAGGGCTATAAATTATATAAGGAATTTAAAATTCCTTGGAATCCTCTAGACTTGGAGGCTTCTAGATAGGAGAGAGAGGTTTGGATAAGGTTATAGATTTAGATGAGTCTAAAAACATTCTTAAGAGTTAATTAGGCTTAGAAGGGGGTTAGATAAAGATTGGGTGAGTGATTGGGGATGGGGGTGTTGGATAGCCTAATGATAGGCTTGTGTAGGTGGTTAGGTGGGTCATGGGAATTTAAAATTACCAAATAATAGATAACTAGGATTTGGATGGGATAATAGGGATTAAGAAGAATTAATGGAGTGGGATTATTAAGATTAATAGATGAAGGAAAATAGAAGGGGAAATTAGATAAATGACTAGGGAAAATGGGTATATATTAGTGAGATAAATTAGATTAGACAAAATTAGTGTTGACTAATAGGAATATTCTTGATAATAATGTGGGTGAGTGAATTTAGGTGCATATATTTTCCCCCCTCTTTGAAAGGGCATTGCAAGTGGAGAAAAGTGAAGGAGTAATGATCTTTAAAATAAAACTATGTCATGGATGAATGTTAGTAGATGATTTTAGGGGATATGATGCCCCCTCGAGGGAACATGCAAGGAATAATGAGATGGATGGTCACTCAAAAGAAGAAGTGAAAGGTGGGATGCAATGGATAGATAAGGTAATGGGATGGTAGATATGAGATATAAGATGAAGAAGATAATTGACTTGAGTAGTGAGCTATAAATTGATGATGCCCTTGACAAGGACACCTACACAGGGAATATAGATGATGGGTATCATGATTATCGACACATCCCAAGGGGGAATCAATAGTAAATGATAATGATAGGATTAAAAATTTGTAGGATTTAGATGTATCCAAAGTAAGGATACAAGCAAGGGAGAGATATAGGCTAGGATAAGATGATGATTTCATAATGATGGGTGTAGCTCAAAGTTAAATTGATAAATATGATGTACGTAATAATAGAGAAGGAATGATATGATTGAGTGAACAAAAGATGGGACCTAATTGCATCAAATCAATGAGCCATAATATGATGATGCCCATAGAAAGGACACATGCAAGGGAGTAATAATCAATCAGTGATTGATGGAAGAAAAGATGGACATGGTGATTTTATCGAGCCTAATCGATAAGTACAAGTGATTGATGGAAAATATTAAGGAAATGATGATGGTGATTGATCAATATAATGAATGATTATAGATCAAGGACTTGACTAATGTAGGACTAGAGGATGATGATGGATGATGAGAGAGATAATGGTTGAGCTATCATTGGGCATGAAAAACTGGCCAAGTGCTGCCTACATGGTCTAAAAAGATCTTAGGCCAACGTATTTATAAATAGAAGAAGAAGAAGAAGAAGAATAAGAAGAAGAAGATGATGATGATTAGTGATTGGAGGATATGATTTAGATGATGAGAAAATGATGATAAGGATAAAATATGGGATGTTAGTTGAATGGGTCAAAAATATTATATTATCAATGGGAATAAGGATGATGAGATGATGAGAGTGGAGATGATAAAGCCATCACAATGTCATAAAACTCATCATAGTCTAATAAATATAATAATATAATACCTGGTAATATGCCTTATGATATAGACATGGCCAAGAGGACATTATGCCAAAGTGCATTGGCAAGTAGAGAACTCTACATCCTTGAGGGCACTTATAAGCATTACTATAGATTTAGGTGACCTCATAACATCCCTGTTCATTAACCAATAGACAAAAAGAGATGAATACAATCAAATATTTACATGATAAAAACATGAAAATAAGAAAAATAAAACATAAAAGTAACACACATAAGCATTTATGTGCGGTATCCCAAGGTCTTGTCTAATGATGGGATGAATGATTGGGTGATGGTTGGGATTAGGATTTAATTATGGATTGAGAATAGATGTGGATTGGGGATAGACTAGTGATGATGATGAGGATTGACTAGTGACTTGGATAAAGGTATGGACTTGGATGAGAGACTAGGATTAGGATAAGGACATGAATGAGGATATAGATGTGAAGATGACCAAGGATTACTAGAAGATAAAACCTTGTAAGAGTCCAATCTCGAAAAAGATTAGGAGATGATGGGATCAAATACCTTTCATAATAAAAAAGAGTGATTGGATGGGTTCTAGGTATATAGAGGCATTAATAGAGATGTGATGGGATCATATACCTTTCTTACTAGAAAATAAGGATTAAATGGGTACTAGATATGAAGAGGCAATGATAAAGAAGTGATAGGTGCTAGACTAAATTCTTGACAAAGTGATGTGTGCCAACAATACCTAGGCCAAGGATGATAAAGAGATGGAGAGATGGGTGAACACTCTGATTTGGTTCCAAGACATGATATGAGATGGATGGAGATGGATGTGACTAGGGGATTAGGCATAAGACAAGACATAATGGAATATTTTTGGATTTTTTAGATTTTATGATTTTTAGAGTTATTGACATTTTTCAAATTTTAGGGTTTTTTTGGGATATGTATGAACACTATACAAATGAGGTTATAAGAAAAGGGAATACCAAGCCTATAAACTAGGATAAGGATGGATGGGATGACAATAGGATGAGGGGATGGGGACTAATCAAGAATGGACTAGGGATTATCAATACCCCCTTCGTGAAGGAACCAGATGTTGAGTTACTTGAGTGTTCATTAGAGGATATGCCAAGATGGTCTAGGAAAAATTCTCAAGACACCTTCCATTCTTTATAAAGGCCAAGATGGGAAAGATTGTGATATGATGGAAGATGATGGGTAAGAACAATGGACAAGGGGATAAGAAGTAATGACATGGATAAGGATGATGTGGATGGGTAATACAGACCAAGTTGATAGGGTGAGACAAGTATAGAGGGATGGATTTTTCCTCCAAGTGTCGAGGTATCATGTGGATAATAAATTATTTTACCATGATGTTAGAAATTCATTTTCATCATGGTACTTGACCAAATCTCTAAAAGACTATTTTTAACCATTGGATGAATGATTTTTCATTTCACTTTTTTTTGACTTTTGAATTTTGATTTGGGAATCTAAATTTATTAGATATAGGGATGAGATGAAAGAAGATGACATTAGATGTGATCTATAAACAAAACCTATTATAGGGATGTGTGATGGTAGGATCATGCTATTAGATGTTTTAAGGTCCATGTGACCTTTGGTGATGTTTGGCGGAGATCCCTCTAGATATCTAGACTAGGTGTTTGTGTTACCCCTAAGAGAGGCAATGCTACCTAAGGAGGTGATTTGAGGTATATATTTGATCATATCTTGATGTTGATAGAGGTGTATTAGATTGTAATGGATGGTGGGACTTGATAGGATTGTGGGCCCATGATATGAGGGCGTGATGAGTGATTGAGGATTAGGACTAGCAGTCACATACATCATTGGAGATGCTAGACATTCTTCATTTGATTAGTGCTAATTGATAAAGGACTCTAGGAGATCCAAGATACTTTGACATTATGGTTCATCTCTAATTATATTATTTAATGGATTATTAGACATGGTAATAGTGATTGTGACATTATTTAGATTTACGGATTGGTTTTGACTTTGATTATGCCTTGGTGCCTAATTTTGGGCTTCACCAAGGGAGTTTGATTGATTATTTTGACTTTGATGGGTCCCTAATGTTAGTTTATAGGCTTCACTAAGGAGATATGATTTTGGATTAGGTTGATGATATTATTTTTATTGATTTTGACTGAGGGGATCAAAGACATCTTGATTAATATGATTATTTTTTGGAATATGGTCTTGGACCTTCATATTGGGGGCATATATTACATTGATCAAGGAAGGGTCCAACTATGTATGTTCCTATTCATCCATATGGAGGGAGGTGATTAAGTGATCATTGATGGGAAGAAAGGGATATATGATGGATGGATGTGGTGGAGATGGTGTGATAAGGTAAATGAGTGGTGATGGGGTAACATAGTCTTTAAAAGAGTTCCTAAGAGACATTTTTGTCATCAAATAAAATCTCCTCAAGATCAATAAAAGGATCACTAAGACTTGCTATGATAGATGTATCCAAAGGAGGATCAGATTCACTCTAATAATATTCAACATATAAATATTACAATAACTCTACTATGACATAATCATCCTGATTAGGATCCAAAGGTATGCCTGGTGATGTATTGGAGGTACCTAGAGTATTGGTATCCTCAAAAGGATAGGCATTATCAGCATTGATGAGGAATGATGTTTCTAATGTGGAATCTAATTTAGATGTTGGTGTTAAACATGATCCTAATGATGATAAGAATTGTTTTGGATTTGATGGGAAGGATGTAATGCTTATAGTAGAAGATTCATTGTTCATGATTGACCTCTCAATAAGGGGTATTTGAGGTGATGGGTGAGAGGTTAATGAGATATGGGAGGACCAGGATCATGGGGATAGGCTCAAATTTATTGGAGGATTTATTTAGGATGGGGGATCATGTATGATGGGTGTGGAATCTTGACTTGGACTTGGAAAGGGAAGGGATTGATCATTATTGGGAAAGGAATCTTAGCATTCTTCTTTTTGTGTATCTAAGGATGGATACTCATCTAGTTCATCCTTAATTATTATGTTTCCATGGTTGATGAGGTCATGGATAAAGTATTAGAAAGGATGACATCAACTAATGGTATGCCACCAGGTTTGGTGATATGCATAATATTGATTAGATATATACCAATAGGGTATAGGTTTAGTAGGATCAAGATGTCAGATAGGTGGACATACCATCATGTTGGTGGTGAAATAATTATATGAAAAGGGATTCCAAGGACATAGGAAGGTAAGTATAAGAATCCACTTCTCTTTATGACTTAGATGTGGAAGCATTGGACTTCTGATCAGATGGTTGTTGGTGTGAATAAGGGGATGGAATATAAGTGGCCAAGAATGGATTCCCTTTGCTAGTATGGGAGGGGGAAATTGATGGTTTATGGCTAGTAGATGGAGGATTGGTAAGGGGCTCACATGAAGGGGCTTGGATAGGAGGGGTAATGATTTGAAAGGGATAAACAACTTTAGGGAGTGGAAAAACCATCATAAGAAACTTCAAGAGGATCTCATCCTTATGGGTAATTATATATTGGTCTATGAAGGTGGGGTCTAACTGCATGGTTATGGTTGAAGTGTGATGGACGATGGAAGACTAAAGATTAAGGATGGATTGTTGAATAAAGTGGGTCTAATGATCAAGCTAGTATGATAGGTGATGATGAATGAATGGATTAAAGACTAGGATTATATTTCAGATAGATAGTTTAATAGGTGCTAATGACCTATCAACAATGTCTAGTTTTCAAGCTATCAAAAGGATTAAGGATTTGATGGGTGCCTAGATTCAAACTAGCAAGGGGATGATATGATGGGTGCTAGCTATGAATAGGTAAGATGATTAGGCTAGATTTATGATGATGGGTTTGTTAGATTGAGACTGACAAAGTGATAAGATACTAACAAGATATAGACTATGTATGAGATCTGACCAAGTGATGAGTGATAATGGACTAGGATGATAAGGTGATATGGATAGGATAAAAGGACTAGCTCAAGCCTTGGACTAATTTTCTCAAGGTGGGATAAAATAGGATTATGTGATGAAGGTGATAGGATAATGAACAAGGATGAATATGATAGGTGATGATGAGTAAATATGGGGGTGGTTTGGGACTCGATCATGACCTAAAGATCCAACTAGGATAAGATAATATGGGGTTAGACTAGATGGGTGATGAGGTGCTTAGGCTAAGGAAAGGTCAAGACAAAAGGTTTGATTAGGACAAGATGTGGGATTAGGATGTGTGAGGGGGTATGGCTAATGATGAGTGAGATGAGGTATATCTAGAAGGATGATTAGGATGATGTGGATGATAATAAATAATATGAGAGATGTAAAAAGGATGTATGAAAGGATAGTTATGTATAAAAAGATAAAACAAGGATATAAAAAATGAGGATTAGGATATATAAGTGATGGGGTGAGGATCAATGGTCAATATGATGAAATAGGATGAGATGGTGGGGTATGATCAATGATGAGTTAAGATAATATGGAGGATGACTAGACTAAGATGGGATAAAGAAAAAATGGATATACTAGGACAATATGGATAAGAGGATGAGTGGAAATGTTTTGACTAAGATGGAGTTAAGATAAGATAGGAGTTGGGATATGCCAATAATAAGGGTATAATGGGATGATGATAAGGAGGTAAAAGATGAAAAGACATACAATAGGGTAAGGATGTACAATACAAGATAAGGATGTACAAAATGATGTGCAAAGACCTAGATATGTGTATAGGTTTGGGGTATAAGGATGACTCGACTCATAAATAACACATGTTCAACACAACACACACCCAAGCAAGCAAACCAAAAACCTATGATTAGTAAAATCAAAGGTATGTAACTCGATGCCCACACCATCCAATAGATTCACATGTGAGGTTATAGGCTGATGACCGATTACATTATAAAATAAACCCTCTCAACCCTACTTACACTTGATGGTTACTTCAGAGCTGATACTGACTCCTATAGTGGTACACCTATTATAGCTAAAAGATCCTATGATAGGTTTACACAAGGCTCTCTAGGTGTGTCATCTATATACATAAAGGTATACTAAGGCCCAATTCTATATAGGGTGCTATCTAATGCCTAGTTCAGAGAGTTAAATCCTCGTCTTCATGAATGACCTGTATGGGGTCAATTGCTTATCCTAATGATAACTATCCTTAATTTTTATACTCTACTAGAACACAAAGTTTGGTTAGTGCATGATGATGAAATCCATGACACTAACCCCTATATACTAAGCCCATGCATGGGGATCAATTCCATGTCACATGCTATCTTAGAAGGGGGATAAAAAATAATCAAAACATGATATGATTAATTATCTGTGTGAGGGATATGATACAATTATTATTTACAAGTTAACACACACATGCAAGAAATTATATACAAGGAATGTTTTTTCATAACAAGACAAAATAGATAATCAAAATTGATTTCTAAAGTGCCTAATGGATTCTTTTGGAAACGACCTATAAGCCCATGAGTTAGTAACTTAAGTTAGCACATAAGAGAGGGGTCATATAAAAAAAAGGTTAGTAATTTTGATGATTTTTTGCAAAATTGCCACTCTCTAAAAACCACAAATGCATAGAGCAAAACCGCAATAAAAGATGATAAAGTCATAAATGGGGGATCAAAATCACCAATTTTGACTTGTAATTTTGTAGTTAATAGATGACTATGATGATTACCTAAAAAACCTTGTTTATCTATACAAAGTCATGACTCAAGTTGACAAAATCACTACTGTCGATAAGTTGATAGTTGTGGTTTAATAGTAAACCACAAAACTATGACTAAAAATGACAAAATCACTACAAATAAATTGATAGTTACGGTATTATTAGAGGTGAAAAAAACTTAAAATTTAGATATTTGACCCAAAAAAAATGATTACATAGGTAACACATTTATTTAAATTCCCAAAATGATTATTTATAGATTATGAGGGACTATAAAATAATGTTCATGCTGTATAACTTTTGTCCAAAAAGATACTAAGATGAGAAACCAAAAAATTGGGAAAAATATAGAACTTTAAAAGAGTGATTTTAGTTAAATCCAGTCCTAAATTTGTCCTATAGGATTTGAAATGATAATCAAGGATAATGATGACAAAAGTAGGTCAAGATTCAAAATCACTACTATGCCTACAATATTGTGATTCAATAGAATAATATCACAAATTTGAAAATGTTGAGACTTATGAGTTTGTCAAAAGATAAAGAAATGGGTAAGGATTGTATTTATCTTTGTCTTTAGTTGATTTCTTCTACCTTGGCATCCTTCCTGCAAAAAGATTACACAATAATCACAAAAAGATAAAACTTTGGCATAAGACCAAGGTTAGTGGACAAATATGGCTGAAAAGCAAAAAACCCCTAAGATTTGACAAAAGTATTAAATGATAGACTATATGATGTCAAAAACCCCTAAGAAAACATAGAATGTTCAAAATAAAACTTGTAAGTTAGGGATCAGTGATCATCCATTAATGTTTTTATGCAATATTACAAAACTGTGACTCTTGACCACAAAATTGCCTTTATCAGGGCAAAACCACCAATAGGGGAATCATGATATTATGTCTTGAGTTATTCTTGATAGAATAATTTTTTGACACCCTTTTTGACCTTAGTCCATGCACACAAAGGGTTAAGGTCTTGACAAAACATGCAAAAATATAGAATAAAGACACAACAGTCAGATGAGATGATAATCAAAGAGAGAAAACAAAATGACTCTACGCCTACTTTTAGGACCCATAAAGTCACAACTATTGACAAAAAAATTACTTATTACAAGACAAAGTCGTGACTTACAGAGTTACAATTTTGTCAAAAGAGGAACCCTATCAAGGATAAACCATTAGTAGCTTAAGCAAAAATGTGACTCAGATAGACAAAATCACAAATCTCTTGATAAAATTTCTAATCGTGAGTCATGATATTGTTGAAGGGATAAAAATTACATGGTTAAGATAGATGGTTAGTGATTAATCAAGTGGTTATATTAGAATTGTAACTTACGAGGTTAATATCATGAATGTACAAGACAAAATTTTAGCTACCAGTGTAATGTCACAATTTCAACCTGTACATGCAAAAATTTCAATTTTTTTGAGATTTATTAATCCAATTGACCCAATAGGTTAGTAAAAACACCACTTGGAGGAAAAATTATTAGATTTAGAGGGTTTCTCCCATTGTGATCACTAAAATTTGCACCAAATTTTAGATTTATACATTATTACTAAACTTATCAATACAAATCTAAAACCTAATAACACCAATAGGAATGGATAAAGAAGACAAAATCAAAATAACAAGAATATTATTGACACCATTTTCACCTCCTTATGAATCTATTCTAGGATTTGCACTTGGGTGATTGATTGCTTGAATCAGATCTTTGGCATTATTATGGCAAGATGAAGGATTATTGATGAAGGATGCTTGAGATTAGTTTGGCATGGAGATTATATGAATTTACTAGCTTGATATAATATAGGAGTGGCTTTGTTTAAATATATTTTAGAGGGAAAGATCAAGGTTTGATATTTAAAATTGGTTGAGGAATATCCAAGGTCTATAAATTATTCAAGGAATTTAAAAATCCTTGGAAGCCTATAGACTTGGAGGATTCTAGAGAGGAAAGAGAGGTTTGGAGAAGGTTAGAGATTGAGAGGAGTTTGGAAACCTTCTTAGGAGTTAATTAGGATTAGAATGGGGTTATATGGGGATTAGGTGAGTGATTAGGGATTAGGGGTGTAGGGTAGCCTAAGGATAGGCTAATGTAGGTGGTTAGGTGGAGTCATGGGAATTTTTTTTTCAAAATAATATATAAATAGGATTAGAATGGGATAATAGAAATTAAGAAGAATTAATGGAGTGGGATGATTAAGGTTAATAGATGAAGGAGAATATAATGTGGGATATTAGATAAATGACTAGGGAAATGAGGATATATTAGCAAGATAAATTAGACTAGATGGAATTAGTGTTGATTAATAGGAATATTAGTGACAATAATGTAGATGAGAAAATTTAGGTGCATACACATTGCTTACACTCTAAGTTTAAGAATGAAATTTTATACTACCTTTCCTATTACCATTCTTGTTATGCCATGGTAAAATAAATTCTTGAGTCCATTTGATACAACAATTTTGCCTTAGAATATGGTCAAAACTTTGTGTGTGTGTGTGTGTGTGTGTGTGCACGCGCGCGTGTGTGTGTGTGTGATTTGAGTTGAGGAGAGTAGTGTTATACTGCTCAAATCTTGTCAAACCATTTTACCTTAGAGTATTGAAGCAAACATTTGTCACACATTTTGAGCATTTTAGCATTGTTATAATGCTCAAATGGTTTCATACACTTATTTACATAGAGTCCAATTTTTCCAAATTCAAACAAATTTGAGTGTACTTTTTGAGTCTTTGTCTAGTGCATTTATGCTGTTCACTTTTATCTAGCTTATTGGTCAAAAGAGTCTAGTTTATGCTGTTATTTGAGAGAAAATAATATATCTCCAAGTCCCTTTTGTTTCATACCTCATACCCATTGATAAATTTTATATCCAAGAGTCAAATGCCTAGTTTATGCTAAAAAAGTGTTTCAAACCTATTAGATTAAAACTCTTACTTTGCCTAAAAAGTCTAGCTTTTGACACTAAATTTGGCCAAAAGTCCTAACACGTACCTTTGTTTGAGCCTAGATTTTGATGCCACATTTGGCCAAAAGACCTAACAACCTTTGTGTTTCCTAGATTAGACTCATTTGAAACATTTTGATCCTATAATTTGGTATTTCAATTTTTGGTCCATCTACTTGACCTTTTTATGTGAGACATTCAACATTAGACATTTGATGTAAGCTTGTTTTATCATAAGTCATTGTATAATTTTTTTTGGATAGACATATCCATACTTTTGACTAAGTTAGACCACGTTCTTGTGATATTTATTTTTTTAGAGTTTGTAGAATTTTATTCCCTTTTGGTAGCAAAGAATTTACTATTGATCCCAACATGTCTTCCTACACTCATAGTGGTGTCATGTACAATCTAAGGCTTAGTAATGTATTCATATAAGATTAAATGGTTTAATACCCCTATGGAGATGATGTTGTTTATGAGATGGATCCGTATCCATCTTATAACACTCAAATAGGGGCACAAAACCAAGATCCATTGGCTCATTATTTAATTGACATGCCTCCATACTCGGAGCAAGATTAAGAAAAAATAAATCAATACCTAGCTATGATACCTATAGTTGAATAACCATTTCCTTAAAAACCATACTATGTTACTATACCATCAACATATGATCCTTATATATTTGAGCATCACTTATTAGAAAAAAAGGATGAGATTTTGGTCAAAGCTATAGAAATAGGGGATAAGGATGAGATTTTGGTCAAGTCTAGTAAGAATGCCTCACAATGTACTTTATAGTCAACATAATGAACATTTTTATTCTAGAAACCCTTTAACTCTAGTCCTAATGACATATCAAGACTCTCGTATGATTATCAAAGGAAAAGGCCTCATGAGGATCACTTTATAAAGATTAAGACATCATAATAAAATTAGTTTAAACTAACACATAATTTTAATAACATGACCATGTCAAACATGCCTCTTATTGATTTAAATTCTTCAACATGAGTTTTAATGGAATTTACTAGTCAAAAAAATTAGGGTTTAGACCCATTTATGTAAAAAAATTATATTAACAACATGTTCCATACCCCAACCATCCAAGAAGTGTCTTCTATTTCCACATAGAACACTGAGCAAAGTACAGTGGATAATGCACATTCAATGTCTAATCCAAACCAAAGTGGTGTAAGTGCACAAAAAACTAGTCTTAAAATAAATGTGCCTTTAACTAAAAACATTAGTGGCTCTCAAAATCATGGAGTAAGAGTTTTTACATCCCAATATCAAACAACTACCACTAATCCTCAACCAGTTGCTTCTTTAAGCACTCAAACAATAGGATTAGGTAGTCAACCAATAACCAATGCCGTGTCATAATAAAATGTGATGAATATGACTCCTCCCCAATAGGTGATGAGTAATATTCCACAATAAAAAGTATCATCTAATGTACCAACTTAGTATAGGTAGAACATATTATCACATCAATAGGGGGTAACCAATGTTCCACCTTGCCAGGTAACAGTGAACATACCTCTTTCCTTGTAGACTAATATACCAATTCAAAACCAAATGATGTCTAACCAACAATGTGTAAATATTAATCAAAGATAGGTACCAAATCTCCTACATGCATCCACTTCCCAGCTAGGATTTGCACAACCAAGAGGTTTTAATTTTTCTTAAGTACCTATTAGGCAACCTTTGCCTTTCATGCAGAACATACCACAAGTTTAGAGATAGTGTCTTGGTTCACAAGTCCCCCCTCAATAACAAGGTTTGATTAGTCAACAATGTGTCCCTATTTAACCTCAAAAAGCATAGTATGACCATATTCCTCCATTCCAATCTCAAAATCCCCAAAATCAAGCCTACATACCCAACCCCAACTGGAATATCACATAAATACAAGTGAAATTTCAATAATTGCCCCCTAATCCATATATGTGTATTCCTGGTCCATTTCCCAACCAAACCAACATTCCATAACAAACTATACCTCCACTATATCATGATTAAAGTAATCCACTTATGACTTCCAAGCCTCCACCTTAAACCAATGTTCCTTCTAGTTTCCTAGCCCAAGAACTACAACAAATGAAGGATGCGATTACTACCATATAATATGGGAAATAAACCAAAATTTTTAAGTTGGATGACATGTGTTCTTACCATTTGAACATGGATTATTTGTAGATACCATTTCCTCAAGTGTACAAACCACTAGAATTTGATAAATATAAGGGAAAATGTGACCCCAAGGCTTATTTGGTAGAATTATTCATTGCATGCCATCTAGTGGCAGATAACAACATATACCTCTTACTATTGTTACCAAGGAGTTTGATAAGACAAGCCTTGGAGTGGTTTTTGAAGTTGCCCAAAAATTTAGTATCAAAATTTGATGATCTTTCCAATAAGTTTATGCAACAATTCTCATATAATATCAAACATGAGATTTCATTGGTCGACTTAATGTAAGCCAAAAAAAAGGATGGTGAAATTTTTTCAAGTTATCTACAATAATAGAGAGCCCTTTCAAGCTGATTCACCCATAGTTTACTAGACAAATAACTAACTGTTGTGTTTACCAAAAATCTACATAATGAGATATCTTATCATTTGGAACTATAGTGTGCACATACTTTTAAAGATATAATTAATAAAGGTTTGTTGATTGAGTGATCCCTTATAAAAAAGTGATCATAAATCTTACCTTGTCAAAATAAAATCAAGTTACCAATCATGAAAATAGCTAGAACCAAAACCAAAACCAAGTCCAAGTGCAAACATTGCAACCAACATAGGCCAATAACTATGAAAAACCCAAGCCATTCAATCACAAAATAAATGTTATGGGAAATGGAATAACTAAGTTTTGACATGTCTAAATGGTGTAAACACCATCTACTAAGCCCACATAACATATTTAAATTACTCATAACCCATAACCTTTTCAGTAAATGTAGCGATCACAAAAACCCAAGCCCATGTAAAAAATGCAACAACCTTTGCCATTACAAACTCTTCCTTCAAGGAGAATAGTGTCTACTCATTGAATTTTTAGTGACCTTGAAGAACCTATTAAATCTATGTTTCACAAGTTCACCATCGCTAATCTAATTAGATGGCCTATACCAAAACATTATCCTAAGGTCATTCCTTATCCTGATTAGTACTAATAAGATGAATTTAATGAATATCATTGAGTTAATAGACATAATTTGAAACATTATTTGCAAATCAAACATTTGATTTAGAAAATATTGGAGAATGGGGAGATAACATTAGATGTTGGTGCTTCTACTTCCAATCAAAACTTTGGAATCTATCAAAACCCTTTTCCATAACATAACAACCAACCATAACAACAACAACAACAACAACAATAATAGAAACAATGACTAATACAAAAAAAACAATAGTATCAACTACCAAAATAGAATAAAATGAATCAACAATAGAGCCAACAATATCAACCTAATAGATGGGACCAAGGTTAGAATAATAATAACTAGTAGACCTACCATGTAGTTTCACATGACTACAATAGGGTTGTAGGCCATAATGTATAAGGTCACATTTCTACCATCTCCAATAATCTGAGACTAAATACTAATCAATCAAGAACTTTACTAATAATGCAAATCAACTAACTCACACTGATAATATTTCCTTGACCTAAGATTACATACAAGTAGAACAGTAAGTAGGGATTACTAATTTTAGACCCTATATCAATAACTCATCCTTGCCTCATGACCACACACAAGTGTACCAACAATGAAGACTTGTCTTATCTAGTCCCCCACTACCCCCATTGTTTGTTAGAAACTATGGTCCTATATCCCAACCTGATTGTCCAATCACAACTTGGTGCTCAAAAATCACCATCCCAAGCCCACAACTATCTACCACTTTACCCATCATTCAACCAATGGTTTTAACTTAAAATAAGCCATTTAACACTATTCAAGAAAAGACATTTGACGTTGTGGAATAATTTCAAAAGATGCCAATATGAATCTCCATTTTAGATTTATTATGTACATCAATAATCCATAAAAACATCTTAAATGAGTTCCTTAGCCAATCCATAGTTTCAAGTGACATATCCCCTGACAACTTTCAAGCTTTGGTTAGACACCTAACTCCAGTCCAACAAGTGACCTTCAACTAAAGTGATATGTCATCCCTTAGCCCATTGCATAATAATATTTTATACATTAAATTTTTCAAAAATGGCACAAAATGAAACTTGTCCTTATTGACAATGGGCCAGGTCTAAAGATAGTGTCTCTAAAGCTCATCAAGCTTCTCAAGTACACAAAAATAGATCTCCAAGTAGAAATAATAACCATCAAAGCCTACAAAAATGAATAATGAGAATCATAAGGCATCATCTATTTACCAGTTATCCTTGGGCCCTTAACCCATAATACACTTTTTCATGTGTTAGATCTCGATTTATCATACAATATGATTTTGGGTAGACCTTGGTTACATGAAATTCATGTAGTCCCATCAATATTGCACCAATGTATCAAGTTCTCCCATTCAGGAATGGAGGTTTGTATACCAAGAGATTTCTATCCATATGATCATTGAAAACATATAGAAGCCAAGTTTAAGAGCTATAACTACCATTTTGACATGAATCAAGTTCCCAAATAGGACAAGGGAAAGTTAATACTCCTTGATTTACTATAGGATAACTTCATTGACCCTAATATCCTTGATTCACTTTCCCACATACTACCTCCTAAAATATCCAATCATTATACCATCTTGGCTAATGGCCCAGGAGAGTATTTGACCCATGACACCTTTCACATTGAAAACCTTCCATATAACCCCAAGTCCTTTGGAAGACCTAAGCCAAACCACTTTGCATGGAATGGTAAAGAAAGGGAAAAGATAACCTTCATAGTCTAGCACTTGTCACTTTCATACTGGCCTTTGGCTAAGAATAGGACCCTCTCAAATGTGATGAGTCATGGTTTTACGATGAAAAGTAGGCTGATTGTTATAAAAATGAAATGTATCATTTTCCTAATAGGATCATGATAAATCAAGACTATGAAGGAGGAGGCCTCAGAGCAAATCAACAAAGAACACTTGAGCCAATCTCTATGACTAAGTGCAAATGAACTTATGGACATGGATTTAAACTACCTAGGGGTGATCCCATGTACCTTAATCATGTTCTAACACCTATGAATAGTGATGATGATACTGACAGTGAAGTAGAGTCTGATCATAGCCTTTTTGATAACCTAGTCGAGACCAATATGTTTTACACTCATTCCATTTGTACCATTAGAATAGTCATTCATCATAACCCACTCTATTATATTATCCCAAACTTATAGAATGGGGCCAATAAGAATCCAATGTGCTGATTAATGAGTTTCAAAATGATGAGGCTTTCTATGATTTTCTAGGCCTTAGAGACAATGTTCTATTGGGGGACCATAAATCAGGGTGCTCAATCAATTTAGATCCTAAAGCCTATTTTGGAGAATGGGTGAACACCCTTAGTAAAAAAAGCTAAATAAAAAATTGAGGTCCCAAAGTGAAAACATCTTTGAGGTGATTTTGGACCAAGGAAAAAGTAAATAAAAAGTCTAGTCTAATGGTGAAAACCTATTTAAGGAACCATTATATGGGGGTGTTTAATCTTCTCTAAGCATAGCTCAATAGACCATCAATGATTAACTTATCTATGGATCTGAGTTTAGTTTTGAAGAATAACAAGCCTTTAATCAAATTGTTTAGGAGTTTACAACAACTTTTTTTACATGGACATGTCTCCCATTGGGGGATTCTGATTCATCATGCCTAGGAGAGCTTAAAGAATAAGTCATAACAAAGGACTCTAACATTACCCACTATTCTTGAAGATGGTTTGACCCTTCTAGTGGAAGACATAATAGAGGCTAACATTAGGTCCCTAGATGACCCAAAATGGATAAAGATAGGCATGTCCCTTATTGAGAAGTAATGTGAAGTCCTTACAACCCTTTTGAGGGAATTTGTTGACATATTTGCATGGGCCTATTCTGACATGCTATGTTTGGACCCCACCTTGGTTATGTACCACCTTGTGGTACATCCTAATGCCAAACTAGTGAAACAAAATTTGCATAAGGTACATCCTTGCATTACTATATTAGTGAAGAAAGAGTTGTAAAAAATATTGGAAGTAGGATGTATATAGTCGATTAACTATTCAGAGTGGATCTCAAATGTTGTGCTAATCAGCAAAAAGATAGAAGGAATTAGAATATATACTAATTTTTGTGACATAAACAAAACATGCCCCAAGGATGACTTTCTTTTGCCAAACATTGACATGATAGTTGACTTCATGATGGGTTATGAAATGCTTTCATTGATGGATGAATTTTTAGGCTACAATCATATTAGAATAGCACTAGAAGACCAACATAAAACAATGTTCACATGCCATGGGGAATATTATATTATCAAGTTATGTCATTTAATAGTAAGAATATAGGGGCCACATACCAAAGACTCATGACTATCATATTTCATGATATGATGCATAACATTGTTGAAGACTATGTTGATGACATTCTTGGCAAATTAAAAACTAGGGTTGATCATCCAATAATGTTATGAAGAATATTTGAAAGACTGTATGATTATAAATTTCAGCTCAATCCTAAAAAGTGCATATTTAGAGTTATTTTTGGTGTCCTAAATTGCACCCTTAACTGATAAGGGTATTGTTTAGGTCCTCTTACTCAAACCTAGTCCAACATGGTAATGACCCTAGGCTGTGGATCACCTAAGATTGGGTCACATCTCTAGAGAAGGCTGACTTCCTTCTAGATCTATCACCTAAACTAAACCTAAATTAACTCTTGCTTGGAAAAGGGAGAGATATTAACAACAATCTATAAGAACATGTAAAATAAGGTGATGCACAAATAAATTGAACACTTATACTTATACAAGACACACTATAAGACATATTCAAGACTAAATAAGATCACTTCAATCATTTTTTATCAAATTAACATAAGTATTTCATAAAAAAACATTGATTAGATATCAACCTAGCATGGGAGTGCAATTTTCTACTTTCAAACTAATCAACAAACTATATATTACACTTATAATGGCCTATGAGAACTACCAAAACACTTCATAAAGGTGAGAAAATTTAGACAAAAGTAAGGAAATCATACATTCACTTAACCACATCAAATGAATTCATAAGACACACTTTAATTTAATCATAAAATGGAGGAATTCAATCTTTTATTTCATCAAATAGGTGTTACAGTGAAAATTTTGGCATAGCCTGGGCAAGCCAAAGACATAAGAGTCTTTTTATATAAAAGATATCAGAGAGTTATTTTATAATTTTTTTTGAAAGAGATATAATGTGGAAGAATATGGGACATATATAGAAAAAAAGGAGGAGAGAGAGGAATTTGTGCAATCAAAAAACATTGAATGAGGTCCAACTACTTTCAATGGATTAACATTAATCTAAGGATGCTGAATCATGATCTTATGGAAAAAGCTTTAAAGGATCTATAAAAGAATTAAATGCTCCAATATCTTTATCCAACCACCAGGTCTCCTTCTTGGGACTCTACACCACTTTCTACTTGATCTTCTCATGAGGATAACATTGTCATATCTTTGAACTAACAAAGCCATGCTTGGTCTATCTTAGGTGGCTACAAGTACCTATTCTACCTCTAAACTTTAATGGTGATGTATCCCTTTTAAATATTTGTTCTTGGTTTAAACTTAACCATGTTCAAACTCTACTTGAAGTCTCATGTATTTAACTTTAATATCAACCATTGATCTTGATTTAGGCTCCTCGGTCATGCCATTTATCAACAACACATCCCTTCTCAAGATCTTGCTATCAATCTATCTATTTTTGTGCTTGCACCACATGGTGGGCTTGTATTTAATCTAAGATACTTAAATTTTTTACCTTGATTGCTCTATTTATCTCCTTTTATTGGTGAATGCATGTTTTTAATCTTTGTTCTACTTAATCAAGCACACACCATTGATCTGGTAAGTCATTATGATCATGACACTTGTCATTAATGCATTCAATATTAGGATCGTATAAATTTTTAACTTGATGCTTACCATTGATATTTTAATGCATGATTAAACCTTCTACATTAGATCTTTGGGACTCACTGATGTCATCCTTGCCTACTCAACATTGGATCTTTTGATTTGATTGAATACAGACTATTGATCTCATTCTAGGGACATTTTAACCTATTAACTACCCATGTGCTGTTAGATCTTGACTTGAGCTTCAAATATTTAGAAACTTTTCAACCCCATGTTTAACCTCATGATCATTTAGGATTTTTTTGAACTCAAATGATTAGTTCTTGTATCCTCAACTTGATTCCCTTGAGCACATTCCAAACTACTAGATTATCCTTGTATGACATTTAAATGATGGTCTAACTTCTCTAGGATTGAGTTAGTCATTTTTACTTTAAATAAGGTCACTATGAGGCATCAAAATTAATATGAGATAAAGGCCATCAAGAGTTTCTAATGATAAGGGTTAACATTTGGCTTATGCTATTCGATGAGAAGCATGCTTGTTATGCTTGAGAACCTAGACCATTTGTCTTGTCTGATCCATTAGACATGGAGTCACAAGTCTTTATTGAAATTGAGTAAGGCTACCCCTCTTTTGAAAACCCTCTTGAAATAGCAAGGACCAAAAAGAAACAAAATAACCACTGTACCCAAGGCACTTATAAAGGGAAACACATAACAGAAGGGAAACTAACCTAAGGAAATAAGGAAAATAACATGAAAGGGAACCAGATTAATGTTTTTGCTATTTACTTATTGAAATAAAACAAACATAGAATAACTAATCTAAAATAATATTCTTTCCTCTAGGATCAAATAGAAAGCTATTTTGTGTACCTTAGAACTTTGAAACATGCTTATTTTTTCTTGATAGCTCTCTTCTCTAGCTAAGAGCATTTTCAAGTTCATATCTTCTTGGGGAACCAATTGGTTCCTCTATTGCTAATTTAAGGTGCATGATTTGTAGAAATGAGTTAAAGACCTAGTCATAGTCCTCCCAAATTCATGTATTTTATAGGAATAACTTCAATTCTTCCTCATTCATGAACTGCTGATCATGAGCATATATAATAGCTTGATCTGTCTCCTTTGACATATCTACAAGGCTGGCCTTTAAGGTAGATGGATCTGATATTGTGACTTCTTGGGGACATTTGAGCTCATTCTCAGCTTCCAAAAGTAAAGAGATGTCTGAATTTGAATAAAAAAGTTGATAACCATGTTTGAAAGGTTCAAACATGTCATCTCTTGAGAGAACAACTGCTTCTTACTTGATGAAAGAATTTTCATTAGCCTACAATGGACCAAATTCAAGTAAAGCATAACCTAAATGAAAGACATCAAACAAAAATAAATATTTATTCTCATGAAGCTACAATTCAATTAGAGCTTATTTAAATTTAATGTCAGAAGCAAGCATATCAATTTCTTGAGCATAATCATGAAATTACAAGTCTTTTTTTGATATCTCAGATTGGTTAATCAAAATTGCTTCATTTTGAACATCAAGCTAATGACTGAGCATGATCTTAATTTTAGATTGTTCTTTATCTTCATTAGCTAATTGGTACTTGTCTTCCATTACTTTTACAAGCTCTTCTCCTTCATAATGAATGGAAACTTCTGTATTATAAAAGAACTCATGGAAAACATCATCAACTTGTCTAACTGGGACATCTTTCTCTTGTACATAAACAACCTTATTTTCATGTACTTGTTCTTGAACTTTTATCTCAACCTTTACCTAGATTTCTATTACACTTATTCCATCTTTGCATCATTATGGAAGATTGATTTTTTTTTGTCCTTGCCAAAGAGATGTCTCAATCATGATTTCTTCTTCCTGGTCACTCAAGTCACCTTCATTTTCTATTTCTTTAGTTGCATCTTATTGATTTTCCTCACAAAAGAGAGGCTCTTTCTTAAAGAGTGGCACAATAGACCCTTGAAAATATTTAGTAAGATGAGAAAAGTCCAAAAAAGTTACCAAAAATACCTAATTTTAATCATGGAATTTCTCTTCTTGTATCACCTTCACCTTCTCTCTCAATTTCATGGTTTTTTAAATGGATTTTCATGAAACAAAGGATCTAGGAATTTGAGGGAAAAGGAGTGGAGACTGAATGATCACTAACCTGATCTTGAATTTAACATCTTGGCTTATTATTGAATGTTCTTCTTTCTCTCTTGAGTGTTGAATCTGATTCCAAGTCATAAAATTAGGTTTAGAAACCTTTAATTTTGTACTTGTTCTTGCTATGGGTGGAAAAGAAGAAATTTTCTAATGTGTTTCCTTTGTATCTACTATTGAATGTTGGAGATGTTGATTTTCAAACTCAATTTTCTTGGCTAAATTAGCCTCAAAATCATGGACTAATTGGTTAGAAATGTCTCCCTATAAAATTGAAGATGAAGTCTTCTATATGATCTGCTAAGAAACATGGAGATTAGTCTCCTCAAAACATGCTTGTTTAGCCTTCTGAGGCCTCTCTTGGATATACTTCTAGGTAGGAAAGTTAGGCAAGGTCTAAATAGACTATTAAGGGCTATGATAAATATTGATTTGGAATTTATGAAGGGAAAAGGGTAACTCTATGGGAACATAATGATGATTATGATGACCTTGGGGTTTCTCATAAACCACTAGCCTCTCTTCAATGAGTATTATTATACCATTTATGTCTAGAATATCAACACTAAACTTTGAATGGCCTTCCCTTATGAAAGGTGAGCATACCTCTTTAACCTACTAAAAATTATCTCTCATGTTCTAAATTTCATGCTTAGAAATCTCATGTCCATAGCTCTTTTGGGTAGCTATGCTTATCATTTATTTCTCATAGCCAAATAGGGTTTGTTTGAATCTTGAGATGGATTGCTTTGGGACTTGATTGGGCTGATCAAGAAGACAACAAGATTCATGAGGGTTATCATAAGATTGATATGAATCACCATACTACTAGTAAGGATCTACATATGGTTGGTGATTCTCTTCATAAGGTTGATAGAGATCATGTTAGGGATGATATGGGTCATGAGGAAGGTAAGAGTCATGCTATTGATAATAAGGATCATGAGAAACTTGATAAGGCTCATCATAGCTTTGATAGAACTCTTGGTAAGGCTAATTAGGCTCATATAGATTATGAGTATCATATTGGAACTATTGATAAGGAGGTGAGTGATAGGGGTATTCACCATAACTATCCATATCAACCTCATATGTCAAATGAGATACAAGAACTGATTAACATATTTAATTAGACATACCTAGGATGCTTACAAATAAAATATTTGATTCAAAGTCACCATTGGTGTTAAATTGCTTATTCTTAAAAGATAATTAGAGGAAAGACACACTAATAATCTTTCCACTCTCTTGGATCTTGGTCCCATAGGGCATGCTAGAACTGTTGGTATCTTATATTGAACCCATATCTGAGAAAGGGATTATTCAGGTTCTCTTACTAAAACCTAGTCCAATATGAGAATGACCCTAGGCTGTGGGTCACCTAAGATTGGGTTAGACCTCTAGAGAAGATTGAATTCCTTCTAGATCATCACCTAAACTAAACATAAATTAACTCTTGAAAAAGGGAGAGATATTAACAACAATCTATGAAAGCATGTAAAATGAGGTGATGCACTAGTAATTTGAACACTTATACTTTCACAAGACACACTTTAAGACACATTCGAGACTAAAGAAGATTACTTCACTTATTTTTGATCAGCCCTCACATAAGTATTTCACAAAAATACATTAACTAGATATCAACCTAGCATGGAAGGGTAGTTTTCCACCTCAAAACTAATCAAAAAACTATATATTACATTTAAAATGACCTATGAGAACTACCAAAACACTTCATAAAGGTGACAAAATTTAGATAGAGGCAAGGAAAGCATACATTCACTTAACCACATCAAATGAATTCATAATACACACTTTAATTTAGCTACAAAATGAAGGAATTCAATCTTTTATTACATCAAATAGGTGTTATAGTATAAATTTTGGCATAGTTTGGGCAAGCCAAAGGCATAAGAGTCTTTTTCACTAAAAAATATCAAAGAGTTCTTTTCTAAAATTTTTTAGAGAAAGCTATAATTTGGAAGAATTTGGGACATATATATAACAAAGGGAGTGTTGGATACTTGTCAGTGATGTCATATAGGTGTCCAGGTGAGTGGATGAAGTGTATTGATAATCTAAGTGTCAATGACAAAGTGTGCAATGTGTTTGTCCTAGTATGCTGGAAGTAGGCTTGGTTGATCTTCTATTTTGGCTTGATTAGGGATAGGTAGTAAGTATTGAGAATGTATGAGGGGTCTTGTCAGAGGTCAAAGATGATTAGAGAGCTTATGGAAGTGCATGCCATTCATCTAGTTCTTCATTATGGTCATCTTGGCATAGTTGGTTCTATGATAGAAAAAATTGAGTAGGTAGTTTGTTGACATCACCAATACCACATATGGATTAGTCAGGGGGAGTTGGTCATATGTGTATGATCAAATTAGTCCCAAGTTTATATGTTTCAAGTTTTAAGTCATGCAGGTGAGTGGAGAAAAAGATATAACTATGCAAAGTCAGCTTTCCAGGTAGTTTGCAATGTTTTCCCATACTTAACCATATCATCACTACACGTCATGCATATATGAATAAACCAAAAAATATGTGCATTTAATATAAGTACTCAAAGAGTAAAATAAGGTCAAAGGTTTTCATGGAGATGTTATCTATAATGCCAAGAATGTTCCTTGGAAATTTAGAGTCTTGAAATGATTTCTAGCTCAGGTTATAAAGCTTCAAAGTTGCTCTAGTAGACTATGATGGGTCAGATACCATCAAGTTCAATCATGTTCAAGTCTGAGGTCATTGGTCTAGAATATCCAATAGTGATCAATTGATCATAATTATTGAGATCAATTGTGCATATGAAGTCAACATGTCAAAGGTTGTATGCACTGGTAATAAGTGTAACAAATTTGATAATATGATAGAAGATCGATGATGATCGGTGGTTTGTACTTATGAAGATCACAGTGTGGGACAAGTCAAAGAGTTAATAAAGCATGTAAGACTATCAAGTGGTTATAATAATATAGACTAAAATCAAAGTGTTTAAAAGGCACATGAGGGTACTAAGTGTCATAATTTTAGGAGTTATAATCAAGATCTAATAGTGAGTGATGCAAGATAAAGACCTAGTTAATCTGTAGAGATCGATGGTGCATATTTAGTCAAATTTGTTAGGGAGCATGAGATGAGCTTAACATGTTCAAAGTTTATAGATGTTTATCATAGTTAAATATCAGACTAATTTTAATGGATATTGATGATGTATATTTTTTCAAGCTATGAGAGGGCATGAGATGTTGATAAAGTGTTTGATGTTTAATAATGATTGTTGGAATTTGAATATTCAAATTAATGAAGGAAAACCAATGCTTAGTTTTTGAGATATAATTTTTGATCCAGGTTGAATTTATATGGTAAAAATAAAATTAATAGAGGACTTCAAGGTACATCTAGTAAACCTAGTTAGAAGGTCTGAATGTTTACACAATCAAAATTATTGAGCTCTAAAGTTGACTGTATGTCTGACCATGTTATGTAAGTGATCTGAGAAGGATAATTTTAGCTATTTTAATGGTTTTTGGATATTTCAAGGGGAATTAGCTATTAGAGAGTGTTTTCAACTCCCTAAGGATTATCTATATTGATTTTTTAGGTTTGACCAATCCATATTTAGTATAAACAAATGCTTAAAAGTTGACTATGTGTTCATTCATGGTGTTCTTGTGTATAAGGTCAAAGATTGATATATTTGGCTTTACCAGAGGAGTGTTGTGATGACTATGATCATTTTATGATGTCTAAAAGGTCATGAGGAGTGGAACTATACATTTGGAAGTGGTCTCTTATTTATAATTTTCTTAATGGAGTGCTAAATGGGGGAATAGGTCTCTATGAGACCTACAAGGGCTATTAAGGCCTAATTGAATGGCATAGATACTTAAGTGTGACCCATAGTTGCTATGGATAACTTGTGAGGATAATATTGATCTATGTAAGATGTCTTAAGGGTTAATTCAAAATTAAAGGTTGACCAAGAAGATAATAATCATGAAGGCTCCATTAATGGTGAAATTAAAGATGATGATTTCTAGACTTGAGAGACTTGAGAAAAGAGGTGTATATGAGAGACCTAAGAGAAGAGGTTCATGTGAGAGACCTAAGAGAAGAGGTGTGTGTGAGAATTTTAGAGTGAAGGAAAGGGTGTGTTCTTAATGGATGGGTTGTAGATCAGAGTAGGTTAATGACTGTGTGTATGACTTGTAGATCATATTTATAATGTCAAGAATAGTGCTCTTACAAATTTGAAGATTGAGAATGAGTGAAGATATCTAGAGTGATCCAAAAGGATGTTTTGGATGCCTTAAGTGTGAGTAAAGGATAGATGATGTCTATGTAAGCTTGGTGGTTTTGAAAGGCAAAATAGAGTGTGGATTATGTGTATGACCATTTGGTCATGTTTTTAAGGTTATGAGAGTTGTTGCTGAGAAGTGTAGTGTGATCCAAAAGGTGGTTTTGGATGTTTGTGTCTATGTGAAGAAGTGAAGGGGGGTGATATATATTATATCTCCATCATATTGATAGGCAATTAGTGTTCATAATATGTTCATATCATAGGTGTTGAGAGGGTGATCAACATCTAAGTCATAAGGAATTGACCATCCTAGGGGTAGGTGCTCTTTATGGAATAGGTGTTTCACCAAATTCCTAGTTAGAAGGGCTTGACCATCCTAGGGGTAGGTGCTCCTTATGGAATAGGTGTTTCACTAAATTCTGTTAGGACTTGATAATCCTAGGGGTAGTTTCTCCTTGTGGAATAGGTGTTTCACTAAAGTCTAGTCAAAAGGACTTGACCATCTCATGTTTGCATACTTACTATAGGAAAATTAGTCTATGTGTTTGTAGGCTTGAGAGCGAGTTTTATTCCCCAAGAAGGTTTCCCACATAGATCTTGTGTTGTGTGTGTAATCTTGTATTATATATTTGTTCATTGTTATACACATCTTGAATGCTTCATGAATGGTTGTATTGAATGATTAAGTGTTTGAAGGGTTTGGAAATTGAATTGAATTATTTGACACCACTAATTCACCCCTCCCTTAGTGGTTTGTACCTCTAAAAATTGGTATCAGAGCTGGTCCTTTGGTAAAGGCTTGATAGCTTGAAGGAGATCCAAGGTACAATATGGGTAGACTTCAAATTCAAAGAGGTTTTTCCACTAAGAGATCACTGGTGTTTAATAGATCCAATTATGCTTTTTGGAGTGTAAGGATGAGGACCTACATCATGTCCCTAGGGTTTAAAACTTGGAAATATATTGTGGATGGTTATTCTAAACCTATTATTCCTCCATCTAGTGCTACAAATAAGAAGTTATTTAAGAACAATTATAATGTGATGAATGCTATCACTTGTGGTCTTTCAGAGACTAAATACACCAAGGTAATCCATTGCACATCTACCAAGGGAATGTGGGATAAATTAAAAACTATTTATGAAGGATATTCAAAGGTTAAGTTGGCAAAGTTTTAGACTCACCAAAGATAATTTGAGAATCTTAAGATGAAGGAAGAAGATTTTGTGGCATCCATTCTGCAAAGAGTTGATGATATTGTGAACATCATCAGAAGTCTTAGAGAGAAGCTTGAAGAAGTTACTATAGTTAAAAATGTATTAAGGTATCTCTATCATAAGTTTGATTCTAAAGTATCTACTGTATAATAAAGTCATGATATTACTTAGTTGAATATGGATGAATTGCAAGGCATTCTTACTACTTATGAGTTGAAAGTCAATGATGATAAACCACCAAAGAAAGAAGCATCATTTAAAATATAAATGAAGAAAAATAATAATTTACAAGGTAAGAAACTCAAGGAGGATGACATATTTGATATTGATGAAGATGAAATAATTGCTTTGTTTACAAGGAAATTAAAAAAAAAGGATCAAGCAAGTATAATGGTAAACTACCCTTCAAATGCTTCAATTGTGGAGAGGTAAGACATTTTGATAATAAGATACCTCATAATAATAAGAATAATGATGATGAAGATCATGGTGATGGATAAGATGAAGACAAGAATAGATACAAGTTTGATAAGAGGAAGAAAGAATTAAAAAAGTATGACAACACAGTCCTTCAAGAGCAAGAAGAGTCTCTACACCAATAAAGATTTCAGCTCATCAGATGAGAGTGAGGATAGTGACTCTGAGTTTGATAATGAAGATGATGGTCATGTTGAAGATAAACCACTCTTCATGGTGAAGGAAGGAAGTTTTTCATATCAAAAGGAGTCTAATTAGATTGATTTAGATGATGATAAAGATGAGGTGGACTGTGAGACTGAATTGATGAATGATCTTGAATAAATGAAGATTGAGAAGAATATTAACAAGAAGATGAAGTCTCAAATAAATGACTATGAAGAGAAATTTATTGTTTTTAAGGAAAGAATGAATTAAGATACGAAGGAGCATGAAGATATAGTCAAACATCTCTATTATCAATTGGAAATCTTGTCTACAAGCTTGAAAGCTAAAGAAGATGAATATTCAAGGTATGTAATTAAAAATGAGTCATTAAAAGTTGAGTTAGAAAAGACATATAGTAAGATGCAATCATTTATGAGATTTGAAAAGAGATCAAGTGATATAGACAACATTTTGAGTGGTCAAAAGCATGCAAATGATAGAACTGGTCTTGAATACAAAGAAGAACAAAAAAAATCAACTCAAGACAAGATGAAGACTAATGTAAATCAAACCTTAAAGGTCAATAATCAATCAAGAAATGAAGATGCTAATAGAGTGAAGATAAATCAAATCAAACAACCAAATACCATGAGGTATGCAAGTTTTAATGGTTATTGTTACACATGTAATTAGTTTGGGCATAGAGATAGAGAATGTTACAGAATTTTTAGACATGAGTTTGTATGGAACTATGATGAGGGTCATTAGTCAAAAGGCATGAAAAAATTTAAGTGATTTAAATATCTTGATGAGGGATATTTTGCTAAGCATTATCCAAATAAGGTAAGACAAGGTGAGTCTTCTTCAAAAGGAGTAGTTTGTTTCAATTGTCAAAAGAATGGATATATTGAAAGATTTTGTTCTAATCAAGAAAGGTAGGATAATCTTCTTGTAAAAGTTATAGTGTGCTTCAACTATCAATAGAGAGGTCACATTGCTAGATTTTAAAAGTAAAGGTTTACAAGATAGAATAGGTTTAATCAGGCTCCTAGAGTGTAATAAAGAAGGTAGGTTAACTCATGGAAACCAAAGGTGGAAAGTGTGAGTCATGATGAGTTTTCAAGTCCAGGTAATCTATTTGATATGGTGGAGAATGCTACAAAAGTTGGAGAGTGCCAAGAGCTCTTAGTGTCTACTCATGTTGTGAATGAAGAGACCAAGCTCAAGGAGAAGACCAAGGTTTTGGTTGAGGATAGTTCTAAGGTGCATTTGGATACTAATGAACAACCTATTATGTGTGAAACATTTTAAAGCTTGGTTCCTATGTTGTCAAGGTTTATAGGTGATGTTCTGCAATGCAAAGAAGCTACTTTAATGATCAAAGTATGTCGAGATTCCATAATTGATCCAAATGTTGTATATCCTATCATATAAGAGAAAGTGAGTGATGTAGAAAAGGAACAAGTTGTCAAAGTTTAGACTAAGGAGAACAAGATAAATAAGTCTTATAGCTATAAAAGGATTATAGTGGTTACTGAAGAAGTGTGTGCCACTCTTTACTTCACTTTGTTTTAAGAGTATTATGGTGTAGAGGAGGTCTCTATCTATGCTTATTAAGAGACATATTTCATTGGAGAAACAAGTGTTGCTATGGTGTTCTTTAGAAGGTCCTAGAAGGCAAGAGATGAGTGTTTCTAGTTAGAATTAGTGTGTCAAGATGGGAGAAGTGATTTGATGAGGTTAAAATGATGTTATAAGGTGTTTTTGATGTGTATGTAAGATTAGAATGGGTGTTTTTAGGTGGCATAATGAGATTGATGGAAGGGGTAGACATCAATAATTTGCACACCATAATTCTGAATGTCAAAACACTCCTAGATGACCTTAAAACCCCCATGGAATCAATTTGATACTTTCACCCTTAATCAAACCTAACCTTGGTTAGTTTGACCAACCTAAACCCACCATTTAACCACATTTTTACCTTTACCCCCTAACTCTCATTGATCAGGGTGATCATCAATGGTCACCTTAACCGTCGACAGTCAGGGTCCACCATCCCAATTACTAACATGGAAACATCTACCTTAATTTTATAAAATTAACTTGTCTAATCTATGTGTGATCCATTGCATGAGTGAGTTATGATTAGAAGGACCAGTTAACATCTTGTTATACTCTCTTTCCTTGCCTATAAGAAAAGAGGAGAAGGAGGTGAAATAGATCCATGACTTTAAGATGTTTTAACATCCAGTGTTTCTTGGTAGGTCACTTCCTCTAGTAATACAATATTCCAATGATCAACCATCATGTTATAGAGCCAAATTGACACCACCCCTAAGATGATAGCCAAGTACTGTTACTCTACTAGAATCACATTAGACTCTATCAACAAGCCAACCACATCAATATATTACCAGATCAACCTTTGGCAAGATAAGTACATATTTTCTAATATTAATTTACTTTATTTCCATTTGGCAATCAGATTAGCACCAAAACATCTCTCAAAATACAAATTTGTGATCCTATCAATCAATAATTTATTACCTACAACCAACACATAGTAACCATTGATGGTTATCTCAACTATCAAAGACATGACTTACTATCAAAGGTCACCTTAATTACTAATGATCACCCTAACTATCGATGGCCATTTTAAGACTAAATTATAGCAAGATATTTACACCTACCTACCCTCAACTAAATATAACTTTTAGTGTCCCTACCTATTCATAGACCCCTACCTAATTTTTAAAAATATACCTGAACCATTTATCATAGGTATTAACTTGCCTATTGCTCAATTATTCATTTTGGCCTATTTATTTATCAAGCACTCTTTGTATCCAATTTAAATAGCTTTTGATTATTGATGAAAGTAATTTATCATTATATTTATAGAATTAATTGTTTAAAATGTGTGGATTGATAGCCCTGGAGGAAACTCTTGCTTTCAAGATTTAGCTGGTGATAGGAAATCCACCCAATTATCTATCTAACCAACTATTTGCTTTAGTGTTATCTTATTTGTAGGTCATCCTCCCAAGATAAAGAGGATATCTTCATAGTCTTCTAATCAATGTGTCCACAACCAAACAAATGTTTAAACCATACCCACATTTAGTTTCTTCTTCTTCCTTTTTCAAAATATAAGTTGAAATTCATTGAAACATTCTGGCATGCCCAGTGAGAGCCTTGTGTATTTACTTGGGTTTATTTTGATTGTATCTATATACTCTTCTCCCTATTCTATTCTCATAAACCAAATTAGAATTTATTTTGGACTTAAAATCAACTGCATACATTGGTTTCTTGTAAGTTTGCTCACTTAGTTAGTTTAAAGAAAACTAATTCAATCATAACATCACTTTGGTTTCACACACTAAACCAAATCACTTTCATCAATTAAACATAAAACAACTTTAGATAAGGCCCGAAAAGGATTTCATCACCTAATGATCACCTTACCCTTTCTTGGTAATCCTACTTTGAGGTCATTACCAAGGGGAGAACCAAATCAACTCTTTGATTGAGTATAAATTTTGGAAATTAGTATATATTGGCTAAGTACCTAACACCATTATCACTTTGGTCTGTGAAGTGATGGGGTAGGCCCCAATACCAAGCCATATATCGATTTCCAATACAGATCCTTTTGAGAGCCTAAAACCAACTATAGACTTATTTTCTAGTACTTACTCTACAAGCCAATTTTAGTCACACTATTTCTTGAAAGCTTAAGGCATAAGCCAAAAGAGAGACTAAAAGAACTCTAGGATTTAAAAATACCTTTTAGTGTGTGTTTGATTTCCTTGCTCTTTTATTGTCTTCTCTCTATTTGAGTGGTGATATTGTTTTTGTATTCTCTCTCCCTTATCTTGTATGGTTCTAACTCATCAATAGTGAAAGAATCTAGCAGAATAAAACCCATCACCAAAACAATTGGCCTCTTCTACCCCCTCATCCATGGAATACCTCTTTGAACCAACAGACTCTCCTCACCCTTTATAAATTATTTTTTTCCCTTGGGTAGTTCCCCAAGGAGATGTAGACTTTTTTACCTTCTTAGATAACAATCTTGTGGCACTCTAACATTATCTTACTATCTTGCCTCACCATACCCCTACCTTAATTCCACGTGTGGACCTACATTATGGCATGCCTTCCCACCTTATGGGAAACACTTCTATTTCCATGGTCACTACACAACCATTTAATACCCAAGCATCTTCATATACCAATAATTCCTTTCATAATACTATAGAAAACCAACCTGCCCAACCTATAAATACCCTTATACCTTCTACTCCCACCAACAACTCTTCTAACCTAGGAACAACCCAACCATTAACCACCTATAATCCCCTCACCATTGGGGTACCTACCACTAGAACTATCAACCTTCCTTCAACTACCTCTAATCTATTAACCACTACCTCACTTAGAAATATTGTGATACTTATACCTTATACCTTACCACCAATCAACACAAAGGTCACTACCCTTCCTTTGAATACCAACCTAACCACTACCTCTACCTAATAAATTCTCATTACACCAAACCTAAGTTATATCCCTAACCCACAAGTGCATATACCTCTATCTACTACCTAACCACCTATATCCACCTACCCCTACATAACATCCACCCATCCACCTATGTCCTCATACAAATATGTGGCAGCTTCTCAACCTCCAACCAATTATAAATATGCCACCCAACCACCACAATAGTATGAACCTTACAACCTTCTAGGTGCATAACCCCGAACATATTTAATGAAAATGCTCATGGATGACCACCTTAGAGTCATCCATTTTTGGTGCTCACAACATTTTATCATATGACCAAATCTACAATAAACCTATTCACTCGTCTATCCCTATTAGACCATATCCTCCTCAGTGGGAGCTTTCCAAGTTCTCCAAGTTTCATAGAAAGGAAGATCCCCAACAACACCTTAGGGAATTTAGGCATGCATACTATATGATTGCCTAAAATAATGCCTTCCTTCTTCATACCTTCCTTATGTCCATATCTGATTCATCATTGGATTGGTATAGTTCCATAACCAAACACTCTTTTCTCCTTCACCCAACTAGCCCAAAATTTCTTAGATCACTTTTTGATAAAAATATCTAAGAAAGTTTCCATCACTAACCTTTACTCTATCCATTAATTTTATGATGAATCTATTGATGATTTTGTAGCTCATTGGAGAAGCCTAATCAATCAACTTTCCTTCTCTTTATCATAACCCGAAATGATAATTTTTTTTGCTCAAGCATGTGATAAGTGCATCTCTTCTACATTGCATGTTCAAAGCTTTAGAACCTTTGATGAAGATTTTACCATGACAATGAAACTATAAAATAGAGCCATTGATGAAAGAAAGTTAAAATTGAAAAACAAGAACTCTACCTACAAAACCAATGAGACCTCTTCTTAAAAACTAAGCAACCAAACCAATACCAATACCAAGAGCAAGGGAACTGCAAATGTGGTTATCCTTAAAATTTCCCCTCTACCATTTTTCAATCAACCAAAATCCTATAATTCCTCTAAAAATAACATGAGGAACCAAAAATGAAATAATTTGAAGTAATTTAATCCACTTGGGAAATCTTATGCTTCAATCCTAGAGAAGTTACTAAAAGCTAATATCATACAACTTCCTCCTATCAAACCTCATCAACACTTTGATTCTTCTCATCCTACATCCAGGTGGTACAATGAGAATGACCTAGGTGATTTTTATCGAGTAATTGACCAAGCTGTTGGTAGGTGTAATACCTTCAAGAGCATTGTCTAATCCCTCATTAAAAAGGGAGACCTCGCATTAAACAACCCCAATGCACATTTGAACTAATCCCTTGACATTTTAAGATAACCTTTTCCCAATCATTTGCTTACCAAAAATGAGAGCAACAAGGTTGAGTTTCCTTATGATGCCCATACTATCAACATGGTTCTTGATGCACTCATTGTTAAAGAACTTACCACCTAATTACCTATTCTTTTCCATCTCCACTTATTGAGGTAGTGGAGTTACCTTCTCTTCTTTTTGAGGCCAAAGATGAAGAATCACCCCTTTCTCCTCCTTCACCCATTAAGGTATTGAAGCCATTAACCCCTTCTTCACTTGTCAGACTAGAGAAAACAACTATCACCAATTTACCTTCCCCCTCAACCACCAAATAATTTAATTCCCTTTTGGAGATCATTCCCAAAGAGGAACCTACAATGTCTACACATCCCACTGAAGAGTCACCCATCGAAACCTTGCATCCTTTTATTGAGGAAAAGGATGAGGTCACCCCTCCCTTTTCTCAACCTATGGGTTTGGAACAAAACCAATCTATAAACTATTTTCTAGATTAGTTCAAGATTGGAATTTATCTCCAAACCCAACATGGATCAGGCCACTTTTTGGAAATAATTGGGGATCCCTTAAATCTCCAAATATGAACCTCTAACCACACTTTTGGTAGACCAACCCACCACTTATGTTATCTAAACCCCTATTTTAACAACCAAACCAATAAAAATCTCTACCAACCCAACCATTGCTCAATCATCCAAAGTAACTAAATATCGAATGACCAAATCATCCTCTCCAACCAAACCAACCAAACCAACCAAAAACCTTGGCATCTTCCCTATGTAGATCCTTAATCACCCATCCTTGAAACTAGATTTAACATCACCAAACCCTACAACCAAACACCGAGCCAAATCAACCAAGGAGGTAAATCCACCAAGAGTCTAGAAGACTAGACTTTCACCTCCTTTAACCTTACATTCTATTTTCAGACCTCATCCCTCTAATTTAATTAAGAAGTCAATTATCTCAACCAAAACCCTACCACCACTACTGGTCACACTAGGACACTTACTTTCTAACACACCTATCTTCACTGAACCATCAATAACCAAGCTACCTACCCTAAATCCTCCTACCTCTACTTTATTAATCTCTACCTTACCAAAATCAAGACATTCAACTAAGAACTCCACCTTACCGAAACCTTCTATCACCAAGCCCACTTCCAAAAAGACTTCCATCCCACCAACCAAGACCAAAACCTCTGAACCCTCTCCACCTTTAGCTGATCGTTACTTAACCATTTTCTAAAGGTTACTGTAAGCTTATTTATTGAACTTTCCTCCCATAAAACCATTTTAACCTCTAGGTCTAAAGCCCATCTTGTATAATGACTGCCATATGTGCTCCTATCATAGGACACCATGGCATGACATAAAGAATTGTAAAGCTCTCTAAACCATAATTCATAAAATATATGAATAAGATAATCTATTAATAGATGAAACTCTCGTGATCCAACTAAAATACAACCAAAAACACCCTTTTCCCAATACCTACCTATTCTCCCACTCTCAACTTAGAGTGACAAATACCCAAACCAATCTCTTACCCTAACTCTTCCCTCTACCCATACTATCCATGTGGTCACATGATCACATGCTCAGTAAAAGGATAAAGGGAAGGCCAAGGTGTCTATCCCATGGACATACCAAGTCAAATTATAACATCTTCACCTTCAACCAAACCTAAAGTATATATCTTAGGTACCTCTCAATCCAACCCCCCTGAATCAATTAGCAGAGTGGTTCTCAAACAACTACACCAAACCCTAGTGAAAATGAACCTATATGAGTTAATTTATACATCACCTCATCATCACCAAGTAATGATAGAGGCATTTCAATTAGTAGAGGTCCAACTTAAAGACCCTCAACTATAGAAGCCTTTATTGGTGCTCTCCAAATTTCCAACCTTATCACCTTCAAGGATTCAAAAATACCTTTTATCCACCCTAATGACCCATATCTTCCTCTCTTTATTAATACCTACATCAACCAAAACTACATCAAATAGGTCATGATTAATGGGGGAGATAGTATTAACATCATCTCCTCTCATGCCTATGACCAACTAAAACTATCTAACAATGTCATGTCTAAAACCTCGACCATCCTTTGATCCTTCAATGACACCATGGACACTACTTTGAGAAATCTTATCCTCCATATCCATTTAGGACCTCTCACACTCCCATATCTCTTCTATGTAGTGGAAGGTGAATTCTAATATAATGTATTGCCAAGATGACCTTGGATTCACTCCATGGGTTGTGTACCTTATACCCTTCATCATTGCATCAAATTTAAGAAAGAGGGTTAGGTTATTACTATACAAGTTGACCCAAGTCCCTTTTCATCATGTAAAATGACTTATTGACCCAACAACATCTTTCTACCTCCATCAAACACACCCACATCTATCAAAGACAAGCCCTCAACCATGAGGGCTAAACCCATATCCTCTTCCACTAATGAGGAATCTACTACCTCATCCATCCCTTTAGATCAAATCCCCACCAAAAATCACTTTGAATCCACATTACAATGCCTTTCACTGGGGGAACATTGCCTCCTCACCCTTGACTCTTTCCCTACTCAAAAGTATGGGAAACTTGACTACCAACCTAGGTATGACCCCAATATCAGAGCCATTATTCCCTTTAGATCTTCACACTATCAAACCCATTTTATCTATGGGGGACTTGACAAACCACTTGATACACCTACCACCTCCTCTTCACCTTGACCATTCACCTCTAACTTCTCCTATTTGGACAACCCAGGCTTTGCTAAGACATACCTCCATAATTGTGTTTGGAAAGGCTTTGTTCTTAGATGATATGAGCATGACCCATACGAGTTTATTTCTATTTAAACTAAAAATCCTCATGAGAAACATATCCTTGGTTTCATTCTACCCAGTAAGAGGAAAAATAAACCACCTAACACCACCATTATTGAAGAAGACATTCCTTCCTCACCCACCTCCTCTCCACCCAAGTGTGAGGAGGATGAAATCATCCCCCCTAATTTTTTTCATCAACATGATCAACCTCAGACCCTTGACTTATCAAATGGAGGAGGTAATCATAACCATCCCTATGACCCATCCTGAGATGATAGGAGATGACTCTCCTACCATTAGGATTATTTAGTGATAGGATGATGATTTCATTCTCACTTACCTTGGTACAACATATTCTTCCATCCAAAAATCCCCTCTTCTTGAGACTTTGACCATGTTGAATGAATCTACCATGGATATCAACTTGGGCACTTTGAACAATCCCCACATTATTAAAATTATCTAATCACTAAATTCTAAGGAACTTTAGGACTTCCCTATTTCTTCCAAGACCATAACATAACATTTACTTGGTCATATAGCGACATGCCTAGAATTGACCCTACCATTTCCATCCATAACATAATCACCAACCATGATGCCAAGCTTGTCAAGAAATTTTTTTGATGCATGTACCCTCACATAGCCCTTCTCATCAAAGAAGAGTTTCAACATCTTCTATTTTTTAATTTCATTCAACCCATTAACTATCCCCAATGGGTCTCAAATGTCATTCCCTTCACCAAAGCCATAAGGGGACTACTATTTGTGTGGGCTTTCGTGACCTTAATCTCACTTTCCCTAAAGATGACTTTCTTCTACCCAACATTGACCAATTAGTAGATCTTACAAATGGCCATGAGATGTTATCTCTCATAGATGGATTCTCAAGTTACAATAAGAGCCTAATTTCCCCTAAAGATTAGCACAAAACTACCTTTATCACCATATGGGGAACCTTCTACTACAGAGTCATACCTTTCAGATTAAAGAATGCTAGTGCAACTTACTAATGTGCCATGACTTACATCTTCTATGACCTTATCTAAAATATTGTAGAGGACTATATGGATGACCTTCTTGGCAAATCCAAATATCATAAGGATTATTTGGCCATTCTCAAGATTATCTTTGAGTGCCTCATCCATTACTATGTCTATCTTAACCCCAAGAAGTGCATTTTTGGGGTCTTGTCAAGAAATATTCTTGGATTTATTGTGTCCCTTTGGGGAATAGAAGTCAATCTGGCCAAAATCAAAGCTATCCTCAACATGCTTCCTCTAATTAACATTAAAAAACTTCACAGTTTGTAGGGAAAACTTTAATACATTCATCTCTTTATCTCCTAGCTTCATACCGATGCCAACCCTTCAACCACCTTCTAAATAAGGATGTCTCTTTTAAGTTAAAAAATAGAAACTATCAAAAGGCCTTTGATTCACTCAAAATATACCTCCTATCTTCACCTATTGTTACCCCCTAATGATGACCAAATTTTCTACCTTTATATCTTCATCATTAACCACTCCTTAGGGTTAATTCTTGCTCATCAAGATGAAAAACACAAAGAGAAATCCATCTACTACATTAGCCACATGCTTGTAGAGTTCAAGACTTGGTATACCCACATCAAGAAACTTTTCTTACCTTTAATATTCATGGTCACCAAACTTAGCCACTACCTTCTTAACCACAAAACCTTTATCATAACAAATACTGACCCACTCAACTATATGCACTCCAAGCTATAATAAAACCAATACATGGCCAAGTGGCTCATGTTTGTAGTAGATTTTGACCTTGAGTTCCTTTAGCAAAAGTTAATAAAAGGGTAGGTCATTTTTGACCAATTGGTTGAAGCACCATTAGCAGATAATCAACCTCTTCTTCTTGAGTTTGTTAATGAGCCCATCATGACCCTCTCTCAAGTAGACTTCACCTATCAAGTCACCATGTTCTTTAATGGATCAAAATTTCAATGCAATGGGGGAGTTGGTATCATCCTTATTCTCTTTGATGGTGAACCTCTTCCTTTGTCCTTAAATATTTTAAATGTACCAATAATAAGGCTGAGTATGAAGCCCTATTCATAAGACTTCAAACTATGTTAGCCCTAGGAGTCAAAATGATCAACATCTTTGGTGACTCCTAACTTATGGTCAATCAAATCAATATCTCTCACCAGTATAAGAATGATGTTTTGAAATAATACAAACAACTAGTTGATAAACTCTTAGTATCATTTGAACACTATCACATCTAGTCAACCCCATGATCTACTACCAATAAGTTCACCGATACTATGGCTTCCCTCACCTCTCAGATGTTAGGAATTAAAAACTTTTAAATAATATTTCATATAACCATAAATTAGATCTAACATATGCAATAACATGTGTCATGGAAAAATTCCTCAAATCATAGATATTATGAAAGCATAAATGGAGAGAACAAGATAAAAACACACAAAACATAGATCTACTATGGTTCATCCAATGTGGACTACATCCACCAAGAATGTCCTCAAATAAAATAGTAATCTAAAACAAGATTACAATGAACTCTCATAGAGATAGAAAAATCTCTTGTAGAAAATGCTACATAAATAAATGCTACACTTTAACTTACACCGTCATAATGATGTATCTCACAAGCTGCTATACCACACCTTGCAAAAAACACCTACATTTTGCTAAAACACTTGCACTTTAACTTTGATCCTCAAAGGCACACCCTGAAAATAAGCCATCAACCTCCAAAGGTCACATCACACACACACACACACACACACACACACACACACACACACACTATATATATATATATATATATATATATATGCCTTAAAATTCAGAGAGTCAATCTTGGCATGTTCCTTCTTGGGTAAGCTTTTAGATGAGCTTGATGAGGTGGAACTGAGTTGTCTTTTGTGGATGATGTTTGTCTTGGATAAGCTTGGTGCAATTTATCCTCCTTTTGTGGATTTTCCCTCATTTTCTATATATATATCAAATGAGGTAAAATCTAGAAAAGGAGGAGAAATTGCACCAAGCTTATCCAAGACAAGGATCATCTAGAAAAGACAACTCAATTCCACCTCATCAAGCTCATCCAAAAGCTTATCCAAAAGCTTACCCAAGAAGGAACATGCCAAGATTAACTCTCCACCTTTTAAGGCACATTTTCCAATAATCATGTGATCATAACCAACTCCTTTTAACAAATAAGGCATTACATTTTCCAAAGAACAACCAATATACCTAAAAATAAGGAAATCAATCCTACTTCCAATAAAAAAGAAGTCACATGGAAATAAATAAATATAACAATTAATTCCCTAAAAATAAGGAAATCGATCCCACTTCCAATAAATGACGAAGTCACATGGAAATTATTAAATAAATATTTTATAATATTCCACTCACATGTGAAGTACATGAGAAACACATTCCCCACATCCTTAGAGCTCTCTAAGCCCCCAAAACATGCCACCAAGGTCATGTGATAGCCCCAAAGGGCTCCACACTCAATAATCTCCCACTTGGAGACTGTTTCTCTTGAACATAATCTATCACCAATCCAAAACCACTAAGGCCAACCAAATCTAAACATAGTCTCATCTTATCTAGTGTGACCACCTTGGTTATCATATCCATAAGATTCTAGCTAGTATGAATCTTCTCCAGCTCACCAATTTCTCCTCTAAAGCTATCCTAATGAAGTGATAATGTAACTAAATGTGTTTCATCCTTGAGTGGAAATTGGAATTCTTTGCCAAATTAATATCACTCTAACTATCACTGTGTAGTCTCCTAACTTCCTGCTCATACCCTAACTCTTGAAACAACTCCTATAACCAAATAATCTCCTTGCTAGCCTTTATGATAGTAATATACTCTACCTCTATGGTTGACAAATCCATAACCTTTTGTATCCTAAAAATCCAACTAACCACTATATTTCTAATATTACATATATAACTTATCATACTTCTCTTGTTATCAATATACCCTACCACATCTAAGTCCACATAACCATGCAAAGTGGTATTTGATCTGCCATAACATATTGAAAAATCTATGGTTCCTCTCAAATATTAAAGAATCCATTTCACTGCTTACCAATGCTCATAATATATATCACTCATATACCTACTCACAAATCTCATTTCTTGGGCAATATCCAACCTAGTACAAACCATGGAATACATCAAGTAGCTAGCTGTCGATGAGTAAGGTACCTTGGACATCCTAAGATTTTTAGCTTCTGTCTTGGGACACTACTCCTTTGATAATCTAAAGTGGTCTACCATAAGAGTACCAATAGATTTAGCATCCAAGATGCTAAATGTTTCCAATAATTTCTTCACATACTCTAATTGGGATAAGATCAACTTCCTCTCCTTATCACAAGAAATCCTCATATCAAGGATTTGATTTGCGACACCCAAATCCTTCATATAAAAAGAGTCACTAAGATATTTCTTGAGCATATGAATATGATGTATGTTCTTTCTTGGAACTAACATGTCATAAACATACAAACATAATATAATAAAGGAACCATCATCAAAATGTTTGATGTACATGCAATGGTTAGAATGATACCTTTTATATTCTTTTTCCAACATAAAAACAATAAAATTTCTTATACCATTAACATGGAGCTTGTTTTAGGCCATACAAGCTCTTCTTTATTCTGCACACATAGTTCTCCTTCACTTTGACCTCATATCTCTATGGCTACTTCATTTACAACTCTTCATCCAAATCACCATGAAGAAAAACAATTTTCACATCTAATTGTTCTAAGTGCAAATCCTCAACTGCAACTAAACCAAGAATAGTCCTAATAGAATTCATTTTTATAATAAGAGAAAATCTTATCAAAATCAATACTTGATTTTTGTACAAACCCCTTAACCACCATACTAGTCTTATACCTTTTTCTCTCTTCATCCTCTTCTTTTATCCTAAAGATCCACTTATTTGGCAATGTACTCTTGCCCTTGGCTAGCCTTACCAAATCCCATGTTTAGTTCTCCATGAGAGATCTATGCTCCTCATCCATAGCTTTCTCCCACTTCAACTTGGCATCTACCTACATTGCTTCCTCATAACACTCTAGTTATCCATTGTCAGTGAGTAATAAATAATTCAAAGAAGAATAAAAACATTTAGGTGTTCTTCTTACCCTAGAAGAGCTTATTACCATAGGATTTTTGGGTCCTTGTGTAAAAGGTTACTAAACTAAATCATTGGATAATTTGCCATCTACAATGCCATCCAAAACTATGTACTCTTTCTATTTATGTTCCTATTCCTACAACTGATCTTTATACATGAATTTTTCATTAAAGACTACATCTCTAGACCAAATTATTTTCTTATCTTTAATCTTCTATAATAAAAAACTAAAGCCATCCTCACCATAACCAAAAAATGTGCTTTTTTCTAATTTATCCTCTAACTTAATCTTATCCTCTTTCTTAATGAGAGAAAAAGCCTCACATCTAAAGACTCTAAAAAAAGAACAATCAACATTCTTACTAGACCAAGCTTGTTTAGAAATGACTCCATCCAAAGACATAAAAGGTCCTCTATTAATTAGATATACTATCATGCTAACTGATTCTACCCAAAACAATAAAGGCAACTCTACATGTAACCTCATTCTGATAACACATTCCATTATTGTTCTGTTTATCCTTTCAGACACCCCATTCTATTGTGGAGTTCTTGGAACTATCCTTTGCCTATGGATTCTATTTTTAGAATAATAATCAAAGAAATAATTACTAAAATACTCACCTCCATTATTTAATCTGAGAAATTTCAATTTGAGACCTATTTCATTCTCAACCAAGGCTTTCCACTTCTTACGAGTATCAAATACATCAGATTTATTTTTAATATAATAAACCTAAAATTTCCTAATTACATCATCAATTAGGGTTTTTTTTAGTGATGAATATTCATTATGTCATGAATATTCTATTTTTATGATTTTGGTTTTGGCATATTTTTAGGGTTGGTAGATGGGACCAGATCACCAAAATTCCAAGGATATTTTTTTTGAGAGGGTCAGCTCGCCAACCCTTTACACATATATATATGATTACCCTTACATTCACTAGATATATATAGTAGATCCCCTAAGTGTCTAACCTATACCAACTAAGGGAATGAATAACACCATAAATAGAGGAATGCAAAACCAAACAATAATAATGAACAAAGAGAATGAATAACAATACTGAATAACAAGCCAGATTGATTTAGCAAACAAAAGAGTTAAAAGCCTAAAATAAATTATGTAGATGAATGATAAAACCTAACAACATGATTGAGTGATAGAACTAAATGATTCAACCAAATAACCTAGCTAAATGACCTAGCCAAATGACCTAGCTAAATTTCTCAGTCAAATGGTCAAACCATTTGATTACATCACCTGATGAAATCATTTGACTCAATCATTTAGTTCAACTACCTAGCTTTAATATCTATCTTAGTCATCCAATGTATCCATTTGGCTAATCCATTCAGCTCATCCATGTGGTTCATCTATCTATCTCAGCCATCTAGTTCATTCATCTATCTCAGTCATCTAGCTTATTCATCTGACTCAGTCATCCAGATCAGTCATACAACTTGGTCATCTAGCTCATCCATTTAGTTTGGTTGATCAACTTAATCATTTAGCTCAACTATTTGGTTCATCTTTATCATCTGACCATTTGGATAGCTCTTTTGATTCGGTCATTTATTTCAAGAGTTTAGCTAGACTGAGTGACTATACAATTTGGTTTGGTCATTTGGTTTAGACATTCAATTCAATCATTAGGTTTAGCCATTTAGCTCAACCATTCAATTTAATCATTTAGTTCAGTTGTTTGGTTTGGCCATATAGTTTAGCCATTGAGTTTTTTGTTTGATCTAGTCATTTTCCATCACCCTATGGAAATTTACCATTCAAACAAATCATATTTCCATAGATTCACCAAATGTTTCCAATAGGTTTTCATGTAGGGCCTCTTAAGATGAACCCTATCATCAATAAAAGTAACATAATAATTGGATCCACCAATAGAAGATACCTGAGTTGGTCCTCATACATCTAAGTGTACCAAATCTAACTTGTGCTCTTTCTTTGTGGGTCTAACCTTTAGGAGCTTAAACCACTTCTATTTCTTGTACACACAATTCTCACATAAGTCTAGATCTATGTATTTTAAGCCAAGTAACTTGTCTTTTAATATCTATATGGCCTTATGGCTCATATGATTGAGCCCATAGTGCCGCATAGTTACATCTCCATCTACAACGACTAAATCAATAGAATCAACACTACTAGTCAGATATAAAGTACCAACTTTCTTGCCTCTAAAAATCATAAGAGCACCTTTGGTAACTTTCTAAGAATCTATAGTAAACAATACCAAACATCCCTCACTACCTAATTTCACCATTGAAACTAACTTTTGTCTCAACATAAGCATGTGTCTAACATCCTTAAGGATACATGTGTTCCTATTTTGCATCTTAACCTAAACACAACCTTTTCCTACTATCTCATATGGTTCATCATCACCAAGATAAAAATGTCCTAGATTCTCTCAAACCTAATTGGTAAAATAATGTCTATGTGGGGTGGCATGAAAAGAAGCTCTTGCATCTAAAACCCAAGACTAAAAAAAATTATCCATACAAATAATTAAGGCACCTTGATATGATTTACCTAATGTCACATTTACCTAATTAATTTTCTCCTTGTTGGCATTATTATCTTGAATTAACCAACAATCCTTTTTTGAGTGTCCACTCTTCCCACAATGCCAACATATCATCTTAGATCTAGATATGGACTTAGATCTACCCTTTGAATTTCCATGGTTACCTTTATTCTTATCCTTTTTCCTCCCTCTAGTATCAATAGATAAATAATTATTTTAGGATTATTCACTAGTGATTTTCCTTTATATCTTCTCATTAAGGATCACACCTACAACATCCTCAAAATTCAAGCTTCCCTTGGCAGGGACTACATTACTCATAGCCATAACCAAACTATCCCAACTATTAGGCAAAGAACATAAAATTAGAAAATCTCTAACTTCATCATCAAACTTAATTCCAAATAAAGTGAGCATACTTAAAATAATATTAAAATTATTTAGATGATTATCAATTAAACCATTCTAAGACATTTTCATTTTAAACAATCTTTTCATAAGAAATTTTTTATTAGAAGCTGAGGGTTTCTCATATAACATTCCAAGTTTATCCATGAGATTATTGTGGCTTTCTCATCAAAAATATTAAATTCAATATAATATTAAAGACATAATTTAATGGCTCCTAATTCCTTACTATCAAGTAAGGACCAAGCTTCATCACTCATACCTACAGGTTGTCCTCCTTTCCCCTTCAAAGGGATATGAAGTTCATTTTGATATAGGTAATCTTCCATCTTTATTTTCCACACACCAAAATTCTTACCATTAGACTTCTCCACCTTGAATCTGATATCTTCTCTCATAGCTCCCACTCAATCAAATATCCTTCTTGTGATTTACCACTTCAGCAAAACACACAACCAATGGCTCTGATACTAGTTGTTAGGAATTAAATTTTTTTAAATCACATTTAATATAACCATAAATCAGATATAACTTATGCAATAAGATGCATCATAGAGACATTCCTCAAATCATAAATATTATGAAAGCATAAATGGAGAAGAAAAGATAAAAACACACACAACATAGATCTACCATGGTTCACCCAATGTGGTCTACATCCACCAAGAAAGTCCTTAAATAAAATATAATCTAAAACAACATTATAATGAACTCTCATAGAGACATAAAAATATCCTATAGAAAATGCTACACAAATAAATGTTGCACTTTGACCTGCACTTGCACAATGCTTTATCTCACAAGCTGCTATACCACACCCTACAAAAAACACCTGCACTTTGGTAAAACACTTTCACTTTGACTCTGATCCTCAAAGCCACACCTTGAAAATAAACCATCATCCTCTAAAGGCCACACCACACCCTGTATATATAAAAATGAGGGAAAATCCATAAAAGGAGGAGAAATTATGCCATCCTTATCTAAGACAAGCATTATCCACAAAGGACAACTCAATTCCACCTCATCAAGCTCATCCAAAAGCTTACCCAAGAAGGAACATGCCAAGATTGACTCTCCACCTTTTAAGGCACATTTTCCAACAATCATGTGATCACAACCAACTCCTTATAATAAGGAAGTCATTACATTTTCCAAAGAAAAACCAATATTCCTAAAAATAAGGAAATCAATCCCACTTCCAATAAAAAAGGAAGTCACATAGAAATAGATAAATATAACAATTAATTCCCTAAAAATAAGGGAATCAATCCCACTTCCAATAAATGAAGAAATCACATGAAAATTATTAAATAAGCATTTAATAATATTCCACTCACATGTGGAGTACATGAGAAATGTGTTCCTCACATCCTTAGAGATCCTAAGCCCCCAAAAAGTTCCACCAAGGTCATGTGATAGCCCCAAAGGGCTCCACACTCAACATCAGATCCTGTGTGTACCCTCTAACTCCAACCTATCTGTCATTATCCACAAAATTACCCAACCTTCCTATGTAAAACTAGATTCTCCCACCATCTTCAATGGAGAAGACTTAACCAAACCTTTGGTATTATTATACCTTCGATTATCTTAAACTTTCCATCATTCCTTTTGGACTTTTTAGGAGTGCTCTAAGAATGTTTTTCTAGAGTACCTCACATTAGACTATTATGGGGGGAATTATTTACAAATGTGACTTTGATGGCCTCCTCTTTTTTTGCCTAGGTAGTCATGAAGCTTCTCATACTATCAGGGAAATACATGATGGAATCTATGGGGGACACTTTAATAGCCTTGCTATAGCTAAATGAATCCTTCACCTTAGATATTACTGGCCTAACCTTAACCAAGAATGTTGTGATTATGTGAAAAAGTATGTTAAGTTCTAATAAAATGCTAATTTACATCATGCACCTAGCCATAGTCTTCATGTATCCACTGATTTTTGGCCCTTCTCACAATGGGGCCTGGACCTTATAGGTGAAATCAACCCCCATTCTTCACAATGACACCATTCTATCATTAGTGCAACCAAATATTTCATTAAATGGGTGGAAGATATCCCTTTAGTCTTAACCAAGGTAGAAAAGATTATTGACTTTATGAACCATCACATCATCTACTATTTTGGTGTTCCTCACAAAATTATCACCGATAATGGAAAATCATTTAAGAATAAGCAAGTCCAGGGTCTTTGTGATGCATTCGGTATTAAGTTAAGTTTATCCTCACCCTATCACCCTCAAGTGAATGGATAGGCTGAGGCTTCTAACAAAAGTCTTAACAACATACTCATTAAAATGGTTAATGCATCTAGTTAGGATTGACATTTGCATATCCCCTTCACCTTATGGGCATATTATACTAGCATTTTCACCCCTATGGATGCTACCCCATTCTATCTCATGTTTAGAGTAGAGATTATCTTGCCTTTTGAGGTCCAAATTATTTCTCTTCGCATATCATTGCAAGATATCTTTTTTGAAGAGGATTACCATTAACACCATTTATCCTATATTGAGATACTTGATGAGCATCACTTAGCCACACTTATCCATCTTTATGTCTATCAAGAGTGCATCAAACATGCCTATAAAAAACACCTTAGAGTGTGATAATTCAACATCAGAGACCTCATCCTAAAGTAAAATCAACATGTCACCAATATGGAGAAAAGTAAGTGAGGTAAGTTTTCTTTTAATTGGATTGGACCCTATATCATAACCCAAAAGTATGGATTAGGAGCTTATTGGTTGTCCTCTCTTGAGGAAAACCCATTAATGATTCATATCTATGTATGCCATTATATTAAAAAGGATCAAATTCAAATTTTATTTTAACTTAATCTCGTCCCTTGATTTCACATCACATTGATCTCCTTATTTTAAGGCCAATCAATTAAAGTTGAATCATGTGATTATCCATCATAATCATATCCTCATCTTGAACAATGGGTACCATGGCTCTATCTAGGGCATGATTCTCATGGTACTTTCTACCCCTTTTCATAAGGATAGATCCCTATGATCATTTCCACCTAAACCTCTTCACCCCTACTCAACCTTCTTATGCTTTTTAGTTTTTCCTTCATAAAGGTGAACCTCTAAGCCTATATAAGCATATCTATGTCAAGAAAAAATCAAACAAGCAAAAGTCAAAACCCAAACTAATAGAAATCATGGGTCTTTCCTAAGAATTTATAGACTTATACCTTGAAGGAAAAATATTGAAAACATATTTAAAATTTCTCAAAGTAAGGTGGACTGATCCCTTGAAGGATAGCTATCAAGAACATTAAACAAAGCATACAAACTTGGACCACTCCCTTTAAGGATGGTTGAGTAAAGAATTTGTTAGAACAATGAATTTATTGAAATCTTCCCATATCGATCAACTTCCCCAACCCCCAAGTAACAAAAATAAAAATCAAAAGACCCATTATCAAGCAATAGTAAACTCAAAATAATTTTGAAAGCTGCAATTGGATTTTATGAGTAGACTTCTCACATTGATCAATCTATGCTTTGCATGAGATAGAATTGTTTATAATGACTCTTTGGAAACCTACATAAGAGGTATGCTAATATCATAAGAAGGTTCCAATTTCATCCATTTCCCTTTTATATACTATATGTAAGGGATTTTAAGCCTACTTGACATTATGTGGTCAAGACACCTTTTTAACCAACTAATGAATGCTAATGCAAAGTATTCGAAGGGTTTATCTTCCTTAGGCCAATCCAACTTTAGTTTTGTTTTGGTACTTGTCAAAGAATAAATATCATTCTCTCTTCTTATCCTCTTGTAACTAGTTGATATTTTTACTAAAGGTGTTTGTCTCTTCATTATATAATTTGTTCTCACATCTAGTGTTGTTAATTAACTTGCTTCATGTGATTTACCCTAAGTAGAATAATAAAAAACATAATAATCACATCATATCAATCTGTTTCACAAGAAAATGCATAACCATAATCATGACCATCACAAGCATAATAACATCATAGCATCCATGAATAATTAAGTAATCAACCATTTTACACCACATGTCTAGATCTAAGCACTGAAGCATATACTCATTAAAATTTAGCATGTCATAAACATACATGTAAAAAATCATAACCATGAATAAAGCAAGATACATCTCATCACATTCCTAGCTAGGTAAGTCTATATTAGTGTCTAGTATCCATAACATAAGCATAATCAACATAGCATCATCAATATAAACATCACATCATAAGCATTAAAATCAAGCAAACCATAAACCATGAGCATGAGAAATAAACAATGATCATATATGTAAATCACAAGTCAATAAAATCATAATATATACACCAAATATACATGTCTCTCCCTCTCAAAATGAACATCTCACTACATCAGCTCACATGTTAGAATAAAAATGATATATAGTAATGTATAACTATATCCAAACTATGTCATGGCTATGCCCCTGGGGTACCACTATCTCTTGGAGCACCACTAGGACCTATTGCCTATCCCCCTACTATACCTACCTATCCCCTAGATGAACTTATCTATCCACCTATAGACATAACCCACTGACTTGGTGTCACCACACTAGCACTGCCTACCAAACTCACTTTGTACTCACCCCATTAGGATTCATCAAGACACTGCCTCAAGAATATAGCCTCATAATACCATAAATCCTCCACTATATATACGTATCATTCCATTGGGATGGTAATTCATGGTCTTATAGGTTCCACTACTCCTCCTCCTTACCTTAAGGAGTCTCTCTCCTATGTAACCAAGTCTAGTAAAGCTTTAGCCTGGTCCATGTCACCTATAAGATTAACAACCTAACCCTATAACGTAGCCACCTGACCATGTAGTGATGTGACCTATGTCTATGTAACAACTAGCACCACTCTTGCCTATCCATCTAGGATAAACCCCTATACTTGTGCCCTCTGGTTTCCTCTCCTAATTGGGTCCACATCCATAGGCTACCTACCACCATCCTCCCCACTAAAATCTATAGCCATATATAAAGCCTAGTACCATGCCATGTACTCATCTACAAATCTGGCATCATCTATTTGTGGCCTAGATGGAAAATCCTCATGTTCTAATAGCATCCTCATGGGATGTGTCTTAGGTAATAACATCTCTGAGTCCTCATGCCTGCATTTAGTGAATGTGCTTAGAATACCCTAAACTAGGTCGAACTACTTGTGAACCCTATCAAAGGGAATAAGCTCTACCTCCCCATCCCTCCTACCAAGGATCTACCTATAACTCTACAAGGATAATGTCTACCTCTTGTAGTCATGCCATATTAGAAACTAAACATATGGTCTCCAAGTAATATCTCTAATCACTAGTGTATCTAGTGTACCCTGAAAAAAATCTATATTATGTGTGCCTCCTCCTGCACTTGAAGTAATAAAGTCAACTCTCTACCTCATGTAACCAAATAGAAACTCAATTTGAGCATATCCTATCTATATCAATCCCATTATCCTTAGCACCTAAATGTGCTCATATGCCTAGTAATGTAGAACAAGATTGACACTAATGCCATAACTCCTATGGGCCTTAAAACCCCATAAATTCTTATATATTTGAACCAAAAGTACCGTTACCCACCCAAATATGGTCCATTTCAATATAAACTCAACTAATATCCCCAGTAACAAGTACAAAATCCCCTCACTAATTGAGTCAAGAAGGGCAAAACATGATACGACCATCATTAACATAGTCATAAGTCTCTTTTCACCTGACACCCTATCATATAACATAGACTAACTAAAGCCCCCAACATGCCATCTCACACAATCACAATCATCACCATGCAATAAATATAAATGCTCATCATGCTCCTCTCATTCTATGTGGTAGATCAGATCACCCTATAGGGATAACCAGGTAATCCTATGCATGTCCTTTGGTAAGATAGTCATCTCACCTATGGGTAGTAGGAATATGTTCATGGCTAGATCCCATCTCTTAATGAGATCCATGATCATGGATGCATCATGAGGCACATGTTGATAATGCCTCATTGTTCTAAGGCCCACCTCTTCCATGTGCCCCAATCAACTAAGGTCATCCCCTAGTGGATCTCCATAAAGATGCATGGTACTCGGTCTCATATTTGAATTTTTTCTCATGCCTATAATAGTCCATAAATAAACATCCTTAGTTCACAAATAGACTTAGCCTATGACCTATACCTTTCCACCTAACCTACCTAAAAGACTTCTTCAAATCCACCCAACCTTAATCTTACCATTGCCTATTATCCTACAAATGATACCATTTACCTATATCAAGCCTAAACCTGACATTACGACCTATCTAGACCTTGACACCCTATTACCAACTCATTTCCATACAACACACCTTACTATATTTTTTTGTAACCAACCACCAATGGTCATGATGACCACTAATGGTCAACAAAGAAACTTTTCATGGATATCGACCATTGACAGTCAAACCCAACCACTAATGGTTAAAGTGGGTGTTTTATGAATAGAAAACCCAAACCCAAACCCAAACCCTAACCACACTATTGTAAAACTATAAAATTACCCAAAAAATTTCCTATACATTTATTCCCTTACCCACCCCTACCTATCCTACCTTCCTAATTTGAATTTCACCTACCCATTTTCACAAAAATAACCAAACTTAATTAAGGCATCCCTCACCCAACCCAACAAAATAAATATTCCATCAAACCTCAAAAAATCAATGAAAATGTAATTTAACCTACATATATTATTTCAAAAGCACCACCTACCTCATTCTTTGGCCATTTTTGAGGAGTAATTCATAGACCACCCATCCTCATCTGCATCAATGCTCCACTCAGTCTACTCTCCACCTTAGCTATCAATCAAATCCTCTACAGTCCTCATTAGTAATATTCTCACCTAAAACATCCAAATCCAAAGCTCCAACATCAACAAAATAAAATGTTAAAATGAGTTATAATGATTTACTTTTCACTTTTAACCCCCACAACTTTAGGGTTTTTTCCTTGATTATTGACAATCATGGTGACTATCAATGGTCATTCTTTAGACCCTTGACCACCGATGGTCAGGGGTTTAACTCTTTTCAAGTTACCTCTTCACCCATACAACATTTCAGTAGAACCCAATTAATTACCCACCCATGGAGACCACCTTCTCTACCCACCCCAACTACCTCATCACCTTACCATTGGTCCATTTTGGCCTAACTAATGTGCATTTTATGATGACTTTTGCTTGGTACTTTGACCACAATGATAAAAATTACCATGTTGGACTATTTTTAAAATTGCACTACCTTACACACTAAACCACCTTGTGTTTTCTTGGGAACACTTCCTACCTCAGATACTGATAAATTCACTTGACTAGTTTGTGTTTTCATTGAGAGCACTTACTGCCTTAGATAACCATGAAAATATAGACATTACCTAGGAGACTTACATTTACAAATGAACCCAGCCACCATGCCTAAACTTAGTCACATGGTAAACTTGTCACTTTTCCTTCTAGCACTAAACTTAATTTTACCAATTATGATAACCTACCCTATGCACAATCTTGGCTATCACATGTTTTATCACACTTTATGTGCATGCTCACATCATAAGTGCCAAACCTATCACTCACCCATTTTATCACCAACTACCCAATTATCAAACCTGCACCTAATTCTATTGTACCTCATCAACTCCCATTTTGAGGGGGACCACTTCCTCCCATACTTGAGGAAACCTGACCTTTGACCCATAATCTTTTTTTGTCTTGCATCTTGTTGATAAAAATTTCATAACAAAAAGGGGAAAAATATAAACACCAAAAATCTACACACTGTAATTATGAATGTCAAAACACCTCTAGACCACCTTAGGACCCATTTGTGAGCAAATTGACCCTTTTACCCTTAATCGAGCCTAACCTTGGTCAGTTTGACCAACTGACTAAACCCACCCTTTAACTAGATTTTTACATTTGATCCCTAATCATCAATGGTCAGGGTGACCATTGATGGTCACCTTAACTACCGATGGTTAAGGTCCACCATCCCAATAACTAACATGCAAAAATATGCCTTTTTTTGAAAATAAACTTGTCTAAATATACGTGTGAGCCATTACATGCATGAGTTATGATTAAAAGGCCTAGTTAATGTCTTGTTGTACCTTTCTTCCTTACCTATAAGAAAATAAGAGTAAGAGGTGAACTAGATCCATGACTTCAAGAGATTTTTTCATCCAAAGTTCTTTGTAGGTCACTTCATCTATAATCTAATAATCTAGTGATCAAATACCACATTAGAGAACCTACTTATTGCCACCCCTAGGAGGATAGACAAGTACTATTACTTTACGAGAATCATGTTAGACTCTATCAATATGTCAACCACCTTAATCAATTAATAGATCAACCTCCAACAAGATAAGTACTTGTTTTATAATATTCATTTACTTTATTTCCATTTCAAAATCAACCCAACATTGACCCATCTCTTAGAATCTAACTTTGTGATCTCATCAATCAGTCATTTATTACCTACAATTAGCACATAATAACCATTGATGGTTATCTCAATCATCAATTATCTATCCAATTATCAATGGTCACCTTAACCATTGATAGTCACCCCAACTCTTGATGATCATTGTCAGACTAAATTCCAACAAGCTATTTCCACCTACCTACTCTCAACCAAATCTAACTTTCTTTATCCCTGCCTGTTCACAGACCCCTGCATGATTTTATGAAATAAACTTGAATCATTTAGCATATATATTAACCTACCTATTTCTAAATTAGTATTTTTGGCCTATTTATTTATCAAGAACACTTTATATCCAATTTTAGTACCTTTTGATTATTGATGTAAGTACTTTATCATTCTATTTATAAATTTAATTATTTAAAACATGTGGATTGACAACCTCAGATGAAGCTCTTGATTTTGGGATATAGCTAGCACTAGGCAATCCACCCAACTATTTATCTAACTAAACATTTGATTTAGTATTATCTTATTTTTAGGTCATCCTCTTAAGTCAAAGAGGAACTCTTCATAGTCTTTTGATCAATAGGCGCACAACCAATCGGGTTTTTCAACCACAGCCACATTTAATTTCTTCTTCTTCCTTTCTCGAAATATAAGCTAAAATTAATTAAAATAAAATGTAAAGAAGAGTTTGGTGCTCAAAAATTTCTATGCACTTCTTTATGATGTGTTACAGGTGGTTTTGTGTCTTGATGATCTTGTTTGTGCCTTTTGAAGTTTTTTTTGTGTGCTTCTGGGTTTATCTTTCTTATTGTAGATTAAAGCCATGGTATAGGAATTCAAAGTTTCCAAAGGTGTGAAGGCTCAAGTATTGGTCTATAAGTGTGTGATGGTTTTCTCTAGGTTTGAAGTAAGTTTCAAATGTGGGCATTGACCAGAAGGAGGTTTGTTTACCTTATTTGCTTTGAGATTCTAGAGTTTTAGGCTATGCTAGAAAAGTGATTTTCATTATGATTTGAGGTTTGAGGATTATTAATAGGTTTAATGGGACAAATGGGTTATCAAATCAATCTTTATAGAGATTTTAAGTTTTGTGTTTTTAGAATTATTCAAGTTTTTGTCAAAATGTAAGCTTAATTAGCTAGTAGATTTATGAAGGAAGTATGTTGTAGAAGAGGATATAAGTAATGAAAATTGGTGTGATTAAGGGAATATATGAAGGTGCTCTAGATATTAATTTTTTGTTCTTGAAAGTATATATATTAAAATTTGTGGGCTTTGCATGTTCCAAGTAGGGCTATACGGAGTCTAGACAAGCCTAGTGTGAAGATTTGATGTTTTTGTTCAGTTTATCCAAAATATCAAGGCATGAATATTTTAAGGTGAAGTTATTAAGTTGGTTTATAGAATATTTCCTATTTTGTGAATGTCATTAAGTTTTGTTGGTGGTACCTAAGGTGGCTTGAGAGAGAAGGCTAACAAGCATGTGTGGTGGTTTTTCATAGTGTGTGGAGATCTAAAGATGCTCAAGAGGTGTAATGGATTAGATATATTAGGGTGAGTCCCTCTTAGATGTTTTTATTGGTGATTTCCATCATATTTTAGTGATTTTGTGTGTTCTTTCTTCATTGGTTACAGTGCTTGGTTGAAGAGAGTGTTGACATGTAGCAAGAGGAAGTTGTCAAGGAAAGAAGAGGTAGGCTCAAGGTAAGGGGGATTTTGTATCATATTTATAAGGTATTCCTATATTTTTGGTGGTATTTTTAGGTCCTTAAGATCATTTTGTGCCCACTTTGTCATTGTGCCAAAGGGGGAGAAGGTTCTTCTTATGAGAGTGATTAAAGACAGAGAAGGAAAGTGAGATGTATGATGGGTGTTGACATAAATGACAAATGGGGAGAATGTTAGAGAGTTTTCAATGATGTCATGGAGGTGTCTATCTAAGTGGATGAAGTGTCTTGATAGTCTAAGTGCCAATGACAAAGTGTGAAATGTGCTTGTCCTAGTCTGCTTGAAGTAGGCTTGGTTGATCTTCAGTTTTAGAATGATTACAGATAGGTCTGAAGTATTGAAAATGTGTGAGGGGTCCTGTTAGAGGTCAAGGATGATTTTATAGATTTTTTAAGTGCATGGTATTCATCTGATTATTCATTATGTTCATCTTGGCATAGTTGGTTTTATGATAAAAAATATGAGTAGGTAGTTTACTGACATCACCATTGCCAAATATGGGTGAGTTAGAGGGAGTTGGTCATAGGGGTATGATTACATTAGTCCCAAGTTGTTATGGTCCAAGTTTTAAGTCATACGGGTGAGTGGAGTAAAAGATATAATTATGAAAAGTTGGCTTCTTAGGTAGTTTGCAATGTTTTCCCATACTTAGCTAGACCATCACTACATGTCATGTAGTAATAAATGAACCATCAAGTTTATGCATTTAATACAAGTATTCAGAGAGTAAAATAAGGTCAAATGTTTTATTGGAGATGTTTTTTATAATGATAATAAGTCACCCTATAAATTTTGAGTCTTGAAGTGATTTTTAGCTCAAGTTATAAAGTGTCAAAGTTGTTCTAGTAGATTGTGATGGGTCAGAGACCGTCAAGTTTAATCATGTTGAAGTCTGAGGTCACTGGTCTAGAAGATGCAATGGTGAGTGCTTAATTATACATATTGAGATAAATGGTGCATATGAAGTCAACATATCAAAGGTTACATGCACTAGTGATAAGTGTCACAAGCTCGTTAATTTGATAGAAGATCAATAATGAGTGGTGGTTCATACTTATGAAGATCAATGGTGCGGGACAAGTCAAAGAGTCAATAAAGCATGTGGGATTACCAAGTGGCACAAGTGCATAGACTAAAAAAAAAGTTTTTATAAGGCACATGAGGTTGCCAAGTGTTATAATCATGGGAGTTCTGATTAAGATCTAATGGTGAGAGCTATAAGATAAAGACATGGTTAATCTGTAGAGATCGACAGTGCATATTTAGTCGAATTTTTTAGGGAGTACAAGATGAGGTTAACATTTTTGAAGTTTAATAGATGTTTATCATAGTTAAATATCAAAATACTATAGAGGGATATTGATGATGCATATTTTTTTAAGCTATGAGAAGGTATGAGATGTTGACAAAGTGTTTGATGTTTAATAGTGACAGTTGGAATTTGAATATTCAAATTAATGAAGGAAAACCAATGCTTAGTTTTTGAGCTATAAATTTTGATCCAAGATGAATTTATTGATGTAGTAAAAATAAAAGTTGTATAGGACTTCAATGCACATCGATTGAACCTAGTTATAAGGTTTGAATGTTTGTAAAGTCAAGGTGATTGATCTCTAAAGTTGATTATATGTCTGACCATGTTTTATAAGTGACCTGAGATGGATATTTTTAGTTATTCTGATGGTTTTTGGATATGTAATAGGGAATTAGCTATTGGAGTGTGTTTTATATTTCCTAAGGATGATCTATATGGATTTTTAAGGTTTGACTAATCCATATTCATTATGAAAAAATGATTAGAAGTTGACTATGTGTTCATTCATGGTGTTTCTATGTATAAGGTCAAAGATTGATCTATTTGGATTTAGTAAAGGAGTGTTGTGATGACCACAATAATTTAAGGATGTCTAATAGTTCACAAGGATTGGACATATGCATTTTTAAGTGGTACTATGTTTATAATTTTCTTAATGAAGTGCTATATGGGAGAATAGGTCTCCATGATACCTATAAGGGCTACTAAGGCCTAATTAAAAGGCATAGCTACTTAAGTGTGACCCATAGTTGCTATGGCCAACTTGTGATGATAGTATTGAGCTATGTAAGATGTTTTAAGGGTTAATAAAATTATAAATGATGACCAAGAAGATAATAATCATGAAGGCTCTATAAATGGTGAAATTAAAGATGATGATTTCTAGACTTGAGGGACTTGAGAGAAGAGGTGTATATGAGAGACCTAAAAGAAGAGGTGTATGTGAGAGACTTGAGAGAAAAGGTGTGTGTGATAATTTTAGAGTGAAGGAAAGGGTGTGTGCCCATTGTATGAGTTATAGAGAAGATCAGGTTGATGACTGTGTGTATGACCTGTAGGTCATATTTTTGATGTCAATAATAGTGCTCTTATAGGTTTGAAGATTGAGGATGAAAAAAGTGGTCTAGAGTGATCCAAAAGGATGTTTTGGATGCCTTGAGTGTGAGAAAAGGATAGATGATGTATGTGTAATCTTGGTGGTTACTTTGAGAGGAAAATAAAAGTGTGGACTATGTGTATGACCATTTGGTCATGTTGTTAAGGTTATGATAGAGTTATTATTGAGAAGTGTAGTGTGATCCAAAAGGTGGTTTTTGATGTTTATGGCTATGTGAAGAAGTGAATGGGGATGATATACATTGTATCTCCATTACATTGGCAGTCAATCAATGTTTAGGAGGTGTTCATATCATAGGTGTTGGGAGGGTGCTCAACATCTAGGTAAAAAAGACAACCATCTTAGGGGTAGGTGCTCCTTGTAAAACATATGTTTTACTAACTTTCTGGTCAGAAGTGCTTGACCATCCTAGGGGTAGGTGATCCTTGTGGAATAGGTGTTTCAATAAATTCTAGTCGAAAGGACTTGACAATCCTAGGGTCATATGATCCTTATGGAATAGGTGTGTCACTAAAGTCTGTTCAGAAGGACTTGACCATCTCATGTTTGCATAATTATTATAGGACAAGTAGTCTATGTGTTTGTAGGCTTGAGAGTGGGTTTTATTCATTAATAGGGTTTCCCACATAGATCTTGTGTTGTGTGTGTAATCTTGCATTATTTATTTGTTCATTGTTATAAACATCTTGAGTGCTTCATGAATGGTTGTATTGAATGCTTAAGTGTTTGGAAATTAAATTATATTTTTTTCCACCACTAATTTACCCCCCCTTTTAGTGGTTTATACCTCTAATAGGGAGGAAAGAGAGGAAGCTATGCAAGCAAAAAACATTGAACAAGGTCCAACTAATCTTGATGGATTAACATTAATTTGAGGATGTTGAATCATGATCTTATCAAGAAGGAAAAAGCTTCAAATGCTCTATAAAAGAATTGAATGCTCCACTATCTTTATCCAACCACTAGGTATCCTTCTTGGGACTTTATGCCACTTTCTACTTGAACTGATCACGAGGAAAAAATCCTAATATCTTAGAACTAACATCACGATGCTTGGTCTACCTTAGGTAGTTGTAAGTACCTATTTTGCCTCTAAAATTTAATGGTGATGTAACCCTTAGAAACATTTGTTCTCAGTTTGGCCTTAACCCTGTTTGACCTATACTCAAAGTCTCATGTCTTTGAATTTAATATCAACCACTGATCTTGATTTAGGCTCCTTAATCATGCCATTTTTCAATGATGCATTCCTTCTCAAGATCATGTTGTTAGTCTATCTACTCCATGCTTGTGCCACATGATGGACTCATATTTAATCTGAGCTCCTTAACCTTTTTACCTCACTCACATTGTTGATCTTGTCTTCTAAGTGAATGTGTGACATTGATATTTTTTCTACTTAATCAAATGTGTACCATTGATTTGGTAAATCATTATGATAATGACACTTATCATTTATGTGCTCGATCTTAGGATCCTTTGACTTTTTGACTTGATGCTTGCCATTGATCTTTGAATGCTTGATTAAACATGTTCCATTGGATATTCAAGACCCACTAACATCATCCTCCCCTGATCACCATTGTATCTCTTGATCTAATTAATTGTAGACCATTGATCTCATTCTAGTGACCTTTTGACCTATTAACTACCCACATGCCATTAGATCTTGACTCAAGCTTCTAAGATTTAGATACTTATCAGCCCTACATTCAACCTCATGATCCTTTAGGTTTTTTTTTAAAAACTCAAATGGCTAGTTTCCATAGCTTCAACTTGATGCCCTCGAACACATCCCAAACTACTAGATTGTCCCTACATGATGTTTAAATGATGGTTTGGCTTTTATAGGCTTGATTTGGTCATTTTCCTTTAAATGAGGGCACTATCAGCCATCAAAATAAAGATAAAATAAATGCCATCAAGATTTTATAATGATAAGGATTGACATTTGGCTTGTGAGGCCAAAATGTTAATAGTTATCTGAAGCAATTTTTTTGGCTTCATTATGTCTCACAAAGACATCGAAGTCAATCCAACCAAAATACAAGCCATAACTCAGATGTCATCACTAACTAATTTAAAGGAACTCAATAGTTTATAGGGTTAGATTCAGTCTATCTAATGCTTCATATCAAAATTGGTCAACAAATGCCATCCTTTTATGCATCTTCTAAAGAAAGGAATCACATTTCACTGGGATGATCATTTCCAAACAACTTGTTAACAATTAAAGGACTATTTAGTGAATCCACCTATTTTGTTGCCTCTAATGCTAAGAAGGCCATTTTTATTATATCTATCAGCTACCAATAATTCCTTGGGGGCACTTTTGGCTCAACACAATGATAATGGAAAGGAGCATGTTGTGTACTACTTAAGCCATACACCAGTAGTGTATGAACATAATTATATGCCCATTGTAAAAGCTTGTTTAGCTATGGTCTTCATAACTCAAAAAATACACCATTACATGTTAAATAATAAGATAATGGTTATTTCAAAAGTGGATCCACTCAAGTATTTACTATCTAAAATAACTTTAAAAGGCTGCATGGACAAATGGATCATGTTTCTTAGTAAGTTTAAAATTGAAGACATCAATCAAAAAGCCATTAAGGGGCAAGTTCTTGTAGATCAGCTTGTTGAAGCATTACTTTCCAATACATAACCACTCACATTCCAATTTCTTGATGAATCGATTATGACCATCATTGACACACCTCTTGAGGAGTAGCCCTAGAAGATGTATTATGATGGATCTTTCATAATACATAGATCAGGGGTAAGCCTTTTATTTATTACACCATAGGGGGATCTAATCCCTAAATCATTTAGGTTTAAATTTCCTTGTACCAAAAACATGGTTGAATATGAATCACTTATTACAGGGTTTAGCCAAGTGGTATAATGGAACATATTTCATCTCAAGGTTTATGGTGATTCTCAGTTAATCATCAACTAGGTTACATATCACTTTCAAACCAAAGATGATAAGTTGGTGCCATACAAGGCCATGGTTGACACTCTCAAATAATAAATGGTTGATGTCCAATTTGAATATATACTAAAGGAAAGTAACATAATTGTAGATGCTATGGCTACTATGGGATTTATGATTCAAAAAATAGACAAGATGAAAAAATATCAATTCCTCATCGATATTTTATAGTGATAGCTTATGCACCTTCAATAATCTCAATGATCTATCATATTTTTGGTCCCATATCTATTTGGTATTCTAACCTATATGCCTATTTACACACCATGTTTTTCCACCTGACCTATCCCATAAAAAATCCAGTGCCTTCATTGACCAAACCACTTATCAATCAGCTTGATGAAGCACCCTTTACCAATATAGAACCACTCACATTCCAATTTCTTGATGAATCCATTATGACCATCATTGACACACCTCTTGAGGAGAAACCTTGTAAGATATATTTTGATGGATCATTCACAACACATGGATTAGGGGTAGGCATTTTAATTATTATACCATAGTGGGATATAATCCCTAAATCATTTAGGATCAACTTTCTTTGTACCAAAAACATGGCCAAATATGAAGCACTTATTATACGGTTTAGCTAATCAGTATAATGTAACATATCTCATCTCAAGGTTTATGGTGATTCTTATTTAATCACCAATTAGGTTATAGATCTCTTTTAGACCAAAAATGACAAGCTAATGCCATACAAGGCCATGATTGACACTCTCAAATAATAGATGGTTGATGTCCAATTTGAATATATACCAAGGGAAAGTAATAAAACCACAAATGTTATGGCTACTATTGGATCTCTAATTTGAAAAATAGACATGGCTAAAGAATATCAATTCCTCACCAAGAATTTGATAGTGCCATCTCATGCACCTTCAACCATCATAATGATTTGTGATGTTATTGGTCCTAGCTCTATTTTGTATCCTAACCTATATGCCTATTTACATACCCTATTTTTCAACTTGAACTATCCAATAAACAATCCAAAGCCTTGATTCACCAAACCACTCATTATACCTTACTCTGATCAAAATTTTACTATCATAGTTTTGATGTAACTCTGCTTCATTGTTTAACTTTGATAGAATCTACTCTAGCATTATGGGAAGTTCACAAAGGAGTATGTGGAGGCCACACCACTAGGGCCATCCTCTCCAAAAAGTTCTTGTGTACTAGATACTATTAGACCATAATGGATGTAGATGCAACTGCATATGGGAAGAAGTGTGAAAAATGCCAATGACATAATAATATGATTCACGCCCCAACTAAGACTTTGAAACCAATTCTTACACCATGGCCATTTTATACATAGGGCCTTGACCTCATTGGGAAGATAAACCCCACCTCATTAGATGGCCATAAGCATATCCTTACTACCATAAAACATTTCACTAAGTAGGTCAAAGATATACCCCTCACTTATGTGAATGGAAAACAAATTTCCAAGTTCATTTTTAACCATCATATATGCCACTATGGTATCCCTTCTAACATTTTATCTAATAATGGAAGATAATTCAAAATAAAGATGTCAAATTTCTATGTGCTGAGTAAAGATTAGTCAACATTTTTCCATGGCATATTATCCACAAGGTATTAGCCAAGTAGAAGCATCCAATAAAACCATAGTCAACATCCTTAAAAATATTATCAATGATGTTGGCCATGATTAACAACTCTAAATATTCCATACCCTCTGGGCATACCACACCAATCATTGTACCCCCATAGAAGCCACTCCATACTCATTTGTTTATGACACTAAGGCCATTTTTCCCATTGAGGTTGAGTTACCTTATCTATGCATCTCCTTGAATCATGTCTTAGATGATGAAGACTATTGATTAGCTCACCTGCAAGATCTAGAACTACTTAATGAGAAATATATGACTACACTCAACAATATACAAGCATACTAGAACCATCTCTGTGGATAGTATAACCAGTGTGTCAGGTATAGAGAATTTGAACTTGGTGATATTCTCCTTAAAGAGAACCAAAATAATACCACAACCAAAAAGAAGCATAAAGGTAGGTTTAAACCAAAATGGATAAGCCCTTTCATTATTGTTGAAAATTTTAGAATCAAAACATATAGGCTCACTACACCAGATGGAGATGAAATTGATGAGCTAATAAACATTATACACTTTAAGTGGTATTATGCTTGAGTGACTTGGTGTATTGTCTATAAGGACCATTTCAAGTTACACCACATTATCCATATTCTTCTACCATCCTATCGCATGTCCATTCTACCATACCTTTCCCATCAACTAAATTATTTTCTCCCTCCCTACTCAGACCTTTGACTTTCATTTTATTTAATTGGTTCCATATTTGATTTCATCAAGAAGATTTATATTCAATTTCAATAGTGGATTCAGTATTCTAGATAGAGGCCATCTTTTGGAGCAGTAAGATGAAAGTTTGGTAGTTACATCCTTCATTTCTTGTTTTGTTCTCTCTCATTATTATGCTACTAATTATAACCCCCTATGGGAAAATTAGTATCATTGACCTATGCCATTATTTCCTAATTATGACCATCTATGGGAAAATTAGGGGCAATAATTGTTTATCATGCCTTGAAGTACCACCTTACCATTCCTATGAAGTACTATGCCATTATGCCAACTATGCCTATTTTTTTTGAATTGGATACTATAGTAATTATGTTCCTTCACTGTAATGTGAAACTACTATGAACTAAGGACCTTTTAGGACTATGTGGGTAATGTTTGAATCACATTGAGGTTAGCTTAGTCCCCCTTTTGGTCATGCTATCTCTATTTTATGAGCACCCTACGCAATGCTTTCACCATTTTACAAGCTTGGATTGTTTAGTATCTCATCATTCTTGATTGAGTTGAGATGCTTAAAAACTTCAAAAATAGTAGAAAATCATTTAAAAAAACCAAAAACATTGACCACTTCTTATCCTTAAGGATTTTGGGAACCCTCACTAAGTCACAAAAAAATCACTTGTTCCTTAGTTTCCCCATCCTTTGTGGCCTTTTATCCCACACACTTTCCATTTTTCAAGACCATTCCCATTATTATATCACATCCATCATGTTTGTGTTTCATCAGTTATCATTTTATTACCATTTCCTAAGAGAACTACATTCAGCCTAAAGTTTTTATTGGATATATCATCCGTATAACTATGTAAGTAGTGTTCACTTACCTAATGCATATGGAGACATCTCTAACACCCCCTTCCTTTTATTCTATTCCCCCTTCATGTTTTTTTTAAGTTGTCACCTATTTTCTAGGGTAAATGTTCATTATGTTGTTTGTACTAACATTAGGACTAACTATTCTTTATTTCTTTGCTTGCTTGTTTGTTTCTTTATTATTTGTGTGCCTATTTGTTTGCTTTCAGTAATGTTGACTTGATTCAATCTATATGCATTAATTGGGTGATTCCTTATGAAATTATACTTGAATCCATCCATATTCATACATCTACATTATCACCATGGTTTTTATCATTGATGTATTATCTTACCTTTAAAATTAGATCCTGAGAGTCATTCCTTATGCATCTTTCATGCCCAATCCTCATGATGTTATATCATGATGCCTACCATCAAGTACTAAAAAAAAATCATATCTAAGAAGTCTACTCAGTAATCACTGTATTGACATCTTCTCAGCCTCGACATCAACATCCCAATCCAATCTCAATCATATTCCAAATAAAGTAATTAAATAATAAAATAATTTCAACCTTTGTTAGTTTAGATGAGCATCTTCCTACTAACAATTTTTCCTAATTTATATTTATACTTTGTGTTAAGTTACCATCATCATATTTTCAATCATTAACCAATCAATCATGTTTGCCATAATCAGGGTCTAATGTTTATAACCACCTATGGACAAATCATTGTACACCATTCCACTTGCATTCTCAATAATTCTAACCACCTTTGGGTAAATCATTATGTTATCACTAATCATTTAATTTATTTTACCTAGTAGGGGCATGTTTTTATCCTATTTGTCTATCCTAATTGGGGCAGCTCCATCTTCTCAATGATTATAACTGCCTTTGGGTAAATTATTGTATTATCATACCACGTTGCCACTATCAGGGTACGATGCTTATAATCACCTTTAGGCAAATCATTGTACACCATCCCACTTTCATTCTCATTGATTTTTCATAAATTTTGGTACGTCATCATGTTTCTCTCCCATCATTTTCATCCTTTTAGTCCAATCTTTTCCTCTTTTTGAGGGACCAGTTGCCGACCCCTTTGCCAACCATTCCCTCAAGGGGGTACATATAGTTCATCCATTATCATTGAAGTCATAAGAATGTAAGAAATTTTCATTATTTGATAAGAAATTATTGTGTCTATAACTTTCAATGCCTTCCAAAATAGGGTAAAACTATAAACAACTAAAACTAGTCACTAAAGACCTCCAACCAAGCTTCAAACTAATTTCTATTAAACAAACCAATTTGGACTGAAAACACTAAAATGCACTAAATGGTTCAAACTTATCATATACAAGTTCCAATTTTATCCAATATATACCTAAATGGGACAATGTAGTTTATGTGATACCTAAGTTTGATTAGATCATTTTGAGTCAAAATGATGGTTTTGCATTAGGGTGCTTTGGATTACTCTTTTCTACCAATTTTATTGCATGAGACACGTGCCTTTGTTATTTTGTGTTGAAAACATTCTAAATGGGATAATGTTTCTAACACATATAACATCACCTTGTATTTCCTCTTTAGTTAAATTTTGATCCAATAATACAAAATTTTGACCAATTTGATTAATTAAGCACCAATTTCCAAAGAATTTACACCAAAATTGACTAATCATGTTTAAAGCTAATTAATTTGAATTAAGAGCTTAAATATATTTTCCATGGAGGTTATTGATTATTTCATTAATGAAAATTGATTATGAATAACTATATCACTTATTGACATTATCTATGGGGTGGCATCCACAAGCTATAAGTGCAACAAATATCTAATTAAGCCTTCCTATGCCTCTTTAATTCCTCTCTATCCCAAATATTTATGAGGGAACTTATTGGTTTTATCCTCCAAAATTAAATGTATTCTTGGCCTGACATCTTCATCTTGATATGGATAGTCTATATTCATTTTGATCAAATGGGAAAATCTATAAATATAAGGCCTCACACTCATAAATTTAAGCTCTCTCAAGCTGTTATCATGCTCAAATGCTTTGAAAAGTGATTTTGATATAGTGGTATTATTCCAAATTGTTGAGTCAAGCTTCAAAAGCCAAAATGACAAAGCTAATGATGTCTTGAGGAGGTGGATAATAACCAAAGATCCATTTACAAAGTCTTTTGAAGCATAAGCTAAGCAAACTAATGAATGAATATTTTGAAGCAATCAAGGAAGGTGAGGAAAGTTTGTTATTTCTTTACATTCTAGTTGTGTCTTCATTTGATTTATTCACCAATCTCCCCCTATGATCTATGATTAAGGTTTTAGTTCATTAGTGTGTTTTTGGATTTGGATTTCATCTACTAACATGATACTAATATCCCCTTATTTCAATCCTATGTTCACAAATTACAAGCCCATTTACATGGAATAAAAAATTATGACAACGTATCTAAATATTTCTTCCACCACCTTAGGTTTATCACTTATACTCATAGATAAATTTTTTTGATGTGGGGAATTGCTTCACCTATCTCCCAAACATCCTACATGACTTTATTTCTCACTAAAATAAAGTGGTTCAAACTCAAGCCTCCACAATTAAGTGGAAATATACTATTTATCTATGTATTAGAGTCATGCCATGTAAGCTTATTGATTCTAAATGAATGAAATGTGATAAACCTATCTCCATTGATGAGCTTCAAGTTATTTTCAATAAAATGGCCCATTTTTTAGAAATTTTAATTTATGGATTTACATGTGAATTATTTCAAACAATCAAATGGCCCATGTTAAAGATCTTGGTATTTATGGTTTTCCATGTGAATTATTTCAAACATCATGGGATAATTTAGGACATAATATCTATAGTTTATCATGAAGCCTTTCAAATCAATTACATTTGGAAATTCATAAATATAGTCAACATCAAATTCATTCCCAAAGTTAGGAAGCCTAAGTTGATCACTAGCTAGGGACCTATCAATCTTCTCAAATATTCAAAAAAAATGATTATCAATGTTTTATCCCATTGAAATAAACATGGAATGGGCTCACACCTCTCATAAAAACATTTATATTCATCAAATTTGACTTTGAGAAATCCTATGATTATATTGAATGACCCTTCACTCTTATAATGATGAAATCTATATGATATGGGCATAGGTATTTTTACTTTGTTCAAACCCTCTCTAGGGATGCTTCATCTTACCTAATCATCAATTGTAATTAATATGAGAATTATATAATCTATAGGTCTATTATTTAATGAAGTCCTCTATCCCATTCTCTATATGGTGTTTCTAAATATTTGAATATTTTCTTAATGATTATGCTTTGAGAGGGATTGTTATGGGAATTCACCTCAATAGATATGTACATCCCAACTTATCAATGATGACTTTTAGATGATTATTTCATCACCATTTTAGAGGAAAATTAAGTGATGAAAAATACCATGTAATTTATCTAAAATTTTTACCTTACTTTAGGGTCAAAAATGTAATGGGGTGAAACCCATTATAGAAAGTATTTTGGCCTCAAACCTAATCGATTTTCCATGTTTGATTAGAAATGGATCTCCCATGGTGAAATAATTAATTTTTCAGGGATTTATTTTTATTTACTAGACTCTCATTATGATATTTTGAATATTTTTGTATAATGAGTTGAGAAGAAGCTTTAACCACTAGATTTCTAAGCATTTTTCTTTGGTTGGTAAGTTAAATTTTTTATACAACATGCTCTTTGGTTCTCATATATTACTCTTCATTTTGGGATCATTCTAAATTTTCTTGTAATAAGTTGGATAAGACTCTTCTTGATTTTATTTGGGTCAATTATTATGGCATATAAGTAATGCTTTCAATACACTGGCTTTGAACCTTTTTTGTTGTTGTATGGAAGTTGGAGATATGAGTTTGATTGATATTAAAAATTATGGACTTACTTTGTATGCCAAGTAAATTCATCATGATGATAAAGGACAAGAGCCTTGGAATTTTTTTATGTCTTGGAAGGGTCTTGGTTTCTACACCCTCCTCATTGCTCGCATGCCTATCAAAAATTTTGGCACTTTTTAATCCATAATTAGTATGGATATTATATTACTTAATTAAAAAACCAAGCTTAATCTTTACCAATAATATGTGATCAAATGAATAATTGTTATCTTATGTATTTGTATAAAATATTAAATAATGTTGTTAAAACTAATTTTTAAGTGTTGAAAATTGAAAGAAACCTAACATTAAAATAGAGTGAGAAAAATACCAAAAATGATAAAAAATGAAATTACATAAGATAATTTGGAGAAACACAATGTGGGAAAAATACAAAATAATGATGGATTGTCTCATTTTTTTATTATGTCCTTTTACTGTTATATGCATGTTTCCTTTTTAAGCCGTCATGGACACTCTTTATGTATACCCACTATTTTCTCTTTATTGACACTTTTCTTGTCTAGTGCTTTACATCATATTAATCTCAGAGATATGCTTCCACATACACCTTTATCAAGGTGGATATACTTTTAGCACTCTACAAGGGATCTGAAATCTAAAGGGATATTTAAAAAATATAATCTTCATTATAAATATTAAAGGTATAAAAACACTTTGAAACATACTAAAAGTATATTTATAAAATAAGCTTAAAGTATAATTTTGCATTTTATATCTTGAAATTTGAACTTATAATTAAATTTTTATAATAAATATAATTTTGGGAAGTAGTCGACCAAAATGAGTATGTGTAAGTTTCATATCTATATTTAAAGGAAAAATAATAGGAATTTATAAAAGGAATGAACAAAAAAATTAATTTTACTTTCTTATGCATGTAATACCTTAGAAATAATAAGAGAATTTAGAGTTAGAGGAGCTTACACTTAAGGAAGACAAGTTATAAATAAAGGAATTAAATATTTCAAGAGAAAGAGTTTCACCATAAAAGTATTAAAAATCTTTGGAGTCCCCAAATTTGGTCTACTTGGGGTTTCACCTATCCATATTGACTTCACTTACAACCATCTCTCACAATGTGCTAAAATCTAAGTGAAGATTAATGTGTTGGAAATATGTTATATACTTTGCAAGATTTATACCTTTTATATATTGTACACCCAACCATAATTTCTAGTTTTGGATATGTATGGATGGTTTTGTCCCTTGGTTTTTGAACCGTGATTTTTAAGCCCATAGTTTATACCCATTTTATTTTACTACTGCTTAGTTTCTTATTGATGTGCTTACAAATACTCACACACACAATAGGGTAAATAATAAATTTTAAGTACCTTGTTATTATAAAAAAATGAGTTATTATAATAAGGAATAGGGTTATTATTTTGGTTTGTTTTTTACAAAAAGGTTTTCCTAATTGAAAATCTCATGTATAGCGTGTTTGTGCCAATTTTTTCTAATATGGTTTAATATTTCATTAACATTAATTATTATGATTAAGTATATTAGTTTATTATCTTTAACGTGTCAAAAATTTAACTTGAGATAAGTATCCCTTACTGTAAACCTTTTTTATTTTGTAATTTGGTTGATATTGTAAATTTAAAATGCTTCATGTGTTTGATAGTGTAATAAAGTACATACTTGTTAATTTATTAGTATATTTTACATTATTTTATTTATATTTATTACTTCACTTCCTAGTAACACATTAATATCATTATATCTTGATTTATTATCTAAAAAGACCCTAATTATTATATCTATTTATTAATCTCCTAAATGCATTTTAATTCCTATACCTCTTGATTTATTTTCTAACAAAACCCTAGTTTTTAAATCCATTACTTCATTGCATATTGGAATTTTAGTTCTTGTATTTATTAATTTACTATATAATGATACTCTAGATCTTTTAAGGTCATCCACCTATATCTCATTATAAATTATGTGTGTGTTCCCCTTATAGATCCATTTCTAACTCCTTTTCACACAATCATTGTCTATGACCCCATATCACTTTAGAAACCAACTTATTTTTTGTGTTGGATTTAGATTAACATTATATCTTATACATATTTAGAGAATAATTAGATTATGGAAACCCCATTTTATCCCCCATACATTTTATAATAATGACATGTCTAAACACTTGTACAAGCTCTAAAAATTTATCAATTCCATTCCCCTATCACACTAAACAATATAAGACACTAAAACAAAAATAAATAACTAATAATAAATTATTTCATACCTTAAATTAGTCCACCTAACCATCCTCACCCCTTACCCCAAGGAAAGTTATAAATAAAGGCCTAAAATATTTCAAGAGTAGGTGTTGCACTATCGAAGTATACCAAGTCTTTAGTGTTTTAAAATTTGTTCTACTTTGGGTTTCACCAATCCATCTTAACTTCATATACAACCATTTCTCAAAAAGTGATAAAATTCAAATGGGAGTTTAATTTATTTTAAATGTGTTGTTTTCTTTGCATGGTTTACACCCCTTATATATTTTACATCCAGTCATAATCTCTAGATTTCGGGTACATATGGGTGGTTTTAGCTCTTGGTTTATGACCCATGCTTTTTATGTCCCTGGTGTATATCCAATTTATTATAATATCACCTGGCCATTTTCCTCTTGATTCTCTTAAAACTTCTCACACATGTAATAGGGTAAATAATAAATATGAATTACCTTATTGTTTTGTAAGAAATTGAGTTATTGCAATAAGGAAGAAAGTTTCTATGTTATTTTTTTACTCAAAAGGGTTTCCCTAGTTGAAAAGATTATAATTTATAGTGTTGTGCCATTTTTTTATAGAGTTTAAGATTATATTAAAATTAATTCTTGTACATAATTTTATTAGTTTATTCTCTTCGATATGCCAAAAAATTGACTTGAGGCAAGTATTATTGACCCTAAACTATTTATTTTATAATTTGGTAAATATTTTGAATTTTACATGATTAAATTATTTGATAGTGTAGTATACTACATGAATTTTAGTTTCTTTATATATTTTACATAATTTTTATTTATATCTATTAATTCACTACCTAGTGGAACATTCATACCTATAGCCCTTGCTTTATATCTAATGAAACCCTAAATATTATAGCTCTTGTTTAAAATCCTAGAGGTATTTTAGTTCTCATAGCTTCTGATTTACCATCTAATGACACCCTAACTATTAAAGATATTGCTTCATCACATAGTGGAATTTTAGTTCTTGTATTTCTTAATTCAACATATATTGAAATGCTAGATCACTCCTAGATCTTTAAACATCATAGATTTCAATAAAACCCTAGGAGTAGGTGATAACAATGCAAATAAAAAGTGAGTTTCATAATAGTTCATTAGATGAATAGCCAAAAATTAACAAGGAGGTACATTATATAATGAGAGATTAGGTCACCAAAAAGGTAACAACTCAACTCACTATTATAAAACACATTAAGTTATTCCCCTAATGCCTTTAACAACCCTAAGCATGTTAACTACCAATAGGTAAAACCAAAATCAAGAAAAATCCTACACTAATACCCTATAAAGTGTATCTTAGGTGGGTAAGAGAATTGATTCCTAACAATGATGCCTAATGAGGTACCAAAACATAATTCAACTCATATAAATTAGAGAAAAGGATAAAACCTATAAGACAAAAATCCTCTCTAAAAAGAGATCAAAGTGGGAAACAATGCATGCTTTAAGGATGTCAAGCAAGTTGAGAACTCATCCATAAGTGAGAAAAAACATGGCACATAGAGAGAGGAGAACTAAAAAGTCACCATGGAAGATGTTGAAGCTACCTACAATAGAGATCATAAAATGATGAATGTCATTAATGAGATCATTTTCTTGAATACTAAAGAAAATCCATCTACATCAAATAATGTTTCTTCCCTTTGCCAAAGGAAGAAAATGAATGGTGTAGTGGAAGTCTCCCCATTCCAAAATGGAAGATGAAGGAGGATGTAATATAAATATCTCCAAATAGGGTTATAAATAAAAGTGTGGCATAGGTTTGGAAAAATAACGAATAAGAACTGAATGTAATGCCACTAAAGTCAACATATCAGAAGTAGATGTATAGTAGAGTGGATCACCCTATAATAGTGAATGTGTCCACCAAGTACATGATAAAAATCTTGGTCCTCATACATAGTAATATGTCTAACTGCTCTATGTAATGATGACATAATAGAATCAGAGGCTAAAACAAACTATGGAATGATATGTACTTATGGAATAAAATACTTGATGTTTGATGAGTCCTAAATTAGTATAATCACACCCTATGATATCAAAAGTGGATCAAAGGTAGGTGTATCAAGAACTAATCCATAAATATTTGTAATGTGATAAAGAGATGGCATAGGTGTGTCTCCATCACTACATTAGTCATCTATGCTAGTAGAAGAGTCATCAATCTCAGAGATGTGCTCATGATCAAAAGTGTCATAAAGTACATGTGAGTTCAGTGAATAATAATGGCATGAAACATTCATTGAAGGAATGTCCATGTGAAGCAGAGAGCATGGCTCAACAACATTTGAAGCTAAAAAAGATATTGTAGATAAAACACATAGATATGTAGAATGAATATTCATAAGAAGAAAAGAGTCATTAATGCTCTCACAAGGTGTAATCTTCATGGAAATAGTAGAGTCCTATAAATTACTAATAGATGATGGATTTGAAATAATAAAATAAGGCACATGAATGAAATTATACTTTGTAATGGGATAGCTAAAGTTTGGTTGAATCTCATCCTGTATTGGTGGCTCAATAGAAGGAAGAACACTGCCCACCATGGATGTGTTGTCATAGGAAACATGAGTAAGAGGAGAGAGTAAAATAGTATCTAAATATATGATAAAAATAAGAGTATTATAATTGATATAAATCTCAATAGGATATCTAAAAAGAGACTAAAGGATGATTTATGGAGTGTTGGGGCACATGGTGAGCTACATATGGTGATGTAGGTCTCATGAAATATGTAATAAATAGGTACCATAAGCCTTATCACAAGTGATATCACACTTAATGTACTTGTTAGAATCAATAGGATAAAGAATATATACATATAGGAATGAAATATGTTTCTTTCCATTTTTCATGATTAATTTTTCCATGTAAGCATGCTAAGAAGCATATTTGATCTTTCCAAGAAGAACCATTGGTGTAAAATCAACTTTTATCCATAAGTATCTCTAAAGTGAAGTTGAAATGATTGAGAGAAGACACCAAATAAATTCAAAACTATAAAATACAACTATAATGACCATCTAGTTACAATAATAATTCATGCTCATGAAGAGGATATTGAGCACAATTGAGAATGCATCCAAATGAGCATTAAGGGTAGGAATAAACACAATGCATAAAATGAGAATGTGTAGATGAGACAATAAAGAATACACAACACCACACAATACCCACTTAGGAATATCAACATTTACCCCCTAAAAGTTTCAAATATAATCATACTCATATATATGTTGGGCACAACCGAGCATGCATCTTGAACAATTGGTGTGTAAGTACAAGAAACTAGAGGGATATTAGGAAATATTGATAATACATAAAATATGTATAATTTGTGAATAATAGGTAGATATATAGGGCCCAAAAAGGTAAAAAATTCATAAATTATTAAAAATATTTACTTTTGAAGAAGATGACACTCAAAAAAGAGTTATCAATCAAAAGTTATGGCTGTTTAAAAATCTAAGCTTGCATTAAAAATTGCAACATAATCTAGACCATCACCATATTTTTGGAGTTATGTGTAGTAATTAGTATTATGTGTTGGGTATGTATTGGTCCCTTTCATTTTTCTTTGGTTAATAGAGTTAATGTAATGTTGGAGGTTCAAAGAGTTCCTGTAGTGTCAATGGTTCAAAGAGTTCCCACAATGTCGGGGGTTAAGAAAGTTCTCACAGTGCCAAAGATTCAAAGAATTTAAATTTTTTTAAGAGGTTATAATATTTATCATAGTTATGGAGGTTTCAAAATTTCCCATAGTGTCGAAGGTTCCAAGACTTCCCACATTGCTAGAGGTTCTAATAGTTCCTGTAGTACCAGAGGTTCAAAGAGTTCCTGTAGTACTAGAGGTTTGAAAAGTTACCATAATAATGTTTTATGTTGGGGATGAAGTCACTTCCTAAATTTTTTAGGGTTTTATATTTCACTAATAGTATGATTTTATGATGTCAAGGTTTTATCCTATGCATGCACCTTGAAGTCCCGATGTCATGGTTGTTGACTATGCATGCAACTTGAAGTCCTGATGTCAAGGTTGTTAACTATACATATAGCATGAAGTATTGATGTCAGGGTTATTGAATGTGTATTTATCATAAAGTATTGGTTTTATGGTTATTAAATACATGTTCACTTTGAAGTTTTTGTAGGTGTAATAAAGGCTTGAAACCTTGATTTATGCATGCAAGTGTGAAATTCCTACCAAGTTCATAAACTCTAGATATTGAACACCTATGGAAAATACATAAAATAACCACTAAGTATATCCAAAAAATTATGAAAACCCATAAAAATATTTTCCCTTGGAGAGCCTAACTATACAAATTTGAGCAAATTCATGGAAAAATCCATGAAACCCTCCAAAATGGCTAAAATCGACTGTCACAAAACTAGGTCATGTTTATAGTTAATCTTATGGTTTTGGCACCTTATAAATATAATGGAAATGTAAATTTTGTGATTTGAGACTCAAGATAAATTTTTTTAATATATTTTCATGAAATCCCACCAAACTCTTGAAAATGCCAAATCAAGAAAGTCAATAAGAATGCATGGAAGAAAGATCTCACCAAAGATTTCAGGAATGACAAAGAAACCATTAGATCAGAGCTATGATATCATGTTGGATCACTCCAAGATATTTGAATGTCATAGATTACATAAAAAACCTAGGAGGAGGAGAGATTAATGCAAAGCAAAAGTGATCTTCATAATAGTTCATTAGTTGATTAACCAAAAAATACAAAGGAGGTACATTATATAGTGAGAGATTAAGTCACCAAAAAGGTAACAACTAAACTCATTATCAAAAAACACATTACTTATATTTCCCCTAATGACCTTAATAACCCTAAGCATGCTGACTAACAACCATGTAGGTAAAATTGAAAGTGGAAAAAATCCTACACTAACATGACATCTCAGATCTAGTAAGGTCTTCCACCCTCTAAATCATTACAAATTATGTATAGGATCTCATTGTAGATCCATTCCTAAATCCTTTGTACATAACCATTGTCTATATCCTCATATCAATTTGTGGACCAATGTATTTTTGTGTTAAATTTATAATGGTATTATGAATTCTACCTATTGAGAGATCATTGGATTATAGAATCCCCATTTCAATCCTAATACATTTTATAAATAATAACATGCCCAAACACCAGTAAAATATTTGTAAATTTATCAATTCCACTTCCCTATCACACACCAACATATAAGAAATCAAACCAATAAGAAATAATAATTATTAAATAATTTCATACCTTAGAATTAACCCCACACCTGAGGGTGTATTTATAAAATTTACATAAAAAGGAACTCAAATACGAATCTAGAAACATTCAAATAGGAAGAGATAATGTTTGTATCCATTACTTCAACCTACTTTCTCTTCCTGTGAAGCTTCCATTATATGTATGATAGGACAAAACCACCTTGATGGTTAGGAAAATTACCATTAAGGTTGAAAAACTAATACAATGTTTATTTAATCACCCACATATATTGATAAACTACCCAGAAAATTACATAATCACCACTTGTTTAAATTATGGTTTCGTAACACCAAAATGTCATGAAACTTGTATATGCCATAATTTTTTGTACATATTCAATGATGTACCTTTTTAATAAAGTATATATATTTTTTTGAGGAAAAAAATTATGCAACAAAATTCATTGTGGATGTTTTCCCTAAGTTATATTTTTTTAGATGAAAAATTTTGACTTTTTGAGGTCAAAGCAAGTTATAAATAATTTTTGAATATTTTTAACAACTAATAAACTTAAAAAACTAAAAATGAGTGATATAAAGTGTTACATATTAAATCATTATATTCCTTTAGGATAATGGCTTAGTTAGATAATTATTCTAATGTCTTGTAATCTAATTCAAATCACACCTCCTCAATCAAGAGGTTTTTGGTCCCCAAAAGATTAGTAACTGATGAGGTGGGGAAATGTATTCCCCATTTCATCCTTTGAATTCCATTTGTTTTTATTTGTAAAATTTAATTTATGTATATATATATATATTTCAATTTATCGTTTATTGATGGTTTCTTTTGTAGGGGTTTGTTACCACATCAATCTCCCTAAGTGCATTCCTTAAAGGGTACACTAGGAATAGGGTGATATTAGATCATGGTACTTTGTGAGATGTTTGTTTACTATTATGTCATATATTCATTACTATCAGTTTGACCTTCTATGGCTCTCTTTTCATCTTACCTCTTTGTATACTTTCCATTTAGTTTGTTTAGCCATCATATATTCCTCACTGATATAGTCTATTTCATACTAATATCTCCCTATATTGTATTGGCTTGGACAATATAATTATGAGTTGTGTCTATGTAAGTTATAATATATTGGATTAACCAATATGGTTTTGTGTCAACTGACATGTTTTCAACTACATTTTTCTGGATGAAACCATCAACTTAGAGTTCATGGGTAGTTCTTAATATTGGATCCATATATAGGGGTCATATTTCATTCCTAAACCATATAACACACTCACTTCCTCTATTTGCACTTGAATTTATGTTGTTAAGTATTAAAAGGAATATTTAGAGGTTAAAGTCTTACCTTGGAGGTCTAGTATTGATTATGATCTTTGAATCTCAATAGGAGGTGTCCAAGTATTTGGAGTCCCTAACTAAATATATCTATATCTTATTATTTATATTTGAGGTCTTCAACCTACAACATCTATTTCAAAGTTCCACTTGAGCCAAAGGGGGAGATTGATGAATTGATGAGTTTGACCAAAGGTAAATATATTTATCCCTACTCTCTTTCTTTATTTACATAGTAGATTAGATATTGATTTACTCATTTTTATTGTAGATGTGTTGTTGATCCTTGATTATGTTCCTCCTTATACCAAATAAGCTAGTATAGTTATTGGATTGCTGAGGCTTTCCATTTATCATTTTAGGTTACATATAATACCCATTAGTTGACTCTTGCACCACTTATCTTCTTAATAATTTAATACTTATAGATATCTTGGATCTAGGTAAAAATTGTTCATTAGTTCCTTACATGTGGTATCCTTATTATATCCCTGATAAACCCATTGATTATAATCATTATTATAACAATTATTCTATCTTTAGACCTAGTGAGATCCATACCTCATATATTAAGTATAATATGTGGAAACTTATCCTCTTGACATTAGAGTGTGGATTATCTTATACTAGGTTTATGGTTATTCTAGGTCCTTGACCACTCTTCCAAGTATAAATAGGATCTATGTTTATGACCTTATTTTTATCCTAGTATATTGAGAGAAATAAGATTGTTATAAGTCATCCTACACTATGCATCTATTCTAGTGAACCCAACGTGAATCTTATCCAACCTATGGCTATATTACCTTCATTCTTTTCCATTTTTATTCTTAGAATCATATTCACATTATCATAAATTTTAGAGAAGATTTTAATTTAACTGTATTAGTTAACCAAATATGGTTTTCTTGTTTTCAAAACCATTTTAGTCAACCTAATATAATTTTATATTTTTTTATCAACTGCATTATCCCACTAGATAAAATTATTTGTCTTCACCTACTGTATTAGACATCCTGATATAGTTCCATGTTTTTACTAATTGTATCAGCCAACTTGATATAGTTCTTTTTTCCAATTATAATATATTGTCCAACCTAATACAAATTATTATTTCCTAGTTTTATTTCCTACTATATTGGCCAACCCATAGTTTGTTTATAACATTCCTATGAAACCAACTACATTGGATAGCTTGATATAGCTATATTTTTCTCTTTAAAAATGTGACATATTTTAGGATAATCTAAAGAGAAAATTTTCCAATGTTTTCAAGGATTTTATGAAAAGAATCATAATGGAATGGAATTAATTAATCCCAATAAATTACCCAAAAATATTTCCATGCCTTATCATATCATTATTTCTCAAGATCATTCTGTTAATGATTTGAATATGGATTCCATTAGATTTTGATATTGTGAAATATATGGAAGGTTTCCTACTATAATACCATGGGGTTGAAGAGGAATGTGACATAGAATATACATATGAAATAATTTTTTTTATCCAAGACCATCCCAAGAATATGGACAAGGACCCTATAGTTGTCTATCCCATCATGATGCAACCCCATATGGAATATCCTTTTTCCCATATTCATTATTTTTATACAAGGCTTGGGGAAAATCTATTTGTGACATCTCTATTTCCTTCCTCATCCACCAAGCCTAGTATAACTACTAGCTATTTAATTGATTTTTTGATTAATTAGAATTAACCTAATCAATAAAAATAGACGAGTAGATAAAAATAGATAACTAAATCAACATTTAACCATGACTTTTACCTACATACATAATGATATTGAGTAATAAGGGTTTTGACCAAAAACCTACAAAATGATGAGCTACTTATCTTTTTTGTGCTCAAGGAGTTGTATTTGACTATTTTTGACCTAAAAGATGACTATGGTACTACTATATTTAACTGTCTAAGCATCATTTTGAATTTGGTTAAGAGAAGTGGATCAAATAGGAGAGTAGGGCACTCTTATCCAAAACCCTTTTGGAAGAAAATTGAAATCTACAACTCTGAGAAAACTTCCTCTAGGTGTATCTCAATCCATCATAGAATTGTGTTTATGAGATTCAACCTATAGTTTGTCTTCTTCTCTTAAATACCCTAATAGAGTCTTGCACATAAAAATCAAATAAAGATCAAATGCAAAAGGGGGGGGCGGGAAATGTAGAAGTGCGAAGTGATCAAGATGCCCTCAAAACCTCTATTGTACCAAGTGCTACCTACATAGCCCTAATGATATGGACATCAAACTGATGTAGTTATTACTTAGGGAATATTCATAATTCAACCAAGAATGATGCATATCTAAAATTCTCTTTGTCTAGGCCCTCCTCTTGGTCCAAACATGCAATCTAGGTGCAATATGTAAATACTTTAGAAATATAGAGAGATTGAGCTTGTTGTGTGATGATACTATTTTATTATCTAGTGGCAAAATATGAGTGTTATATGTAAAATGCCTTAGTGAACCCATTAAATTAAATAATCCTAATGTTGAATTTAAAAAACCTATTCATGTACCTAACTCAAACAAGGGTAAAACAATCATAAAAAGAGACCCAAAATAATCATGCCAAAAAAACTCTTTGAAATGTGTATTAAAAAATAACAAGTGATTGGAAAATAATGGGGGTTGATCTTGTCCAATGTGTTGATCTTGTAAAAGATCAATAAAATAGAATAATGAAACCAAACAAAGATTAGGGATCTATGTAACTCTATCAAAGACTGATATGAAAGACTAAGATTGTAGAAAAGAAGAGTAATAAGTAAAAAAGAGTGATAGAAAAAATATATGACTAAGATGATACATGAGGATAAGAGTTTAATTCAAAATTAGGAGATTATAAACATAAAATCCACAAAATACATAATACTTATGTCTTGACCAAATTTGGGTGTATACATTTTCCCCTCTTTTAATCTAGTAATGCATTAAAATGAAAATACTATAGTAAAAGGAAAAGTGTGTACCTATACTTGTGTAGCATGTGATTTTTTAAAGTTATAGGTTCCATGGGTTTAACATGATAAATACACATGAAAATAAGATGATCTCTAATATATTTATTTTCTTGGCCATACAATTAAATAAGAAATCGAGTGATGCATATGAATATAGACCCATAGTATGGGTTCCATGTATTGAATCTAAGTAAATAACTATGATGTGAATAACCAAGCTATGTTTTCCTTTTACTTTGATATCTAGGTAGATATGTGCCTCAAAATCAAAAATTATATTTAGCTTCAAGCCACACAACTCAAATAAACTATGTACTAGTGAAAAAAAATCTAAATCAACTACTACAGATAGATATAAGGTTCATTTTGGTGTAAAAATGGTGTAAGTATTATTATGAATCGAGTTTGGTGTAATAACATAGATAATGACATGGTTTTGCCATTCCTTATGTAGAATCTAGTTAAAATATTAGGAGATGAGAAACATGTGCCATAAACATTCCCCTAATATAATAATTGATAAAACTAAGTCAAGTAATATGAGTGAGAAATATAGATCCTTAGTAGTAAAAAACATAGAGATAATGACATGGTTTACCATTATTTTCTTTGTAATCTAGTGTAAAAACTAGGAGATGAGGAACATGCTACATGTAATATGCCCCTAATTTGATATATAAGTAAACTAAACACATATAGTCTGAGTAATAAAAATGTATATATGCAAACTTGCACTATGTGCATGCCCCATTATCATAATATATGTAAAAATTGAGCCAAACTGTATAACTTATGATAATTGTAACAAACTGAAACCATTGTCCAATGTATATCTATAAATCTAATCCAAATTTAAGTGAATATTTAAACTAATAAATGATTTCATAAATTTGAGTAAATGAGTCAATCTTAGTAACTGAGTAAATCTTAGTAACTAAGTCAATATAAGTAACTAGGAAAATTTGAGTAATTGAGTCAATTTGAATCACTGTGTCATGTTGTGTATAGTCTATGTGAACTATAATATTATGTGAGAAAGCCTATATGTTATGAATCATGGTGAATCACAACTAATGGTGTATCATGTAAACCAAGGTATGATATAATTCAAAATTAGGTGAGTAACAAGTTTTTACTGAGTCAACTATCCTCTATGTATCTGAGCTAGTATGAATAGTGCATATATATTGTTAGGAAATAATTATATTAGTGCTCACATTTATTAATGATGAGAAATGATATTGTATGGGTAGATTTTAGGTGGGTATCCATATGAATATTCATTTATGTGTGTACGTAAATCACTCAATAAATAAGATTGAGTGAGGATATTTAGCTTATCTTTGAGATATTATAGGGAAGAAAATAAGAGTGGTGATAGGAATGGAAGCTAGATATAAGGTTGGTTTCCTATAAAATAGTTCCAACTATTTTGTATAAATATTCCTATTATTATTTAATAATGTAATTAATTTGATTAAAAATTTATGCTCTAAATTATATGGTATTATAGCAGGTTCTCCCTTGGAATTCTCTAAAAATTTGGTCTTACTTATAAGAAGAGATTTGGAGTGAGGACCACATCCATCTCTCTTATCCATTGATAGAACTCTATATTTTGTCAAAAGGATTATAGTGTAGACCACTATATATTTTATTGATAGTATTTTATATTAAGATATATTCTAATTTGATTCCATTTTTTTGAACCCATGTTAACTCTAAGCTTGATCCAAGTCTTGGATTTGTTTAGTTGACTTTGAATAAATGATAAAGTTTGTTTATGTTTCAAAATTTCATTATGTTGAAATTTTATTTTGATTTTGGATGAATCCTTTATTCATATCAAAATTATATCATTGTTTACAACTACTCTTAGACGTATTTGACAACATTTGGGTGATGCCTCAACTCTACATTGACACTTGCCCATCACCTCCAAACATCCGAGTTATAAGATATCTTCCATTCATGTGATCAAGCAATGGGATTTGACTCCATCATAGGATTATTCAATATTTTAACCTTGAATCCTCCAAAAATGATAATATTGACTTTACAATCTAATCTCAAACAACTCCAAACGATTTCCCATAGTTTCCACTTCATAAGCTGCCCACTGTTTCAAAAGTTGTAGATTTCCAAAACTATTGGTAGATTGTTTAAAAAAAAAGAGAGATAAAAATTAGTGGTTCAAGTATTTTTTATTTTGTTGAGTTTTTAGTCTTTAGTTATTTATTTTGTCTATATATTTTACGTATTTTTTTAAAGTATTTGTTAGTTAGATTTTAATATTTTAAATTAAAGTAATGTTACGTGTTATAAGTTAAAAAATTAGTATATACTTCAATATTTATTATTTAGTTTCATTGTTTAGGGTTCCATTTTTTTTATTATTAAAGTTTTAGTTTTTATAAAGAGCCAATATAATATGCTTAGCTATTATGTTTAGTCAAATCCAGTATTTAATTGGATTTTGATTAATATATTTAAGTTATTTAAAAGTCTAATAGGGTATTTGTAAAAGATCTTTTTAAAAGTGTCAAGTCATTTTAATATTATTGTCTTTTAAACTTGTTATAGTAAGTGTCTAAGTTGTGTATGTGGAAAATATTTTTAATAAATTTATATTTTAAGATAAATGATAATAAAACATTTGACCTCATCAAATGTAAACAATTTACCATTTATGTATTAGATGCATTATAGGGGTACCGATGTCCATAAGTTAAAATTTGGGGGGGGGGCAATATAAATAAATTTAGTCCATGTGATTCCTTTTCCCGTGTGAGCACTAAGGGGGAAATGTTAGGAAATAATTATATTAGTGCTCACATTTATTAATGATGACCAATGATATTGTATGGGTAGATTTTAGGTGCGTATTCATATGACTATTTGTTTATATGTGTATGTAGCTCACTCAATAAATAATATTGAGTGAGGATATTTAGCTTATATTTGAGAAATTCTAGGTAAGAAAATAGGAGTAGAGATAGGAATGAAATCTAGATATAAGGTTATTTTCCTATAAAATAGGAACAAATATTTTGTATAAATATTCCTATTATTATTGAATATAGTAGTGAAGTTGATCGAAAATTTGTGCTCCACATTATATATGCCCCCCTTTTGGTGAGAGGGACAAAAATGATGTAATAAGTTTGAGCTAAAAGTGATGACTGATAGAACACAAATTAGTAGTCAAATTAGATATTATAATATGTTTAGAATTGATTATTAATCATTGATAAGATATTTATTGTGGATTGATACTTATGTAAGATTCTATAGTAATATAATAATTATTAATAAAATTGAAGTACATGTACAAAGGTGATGAATATATGGGTATAGGAATAATGACTATATGATCTAAAAGGTGTTGTGATTTTATTCTACATTGAAGAAATGATTCTAAAATAAGATCTATAGTTATTAAGATATTAAAGTTTCAAGTTTTAGGTAATCTGGGTTGGATAACATGGGCCCAACACCTTAGTAGTATGGCATAGACAAAAAATGCACATATTATTTTGTAAATTAGATAATTTGGATTCATTGTGTGAATTTTAGAATTGGAAATTTATCTTTGAGTGTGTCCAAGATGCCTTGAAGGAGAGAGACCTCATGTAATCAGTTTGAGGAGATGGAGGCCCTAATCTAAGCTGAGGATGAGTTTAAACTAGTAAGTAACTAAAACAAGCTTGGCTAGTTACAATGAAAAATACTTTTATGTTAGTTTTTGAGTGATTTTCTAGAATGTAGAGTTGTTTTTAGCTTCAGAGCATTATTTTCCTTTTTGTGGAAATATTTTACAGGGTCACAATGCTATTTTTTGTATTACAACACTGCTATCTAGTGTTTTAGTCCTACACAAGGCATTATAATCCCTAAAAAAATGTCAACAATAAATATATGTGGATTTTTTATAGTTTCTAGACTAATTCTTGATTCTTGATTCTTGTTCTATGTTATTTGTAGGAATATATTCCTAGCAGAGAGTTTTGATGAAGCTAAATAATGGAGAGCATGGGTTGTATTTGTCAGATGGGGAGAGATGGGTAGTTGAGAGGGATGGGTTTAGATATGTATGTTGGCTAGAGATTATGAAAAATAATGCTCATATGATGACTAATTGTACATTTTGGTTGCCTATTCGAGAGATGACTATTAAATTTGAGGATGACTAGAGGATATTGTAGTTGCTAATGACTAGCAGGAAAGTGGTGTTATAAGATGCTATGGGGCCTAAGGCTGTGGATTGTATATGTATATATTTGATTGGTAGTGAAAATACTCAACATCACACTAGTAGTGAGTTAGATGTGATATTATCTATGATTATATTATAAAATGTTTTGTGCTTATGGAAGTTCTTGGTTATGTTATTAACACCATTTATAATTATGGATAGTAGTGGCATGTTGATATCATATAATATGTATACGATCATTTAAGACCTATAGGAGCATAAGAGAATGTATTTATGGGGTAGGATTATGCTTGCACATATGTATCATGATATGTATATATTAACATGTGGGTCATTTGGTGGTGGCATTAGTTTGGATACAATGTTACATTATTAGGCATATGAACACAGCTATTATGTGACTAGTGGGGATTCCATGTCCTAAGTGGGAATATATGTAAGCAGATGTAGTGAGGTAGAATAATATAGGGTAGACACAAGATCAAAGCACCAAATGTTTTAGACATATATTAGATTAGGTGATTTATGATTTGATCACATGGAGACCATATATAAGGCTTCCTAGGTGGTTAGAGGATTGGGTGAAGTTATGTCATATTTGTGTGATTTTTTGGTTCCATGATCAATGGTTAAATGTTTATGATAATTTTTAGTATTATAGGGTCACTAGATAGTTCTATGTACCTTAGGATGTATCCCATACTCCATGGGTATGGGTGAGGAATGTATGAACTCCAGTAAGACTAGGGAATAAAGGTAATGTTAAAGGTAAAATCACTGAGAGGTGGGGGGGGTGAATCAATGAGCCTAGATATTCAAACTTAAATTTTGATCTTTACAATTACTTAAATAGTTACCACAAACATTCTTGAAGTAATAATATCATTTAATACAATAATCAAGAGAGATAATGCAAGAGCAAGACATACATGGGAAAACCTCTTGGGGAATAAAACCCACTAGAAACTATAATTGGACTACTTTCCTATATAAAAATATCTAGTTTAGACCAGCTGTAACTACTCAAGGAGCTATAATCTCTATTTAGTGAGACACCAATCCCACAAGGTGCTACCATACTTGTTTAGCTGAGCTACAACAACAACCAAACCTTTTAGAAAGTTTGACCTTGGAAGGAGGCTACAACCACCTTATATTTTGAGCTAACAAAACATCACCTATGAAACACTTCCACTTTTGTACTGATGTCTTCAACACTTGATGATGGATCAATAATTATCACTCTTCATCTTCGATCACACTCAAACAACAAGCTATCTATTGTCTCAATAGAATTATGACCAATAAGTCATACCGATAGTCCTCGAAATGATCTACTCTTCATATCATCCTCAGGGTGCTCTACCCTTCCTTCACTCCCCAACACACACACACACACACAGAAGACTCTCTTAGTTTGCTCATTGGTTTCTCAAACACAAGTCTAGAACCCAACAACTTGGGTTTTACTATTTATAGATCAATCTTGATAACCATCACCTTGGTCATCTATTAGGAATGACTTAGAACTTAAGGAATCTATCATATGAAGATAAGGCTTAATAAAATCTATATTGGTTGGCCATAACACCTATGGGTCACCCTTAAGTAGCTACACTTTTTAACAAGGCACTTATATCTCTAGGTCTCATGGAGACCCATTCTCCCATTAGGATCATCCTCAATAAAAACATGAACACTATTAAATACATAGGTCCACTCCTTATTTCCCCTAGGACACCCTAGAATTATCATAGTTAACTTAGCTATGCTTTGCTTATACTCAAAAACTCAAACATAGACCTTATGCATATAGTCACCATGGATGAACACAAAATCAACTTCTTAAGCATTGCTCATACTTAATATAGGTTACTCACACCCAAAAAATCCACATAGAGCATCCTAATGGTTTATATAACATGATCTAATAGCTAATTCATTTTGAGACATCAGAACAACATCAATACAAGCTCGAATATCCTTCTCGGATCACTTGAAAAACACACATGAATACACAATCAACTTCTAGGCTGAATATCTTTGTTTGTACTCACATAAAGATCTTCATGTCTATATATCCAAATAAAAATTGTAGTCCTCTAGCACTTTTATTTTTTATTCATGAGAAAAAATTTCTTCTATCAAAATATATGGTCAAAATAAAGAGCTCTAGTTTTTCATGTGTTAAATTTAAATATTTGAATTGAAACGGTCACAATTAACCTTCAAACACAATGCTTGAATCTCATTTTCTCACTACTTAGATAAAATGTGCACCATTGATATTGTTTGATATTTAACACATATGTGTTAAGGCTCAATCATTAAACCTCTATCACTTTGACCTCATATCATGTAATCTTGAAATGTTGGCTTCACGTGCTCCATCGATCTCTGTAGATCAGTTAGGTCCTTATCAAGTACTATGCATCATTTGATCAATTTATATGAACACCTAATCACCATTAGATCCTTATCATATACCTTTTCTTAGATATTAAACATCATGCACTTATCCTCATTTTTCTCAACATGCACCATTGATCTTTGATTGGTACAATCACCTGGGCACCATTGGATATTTATTAGGTCCTAAACTTTAACTCTACTAAGCAATTATCACATTGACCCATTTAATTTTATATGCTTTATTTGATCTAGAAGTATGAACTCTCATGAACTATTATATCTCCACTAGGTCCAAATATTTAACATCAAGCAAATTGACTATGTATGGGAACCATGTCAATATGCATGAGTAGCCAATTTTTATCCTAAATAACTTCTTCTGTGCTTACTCACATGATCTCAAATTTAGATCAAATGATATCCTTTCTTAAGAGAATCTAACCATATTATCCACTAATCTTATAACTCTCATGAATGAAAGATATAATTCTATTAACATGCCTTATCATCAACTTCTGTCATAGAGCCAACCATGTCCAAATCTATTTGGAAGACCAAATTTGAGCATCTATAACTTCTATTGCACTTTAATGCATGATCTGAAACTTAGTATAAATGATATTTGTTCAAATCTCAAAAAAACCGTATGATCAGAGATTATTGACACCTTCAAATGTGAAAGATATAATGCCTCAAAATGCTTACTCAGCTCTTTCTACCATGCTACAAAATTGGCTAAGTATGGGAAAACACAGTCAATCTATCTGCCTGGGATCCCAACTTCGCATATACATATCTTTTGACATGCTACATTACATGATCTATATTTAAGAAAAAATAAACTAGGTCCAAGAATGAACAAACCCATATGATTACCATATCCTTTCACCTCTACATGTATGAATGCTGACATCATTAACATGTTTACTTAGCTCTTTCTAACCATATTACAAATTTGGCTAAGTATGGGAAAACAATGAAATCTGTCTTATAAGCCAACTTTGCACCCTCATATCTTTGACCATTATTTGAAACATGACTAGAGATATGGTGCATAATAAATAGGGACTATAGTGATCAAAACCATATGACCATATCCCCTTGACTCCTTCCCACATCATAATGGTGATGTCATCAAATTTCTAACTCATCTGTTCTACCACTAGACCCAAAGTGTCTAGATGAAAACTATGATCAACCATATGAATTTTACTTGTGCACACAAGATCTCAAAGCATGGATAATATATTATAGGACCCATTTCACATGTTCAAACCTCCATACTCATCCCTGATCCTCTTAATCTATTTCAATATTGAAGATAAATTAATCATACATAAAGCACACTAGAACAAGCACATTGCACACTTTGTCATTGTTACATAGACTATCAAGCTTATTCATCCACTCAATATAGATCCTACATGACACCACTATGACATAATCATGACAAATATCCAAAAATCCCCCCTTTGTCATTGATGTCAACACCTATCAATATAGCAATATATAACTCACCTTCTTTGTCTTCAAAGCACTCCTACAATAAGAACTTTTTCCCCAACAAGAACTTTCTCCCCCTTTGAAACAATGACAAATTATACATAAAATAATCCTAAGGACTTAAAAATACTAAAAAAATAGGAAAGGACCATCTTAGGAAGATAATACAAACTCCTCCTTACCTTGAGCCACCTTTTCTTGTCTTGACAAACTTCCACTTACTCCAACCCAACACTTTTCAATTAAGATCTACAACTAATGAATAAAGAACATAAAAAAGAATTTAAATCTAATGTGACTCACAAAAAAACATTTGAGACGGACTCCACCTAATAAATTTGATCAAAAATACACCTTCTAAGCATCTTCATATCTCCATACACCATGAAGAACCATCATACAGGTACACTAGCCTTCTATCTCAAGACACTTCCATGACCACTGACATAACTTCATGCTACTCAAAAAATAGGAAAAATGAAACAAACAAATCTGATAACTCTCCATGAAACAAACATACCTCTCTTTTTGAGAAATTAATCAAAATAAACTCTTCTTCAAACTAGGCCTATCTAGCCTCCTTGTAACCCTACCTAAAACTTGCATAGCCCATAATTTTCAATAGACACATATTTAGGATTTGAAACATCATATCTGGAGCACTCTCATATTCCCCCTCAAAAACATAAATTTTAATCACCAATTTCATTCTCTACAACATACTTCCTTCACAAACCTACTAGCCAATTAACCCTCTATATTGACAAAAAGTTGAATAACTTGAGAACCATAAACCTTGAATTATTTATGAATATTGATTAAACAACCCATTTGGCCCTTTAAAAAAATTAATAAGCCTCAGAGCTCAATTTATAAGGTAAACCATTTTTATAGCATAACCCAAAACCCTAGAATCTTAAAATAAGTAGGGTAAAAAAACCTCCTTTTAGCCAACACACACATTTAAAACTACTTGCACACCTAGAGATACCCATCACACACTTCTAGACAAAAAATTGAGCCTTCATAACTTTGGTAACCTTGATTTCCTATAACCCCTTTTAGGACCTACAAGCTCTTAAGCACAAACTAGGAAACCTGAGAGCTAAAAAAATATTTAATTAGCACACACATACCTTAAAACTTTAAAAACACCTAGAGCACACCAAAAATAAATTCATAGACCTTTTTTAGCACCAAAAACTTCTTAATACTTTCATTAATCTCATTGAGCCACCTGAAACCACCCATTCTGATTTAGTACTACAACTCTTTCACAAACCTCTAAAATAGGCTCATGAACTTGTTGCTCCCCCTTAACAAAATACCTTCTTGATTGGAATTTATCAACTTGAGCACCTTCAATCTGACCCTTTAGATTGTTTTAATTGAAAAAACACTATAATAACACTTCTTTCTCCACTTGAAAGGATTCTCTTTAAGAAGCATAGATAGAGACACCTTTTATACCTTAATGCTCTAAATAAGAATGAATCCTCATCATCCATCTCCTCCTTGCTCAAATGATAATTTTTGTTCTTATTCTTCTTCTTCTTTATCTTACAAGAAATAAATTCCTCAATCACTACAACATTATATTTTTATTTTAGAATTGGATTGATAATAAATGGAGATAACATAGATTCATTACATACCTTTTCATCTGAATACTCTTCCTTGTAGCTTGGAACCTCATCATTAGGCATAGAAAATTGATGTTATATACATGATACATTCTCAACAATAGTAGGATTTTTACTTGGATCCATATATACCTCAAGACTGGCCTCAAACAACATTCTGGTCTTCTCTTTGAGCTTGATTTCTTCATTATCAACATGAGCAGACAATGAGGCCTCTTGGGGCTCTTCAACCTCTGAAGTATTCTCCACCATATCAAAAAAATTACTTGGACCTAAAATCTCATCATGACTCAAACTTGTCACTTTTGGATTCCATGTGTTAACTTGCCTTTTTCCTTGAACTCTAGGAGCTTGATTAAATCTATTCTATCTTGTAGGTCTTTGCTTGAAAAACCTAACAAAGTGACCTCTCTATTCACAATTGTAGCACACCATAAATTTTACAAGAAACATATTTGGATATAAATTTGTAATGTGTCCTATGTCATGAAAACAAAACAACCTCCCCCTTTTGAAGAAGACTCACCTTGTCTAACCTTATGTGGACAATGGTTTACAAAGTGTCCCACATCAAGATAGTTAAATAAATTTATCTTGTTCACATATTTTGACTGATGACCCCTATCATAGTCCCATGTAAGTTCATTTCTAACGTGTCTCTTATAGTCTCTATCCCTATGACCAAATTGATTACATGTATACTAGTAACCATTAAACTTTGCATGCCTTATGGCATTTGGCTATCTAATCTATTTTGTCTTTACTCTATCAACACCTTCATTCCTTATCTAATGATTTATCTTTAAAGTAGGATTTTTTTGGTTCGCATTAGTCTTCATCTTGTCTTGAGTTATAGTCTTTTATTCTTCTTCATATACTAGACTATTTCTATCACTAGCATGATTTTGACCATTTAGAATATTGTCTAGATCACATGTGCTCTTTTCAAATCTCAAAAATGTCTTCACCTTACTGGCGGTCTCTTCTAGCTCAAATTTCAAAGATTTATTTTTAATAACATACCTTGCACATTCATCTTCTTTAGCCTTTAGGCTTGTAGATAGGACTTCCAATTGACAACTAATATGTTTGACCATATCTTCATGCTCCTTGTCATCTTCATCCATTATTGCCTCAAACACACTAAATTTCTCCTTAAATTCCTTGAGTTTACATTTCATCTTCTCATTGATCTTCTTCTCAATCTTTAGTTCTTCATGAACATTAGCCAATACAATCTTATAGTCCTTCTCATCTCTCATCATCATCTAGATCATTCCAAGTAGACACCTTATGATGTGATCAACTTCCTTCCTCATCCATGAATAAGGCTTTATCTTCAGCAACACCATCATATTCATGATCAAATTTGGAGTCACTGTCTTCACTCTCATTTGATGAGCTACAATCTTCTTTGGTGTAAAGGATATTTTTATTATTGAAGGATCTTTTCTTCTTGTTATACTTTCTAAATCCTTTCTTATGGTATGTCTTCATCTTTTCCTTCATCATGCTCTTCATCATATTTATTCTCATGCTTATGAGGGCACTTTCATGAAAAATGTCCTATCTCTCCATAGTTGAAACATTTGAAGGGTAGTTTACCCTTATACTTCCCTGAGCTAGTGCTAAATTTACTAGTAATTAAAGCAATTAGTTCATCATTATCAATATCATATATGTCATCCTCTTTAGATTTACTACCTTAGAAATTCTTCTTAGAATTAATTTCTATCTTAAATACAACTTCCTTCTTTGGTGGTATGTCATCATTCTTTCTCATCTCATAGGCAGTAAGGGTGTCATGTAATTGATCCATCTTAAAATAAGTAAGGTCATGACTCTCTTCTATAATAGATACTTTTGGATCAAAATTTGGGGATCAAAATTTGGGGATAGAGACCTTAATACTTTTTGTAAAATAATAGTCTCTTCAATATTCTCTCCAAGACTTCTGATGATGTTCACAATCTCATCAAATCTCTACAAAAGGATGCCACAATATATTCTTCATTCATCTTGAGACTTTAAAATTGCCTTTTATGAGTCTATAACTTAACAATCTTAACCTTTGAATATCCTTTAAAAATAGTCTTTAATTTATCCCATATTTCATTGGTAGATGTGTAATTAATTACATTGGTAAACTTAATTTATGTAAGACCACAAGTAATGGTATTCATTGCCTTAGAGTTGTTCTCAAGTAGCTTCTTATCTCAACATTAGATGGAGGAACAACAAGAGTAACATAATTTTCCAAAATTTATTGCCATAAATAAAACCCTAGGGACATAATTTAGGTCTTCATCCTATCACTGTAAAATGCCTAATTGGATCCATTAAACATTAGTGCTTTCTTATAAAGAAACCTCCTTATACATTCTGACTAGCCATTATACCATAGATCACCTTCAAACTATCAAAATTTTACCAAAGGACCTTGTTCTGATACCAATTGTTAAAGGTATAATCATTAAGAAGGGGGGGTGAATCAGTGAGCCAAAATATTCAAACTTGTATTCTAATCTTTATAATTACTTAACCAGTTACCACAAGCATTCATAAAGCAATCATATAATTCAAGACAATAAGTAAGAGAGACAATGCAAGATCAATCACATAACACATGACATACATGGAAAACCCTATTTGGGAATAAAACCCACTAGAACCTATAATTGGACTATTTTATTATATAAAAATATCCAATTTAGGATAGCTATAATTGATCAAGGAACTACAATCCCTATTTAGTGAGACACCAATCCCACAAGGTGAGACAATAAATGTCTAGCTAAGCTATAACAACAACCACACCTTTTATCAAGTTTGGATTTGTAAGGAGGATATAACCACCTTAGATGCTAAGCTACCACATTAATACCTATGAAACACTTCCACCTTTGTACTGATGTCTTCAATACCTGATGATGGATCATTGATTATCACTCTTCATCTTTGCTCACACTCAAACATCAAGCTCTCTATTCTTTCAAAAAAATTATGACCAATAAGTCATAACAATAGTCCTATAATTGATCTAATATTTAGATCATACTCAAGACATTCTATCCTTTCTTTGATCCCCAACACACACAAGACTCTCTTAATTCTCTCCTTAGTCTCTCAAACACAAGTCTAGAACCCAATAACTTTGGTTCTACTTTTTATAGAGAAATATTGATACCCATCACCTTCATCAGTTATTAGGCATAACTTAGCCCTTAAGTCATCTATCATTCAAAGATAAGGATCAATACAATATATATTGGTTGGCCATAGCACCTATGGGTTACCCTTAAGCAACTACACCTTTTAACAAGGCACTTATAGCTCTTATATGTATCATGGAGACCCATTCTCCCATTAGGATCATCCTCAAGAAAAACACAAACACATGAACACTTTAAATTACATAGGTCCACTCCTTATGTCCCCTAGGAAATCCTAAAATGATCATAGTTAACTTAGATTGCCTCTGCATATACTCAAATAACTCAAACATAGACCTTATGCTTACATTTTGGATGAACTCATAGTCAACTTTTTAAGCATTATTCATACCAAAAATAGATTGATCACACCTATAAAATCCACATGGAGAATCCTCATGTAATATATAACACACTCCAATAGATAATTCATTATGAGACATTGAAGCAACAATAATGCAAGCTTGAATATCCTTCTCGGGTCACTTGTAGAACATGCATGAATACATAGTCAACTTTTAGGCTCAATATCTTTATCTATCCTCACTTTTAGATCTTAAAATATATTTATCCAAATGCATCTTGGAGTCCTATCCCAATTTTATTTTTACTACATGAGAAAATTTGTCTTATATCAAATGATATGGTCAAAATACAGAGCTCTAGTGTTTCCTATGTTAAATTCAAATATTTGAACTCAAACAGTCACAATTAACCTTCAAACACAATGTTTAAATCTTGTGTCCTCACTACTTAGATTAAATACACACCATTGATCTTGTATAATATTTAACACATAGGTGCCAAGTCTCAATCATTAAACCTCTATTACTTTGACCTCATCTTGTGCAATCTTGAAATGTTGACTTCAAATGCTCCATTGATCTCCATGGATTAGTTAGGTCCTTATCAAGTACCATGCATCATTCAATAAATCTATATGAATACCCACTCACCATTAGATCCTTATCCTAAACCTTTAATCAAAATTTAAATATTTTTAACATATCTTCATTTATATCAACATGTACTATTGATCTTTGATCAATATGATCACCCTCGCACCCTTGGATCTTCAATAGGTCCTAAACTTTAACTTTGCTAAGTAACTATCACATTGACCCATTTGAATCTATGTACTCCATTTGATTTGGAAGTATGAACTCCCATGAATTATTATATCTCCACTAGGTACAAATCTTTAACATCAACAAAATTGACTAAGTATGGGAACCATGCCAATATAAACGAGTAGCCATTTTTTATCCTAAATAACTTCTTCTACACTTACCCATAGGATCTCAAATTTGGACCAGATGATCTCATTTCTTATAAGAATATAACCATATTATCCACTTCTCCTATAACTCTTGTTCATGTTAGATATAACACCATTAACATGCCTTCTCATCAACATCTATCATAGAGACAACCATGTCCAAATCTGTTTGGAGGACCAACTTTGAACATCCATAACTTTTATCTCACTTCAGTGCATAATCTCAAACTTATCATAAATAAAATTTGTTTAAAAATCAATAAACCCATATGATCAAATTATCTTGACACATTCACACATGAAAGATATAATTCCTTCAAAATGCTTACTCAGCTCTTTCTTCCACACTGCAAAATTGGCTATGGGAAAACACAATCAATCTACCTAGGAGCCCAACTTTGCATATGCATATCTTTTGACATACTACATTGCATGATCTATAATCAAGTGAAAATAAAATATGTATAAGAATGAACAAATACATATGATTACCTTGTCCTCACACCTCCACATGTGTGAATGCTAACCTCATTAACATGCTTATTCATCTCTTTCTAACCATATTTCAAATTTGGCTAAGTATGGGAAAATAATGAAATCTATCTTAGAAGCTAATTTTTCACCTTCATATCTTTGATCGTGCTTCAATTCATGACTTGAAATATGGTGAATAGTAACTAGGGACTATAATTATCACAACCATATGACCATCTCCCCTTGACTCCTTCCCACATGGCAATGGTGACATCATCAAACTACTAACTCATCTTTTCTGCCACTGGACCAAAAGTATTTAGATGAAAACTATAATCAACTAGATGAATTATAATTTTGCACACAAGATCTCAAATCATGGATCATATCTTATATGAACCCTTGCACATGTTTAAACATCCATACTCATCCCTTATCCTCTCAAGCTATTTCAATACTAAAGATAAACTAATCATACATAAATCACACTAGAACAAGCATATTGCACACTTTGTCATTGACCTTGCATACTTTTTCATTATCACATAGACTATCAAGGATATTCATCCACTCATCAGGGAACCTTTATAACACCACTATTACATCATCATGACAACTCTCTAATAGGTAAGCCATCGATGGTTCATTTGGCTCCTATTTCGATAGGTGAGAGGGATCCTATTATAGAGATCTTAGATGTGTATGATGTATGATGTATTGATGCATATGTAACATGGTAGAAATATCATATATAGGATCCATTATTCTTTAATAGAGGGGTAGTAGTTGGTGATGATGTATTAGATCTTGAGCCTATCAAGGTACTTGGAGGTATTAAATTCATTGAGTTACATTTTTTATCTATATGCTTACCATTAATTAATTTTTATTGAGTAATAGATAATGGTTTTTTGTTTTGTATTTATATAGGTGATGAAGACTACTAGGTGATGATGATTGAGTCTATGCTACATGAGTTGACATGACATGTACTTGGTGATGTTGTGGATGGTGGTTATATTGAGTAGGCCACATAGGTTACTAGTGTAAACATACCCATATTTGATATATATATGATTACTACTCCATCATATTTGTGATAAATGATAAAAAGGAATGAACTAACAACATAGTTGATGAGGCTACAAATGCATCTATCAAATTTAATGTGGACTCTAGGTCCTAGGTTACTAATGAGTATATATGATTACAACAAGAGCATGCCTATATCAAGGCATGTATAGTTATGTACAAGGATCATGAAATGAGAGAGAGGTCATGTTCTAAGACAAGTGATTCTATAGATTCTAGTTCTAGGTCTCATGTAGTAGATAATACAAATTATTGTGAGGAGGTATGTCCTATGGACCACACTCTAATCATAGAATGATGTATTGGTTATCACATTGTACTATTTTTTTTGATATATATATATATTAAAAAAATTTAGTACAATGTGATAATCAATCATAGAATGATGTATTGAATATCACATTATACTATTTATATATATATATATATATATATATATATATATATATATATATGGTTATTATATGTTTTGGTATATTAACATCTTGATGAGTTTATTTGATTTATCATTTTATATGTTTGAAGATATATGCCAATTTATTTTTAATTTATTATGTTAGAATATTCTAACATAATCAATTCAAAATAAATTGGCATATATCTTCAAACATATAAAATACTAAATCAAATACAATTATCAAGATGTTAATATACCAAAACATATCATAACCATGTGTGTGTGTGTGTGTGTGTGTGTGTGTGTGTGTGATATCTATTTGAGAATGATGCAAGAACTATCTAAACCTAAAAAAAAATTTCCACCCTAAAGGGACTAGAAACTATGAACCATACTGATCATGTTGTGTAGTTAAATGACTATACTCTGGTGCTGACACTGCTATGGGCATAACTATAGTATGAATATGTTTTTGATCTTTTGAAAAAATATTTATCCATTTTCTCAATTTCACTATTGATTGATTATTATTTTATTATGTCATAATACTACTATAAAATAGCTTGTCTTTATATATTAGATGTCATTTTTATTGACTCTATGGTGCAATGGATATCCCATAACTAGGTGCTCTAGAAACCTTTCTAGTCACATGATGAGTAACCATTGGTTATTTGATAGGAATGAATTGGGATAACTTAGTCATGGAAGAGTGGGATCTAGGAGATAAGGGGAAAGAGACATAGACGTCCCTTTCACTAATGTGATAATACCTATATCGACATACTGCTCAATTAAGTCTCTAAATTCACAACAATCATTATCCCAATGAATAATGATATGTTGATAGTTTCAATATGGTTTATTTATTACTCTATCCAAGTGGTATTATGGATGATAATGATTTAAAAGAAGTGTAACAATCCTCCTATCCAATAGTTTTAAACTAATATCATGAGGCTTATCTTTAAATGAATCAAACTATGCAAACTATCACTTAGTATATTATGTTATATCATTAAAGGAGTTTTTAAGTAAAATGTTTATTTACCTTTATTACTCTAACTTTCAGTTGTGGTCCCAATTTTTCCATTGGAAGAGGTGGATTGGGTTCTTAGAGCATGTTGGATGACTTTGATGGTAATAAATTGATATCAAAATCTACCTTTGTATTAACCTCAACAAGTTCCAATTTATTTTTTAATGTAATATTTGTATTACAAAGATGTTTTAATGACTTAGATGATTGATATAACAAATTTTCCCTAAAATGGAATATAAGGCCTCTAGAGAAGATATGTTCTATCTCCAAATCTGTTGATTGATATATTAAATTTTTCATACATGACCTAAACCATAGTATGTAATCACTAATTGGATCTATCTTTCCCTGATGTAATGAAGGTAATATCTCATATGTAACTCTAGGTCCCTTATTATAAATAAAATGTCTAAGGAACACCTTTCTAATTCAACATATGTATGTAATGAGCCACTAGGAAGTGAATGATGAAACCAATTTAATGCTTCATCCTCTAGGATTCTAGGAAATAGCTATAATAACATCAAAATGACATTGAATACATTCATAGATTTATTATAAGATTTGAGATAAAAATAAGGATCTCCATGTCCATTAAACTTAGGCAATGTTTATATCTAAATTTTTTTTAGTAATGGTGCATGGAAGATCTTATACAGAATAGGGTTGCCATGAATAGCATTTGAATCAACCCAATAGTAATAAGCCTTACTTTACAATGTAAGTTTATGTAATTTATGTTATAAATCACCCAAAAAATGCATTAAAAAATAACTTCTTATGAATGCATATTTAAATTATTAAGGGATTCATTGAAATGTTCAATTTTATTATTAATATTAGCCATTGGAACACTATTATTCTTAAATGAATTGAGCATGATGGGTTGGGTAATATTACCCTTTGGAGTAGTTATAACATGGACCTATTTAGAGGGAAAGTATCTATCACCCTATTTAAGGTTAGGATGAGGAAGATATTCTACTTTAGTAAGGGTGGGCTTGGGAGATTCATTGGTATTTAATGTAGTATTAGTTTACAGTCATATTACATTCTATTGGAATGGAATGAATAATACTATTATGTTCATTATTGGAATCAACATGTGCACTTAATTTACCTTTAAAAATAAATCTAGGAACATAAATATATGTTGTAATAATATTATCACTAAGCACATCATCATTAAATTTATCATGTAACATGTAATTTCCATTAACATTAGAGGTGGGTAAAGAATAAATAATACTAGGTGTAGTATAAATATTTTCATCTTAACTATATGCATAATAATCATTACCATTTCAATTTTCATCATAATCATAACCTTGTTCACTTGTATAATCAACATTTAAAGTAACCAAACTTTTATGTTCACTAGACGAAGGTGTAATATATGAATTTAGAGTTATAATATCATTCAATTTATCATCATATGTAAGTGGAGTGAAAGATTGACTTTCATTATCAACAGTGGGAGTAAATAAGGAATAAAAAGTAAAGACTACATTTTCAACCTTATTTGAAAAATCATCACATGAAGGAGGAATGCAATATTTAATTTCATTATATTCATTTGAAATTGCAACATGCTTTTGAGAAGAAAAGGTGAAGAAAGGAGAAAGAGAAACATTTTCTACTTTGTTTGAAACATCATCATATGAAGGAAGAATATGATTTTTTACTTTCTTTTTTATTTTCAAAGAGAAATGAATATACATCATTATCATATGAAAAAGGAAAAATATTATTAAATAAGATGTATTTTTTGAGAATTTTTAGATGCACTATTGTTACTAGGTTTGGAAAACTACTTCATGAGAAACCCTTTTTAAACTGTACTTTGTTGTTTATCTTGAATTGAAATAAAAGGATTAGTAAGGGGGAAACATGCATCTACACTAAATTTGGTAGAATTTTTATCATCACATTCATAATATTCATCATAACCATCATCATCATCATCATCATCATCATCATCATCATCATCATCATCATCATATATAAAATCATGATCATCATTTTGAGCTAATATAAATCTTAGTAATTTGTCCATTATTTATTATAATTATAAGGAATGCCTTTGAATTCATTAACTGGATGGGGAAGGAAGAGATTCCTTAATAGTCATTTTTAGTTTTACAAAAAGTAGAATGATAAATAGAGGAGAAAACAAATGAATGGTAATAGATAATCCAACATGAAAGAGCAATCCAAATTTAGGCTACCATACAACCCTATATGAGACAAAAATTATAATTTAATTTGAAAACCCTAGGGAACAATTTTTTTGAAGGAAATCCCCAGGGTAAAAATCTATGGTTTGGCCATGTTTGATAAATAAAATAGGTTCACCAATATGTTTTATTGATTTTATGATTAATGTGAATTAAAATAATCAATCAAAATAATTGAGTAGATAAAAATATCTAAGAAAATCAATATTTAACAATGTATTTTACTTTCATACACAATGATATTGAACAACTAAGGTTTTGACTAAAAGCATGAAAAAGGATGAGCTACTTATCTTTTCTGGGATCAAGGAGTTGCATTTGATTGTTTTATACTTAAAAAATGACTATGTCACTATTATATTTGAATATTTGGGCATAATTTTGAATTTAAAAAAGAGAGGTGACTTAGAAAAGAGAGCAAGACACTCCTATCTAAAACCCTTTGGAATAAAACTAAAACCTGCAACTCTGAGAAAACTTCATGTAGGTGTAGCTTAGTTTGCCAGAGATGTGATCATAATATTCAACATGTATTTTAATTTATTCCCCTAAAAAACCTAATGGAGTTTTATACACAATAAGAATTAAAATATCAAAAGCAAAAGGGGGAAAATTTTGGGAAATGGGAAGTGGTCGAGTTATCCTCAAAACCCTGTTGTACTGAGAACTACTTACATAACCCCAATAATATGGGACTCAGGCTGATGTAGTTATCCCTTGGGGAATGTACCTGATTAAACTAGGCACTATGTGTATCTAAACTTATCTTTTCTTAGGCCCTCCTCTTGGTCCTTACATGCAATCTAGGTGGCTATGTAAATACTTTAGAAATATTAAAATATTGATTTGTTTGTGTTGATATAATTTTATTAGCTAGTGTCAAAAGATGAGTGCTAGATGTAAAATGCCTAAGGGATCCCCTTAAATTTTATAATCCCAATTTTAAATTTAAAAAACCTATTTGCATGTTGATCGATTCAAAAAAGGGTAAAATGGTCATAAAAAGAGACCCAAATTAAATGTGATCTTAAAACTCTTTGAAACATGTGTTAGGTAACAACAAGGGATTATAAAATATAGAAGAGTGATCTTTTTCAATGTGGAAATCTTGTCTAAAATGAATAAAATATAAAAATGAAACAAAATAAAGATCAGGGATCCCTGTGACTCTATCAAAGATTGACATGGAACACTGAGAATGTATAAAATGAGAATAATAAGTGTGAAAGAGTGAAATAAAAGACATAGGACTAAGAGGACATGCACAAATAAGATTTTAATTCAACATTAGGAGCTTATAAATATAAAATACATAGTACTTGTGTTTGCTTGACTGAATTTGGGTGTATACACTAACATGGTATATCTTTGTTTTAATGGGCCTAATCAAAGTGATTATTTAATACCAATGTTAATACCACATATAATTCATACCAATATTCCACTCAAGCCTCTAATTCTAATCAAACCACTCATGATCCTAACCAAATCATATTACATGCAATGAGCCAAATGACTAACACATAAGTTACTAATAATTTTCAAATGATGCAAATGCAAAAATAAAATATGAAAATTAAAGATAGGCCTCAATAGGTTCAACAAGGAATTCCAAATCAAAATTCTCCCTTGCCCCCTAGACATTCTCTTAGAAACCTCATTTGGAAACTCCACTTTGAAACAAAGTCATTGAACATCTTATAAATGAACCCTTAGTATCTTAGATAGATGGCATTGATATTGGTGAAATTAATATTATGATATCATATAATGGATCCAATAATCCCACTTTGCATCTAAAGGCCTTTAGTAATAATTATAAGGAATCGATTAAACTTAACACCTTTGCAACTACCAAATTACTAGTGAAAAATATTTTTGGTGATGCTTCAGAATGGTATAATCAACTAAGATCTAACTTGATTTCTAGATTGGAATACTTAGCTAATTCATTGGTCCAAGAGTTTCATTCTAATGAATTACTTGGAAAAAATTAGCTCTCTTTCTCAAGTATAAGTGAGTGGAAAATGAGATTGCCCAAGACTTCATTAAATGATACAAATCTATAACCAACAAAAATGAGGATAATATGATGGAATATAACTTCTTCCACCTCTTTACTATCATATTAAATGTAAAATTAGAATAATTTGTTAAGAATATTTCTCCAAAATCATTAGAGGAAGCCTTAGATAGAGATATATGATAGGACTATCTCTTCAAAAAATTTGAGCCTTCTTAACTTAAGCATGGAATTCAAATTCTTAAGAGACCTAAAATAATCATGATATACCGATGGTGTCTATGATATTTATGATCCCAAGAGAAGCATCCATGCCATTATGTTAAGAATCTATAACAACTTGAATATATCCCTTCTATCATCCTCCTCATCCCTCACATGTCAACACTAGTGAGGTCTATCAATGTATTACACTTGATTAGATTAGGAAATGTCTTCTTAGACCATCAACTAAAGATGTTGATCTTTCCATTCCTAATAAAAATTGGAATGTCACCCATTTTTTTTGGTTTTGTATTGATTGGGGTCATTATTATGAATCTTATGAATAAAATAAACACTTAGCATTTGAGTTTTTTATTGGTTTAAACTTTGATAATGAATCCATGATTAGATAGAATCACCAAGCATATGATAAGTTATCTAAGGCTCATGACTCTAATCTGAAGCATGAATCACTTCACCAAGCCAATGGTCATTTTAAAATCTATTCCAAACCACTTACAAATAATACTCAAAATCAAAAATATAATAATAAAATTAAAACCTCTTCCCAACTACCCATAATGTTTTTAAAACCATGATTAACCCTCAATTTTCCAATGATGTAGAAAACTTGGGGAACATGAACAACATGAAAGGTGTTTTTTCATATATTGATAATTATACTTTTTGAACTTACATCCCTCCTCCAACTTATATAATATTTTAATTTTATCCTCCACATCATTTTTTGACAATCAGATCTGATAAAAATTAGTAATTTTTAAATTTTATATAGCTCAGCTATATTTGGCAACCAAATACAATTTTATGTTAATCCTACTATATTAGATAACCTGATGTAGATCTCTATTTCTATAACTATATTAACCAACCTAATCTATCAACATGATACAATATTTTTCTTTCAGTCCCATTTTAACTATATTAGACAACCTAATAAAGTTGTGTGTTTCCAATTTAGGTCCAACTATATCAAAAAACTTGATAAATTACGTTTATTCAATCAATTATATTTAAACTACATTAAACAATCCAATACAATATCCTTTGACTAAATATTTCCATAATATATTAGCTAACTCGATATAGTTTGTTTCTTATAATAGTTTTATTTCAACTTTATCAACTAGCTTGAAACATTCTTCGTTGACCCACTATTTCTCAACTATATTAGATAGCTCAATATAGTTTGCTTATTTAACTAGTTCAGTCTCAACTATATTATCCAACCTGATATGATCTATTTATCTACCTAGTTCTGAATTTACTAATATCAACCAACTCAATTAATTTATTTATGAGACTTATGTGTCACCAACTATATTATCTAGGATGATAAAAATGATTTAGCTTGCCTCTATTATATTGATAGTGTTGAGATCACACACTTTAGCTCAAAATCATATTCAATTAGGTTCAAATTCATTTACAACTAAACCCAATCAATTTTATAACTTGATCCCTCTTTTGTAGTCCCCCCAATTCATATTAACCAGGATGAATGAGATTCCATAGAAGATATTTCTAGAATCCCATATCAAATCTCATTTATTGAGCTCATGAGGATTCACCCATGACATAAAAACTACCTTATGCATATTTTATTTGACATGAACATTCATTGACCACCACTTATTGGTTAAAAAGCTAATTTGCCTAGGTTTGAGGAGAGTGCCAGGAAATAATGCAATGATATGTCTATCCATGCCAAAATAATAATATATATTCCCTATACCTTATTTCCTATCATATCTATGATCCCTGATGAAATATTACTTCATGTAGATGACCCACCTTTGTATATTAGCCTCCAAGTAGGGGAAACCTAATTCAAGTGAGTCTTGATTGATAAAGGCTCCAAAACTTGTGTTACCTCTTTTGAGTTTATTAAAATATTAAGATATTATAAATGCAACCTTAAGTACACCCATAAAACATGCCAAAGATATTATGAAATAAAAAATTCCTCAATTATGATGTGTTTGGATTCCTATCTTGGTACCACTTGTTACATTTAGGGTTAAGGTCTTGATATTAAGTTTTCCTCTTTCTCATAAAAGTTTTCTTGACCATCCTTGGACTCATCATATGAGGGTTGTGGCCTCTTCCACATGAAAATGAATTAATTTTACTTACATGAATTATATCTATAAGGAAAAAGGTGATACCGACCCTTAGAGATTTGAAAAATTCTAAGAACATAGTGTCTATAAAATCCCTACCTTTGAACCTTTACCTAACATACTATTTTTTGAGTACTAGTGTTTAATTATCCCTTCAATTCAAATAAATGTTATAGTAGTAAACTATAAATTGGATGAAACATTTCACCAAACCTCATTAATTTTTATGGTGATGAGCCTAATGAGATTAGCTTGAAAATTAAAACATCAGATCTTCATCTTGATATCATAGCTCATTTTTCACCTACTTTATGACCCTATTATTATATGAAGCTAACTACTATATTTCCCAATTGTGTGATTATCCCTAAGAACCTTATTTTGATAGATATTTTACTGACAAAGGGTTTAATACCTTAACATAAATATCACCACTCCTGACTATGATGATTATTATGCCTTAGACAACCCATACTTATTTCTATTACCCAAGCTAAGGACGTGGAAATCCTACATTATTATTTCTCCCTCCAGTGATCTTATAAAAAATATTCATGTTCTATAATAATTGATCTTGTTTGACCTATTTTTCCTATTCCCTTATATTTTATTGACAATATTACCTCTTCAATTGATGCTATTAGGTTTGAGATGGAAATGATTTTTATTAAACATGTAGTTCCACTTATCTTCGAGCCTATTCAAAGCATGCTTGATAATTTTTCTAAGATTGGAACTTATTTTTTTATAAATACTCCAATCCTTAAATTTTTATTCATTTAGAGATGTTGGTTATGTTCATTGACTATTTCTTAATACTTCTGAGTTTGTGGATGATCAATCCAACACGACCAATTTCCTATACTCCAAATTTTTATCCATTCAATGATGGTAATAACTTGGATGATTTCTTTATTTCTAGACCATTTTATGTCCCTCATCATAATTTTTCTCTATAACCACACCCAAAAACCTCAAAGGACAAGCCACATTGTGAGTTCTACAAGGTCTTTGGTCATTCAACTTAGGATTGTAGAGCATATAAGATATTTATAGCATAGAAAAAGTTAAAAGGCCCAAATCCTATCACAAATATTCAATTATCTCAATATTTTACACTTAGAAATATTATACGCCTAATCACTCTTATTATTTCCACAATAATAGTACACATTCATCAACTTCTTATCAAACTCTTCAAAAAAATCTTTATGTACATTATCTTGAGTCATTTAATTTTTGTCTTCAACTAAACATACCACCTCCAAATATTATACCAAATTATATCCCAAAAAATGAGGAGGTGTATTTTACTTGGCATGAGTGTTGTGTAAATTCTACAAAAAAGTGTAGAGTTATTTAGCAACATTTCATATATTTTCCTAGGTCCGTGCCTTAAGATACTTAACATCATTCCCATGGCCCACCTAGGATGAAGGAGTAGCCTCCACTATGGCTAGAACTTCCTCTTAGATTGCAATATGTGTGTTCCATTCATTCCGAAGTTGAATATAATGTTACTCACGTATGTTATTCTCATAAAATTTAAATCCTCTTATTTCTATAGTGCCTATTTTTAATTTAGAGCTCATTTCCAAGGTAATCCTTGAAAAAGTCTCATAAAAGGTAGAAGATACTATGGTTCAAGTTAGATATCAGCTTCAAGACTTAAAAAATGTTATCGATGATGTGTGTAGATATATTTCATGTCATTTTTGTGTAGATATTTAATTATTTAAAATCATTTACTTAACATTTATTTACATGTTTTGATCTCATATTACTATATTTAGCATACATAATGTTTATTCTCTATATCTTTCTTGTACCATGATCTTTACTTTCAACACTTTATTTTCATAATATTCTTTACTTTAAAACTTGTTATTATATCTTTCAATCAAACATTATTGTCTTTTATCTTTATTTATATCTTTTAACTTTTCCCTCTTTTGGGATGATATATAATTGTCTTTCAATATTTTATTTTTTAGCATTTTATATTCCCCCTCTTTTGGATAGTTTATAGTCGACCATAGTTTTCCTCATGAATCTTAGGTATCACATTTGGGTTTATTTACATTTAATATAATATTTTTGTTAGACTTAGTTTATTTGTGATTCTTTGGTATATTTTTACTTCCCCATCTTTTAGATGAATCCTCTTATCAATGTTTGTGCTAGACCCTTTGTAAGTTAGTATGACTTATTTAATGACATGATTACCATTTTTCATAGCATTTCCATTCTTGGGGTTTATATCAAAATGATTTGACTTGAATTTACATGTATTTTTGAATCCCTTCTTTTTTCTTGGTCATTTTTGAAGCAAAGCTCTCCCTTCCTATGGTCAAATACTAGTATATTCCTTATTGTATCACCTTTTCACATGGATGGATCTTCCACAATCCCCATATTTATCTCTTGTTTCACTTGAGGAACATTTGGGTCAGTTTTGAGATTAAACTATTTCATATGGTGCTAGTATATGAGTCTTTAGGAATCATGGTTATTAGTTTTTCCTCTCTAATGGCTAGGTTGAGGCGCTCTTGTGTTAGTCATGTTTAACACCCAATGTTGGTTTATTTGAATCCATATGGAGGAGTAAAATAGAAAATATTTAAAATAAAAATCATAAGAAAATAAAAATTTTAAATACAAAATAATAACTTAAAATTTATATCATATTAAAAAATGTGAATTTTTAGCACATCTCATATTTTAGTCAAAAATCAAATTCCATAATTGTCCTCATGATAGAGCCAAGGTACACTAGGGTGTGTTAGGATAGTAGAGTAGGTAGGAGGTATCATTACATAATTAATTACATTTATTGTATATTATAGTTACACCTAAGGCTGTACTTGGGATCTTATAGAAATTAATGTTGAGCTTAGGATTTGGAGATATATACATAATTACCCAATCTTCACAATAGAATGATAACTTTGTAAGGGCCCCTAATGAGTAAGGTTTATGTTATGGGAAATTATGATCCCTTTTAGTTTTCATGCATATATCCTTCATGGGATGATATTTATAATTCACATGTTATCTCAAGCTTATTATTGCTAGGTGGGGTTGCCTAGGTCCTTCACATCAAAAGCTCTTATCCTTACTCACCTTACTAGAGCGTCTCATTTTTATATGGATTTATACATCACTTTTGTGGTGCCTCATTTCAAATTATTTACATCATATATGTAGACACATAAATTTGGTCACATGTACTTGACAATACTAATTCTTGACACATCCTAAACCACATGAATTACACCCAAATACATATCTCTTATTCACCATACCTCTAAGACATTTATTTATATTCAAACTCAACCCTTTGTTTGTCATCAATGTTACACAAAAATTTCAAATTAAAATGATCAAAATTGTTAATATCACCCTCAAGTTGTTCTTTTCTTAGGATAGTTTTCCTTAATCTTTTAGGATAGGGCTAAGCCATACAAATAATAGAGGCGTTACACTCCTTTCAACTTATAATAGTTGCATCTTGAACTAAATAATGGATAGTTTCCACAATTTTAAACATTATTTTGGGTATCCCCACATGTCTCATAAGCTCAACTAAAGTAAATTATCAAAAGGTTCACTTATAAATACACATGAAAGGTCATTCATAATCACCATTTGATATCGCATGGTTAATCATTAACACACTATTGCACATTGAGTAAATATTTCATATTATTTCCAAATTAAAGATAAATCACAAGGAGTAGCTACAAACCAAGTCTAGAGCATCTTAAAATAAGTCTAGAGCTATCATTGTGAAGTATAAAATCCATATTTATAGATGCATATAGTCAAGTAGCACAATCACACAATCACTCTAGGTGGGAAAAGTATGTAGACTTGATTTATCTCATTGGAATATTGGATATATATGCAATGGTTAATCATCAAAGGGGTGATTTATATCATCTCAAACCATTAAAATCCCCTATTTTTTATAGGTTTTCAAGATCTCAAGGTACCTTGGGGTTTCAAATACAAAATAAGTAAAACAACAAATAATGCAAGGCACAATATAAATTATGATATCTCAAATTTATTAGTATATACAGGTGAAAAAGGCATAATAGTTATATTTTTATCATAATTAACTAGGCCAATTCCATGGTAAATGGACTTAAGTGGCTTATGATCTTATCCTCCTATAATGGTCTTATCTATAAATACTCTCTGATCATTATTATAATTTGTCACCATTAGGTTTTTTTTTTTTTTTTTTAAATATTTTAATGTCAATATTTAATTACAATCAACTAGTTCGAGTCTGTCATTAATGGACATGAATGTTACCATGATCGTGATTGCCTATAGTGGTCTTATCCATATTCAATTTTATATTTTATTCTTAATATTGAACATATACAGTCTCATGTTTTTCTAATTTCCATTTTCAAACATTTAAAAAATTAAAAAAAAATCTATAATTGAGATAAGTATATTTATTCTTAGTGTTTTTTAAAAATAGAAAATTTTCATTTTTTTCATTTGTCAAAATTATAATTATTCATTATTTTAAATCTTTAACATTTTGATATTTATTTGTAACCTTTATAAGCTTAGAACTAGAGAATATGTATTAAATTACAATAAAAAATGGTTTATGGGACAAAGAGGCATATTTATTAAACCATGGTTTAATAAATTTTAATCCTCTAATATAAACACTAATGTTATTTTTTTATGTGTTAACCTCTATGCTCTACCCATTGAGTTTTGGAGTGAATGTATATTCATGAAAATTGAGAAATCCATTAGCCATTACCTATACATGGATGATCAAACAAAGGAGAATATGAAAATTAAATCCAATATGAGTAAAGACCAAATAGTGGTTTTGAGGAATGTGATAGTTCCATGCCCTCAAATAATAACCCTTTAGACAAGCAAAGATAAATGGTTTCAACTAATAGACAATGAGAATCTCACTATTAATTATTATGGATATCAACAAATGGGTCACCTGAAGATAAAAATGGCCTAACATGAAATTTCATAAAGACCTAATTGTTAGTAAGAGAAATAAGAGTATAAAAATATTGTTAGTTGAGGAAGAAAATAAAATACAAGGTTAAGATTCGGCTTATAAGAAGGAAGAACCACAAAGATTTAATCCTTCTAGAGAAGACCCTAACATGCAAAAAGGAAAATGCCATAGTTTTTATATTAGTAGAGGAGTCATCTAAAGAATGAATTGAATAAACCATTATTCACTCAAGACTCATCTTTAGCCTAATATGATAAGTTAAATGATTTAACAAAGTTAGAAGATTCACATCTAGAAGGTAATGAATCCCCAAGATATTCTATTTAGAGATTAAATTAAAAAAATGTGTTTTAGACCTGTCAAATTTGGATTTGGAGGAGTCCCAAATTATTTGGAGTGGGAAAGACAATAAATATAAATATTATCTTTTTTTCTTGATGTTGTTGATCTATAGTTTCATTTTTAGGTTTGTTCAAATCTTGATTATTTTCTATCTAGTTATCAGTGTGTTATTAATTAATTATTATTTTATTCTCAATTTTATGATAATCAATGGATTTTGTGTTATGTTTTTTATTTCATTTTTATATATTTGTTTTATGTGTATAAGGTAAGGGTCCCTTTCAAAACACTCCTTTTACCTTTATAAAAAAAAGTTTTGATATCTATCTATTTTTAGTCCTATAATCATAAAAATAACTATTTGTTTTATAAAAAATAGGGTAAAACATAATGGTGAACCCATACCATTTTTGAGCATTGATCTTCTTATTTTATTCCTAGGGTTTTAGATTTATATACCAAAAAATATTTATTTTTAATTTGTTTTTCAAATTTCAATTTTCTTCTCTTTTTCAAACTTTCTTTTACATTTATTTTGCTATAAATTGTGTTCTAGTAATTTTATAACTCATAAGAGCTATCATTCTAGGCAAAATAGTTTTTCATTTTTTCATGAGGCATGGTGTGATGGTATTGATCCAATACTCAAGCCATTATATAGTATGATATATGGATTTTATTTTCTAGATACCTCATGATATATTAAATTTTCCTAAGGTCTTTTTTTCATCCATATGAAGACTTCAAATAATTTTTCTTATAGTGCCCCAGTAAGAACTTAGCCTTAGGAAGTTACTCTCAATGTATCTTAGTGATCAGATAGTGTGGTTAAGGGATGGTGTAATCCTCCATAGTTAGTGATTTTTAGGTTATGTTTAGTATTTAATACTAGGATTTGTATATCTAAGAGCCTACAAAGAAAACATACCATGTCTAGTTACACATATTTCCCCCTTTTTACACCTTCACATGCCACTCAATAAATTTATCTTCTCTATTCCTCTAAGGCAAAATAATATATTAAGTGGAAATCCTATAGGCAATACTTAAATATCTTTAGTATCTTCTAAAATGGATAATATATACATTTTTTTTATTTCTTTAAAATTATGTCCACATTAAAGGTGATGGTTAATGATGAACATGATTCTCAAGATAATGAGACTATGCATGATAATCAAGATAATATTAAAACTTCCACTAGAATTGATCTCAATCAACATGATGAGGTAAATCCTAACCAAGTGAAATATTTGATCACTTACCATAAATGAATTAAATAATGTCCCTAATAAGTGGATAAAGTTTTCCAATTACTCCTAACATTTAAAAATACACATCAAGCAAATATTTCATCTTCTCAAGAACAACAAAAAGAGGTACCTTTGAAAGTTTTAAACCCTCCAATTTCAAGCATCCCAATTACTACTCTTGATATTAATCATATACTATCACTTCAATTACTTATGTGACATCACCCATATATGTGGAAGCATCACAAAGATTCCAACAAATTAATATGCCTATTTATATAAGGGCATCATACACACTTCCCTTGATTACTACACAATTTACACTACCAACCTCTTATAATGCAGACTCTCTCGAACAAATTGTCATAGCTTTACATGCTAAAGTGTTTTATTTAGATCAATGTGTCTCTAAAGCTACTCACTCAATGGAATATACTTCATAATCCTTTGGTACCTAAGATATCCTCTTAACCATTACTAGTAGGATTTATAGCTCCCAAGCTACCACTTTTTAAGGGTAAAGGTAATCCTAAGAAACATATTCAGTCATTCCATTCACCATGCTTAGACTATTCTTACAATGATAAATTACTAACCAAGCTCTTTCCAAGAAGCCTCAAAGACTATGCTTTATGATGTTTTTATGATATTCCACTTCACTTAATTAGAGCATTCAACACTTTGGTAAATATATTTCTAACATACTTTTTTTATCAACATTGGTGAAAAGCTATATTATGAATAAATTGAAAAACTCAAACAAGGTTAAAATGAGCCAATAAGTGAATATTTTATTTGGTATGAAACTATGATAGCTAAGATGACAAATGGTATGATAGATAGTGAAATACAAGATATATTTACACCAAAATTGCTAGCATCACTCCATGAATCATTTATGTTTGATGAGTTTAAATCTTTTGATGAATTATGCCATACAATTAAATAAAGAGAATTCAATCCCATAACATTGAACAAGATAAAATATACACCAAGTGTTCCATCTTCTTCAAATATAAATTTCTAAATTAAGCCAAACTACAAGTTCAAATCTAAAAAAATCAATAATGAATAAAAAATAACAATTAATGCAATATCGAAACAAAAAATACAAGCTTTAATTGATAGCTCCACCAAGGAGGAATTTTTTCAAGGTTACTACAATCTCCTCATGTATTGTTACATAAACTACCTAATTGTAATCTCACATCTCCACCTCCACCATTTGAGCTTGATTTGACCAAGCCTCTACCTAAGTCTCCAAAATTAATGCATATTGTGACTACCATATATGCATTGGTAATTATAAAAATAAATGTTTTAAGGCATAAGATATTATCAATGACAATACTATTGAGTTAATCATACCTATAAAGGAAGCTAGATCACACATAAAAAACAAAGGAAAATTGAAAATATATAGTAATCCTTTTCCAGACCATGGTACATAAGATAACATAGAATATTTAAAGGTACATCATGTATAAAATGCACATCCTCCTCCTAAGACACATGAGCATCCAATATATGGAATTATTAGTACATTTATAGGAAAAAAAACATAACATACTCTAATCAAATTTGATGATAATGAAATCAATGATGATGATTCAGATAAACATGCACTCTATATTTGAGTTTATATCAACAAAAAACTTATACACTATGTCATGATTGGTAATGGTTCAAGTGAAAATGCATATACTATGATACTTATTTGTAGTCTTAGATACACAATGCAATATTTAAAATCTACATCAAGAATATTCAAAGCATTCTATGGACATACATAAGATACTCTTGGGCATATATAACTACCTATTTAATTTGGTTTAACAATAATTATTACTCAATTTCTAGTCTTCCCAAGCACAAGGGTCTTCAATATGTTATTGGGATGCCCTTGGATAAAAAATCTCTATGTAACACTATCTAGAGTACATAGATGCCTCAAATGCATACACTGTAATCAAATGGTAAAATTTTAAGGAATTAAATATGATTACCTTCTATAGTTAGTGGAACATCCTCCTCCTCCCCCACCCTCACCAAAGTTTATTGTGACACCTATTAAAAAACACATTTTAAATATAATCAAAGCACCCATTCAAGATCATAGTTTCAAATCAGTTATTGCACCTATATAAAATATTTATATATAATTAGTTTCAAGGAGATTGGCATACCCTCATAAATATCAAGTTTCTTATCAAATAATTATTCAAGGTAAAAAAAAATCTAAATCTTTTATAGTGTATCCTAATGTAATACATTAGATAGTTCAACATGTTCCACAGTTAACATAGGGAGTGAGACCTTATGAAACAATACACTAGACTCCACCAAATCTTATACCTTTTAAAATAATAAATCCTAGAGTAAATTATATGATCAATGATTAATAAAATTACATTACAACAACCAATACCCTTTTATATTTTTATTCATCTATATATAACACTTTTCACCCACAAAAAGTCACTATCAACATGTGTGATCCAAACACACAATATGATACTCCCATTAATGGGATAATAGGCTAGTTCCTTTAAATAATATCAAAAAAGTCAAATATTTAAAAATCTCTAAAAAATAAAATGTTTTAAAAATACCAAAAAAATCAAAATATTTTCAAAACAAATAAAAAAATAGGACTTGAGTATGGAATGAGATTCTAGTTTACTTATTTACATAAGTTATTTATCACATATTTTGGTAGATAACATATTATTTTTTAAACACATGTATTTAATGAGGTATATAATTGTGATGAAAGACATACATATCTACATGGAATCTTAAATTTTGGATCTCTTTCTACCCAGTGGCCATCCCTACACCAGGGGCATCTAATTATGCAAGTTACATTATAATAGGTTATATATTTTTATGACCTCTCAACCATGTCGATCTACATATATTAAAAGTGCCTTGATAACTAATCATGTCTTATATTTTACTACATTATGATAGTTTACTATGATATGACATTGATACATATTGATGGAATACACTAGTTTTCACTTGTTCTTTGTTTCTTTGATGCTATTACTTACTTGCATGATGGGATAAACATTGATTAATTGTTGTGTGTATCCCTTAGATTTTGTATGAAATAATTTATTGATCATCTTTATGAAACTGATGGTTGGTATGTATGACATTTAGACATGTCCATTACTTTTTATCCTTTACCCTATGTTATATGCAAAATTTGAACATGTTCATTGTTTACAACATTATACATGTCCTTTGCATGTGGTACTCAACATTACTTATTGTGACATAGTCATATCCATTGTATACAACCTTTGGAATTATTATATGCATTGTGTGAAATTGTATGTTATGCTTGTTGAACTTGATTAGTGGTATTATGATACATATCATACACTTTTACTATGGATTCCACTTCAAATATGGTTACTTTAATACATGTTTCATTGATAAATCTATCTATGCATGAGAATGGTATGCATCACATTAAATACATTACACATATGATTCAATGATAATGATATATACTATTCTATGATAACATATTCTCCATATATTGACATAATACTACATGATTATATCTTTATCACATAATATAATTAAATCTTCTTTTGAGATGAGTTACTTGGATGTTACATCCCTCATCTCAAAAGGGGGGCATCACAATGAGCTTACCTTAGAGATATAAGCCTTAAGGTACATATAACAAAATATTTGGGATATACTACTTTACTCAGAGATATCGAGTCCAAGTTTTTAAAGATTTAAATTAATACAAAATTAGATTTTATAACAGAGTATGGGTCTTCAAAGATTCAAAGTAATGAAAATTAGATCTTATAATAGAGTAGAAGTTTTCAAAGGTTGAAATAAATTAAAAAATTAGATATATGATAGATATTATCACATTGATATAGATTATGAATGCATTTGACACCCATATGTACTCACTTTTCAAAAATGTAAAATACATAATGATACACACTTGATTGCATATGCATGACCATATATAAAAAAATTATAGGTTACAAATATGAATACAAATACAAATAATCACATATATATGGAATTCTATATATTTTTACACATTTTAAAAGTTAAAAAAGGCATGATACTTATTCATGCTCATTTTTCAAAGTTAAAAGTTCAAAGGTATAATATTTCAATTTAAATCCATAATCAATGTGATCATGATGGGGCATGAATATTATTCATTCCCTTTCTAACACATAAAATATAATCTAGATCTATTTACAACAATTTTTTCGATCTATTATATGTAATTTACATTCGAGTCTAATGATACTCAATGATATTAGAATTTATAAAAAACATTGTATAGTTCCATCTTCTATTGTTAGTTATATATGATCAAATATAATGACACTCAATAGTCGTAACATCACTTGTAGAGAACCTATCATGGTTTCACCTTTGTGGTTAAGTACATTGGGTATTGTTTCCCATTTCATGAGAGTTGGAATAATGCATTTTTTTAACTCATGGGATTGATTGGTTATATAGAATTAAGAATAGATCACTCTAAATTCAATAATTTTTCAAATTATCTAAGTTATTCAACAAGGAGGGATGATTCTCTATCACTAGTTACAAGTTATAGGGAAATTTTATTTTACTTACATATAGGTATACTCCATCCTTACTCTATTTTCAAATTATCAAACTTCACCTTTTTCAAAATTTAAAATGGAAAAATGAATACTTCATGTTATATTGCAAGGTTTGTTAAATTTCAGATCCCTATAAAATTAGATTATCCTCTTGAAGACAAAGTGTGCTTTACACACTCAAGTTTAATTATCTATATTTTAATCTAGTAATTTCAGGACTAGAATAAAAGGGGAGGGAGACTGTACTATGTAATTATGGTCATATGTATTTTAAAATATTAATTATTAACACATCATAAAAAACATGACTTTTACATAAATACATGTTTTTTATTCACCATTCCTATAAGATATTTATCTATATGTAGGTTTGAACCTTCATTTGTCATCACTACTACACAAAACTTTCAAATTCAAATGCACTACTTAATAATCACCCTCAAATTGTTTCCTACTCAGGACAATGATCCCTAATATTTTTGGGCATGTTAATGTTAGGTAGATAAGAGTGTTTTCATGATCTTATCCACTTATATTATCCACATATTACACCAAATAATGGCTAGTTTCCAAATTTTAAAACATTCTTTTGGGTTTCCTTGCATGTTTTATAAGGTCAACTAAAGTAAATTATCAAAAGTTTCACCTATAAATACAAATCAAAGGGAATTCATTATCAACACTTGATATAACTTGGTTTCTAAATTACACACTATTTTACAATGAGTAAATCTTCCCTATTATTTTTAAATTCAAGATCAATCACAAGGAAAAATCATAATCCAAGTGTAGAACATCTTTAAGAAAGTTAATAAAGTATAAAATCCATATTTATAACTACATATAGTCAATGAACACAATTACACAATCAATCTATGTGGAGGAACTATGTTTACTTGATTCCTCTCATTGGAGTATTGGATATATAGGCAATGATCAATCATCAAGGGGTGATTAAGGTAAGCTCAAACCATTACACTCCATTCTTTTTTTCAAGTTTTCAAGATCTCAAGTTGTTTTTAGGTTATCAAAGACAACATAAGAAAATAATTACAATATATTAACTTGCTCAATATAGACAAGTGTAAAAGGTGAAATAATTATATTTTCATCATATTTAACTAGTATGAGTCTATAGTCAACAGACTTGAGTGACATGCACTCCTAGATTCCTGTATCGGCCTTGTCCAAAAATAATTTATTATCCTACTTTTGATCTATCATCATCAAAATTCCACTCTTTTTATATTTTCTTGTCAGTCATTAATTATAATCAACTAGAATGAGTCTACAATCAATGGGCATGAAGGTTGTGTTCATGTCCACTTACAATGGTCCTTTCCATATTTAGTTTCAGATTTTGTTCCTAATCTTGAGTATGTATAATCACATATTTTGTTGATTTATTGTTTCAAACATCTAAAACAATCAACATAAATCTATATTTGAGCTAAGTATTTTTTTCGCAGTTATTTCAAAAAATAGTTTTTTCCATAATTATCATTTGTCAAAATCATATACATTGATTATTTTACATATTTAACTTTCTAATATCTATTTAGTTTTACACCTATAATCATACAAAATTTTATTTATTTAATAAAAATAGGGTAAAATAATGTCTTTCTTGATATCCATTTCATGGATATTAATCTTAAATAATTGCATCCCTCTTCTTTGCACTCACATATTTTATCTTTTTTGCTTTAGATTTGACTCGTAGCTTTAATTTACAATGCCTCTTGGATTTTCAGTTTGTGAGTTGTATTCTAAGATCTTAGGGAGTACAACCAAGCCTTCCTCACAAACATCTATTACCAATAATTTCCAAAACATATTTTTTTAATCATAGTTATGTCTATAGATGGTCATGTTTTCTTACATATTGCTTTAGCACTAACATTGATTTCAATTTTTCACTCATTAGAGTATATGCTTCCATTTTTTCACATTTTTGTTTGATTTTACTATTCACTTGTCTTATATTAGATTTATTTATAGTCACTTTTTGTTTCCCATTTATTTGTTATAAGTTTATACTTCTCTTACATTAGATGACACTCTACACATAGTCATTTCATATCCTTGTTTCATTATATCTTGCATTTTCTTACATTGGATATCTCTTTTTACAACTATTTTTGCATCTTTTGTTTTGTGTTGTATTTCATATCAATGTGATCAATGAATTTTTTCTTACAATGTTTTACATATCTTATGTTTTGCCTTAATATTTGTATCTTACTTACATTTGGTATGTTTACATTCATTTATTCATACCTTTTGTTTGTTGATTTTTCTATTTACTTACTTAAAATGTCATTTTTTACACTTTATTTTTTGTTCATTGTGACCTTGCATTTTATCACATTTTTATAGAAAATAATAAAACATACATCATGTAGTAACATTTTTCATATCATGATATTACATCCATAATATGTGTTATAATGACAAATTATAAGTACAACTTCATGTGGAAAAAATAATATTTATGTGTATTAAATTTTCTACATCAAATATAAAATAAAAATATATAGATAACTACCTTTTTTGTCTACCTTTATCCCCATGTGGTGTGTGAGGTACCATGATACCTAAGAAACCTATAATTGTCACTGCCTATAGTTACCTCTATAGTGTATGGGTCTAGGATATCAATACCCAAAGCTCTCCATGCAATTTGATAGCTCTATCTATATTTGGTACACTTGATATTCACTTAATATGTGGGAAATAATATCCTTAGTCAAATAAACCTATCCCATAACTTCTTGATGCCATCTTACACCATCCCCTCATGTCAGAATTACTAGTGGAGCAATGGCCTCCCACCATAATATGCTCCCTACAATAGTGTGAACCAATATTAACTAGCTAGTGTATGGTATAACCAAAGGTACAAATGGATCCCCCACTTTTGTGGTATCCTGATTTGGAAGCACATCATCCAAAATATCATGATGGGTCATCCCCACCATAGTATTCCATAGAGATGTATTCATTGTCACATCTCTAAAATGAAACCATATTTGATATTAGATCTTCATATATAACAAATACACAAGAAAATTTATCACTAGTACCTAAAATTATATATTTATGTATAGAAAAGGAAATTGATGATTAAAAATAAATGTATATTTCACTTTTAAGTGTTTGAAAACACTAGTTGATGATAATTTCACTATCCACCTTGCCACCAAGGATAGGTCTACTATCCTAATTAGCCACCTCTCACATCAAACCATGAAGACCTAACTCCTTGATGGTTTTAATCATCCTTGGATTACCCATTTTTATTTTCATGGTGGCTTTGCCTTTATGATATGAGCATAAAAACAAACTACCCACCTACTCTATTTCTCTCTCCTACTATCATTTTTAAAGTTACTATTGACTAATTTGACTAAAAGTCAAATTAGGTTAACCCAATATATAATAAAACTTGTTATAGGGGTATTATAGGGTGTAAAATGTGTACCATGATCTTTAATGAGGTCAAATATATGTTTCATCTCTTGTCATAGTTATATAGTTTATGCTATGTCATTATAAGGTAACTTTTAAATCATTTATTGAACTTTTAAGTGTTTATCATAGATAAAAATGTTTCAAAAGCATGTATAACATCATATATGTCATATTTATGTCAAAAATAACAATCTTGGGCTAATAATTGCATGTGCAACATTGAAAGCAAGAAGATCAGGTAGTTTTAGGTAGTGTCAAGTAGTTGTACATCTTGTACAACACATTTGGCACATGTGATAACTTTAAGAATGTGTCTTAGGATTATTATAGTCCAATTCCATGCTTGAGAATCTTTAATATACCTAAAATTGATTAAAACCATTATATCTTCCCTATCGCTCTCGTAGACAAGGTCAAATGGTAAATCAATTCTAACTTAGTATGGATTGGAGGAGGTGAGTCAAAGAAAATGATTTTGAGGGATGATATTAATATATGTGTACTAAAAATTAATGGTCATAGTTACATGTTTGGTGGCTTGAGCTTCATGAACCATGGTTAAGAAGGTCTATCACTCTTTGCTTCTTGCCTATCCCCAACACTTCAGGGTTTCTTCTCTATTTTCATTGTTTTGTGAAATTCAAATTGTATAAATGATATTAAGAAGAATGAAATTACTCTTCACAATTTTTTAAATTTAATTGCATGTATGAATGTGAACTGATGAGTAAGACTATTTTAGTTTGCTAGTTGAAAATACCACTGAAGTTATAGACTAGTGTTTCACTTGTTGTAGAGTTATTCTCATGTAAATTTATTAAAAAAAAGATGAAATGATTTAGTTTAACATATTAGAGTATGTATAATCACATTATCCATGAAGGTCTCTATCTCAAGAGTTTTCCTTATGAGATGTAAGGTTTAATAATCACATATAGTCAGACTTCTTTGCAAAAAACACCTACAGTCAAGTGAAAGAAACCCTGATCAATCATGATTGATGAAAGTAAGAAGGCTTAAATGAGTGTGACAAGTATATTAAGGTAAAAAAATAATATTGAGACTTTCAAATAGTTTAATATTGGTTGTGAGAACTAATTCTTAGTACACAATCCTACAACTAATGACACCTATAGGAAGTCTCCAACAAATGGCCTGAGTTCAATTCAAGAAGGCATAACATTGTTGATATGGATGTGTTTGATCTCTATTTAAACCTTAAATCAGGTTTAGAAATATATAAAACATCATGGTTATTATGGTGAGGTTATTTCATGTAGGTAGACTTGATTTCAATGTTTGCAAGAAAGGAAAATTATATTTGAGACACCTTACCTTAACTTCTATAAATCATATTTCGCTCATACACTTGGTCCTTCCATAGTAGAGTGTTTTAGGGAATTGATAGGTCTTATGGTTTCTATTAGGTAGACTAAACATAGGTTCAATGCCTTGATAAAATAAAATGGTTTCTTGATCAAGGGATGATGATGTTTGATTGGTTTATAACTTAGGTAGGTTTTGATCTGAGACACTCAAAAAACATTGTGTTAAGATGACTAAAAGCAACCAAAACTATAATGACCTATAGTATTGAGTGAAACTATGGTTTAAATGGCATGAAATTAACTCATTTATGTATGAAATGTTATGAATAACCTCAATAAGGATCAAAGAAGGTGAAATCTAGTGTCAAGGAACATATCATCATCTACAAGAATCCCATGGTTTCTCAAATAGAGCATCTATAATCAGTATGCAGACCCACAATATGTTGATAGTGAGACACAAGAAACATAACCTATAGGTGTGGTGACTCTTTTTATTTTGAAATGACCTTGATAAGATCTTAGGATAAAAAATACAAAGTTAAAGTGTTGAAGATCACCTACATGGGTATCTTTTGCCTAAAATGAGACACCTACAGTTTGAATGCAATCTATAGACTAGCCTAGTCAAATGGAGAACATAGGTCTGAATGGATAGCACAGGTGTTAGGTGAGTAAAAATCAATTGAAAACATATTAAAAGTTTTATAACACACCTTTAAGTGATCCTAACATAAGGAAAAAAATCCAAAATACCAACCTATAGCCTTAGCCTGGGAGTTTCTTAAAACCATGTCAAACCCTACACAATCAAATCATAGAAGTTTGTGTTGGAGATTTGAAGTATTAAATACCTTAAAAAGGTGATAAAGTATAGATATTTGGTTTATAATGTCCTCATGACCTAATATAACACCTCATAGGCTTAGTTTGGATGCGAAAATATGGGAGATGCCTTCTATTTTATCTTAGATAGAGTGCACTCCTAGTCAAGATGAATATTGAAGGTAGGGTATGTGAATGAAGAAGGGGATGAGATGATAATAATTTTAAAAATATGGAGTGGTGTGGAATGTTTATTGGGACATGAAAAAAGTTATATAAGACTCTATAATCAACATAAATACTTAGAGGTGGTCATGGGTAAGTAAAACATAGTTAGGACTATTAGGCCTAGAAGTAGGCCTATACCATAATGGATTTTATCTTGATTAAAATGATCATGAAACCATTATAATAACATTTATTAACTTCAAGAGGAAGATGAGGATGAATCACAACCATAATTTTGTACAAGAATAACACAAGTTGTTCATTTTGACCCAATTCCATCACAAGGGTGTCTATAATGCTGAAGAAAGCTCGATAGGCCATTTTCAAATGCTCACACCTATACAAATACATTGCATGGTGCCCAAAGGATATAGGGTTAGTTTAGTAGGGTCATATACTTTATCTTTGTGGAATTATTTTATGGGTTGTATGTCTAGTTTTTATGAACCATCCCTAAGAAGTAAAACCCTCTAAAACCCTCCTAAAACCTTGGTTCTAACCAGATGGAGAAAATATATAGGAGATACATTTAGGAGGGGTATTTAATCCTATAAATTAGTCTATATTTGTTTAATAATCTCCCATGATCCTTACCACCCAATTTTTCTATACCCTACTTGTACAAACAAGGTAGAAATAGGGTTTTTTGTAATTTTTTGATTATATTATCAGTGTAGGAGGGAACTTAGGAATGAAAATAATAAAGGGATGTTTTTAGATAATTTTTCCAAATTATATGCTCATTTATACCCTTATTTTTTCATTAAATGGCCTCTTTTACACCATTCATCATAGGTAGTCTTATATAGATAATGAAAATGAGGAGTGACTACCAAGTGAGAAGATGGGAAGTCCAGTTTGGGATATTTTTAAGGTTCATGGAGTGGAAGGAAAAGGGACTTTGAATAGGTGTAGTAACACCTCTTCCATGTATTTTGTTTAGTAACTAAAGGTCACTTAGATGATAAATGTGAATAATGAGGCCTAAAAGACCAATGAATGACTGTAGATGATGAGTATAAATGTCATGAAGAAGATTATTAGTTAGGGATGAATCTAATGAATTTCATATCTTGTTTCTAATCTCCCTAAGATAGTGCATATGTTTTAAATATTCCTATTCTAGTTTTCAATAGTTAAGAGATACCTCATCATGAAGGCAGTTGAAGGGTCTTTATGTTAGTTTGAAGAGTTTTTACTACTTCATATGGACACTTGTCAAAGAAGACCTTTATGGTCTATTCTTCACTTAATTATTATGCAATGTAAATATTCCTAATCACTTGAAACTTGCTCTTGTGACCCTTGATATCCAATTCTTCTCTCTCTTCTCATGTACTCTATAAATGCAAGCCATTTTGGATATTGTAAAAGAATCCATGTCTGGTATAGTGAATCCCTGCTAGTTTGAATATCAAAATTTTCCTTTAAATAAAGATTTGAAGCTAGGTTTGATTATACAATTCATTATATAAGTGTGTGGAGTAGTGTAAAAGTCGAATTATAAGTGCTAATCACCTATCCTTGTATTGATCTTACTTTATCATATTATGTGCAAGTAATTCATTATCTAATAGGTCACATAGAGTGTAGTCAATGTCCTTATTTGTCTCAAAGTGTAAGAAGTTGCATTAGTGTCTAGGATTAGGCCTTTTATCCTTTCACTTTGAGAAGTGCAACACATATCACCTTCATGTTTGAAATACTTATGTTGGCATACCTTAGAAGTTTGAAGCTAGTCTTGTGAGCAATATCTCATAGTGAAGGTCATATTAGTCTAATGGATATTAATTTAGTGTATCACATTATTAGAATAGGTTATTTTCATGTTACTCTCTCTCTCTCTCTCTCTCTCTCTCTCTCTCTCTCTCTCTCTCTCTCTCTCTCTCTCTCTCTCTCTCTCTCTCTCTCTCTCTCTCTCTCTTTTCATCCAACCAGACTAGAAGTGTAGGTGATAAGCAAGAAAAGTTAAATCAAGGTAGCTAACCCTTACACCTAGAGATTTACCTTTATTATATGCAATCCATAGGCCTAAAGGTAATCCAATGTTGCCCAAATCTTAGAGTAGGCTTGAAAAACCATCTATAGGGTGAAATATTTGGTGACAAAAGTTACGAAATGCCCAGTGGGACAATTGTCTCAAAGACATCTTGTCAAGGTAAATATTGGTCTTAATAACATAATAGATGCATATGGTGTTCTACTCAACATTTAGATACTCCATTCAAGGTAATATATGGTTGTAGACCAAGATTTATCATTTCTTATGTTCATACTTCATGATCCTTACCAGGTCAAATAATAGTAGAGGTATCGACCCTATAAACCCAATTCTTTAACTTAAAATTTGTCTTAAAGTTCAACGTCCTTATCCTATCTTGACTTTTGAGGAACAAGAGGACTTTGTAATCCAAGAAGATTAAGATAGTGAAGAGGAGCTTGAGGATAATATGGTTAGGAAACATGCCTTCCAAAATTTAAACATTAAAAATCTCATAAAACTCAATGCATATGATGATATACCTCATAATGCCACCAAGAGTGTTCTCACATTCAATGGGGAAGGTCATGTCATGCCTAGTGAGCATATTAGGGATATATCTAAATTTTTAAATTTTCATAATGTTACTAAAGTTAGTATTTCAATTATACTACTTGTCATGTCCCTTAAAGGTAAAATAGTTAATTGGTATAGGATATTAACTGGGGGGTGTATCACCAATTATAATGATTTTGGAGAGTTATTGACTTCAAGGTTTGAAGACAAAAGTGATCACACATTACTCATTCATTAACTCAACATAGTTCAAAGTGGTACTAAGGAGACAATTGCATGACTTTAATGAGATATTTCAAAGAATTTGGAATAATTTTCCTCCTCCCATGAGACCACCTATAAGATTTATATTCCCTATATATCTAAGGGATATAAGAACTAACATAGCCATTGTGTTGTAGTCCATAGGTGGTTATACCTTACCTGAAGCTAATGACATTGATATTAGAGAGATAATGGCCTAATATAAGTTAGAAAATTACCTCCAAAATTATCCATGCCTCTACTACCAACCATGCCTATTACTACTCCATGTGTTACTCAAGTCCCAAATGCAAAAACCAAGGCTAGATCTACCCTTAAGAAGGTAGAAGATACCATTAATTACGAGGCAAGATATAAAGCCTTAGAGGCTCAAGATAGGCAACCAAATATGCAATATGGATTTAACCAAAACCCATACCTCTATCCTCAAAAAGGAAATAGGTTCCCACCTCAATAATATGGTCAAGGTAGAGGGCAAGGATAACCTAACTTGAATAGGCCATCTAATGCATACAACCCAACCTCCACCTCTAACACAAGAGTTATGGTCCTAATTCATAGTAAATTGGTCAAAGGAGAAGAATGGAAGTAAGGAAAATTAATGGATGCCAATGAATATGGAGGACAAGACTTTGTTTCTCAAATAGGAGTTATTCCTCAATTTTTAGTAGAAGATGAGAATTACATGCAAGCAAATGAAGGATGATAGTTCCAAAAGGTGAACCTTGTAAAATTTCTAGTGGAAGCCACATATGTCCTCAATAGAATGCTTCAGTTGTATCTAATACTATATATAAGAGGAGTGATTTAAGAGATGATCACGGTGTTGACATAAGTACAAATAATCCTCCTACAAGGCAATAAGGTGTGAGTCTAACTGTGACAGTCCTTACAACTTTTGCATCTCCTCAAAATTATAATGTTGGAAGGGTAAATCAAAGTGATCCAATTTATAAAGATAAAATCACTTATTTGCCTTAAAAAATTCATGAAAAGGTGAGTTTTCATGCCTTAAACAACTTTGATTCATTGAAGAATGATAAAGCTAGTCTCTCTCTTTGGAAAATACTTCACTTGCCCATTCAAAAGGATATTATTCAAGAATAGTTGTCTCAAATCCACCTTATTCTTTAAAAATAAATTCATGTTAGTGTTTCCCTCATCATTTATCCCACACACATTATTTAACCCTATTCAAAATATTAAAATCCTCCACCCTTCTGCCTCACTCTCATTATTGGAGACAAACTTGTTCATAATTATATTATAGATAGTGGGGCAAGTACATCAGTTATGCCTAAGCTTGTAGTAAATAAGTTAGGATTAAAATATTAACCATAAAGTAAAGGAGTGATACAACTTGATGGGACACCAACTAAGTTAGTGAGACATGTCAAGGGTTTGGGAGTTTTCTTGCATGATTGCCCTAGCTTCCCAATTATTCAAGATATAGTAGTGGTTGATTTGCCAACCCACTTGCTATTTACATCTCAAGGGATTTCAAAACCAAGATAAGAGGCTACCTATTAGCTAATTGGTACTTCTTATCCTTCAATATAAGGTATGGAGTAAAGGTAACCATTAAAGCTCAACCATTATATAAGTTTTATATTGATCCCTATGTGGAATCAAGCTCTAACATAAATTGTGTCATCAATGATCAAAAGGAGTTTGTTATGGATGATTGAGCATCCTCTAAGCTTGAAGGAATATCTGACCTTTCCTAGATGAATATGGTGTAGACACTTATGAACATAATCCATACATTTTATTTGAGTATACTAATCTTGGCACATACATAATCCATGAGGTAGGTGATGGATAATCTGAGGTAAGCATTGATATCTCCTTTCTACAAGTTTCTAAGATAATTACCTTGTTCATATTCATGATGATGATAGTCTTCAAAGTTTGGTATATCAAGATAGTGAAGAAAATATTTCCATTTTACCTGCACAAGATGGATAAGTCCATAAACATGATAGTCATGAAGAGGAAGATGAATTATGGAAACAATTCCATGCCATAGCATAAGAATTTTAGAAGTTAAGTCAACTCCTCCTCTTAAGAAGTGTGAACCTAATATCAAGGTGGTTGATGGATATCCTAAGCATGAAAATTAATCCCTTATTGAGCATGAATGTTTAACTACTATCAAAGAGGTTGTAGTCATGGAGGATTCTAGTAAAGCCAAATAAAAAAAATTCTATGTTTAAGGAGTGATCGACACCTCAAATTGAGGTTGAAATTTTTTTAGATGTGTTGGATTAGAAAGAAGATGAGCTTGATGGTCCTAAACATCAAGTGTATCATGTTATATAAGAGTGTAAAGTTGAGGTAGATTTGAAGACTCCCAAGATTAAGTTTGGTAAGTGTTAATTAGACATGATAGAAGTCAAGTTTGATGAAAAAACAAACAAGACTCTTGGAGGGAAAGATGGAGCATTCATGAGAGCTCTAAGTGGCACACTTGTAGTCAGAAGAAGACCTAAGGATGGTAAGTCATTTGACCATCAAAATAAGCAAGTATTTATTAATAAGTATGCTTTAAATGATGGATTACTTTCAAGGATCAACAATTATGTAAGGGGTACTATATTTAACCCTAGTTGAAGTATGGTGAATTGCCCTTCACCTTAAGAGTTTGAGGTCTTGTACATACTAAGATAGGTGTGTGTTTTTACTTATGTTGTGAGTATTTTCCCTAAGTATTATTGAGAACACAAGTGGTTTGATTTGGTTTGCTATCTTGTGTGTTTTATTCTTATTGTTTGGTGTGTGTTTTGGTGTTCTTTCCAAGGTAATTCAATGTCAAATATTTACAAAGGTGACTTCATAGCCTAATGGATAGGAGAAGGCTACTGGTCTTTGGCATATCTAGCTTGCCACTCCTATGAAATCACCAAAATGTTGACTAATTTGACCATAAGTAAAATTAGATCAACCCCATATATATCCAAACTTGTTATAGGGGTTTTATAGGGTGTAAAATGTGTACCATGGTCTTTTATGAGGCCAAATATATGTTTCATCTCTTGTCATAGTTGTATAGTTTATCATATTACATTTTAAGGTCACTTTTGGGTAATTTATTAAACTTGTACAAGTATTAAATAGAGGAAAAATGTTTGAAAATCATATCTAACATCTTATATCATAGATTCATGTCAGAGATGGTATAATTAGAATGAAAACTGTAGGTGTAATGTTAAAAGTAAGAAGATCAAGCAATTTTAGGTAGTTTTAAGTAGTTGTACACCCTGTATAACACATTTAGCATATGTGATTAATTAATGAGTGTTTTTTGGAATTATTATAGTCTAATTCCAATCTTGGGGGTAGATTTGATAGACCTAATATTTATCAAAACCATTCTATGTTCCCTATCACTCTCTTAGAAAAGGTCAAATGGTTAACCGATTTTAACTTAGTACAAACAAAAGGAGGCAAGTCAGAAAAAGTGACTTTGAGAGATGATATTAATATATTTGTACTCCAAATTCATGGTCATAGTTATAGGTTTGGTGTCTTAAGCTTAATGAACCATGGTTAAGAAGGTCTATCATTCTTTTCTATTTGCCTATCCCTAACACTTCAGGGTTTCTTCTCTATTTGCATTATTCTATGAAATTCAAGTTATATACGTGATCTTGAGAAAAATGAACTTCCTATTAAATTTTTTTCATTATTTATTGTATGTGTGAAGGTGAACTAATGAGAAAGACTATCTCAATTTGCTAATTGAGAACACCATAAGAGTTGTAGACTAGTGTTTCACCTGTTGTAGAGTTATTCTAATGTAAATGGATTAAAAAAAAAGATGGAATGATTGAGTTAAACATATAAGATTATGTATAATCATAGTATTCATGAAGGTATTTTTATCAATAGTGTTTATTATAAGATACAAGGCTTAACAATCACATACAGTTAGACTTCTTTGTAATAGTCACCTATAATCAAGTGAAAGAAACCCTGAACAATCATGATTGACCAAAGTAATAAGGTTTCAAGTAGTGTGAAATGTCTATCAAGCTAAAAAAATAATATTGACCCTTTAAAATGGTTTAATATTGGTTGTGAGAATAAATTCTTAGTACACAGTCCTACATCTAGTGACACATATAGGCAGTCTCCAATAAATAGTCTGAGTTCAATCCAAAAAGGTAGAAAAATGTTTATATGGAGGTGTCAGATCTCCATTGAAACCTTTAATTAGGTTTGGGAATGTATAGAATATCATTCTGATGATTTTGAGGTTATTTCATGTAGGAATACTTGAGTTCAATGTTTTTAAGGGTAAGTTGTATTTAAAACACCTTACCTTAACATCTCTAAATCATATTTTGCTCATACACTTGGTCCTTCAATAGTAGAGTATTTTAGGGAATAGATAGGCTTTACAGTTTCTATCAGGTAGCCCAAAAATAGAAAAAATACATTGATAAATGAAAATAATTTATTGATTAAGAGATGATGATGTTTGATGGGTTTATAACTTAGGTAGGTTTTGACCTGAGACACTTAGAAAACATCGTACTAATATGACTAAAAGCAACTAAAATTACATTGACCTATAGTTTGAGTGAAACTGTGGTCTCAATGGTGTGAAATGAACTCATGTACGTATGTAATGTTCTAATAAAATCAATAAGGATAAATTAAGGTGAAATATAGTTTCAAGGAACATATCATCATCTATAGGAACCCCATGGTTTCTCAAATAGAGAATTCACAGTCATATGTAGACCCACAATATGTTGATAATGAGACATAAGAAGCATAACCTATAGGCATAGTGAATATTTTTGTTTTGAAATGAAATAATGAACTTTATAATATATTAGGACATGAAATACAAATTTCAAGTGTTGAAGATCACCTAAATGGGTCTCATTTGCCTAAAATGTGATACCTATAGTTTGACTATAATCTATGGACTAACCTAGTCAAATGGAGAACATAGGTCTGAATGGTTAGAAAAGGTGTTATATGAGTAAAAAATAGTTGGAAACATATTAAAACTTGTCCAAAAAACATTTATGTGATCTTAATATAAGGATACAAACCCAGAACACCAACCTATAACCTTAGCCTTGGAGTTTTTAAAAACCCTATCAAACCTTGCATAGTCAAATCATACAAGTCTGTCTTAGAGATTTGAAGTATTTGGGAGCTTTAAAAGGTGATAAAGGATTTAAATTTGGTTTATATGTTCCTATTAACCTAATATAACACCTCATATCTGTAGTTTGGATGAGTAAATAAGGGAGGTGCCTTGTATTTTATTTCAAATAGAGGGCACTCCTAGTTAAGATGAATATTGAAGGGAAGGTATGTGAATGAAGAAAGAGATGAGATGAGAAGAATTGAAAAACTATGGAGTGGTGTGGAATGTTTATTGTGACATGAAAAAATGTAGATAAGACTCTAAAATCAACATGAATACTCTGAGGTGGTCATGGGTAACTAGAACATAGTTAGGCCTATTAGGTCTAAAATAATGCTTATACCTTGATGGCCTCTAGATTGATTAAAATTATCATGGAACCATTATAATACCATTTATGACCTTAAAGAGGAAGTTTGGGATGGATAAAATCCATCAATTTGTAGAATAATAACACAAGTTGGTCATTTTTGACCTAATTCCATGATAAGGGTGTCTAGAGTGCAAAAGAAAGCTCGATATGCCATTTTAAAATGTTCACACCTATATGGATATATTATATAGTACCCAAAGGAGATAGGGTAGTCGAGTAATATACTACAATTTGTATTTGAGGAATTATTTTAGGGCTTGGATGTTTGGTTTTTATGAACCATCCCTAAGAAGTAAAACCCTATAAAACCCTTGTTTTGACTTGATGGAGAAAATATGAAAGGATATGCATTCATGAGGGATATTTTGGGCAGTAAATTATTATATAATTGTTTAATACTCTCCAATTATCCTTCCCACCTAATTTTTTTATGCCCTACTTGTACAAACAAGGTATAAAAAGGGTTTTTTGCACATTTTTTGATTGTTTTGTAGGTATAAGAGGGAACTTAGGAATGATAATAATTGGGGGAGGTATATAGAGAATTATAACCACTTATTATGCTCATTTATAACCTCAATTTTGAATAAAATTCCATCTATTACACAATTCATCATTGGCGGTCTTAGACAGATAGTGAAAATGAGGAGTGACTACCAAGTGAGAAGATGAGAAGTCTAATTTATAATGTTTTTAAGGTCTAATTCATATATTGGAAGGAAAAGTGACTTTGAAAAAGTGTCCTAACACCTCTTACATGTATTTTGTTGAGAAATTGAAGGTCACTTAGATGACAAATGTGAAGAATGAGGCCTAGAAGACTAATGAATGACTACAAATGGTGAGTATAAGTGTTATGAAGAAGGCTATCAGTTAGGGATTCATATGATTATTATCATAGCTTGTTTTTGACCCCCCTAAGACAATGCATATGTGTCAACTCTTCATATTCCAATTTTTAGCAGTCAAGAGTTACCTCATCATGAAGGTAGTTTAAAGAAGGTAGTTGAAGGGTCTCTATGCTAGTTTGAAGAGTTTTTCATACTTCATATGGACACTTGTCCATGAAGACTTTCATGGTCTATTATCAACATAATTATTATATAATATATCTAGTCCTCATTACTTGACACTTGTTTTTATGACCCTTGATCTCTACTTCTCTCTTTTCTCATGTACTCTATAAATACAAGCCATTTTGGCTTTTGTAAAATAATCCATGTCTGGTATGGTAAAGCCCTACTAGTTTAAATACTAATGTTTGCCTTTGAATAAATATTTGAAGCTAGTTTTGATTATACAATTCCTTGTCTAAGTGTGTGAAATAGTGTAAAAGTTGAATTCTAAGTGGTAATCACCTATCCTTGAATTAATCTTACTCTCTAACATTATGTGCAAGAAATTCATTCTCTAATAGGTCACATGGAGTATATTTAGTATCCTTATTTGTCTCTAAGTGTAGGAAGTTGCATTAGCATCTAGGATTAAGCCTTTCGTCCTTTTAATTTGAGAATTTCATCACATGTCACCTTCATGTTTGAAATACTTATATTGGAGTACCCTAGAAGTTTGAATCCAATATTGTGAACAATCTTTCATAGTGTAGGTCATAGTAGTCTAGTGGATATCAATTTGGTGTATCACCTTATTAGAATAGGTTATTTTCATGTTACTCTCTATCTATTTTCATCCAACCAAACTAGTAGTGTAGGTGATAAGCAAGAAAAGTTAATCTAAGGAGCTAGCATTTAAACCTAGAGGTTTACCTCTACTATAGGCAACCCACAAGCCTAGAGGTAATCCAATGTTGCCCAAATCTTAGAGTAGGCTTGGACAACCATATCTAGGGTATAATATTTGGTGAAAATAGTTACCTCTCACCATGTGAGACATAAATAGGTTTGAAAGTGGGGAATTATTTGATATTCCTTATTCCCATACTCCTTATGCTTATTTTAATATTTCACCTAAGGTGGGACTATTAGTGGTGTTATTGGATGTGCTAGTCTGAATTACCCATGTACACAATCACACATGTGTGGATCTAAGCATCAAGTGTAATGGACCATGATATAAGATCATTCTTATGCCCATATTATGAATGGAAAGAAAACCCAAAAATACACTATTTCAAAGAATACAGTTTGATCCCTATGAATGCTCTCTAGTGAAAGATATAAAGGGATCTAATTGAACACTTGATCCTACTACCACCTCCTTACCTTAGGTAGATGGTATGTGATATGGTGTGAGATTCCAACTAATTGATACATAAAGAATATCTTGTATATCTAACATGTGAATAATGTGATTGGTCCCATCATTTGCTAACCCATACTCAAGATCCCATAAAAATCATGTATGCATTGTATTTAGATTGTATCACCCATATATTACATTGTGCCATGTTCTAACGAATATTAGTTAAAATAAATAATCTAAAATGGCATGAAATCATTGTAACTATGACATAAAACTTGCATGTTCATAATATTTATGATGGCCTTCCAGATATCTAAAATGCAAGACACATAAAAAGAAAAGAGTCTGAAGATCATCTTGCATTAACCATACTCATTAGAACTTATAACCCATAAAACTAACTCCTTACTCTCTACCATATAAAACTATGCATCACATATCATATGTGAGATCTAAATGGGTATATCTAATATTTCATGCACATCCTATATTGTGATGGTGACCTCCATTATGTCCCCATCCACCACCATTTGAATGTGTCTATGATCCACTCCAAATGTTCAAGGAACATAGATATAAGCTATGCACTCAATGGTACCAAACACATAACCATGATCTTATCATATCCAAAGTTTATTATGTATGCTCTATGAACATCTATCAACCTAGCTAGTAGATCTAAAAACTATATTGAATCAAATGTCCTACAAAGTTACCTCATCTCTACCAAATGTCAAACAATAACTAGTTATATTTTTGATAAAAAAATATGAAATAAAATTAGAATATAAATATATTTTATCATAAAATAAAAATTTCATTTATCTCTATTGTATCTTGCATTTACATTATTTTAATACTACATCAACTAGTTATAGTTATATTTTATCAGCCATGTATTTTGTATTCAATTGTATATGTCATACTTATCTTGTATCAAGCATATAATTCCCTCTTATGACTTCAGTCAAATGTGTGCTACATTGAACATATTTTTCCATTTCCCTACTACAACAGCCATTTATATAATATGTCATCCATGAATTTTCTATAGAGTACCAATTCTATACATGCTGTATCGACTATGTTTTCTTATTTTCAAATATATTGGCCATATCATTCAATACCAACCATGCATTTTTACATTAAAATATTAGTTATGATTATATTTTATCATACACATATTTATCCTAATATAATATATTAATCATTAAATATAGTATTGGTATTTTCTACTACTCCTACATAACTTTATCAAACATCTAGGGTGCTATTAGCCAAATTTACGATTTTTACCCACCTAACTATATTGGCATGGTTGATATAGTTTATTGAAAATGGTGATTTTTTTGGTCCCTATTAAATTATCATAATTATATATTTAATTTTTTATTTCCTACCCATCAACCATCATAATTTTATCTTCATTTTGATGCTTGTTGGGGAAACTTATGCTACATGGATTTGCCCTGACACCTAGATTTCCTAAATCTAGACTATTTATCAAATATAGCAAAGTAATTAATATATCACCTACCTACATAGATTATTTCACTACTCCTAGGTAACCTATTGAATTTATGTCTTATATTCCTCTATCCATCATCTCTCATTATGATAAAAATGGATAATCAGGGCTTTGGTTTTCTCAAAATAGCAAATGGACAAATGAAATATTTAGTTATTTGCCTATGGATTTTGGATTTTACCCATATAATTATTTTCATAGGTCATTTTCACCAACCTAAAATATAATTATGATCCTAACGAAGGAATTTTTAGGTGCTAACAATTTTTTTTGCAAAAAATAGATTTTCTCTTATTTTTTAGGACTACCCATCTACCATATAAATTGGCATATTTATTCAACTAAAATACACATAGAATCATATATTTAGTTAGAAAATTATGTTAATTAATTTATTTTCCTTTCATTTAAATATTTTTCATTTATTCTCTTTTGTGTTGAAATGTATCTATCTTAAAGCATCATTCCACATAGCACTATTGTGACAGATGATGAACTTTGTGTGGGGCATGTGATCAAGGAATTTGATAAAGAAAGGAGGTTAGATCAAGTTTTAGTACATAAAAACATGAAATATACACACTAACACACTAAAATCTCTAATCCTAGATCTTAGGGGGAGCTTAATGAATAAACAACAATTGAAAACCCAACTAAAATGTAAAGAACAATAATCTTTACCTTCCTTGAGAGCTTTAAATGATTTATTCATTTGGATTGCTTAGTTTATGCATAAGAAGTCTTCATCAATGAAATATGGCTAACATCATCTCCTTTATGCAACATTTTTGAATTCTTGGTCTGATTGATATAGCTTGGCTCAATTTCAACATTATAACACTAGATTTTTAGCTTCATGAATCTATTCCTACATTATAACTCTAATTTGATTGATCTCCCTAAATGAAGAGCTCTATGATTGTTTTTATAGGCTTTCAAATACCTTGGAAAGGATTAAATCTGACCATGATTGAATTTATTAAGTTTGGTTGAGTTTGACATATTCTCAAGAAATTCTTTTACATATTTTTCAAAAGTGACAACTCACAAAGGTAATGAGTGTATTCTAGGATGTTCTAAGATGCTCTTGAATTTAACTTTTAGTAATTTATTTAATTGATTTATTAGCTCATGGGTAAACTAAATTAGGATTTGAAATTGATTTAACTTTCTAATGGATTTTGATTAGGGTGTGCAAATTAATTAATTCTTTTTAGGCATTTGGTCATTTGTTTGATTTTGATTGATTCAATGTGTATATTTGACTTGTCTAATTGATTTAATAGGACAAATTGATTTAATTCAAGTTATAAATCAAGATTCAAGACTAATATAAATTATTAGGTTAAATGTTTGATGATTAGTAAGAATTAGTCTAATAGTTTGATGCAAAGCCATTAGTGGTCAAATTTACACATCTACAATTTGCTCCTATTTGGGAAGATGTTGCAAGATGTAAGCATAATAACATATTTTTAAAGAATAAAATGGTTATTTATGCTTACAACTACAATGGTAATGATTTAACCATAGTTGCCTCCTCAAGGGAGAAGTTGGCAAGTGGGTCAACAAATGGTCCCTCGAACAAAAGAAGCAAAATGAGAGGACCAAACAAATGAAGATGATGGGGTGCCAATATAATGATTTACACAAATTTGGAAAATGTCACTGAGAAATTCAAGTGAGATGATGTACAATGGTTTTCCCAAAGGTAGTTATAAGCATTGTACCTTGATAGTGGCAATTTGGTATGATAACACAATGATTTGCCCTAACAGGTGATATAATAATTAAGAGATGGAGTTACCCTAGCTAACATAGACAAACAAAAAAAGAAAATGGTGATAACACAATGATTTTCCCTAGTATGTGATATAATCATTGAGAATACATGTGGGATGGTGTATAATTATGATGCAATAGACCTTGATTATGAAAAACATGATTAATGGCTAAGGATTGATAACTTGATACAGAGGAAAAAGATGAATTTGGGACAACTTGTTAGTATGGAGATGTTCATTTGAACTAATAAAGGTTGAAATTATGTCATTAATTAATTACCCTATCTGGGATATGATTGGGATTATTGCTGATGTCAGTGCCGAGGAGATGGTGATGTTGTAGACCTCTCAAAGCTGATTTTTTGCTGTAACATTTGATGGTAGGCCTCATGATAGAACACCATGGGGGCTTGGCCAAAATATGCATAAGGACTAACTCCTAATATATGATACTCAATGGAAAATAATTTCACTGATGATAAAAACCATGATGAAAATGTAAACATTTGAATATGGATAGATTCAAGAATAATATGCAAGGAATCACCCAATGAACACACATAGTCTAAATCAAGACCACATTTATAAAAGCAAACAAAAAAGCACACCAAAAATAAAACAAACAAACAAATAAAATAGATAAAAAAACAAGATAAACAAAGAAATAAATAAACAAGATTTAGTCCCTATGTTAGTATAAACAATGCGATGAACATTTCCCCTTGAAACTTGGTGATAACTAAACAAACAAACAAAATTAGGGAATAGAAGAAAAAGAAGGGGGTGGCTGAGTTATCTCCATATGTGCTAGGAAAGTGGATGATTCCTACATAGTTTTATGAATATGATGATCCAACAAAACTTTAGGCCAAATATAGTTCTCCTAGGAAATGGAAAAAAATGATGATTGATAGAAGATATGATGGATGTGATAGAAGAATAGAGATGAACTCAAAAAATGGAGATAGGGTAAGATAAAAGTCCAAAAAGGATGGGGAAACTAAGGAACAAGTGGTTTTTTTTTGACTTAGTGAGGTTTCCCAAAATCGTTAAGGTAAATAAGTGGTCAATGTTTTTGTTTTTTCTAAATAATTTTCAAATGTTTTTGGAAATTTTGAAGCATCTCAACTCAATTGAGAATGATGAGACACTAAAATAGTCCAAGCTCATAAATTGGCGAGACTTTTATAACTTGAAATGATGCTTGAAAAATGATGAGAGCATGAGAACTTGAAATGATGCTCACAAAATAGTGAGAGCATGGCTGAAGTTGCTCATAAAATAGTGAGAACATGGCTAAAGAGGGACTGAGCTGACCTCAACATGAATCAAATACGACCCACATAGTCCAAAAATGGTTTTAGTTCATCGTAGTTCACCTCACAATGGAGGAATGTGACTAGTGTAGTACCCAATTCAAACAAAATAGGCATAATTGGTATGATGGTATAATACAACATAAGAATGGCTAAGTGATATGTCAAGGAAAAATAAACAAGTGTTTCCCTTAGTTTTCCTATAGGTGGTTATAACTATGACACAACTGATAGATCAATGATACCAATTTTCCCTAATAGGTGATATAATTAGTATCAATATTGATGAATTTACTTTTTAGTAATTTATTTAATTGATTTATTAGCTCATGGGTAAACTAAATTAGGATTTGAAATTGATTTAACTTGCTAATGGATTTTGATTAGGGTGTGCAAATTAATTAATTCTTTTTAGGCATTTGGTCATTTGTTTGATTTTGACTGATTCAATGTGTATATTTGACTTATTTAATTGATTTAGTAGGACAAATTGATTTAATTCAAGGTTATAAATAAAAATTCAAGACTAATATAAATTATTAGGTTAAATGTTTGATGATTAGTAAGAATTAGTCTAATAGTCTGATGCAAAGCCATTAGTGGTCAAATTTACACGTCTACAATTTGCTCTTATTTGGGAAGATGTTGCAAGATGTAAGCATAATAACATCTTTTTAAAGAATAAAATGGTTATTTATGCTTACAAATACAATGGTAATGATTTAACCATAGTTTCCTCCTCAAGGGAGCAGTTGGCAAGTGGGTCAACAAATGGTCCCTCGAACAAAAGAAGCAAAATGAGAAGACCAAAGAAATGAAGATGATGGGGTGCCAATATAATGATTTACACAAATTTGGAAAACATCACTGAGAAATTCAAGTGAGATGATGTACAATGGTTTTCCCAAAGGTAGTTATAAGCATTGTACCTTGATAGTGGCAATTTGGTATGATAACACAATGATTTGCCCTAACAAGTGATATAATAATTAAGAGATGGAGTTACCCTAGCTAGGATAGACAAACAAAAAAAGAAAGTGGTGATAACACAATGATTTTCCCTAGTATGTGATATAATCATTGATAATACATGTGGGATGGTGTATAATTCTGATGCAATAGAACTTGATTATGAAAAACATGATTAATGGCTAAGGATTGATAACTTGATACAGAGGACAAAGATGAATTTGGGACAACTTGTTAGTATGGATATGTTCATCTAAACTAATAAAGGTTTAAATTATTTCATTACTTAATTACTCTATTTGGGATATGATTGGGATTATTGCTGATGTTAGTTTCGAGGAGATGGTGACGTTGTAGACCTCTCAAAGCTAATTTTTTGCTGTAACATTTGATGGTAGGCCTCATGATAGAACACCATGGGGGCTTGGACAAAATATGCATAAGGAATAACTCCTAATATATGATACTCAATGAAAAATAATTTCATTGATGATAAAAGCCAGGATGAAAATTTAAACATTTGAATATGGATAGATTCAAGAATAATATGCAAGGAATCACCCAATGAACACACATAGTCTAAATCAAGACCACATTTATAAAAGAAAACAAAAAATCACACAAAAAATAAAACAAACAAACAAATAAAATAGATAAAAAAAACAAGATAAATAAAGAAATAAACAAACAAGATTTAGTCCCTATGTTAGTATAAACAATGCGATGAACATTTCCCCTTGAAACTTGGTGATAAATAAACAAACAAACAAGATTGGGGAATAAAAGAAAAGGAAGGGGGTGGCTGAGCTATCTCCATATGTGCTAGGAAAGTGGATGATTCCTACATAGTTTTATGGATATGATGATCCAACAGAACTTTAGGCCAAATATAGTTCTCCTAGGAAATGGAAAAAAATGATGATTGATAGAAGATATGATGGATGTGATAGAAGAATAGAGATGAACTCAAAAAATGGGGATAGGGTAAGATAAAATTCCAAAAAGGATGGGGAAACTAAGGAATAAGTGGTTTTTTTTGACTTAGTGAGGTTTCCCAAAATCCTTAAGGTAAAGAAGTGGTCAATGTTTTTGTTTTTTCTAAATAATTTTCAAATGTTTTTGGAAATTTTGAAGCATCTCAACTCAATTGAGAATGATGAGACACTAAAATAGTCCAAGCTCATAAATTGGTGAGAGTTTTATAACTTGAAATGATGCTTGAAAAATGATGAGAGCATGAGAACTTGAAATGATGCTCACAAAATAGTGAGAGCATGGTTGAAGTTGCTCGTAAAATAACGAGAACATGGCTAAAGAGGGACTGAGCTGACCTCAACATGAATCAAGTAGGACCCACATAGTCCAAAAATGGTTTTAGTTCATAGTAGTTCACCTCACACTAGAGGAATGTTACTAGTGTAGTATCCAATTCAAACAAAATAGGCATAATTGGTATGATAGCATAGTACAACATAAGAATGGCTAGGTGATATGTCAAGGCAAAATAAACAAATGTTTCCCTTAGTTTTCCTATAGGTGGTTATAACTATGACACAACTGATAGATCAATGATACCAATTTTCCCTAATAGGTGATATAATTAGTATCAATATTGATGAATACTAATTTACCCTAATACGTGATATAATCAAGCTCACATAAATAAACTTGATAAGAAGGGAATAAAAAATGAAGGATACAACTACCAAAACTTCTATCATACTGCTCTAAAATACTGCCTCTATCTAAAATAGTTGATATATCTACTAAAATTGATCTGATTATATATGCTAAAAATATGAAACCAATGGATAAACCAAGGTTAAATGGGCTAGGTTGATAAGATTCAAAATATGTTTGGTTGACTAGGAATGGAACGGTTGGACAATCTGGTTGGAATGTCAAAATGAGAGGATGGTAGAAAAAATAGTTTGATAATGGTATAAATAAGAGTATTGATAATATGGTATAGATTGAAATGGTCCTTATAGACAACACATCAAGTTACTCAAGCATAATACTTCTTGAGGTGAATAATGTTCATCAACTCATCTAGTTCATTGTTGTTTGGTATGGTGAGCTTGTAGGCTCTAGTGCCATAGTCTATAGTGATGATGAAAGGACCCACCTAATTGGGTTTGAACTTTAATTTATGTTTATTTTCAGCCATGGTATTATTTTGGTTCTCTTTTAGGACAAGATCACTAAGTTCAAATGTTATATGTTTTACACGCTAATTGTATTGACCCCAAAGTTGGTTCTAATAAGCCTGCAGATTGGTCACATCATCTATGCACTTTTCATCAAGTAAATATAGCTCTTATAGGTGAGATACTCAATAGTTTTTATCATTAAGAACATGCTTGAAAGATATGCATAATGAAGGGAACTTGACCTCAATGAGAATTATGGCTTTAGTGCCATGAACAAGTGAGTATGAAGTGGCTCATGTGGGTGCATAATGATTGGTATAGTATGCTCAAAGGGAAAGAAATATCTAAAGGTGCCAATTTTGACTGATATCATTGACAATCATTTTGAGAATATTGATAATGGTTTTGTTTGATGCTTCAGCTTGGCCATTACCTTGAGGGTAATACACCATTGAAAAGTGTTGTGTGATCTTGTATTCAACACATAGCTTTTCAACATCCTTGTTCTTAAATGATCCTCCATTATAATATATAATTTCAAAAGGGATATCATAGTGAAAAATGAGATGTTTAAATATGAATTTGGAAATTTTCTTTCCAATCATGTAAGTGAGGGGTATAGCTTCGACCCACTTAGTGAAATATTCAATGGTAATGAGAATGTGTTTATGGCCATCTAATGAGGTGGGTTTTATCTTCCCAATGAGGTCAAGGCCCCATGTAGCAAATGGAAATGGTATCAACATTGGTTTTAAGGTCTTGGTAAGTGCACGAATCAAATTAGCATACCATTGACACTTGGCACATTTATTGACATATGCAGCTGCAACTACATCCATTATCAGCCAATAGTAACTATTAGCAAGAAATTTTTGGATAGGATTAGTGTTGGGTCCACATACTCCATGAACTTCGTGTAACACTAGTATAGATTCTATCAAAGGTAAACAACAAAGCAGAGTTTTATCAAAATTATGGTGGTATAGGGTTGGTCTGAGTAGGGTATAACATTGGGCATTATGGATGAAATATTTGGTTTGTTTTTTACATAAGTATAGTGGGAGGATTTTCTCATGTAAATAGGCATATAGGTTTGAGTAAATATAGGACCAAAAATATCACATGTTATTACAATAATTGAAGGTTCATGAGCTAATGATATTAGATTTTATACAAGAAATTGATACTCACTAGCTATGTTTGTATGATGAAACAATGATCCAATGGTAGCCATGGCATCTACTATTCTATTTCTCACTCTTGGTATATGCTCAAAATTAATGTTGGCAATCTATTGCTTGAGAGTGTTAACCATTTCCTTGTATGGAACCAACTTGTCATCTTTAGTTTGGAAGTGGTCTGTAACCTGATTGATGATTAACTAAGAATCACCATAAACTATTAGATGACATATGTTCCATTGTACTACCTATAAAAACCCTATGATTAGTAATTCATATTCAACCATGTTATTGGTAAAAGGAAAGCTGATTTTGAATGACTTAGGAATTATATCCCCCTAAAGTGTTATGAATAAAAGGCCTACCCTAGATCCATGTGTAGTGAATGATACATCAAAATATAGCTTCTAGTGCTACTCCTTAATAGGTGTTTCAATGATGGTCATGATGGATTTATCAAGAAATTGGAATGTTAATGGCTCTGAGTCTTCAAGAGGTACTTCAACAAGCTGATCTATGAGAACTTACCCCTTGATTACTTTCTAGTTTACATACTCTATCTCAAACTCACTGAGTAACATGATCTATTTGGACATATGACCTTGCAAAGCTATTTTTGATAGTAGATACTAAAGTGGATCTACTTTGGAAATAACCATGGTCTTATTATTCAACATGTAGTGGCACAATTTGAGCTATGAGACCATAGTGAGACATGATTTTTTGATGGGAGTATAATTATGCTCATACATAACCAGTGTATGACTTATATAGTACATTTAATGCTCTTTTTCTTTATTATCATGTTGATCTAGAAGTGCCCTTAGAGCATTATCAGTAGCAAAAATATATAACAAAAATGGTTTCCCTGGTGTCAGAGGTAATAGAACTGGGGGATTCATGAGATAATCCCCCAGTTGCTAAAAAGCCTTTTGACAATCATTATCCTAATGAAATGTGACACTTTATTTAGTAGGTATGTAAATAGATGGAACTTGTCTAATAATTGAGATATGAAACATCGAATGGACTAGATCTTTCCCTAAAAACTATGGAGCTGCTTCAAATAAATCAATGGCAACATCTTTGTTATGGATTTTACTTTAGTTGCATCAACTTCAATGCCCCTATGAGACATGATGAAGGCCAATAATTTGCTTGATGCAACTCCAAACACACACTTCTTAGGGTTGAGCCTAACTTTTTATTCTTATAGTCACTTAAAAATCCTCCTTAATGTTGTTGGATGGTCATCCTTGGTTTTGAATTTGACTAGTATGTCATTGACAGTGTTATGCATCATATTATGAAATATGATTGGTATAGCTCTTTGATAAGTGTCCCTTACATTTTTAAGGACAAATGACATGAATTTATAATAAAATATTCCCCATGAAGTGGTGAATGTTGTTTTGTGTTGATCTTCTAGTGTTATTCTGATTTGATTGTAACTTGAGAAGATATCTATTAGTGAAATCATTTCATAACCCACTGTGAAGTCAACTATGATGTCAATGTTAGGTAGTGGAAAGTCATCCTTAGGGCATGATTTTTTAATTTCATAAAAAATAGTAAATTTTTTGATTCCATCTAGTTTTTTATTGATAGGTACTATGATAAAAATCTATTCAAAGTAGTTAATTGGTCTAATACATACTATTTCTAAGACTTTATCCAAGTCTTTATTCACTAATACAACAATGCGGGGATGCATATTGTATAGATTTTGTTTTACTAGTTTGACATTAGGATTGACCACAAGGTTGTGTAGAACCAAGGTGAGGTCTAAACCTGACATGTTAGAATATGCCCATGCAAATATATCTACAAATTCCCTTAAAAGGGTTGTAAGGAATTCACGCTCCTTAGTAAGGGATGCACCCAGTTTGATCCACTTTGGGTCATTTGGGGACCCAATGTTAACCTGTATTATATCTTCAACTAGAAGAGTTGAACCATCATCAAGGATAATTGGTAATGATTTGAATTGATTGGTAACATTAGAGGCCTCTGTTAGGACTAGCTCTTTGACAAGCTCTCCAAGGCATGATGAATCAAAATATCCTAATGGGAGGTCATGACATGTGACAAAGATAGTAAAAAATTATTGTATGACTTGATCAAAGGATTTCTACCTTTCAAGATTGAATTTAGACCCATTATCATGTTCATTATTAGAATCCTTTTGAATGATTTGATCAAAAGCCTATTGCTCTTCAGGGCTGAATTCAGATGCATAGTGAACTTCATCATTATTAGTTTCTTGCATGATTTGATCAAAATATTGATTATCTACAATACTAAATTCATAACCATAGATAAGTTTGTCTTTGGTGGTTTCCTGGTTTATACATGAATAAGATTAAACACCCCCATCTAGTGGCACCTAAAACAGGTTTTCACCACTAGACTAGCCTTTATCTTTACTATTTCCTTGGTTAAAAAATGCCTCAAAGAGGTTTTCACTTTGAGACCTCAATGTTTTATTTATTTTATTTTGGATAAGGGTGTTCATCTGTTCTCCAAAATGAGCTTCAAGATCTAATTTGATTGAGAATCCTGATTTATGATCTCCCAATGCAACATTGTCCCTAAGGCCTAGAAAATCATAGAATGTTTCATCATTTTGAAACTCATCAATTGGTATATGTGTCTCTTGTTGGTCATAGTATATTAGTTGGACATAATATAATAGTAGGGGATTGTTATGAATGATTAGGAGAAGAGTGTAAATGGTGTGATTATCAAATAATTAGTCTGGGCTAAGTCATCAAATAAGTTATGATCAGACTTTGCTTCATTACTGGCATCCTCATCACTAGTGGATGGAGATGGAACATGAGTAAGATATATGGGGTCACCCCTAGGTGGTTTAAATCCAAGTCCATAGGGTCCTTCATACTTGGTCATAGAAATAAGTTCTAATGTTCCCTATAGATTTGGCCTGAGGCCCCTTCCTTCATAATCTTGATTTTTTATGATGTGATTAGGAATATGATACTTAGGGTTCTTGTAATAATCAAAAAAATTATCATTATACAACCATGAATCATCTCTTTCAAGAGGGTCTTGTTTTAGGCTAGAAGCTGGTATGAAAAAGACTAGTCTTGGATTATGAATGTGGCATTTTCCCTTTCTTTATCAGTGCATGCATGGCATAGCTTTAGGTCTTTCAAAGGCTTTTGAGTTCTAAGTAATATTTTTGATATGAAAGGTATCATGAGTTAAGCACTCTCCTGGGGCATGAGCTAAGATGGTAAAATGATTGGATACATCAGGAGGTGGCATGTGACTAAGAGAATCAAGGGTATTAGGATCAATGCAATTGTCCTTTGGTAATTCAAGGAGTATTTCCTTCCCCTTATGCTACTTATTAGATGGATTCGTGTCAAAATAGTAGTTATAACTTTATAATTCAGCCTATAGATGTTTAATATACTCATATAGATGCAAATCTCCTAGAATGTTAACCTCTATCCCTAAATGAGTGAACATGATACATTGGTGCAATGTCGATGGGACTTCATGAATAACATGTAACCAAGGCACACCCAAAAGCATATTATATGAAAAATGAAGATCCAACACATGGAAAATGGTATCATGAGTTGAGGGCCCAATGATAACTAGCAAGCTAATGCTTCCCTATGATTCATGCTCTTGATTGTCATATACTTTGATGGTGATCATTTCTACTTGGAGATCCACTATTGTGTACCCAAGAAGCTTGATGAGCTTGATAGACACTATGTTTATACCTGATCCATTTTATATAAGGAAAAATTTAACTTTGTGCCACATTATATACACTTCAATGTATAATGCATTGTTATGCAGTGGGCCAAATGGTGACATATCACTTTGGTTTAATGTGAATTGTTGGGTTGGAGCTAGATGTCCAACCAAAGCTTGAAATTGGTTAGGGGATATGTCATTAAAAATAGTAGATTGGATAAGGTATTCATTCAATATTTTCTTATGGATTATTGACATGCATAAAAAATCTAAAATGAATATTTGTGATGGCATATTTTGTAATTGTTCCACTATATCAAATGTATTTTTTTGAATAATGTTAAATGGCTTATTCTAAGGCGGAATGGTGGGTTGGATGATGGGTGAAGTGGTAGGTGGTTTTGGTCATGGTATGGTAATTTTAGACAACTTAGTTGTGATTTCACATTCAGGATTAGATACAAGACTATTGTTGCTAACTGATGATGGTAGAGGGGGGTTAAATAAGGTAAGTCTTAGTCATCAATGCATTTGAGTGTGATCATGGGTGAATGATGAGTTATCATTATAAGGTCCTAATGTGTGAATACCTACTTGATGGTTCACTTGTGTGTAGTCCCATGTCACAGAAGGGTTATTAGAATGATTGGATTGGTTTGGTATGACTAGCAATGATCTTGTCTAGTTAAAATTTGGTCTAGGATTGATGGAAATGGTGTTAATGCTACCTCTTGAGATATGGCCTATAATTGAGTTATAGTCATGTAAAATAACATGGTAGGCTTGTTAGTTGTTGACACTATTCTATCCTTGGTTCTATCCATTATTTTGGATTTGTTGGTTCTCCTATTGATTCTATTGATTAAGCCTTTATTGTTGATGTTATTATTATTGTTACACTAGCTGATTGTTATGTTGATGAAATGGGTTTTGATAGATGCCATGATTTTGATTAGATGTGGAATCTCCATTATCTAATGTTATCTCACCATTATCCAACATATTTTTAATGACATGTTTGATTTGCACACAATGTTACAAATTGTGGCCTTTAACCCTATGAAACTCATATAATTATTCTAGCTTGTACCAGTCTAGCATGTTTATACCCTCATGATATTTCTCTTTTGGAATAAGGTATCTTATTAGGTTAGATGATATAAGCTTTTGAAATATTTATTTGATGGGTTTTCCAAGGTTGGTAAAAGCATGATGAGTAGGCGGGTTTCTCCTTGGATAAGGTGGGTTTTGTAAAGTCAAAGGCTATTGTGGTTGCTGCATTTATTGCATTGGCCTAGGTTGTGCTTTTTGTGCATGATATGGCTATTAAAGAGGTTGTTGGGTAGGAGTAAGGTGGAAAGGTGGTGTTAGATAAGAAGATGGTGTTTACACCATTTGGACATAGTGTGACTCTGTTAATCCATTCTTGACAACATTCTTGTTGTGGTTAAATTGTTTTGGCCTATTATTATGATTGTCCTATACCAGTTATGATGCTTACACTTGGTTTGGATTTTGGTTTTGATTATTGGTTTGATTTTGGATTTGACCATTGTTTTGATTGGCTAAGTTTAGTTGTATGATTCCTTTGTTGGTAAGGGTTCTTTTGATCACTAAACCTTTATCAATGATCTCTTTAAATGTGTGTACACACTGTAACTCTAGATAGTAGGATATTTCACTATGTAAATTTTTGGTAAACACAACTGCTAATTGTTTATCTAGTAGACTATGTGTAAAGTGGCTTGTAAGGGCTCTTCATCACTATAGATAACTTGCAAATCTTTCACCTAGTTTTTTCTTTGTTTGTGTTAAGTTGACCAATGAAATATCATGCTTGAGATTGTATGAGAAGTGTTACACAAACTTATCTAATAGATTTTTGAAGTCAAAAATTGAGTTCTTTGGTAGTTTGAAAAACCATTCCAAGGCTTGTCTAGCTAAACTCCTTAGAAATAAAAATAATAGATAAATGCCATTATATGCTACTAGTTGACATGTAACAAAGAACTCCATTAGATGTGCTTTGGGGTCACATTTCCTGTTGTATTTATCAAACTTGGGTGGCTCATATCCTAAAGGAAATAAAATATGTAAGTACTCTATGTTAAAAATATATGAACACACATAATCCAATTTGAGCTTTTAAAACTATTTCATAGCTTAGATGGTAGCAATTACATCCTTCATTTATTGTAATTCTTGCTCAAGTAAACTTGTTGGAATATTGGCCTAGGTTGATGGTTGGGAATTTATAAGTGGATGACTTGGACTAGGATATGATGGAGGGATTTATTAGGGTAGGTTTGATTGGTTAGGGAATGGTCCAAGAATGCACATGCATGGATTATGGTGTAATTGTTGAAATTATACCTATGTCAGTGTGATATTCTAGTTGGGATTGGATATGTACAATTGATTTTGTGGATATTGAGGCTGGGATGGAGAGATATAACTATACTATGCCTATTGTGGTTGAATATGGACTTGATGTTGACTATTTGAACCTTGCTATTGAGTGGGAAATTGTGAGCCAAGACCATGTCTTTGAACCTATGGTACATTCTACATAAAAGGCAATCTTTGCCTTAAAGTTACTTGACAAATATTAGAACCTCTTTGCTGCATGAATACCTATTGAGAAGTGGATGCATGCTAGAGATTTAGTGCCTGTCGTTGAATAATATGAATACATTGTTAATTAGACATCATTTGATTTTGGATTGGTATATTGGCTTGCAAAGGAAGAGGTATGTTCACTGCTACCTTGTGAGGTGGAACATTAGTTGCCCCCTATTAAAGTGGAAATGTGTTCGGCCTCTATTGTGTTGGGATACTTGACTGTGCCTACTATTGCGGAATACTACTCATCATATTTTGGGGAGTAGGATTTGACATGATTTATTGTGGTACGACACTACTTGCTGGATGGTAAATTAATCCTATTGGTTGAGTGCTTAAAGAAGTAACACATTGAGGATTAGAGGTAGTTGGTTGAGGTTGGGAAGTAGAAGATCCTACTCCTTGATTTTAAAAACCACTAATGGTGCTAACTAAAGGCATGTTTTTTGTTGATTGATTTTTTATATGCCAAAACAACTTTGGTTTAAATTAGACATTGATTACACATTATCCCCTATGTTGTGCTCAGTATCTTATGTAGAAGCTAAAGATATTTCCTCTATAATCAACATATTGAACATGGTTTCTACTGAAGTGTTTTATGTAAATGGGTCTAAACCCTGATAATTTTGACCTATAAACTCTATTAAAAATTCTATTTATGGAGCTAGATTAATAAGAGGTGCATCTGACAAGGCCATATTAGTGAAGGTACATGCTAAATTAAGATATGTCTGGTATGCTTGATGTATTTGATCAAAACGGTCATTCATGGGACATCTTTGTGGGATAAACACATGGGGTTTTTGATAAGGTATTGATATAATGGAATTAGGATTGATAGAAGATAAATGTTTATGAGTATTATTATAAAACATGTTAGAAGGCTCTCTTTCTAGATTTTGTAAGTTTTTATACCATACCTCTATAGTTCTATTGGGATCATCCATTGATGATGTTACTATGTGATAAGGTTGTTGTTGTGTACTTTTTGCAACTGATGATATGCTAGATAAGTATTAGGATATTACCTCTTGTTCTTGCTTCATATATGGAGGTGTACTAACCAAATGGTTAGCTAAAGGATCTATTTCCCAAATGACATTGTCTTCAATATGGTTTTCCACAAAGTCTCCTTGTGTGAAAGGATTTCCATATCCTAAATTATACATAGTTTCACTACATGTATAGTTAGACATGTTCAAATTAAATGACAAATATTTCAAAATAAGAGAAGGGATTAGGGTTATATAAAATCTATAAAGCTATGCCTTTTGGAAAGATAAACGGTTCAAACATGATCTAGATTGGTCAAAGGTGGAGCTGAATCTTCAAAAAGTCTATGCAAAGACTTGATAAAAATAGTGTAGCATAAAAAAAAAATGCTAAGTGTCTAATACACACAAAGGTTACAAAAAATGACCTAAGAATCAAAATACAAAACTCTAATATTGAAACATGTTCCAAGTAGGTCTAAGCTACTAAAGGGAAAAGTTGTTAGTTATTTTATCCAAATACAGAGTTAAAAACTAGGCTCAAATAGGAAATGTGAGGACTAATGGCCAAATAGTGGAAAAATATTGACTTAAAAAGGATGATTGATTAATCTAACAAACTTGGAATAGTTTAACATAGACAAGGTACATGACTCTATGCATAAAATATGATCTAATTGGTATAAGATGATAAGCAAGAGATGTTTGAAGATAAGCTAATTTGACCAAAATAAAAGCACAAAAAAATATAATTTTTCAAATTTGAGTGATGAAATAACCCAAGTTACATAATCCAAAAGAGGAAGATCTGGGTATCAACCCCATGAATTGAGGTTCTAAACTAATATCAACCAATATTTGAATTTGAAGTTGTAATAGTTAATCAAGGACTCAATTAAGGATAAAATATGAATTTGATGACAAAGATATATATATATATATATATATATATATATATATATATATTTGAACAACATGACCATGCTAATCTAAGATTCAATAAGGCTCAAGTGATTGGTTGAAAACAAATGATAATTGAGATGTGAGATGAAACAAGATAAGTATTTTGAAACAAAATGGGCAGCCTCATGGTGTTAGTACTCCCAAAAGATGATGTGACAAATGTTTTATGTTTGAAAACTTCAAAGGCATAAGATTTTGAAATGATTTAGGAAGCATAATGGTGTTCTCCTCAATCAATTACTACTCCCAAAATTTTAACACAAAAAGAGAATGTTTTCTAAGTTAAATCAAAGTGTCATATGACCAAAATACACTAAGTATAATCATCTAAATCCTAGAAAGGGTATGGAAATGTGGGGTTGACTAAAAAAATTATTTTGAGAACATTCTAGATGGATCAATTAAATAATGACTTTTATGCCAAATGATGCAAAAAAAAAAAACTTTAATTGGGTGTATGTAACACTTAGCTTGTTGAAAAAAGGTTTTTACCTTTTTTAAACCACTACATCTATCACTTGCTTAGTTTAGTGTGATGTATAATATATAGATACATCCCATTACTTAACTCCAACACTAAAATTTGGTTTAACCACTCAACCCTATAATCCTAGTGGGGGTGATGAAGCCAATGTCGAGAGATGAAACCCCAAGTCAAAGCTTCCATATAAAACTTGTGGGAGGTAATAAATTCCCCCTCACAAGCTAAGATGCAATGAAATAAATGACAAAATAGAAAGACTTTATGGTCACCTCAGGATCACCCAATACTATTGTAAGTTTTTGAGGAGGGCTTTAAATGACATTTTTTATATGCCTTGGACTAGGATTAAAGTGTGATGAGATGATGTTTTTGATCCCAAAATTTCCCTAAAGGGGATGGATGGGAGAGCATAAATGCACATATGTTTTTGATAAAACACATAATCAACAAGAAAGTTTACAAATAATTGAAGTGAGGTTAATTTCATTGCAATAAATTGAAAGTGTTTGATTAGATTCATTACTATCCCTTTGGCTTTAGAATGCACAAATGAAAATAATTTTAAACCACCCAAAAATAATTTGGTGCTTTTGATTCAAAAATTTATCTAAAGGGGATGAATGGGAGAGCATACACACACAACTCCTTATTTACTCAAAAAAATTTAGACTAAATAAATAATAAAAACAACTTACAAAAACTTTGAAGTGTATTCAATTTTATAGCACTAAATGAAATGTGTGGTGGTGTTATTTTAGCCCCTTGGCTTTAAGTTGTGAAATTTGAAAGAAACCATAAAAACCTAACCAATAAAACACCCTAAAAATGTTTCTTTAAATACAAAAATGAAGGATTATTAGTTCTTTTTAGACATCCAAATGAAGTGTGGAAAGACTAATTTATATTAAATTTTTTTTCTTCAAATAGGTCATACAAAGAAAAGGTCATAACTTCATTTAGCCTTAAAAAATCATCGATTAATGTGAGCATTTATCTTGTCATATTGAATAAAGGTTTTAGAAATGGACCTACTAAGTCACTATGGACTATTTCTAGCTTCTATTCGGCTCTCTTTGCTTTGCCCTTGCCATATTTTTATTATAGATGCTTGCCAAGAATGTAGCCATTACATAGACCATATGAGAATTTTACTTTAGGAAACCATGAAACCATGTCCTAATTATTGAGTTGCTCCAAGTAATGGTAGTTTAAATAGCCAAACCATTCATGCCATAGTTTTCTCACTCCATCTACACAAGCATTGTAGTTAAGGGCTGATCTGGGGAAAATTGTGAGAAGGTATACAACCTAGACTAATGATTGGACTTACCATAAGCCACTAAAGTGTCACTATGTATCTCCTTGATTACCACTAAATCAGGTGTTAACTCAACTCACTTCCCTACACCTATGTGAGTGATTTGATATACTGACAGAAGATTGGTGTATAGTGAAAGAATACACAGAACATCATTGAAGGTCCCATCACTTCTAGTGATCCTTTACCATTAAATTATATAAAAGTTTTATCACCCATGAGAATTAAAGGCATATAACATGGCTCTATTTCTGAGAATAGATCCTCTTAAGAGGCCATGTGATAGGAAGCACCTGAATCAATAACCCAAGTCAAAGGTTGAGAAGCTACTACAACAAGTGCCTTGCCCTTATTTTTACCCTTTTGATATCTTTACCCTTCATATAATCTTGTACTAATTTATTTTGAGATGAGGATTTAGGAATATTGATGTTTTTCTTCTCAAGATCTTAGTCAAGGTGTCAATCTTCTTTTTCATGCACTGAGATTCATCATGCCCAAGTTTCTTACAAAAGTTGAATTTGAGTTTTTCCTTATTAGGTTTCCCACTTGGGGAGGACTCATTTGGTGATGCCTTTAGATTGGAATCTAATTTTTGATTCTTCTTGTGCTCATAATTAGGTTTATACTATTTCTTCTCCTATTTACCACTACTAGAAGGCTTCTTCTTGCCCTAGTTGACAATCAAGGCATGTGATTTTGAAGACTTCAATTCACCCATTTGAATAAAATTATCTTTCTCCTAAGTCAAATTGGAAACAAACTCATCAATTGATGGCATTTTTCAAGTGGATCCAAGTGCATGTTTGGTAACATGAAATGTAGAGAAAAAAATTGAATAGTCATGACTTAGTTTTGCAAGCATAGATAGAATCAACCAATCATCTATTTTCTCAATGAAACATTATTTGAACTATAGTGTCAATGATTTAAAATTTTTAAAGAGGTATTTTAGGGTGTAATAGTCACTTGGACTCAATATGATGAGCTCATCTCTAGCTTATGACCCCTCATGATGTCTTACACTCCAAAAATCTTGTCTAGGATTATCCAAACTTTATTTAGAATTTTTGCAGATTCAACATGAAACAAGAGGTTGGGAGATATTGAAAGGCATAGAAACCCATAGGCCTCATCACATCTATTTAATGACTTAACCTTTTCTACATTTGTAGATGGCTCAATTTCCTCACCCATAGTAATCCGATAGAGTCCTTTACCTCTCAAAGTGAGTTGTATTTTAGACTTCCATTCTAGATAGTTAAATGGTGTGAGTGGTTAGATGTTTAGATCAATTATTTCAGATTATAATGAGACAAATTATAGAATTAAAAGAAAAAAATAGAAAGCACATAGTATAAGTGCCCCCTGAACTATCAAGTATACCCCCCCTAAATTTTACAATGTACACACACTTAATCTTAGATATTAGGCACAAATAAGAATGCATTTATGAGTAATTAGTGTGAGAAAGTATGAGAGGGATGTCAGGAACAACTAATAATGCATACAAGAGGAAAGGTACGAAGGTTTGAAGAGATTTTTAAGCTATTACATCATGTGAAAAATGGATGCTACAAAAGTCCTAAAATAATGTCACCAATGCATAGAGATCAAGAAAATATGCACTTTAAAAAAATGACACCCAAAAAGGAGATAAAAATTTAAAGTTATAACACTTATTGGTTTTAACTCACATTCCTGGACCCTTTCCAAAAATGGTTTTTTTCCAGACTTGTGTTTTTTTGGATCCAAAAAAGGAAACAACTTTAGTCTATTTTTTCATTACCTTTCACCTAAAATTTGACATCCTCCTTGACATCATGCAAGGTTTCATAACTAATTTACTTTGGAATTTTAATGCAGTAAGACCACTTCAAAATTTGATTTAGTCTTGCAATGTTGATCAGGTTTTCCCAACTACTTTACTACTACTAGAGATTAGTAATTCCACTACTAAACCCAAATTACTTCGAAGTAGTTGAGGTTGAGAAGCCTAATTACTTTCTATAGTGTATTTTAGGTTTCTCTAACTTCTTTACTACTGCTAGAGATTAGTAATGCCACTATTTAATCCTAATTACTTTGAAGTAGTTGAGGTTGAGAAGCCCAATTACCATGAAATAGTGTGCCAAGATCTCTAAACAAATTTCATGTAATCAATGTTGAATCCTATGAGTTAGTGTGAGATCTAAAAAATTCTAAGAGAAGGAAAATAATGCATTACCCAATGATTGCAAAAAGTGAATGAGTTTATTCTTCATCAACCTTCCAAAAAAGAAAAGTGGGGTACATATAGGGAAAATTAGGGAAACAGGAGGAATCCCTTAATTTTCCTAATTAACTAATTAAAATTAAATATACTTAGACTATGGACCCTTTATAACTAATGTAAGGAAGCTTAAATAACATAGAATGGCCATATGACCATGTAGGCAAAACCTAGTGGGAAAAAAACACTACACTAACATAAGGTGGTGCCCAATACTAGTTGTGAAGTGTAAAATACTAAAATTAGAGGCAAGTGGTGGATTTTATAATTCACATGAAAGGTTAACTAGAATAATCTACCCAAAAAAATTTTAGATAGTAAAAAGATTGATATATAGACATGCAAATTATATTCAGTTTGTAGAACAAGGAAAAGTACATGTGTAAAATGAGTTACTAAGGATAAGAGTGAAATATATTTTTATTATAATGGGAATGTTTTATTCATAATTTATTAGATTTTTTTTAAATAATAAAATACTATAAATGTGTTTTAATTTTAAGGAAATACTAATAAACTAATTTTGGTCTATGTTTTAACTCTTGAATTTATAGATGCATAGATTTATGATGTGTATTTATAATGTGTGTGTGTGTGTGTGTGTGTGTGTGTGTGTGTGTGTGTGTGTGTGTGTGTGTGTGTGAGCATGTGCACATGCATGTATTTATGCGTGCATGTTTGAGAGAAAGAGATTTATAATATGGAAGTTACAAATGATGAAAATTTTAGGAAGGATGGTTACAAAGTCACTTCATCTTCTAGACTGAGTGATTACTAGTAATGATATATGACATGTAGGGGAGATGATTAGAGATAACATTGGCATAGAGTGCGCCACATAGTTTACCATGAGTAAATAAATTGATAGTAAACAAATTTTAATGTGTAGTGGTGTTGTGTAATTTTTTAACAACACATGGCATGTGAATAAGTAATGTGTATGTATACTAACATGTTGTAAAGTTATGAGGTGTTGCACAACTATATGAAAAGTTTTACTTGTTTCAAAATGGTGTGTGTTATTGTATAATATGTGAATATTATTATAACATTATAGAAGATACATATAAAGTGAATTGAGTTGACACAAGGCTGTATGAGTTACATTGTGAGATACACAAAAATATAATAGTTGAGCTTATTACAAAGTTCTTTCACATGCCATTGAAGTTGGGAAATATGCCAAGGAAATATGAGACTTTGTGAATGTTTCAAGGTGTTGGGAAATATAAAATATACAAGACAAATGCAAAGTAGGTTTCTAGGGGTTATGTTAATGCTTAGATATAATGTGAGTTTATTTAAAATATGTGAGACACTACATATATACACAAGCTATGCATGATGCATGGGAATGCTTGACATTGTGTAGTGCACATAATATTTCCTTAAGGATTAACACCAAAATAGGGTGAGCCAATCAAGTTGTAAATTTCATAAGGAGATAATTCCATTCTTAGAATCATAATGACTGAGAAGAGGGTGTGAATCAATATTCAAAACTTTCAATCAATTACATCCACTCATCTATGAACTATAAAAGAAACACAATGATATAAAAAATCATTAAAAACCAATCACATGAGCATTAAAAAATATAACATATCACATATGTGAGAAAACCTCATGGGGAATAAAACCCACTAAAACAAAGATTGGATAAATTTTCTTATAACATAATTTATCAAATTTAGTTGAGTACAAACCCAACATTGATCATGAACCCTAGATGTATCAATAACCCACTTGAATTTATCAAGTACCCACTTGATAAGAGGCTAAAATCCCCTATGACTAAGAACCAAATCAGTTAAAGGAAACTTATACAAGCACCAAATTTCAAGGAAGATCTAACTCCCTCTTGACCAAGCACCAACTTAGACAATCACACTTCTCTCTTATATCTTTATCTATTATATCTAAAGTATATCCTTTTTAATACATCAAGAACACATATTTGATGCAACTCTGATAGTCTCTCAATAAATAATGATCACTTTGACTCTATTCCACTTGATCTCTCTCAAAACTGCCTTTAGGCTTCTTTGCTCAATTAACCCTCATCAAGACTAAATAGGTCATATAACCTTGATATTCAAATGTAAAAAACCTATATTATCATAATTAAATTATTATATTATATCTATTTAGGGTTTAAAAAATGTTACCCAACCTCCTCAGGCTCATTGATTTTTTAATTCATTCACTTACTCTAAGCTTGCTTAAATAGGCCTAAAAAGCCTTCTATATATACTCATCTTTTATTCATATACCAATTGGTCAACCAAACACTCTTAAAATCTTATTTTAAACATAGAATAAATCTTATGACATATAATAAACATTATTTAAATTAACTTTGAATTAATTTTAGTTTGTCATAACTCTATTAGACCTCATTTCACTTTTGGTCTCATGGAGACCTAATTGTATTAGGACTTCTTATCAACATGTTACCATTTGATCCATTAAAACACATTATACCTCCATAAAAAACACAAATATTTCATAAAACATATAAATAGACCTTATCTAACATCCTCTAAGCTCTATAACACCTTTTAGGTCCAACCACTTCATGAAACTCCTCAAGAGCACTTAGTCTTATTAGGTCTGTGTACACCAAAAAGTATACCTTTCAATAATGAATATAAAACAAAATTAATACACTAAAAAATTATTAAAAAATTCATGGAAATAATCTACATGACCTTAGGGTTATTACCAAATTCATTAGACACTTCCACTCAGAGCTTAAGGCTTCAATATCAACTCATTAAAGTACTCACTCAGAACTGCCAAAATACTCAAAACACATTCATAGTGACTTAGACCTCAAACACCTATGTAGAAAATTTTAAAGATTAATATAAAAAATACAAAACTCATATGGTCTAATAGCAAAATATTGATCTTTTATACCAATCTCATGACCTTATATCACACTGTCTTATTTGAAAGATATTAGTCATTTTATGAGTAAAATTTTCACCACACACATGACCTCCAAATATTATTAAAATCATTAAAATGTATTAAAATTCATAAAAACATATCCATGTATTTGGTTTCATCATTATATCATGAAAAAACACTCCAATTCATCTTCTCATTACTTCCTAGGTTTTACATTGTTTACACCATTAGGTCTATTTACGACTAGCTAAATTGGAAGACCAGTTTAGCACATCTAAAGGGTGGAAAATAGATATAAACATTCATGAGCATGTATTATGAGTATATATATTATTATTCCATCAATTTATCTACTTTTATCAAGTCAAATTTTGATTGCTACAATAAATTCTTCACAAATAAGCACTTTTTTATAATGTCTTCTCACTCACCTAACAACTCAATACCACCTTGAGGTGCCTAAGAGAGTCCAATAAAAGATATAATATGTTTCATGTTCATTTAAATCCATTCTAAGATGATTTGAGTAACATCTTCTACATCAAGTCCTTATTAGGGTTTTAGGGAGGTTTAACATAGGTTTTAGTGTTAACAATTATTCATAAAGGAATTCTTCTTAAATCAAAAAATAAAGATTTTAGATATAATTTAGGACCCTTCCCCATCTCTCCTTAATAGTTTAGGTTCCCATTCAAATGTTATATGTGTTATCAAATAGTTAAAAGTCCTTCTCAGGTTTGCATACCTTCATTCTATGCACTTGAGAGACCTCAAAACCATTTTCCATGCATTTTACTATAAGATATGACCTTATACTTCATGATAAATCCTAAAATAACTTGTATTACCTATATACATTCTCTCCTTCATGCATTCACCTTTAAATTTGATCCTCATGCCTAATTAGGTTAGGTAGGGCTAAAGAACAGTCTATGTGTAAACCAAGACTAAAGGACTTACCTTAAAAGACTCACTTTGAAACAATTTTTATTTCATCCACACCTTATTATCATTCTCACAAAACCTTCACAACCTATCACATGCCTGAATTCACTCACCTCATCATGCCACTAGCTCATACCTTCACCATGCCATGACTAGGCTAAAACTTCAAATGCACTTTACACCTTGACCTATTCCTTCCATGTTATGACCTCAAAAAAAAAAACATCAACCAAGTAGACACAGGCTATAAAAACATACTAATATCATTACACTAGTCTCTTTCTAATGATATCAAACTTCCACATCCTCATATAGACCTAAAACCACATGACCAAGCTTTATATGACTTGACATCTCTCTTACATACACCTAAAAACCTTTGAAATCATTCTTGACATTAATATTGACTTTCATGAAACCAAAAAACATTAGTTTCCTTCAAATTCTCTCTTTCATTCAAATTATATATTGCCTTCAAATTATCTCTTGCCTTCAATGACAACACTTTTTTTAATGCACCTTGTCCAAACAGACCTTTGACGTTAATGACCATTATGTCTTATATTAGATAAATTTTTATTTCATTGAGTTTTCTACCATGGCCAGATTCCCTATGAGACTAAAAATAATATCTTGTTGGAATTTAATGTGATCTTATACTACATGAAATCTTGGTTGAAATTTAAAGGATGATGTGATGGATGGTGGGTGGTAACTAGATAATATTATAAATGGGGAAATTTTGGAAGAAGAATAGACTGTTACACCATCATTATACTAGTAGAAACTATTTAATCCTCTTGGGATACCTACTAGAATTTTAAAAATGTAAATAACCCTCCAAGTACTTATTTAACACTTAATTTTTGTCATCATATTGGGGTGAAATAAAGATATTTGATCTAATTGAATATCCAAAGAAGAGAATTAATTAGTCTAATTATTACTAGTAAATATGGAATCATGGTCACATACTATAATATTTTGGGTACCATATATATTTTATATTCTCCCCATAAATTCCATTGCCATCATACTTGATATAAAAAATATCCAATAAGGAAAAAAAAATGGGCATATTTTTTGAGTCTATCTACCAATACCATGATGACATTTTATCTTATAATTTTGGAAATATTATGATGAAATCTATGGATACCTCCTCCATTTCTAGCTAGGAATGGATAATGATTACAAATGTATTCATCTTAATTGTATTTACTTTTTTTCATTGACACACCAAAAATTTCACCATAATGTTTTGTACATCACCTTTAAGCCATTTTATAAAGAAATCTTACTTTATCCTAGTTATAAATGTGTTGTATAATGTAAACAAGATAATGATTAGAGGTTATATTAAGAAATTAATTAACTTAAATTCTTACTCTAATCATGCAAAAAAAAATATATGAGAAAAAGGAAAGAAATGAAGATGAAATGCACACAAAACAACATACCTTCACTTACTCTCTTTGTAGTGTGATGGAGATAGTGGGGAATATTAGAGGATTGAGTGGTATTATTTAATTTGATAGTGGAGACATGTGGGGATCATGGAGGATTAAAAGGGATTATGAGGTGGATGATGATGTAATGACATCACAGATTTGAGATAGATAATAGGATTTATTTAATTTATAAAATTATAAATTTTAGCATTTCATGAATTTTATTATTATGATGATAGATGAAATAATGTGATGGATAATGCCCATCAAGAGGACACATGGGGATGAAGGATATAAATGGGATCTTGAAAAGGAGAGGAAGAGGATAAAATGGAAAAATAAATGAGTGGGTGATGATGAAAGAGGGGTTGTGATGTAAGATGTGATGATGATTTGATGTTAAAAAGAAAGTGAAAATAGATGAGATTAATGTATGAACAATATTAAAAAAATATAATGATGATAGATGTAATTAACCCAAACATGGTATATTTTGGAAGGATACATCTTGAGATAAGCTAAACACTTTGATTTACCCCAAGTAGTGTGGATTAGGTAATGAAATATCATAAAAAGTTACAAGTTTGGATTTGGGAATGATATATCTCAATGCTGAGGTACATGATTGATTTTCCCTAAGTAGGATGAAAGTTATAAGCCCATATTGGATGGATGATTAACTAATTAAGTAATTGATTGGAAATCATAGATTGAGATTTAACCTATTTCATGGATTAAATAATAGATGATGGGAGAGATGATGTGGGAAAGGATAATGCTAAATGATTTTGGATGATGATTGGAGGGAAGGGGAGTGATGTGGAATAGATTAGGTATCTCTAAGGACCAAGTCACATGAGAACTAAGTGTCTACTTTTCAAAGTACCAGTTGAAGGATATGCTAAGATGATTTTATAAAAAACATCTTAAGACCTCTTCCAATTCCTTATCAAGGTCAAATCAAGAAGAAATGATGGACACAAATAAGATGGATAAGAGGATGTTTGTAGGATGAGGATTTAGATGGGATGTATAGGATGAAGAAATTGGATGGGTAAGATGGCTAAAATAGGATGAATTTGATGTATATGGGGTTACCCCAAGTGTTAAGGTACTTGCAATCAACATATTATTTACAAATGGTACCAAAATCCTAGTTTTCATTTTAATACTTTCTTAAGGTACCATAAACATGGTTTTAACCATGGTATGGATTATTTATCTTTCTAATTTTTTTAGGTTTATTTTTTAATTTTTTAGCATCTTAGCTCAATGAAGGATTATGAGGTGCATAATTTTGACCTTTTTTGTATCTATCCCGTGCCCATTTTAAATAACATCTCTCTCAAGATCCTTTTGATGATGTGGAATCCACTAATGTTGTTGTGATATTCACTAATTATTGATTATGCTTCTTATGGACCTATAAAAAAGGAATATTTATAGCCTCTAAGAAAGAGAATTACACCAGCGAGGGTAAATTATGATAAACATTAGATGAAGGATCTAATTCGATGGTGGGATATATGATTTAGATGAAGGATATGATCATGAAGGCATGTATAATTATTTGGGGACCAAAGGAAATTGGGAATAATATTCACACACACCATTTTGGATTCTATATGTGATATGATTTTGGAGGTTGTGGGGTCAAATACCTCAAAATTATCTAAAAAAGACCACAATATTTGTCCTCTGCTTAGGCTTGAGATTTATTATAATTTGGATGATTTTTGGATTATTTTCCATACTAATATTGACTTAAATTATGGATTCATTAAATAAATCATAATTTATTTGTTCATCTATTGGTGTCTCAAATAGGTTTTCACCAAAAAAGTCTTTTTAATCAAGCTAATTTTGATTTTGATTGTCCAATAACACATCAAAGAGGTTTTAACTAAGGAACTAGAATTTTTGTTTTTGATTTCTCGTAATGCCTCAAACAAGGTTTCAATATGGGATGGTGATTTTGGATTTTGATTTTTTGGATTATCCCATATTGCCTCAAATAATGTTTCACTAAGGAACTTTTCTTATTAAATTACAAGATTTTGATCTTGATTATCCCATAGTGCCTTAAACAAGTTTTCACTAGTAAAATTTTCTTTTGACTAAATGTTGTTTTGGATCCCCATAAATTATTTAATTGATATGTTTATAAGGAATAAGTCCAATGATATGTGATTTTTCTAGTCTTAATTGATAGGTACAGGAGATTAGATGTCAAGATAAGGGATAGATGGTTGATGTGAAAAGGATGGTTGATATTGAGGGAAGTATTAAAGGAAATATAATAACTACAAAGGATACAAGGAGGACCTATTTTTATGCTAGTGGAAACTTCTTCAAAAATCATGAAAGGATCACTGATGTCTTCAAACTGATCTACAAGAGGTGTGTAATTGATTTGTGAGATATTAATTCTGATTGGGATGTTGATGCTAAATATGATATTGATAGTGGTTCTAACTCTAATGTGGATTCTAATGTGGATATTGATTCTAATGTTGATTATGATTTGGACACATAGAGATCTTATTGGATTATGTTATCCACAATTACCTTTTCCACTTTTCATTTGGTAATTAAAGGGATTCCTAGAAATGAAGGACTTTATGCAATTGATGAAAGACATACTTTTGGTCAATGATGGATTATTTAGAGACATGATCATCCTATAAGGGTTCCTCAAAGATAGGTGGATTTAAAATAAGCTCATCAGAGTGAGGCTCATCAAAGATAGGTAATTATAAAAAATAACTTTGTCAAATATGGGTTGGTTGTATTGAAATTGATTTGGAAGTGGATGATGATTATGATTGTGATCTAGAAAAGGATATTGGAATATCCTTAGAAGTGGATGTATTTAGTTCTATTTTAATGTCCCCATGGTCAATAAAATCTTGGATTTAATTCTTGAATTTCACACATAGATTAATAGAATGACCTTGGATCCTATGCTACTTATAGTATTCAACTTCACAATACCATTTAGGCTTTATTTTGATGTCATAAAAAATATTGGTATGTAGGTACATGATCATGTCTATAATGAGTAACTGGTGAAATATTGATTCCAAGTATTCATCGAGAGGAATATATTGTCCCCATTTTAAGTATTATTTGGATGTTGATGGACTTAATTCTTGGTCACACAAAATTAGTTTCCCTATGCTAGTGTGATGGGGGATGTTATAATCAAAATTATATCTAGTTGATGGGACTTGCAATTAGATAGTACGGGAACTAAAGATAATATGGTTTTGATGTGGGTATGGTCAAATTTTTTTAGTGGAGGAGAAGTATTTTTGGCCAAATATGAATAGATATGTAGCAAGGTATTTTTCAAGATGCAGAATATGTAAGTGGATAAAGGCCATGCATAAAATATAGGGTTGTACATGACATTACCAGTTTCAAGATGACCATGGATAGATTTTGTGTTGGGATTTCCAAACACAAATAGAAATAATGAGTCAATTTTCATTGTTGTAGATAGGTTTTCTAAGATGTTCATCTTATTATGTGTAATAGATCTAATGATGCCACTAGAGTTGTAAAACACTTTTTAAAGGATGTTGTGAGATTTCATGTTGTTCTAAAAACCATTACATCAGATAGGGACACAAAAATTCTAAGTCACTTTTGGAGGAATTCATGGAAGAAGATGTGAAATGAGATATAGTTCAGTAGTCCATACCACTCATAAACAAATGGATAGACATAAGTTGTCAATAGGAGCTTGGAAAATCTGTTGAGATGCATAATTGGAGAGAAGCCCAAGCAATAACACTTGACTTTACCATAGGCTAAGTTTTAATATAATAATTCAATTAAAAAATCAATTAGAAAATCACCATTTTATATTTTCATCATAGAAATCATATGGGTATTTTAGATTTAGTGCAATTACCAATTATAGAGTGAGTTAGTAATGATGTAGAAGTATTTGTAGAACATATATAATAGTTTCAAGAAGAAGTGAGGAGAAAATTACATTAAATTAATGAGAAGTATAAAGTAGAAACATATGTCAATAGAAGGTCAAATTTATTTTAATAAGGTGATTTAGTTATGGTTTACTTGAGGAATGAAATATTTATAATAGACATATACAACAAGTTAAAGTATAATAACATTGGTCCATGCAAAATTATGAAGGAAATCAATGACAATATTTATGAGGTGAGTTTACCATAAAATTTTGATATCTCTCTAATATTTAATGTTTCATATTTATATGAATTACATGGATATAATGGTTAAGGGAAGAAGATGAAGAATTAAATTGGTAGCAATAGGTACCAAAGAAGAAGAAAAAAAAGATAGTACATGTTCTGGATAAGAAGATAGTACACACAAGGCAAATAAGTTATAATAGATTTTTGGTATCGTGGGAAGAACTAAAATAGGAAGACAAAAATTGGATTTAAAAATGGGAGTTAAAAAATGTTTACAATAATAAATGGCATGGTTTCAATTAGGGTAAATCATAAGAGCTAAGTTATTTTCAATGAAAAGATAATGATGTGCATACTGAACTTTTGGAGGCCATAACTTTTGATCTATAACTTTGTTTGAGCTCTCATTTGTGTCAAAATGAACATATATTTTTTAAATTCATACATAACCTATAATTTTTTGTTATGGATGTTTTCATGACTTTTTAGAAGCCATACATGACCATCTGAGGGTTCAAAAATACATTTTAATATTTTTTGGGATTTTTCTATTTTTAAAAATAGCATAATTTTGTAACTAGACATGAAATAGAGTCAAATTTCATCTATTATATTAATTTTACTATTTTTAACATATGTGGATATTTTTAGGCCCATAATAGCTTGAATGCTTAACTTACTAAAATAGCGGTTGAAAATTTTCTAGAAGATGAAAGTTACTAAAAATAGCAATTTTTTAGAAATTGCATGGGTCAATTAGCTTTAGGTTTCTTTTGGTTATTTATATTTTTTAATTATGAATTTCAAATCTAATTATAAGTTGATATTTAATTAAATAATCTTATGTAATATTTTATGCATTCAATGAGAATTAGTAGAGAAATTTGCTTTTATGTAGTTTTTGTGTTTTATGCCTATTACTATTTTACTTAGCTAGTATGTGTTTTCATCATACAAAAAATAAAGACTTATAGTGAATACTTATGTTATATAATATTGGTATATTTAAATAAATATGCATACCATGATGCATGGTTAATTGATTTAGGTGCCTCATTTAAAATGAATCCCCATAGGGAGTGGTTCTGTGAATATGTAAAGATTAATGGAGGTACTATATTATTAGAAGATAACTCAATATATAATATCATAGGTCAAGGTTGGGTCAAGTGATGATTAAATATGGAAGGATAAAACTCTCCTTGGTGTTTTTTATATTTTAGGTTTGGATGAAAATACATTTTTTGTAAGAAATATGAATGATGTGGGTGTGCATGTGGTATTTAATAAGCATAGTTAAAAGATGTTGTTCAGAGCCATAGCAATGGGAAGGGGATTCAAAATTTTAATTTTTTTAAATGTTGATAAAATTAATTTAAGTGATGGGTTTAACAATTTTTTTCTTTTTAAGATGAAAAATTAATAAAAAATAAGATTTGTGTCGAATATATAAAATAAAATGCTTTGGCATCAAAGTATGGAACATATTTGAGAGAAAGTAATTTTAGAATTAAAAACTAAAGGTATGGTTAAATTAATTTATGATTATCATTTATATTTATATTTTTATGAAAATTGTGTATTTGATAAGCAAACTTGAGTAAAATTTCCTAATGCTATAAAAGCATGATTTTGTAATTAATACATAATGATGTGTTTGGAGATATGAAGGTTCCATCACTAGGAAAACATTTGTATTATGCTTATTTTATAGATTAATAATTTAAAAAAAATGTATATTTTATCAATAATAAATTTTAGGTTTTTAATAGGTTTAACGAGTTTTAAGTCTCTTTTTGAAAAGTAGATAGAGAAGATAAAGGTTTTGAGAAGTGATAATGGTAGAGAGTATTGATTAAATGAATTTGATAAATTTTTTAGGTAATGTGGAATATAAAGGAAAAATATGAATTGATATACATCACAACATAATGGAGTATTATAAATAATGAATAGGACTCTAATGGATAAGGTGAGAAGTATGCTTAGAGGTGCAAACCTAGAAATGAAATTATGGGAAATAGTCATGAATGATTTCTACTTTATCAATAAATCATCCACATAAAGTATTTTTGATAAATATCCACATGAATCATGGAATGGCAGGAAAACTTCTCTTTAACATCTTTGGGTTTTTGATTGTGATGCTTATACGGATATTTTGAAATAAAAAATAAGTTAGACTATAAATTGCCTAATTGTATTTTTATTGCATATAAAATTTGGAACCCATAAATAAATAAAAATGTTTACATTCATAATTAAAGATTCAAAAAAGTTAAAGGGGTCCAAAAAATGAAGTAAAAATAAAGGAATAACATGAAAGTTACATATTAAATTAGAATAGGTAAAATTTATGTCTAAATACAAAGTAACTATACAAGATGAACCAAAAAGGGTGTTGTCTAAGGCAGATTTAAATGAATAAGAGGATATTTAATTAGAAATTTGAATCAATTAGATCATCTAATTTAGTCGTTAAAATTATAGACTATCATTTTCGACATGCCAAGTCTTGTAAAAGAGTTAGTTTGTATTGTAAAGTATTAAAGAACATATGGTTAGCATCAAAAATTTTAGAGTACATATTTGGGTTCCTATTGAAAAATTATGTAAGTGAAAAAAATGACATGTGATTTGTATGAAAAATTTATGGCCTCTATAAGTTGGAGTAATTTTCATGGTTGTAAAACCACTGATTTAAGCAGATGGCAATTTCATAACCACCCAACAATTTTACAATGTTAAGTGAAAATTATGTAACCAAATTGGAGGTTTTTAAATTTTTTTTTTTGTGAATTTGTAAACAACTAGTTGTTTTGAAAAGATAAATGGTGATTACTTAACTACCTTTGTGGTTTCACCTTGCATAAAGTAAAGGTTTTGCTTTTGTGTAATGCACATGAAGTGTAAAGGATATATAAGTGTTTGGAATTAAATTTCTAACTCTTTGGATTATTGTTAAAAAAAAATGATATTATTATGTAAATATGAATTTTAGAGTTCATAGAATTAATTAATTGATTCATTCATAAGTGGATTTAAACATAAAATGATAATATATGTGAATGTCATAGTAGAGGAAACATAGTGATTGAATGGAAACTTCATGAACTGTATATAAGGTAGTTAAGTGAAGTTAACATCTAGGTTAAATAATACACAGTTGAGATGGTTGAGTTTATTAGTATTCCTTGATAAACAAACAAGTAATCCATTGAATATTTTATATATAATTATAAGTATAAGATTCAATGAGGAGTTCGTGTCCTTGTAAGCCCAAAAAGGAAAAATATTTTAAACTAAAAAACATAGTGAAAATGAGGAAGAATGGCTTCACTCATGTTAGAGTTTTATTATATTGAGTTTCTCTAGGGTAATGTGTTGTGTATCTCTATTTCATGTTGTGTTTTATTTCATTATTTGTAGGATTCCAATTCCTTGCAACTAGTCTAACACATTAAACAATTAAGATAGATCAAGAATCAAATAATATAAACACTGTAATTATTATAAAAGGTTAAATAAATTCACATTCATTTCAAAATTTTATATAAGCACATTGAATTTTAGTATTGTATGGAATAATAACTTGGGTAGAGTGTGAAGGAATGCATGCAACAAATGTAGCATATGGGGTTTACATGTGACATGTTTCATATTCTTTTGTATGTTATAGTTGATGGTCATAGGAGCTAGAACACATTTTAAAACAAAATTTATGGTTTTATTCTATTGTATATAACTTGGGGATAATACTTATTGTAAATGATTCATGTTTGTGAAAATTAGTGTAGAATATCCACCTAGTTTATGAATTAGATTGGTATCAAATCAGGTTATCTTTTTTCCTTGAAAGTGTTTGCTAACATATTTACACATTGTGTTATATGTTATTATATATTTTTTATTGACAAGGAAATGCATGTTTATTGGTTGTAAAATTTTAATCATGGGTAAATATTTGAAGAGAGAAAGGCTTCAAGATATTGAAAATACAAACCAAAAAAATTATTATGAAAACTTATAATTAAGAGAAATGTGGTGACCTTAGAAGATGAGAATCAAGAGATTCAAGAAATATTGATGATCCATGGATGATTTATCATGGGTATAACTGAATATTTTAAAAAATAGTTTCAAACCAAGGAAGAGTTGTTGACAAAGTTCCAAGATAATTATGAATGAGTGAAGGAGAAATAAGAGTACACCATGTAAAGGATACCATCCTCTATAAAAGATATAAAAATCATGGTTGAGGTATGAAAGTTAAGTACTCAACCATATTATCTTGCTTCCCATCAAGATATAGATGTTTTAATTGGTAAATTTTTGAATCATACTAAGGATTTGGATTTAAATGTCTAAGCAATATGGGTAATGATGAACATGGCTTTGGCATCAATGGCCAAGGAATGACTAATCCCATAAAAGTTAATGAAAGGATTTAATATGTAGGTTTGGAATATGTTAATGGTAAAAAATGAGTTGGATAATTCTCCAAAATATCTGAATCAAACAAGCTTATAAAGATAAATATCCCAAGTCGCTAGCTAAACAAATAGACCATGTAAGGTAAAAACATCATTTATTTTGTCAAATATAAAGAATAGTTTAATTCTTTAGAGAAAAGATAGGTATCTTGTGAAGATGAATGTATCATTGTACCACCTTAAAAAGAAAAGAAAAAAGAGTCTCCAAGAATAAGGAAATATCATATTGTCACTCCATGACTATTTGAGCAAATGAAATCTAGAAATAGGAAGGGAAAAATATTTAAATAATGTGAAGAGAATAAAAAAAGAATGAAAAAACATATCCAAAGAGAGTTGAACATTCTAAATAATGAGGTAAAAAATTACCACCTCATCATTCTTGCATAAAGGGAAACTAAAAAAGGTTTGGAAAGAAAAAATATTACATCATTTCCTTCAAAATTAGGAAGAGTGGCCATGGAGCATAGTTTTTTCCAGGATACATATATATTTTATTTTTTTGGAATGAATAACTATTGTGTGACCATGTGTTGGAAGAATAAGCCCATCTAAAATAAGGAGGCAAGTTATAAAGACCACTCTCTAAATTAGAATGTGGAGAATAACAATAAGGTCATGTTTCCAAGATAATGGGAAAGAATAATTACACTTATTTCAACATGAGTGGGAATTTACATGAAAATTAACAAGATCTTAATCCAAAACTTTACCCAAAGTATTGGAATGAGCACTCCCAGAAGGAAGATGCATCTGCAAGTAGAAGGGAAGTTGTTCAATCACCTACAAAGTAATAGGTAAGAAATGAATAAGTTATTCAAACATATCCAAAAAAAGAAGTAGAAAAGTAATAATCCCACCTCCTAAGGAAGAATCCATGAAAAGAGAACAACCTATAAAGGAGATCCCATCACTATTGCCAAGAGATATCATGGTAAGAGATAATTCATTATAAGGTTCATTTACAAATTTAGATTTTTATTTACATCAAATTGAAGAGAGAATAAGGTTAGTTGGTAGAGATAAACTCATGTTTGTAGGATTAATAGTTGGGTAGTCTTCTAAGAGAGAGGAACAAGGTAAAATCTAAGAGGATGACAAATATGGTATCCCATTTGAAAATATAGAAGGTGAGTCCTTATCTTATCATCCTAGATATTTTGTGGGACCAAATTCTTAAAAAATTATACATATGATCAAAAAATTGGATCAATAAGATCATCCAATTTAGTCAGTGAGACTATCGACTATAAAATAGGGGTATTCACAATGTACTAAGTCCTAGAAAATAGTTAGTTTATTATGCAAGGGATTAAAAATAATGTGGTTGGAATAAAAAATAATTTAGAGTACATATTTGGGTTTCTATTAAAAAATTATGCAAGTTAAAAAAATGACATTTGATTTTGAGCTCATATGTAAAAGTTATGGCCTCCAAAATTTAAAGGACTTTTCAATCAAGTGGATTTAGTATAATGGTGAGGATGATGGTGTAAAACGTGCTTCCTATCCATCTGCCAAGGTATAAATCCCATAAGATAATGTAACTTAAAATTTGGGCATATGAGATTAAACTATGAAATTCAATCTACCCAACTCTTAAACCACCAGTTAAAGTCTAAAGATACTAAGATTTAAATTCTATTAGATGGAATAATTATTTAATACTACATTCAAATCTTAAATCCTAAATGATTTAAACAAAGATTAAACAAAGACAAGGAGATTGAGATTGATGGATTTACCTTGACTCAAAATTTGGATAGCATGATGGTTTGATGTTGGATTCTTGATTCAATAGCTAATTTGACATGGATTGGGTATGAGAATGATTGTAGAAGCATTAGTTTTGAATGATTATGTTATGGAAATTAAAGTCAGTTTTACATTTACCAAGCATGGTTTTTATAGGATAATGGAGGGAGGTTTTAGAGAATTTAAAATTATTTAGAATTCTCTATTTTAGAGACTTTTAGAGACTTAGAGGATCTTATCCAATTCTAGAGACTTATTCATTATTTTAGGGATAATAGAGGATTAGGTAGGGGTTAGATGGGGGATTAGGTGAGGATTAGGGACATAGGGATGTAGGGAAGGATAGGGTGTAGGTTGGTAGGTGGGTAGGTGAGATTATGGGGATATAAAATTCCCATACAATGGATAACTAAGATTAGATTAGGATAATAAGGATTAGGATAGAATTTATGAAGGAGGTGGGATGAATAAGGTTAGTGAATTTATAATAATAGAAGGTGATTTAATTAATGTTTAGAAATAGGATAAATTAGTGGAATAAGATAGGTTATGTAGAATTAGTGTTGACTAATAGGAATATTAGTTGACAATAATGAAGCAAGTGATTTTAGGTGTACACATTTTGCCCCTCTTTGAAAGGGAATTGCAAGTGGAGTGAGGTGGAAGGTGTAATGGTCTTTTAAAGAAAAACCATGTCATGGATAAATGTTAGTAGATGATGTTAGGGGATATGATACCCCCTCAAGAGGATATGTGGGGAAGAATGAGATAGATGTCCACTCAAAAGAAAAAATGAGGGGTGGGATGCAATGGAGAGATGAGGGGATAGGATGCAAGATGTGGGATAGAAGATGAAGAAGATGAGGATGACATTAAGAAATGAGCTAAAAATTGATAATGACACCTCTAAAAAGGACACGTGCATAGGGAGTAGAGGTGATGAGTGTCACGATTGTCAACACATACCAAGGGGGAATCAACTGTAACAAGATGATGATAGGATTAAAAGGTTGTAATATTTAGACATATCCAAAGCAAAGACACATGCAAAAGAGAGTTATTGGGTAGGATAAGATTGATTATTTTATTATATTAAGGATGAGTGTAACTCGAAGCTAAATCAATCAAGATGATATAGGTGATGATAGAGAAGAATCAATATGATCGAGTAACCAAATGATCTTGATTGATGATGAGGATAGAAGAGATAATGGCCAAGATATCCTTGGGCATAAAGAAGTGACCAAGTGCTGCCTACATAGTTTGAAAAGACCTCAGGTTGATGTAGTTCTGATGAGAGGATAGAAGACAATGATGATGATGATGATGATTAGGGATTAAAGGATGATATTAGTGAGGATAAGACTTAGATGATGATGATGATTAGGGATTAAAGGATGATATTAGTGAGGATAAGACTTAGATGATGATTATGAGATTGGATGTTAGTCAAATGGTGTGCGAGAATTATATTAGTGATGGGGATAAGGATGATTAGATGATCAAGCCATCACAAATGTCATAGTCTAAGTAATCCATTAAATATATCATTTGATAATATGTCCCATGATATACGAATGAGTAAGAGGAAATTATGCTAAAGTGCATGGGAAAATGGTGAACTTTTCATCCTCAAGGGAAATTTTGGTGTCCTCATAGCATCCTCATTCATAATAAATGACAAATAAAACATAAGACAAACAAGATGTAAACAAGATAAATAGAACAAAATAAGTAACACACATGAGTATATATATGCAATGTCATAATGTCTTATCTAATGATGAGTTGAAGGGTTGGGTGATGGTGGACTAGGATGATCATGATGTGATTATGGATGTAGGATAGACTTGGATTTGGATAGTGTGATCATGGTTAGGATTAGGCTAAGATGTTACCCCTAGTTTTGGATAGAAGGATGGATGATGGAAGGATGCCTTTGAATACTGATTTGGTCTTGAAATTAGATCAAAAAGTGGCCAAGGAAGGGGATGGAACAAAGTGATGACCAAGGATTAATAATAGGTAAGGCACTGTAAGAATTTAATCTAGCAAAGAGACTAAGAGGTAATGGGATCAAATAATTTGCATGCTAAAAAAACATGATTGGATGGGTGTTATAAATGAAGAGGTGATGATAGGATAGTGATGGGATCAAGTACCTTCCATACTAACAAAGGGTAATTAGATGGGTGCTAGGTATGAAAAGGCCCTAATAGGAAGTGATGGGTGCTAGATTAAAGTCTTTCATAAGTTGATGTATGTTGATAAGACCTAGCCAATAAAATGAGATGGAAGATATGAAGGGATGGGTGACCACTCTAATTTGGTATCAAGATGAAATGTGGTATCTAAAAGATGGAATAATATGAGATAGATGGATATGGATGTGACTAAGGGATCAGGTATAAGACAAGACATAGTGGGCTTATTTTTGGCTTTTTCAAATTTTATGATTTTTAGGGTTTTTGACATATTTCAATTTTTAGGGATTTTTGGGATATGTATATACACTATACAAAAGGGTTACTAGCAAATGGAATACCAAGCCTAGAAACTAAGAGAAGGATCGGGGATGATCGATATGATGATAAAGAATGATGATGATGGGGACTAAGGATGAATGGACTATGAATAGCCAATGACCACATCATGAAGGGACCAAATGGTTATTTTCTTGAGTGTCCATTAGAGGATATGCTAAGAGGATTTTGGGATAGTTATCAAGACACCTTCTGCTTCCTTATGAAGGTCAATATGGGAAGGAAGAAGAGATAGGATGTATGATATGATGGTGGATGATGGATAGGAATAATGGATCAAGGCATAAAATGATGGGTGATATAAACAAGGTAGACAAGGGATGTGACAAGTGTGATAGATGGATGAGGATGTGAAATGGATAGATTTGCCCCAAAGTGTTAAGGAACAATGTAGACAGTATATTATTCTACCATGATGCTAGAAACTAGTTGTCATCATGGTACTTTCCCAAGTCACCAAAAGACTAGTTTTCACCATTAGATGAATGTTCTTTTAATTAGATAGCATCTTAATTTATTAGTGATGAGCGAGATGCAAGACGCTGATGCTAGATGGAGATTTTAGTTGACACCTATTTTAGAGAAAGGTGATGCTAGGATTACGTGATGGTGACCTTTATTGACTCTTGATTTAATGTCCTCTAGATATTTAAAATAGGTGTCTTTGTAACCCCTATGAGAGACAATGCTACATAGGGATGTGAGATATGATATGGATGGGGGTATACCATAAATGTGATGATGGGATATGGGATGTGAAGGAGGGGTATGATCATGAATGATATAATGAGATAGGGAGTGGAAATGGGGTTTAACAATTGCATACACCATTATATATGGTGAAGGGGATTATTTAGATTGATTCCATGAGAGTAAGGGATCTAAGACATTTTTATTTGTTAACTCTTTGATCCAAATATTAAGAGGATGGTTGATTGTATGACTATTTGATGATTGGATTTGATTTTGACTATCCCCTAGTGCCAAATTTTGGGCTTCACCATAGGGGATTGATTTTTGACTTGATATATGATTATTTTGACTTTGATATGCCCCTGGTGCCAAATTTTGGGCTTCACTAGGGGAAGGATTTTTGTGATTAGGCTAATAATTTGACTTTGCTTGACTTTGGCTTATGGGATCACAGATAATTTGATGATGATTTATGATTTTTGGAATATGGTATTGAACCTTGGTATTTGTGGCATGTGATGTAGAGGGGAATCCAATAGTGCATGGTCTTATTTGTCCCCTTCATGGAGTAAGATATGAATATTATGGAGGCAAGGTGAAATATTACTAGAATGGGATGGATTAAGGGGATAATGGGCAGCATAGTCCTCATAAAGGTCATTAGGATCCCTATCCTCAATGTTGGATAAAGTGTCCTCAATAATATCAAAAGGATAATTAAGACATATATCCAATGTAGGATCATATTCACTCTAGAAATATTCTATAGATAAAGCATTCAAGAACTCAATTATGACTTCATCATCTTGATTAGGATAAAAAGGTATGCTTGATAATTGTTTATCATCTAGATTATGGGGATCTTCAAAAGAGTAGGCATTTGTTGTTATATCAATGAAGAATGATGTTTTTGATGAGGAATTTGACGTGATGAGATTAAACTATGAAATTCAATCTACCCAACTCTTAAACCACAAGTTAAAGTCTATAGCCACTAAGATTTAAATGCTATTAGATGAAATAACTATTTAATCCTAAATTCAAATCTTAGAATCCTAAATGCTTTAAACAAATATTAAACAAATATAAAGAGATTGAGATTGATGGATATACCTTGACTTAGAATTTGGACAACATGATAGCTTGATGTTGGATGCCTTTTTCAATAGCTAATTTGACATGGATTGGGTATAAGAATGTTTATAGAAGGATTAGTTTGGCATGATGATGTTATGGAAATTATAGTTATTTTGGCATTGCCCACGCATCAATTTTTATAGGATAATAGATGGATATTTTAGATAATTTAAAATTATTTAGAAGTCTCTAGTTTAGAGACTTCTAGAGACTTCTAGAGACTTAGAGGAGCTTCTCAAATTCTATAGACTTCTCCATTAGTTTAGGGATAATGGAGGATTATGTGGGGGTCATATGGGGGATTGGTGAGGATTGGGGACATAAGAATGGAAGGAAGGATAGGGTGTAGGTTAGTAGGTGGGTAAGTGAGATTATGAGAATTTAAAATTCTGATATAATGGATAACTAGAATTAGATTAGGAAAATAAGAATTAGGATAGAATTAATGAAGGAGGTGGGATGAATAAGGTTAGTGAATGTAGGATAATAGAAGGAAATATTAAATAAATGGATAGAAATAAGATAAATTAATGGAATAAAATAAGTTAAGTAGAATTAGTGTTGACTAATAAGAATATTAGTTGACAATAATGAAATGAGTGATTTTAGGTATATACAAATACCAAAAAGGGATGAGGTCAGGATTGTGCCTTGGGTGAATTTGGTAGAATAGATACCACTCAACCATTGGAACTAAGCTAAAGAAGCATCTTGTACACCTAATTCATGTCAAAGTAAGGTTTAAATAAAAAATGACTTTTCATGGTTATGAAACCATTGGTTTAAGCATGTGGTAATTTCATAACTACCTCAGAGGTTTTGAAACTTTATGTGGTAGTTATGTTCATTATTTTTATAATGTTATGTGATAATATTTCAAATTTAAGTGGAGGTTTTATAACTACCCTGATAGTTTTGCCTTGCATAAAGTGGTGGTTTTTTCCCACATATAATGAAAAAAAGTTTCAAAGTAAAAAAAAGTTTTAGCGATTCAATTTAAAAATCTTGGGCTTATTATTTGAACTTAAGGGATGTAATTAGGTATATATTAACTTGTGGAGTTCATAAAATTCATTTTTTGATTCATTCATGAGTGACATCAAACATCAAATGATCAAAGATGTGCAATTGATAGCAAAGGAAACATAATGAATAAATTGGAGATTTGTGAAGTGTAGAGAACCTTTGAATTAAATACTACATAGATAAGATGGTTGAGTTTAGTAGTATCTATAGAAAAAGAATAAATTAATCCATTAAAGAGTGGATATATCATTACAAGTATAGGATCCATTGAGTAGTTAGTGTCCTTTTAAGCCCAAGAAGGAAAAATATTGTAAACTACAAAACATAGTGGAGATGAGGAAGTGTGGAATCATTTTTTCTAGAGTTTTCTCACATTTATTTTCTCCAAAGTAATTTCTTTTGTATCTCTATTTCATGTTATCTTTGATTTCCTTATTTGAGGGTTTTCAATTCCTTGTATCTAGTCCAACATATCAAACACTAAAGATAGCTCAATAATCAATTAACACAAGAATAATAATTGATCTTAAAGGTTAAAAAAATCACATTCATTTTACACTTTTATAGAAGCATGTTCAGTTGTAGTCTTGAAGGGAATAGTGGCATGGGTAGGGTTTGAAAGAATGTATGTAATGGATGTAACATTTGGAAATTTGAAGTGAAGGGTTGCAAATTTTTTTGTATGTTATATATAAAAGTCATAAGAGATAGAATACATCTTAAAAAAAAATTTTGGGTATTGTTCTATGGAAAACATATTGGGGGCAATAATTTTTTAATGTTTGTGAACCTTAGTGTCAATATACACTTATTTTAAAGATCAATGGTGAACCAGAAGAGGAAGGATCTAAAACTCTAGTTTTGAGAATATCATATCAAACTAGAAATGTATAGTCACTTAATTTCAATTCTACATATTTCTATTAAATTTTATTTGTTACTAACGAATATCTTAGAACTATGAAAGAGGGAACTTGACTCAAATTAAAATAAGCATTGGAAGAAGGATATGCATGAATAAATGTAGTCCTTAGATAAAAATAAGACATAGGACATGGTAAAATTTCCTCCTAGTATAAAACCTATGGGTTGAGTTTGTGTGTTAAGAATAAGTACAATGTAGAAGGAAAAATGGATAAGTATAAAATACACTTGATATACAATGGATTATCTCAGGTAGAGGGAATTGATTTTAGTGAGTTTTTTTTATCACAATTGTTTTCAATAATGAATTTGAATAGGTGCATGTGAAGCCAAAATTTATATACAGTGAGCTTATGGAAGATATATACATAGTGAAGTCATAAATTTTTTAATGTTAAATGATTGGAGGAATTGATGTGTAGGTTGAATAAGTCACTTTATGGCTTGAATAAATTACCAAGGATGTGTAATTATAAGTTTTATAGTTTTGTGTTGGGACTTGGGTTTGTACAAAGTAAATCTCACATATATTTAAAACAAGTGGGGGATATATTTTTTTAATAATTATTTATTTGGACTTTATATTTTTAATTGGTAACAAGAAGGAAATTATGAAGCAGGTTAAAGATCAAATATCATCTCAATTTGGTATGAAGGATGTATATTATGATCAATTTATTTTTGGGATGGAAATTAGGAGGAATTAACCAAAAAATAAAATGTTGATATGATATTACAGAGGTTTAAAATGTAGGAATGCAAAGTTTTAAGTACACTCTTTCATGTTGATAAAAAACTATCTATCAAACAATGTCCAAAGACACATGAAGATATTGAGGAAATATCTCAGGTTCCTTATGCAAGTGTTATTATAAGTATGATGTATGTTATGCTATACACTAGACCAAACATTTATAATGTAGTGGGAGATGTAAGGAAATATATGTCTAACCTAAGAAATGAACATTAGAAATAAGTGAAGGAGATCTTTAAATATTTATGTGGAAATTCATATTATATAATCTTATACCAAAGAACACATGAGAAGATTTTTTTTTTATAAATCTTTGATAATGTATTTTGGGTTGATGATCTTGACCACCAAGGATCGTATTTATTTGACCCATTTGGTGGAATAGTCAACTAAATGAGCAAGAATTAGGTAGTAGTTGCATTATCAACTATAGAAGTTGAGTACATGTTAGGAACTAATGCAAGTAAGTAAGTTGTATGGATATAAAGGGTTATGTTTAGATGTTAGTAGCATACAAAAATTAGTGATGATAGATTGTGAAAATAACATCATAATTTAATTAGCAAATAATCCCACTTATCATTCTTGGTTGAAACATATTGATTTTCAATAGCACTTTATTAGACATGATTGAATACAAGGAATTGATATTGGACAATATTAATCATTTAGAGAGTGTTATTAATTCATTGATATAAACCTTGATTAATGAGAATATAGAAGGCCAATGTGAATGGATACCCTTAGTTTTTGAAAGTATGATCCTATGGTCCCCTATAGAAAGTATTAAACATTTGGGAGATATTTTAATGATTTACAATTGTTTAGGCTATATATGTGGAATTTCAGATTGGGGAGGGGGGTGGGTGCACATTATATCACCTTGGATTGGAGGCCATATAAAGTTGATAGGCCTCCATATAGGGGTCTAAAGAGGCCCCCCATGGGGGTTTTGGGGTGGTGTCCATAGATACTATTGGGGAATCATATGGGTAGTTTTTGGTCATTTTATCCCATATTTTATAAATCCCATAATTATGATGCCCATTGTATTGTAATAATAACTAAATTATTTCTTGTTGATGTGCCTAAAAATACTTACACATGCATTAAGATAAATCTAAACAATGAAGTACATTTCCATATTGTAAATAGTTGAGGCAATGTAATAAGGAATAAGGTTACCATGTTGGGTTCTTTTCTAAAGGTTTTTATTTGGCAAAAAAATTATGCATCATATGTGCACCATTTTTCCTTTATATTATAGTCTTAAATTCTATAGGCATTATTTATCATTCATTAATTTATTTCCTCTTCAATCTTATGATAATTATTTAGGAATTACAATTGTCCACCAACCAATGAAGCATGGGGATCATCTAGAAGATTGAGTCTTGAATATTTACAAAGGTATAACCTATCCTTATACTAAAGGGAGTCACCCTTCAACATAAATTTATTTAAAGTGATAAGATCTTTGTAAAGTGGTTGAATGATATGTGTATTAGTATTGGTGAAATGAATAATTTTTAAATCAAGGATTATTTATTTTAAATAATATATTTAAATTTAATATGTTAGATGCTTGAGTAATTCACATATATAGGTATTGTTGAGGGATAAATGTAAGTGATAGGTTTTGTTGGGGGAATATAAGATCACAAAAAAACTATGTAAAATGTATAAATATAACTTGAAACATTGATTAAAAAAAATGATAATTTTTAATGTTTAAAATATTTGGTTCAGAGTAGGAAATAAAATCCAATCTTATGAGGGTATGTTAGAGATTTGGAAAAAAATGTGTAAGTTATAGTGATTCATATTTTAAGGCAAAATAGGGGAAATTATGTCTAGAAAAGGTTATTAATGTGCATAATACCATTTATAAAATTATAAGGTGGCTTAGTAGAGGTAATTTATTGGAAATTTTACTTCTCTCAAGATGATTTTATATCACACCAAAATTAATTTCTTTTATAATTTTATTTTGCATTGTAGATTCAACAATATAATGAGTGTAGGATAATATCAAGTGCATGTGTGAGAATACCATTTTAAATAATATAAGAGTTCTAAGGAACAAGAATTTAAATGAGGGTTAAGATGGGTTTTATTGATGTGGGTTTTATTCACACCCAAAAAACCTTACAAAGTAGCCTATAATTTTTTAGGATCTATGAATGAAATTCACTCCAAGGCATGAGTTGCAGGGTATTTGATTTTGAAAACAACTTATTGGTGGGATAGTGGTGAGTGAAGTTGTTTGTTTACCATGGATGAGTAAATTATGGATGAATCTGAATTTACTTGAGATGGGTGGATTGATGATGGATCTAATCAAAGGTGGGTAAGACCAAAGGAAACTAAAAAAAAATAGGGGAAGGTAAGGAAAAAAATGAGGATTACAAACTACACCAAATGAAAATTTTCTAAGCTAACAATTGAAATAAAGGTTGGAAAACTAATCAAGGAATAATGTCTACTATAGGATAATATATCACACCAATAATCAAACATAGTTAGGAGTCAAAAGGAACAAGGATAAAAAAAACTTAAATACATAAAATCAAAGGTTATCATGTTTGTTAGATTGTGTTAACACATTTACAAGGGGGGTTGTGATTATTATGTAAAAGACATTCAGATCAACAATAGATTAATAGGAATAATTGTATAATAAAGAGATAAATCATGCAAAACTAGAAAATTAAGAAAATAAAATGACATAACTTCTTACAAAATTCACAAGTTTGGAGAAGACTTAATATTTGCACATTGAGATCAATTATATAACTTTCCTCAAATTTTCCTATTAATTTCAATAGCCAAAATTCTCCTCCCTTTAGGATTGGGAGGATACAAGTATGTATAATATTGGGATGGGTAAGACATAATATCTCAAGTGAAGTCTAAAAAGACATGTCCAAAAATAACATTAAATGTTAATCTCATATAAAGTATGCATGCACAATAATGATTGCTCAAATTGGAATTGTGCATCTAAAATACAATATATACATGCTAAATAAATTAGTAACTAGTAGTTGTCTTAACTAGAACACAAAAATACATATGTATATTAAGAAGGTGTTGATGCAACACCATAAAAATAAGAAAATTATAACCCAGTTGTTTTAGAAATCAAAGTTGGTGGAATTGGATTTGTAACTTGTGTTACAATTGGAATGGGATATAAAACTATAACTATGCCAAAAATGGCCACCAATGTAGTTGTGTCAGTAGTTTCTAGAAGTGGCATGTAGGTGGGCCCAATTTGTATAAGCACTAGTGTGTATCTAGGAAGTTGAGTACTTTGAGGTGGAATAGGTGTGACCCCTACTACTAAATTTGTTTATTTGATAGCTTCCATTTGTAGATATAGTGCATGGTTTGCCTAAAATTTAATGTCTGTGGTTTCAAAATCAAGCAAATCTATTTTTAACAACTAAGGAAACTTGTCTATCAACTTCTTGTGTATACCCAATGCATCTCTAACCTCAACATGTAGTTTTTCAATTCCTATGATTTTATCTCTTGTAAAATTTACTAGTTGCATTATTTCATCATTAGTTCTATAAACACTACCCTCAATATCCACTCTAAATTTTTCAAGTGCTACTCATAGGATATTTTAAAAATGGGCCTAGGCACTAATTTCCCCTATAGAGTGCCTAACTAAGTAACTCTTAAATATGTCAAGATAGAGATTGATCCCTTTCTTGATTTATAAATTGTTTAATTAGAGATTGCATATCTTGATGCCACTCAAGTAAGTTGTCCCTTTTGGTATAAATGTAATTTTGTGGCCAAGAAAATTTAGATATTATTATTAAATTCAAATGGGCATAAGACTTATTCCTAGTTGCTTGGATTATATATCATAGCTTTCCATTTGTATCCTTTATTTTATTAAACAATTGAAGAATATCTCCCCACTTGGGTTGGGATATGACATTTGTAGACCTTATTAAACTAATAATATCAAATAACTTCCTAGTTATCCCTTGCAGTTATTCATAATTTCCTTGGGAGCCTAGATGGTGCTCCTCTCTAATTGCCTCTAAATAAGATAATCAAAACTTTTAAACATATCTTTTATAACCCCTCTAGTAGCATCTATAAAAGTGTAGGGGTCCTCTTTTTATCTATTTAAGTATGAGGGATTTATTTTTCTCTATTTTGTCAAAGATAATATGTCCTATCTTTATTTCAACTCAACCTATGGATGTTTGGAAACCACAATTTTTCTTTTAACCTTTCTCAAGGTGTTAGTTTGTTTATCAAAATGAAACTTTATAGTGGGTTTCTTAGTAATAACTAAATCATGACTTCCTACTTCTTCCTATTATAACTACTAAATCCATGGAGTGTTTAGTGTAACTTGTTGCTCTATTTATTATACTTACCCTATTGGTTTTGATTTTTATAAAAGAGTAGCTTAAGGGTATTGACATAGAGGGAGCATGGACTTAGGGGAAGTTATCCCTACTATAGAAAATGAGGTATAACTTTCCTCTATCCAATAACCTAACTTTATACTCGTATATCAATTACATATTTTTCCTTCCTTACTAATTTATGAATTGAGACCATAGGTGAGTCTACCTAAGGTTTTTATCCAATAGACATATCTAACTCTTTAGTCAACTTAGTCAGGGTGGATAGTGTATAAAAAATTAAGGTGGACACTAGGATTTCAAATGGTACATTTTTGCTTGGAATAGGAACTAAGGATTGGTTCCACTAAAGAATGAGTAGGTCACTAGGGTTCTAAATAGGCTTTACAAATAATCAGTGATAGAAGTGTATGCATCCCCAACAGTCACAATGGTGTTATTAGGTCTCATAGTATTAAGCTAGGCTAGGGTAGGAAAAATTGGCATTACAACTATTTGAGGTTGGTTTATTTGACTTAAATAATGAAAAAAATCAAAGAATATACCAAAGTAATTATAAGTAAAGTAATTGAGGGAAGTTTTAAAGAATGAGTGATTGGAGGACTTACAACTTGAGGAGAGATAATTGGGGCACCATCTACTGTAGTTGTCATTATACTAGCCTGAGATAGAGAGATTGGATGTGTATATGGGGATGGACCTTGTGTTGTAATGTGAAACTTTGATTATGCCTCTACTTCTGCATATACTTATCCATTGGATAGACATTCAATTTCAACCAAGTAACCATCTCCATGGTTGAATTCTTTATATTTTTCTAGTAATTTTATTTTTCCTTATTGGGTGTTATCCTTAGTCAGCCACTCATCCTCATCCTCCTCTATTTGTGTATTCTCATCAAATGATTCTATTTATTTTGTATTAATATTAGAAACCCATTCATATTCATCTCCCCATATTTTATCTTTTTCCTCACTATCATAAATCTAGACAGGGTCTAACCCCAATTCACCCTTTCTTCTTTCTTTCATTTCCTTAGGAATTATTATTTATTTATCCTCCACTTCCACCATTTTAGGTGAAATAGGAGGGGTTTTGGGCTTCCTTTTATATGTCATTGTTGGTTTTATAAAAAGAGAGGTTGGACTAGTTGAAGGTGGAATGGGAGATGAAGGGGTTGTAGTAGTAGCAGATGGTGAGGTAATGAGAGGAGTGGTAACCACTAGAGGAATAATGGGTGGTGAATATGGAAATCTAGTGGATTGAATTACTACCAATGGTGGTGGTGTTATCATGGTAGTTGGTGATAAAAATGGCTACCTAGGGGACTGGGGAATCACTAATGGTGAAGATAAAGGAGGAGAAGTATAATGAACTTGAGATAGGAAGGAGGGAATATTTACTTGTTTTTTTGTGGTTAATATAGGTAAAGGCAGCACAAAAAATATACTAGTTACTCCATTTGTACTTGTAAGTTCCTCCATAATGTATTAGAGAAAATTAAAAAAAACTATGTATACAGGGGAACCTAGAGGTGTTGAATATATTTTTTCAATGTAATATTTCTTAGATGGACCAACTTACTATTGCATTTCTTCTTCTACTTGAGGGGGGCCATGAATATGTCTAGAAACTCAATCCTCTTTCTCAATCTTCTTGGCATCTGATTTAGTGATATTAGGATCATACTAGATATTTTGTGTCATAATCATGGACATGTTGACCCTACACATCCTTATATATAATTCAATATCATATTTTACATTCATACACATGTTATCATGATCATAATACTGATGCATATAATTGATTCTCACCTTTTTTTCATATTTATTAATATGTTATCTAACATTTTTTCTAGGATCTCAGTGTTTGAAGGGTATCAACTTAAACCCATAGTGTGTCATGATAGTTCAAAAAAATTGGAGGTTTTCCTACCTTATGTAATACATTTTTCCAATACCAAGATGGGTTGGATATAAGGTTGCTTTCTTGGCCCTCCTTAATTCAGTATTAACGATGTTAGCTAGTTAAGCAATAATTTCTTGTTCAACTATTTTATCAAGCACAATCTTTGGTAGGTAAAAAGGGTGTTTCATCAATCCTTTATTCATAATTATGGTAAACTTAAGGTAAAACTATTAATCATCCATATTTTGAATGGTTTTCTTTATAGGGTCAAAGAACCTAGGCATGTTCTTCCCAAATATTTATTGATACACCATGGGGTATAAGGTCTCGATCAACATTTTCATATTCTTTATGAATATATGCACATGAAGAAAATTAAACTCATCACATATCATATTATTGGGGTAGTATGGAGATAGTTTCTCATAGGATGAATGAATATTTATAGTCACCACATATACCACATAGGATTTTATGTATAAGTTACCATCTAGTAAACTTCCTAGATTATGATTCTCAAAATCAACTTGAAGCTTATAATATATCCTAAGGTAATGATATTTTTGGAAGTTAAAATCATGTACATCAAAGGGACCCATAACTCATTTACAGAATTAATGGTTGAAAACCATATATTATATTTAAAAAGGCCATAATAATTCTCACCCTTTATCTAAAGACTAAAATGTGAATAGATAAGGTAGGGCCCTAAACTACAAAGTCGTTTGGGTTACCAACCCATTATTACAACTTGATGTTAATATTTTTGTTAATAATCCATGAGTTCACCATTTCCTATATGTATAACACATATAAAAAAGGGATTTTATAACACCTCTCAAAAGCATTTTCATTGATATATGCAATTGGTGTTTTTCCAAGCATAAAGCATAATATCTTTCCAGTAACCTTTCCATTCATGAATAAATTAAAAAATAGGTCAATGCATGGCATACCTATAGTTTGGATTATGTGTTGTGAATACTAATTTATTTTATTTCCAAGAATTCATCCTTATATTTACATGTGAAAATGAAAAGCTGATCCTTGGCCTTATATGGTTCAACTATGTTAGACACATTCCAAATAGAAGAATAATGTTTGAACTTATGGTTTAAAGCTACCTGATCAAAAGTTATATTTGTATATTTAGTTGGTCCCATAATTGATTATGCAAAGGTAATTGTGATGCGAGATGAGGAAGCCATTACAAATCTAATCTGAAAATGCTTTGCTCTATGAAAAACCTATAAATTATTGGTTGTAAATGAGTTTTGGATTCATGGTTTGCACTTGAGCTCAGAATTCACAATACACTTGATAGCTAGGAGACAATGTAATAAGACTGGAAATGTAAATTTGAAATATATTGATTGATTTGTGTAGGATTTGAGAATTTAATGAATTAAATCTTCAATTTTTGAAAATTAAGTATAGTAATGGCCTTCACTATTTTTCCTATTTACTCTTTGAATTTGAATTTAATAATACTGACTTCCATGGATTTTACACCATGTGTTTATTTTACACTCTCCTAGGTGCTTAGTCATCTTAATATGATAGATGTATCTTTTGTACTCTTTAAATCTTGGTTTTGATGTCTTCATTATTTACTTACGTGGATTCAGAGGACACATGTTTGTGTGTCATTATTAAACTCCTAACTGAGTTTTAGCTTGCCTTGATTTGTCTCTTTAGTCATGAGATATAAGGATGATGACATGTAGATGAAGCAAATTACCTTCTTACCAAAGAATTTTTGTACAAAGGTCCTTTTTAACATCACCTCTAGGTTTTTGAGATGATGACACATGGATGAATCTCATTGATCTGCTTACCTAATATTTTTGATATAAAGGTCCTTACTAACATCACCTCTAAATTATTGGGATGATGACATATGGATGGATCTCGATCCTCTACTTTCCCTATAATTTACATATAAAGGTCTTTATTGATGTACATTTAGGTTACTTGGATGATGGCACATGGATGATTCTCATTGCTCTACTTTCATAGGAATTTTCATAAAAAGGGATATGTTGTCATCCACTCCAATTTATTGGGATGATAACATGTGGATAACTCTCAGTGGTTCATTTACCTAGGACTTTTTGTATAAATGTCCTTGTTGACATCACATCTGGCTTACTAGGATGATGACACATGGATGTCTCTTGCTACTCCACTTGCTCGAGACTTTCCATACAAAGGTCCTTTATGACATCACCTCTAGGTTACCAAATTTTTTTAATTAGGATTTGAGTTAATAAATTAATGCCATGTGGCAAGGGAAAATTAAGTTTGAGAAGGCTCAAGTAATACCCAAATAAGAAGTGGCCTATTTGAGACATACATAGATAAATAACCCATTAAAACATAACATGTCAACCTAGCCAACCATTAAGTCATACATCAAGTGTATATAAGCATAAGTTAAAAGAGAATTGAAGGAAAAAATAAATCATTTAGTATGGTTTATACACAACTCTGATTCCTCCATAACTTTGACATACTTTACAAACTTAGAATTAAATCTTGTTTTCTCAAGTCAAGAAAACATAGATCAAAAGATGTAAATAAATTCATTTTCATATCAAATAAATTAATTAAGTTTTCACGTTTCAAACTCTATGTCATAAACTTCTAGTTCAAAAGACCTAAAATAATGATATTTGATTAACAGTGGGTTCTTATTTGAATTTTGAAAATGGGGTGTGTGTGTGTGTTAGGGCACAACAAGTTTTATAAAAATATGAATGTAATATTGGATAAGATGTAGACTAGAGAAAGTAATAGAACTAGAAAAAATAGATTAATCTATGTATTCGGTAATAGAATACATTTGAGAAAGATGTATGGTTGTCTACTTTTCCACTATATAAATTATACCTAATGTTATAAACATATATAAATAGATTAAAATGTAATGAAGGCTAAGGATCTATTTTGGAATATGAAATTTTAGGGCTTCCATGTGTGAATATTCATCTTTCGATGGTTAGGTGATTTCATTGGTAGGTGTACAATATATTGATAGATGTTACAACATAACATGAGCCTTATAAGTACCAGCTAACATGGAAATATTTGGTGTAGAGTGTCTATATGGCCAATGGGAAATATGAAGCTTTTGTGCAAAGGTTTAGTTATATGATATATATGGAAGTGTTGTGTTATTTTTATATATCATGCAGAGGTTGTGTGTATGGTGTGAAGTGGTGAAAAGATGTGTAGGCAGCATAAAATATGTGAATATTTTGCAACATAGAATGTTGATTTATGATGAATGCAATTAAGATTGATTATCCAAATTTTGTCATAGGGTATTAGCCTATGAGAGAGTACATTTAGCCTCAACCTCATAAGTGCAAAGCCCTTGACATGAAATGAAACACACCTAATGAATAAAATGATTTGTTTTAATCTTTATAACTATGAAGAATGGATCAAATATTTGATTTGATTGTGTATGATGCTTGGAGTTACTCAATGGTGTTTGAAGTGTGGGGTTGAAAGATGTTAGATTTGGAGCTATGTAGCATGAATCCTAGAATTGTGTGAGATGTGCATGATGTAATAAATTTTATATAGATGATCAAGGTGCAAAGGTTGTGTAGAATAATCCATGACACTATATAGGAGATGCATAATTCAATGTGTTATGGGGAGTTACACAAGTAACTAAATCACTCAAGGTAATTGTGTGGGATGACATGAACATGTAAATCATTTACCATTTCTTGAGAAAAATAGTCACAATTACATTATGAATAAAGTGTGGCATAATATTTTTAGGATTTTACATGAAATGGTTAGGGTATGGAATCACTTAAATAATTTAATACCTCTTACTACCCACTAATATGGTGATAATTTGAGGATTGGTTGTGTACATACTATGAATACTATGCATGTATTAATGCCCAAGGATTATATCACATGCATCAATTGGAACTACATAACATGATTTATCCTCTATAAAATTATGGATAATATTTGAGAAATTAAATTGGTGAGTGATATGTATACCTTTAGTCTGATAAGAACCAATTAATACCAAATTATAGGGAAGTAATTGAGGCATGGTTGAAAGCCATAGCCAATTGATAGTTGCTTTAGAAATGATATTATTCATTCTAATACCATCAAACATAAATTATAATGGATGACATTACATACACACATGTGATTGGATTAAGCATTTTGATTTATTATCTGACACTACTAGTGTGGTTGTTATATTAAGAAAATTAGCTTCAAGGTTTATTTCCTCTACTTCGGTGAAGTCTAAACCCTTTTATTCTATATGTGCAAGAAACATTTTATGTACAAGGAATTATTCATTATAGTGGCTATTAGTTTTGTATTTTTCATGAAATTTAATAATCTTAGATGGTTTCAACTTGTTTGAATAAGGTGTCTTCAATGGTTAACATATATAAATAGGCTTCTTCCATAATCTTGATGTTAGATAGGTTTAGTTTGGATGGAATTAATGCTTGTAATCTATTGTAGTACTTGAGGAATATATGTTTATCTAACTTGAATGAGCCTAATTTTAAATAAAGGTCTTGGAAGACATCAATGTAGGCTTAGAATGATTGGTCATGTCCATTTTACAATTATTGCCATAGAATATATGTCTTCTTAAATTACCATGAAAAATATCTATCTTCATAGAAATATTCATAATAGTATTCATTCTTGAAGGCCTCTATGAATTTATCCCAAGTTATCTCAGTTTCATATTATGTTTGGTTTCTCTCATATAATGTACACTTTCTACCATTTATTTATGAGTGAAGGAAATTTTAGAAGTGAAATCTTGATCTCATTTTCATTAGAAAATTATTTCATAAAAAATAATGAATCTAACTAATATAAACAATTATCTATTACATATACATTTATGTTTTTTCAAACATATGAATATTCAGACTTACTTGAAACCTAGGGGCACTTGACTACCAAAAGATTTACCTAATGTTTGAGCCAATGGAACCACCCATTTGAGGACTTCAAAAAACTAGTTGAATAAAAATGTGTTTTCATCTTGGAGGGCATTTTAATTCTAATTATTTATAAAGGTGTTTAAATCATCTTATCTTATGTTATTTCTCACCATTTTAAATTTATTAAAATGACATAGTAGGCATTCTGAGATATCTTATGGTTTGACCTTGAACTTAAGATATATTGATCTTGTTTAATGGGACATACAATATGAACCATTATGATACCAATGATATTTATCCCAGGAGGTCTAGGGACAACACTCTAAATGAGAATTTATATGGGTTGTATGTCTATGAGATACAATATTGAATAAGATAGACAATATATAAAGTAATAAAACTAGAACAAAAAACTATATTAATCTATGCATTATGAACATTTCATACTCTTCAAAGGCTAAGGTGTTGTCATATAACTTGAAAAATTTGGGATTTCATTTTTGTCCCTTCATCTTCTAAAGACTACATGGATTAATTTATAGGTGAATGGTATGCTTACAAAGGTTAAGGCATTACATGATTCCTATAATTTACAATTATCATGACACAAAATGGTGTAGGGTGCCCATGTGGCCAATTAATAATCTAGATGTTATGCATAGATTTTAAGCTACCTAGTATGTTTTGAGGTGTTGTGCCATTGGTTGTTACTATGCAGAGGTTGCATGCATTACATGAAGTTAAAAAAAGTGCATGGAATATGCGCCATGTGGAATTTGGAGTTACACTAAATGAAATTGAGATTTATTATCCATAGTTCAAAGTGAGGCATCACCTTATGAAAGGGGAAATACCCCTCAACCTTACAAGGGATAAGCCCTTGACACTTACACATCCTTCACCTATCAAGTAGTATTAAAATTATTATCTTTATAAATATGTAATATGGATTAAAATGTTGTGTAGAATACACATGATTCTTAGAGTTCATTGACCATGTTTGAAGTGTAGAGTTACATAATGTTTTCTTTGGATCTATGTGACATGGATTCAGGTGTTGTGTATGATGCACATGATGTAAGATATGCAAAGGTTCACTCAAAGAGTGGAGGTTTTGAAACATGTTACTTGTAAATATATAGGAAACACATAATTAAAGGGTTTTAAAAAGTTACAAAAGTAACCAAGACATTCAAGATAAGAGCCTAGGCTGGCGCGGTTAAAAATAGATCAAAGAGGAAAGGAAACTTTTATTTTTAGAGAGAGGTATTTGGTGCACAACGTGGAAAATGAATATGAGGATGAATTAGAAGGAGACAAGTGTGATTTAAGAAGAGAAGATAAAATTTGTGATCATAGGTGTGATTAGTTTGATTAGAGAAGAGCACATGTTATTTTTGTGGGAATGTTATACATATATAGAAACATGTGGTTGTTGAAGAAATTAAAGTGGCATTGTTTTTTTTAAAGTGTATTAATTTTAAAGGGAGTGCATTTATTACAATTATTTTTTTTACTATTTTACCAATAATTAGAGCACCATAATAGGAGTCTTCCATATTTGTACCCAAATAAACCTCTAGAGTAGGCCAAAATCCTTTTACTCTAGTGCTAAATTGAAATTTTTTTGTAGTGAAAAGGGTAAGAAAAAATAAAGATTAAAAATAAACTAAAAGGAGATGCACTAATGTATATGATTCAATGCCCCTTGTAATGAATGGGATTACAAAACAATTTTTGCAACTCAATTAACATTACACATTATAGTTAAATAAGAAAAAGTAAATAATTCAATGTTATAATATATAGAATATTTACTTTAAATTTAAATTGAGGGAAAATTAATTACAAAATATTTTATTGTGTTGTAAATTTATAAAATTATAACTACCTATGAAATAACTAACATTTAAATAAATAAATAAATAAAGTTGAGACTTGCTAATTTCACAATGAATGTTCTCGTGAAGGATTAAAAAAACCCAATGGGCCACAAAACCTAAAAAATCAAGAGACTCTCTATTTATTGATAATCAATAAGATAAAAAGAATTACACATTGAATGACTAGTATAATATGCCCTAATGTATTAGTGTTTGAAAGTTAATATGAATACTAGTAGAGACTCTCTATTTAGTATGACCATGCTATGCTAAAATTTATTTTTAAATGTTTGTATTTTTTTTTGGAAGTGCCATGAATATATTTATTTCCTACTATTTCCTCCATCTTCATCTTCATCTTCATTCTCACAAAAATAGAATCCTTTTAAAAATATTCATTATTGAAAATATTCCTATAAAATCTAATAATAAATGGAATGAATAAATGCAAAATCTTTTAATTTATATATCCACCTGTAATTTCACCTTATAAAAACTTATAAATATTATATTTTTATTTTTTAAATAAAAAATATCTTTTAATACTTTCCTACTCATGGAATAAACTTTTATATTTAAAAGGCTCACTTACTTTATGCACCCACATTAAATAAAAGATTATTAATACCCTTTTTAAACTTGTGGGATATATTATATTTAAAATGAGTGCCAACTAATTAAAACCCTTAACACTTTTTCTCTTACAAAAAAGGGAAATTTAAAATAAAAGATGGGAAATTTATAATGACAAAAAATATTATAATTTTTATGATAGAGTGAAATTTTATAACATTTCTGACAGTTCATAAGTAAAGTTTTCTTACAAGGATCAAACTATAATTCATTATTATTTTGATGGAAAATAGTTTAAAGACACTACACTAATCATCATATGTTAATGTACAATTTAAATAAGAATTAAGTACATCAACATAGGCACAAAAATATATTTAAATATAGTAATTGAATTGAACTAATTACTTAAAACTTGAAAATAAGGTTTGATAGACAAATACCGAAAATTTGACTTTTATGTGTATTAATGGAGGTTGAAACTAATTGAAAATAATCCCAAAAGTAACCCTAAAATTTTTGTGTAGATTAGAGGAGTGCATTAAAAAAAAAAAAAATTTCTCAATTTTGGTCATTACCAAAATTTTTGGGTTGATCATGGTAATGTAAGGTTCAATCTTGGTCACAAATATTGACCCTAATCAAATGATGTGAAATTTGAGCACCTTTATCTATGTTCATTGCTTAAAAATATTTTTTAGATTGTCATATTGATTTTTAGATCTTCCACAATTGCTTTTCCTTTCTCACGAATCTTAGTGCATTCCAAAATATATTATAAGAGCATAAAATATATAAATAGTTATGAGGAGCATACCTCAGTCAGGCCCTTATTATTATATAGTTTAGCAATAAAAATCATGTAGTCTAGCTTGTAGTCCAGTGTAATATGAATATTTTGATCTTATTAATAAGATTCAATAAAGTAGTATAATCTATATGGTATTGAACTACTTCAATTCATATTTTGGTATAAGGGTTGCATACACTTCAATGTATGGAAAAGAGTAATAAAAATTAGAGTGTAATAATTCAAGGAAGCTTCCCTTATATCTTCATCTCTTCATCATAAATGCATCAACACTCTTATGTACTTATAGACTTGTTTATTTAAAATTAGGACTCTAATTATGATAAAATCCAACATATCATAGTCATAAATCTGAAAAAGAGGAACACACACCAACAAAAACAAAAAAATAGGAAATATGGCCCAAAAAATTAAAAAAATACTAAGATAAAAAATACCAAAATAAAACTATCGATCTTGGATAAACCAAAATTTATTGGCTCTATCTTAGTTAGACTAAGATCAAATGAATTAATTTTGAATATAAAATAGGAGAGAGAGAAATAAAAAGAGATCTTGATACCTAGATAACAATACAAGTGAGAAAATCAGAAGAATAGAAGAAAACATAGATAAATATAAGAAAGTGGGAGAAGAATAAAGATAAAAAATGTGTCAATAAAAACATTATATAATTAATGATCCAAAATCACAAAAATACACTAATACTATACAAATAACTAATCAAAGATAAAAACATTGATTAAACCTTTATACACTAAAATTTTAAATTAAATATTATCCTTTATTAACACATTTTAAAACCAATCTCATTTTTTCCTCCTTTTCAAACTAGAAATGAGATATGGGGATGCAAATTTGAAACATTTTTGGCCATTAGATTATCATGATGAATACAAATTTTCTATAAATTTTGTGTCTTCTAAACATACCTTCAAACACTTCCTTTTAAAATTACCTCTAAAAATCCACATTTACAACCACATATATGTTGACTGTATGCTTTCCTCAAAGTTCTCACTATCATTTTACTTCTACTCAGATTTGTACAAATTCTAATTAGTAGGTTAACTATGAATTTTAGCCTCTATTGTGGACCATATCAACATGAAACCAAACCAAATACACACATTTTTATTAACACATCTCGTTATCTTATGAGATCATGTCATAAGATAATGCACCTTGTCATGTGGCATAATCCATGTTAAAAATTTATCCTCCCTTACCTACTTCTACAACAAATCTCATAGTTGACACACATCCACCAAATCCGATTGTTATATCACTTTTTTCTTAACAAATAAAATCCAATAGTGACACACATCCCATTGATCATATGGTGTTTACTAATCCTAGAAACTAACTAATATAACTTATTTATATTGATCCATTTGCTTTCATTTTTAACAACGTGCATGGAGCTACCAAATAGCTAAAAGAACCCTATTTTACTTGGTTTATTTTTAATTAGCCAAATAGTGCCTTATATGCTTCTGCATGGTCTATGGGCTGCACTAAAAATTTTAATTTAAGGAAAATTCCTTGGTCATTTTTGACCTTTTAAAGGGCATTTATAGGCATAATTTGTGGGCTCCACCTTTGCATTTATTCATCAATTATACATCTTTCTCAATCGCACATTTTTATTGTATTTTTAAACATGCTCATGTTGCCATGTGTCATGTGGGCTCCATTTATTCAAAATTTATATTTACTAGGGAAAATTTTAATTTTAAACATGATTTTATTATCCAATTTTCATTTTACGATGAAGCTTATGGGTTCCACCAATTCTTTTTTAAACAATGGAACATATTTAGTTAGACCTAAAATATATAAGGAATTGATATGTTGATGCGGAAAGGATCAATGTAATAGAATCAAATGAAATATTAACCCCCAAAAACAAAATTTATAAAAATATTATGAATTTTCTCTATTGACAAAAATATGTTAGTATTGTTTTTGATTTTCAAAAAGGCACTAGACTTATGAAACTTAGTTTGCATAGTCATAAGAAAGTGTGGCCTATGAGTCTAAAATTATCCATGTATCACACATAACTATTGAATTCATTAACTATATTAGAAATACATTAAATTAAAGGGTTCAACTAAAATTTTTCCTCTTGAAGCTTCTCCTTTACATGTTCATTTCTAAGAATCCTAATTGTGATATTCATATTAGTGATTCTTTAAGCAACAAAAATGATGCACAAGTCTAGTAATGAAGCTAATGCATCATGATAACAATCATATTATTAGAAGAAATAGAATATAATGCCAATCATTTTAAATTGGAACAATTCATTAATATAAATTGAATAATACTTGCCATGTCTAAGTAAGAAGCTCCAATATATCATCTTAGCCACACAAAATTTTATCCAAATGTAATGCATGACAAAGAATAATATAAATTTATATATTTTCTCCTTCCTATTCACCCACTCACCATGATTTTTTTAATGTTTATTTGTCTGACTTAGGTCTTCAAAATAAATTTTAAAGAGTTTAATCTCTTCTTCATGCTATTAAATGAGCACATTTTATCGCACATCATCACTGATTACACTATTTTCATATTATTTCACACTAATGATAATATTATAATAGCCCAAAATTAGCTTGAAATGCATAGTGCTCCCCACAAGAGACTTGAATCTCAAAGGCTGGACCTTTTGCATGTTACAATCTATAATATGTGTCACCCAGGAATTGGGATCATCTCTTTTATGATAATATTTTAGATTCATATGCTTATCTTCTTCAAACTAAATTCCTAAAAGCATTCTCTTTTTAAAAAAGATCCTACGAATTAAAAAATATATAAGTAAGATATTATCCATACTTAGAGGCATCCTTATATTCATAGGTATCATTATCTATGAGTTCATATTTTTAAAAAAATCATTTATATTCATTAGAATTGAAAAAAATGTACTCTATTTCAAAGTTAAAAACATATTCTAAAAAAAAAACATCATCTTATTCATCTATAAGTAGGTCATTTTAATTTTCCCATGGATGGATGTCATTCTAATTTGTCTTTCTACAATCATATTCTAAGAAATAGGGAAACTCTTTAAATGAGTCAACAATGTCGTGCTCTACATCTATTTCATGGATTTGTTTCCAAGTGAGTTCCTTAAAAGGAGATAAAGTTTAATATTTTTTGGATGAATATTCAAAAACATTTCCCATTGTAGAAAAAATGCACCCATATATTTTGCCTCTATGAGTTCCTATATGCTCAACTCTATATATTTATATGCATAATTTATTTGGATAGTAGGCTTCATGTCTTTTGAAAACATTTCTTTATCTTCAATTTTAAGATAAACATATTTTTCCTCCTCAAAATCATCTAAAGGAAGGTGTGGCCCTTCATCTAAGTCTTGAAAAATGTTTATAATTCCAATCCAATTGTCTCTTTTACAAAAATTTCATATTTTATCTTCAAATGAGAACATTATTATTTATGTTCCTCAAGAAAATATGTATTTAAACTAGGAAAAAAACTACCTTCTACATGATCCTTCATGCTTTATTTAACACTACAAGATTTTACCATTCTTCTTATTCTACAATTTTTATAAAATGTTTCAAAAAATATTTCAATTGAACTATAGCTAAGAGGACTCAATGAAATAAATGTTACCATTGGTTCTTCATGATAAGGGGTTTGTTATGTTATTGTTTATTCTAAATTCACATGAAAATATTCTTAATGTCTTCTCTTACATCACATTGGTATAAAACACCATTTTTACCCATTCATTTCTTATAATAAAAGTTTATCTTTCCACTATTCCTTGATGCATTTACACCTTGTAACATTTTGGAACTTATGGATGAGATATGTTGATATAATTATAGTCAATTTGAGAAATTTGAGGTAGTGGCCACAATATTTTGAGTTGATGTGGGAAATATTGGTGTGATGTTTTTGGATAGGAGCCATGATTACATCCTTAATAAGGCTTTGATATATGTTTGGATAGAAAAATAAACTTTGAAATCATTTTATACAGCAACCCAACCTTAGGGATGTTGGATGGACAACTAACTTTCAAAGGCCATCAATTAATTTGAAAATTTTCATATAAGGTTCTTTATTTAAGGTATATCAATAGGCTTCATGGATGTAACTTGGGGTGAAGGGGATGTGATTATGATTTATATTTGGAAATATTGGGGACCTTGAGTGAGACTAAAAATCTAAGAAAATAATGATACCATAGGTATAGAATAATTTTTTATAGCTTGTGTAAGGTTTTATTCAACTGATATAACAAAATTATAGGCTTCCATAAGAGTTATTGCTCCTATTGATTGTATTATGAGAACATTCTCAACATCAAATTTTTTTAAAAATATAAAAAATTCCATAATCGATAGTGGATGAACTTTAACCCATGTTATTTTGAATATGATATTGAAGTTTACCATTTATTCCATGGAGGATCCTTTGATTGTAATAATATGCTCTATCAGGGATCAGTTATCTAACCTCTCCTTCAAGTTATTTTGTAATAAAACACCCAAATCAACCCAATATGAATCTTATGTTGATGTTATTCCTATAAACCAATCTAAGTCATTACTTGTTGAAAATATTGTCATTGATGTCAAAGGTCTAGCATTTTTGGTGATAAAGGCCCCATTGAATTTAATGTTATTTGTAATAGATATAACTTGGCTAATGTGAGTTAGTATTTATTTAATATTAATGAATATATTTTTGGTTGCATATGAGATAAAAGAAGGGCCCATGGAGAAGTCAAAGAGCCACGGAGTAAAGGTAAAAGAAGGATGTGACACATTTTCCCATGAAGAGTCATCTTGGGGAATTCCAAGAGTCACCAAGTGAAGACAAAAGAGGAAGGGGCTCAATTTATCATGAAGGGACACTTTGAGGAATATGAAAAGTCACCAAAGATAAGGACAAAAGTGGGAAGGACGTTTTTGGTCATGAAGGGTCACCACATGACTTTTCAAAGGCAAGAATATGAAGGGTCATACAAGTTTGGCACCATTTTCCATGAGGATTGAAGGGTCACAAAGGGGGAAGGCCAAAGGTCATTTGGAAAGCTATAAATAAAGGCTTGAGAAGACATTTTTAAAATAAAAAATATAGAGGTTGATTTGATTTTGTATTATCTAGCTTAGAAGAGCATTTGTGAGAGATGAATATGATTTGTATTTGTTATATCTATCTTAGAAGAGCAAAGGTGAGAGAGAGGAAAGAGATGTTGTAATGAACTATCATTTGTTGAGATAACAACATTGAGAGATAATTGTGTGGTTTACACAAAGGGGTTGGTGCTCTTGTTGGTTGGTTCTCGGCAAAGGGGTTGGTGCTCCTGTGGGTTGGTGCTCATGAATAGTTGTTGGGTTGGTGCTCAACAAAGAGGTTGGTGCTCCTGCAAGTTGGTGCTTGTGAATATTGTTTGGGTTGGTGCTCATTAATATACTTGAGATTGTTCTCTGTGGTTTTTCCCACATTGGGTATCCAAATTATATTTGGTGTCTCTCTCTTGTGTGGTGTTTATTGTTTTAGTTTTATTGCATATCTTGAATGTTTGATTAAGTGGAATTTCATAAAGAAAGTTTTATAAGATATAAGATATACTGATTCACCCCCCCTCTCAATATACTCTATGCTTAACATTACCTTTGAAATATGATACAAATAATTTGAGGGCCACATCATGTGTTTTAACATGGTTTATTACATCATGTTTGTGGTCTATAAGGAATATAAATTCATCTCCACTGAATTTAGGAATTTGTCTCAAGGTTGATTTATTGATGTCATTCTATTTTTTTCAACTATAATAGACCTCTATAGTCCCAAGAGGCAAAGGGATTAGTCTTGACATTTTAAAGCACATTTTTAATAAATAATAATTGGATTGAAAGTATAGAATGTGCTATGAACTTTTAGATTTTAGACTTGACAATAAATAATTTTTTTATTATTTTATGAATATCTAAAAAGAATTCAAATGAATTTCTCATTGAAATAGATCTAGTCTTTATTATTTTCTTGTGTTATCACATTTGGCTATAAGTAGAGTTTCCTATGATTTTAAAAATAAAAAAATCTAATGTGGAGGCTAGGTATTTTTAACCAAATGTCTTGGATTAGTAACAAGTAGAGTTACCATGTGGATGAAATAATTATTTTAAGAGTATTTTTTTAATATTCTCCACTAGAATCACAAAATTTAAAATAATGATGGGTAGTTATTTTAAAAAAAAATAGTGTATCGTACAAATAAAAATAAAGAATTGACTAGGTAGAAGGGACCCTTTTTTTTCCCTTAAGAGTTAATTTTTAAATATTCCATCAATAATATTGAAAAGTATAATTATAATTTTAGTGTAAATAAATAAATAAGGGTTAAATCCGTAAAATTTGAGTCCCACTAGGCATGAAAAAACTATTGATGCTAAAAAAATATTTAACTATATTATGCCTATATTTAGAGCATCGTAATCGAAAGCCTTTATATTTTTACAAGGTAGCCTCTAGAGTATGCCAACTTACTTCTACTCTAGAATGATATTGAACTTGTTTGGGGTTGAAAAGCATGCTAAGAAATAAAAAACAATAAATAAAATAAAATGTGATGTGAAAAAAGTAGAAGATCCAATACTAATTCAAAGGAATGATGGAAAAAATAAATGTTGAAATTAAAATTAAAATTCACAAATAAATACATAAGGTAAATTATTCAATGTTATAATAGTTTTAAAATTAAAAAAAATATAGACTAAGGGCATAAATGTCCATAAAATATTTTAGTATGTGCTATAAAATGGTGCAGTCATAGTTCAGGTTCCCAATAAAGAGAAACCAATCCATGTAGTGTGTGAGCCTCTCACCCTTATAAACACACACACACACACACACACACACACACACAAATCTCAAACCAATTTATTATTTATTTCAAAATAGGGTAATGAATGTTTTTTATCAGTAGGAGCTACTACTCTTTTTGTTAACAAGTTACTTTTTGAAATATCTTAATTAAAATGAAAAACCCTTATACTGATATGTAAGGATAAAATTGTGGCCTTCTCTCTCTCTCTCTCTCTCTCTCTCTCATTCAAGCTATCCTCATTTTTAGATTTTGATAGATTTTCTATTCTCATCACATAGTTTTCCATTTAAAGGGTCTAAAGGATCCTATTTATAAACCCTAAAATTTTCTTGGAGGCATTTCCTACAAATCAGTTATCTACTAGGTTAATGGTAAGATACTGAATTATCTATTGATGTGTATAGGGAAAGTTGATAGTTGGGAATTCAAATGAAATTAGGTTACCAAAATCCCAACTAACTAAGTTACTCAAATTTATTTTTAGGATCCCACATTTGATGTTGATGTTTCTTAATTCAAAATTTATGTTCTTGCAACCTTAATGTCTCAGTTAAAACTTGTTGATTTTGTAAAAAGAATTGGCCTGTCTATGCACTTGTGTCAAAAAGTTTCCTCCACATGTGAGAGAAATGTGTATTTATGATTTGAGATGCATGCATGACTCATTTCAAAACTTGTGCACTAATTTTTTATGTTGGTTATATTTTTTTGGCTTGGGAAATCTTGAAAACTTAGTCAAAATAACATTATAATTTCAAAAATGATGTAGGATTATTTTCACCCTAGATTATCCTATATTAGATGCCTTGGGTAATTGAAATGTGATCCCTAAATCACAAGTTAAAATTCATGAGATCATAACCATAATGGCCAAGTTCTACAAGGTCTAACCATAATGCATCTTCCATCACATAATTATTCCATTTCACCAAATATTTATTATATTCCTTTACACATGTTATTTTTACTAAATTGGATTAAAAATCATCTCTATCTCTTCTCTTTGTTTTTTCAAACAATTTCACTCTTTAGTTATGAACTTATGCTTCCATCCCTCTATTTTGTCCTTCATCTTGTGCCTCATGAAAATCATAAAATTGTGTCACATTAAATATATGTGATATATCCATTCCTTCTGAAAACTTGATCTTGTAAGTGTTTGCCAAAAACTTATACAAAACCCTACATGGTCCTATCTTCTTCAACTTCAACTTATTTTAGTTATCCCACATAAATCTCTCTTTATGAAAATTTTCTAACATCGAATCTCCTACTTATAATTCCTTCCTCTCATGTATTTCATTTGTGCATTGTTTATGATTTAGGTTACTCTATTTGAGATTTAAATTCTTTGTTTATTTATCACATTTATTTCACATATTGTTTGGCCCTTATTCATATTCTTTACATTTGATCTACCCTTTGTAACTTGATACATCCCATGGGACTAATTCTAAAAATAATATAAAAAGGTGTTTTTCTCGTGATTTGATTCAAAAAACTAATATATGCAAATTTGAATTGGACTAACATCATATGCCATTTTGACAATTTGTCTCCAACTTGACATCTCAATAAATCACATAGGCTTTGGTTTACTACTTCAATTTTTCTATTAGTTTATGATGGTACATGAAACTATAGTTTAACCTAGTTCCCAACGTCCTCCTCAATGTATAATAATGGCCAAAAAAATTAGTATCTTTGTCCAATAATATGTTATGAAAACATATATGTATTCTTATATCCTCTTTGAAGAACAAGTTGGTGATGTTCTTCACAACATTGGTTTTCTTGCAAGAAATGAAGTATGCCATCTTATAAATTTGATCTACCATAGAGAAAATGGAACCATTACCTGTTTTCATTCTAGGTAATATATGCACAAAGTCTAATACTTATGTCATCCCATAGCCTCTCTTGAATGGTTAAGGGTTTATACAAACCTATATTTTTCTCCTCCTTTTTTCTAGTAGGAAAAATTGACATCCTCTCACATACCTACATAAATTTGTACCATTTTTAGCTAATAATATGTATCAACCAAAAATTATAGCATATTTCCCACACTAAAATTCTTTTTAGTCCTCAATTATGATTCTATTTGATTATACTTTTATGCATTGACCCTTAGGGTATACATAGTTTTGCTTATTAAAAAATAACCCTTCTTGAATCACATAGTCAAGTCATGGTGTCTGATCCATGTTTTTTAGATTCATGTAGAATTTCCACACATATCAAAAATATTGATATTCAAGTTACATCTCATTCATTTAATTAAACCCAAATAATTTAAATCTCATCTCACTTATCATTATCAGTCTTTTGTTTAGCATTTGTGACCTTGTTTGATCCTCCACTCTTTTACTTCAACATGAATGTATAAATTTTGAGGTATTATACCCACTTCAATTGTCTTTGATTTAAATTATAATAAATATTGATGAACTATAGTGATTTATGATTTGTATACAACACAAAATCCTCTGACAATAAATAATACCTTCACTTCTTTAATGCTTCCATGATCATATAGAACTCTTGATTATAGAAGAAATATTTATTCTTGGCATAATTTATATTATCACTAAATTAATCTATATGAATTTCCTCTTAAATAAATAATGCTCTAATGGCTACTCCACTCATGTCACAATTACATTGAAATATCTTGTTGAAGTCTTGTAGTGGTAACACTCATTTCTTTATCACTTTCTTTTTTAGCTGCTAAGAAATATGCTTCACTTCTTCCATACATGTAAATGCCTTAAAATCCCCGTGTAATGTTTCCATTATTGATACAATATCCCACTAAAATTTATTATTAAATTCCTATAGAATCTCTCTAAACCATGAAAAAATTACACATCAAAGGCACTTCTTGGCAATGGCCATTATACTATTTCACACATTTTCTTAGGGTTCATATTTAGTCATTCCTTGGAGATGACAAAACCCAAGTGTACTAGTTCTTCCTTCATGAATCTATACTTCTTGACATTGATAAAAGAACTTCTCCTTGCATAGTCTTTGTAACACATTTCTCAAATGTGGTACATATTCCTCATTTTTATTGATAAATATCAAAATGTTGACATATTTCCCCAAAAATTGCATCAATATTTCATTCATTATCCTCATGAATGTACTTGGCATGTTGGTTATCCAAAATGGTATAATTAACCACTCATATGACCCTTGTTTCATCTTGAACATGGTCTTTTATTCATCACCTTCACCAATTTTGATATGATGATATCCTCTATTCAGGTTGATCTTGATAAATTATCTTGCACCACTCAATAAATCCATCATATCATACATTCATGGTAATGGTAACCTATGCTTGATAGTAATTTTTTTATAGATCTTGAATATGTACACATACACCATTTTTCATATTTATTTGGTGTCAATAATGTGGGTACTACATATGGGATTAAAATTTCCATTAACAACCATTTTTCTAATAATTCATGCACTTTCTACTACACTTGTTAATTAGCCATTAGCATCATCTTATATACATCATTATTTGGTATACTCATTCTTAAGATCAAATCCATATGATGACTAATACTACTCACTAGTGGTAGTTGTTATAGCAAGTCACTTTATATGATGTATGCAAACTCATCTATAAACTTATTTACTTTTCATGGAGGTGTCTCCATATTATCACCACCTCTAATTTACATGTTTTTATTCCATCTTCGGTATGAGTGTATCACATTCTTCTTTCCAATATTCTATTCTTAGGAACTCTTTTCTTGATACTAATAGTACCCTTGTGAAAACACTATTGTTCCTTCTTTATTGATCATCTTTTAAGTGCCTTAGAGTATATTTATTCCCATCTTTATCCAAGTGGTAAGTGTTTTCACAACCATCATGTACGGCCTTGAGATTAAACTACCAAGGAACTCCCAAAATTACATGACATACATCCATCAGAATCACATCACACCATACCTCATCCTAATATGCACTTATTTAAAATTTCACCAAATATTTCTCATTGACCAATAATTTTTGACTCTTTTTCATCCATGAAACCTTGAATGGGTTTTTAGGTTCACTACTTTATTTAGGCCTAATTTTTTAACCATCTATGTGTAACTAAATTATACCACTATCTACTATCATTTTATAGCACTTACCACCTAAATTTTATATGGTTCTAAAAATAATCTTACTTTTCATCAATTACTTATCTTCTCTCAGTGAATTAAATAAGACTCTATTAAAAATATTATTTCTCCATACTCATGCTCCTTCAAATGCTCCACTAATTTGATCAATTCCTCATCATCATGTGTTATATATGTGATTGTATTCATCCTTTAGCTCCATTCACTTTGTACATGGGAGAATTTGAAGGATCGATGCCCTAGTTGTCCACACATAAAACATATTCATATGAATTATATTTCCATTATTTATAAAAATATATCTCATCCCTAAGAATGGTAAAATCCACTTTCACCTTGTGCATCCTACTCGAAATGGTGCACCCCTCTTTGGTCTTATATATGTGTATTTCTCTATGTTACAACTTATATGCATTTACTTGAATAGTTCCTTATAACACTTTATCTTCGTCATTAAATTATCCTTCACCTACCTCATTCTCTACTTTATTTTGTGTGATAACATTTCCTCTATTTTTAGTGAAAACTAATAAGCTTGTTTGATTGTTTGGATCTGCACCATACTTAGTTCCTCCTAGATTACAAACCAAAAAATATAAATGTATCACAAAAATTTATCCTTAGGTTGTGGTTGGAATTGATAGTAAATTTGTAATAATATTTGGTGTAATTTTTCATTGACATCTCCTTTTGATGGATATTTTAAAGTCTTTTGAATATCTACATCTAGTAGTATCCATGCTTGAATTTTCCCCTTAGTTTAACAACCATTCAGTCCAAATTATTTATCTTATCCTTCCCTTTTATACACCATTCATTTCAAACCTCCTCACACCATAGTGTTGCATGTCCTTTCAACTAATTTTTTGGTCAAATCTATGCATTAGGGATTAGTAATATCCTCATACTCAAAATACTATTCCATGTTAAGCTAATCAATGAGATCTTCTAGATTTAGACTTCCCAAGCAATAAGATAAGTCCATATTCATGCCATTATAATATGAGAGATTAATTTCAAAAACCATTCTTCACCAACATACATTTACTCCTCAACACCTCTTTCACCCTCAACATCACCTAATCCTTTAGTACATTATCTTTTCACTTCATCATCGATCTCATCCTCTCATGGGATGAAACCTCACAATTAGTATTATTCAATGACATTTAGATATGCATGCATACTATGTAACAAATTAAATTCTTAATCTAACTTTATTAATATACCTATAGGTACTTCACCTCTATCATAAACTCTCCTTGGCAGTGTCTTTTATTATAAACACATGCACTGTTATTACAAATCTTTGGTTTATAATCCTATGTAGGCAACATTTCTCACACTTAGAAAGATACAAAACCTTATTTGATACCACTTGGTGTAGTCATGGTTCATGTTACCAATGTATATAAACTAATCTAGGATGCAAGTAGTATTATCACCCTTATAATTAACATAAACAATTGTAAAAACAAATACAAACTTGCAAAAATACACACATAATTACATAAATATCAAAACATTTTATTATATACTCTAAAATAGGGTGCATGAACATTTATCCTCAATAAGAGATATGAATTTTCTTGTGAACAATTTTATATAGGAAACCTCTTTTGTTCCCAAACACACATACAAACCATTTTAAAATTCAAATTGGGACCCATTGTTATTTTATTGATTTGATCAACATGATTTGATTTGAAGTTTGCAGAGTGTTTCAAATTTATGGAAGAATCAAAGCTATGTATAATCCATACTATATGATTTAATTTTCACATTCAACTTAATTTTAACTTATTCTTATATGTACGCTTGATTTTATGACTTAATGGTTAACTGGGATGATGTGTTATGCTTTTAGTGGTTTTTTGTCTACATGTGTCTTGAATAGGCTATTTAACACATAAGTGTCTCCTAGGATCTTCCAAAGTTCATTTTATCTTGCTAAATAGAATCAATTCACTAAATTGGGGCCTAAGTGAATAGCATAAGTAAACTGATGGTGATGCCATCACATTTATTTATATGTACCATCTCAGGTAAGCAAAGTAGTGACATCAATCCATGTGTCATCAAATTTTAATTTAATAGTGACATCATAAAATTTATTTGTATGGACCATCCCTAGAAAGTGGGGCAATGAGAGACATCCATGTGTCATCATCCTACTCTCTTAGTAGTGAAATCAACATAGTTCTTTGTATGGACCATCTTGGGAAAGCAAAGCAATGAGATCCATCCATGTGTCTTTTTCCATCTAACCTAGAAGTGAAATTATTATATTTATTTATATGGACCATCTCAAGCAAGTGGAGTAATAAGATCCATCCACTAACCCATTAGTGACATTAGAATAGTTATTTGTATGAACCACATCAAGCATGCAGAGTAACGAGAGCCATCTTCATGTCATCAACCCACTAACCCAAAATTGATGTTATCATAATTATTTATATGGACCATCTCAAAAAATCAAAACAATGAGCTCCATCCATATGTCATCATCCTGCTAACCCAATAGTGATGTCATCACATTTCTTTGTATGAACCATCTCAGATAACTAGTGAGAGCTATCCATGTGTCATCATATTGGTAACCCATGGCCAAATGGATAAAGAATAGTAATTCATAACTAAAAAATGAGTACATTATAAATACACAAACATGTGTCTTTCATAACCATATAAACAAATAGCAAAGACACTAATGCTAAGACCGAAAGAGAGAAAAAGAGACATCTATCACACATAGATGATCAAGCATCTAGGAACAAGAAAAAGAAACCACATGGATGTAAAATCCATGGAAGTCAACATTATGAAATTTAAATTAAAATAATAAATAATGAATGGAGAAAAATTGATTGATACAATTAATTTTCATGAAATAGTAAATTATTACATTCAATTCTCATAATCAGTACATCAAAATAAATATAGTTTGAATTACCAAATTTAGTCTAATTACATTTCCTTCTAGATAAAAATTACACATGGATAATTCCAAGCTCGAGTGAAAAACATGAATCTAAAAATCCATTATGACCAAGAGTTTATAGACTTTTCACAACATATACCTTTTCAGACTAGAGTTGCAATAGCGTCCTCATCTTTCATTTCAGTTCCTTTTACATATTTAATTATAGGGTTGACTAAATACATAAATATGACATTCAATTTAGTAGCCCTCAATCACAATTTCAAACATTAATTTTATATTTGGGTGAGTTTTATGTAGTTGAGACATATAATGTTGAAGACCAACTTTCAATTTTCACATGGAGGTACAAAGATGAATTGATGGCAATAAAAGCAGTTAATATCCACAACACAACTACCAAACCAAAGGTAATGCATTTCATTGACATTTTGTTTGATTTATTTGTAAATGGTAAAGTTTCTAGGAAGAGATTACATTTCATACTTAGCAAGAACCAAAAAAATTACACGAGTGGGAATGTTTTTGAAAGATTTTGTAGACTCCATGTGCCCAAAATGACTTATAGGTAGGATATGGTGAATTCATGGCTTCTTGCCAATAAAATAATCAATAAGTTACAATAATTGGTTGTCAACCCAAGTATATTTTTAGTTTAGGGAACTACCTTAACTATCCCCATTATTGTGTTTAGACCAAGGGTGAGAATTACCATAGACCCATTGAATAGAATTTATGGCTTATCAACCATTATTTACATCAATGATGTATATGTCACTTTGTTGGACATTATTATAACCTCTAAAAAAATCATATCCTTAGGGGAGATTATCAAATCTAACCTAATTATATGAATCGCAAACCTAGGGAGCTTACCAGATGGTAATTTCTAGATGTTGTCTTATGTAGTATATGTTGTGAATGCAACTGTGCATTACTCACATGAAAATACTTGGTAACCATTTTTGGAATACCCAAATAATTGAATTTGTGATGAATTCAATGTTATCCATGTGAAAAGGTTTAGAAAACATATGAAAAGGTTGAATGAGACCTTTTACCCTATGGTATATTAGGAAATATATGAAAAAACATGCCCAAGTTATATGATCCTATAAAAAAACATTTAAAATATGGGTAATTGTTGGTTATATCATAAGTGCACTATAATTAGGATTGAAGGTACTAGGGCATAATCTTTATACCTAACCTAAATTGTGCCTAATAAATTGGCTAAGTAGGAAATTTTTGCTCAATTGGTTGATAGTGTAGATGTCAAGCTAAGAAGACTAAATAGGGTTTTCTCCACCCAACCCCTCTTAGCATTGGTAGAATTCAATATACAAGGTGGAACACTTCTAATATATTATAAGACTAAGGACACATTATGGATTGAATTAATCACCATTCAAATATTGGGACCTCAAGAAAATGGTCATAGAACATATCAATAAATATGATAAGAAGGTGAAAATTAATTATAGGCATAAATCTTAAAATCTTGACAGTGTCTTTATGATAATAGAATATGACACTAATGTTTCTATAATAATGTGTAGGGTAAAGATGTCAATGATTATAGTGTAGAGGATCCAATATGATCCCATTATCATTGAGGATGATGCTAAGAAATTGAAAAGGAGTAATAAATTTTGAGACCTATTCATAGACCTCCTCCACATGAAGAATAATAAATACAATAAAAATTAGGCTCATCTAGGGAGGTTGAAATCGAATAAAGCACTAGGACCACTCTAACCTCCCTTACATATAAAGTTGTTATTACTTCCCCTTAGTGCATAACAAAATAAGAGAGACCTATAAGTTTTATCAAATCAGCTAGACTTTTTTGCATGCTTTATCTACCTCCATTGACCATAGTATAATAGGTAAGTCTACCTACTTTCTTTTCACATGTTTCTATTATTTATCCCCCTATATCACCACTTATTATGATAAGAACAACACCATTTCTAATGCTTTAATCCACTAGATTTCCGTATTTACCACTCATCATTCCTCTAGTGGTCACCACTCCTCCCACTCCCCTTCTACCATTATAACCCATTCATCTTCCATTCCACATTTTATAAGGGTATTATCTATTGCTACCAAACCAATAATAACATATACAAGGAATCCCAAGACTCCTATTTCACCTCAAAAAGTGGAAGTGAAGGACAAACAAGAAGAATTTCCCAAGCAAATGGAAGAAATAAAAAAGGGTAGACTTAGGTCATACCCAAATGATATTTATGATAGTGAGGAAGAGGAAAAAATATGCGGAGATCAAGAAGAATGGGTGTCTAAGACTAACACAAAAGAAATAAAATGTTTTGATGACACAATTGAGATATATGAATATGATGAATGGATGACTAAGGAAAACACTCAATCTAAAGGAATTAAAAATTTATAATAATATAAAGAGGTTGTCTAAGGAGATGTTAACTTGGTGGTTACAAAATTGTTATTAGATGATGGAAGGGATGTAGAAGAACATGTAATGCTAAAATTGTAGACTTCAATACAAGATACATCATCAACTACACCTTTAAACTCTCCACCCCAAGTTACTATAGTGACAACCACAAAAATTGGTACCCCAACTATCTCTCCTCATGTTGTAAGTTAACCCATTATTAATCTATGGCAACTTCCTCAATTATTGAAGTTATAATTAGTATGACAATTATTATTCATTCTTTGTATTCTTTGGGCCAAATGGATAAACCTTAGGTAGTTATAATGGTAATTTTTTCTACCACAACCTAGTTTGCCACTATGGGTCCTATCACTACTATTACCACTACTGGGGTTTCCTATACATTGGTGACAAATTACTTTCATAATTTACTTAGCATCCTAAAAAATTATTCATTCTTTAGTGGAACTAGTCCTTAGCCCCCTAAATCATCAAAGAGGGTATATTTTGAAAACCTCATGTCCACTTTCATTTTTTCAATGAAATCCACCCCTCCTATGTCATTTTCATAGCTAAAAATTCCCATTGGTCAAGCTACTCAAACTGATTCATCTATGGTTTTAATACATAAAGTAGTAGGGAAGGATAAATACATAATTGATACATCAATCCAAAAGTAGTTTACTTGATGGATACAAGTTATACCTCCTTTCCCTATAGTAGGGACATCTTCCCCCATGGCCATGCTTCCTCTAGGGAAATCCCATTTTTATATTCAGGTAAAAAAAGTAGAGTAACAAGTTGCACTACATATTCCATCATGGATTAAGTAGCCACAACAATAAGAAGAAGGAAGGTAGGATTTAGTGATTGTCGAGTAACCCAAAATTAGATTTAATTTTTATAGACAAATAAATTTATAGATAGATGTGAAAAAAAAGAATGTGGTTGAATAAGGGAAATAGGTTGAGTTACAACACAAAGAAGATATATTCTCTCTAATAATTAGAAGAAAAGTAAATCCCTCAACTTTGGATTGGTACAGAGAAGATCCTTATAGTTTTGTGGATGCTACTAGAAGAGTTATAAAATAAAATTTCAAAAGATTTTATCATCCTATTTAGAGGCCACCAGAGAGGAACATGATTTAGGATCCTAAAGAAATCATAAATGATGCATAGTGAAAATTTAGAAAGATCTATGACACTGTTCATCTAATAAGGTTTACAAAGGCCATATCTTAGCATAAGTGAGGGGATATCATTAATTTTTTCAATAAAATAAAGGACATTGATTGAAAATTTTACTTCATAAGCCAAGAAACTAGAAATAAGGATTATATCCATTTGAATTTAATAACATCATATGAGTTTACATGGGGCTAAATTTTTGCTTTTACTAAAAGGGATAGCTTACTTGAGTGACATCAAGATATGTGAAATTTCATGCAAATAATTTACCAATCAGGAAAAAGAGTTAGTTTCTATTATTTAAGATATGAGAGTCACTTAGATAAGTACTCCCAAGAGTAAATTGGTCCATAATCCCATTTTTAAAAATCTCTTATGAATATCACTCAACAACCTTCAAATTGAGATTAAAGGCATGGTCTATAGGACTAATGACAAAATAATGTAACTAGTGAATTTTCTCAAGGATTGAATTATTAAAATTGAGACACTTCATACAAGGGTTAAAGCTACATTGGTTAGACATCATAAGTTAATGGAAAAGCTCCCATAGTTTTTCAAGAGATATTTGCTTGATTATGAAACTATAGATATAGATTTCAAATCTAACCACACATTATATTTATAGATATAATTATTCAATAAATTAACTTCAACATCAAGGGATGCAAATCCACTTCTTTAGGGTACTCAAGATCTAAATTACGCACTAGTGAAAACACAGGCCAAGCCCACCTAGGTATCACTTCAAATTTTCACTACTTAAACTACATCGGTGGTAACTTCAAGCATATTTGTAGTGATAGTGTTAATTCCATTTGTAACTCAAGTTATAATGATAATTCCATCCACTTCAACTTTTACAGTTATTATTTCATAATTTTCTTTTTCCAGTAGTGCCACATAAACATCCTCTAATTATACATATGCATTTTAATTTTTGGTTAGGATGAAACATTAGTTCCTAATATAATTTTCATGTACATATTGTCTTTTAGTTGATGAAATCTATTTTTGAGCAATTACCATTATACATGCATGATTTGCATGCAAGTTGACATCTAGTGCTATTTATGGACATGTATTTTCAAACTTCACTTGAGAGATGAGGCCTTACCTATCCAAATATTACATATGATTATATCCTCCTAGTCCCAAAAGAAGGATACTTTTGGATATTGAAATTAATAATAAGTTTTAAGGATAGTTATGTAATTGATCTTGATTCTTCTCCAAACTAGTGGATTGTTTAAAAAGTACTATCATTCTGGTATCTTAATTTTCTATTTGTGCATGAGTTTTATTTTCAATACAATTATTATTATTGTGTTATTACTGATTTAAATTACCTTTTTTATGTTAATCATAATCGCCTATTGTAGATGTGATAACGCAATATTAGAAAAGTGGTAACCTTTGATTATACATTCCTAAGTTTACTCTTATCTCCTACTTCCTTAGACATCCAACCATGCTTGATTTTTTATTTAATCTTATAATCTTGCATTAAACATTGGTTTTTTATTATTTATCCAATATTTAGTTCAAATACTAGTTTATAAATGTTTCATTTTTCTTGACTCATAGGCCTCCTTTTTTGCCTTACCTTTTTCTCTTTTTTTTGAGTTTCTTTTGGTCCTACCCACTTAAGTTAGATACGTAATAAATTAACCCATCTCAATTAGAGTTAGATTCATCCATATCCAACTCATCCATGGTAAAAAAACCACTTAATTCACCACTATTTCACCAACATGTTGTTTAGAAAATCTAATACCCCATAACTCATGCCTTGGATTAAATCTTCATTCATAGATTCTGAAACATTAGAGGTTACCTCTTAAGGTTTCTAGGGTGTGCATAAAACCCAAATACATATTAAATTAATTTGGTGCTATGATGTCATAAACCTTCACCTCTATTTCTTTGAATGGAATCAATTGAGTTGCATTGGAAGTACTCAAGATTAAGAAGGTCTACCTAAGACACCAACTTGTTATATGTGTATTTGTAAATCCTTAGGAAAGTTAGGCATAATAAGGGAGTTAGGAGGGGACCCCAGGATAAATCATTCTCTCTAACTATGAAATCCCATGTTCCACTAATTATAATGGCCCAAGATCCAACCTAACTAGTTGGTACTGCTATCAACATCACTGGGGCCATGTATGATTTACCAAGAAACCTTAAGAAGTATATTCCTTCTTTTTATCCCTTAAGAGGTAGGACTACTAAAGAACACATAAATTCCTTCAATACCACCCTAGGAATATTAAATGTAACCCATGAATACATGGAATGTAGAGTTTTTATCTTCACAATACAGTATATCACCTATGACTAGTTTCTTAATATCCTAAAAGGTTCACTTACATCTTGGGATCAATGTCAAAACACCTTCTTGTCATAATCTGCCCAAGTCACTAGCAAAAGTGTTGTTTACTAAATTTTTTAAAGAATGAGAAGATAACCAAATGAGCCAATCCAAGCCTTCAGTGCTAGGTTCCAAAATATGTATACCTAGCTTGAAACTTTCTACAAACCTATTGAGACTTTGGCCCTAAAAATGTACTAGAATGCCATGGACCCTATGATAAATGTTTTTCTATTAATATTTGTCAATGTTGATATGATTCCTATAGATTATGATGAATTTATCAACATGGATAAATAATTTAACCCCTAGATGCAATCATTGGCCCTACTTAGTCTTGGTCCTATTTTTATAGACTTTAGCCCAATCCCAAATGCAAATTAGAATATTGTGGCCCAAAATTAGAACCTGTTTTACTTTCATGTGCCTTTAACCATTCTAAAACAAATTATCACCTTATATTTATGAATAATTTTATGCATAACCAACAAAACTAGAGTCAGCCCTTGATACCAATCAATACAGGCATGATCTAGTGATTATTGAGAAACCCATAATGATATTAAATTTTTATAGACAAATGAATATCTTGAGAAAGGTGAAAAGAAATACTATGGTTTTATAATGAAAATAAGTTGATTTAGAAGATAGAGAATACATATTCTCTTTAAAAAGGAGAACAAAATTAAATCCCTCAGATATGGAAGATCCTTATAATTTTTTGGATGTTACCAAGAGAGTTATAAAATAAATGTAAAAAATGTTTGATTAGCGTATTTAGAGGCCACTATAAAGGATCACCATTTAGGCTCCCAAATAAATAATAGATAATGTGCAAGGAGTAACTAGAAAGCTCTATGACACTATTCATCTAATAAGGTTTGTAAAGGCCATATCTCAACCCAAGTGGGGGTATATCATTCATTTGTTTAATAAAATAAAGGACATTGATGGAAAAATTTGGTTCATAAACCAAGAAACCAAAAATTAGGCTTATACCCATTGAAATTTAATAACAACATTTGAGGTTATATGGGCTTAGAGTTTTGTTGTTGCTAAAAAGGATAACTTTCTTGAGTGGCATCAAGAGATGTGAACTTATGTGTAACAATTTTCCAATCAGGAAATAGATGTAGTATTTATTCTATAAGATATGAGAGTCAATTAGATAATCAATCCATAATGGTAATTGGTCCCTAAATCTATTTTTGAAAATATCTTATGAGTATAAACCAACAACCTTTGAGTTGAGATCAAAGGCTTGGTCTCTAGAGCTAATGATAAAACAATGCAACTAGTAAATTTTACAAGGGCTGAATTATTATAACTAAGATACTTCATTTAGGGGTCAAATATGTATTAGTTACACATCATAAGTTAATGGACAAGCTCCCATAATTTTTCAATAGATCTTTGCTTGATTATGAGCCTATAGATATAGACTTCTAGGCCAACCATGTATTATATTTGTTGATGACAGTATGTAAATAATTAAATTTAGTAGTAGCGGATGTATAAATACCTCTTTAGGGTGACCATTATCCAAAGTATGCACTGTAGACACCTAAAATTGGCCACAACTAGCTTTCAACCATACTCTAAACCAATTCCTACCAATAATTACAAATTAAGCCTAGGAATCACTAAACATCCCAAATTTTCTTACACATCATTCATCAAAGATCAAAATCATGTTGAGACATTCCTAGTTGGTATATCATATTGTATGTAACAATAATCTCTCATAGATTTATCCCTAATCATCTTGTGGCATCACAATAGTCAATTTGGCCTATGAACCTATAAAGTGGGGCACATGAACAAATATCAAATCTTGAAAGAGATAAATGGATAATAATAATTAGTTAACAAGATAAACCAAATTAAATGCCTAGTTAAATTATCCATGTGTAACTAATAAATAAATAAAAAATAAAATTTAAAAATTTAAAATATCCTAGCCTTTCATCATTGCCTTTATGAGTTGTCAATCTCTTTGAAAATATCCTAAAATATCTATTTTGGAGACCTATGCCTATTAATTGACAAATATTAACTCTAATGGGGTTATATTTGACTCATTTAGGTTAGTTTTGAACTCATTCCATGTTTAAACTCCACCTTGACTCACCTTGGGTTGGGGTTAGATCCATTTTTTATAAATACAATGCCTTGCCTATTAAATTTTAAGTTATTTTGGTGAAAAGTTATCATGCACAAATGAATTCAAAGATTTGATAAGAGTAGTGATATAATTAAAAAATAACTAGAAAGTAGTGTTATAATGCTAAAATATTGATCCAAACAACATCAATCCATATCAAAGCCAATGGTGCCAAGGAGAGGAGCCAACAAGATTCATTTGCCAAAGACTCTTTGAAGCACAAGCCGAGCAAGCCACTAAACAATGCATTTGGAGTTATCAAGGAAGGTAAAATATTCATTGTCTTTTACATTTTAGTTGTGATTTCATTTGTCTTTTGTTAAGGAAGCTCACCCTTAAGATTTAGGATTGGAGTGTAAGTGTTAGTATGTTTATTGAAGTTTTTGTTACTTGAATTAACATATTACTAACCTCCCTTCTTGGTTTCCTATGATCACAAATGGCATAATCAGTGGGAAATTAAATCATCCCATGAAACCAAAATGACTAATATTAAACTATTATTTTTGCTATTGACAACCTAAGAATCTTCAAAATTCAAGTTTTAACATTATTTTTCACATATTCTATTTTTTAGTGTTACAGAGTTGTACACAAAGACCAAAATTGGTTATAATAGAACCAATATCAGTCCTATTAAAAATAATGTTGTTCCACCCAAAATTTATGTTGACCTTTGTGTGTATCATCCAAAATTGATGTTGGTCTCTATACTAAACAACAGGTTTATAGGCCATCTTTCAAGCTTCATTTAGGGTCATCTAGACTCCATTTTTTATTTTTATTTTTAAACCATGTGTTTTATCCTAAATTTTAAGAATATGATATCAGTTTACCTTAAATTTGAATGAATGTTTAAAAAAAAATATAAAACCCCATAACATTTTATTTCTCTATGTTAAGAAGAAACTAAAGGTTAAGAGTCAGGGGTTTGTACGTTACCCAGATTAAGTTGCGCACCGTGTCCAAGTGTTGTAGGAGCTCCTATTTAGCTATGGAGGAAGACACCTATTGATAAGAAAGAAACTCAAACAAAGAGAATGTTAGACAAATATATGGTGGACTGCCAAGCTATATGCTCGGTCTCGAAAGCGTAAAAGCTTCCTTAAGGGATGACAGTCCACTATTTGATGAACAGAGTGTTGTATAAAGAAAATGGTGAAAGACTAAGAAAGAGAAATAAAGATAATGTGTACGTATTCTCTGCAATCAGTCTATCATAGTCACTGACATTAGTAGTACTACCAACATTGATTGGTTAATATGCCGATGTTGGTTATACTGCCGATGTCGATAGGGACAATGAGCCTTGGATGGGTTTCAAGGTTATGTCTGTGGTCGATAGAGGAGTCTGTAAGGGGTCTAGAAGTTTAAAGGTTTATGCAAGGTTTTAGGACAATGAATAGGGTTTGAGAAGGGGCAAAAATAGAGGGTAGGTGTGAGAAGAGAGTAAGGATAAGGGGAAGGCTTTTCAGTCTCTCCACAGAAGAAATTGGGTCTAGTTGATAGTATTTAGAAATAGTAAATAGAGACTAATTACTAATGTATTCTAAATCATTAAAATGAGACAAAAGAATACTTAGCTCTGCTTGGTGAAGATTCGAGGGTGTCAGGATGCTTATTCCTGTTGGCTGATGTCGCAGACCTCATGTAATGTTTTTAACCCAATGTTTGGAGTGATTTCTATAAAGTTTATATAGCCTAGAGAGTGATATTCAAATTCTAATGCTTAGTCTCAGAGTGTACGCGTTGATATCCCAGAGTCAGGGGGTAAGCTCAAGGTTATCTAACTGACGTCGATGGTCCTACTGGCGTTAGCTGACTATTGACCGACGTCAGAGGCTAAAGAATGGGTAAAAGGGAGCTCTTGGCCCATTTCTCCATCCAGCAAGTGCATTTGCCATTGGAGAATGGTCAAAAGATGGGTTTATTAGGCACAAGCATTAGTTAGGAGGTTAGGATGGAGTAAGAAGAGGTCTTAGGTAGTTAGGATGATTCATAGGTTAAGAAAAGGTCTTAGGGCGAGGTGTCCAAGTGAGGTGTCCAAGGTGAGGTGTATAGGTGAGGTCATTAATTTAAAATAAGTAATTTATTTTAAATTAATAAAGTATGTAAGTGGTTACAAGGGGATCAAGGGGTGGTCGACACAATATTAGTGTCTACATTTGCCCCTTTTTATCTTGTGGTTTGTTCTGACGAACTGCAAGACAAAAATAGGAGTAAGTTACCCTAGGTATGGGATAAGGTGTAGGTTGCCCCAAGTATGGGATGAGGTATTCCCCCTCAAAGCATGAGTCAAGGGAAGTTAACCTGAATCGAGTGCCGATTTGATAAGTAGTGGATGAGTATGGTGAAGTTGGAGTGTGAATGTTGCAATAGTTGAGATTGCATGTATACCACTTCACATGATAGATAAGTCAAATTGTCACAGTCAAGGTCAAGGAGCACTAAAATCAAAGTAACTGGTCCCTAGCTTTTTGGTCATAGCTGATTGGGTTAATCGATCAAAGTTGTAGCTCCAATGGTCGAGGAGGACTAAAATTAAACTAACTGGTCCCCAGCTTTTTTTGTTCATAGTTGATTGGGTTAATCGATCAAAGTTGTACCTTTAATGGTCATCATGTTTCAAGTATCCTGGGCTTAGGAAGTGCTCCTAGAAAACATGAAAATGTCACAAATATTGGGGATCAACTTGGGCATGATCTGACAATAGGTGTGAGGGTCTTAATGTGGGTTGCGTATAATTTGCTAACTATTCGTGAGGTAGCATATATGCAATCAAAACAACTAATGCAAAGTTATCTCAAAAGTGGTCATGGTTTGAGGAGATAGTCATGATCTCCAAGGTCATTGGTCGAGTCAGGCTGAGATATAAGTGATCTCAAGTGTTGTTTGTTGTGGTCAGGGTTATGTATGTGGTCTCCAATGTGCCCCATGAGAAGTTTAAAGTTACTTCTACAGTGTCAGGGCTGGTTGTTTGGTCATGATTTTGTGTTGGTTCAGATAGTTGGTCCAATAGGTAAATAAACCAATGAATGGCTGAGCTAACCTCAGAAGACCGCATGTCAACTGAGTGCTGCCTACATAGCCCCTATTTTAAGGGCCTCAGGCCAATGTAGTTCTCCCCAAAAGGGAAGAAGAGGGTAGGTTATGGATTGGTTTTGACTAGGTTAAGTCATGGTTAAAGGTTATATGGTGGTCCATTAGGTAGATGAATGAATGAATGACTGAGCTAACCTCATAAGACCCCATGTCAACTGAGTGTTGCCTACATAGCCCATGCGAGGGCCTCATGCCAATGTAGTTCTACCCAAAAGGGAAGAAGAGGGTCAAAGAGGTTATTGGTTGGTTTGGTTATGTTTTGAGATGATTAGTATATGATGATGTTATAGCCTTTTCCATATTATGTGATGGTGTATTCTGTAACATTGGTTATATGGTTTTTCATTCCTAGCAATTTTGTATATGAGTGATGGTGTATGCCAAAAATGAAATGAGTATGTTTATGCTTTAGCAAGTTTCCATATTGGTGATGGTATATGCTTGACATAAATTGTGTTGGGTTGATAGTTTCCATGTGTATTGTTTTCCATAGAAACTAGTGTGAATGGGCTATGATAATTTACATAACACAAATTGGTATTTGCATTAAATAAATCATGATGTTATGTTAATGGTTGAAAAATGTTCTGGTTTGGTTTGGTTTGGGTTGGTTAGAGAATGTTTTGGTTTGGTTGTAAGTGACGAAGGTGTGTAAGAAGTGAAAGGCATTTTTCTCTTTCATTGACAATGACCATAGTGATAACATAGATAGGATTTTTATAAACAAAAATCCCCATTCATGTATTATGTCATTGACCATTGGTTTGTGTTAGAGAAGTACTCTAATCTCTTGATGGTAAGTGAACTCAAAGTCCCTTGAGTATGTTGGGGTTATAGGTATGATTATGTGATAGGTGTGATTATGTGATAGCTTAACCCTTTTTAGTAGGGATAACTTTGCCCCTTTTATAGGTGACCCTGAGAATGGCTATAGGCAAGTCCATGACTTAATAGTTTGTCAGTCATTTTTTTGGGTAGACTGATTAATGCGGGAAGTCTACTTGGGGATGTTGTCTTGTTTTGTGGTCATGTGAAGCTGATCGATGTGGGCAACTTCTGAGAGGGTGCTGTGTATGTAGCAAAATTTGGGCATAGCCATCCTTCGAGGGAGTGCTCTATGTTTTGCTTTATATGTTGATGTATTTGAATAGCTATCCTTCAAGGGAGCAGTCTATTAGTTATAGCAATAATGTAGCTGTCCTTCAAGGGAGCATTCTACATTTATCGTTAATGACCTTTGGTTAGGCATCCCAATTTTTTTTTTGTTGACTGAAGTTTTAGTCATGGACTAGACTATAGAGGTTTAGGGGTTTCCCTTTTATTAGGACAAAGCATTAATGCAAAAAGGGGTAACTAATTTTTATAGGGGAAAAGGGTTAAAAGGAATAGGAATGAGGATGATGGGGGTTGCTCAAGGGATGAGCTCAAGTTAAACATCAAGTGAATGATTACTTGATTAACAGTAGAATGGTCGTAGATGTAAGGCATTAAGGGGCTCAAGTTCTGGTTGGCCTTCAAGAGAAGAAAGATGATAAGTGCCTGATCCATACTTGTGTGTTATGATATAAGGTCTGAGCCAATTAGGAGCAAACTCGCCCTGTTTGGTCATGTGTTGCTTTTCTTTAAGGATGAGATCTCTGATTTTGAAATCTCGCTCTTTTAGATATTGGTTGTAGGCATGTTTTGGTCAATTCTTGACAAAGGAAAGTCATCCTTTGGGTAGGCTAGGTTGAGGTCGCGATAGGCAGTACAAATTCAAATTCCCCCAGTTGCTTTTGTGACAAGGGACAATGTTTGACACCCATTACAAATAATCAATAGGTTGGATAAATGAGATAAAGAGAAGATGTTAAAGCTCCTCTTTAGTAAGGAGTGCGATGTAAGCATGCATCCTAAAAATAATTCATGATAGGATTAGTTTAAAAGGATGGGATCCTGATCTTCCAGATTGTAGTATGGAATCTCAGAATGACTGAAGGTGATGGAGGCAATGGTGTGTAATGTTTTGACTAAAGCAACCAGTGGTTGGGGGTCTTCAGGTTAGACCTCCACTACCTGTAAAGCTTTAATCAAGGCTTGGCAATGTTGTGGAGAGCTTTGTATTAGGTCATACAAAGATGCCTTCACAGGGGTTTGGTGAAGTTGTTTCACCATGGAGTCATGGATGGTTTCTGAGGATGTTGGATGGGATGTGCCCAAGATAGAAATCTTGGGTTTTGGTGGTTGAGAATGTTTAACAAATGGATATGTCCAAGGGATAGAAACCTTCTCTTTTCCTTTATCCTTTAAAGTTTGTGACTTGGTGGCCACATTAATGGTGTTAATCTTGAATAAAGGGGGTGAAGGAGGTAAAGGGACCATAGTCTGATGATGGGATCCCGATGAAGGTGAGGAGGTTTGAGAAACATGGGAAGGTGTTGGAGATTTGTTAAAAGAATCCTCAACAAGAAGGGTGTCTTTTTCCAAGTATTGGTGAATGACAACCTTAAGAGCACAACAATTCTCAGTATCATGCCCAGGTGAGTGATGATATAGGTAGATTTTAGTGTCATCGAACCAAGATGGTTTTGATTTGAAAGGTTAAAATGGTTTAATGGGTGGGAGAGTGATGCTAAAAGATTGCAACAATTGGCGTAGCAACAAAGCATATGAACCCACTAATGGGTTTGCGCTTGTTGTTGTAGTAGATGTTGACAATTTTTGTTTAGGAGTTGTTGAGGGAGTTTTCTGTACCACCGTTTTGGTTGGTGGTGTGGCCACTCACGTAGATGGAACTTTCTTGATGAGAGGTGCCAAACTTTTTAGAGGAAGTATGTTTTTGATGGGTAAAGGGAGTAATGGACGCAATTTGTTTTTGTTAGGTGTTGGAGTAGGGAGCACTCTTATTAAGGTGGAAGGGTGTGGGCCCAAAATAGAGGGCAATGGTGATGGTGGGGGAGGAGTTCTCTGACGTGGTTTAGTAGCCTTCTTTAATATGGTGTAAGGAGCACTATAATAGGGGGTGAGGTTCAAATCTACCTTCACTTGTGGGTGAGTGAGGTTTGATACGGGGAAAATACCGAGAGATTTAACCTGTTTCAGCATGGTGGACACCTGTGATGGTTTGGGTTCAGGTGTAGATGATTGAGTTTCTAAAGATTGGGAAGTAGAAGCCTGATCCTTGTCAGAGACTTTGGGATAATTTGTCATAGAAGGGTTGACAGTATGAGATAAAATGGGATGTGTAAGATAAGGAGCTTTAAGTCACTCCCATAACGCCTCATGTTCTAAGTTCCTAAAATGGAGAAATCCTAAGTTTTTTACCAATCGAGAAAAGGGTTTAGGTGACATCACATGAGGTCTTATAGTCAGTCTTTTGGTGGATTTGGGTGATAGTGAGAGTGGAAATGTGTTGGATGTAGTGATCTCGGGCCAAAGGCAAGAGAAAACTATCACTGGATCTTCTTCGGTCAAAGTAGGTGAAGTGACAAGTGCTTCTCTCGGTGGAGAAGGGATTAGAGAATTTGTCTCTTCAATTGGATAGAGCATAGGGGTGATCATGCCTTCGATGTGTGGTCCAAGAGTGGGAAAAGTATGATCCCCCATTGGTGATAAGAAGGATGAGGGCAGGGCTAGTGGCATTGGTATGGTCAAAGCATCCTCCAATATAAGAGAGGTCAAAGTAGACTCTCCTATGTGTGAAAGGGGGGTGGATGGAGGACTATTAGGAGAAGAAGGCTCTTCTACCCATGGTGAAGAAATAGGTTGGCTAACCTCTTCAGACTGTGGGAGAGGTTGGTTAGGAATGAAAGGAGAAACCATGTCGATCATGCGTATATTGCGCTCTTGGGGGTCATCAGCCATGGTTTGAATGTTATTTTGACTAGGGGGATGGTTAGCGAATGGTTGCCTAAAGATATCTATGTTTTGGTTAGTTGGTGCATTTGGGTTATCCAAAATAAGATCCCCTTTATTTAACATGTCTTGGATAACATTTTTGAGGTTTTTCAATTGTCTGTGTCATGACCTTTGACATGATGGTAATTACAAAAGTCATTTTCCCTATACCATGTAGGGATGGCTCGCGAGGGATCAAATTGGGGTGGTGGTCAGATTTGAGGGAGATTGAGGACTCCCTGCTTGACTAGTTTATCTAACATGGAAGCGTATGATTCTCCTATTGGAGTATATTGGTGTTGTATGTATCATTGTTGGAATTGTATTGTAATACTTTGTGATGTAGAGGGTTCAGATTGATTAGTTGTGCTAGAAGATGATAATCTAAGTACCACAACATTTGCCGATCCCTTGGACTTGGAATGGGAAGAAGAAGATTTGGAAGATGGGTCATTGGATTTTGCATTGGTATTTTTACTATGCAATTTAACCTTATCTTCTTCGACAACACGAAGTTCAAGCTTTCGGGCCATGGTGAAAGCTTCGTTAAATGTGCAAAATGTTTGGACCTGCAAAGTGGATGAGATGTGCTTGGCACATGCTCGTGAAAAGAGCTCAATGAGCTCAGGTTGAGGTAAAGAAAAGGAGAGTTGGTTGATTAAACCTCTCTAACGGGCAATGAAATCAGCTATTGATTCATCATCGAATTGTCTAATAGAATATAGGTCTGTGATGGAGACCTTTTTAGTGATGTTGATTGAAAAGTGGTCAAGGAATAGTTGAGCTAATTGAGTGAAGGTAAAGAGAGAATGACTGGTAATAGAACTATACCAATCAAGGGTGGCACCAAAAAGTGACATGGGAAATTTGCATAGTAATAACGCATCATCGTGTGCTATAAGGTAGCAAGCATGTCTAAACGCTCGTATATGTTGTTGTGGGTCCTCTTTACTCTGAAAATGAGTAAATTTTGAGAGTTCCCACTAGCTAGGATATGGTCGAATTGGGACTGAAGGGTGAATAGGTTCATTATAGATTTATTCATATGAAAGAACATTCTTTGAACCAAAATAGATGTCTCAAGGTTAGACATCTTATCCATCAACATCTTGATTAGATCAGCTAATGGATTGGTAGGTGGGGCACCCCTTAGATTGTAAGGTACCTGGAAGACATTGGGAGGGGCATATGATGTGCTAGGTTGCATTTGTATAGGCACAACATATTTGTAGTTCATCATGGGGACTGATGTTGAGGTCAAGGGGGCTTGTGCCATGAAGCTGGAGGGCACAACCTGACTAGGTGCCGCCAAAGGTGGTTGGATGGTGGCAACACGAGTTAGAGGATAGGTAGTCACTCTTGTATTTATGGGTGCAAGAGTGGGTGGGATAGAAACAAGCAAGTTTTGAAAAGGTGTTGAACTTGTTTGAATTGTTTGTGGTTGAGGGGGTATAGAAACTCCGAAGGAGGTAGGTCTAGAAATAGAAGGGGAGGCCAAATCTTGAATATTGGCCATGGTTGGATTATTAGTTGAGATAATGGCCTGAGTGACCGTGGGTTGGGTAATGGAGGCTGTTGATATTATTGCCCTTTCAACTAAGGAAGTTGGCATCCCATAAACAGGGTTACTTGAAGAATCTCATGTTTGGATTCTCACGAGATAGTGTTGGAGAGCCTTGACATTGAGGTCAAGGAATCTCTCAAAGTCTTGATCCCCTATGGGAACAATAGGAGGTTGATTTGGGGTAGGAGTATGCTCAGTGTCTGAAGTATACTCCATTAGAGGACTTGTTATGAAGGGCGAAGGTGGAAGTGGTTGTTGCCTTGCGTGGTCAATAAGAGATTTGACTTGAATACATGTCAAAACCATCTAAGGCAAAATGTGTTCAGGTTCTAAAAACTATATATTTTAGTTTCAAAAACCTAGAATGTGTATTTAACAACAAAAAAGTTGGGTTTTAAGCTTGTTGTTTTGGAAAGAGTTTTGTTAACAATGACCGACGTTGGTAAAAAAATGATGTCGGTGAGGATAGTTGCCGATGTTGGTCAGATAAATGATGTCGGTGAAGATGAGTTGCTGACGTCAGTGGAAAAACCGATGTCAGTTTTTGTGTATTTCTAGAAACTCAAAAAGCTGAAAGTTTTTGGAAGAAAAAGAAATTTTGAGTTGTTTTAGAATGATGCGACCTTACCAGCTCAAAAAATTAGATAAAAAGAGCAAAATAGATGATGGCAAGCAACCTCTGAACGTTAAATTCCTAAGAATAAATTTTAGAGTTGTGGTGGCTTATGCCTTAGAAGAATGTGTTTGGGAATTGGGATTTTAGAATGGGTCATAAAGAAGAAGTCTATGGTTGGTTTCGGGTTATGTTTTGGTGCTAAAAAATCTATGTTAGGTTCCGTACGTGGCCTAGTGCTGAAGGCTTGCTCCCTTCACTTCATGAACCCAGAGCCGAGCTGGGTCGCTTAGCCAATATATACTTTGCCTATAGTTTATACTCTACCAGAGAACAAAGTGGGTCCTCCCCTTGGTAGTGAAGTCTAATTAGGATTGCCAGGAAGGGTAAGGTATCTGATAGGTGATGAAATCCTAGATAGGCCTTGTCTCAAGTATGTTAAAATGTTTAATTTTATGTGCTTGTGGTTTGGTTGTGTAACATTTGTGCACTACACTTTATTCATAGTGCATTTTAATTACTAAGTGAGAAGTCTAATTATGCATTCAAGCAGGAATGAAATGTAATAGTTTTTTTTAACCCAAATCAAAATGTTTTGTTCAGATGCAAACAAGTGGAGAAAAGGTTAAGAGTGTGAATTTTCACTACTCTAAGATGCAGGCAAGAAGTGACAAGAAGAAAAAGAAAGATGTTTTTTTTAACTTGTGCTTATGATTTCTTTTCGAAATAACGAGATAGAAGAAAAGGATGCAAGATGAGAATTTTTTTCATAATGCACCTATATGAAAGTTTGCTTTTTAGAAGAAATGAACCCAAGGAAAACTCTAGGGTCCCACCAGGTGTGCCAGAATGTTTCTCTACATTTTTTCTAATTATATTCAAAAGAAAAAGAAACTAAAGGTTAAGAGTCAGGGGTTTGTACGTTACCCGGATTAAGTTGCACACCATATCCAAGTGTTGTAGGAGCTCCTCTTTGGCTGTGGAGGAAGACACTTGTTGATAAGAAAGAAACTCAAACAAAGAGAATGTTAGACAAATATATGGTGGACTGCCAAGCTATATGCTCAGTCTCAGAAGCGTAAAAGCTTCCTTAAGGGATGACAATCCACTATTTGATGAACAGAGTATTGTATAAAGAAAATGGTGAAAGACTAAGAAAGAGAAATAAAGATAATGCGTACCTATTCTCTGCAATCAATCTATCACAGTCACCAGCATCAGTAGTCCTGCCAGTGTTGGTTGGTCAATATGCTGACGTCGGTTATACTGTCGATGTCGGTAGGGGTAATGAGCCTTGGATGGGTTTCAGGGTTATGTCTGTGGTTAACAGAGGAGTTTGGAAGGGGTCTGGAAGTTTAAAGGTTTATGCAAGGTTGTAGGATAGTGAATAGGGTTTGAGAAGGGGCAAAGGTAGAGGGTAGGTGTGAGAAGAGAGTAAGGATAAGGGGAAGGCTTTTCAGCCTCTCCATGGAAGAAATCAGGTCTGGTTGATAGTATTTAGAAATAGAAAATAGAGACTAATTACTAATGTATTCTAAATCACTGAAATGAGACAGAAGAATACTTAGCTCTGCTTGGTGAAGATCCAAGGGTGTCAGGATTCTTATTCTTGTTGGCTGATGTCATAGACCTCGTGTAATGTTTTTAACCCAATGTTTGGAGTGATTTCTGTAGAGTTTCTATAGCCTAGAGAGTGATAGTAAAATTTTAATGCTTAGTCTCAAAGCATGTGTGTTGATATCCCAGAGTCAGGGGGCAAGCTCAAGGTTAGAGCTTGGGTTATCTAATCGACGTCGGTGGTCCCGTTGGCGTCGACCGACTGTTGACCGACGTCAGCGGCTAAAGGATGGGTAAAAGGGAGCTCTTGGCCCATTTCTCCATCTGCTAAGTGCATTTGCCATTGGAGAATGGTCAAAAGATGGGTTTATTAGGCACAAGCATTAGTTAGGAGGTTAGGATGGAGTAAGAAGAGGTCTTAGGTAGTTAGGATGATTCATAGGTTAAGAAAAGGTCTTAGGGCAACGTGTCCAGGTGAGGTGTCCAAGGTGAGGTGTCTAGGTGAGGTCATTAATTTAAAATAAGTAATTTATTTTAAATTAATAAAGTGTGTAAGTGGTTAGAAGGGGACCAAGGGGGGGTCTACACAATATTAGTGTCTACACATTTTTTGTAGGACCCAAAGGTCATAAGGAGACATTTAAAACACTTCTAACTTACAATTTTCACATTTCAAATTGGTGTTTTAAGAATCTTTTTGTTTAAATCATTTTATTTTTATTTCATGCTTTCAAAAAAAATTCCAAGGGGAAAAATTTCATAAACATTTCACTTTGGTGCATTAAAATAAACTCACACTTAGATTACATATTCTTAAGAGTGTTTTCTTTTATGTTTGTTCTTTCAAAGTTTATTTTTTTCAAAATGATTGATGCATGTATGTTCTCCCCCATCCCTTTTAGGGAATTTAGGTGACCAAAAATTGATATTTATTTGCATTTTTTACTTATCCAAAGGTGTGAAAATAACTTCACTACTTATCTCCTCAAATCCTTATGGCTTGGGTGATCTAAACGTGACCCTAAAGTCTTTTAACTAGTCTTTTATTTTTATGGAATTTGACTTGTGAACGAGAGTTCATCGCATCCTCATAAGTTATCTAGGGAGGCATTAACCTAGGAATTAATCTCCCACCATGATTTCAACCCAAATACATGGTGGGGTATACAAATTGAATTTGACTTACTAGGACATTTACTTGAGCAGTTAAGTAAAATCCATTAGTAAGATACTACCTCAGACCATATGGGAAATTTAGATATCACACTACACTGAGTAAGTGATGGAAGTAGTGGTTGTGAAAAGGATAAAACCTTTTCACAATAAGATAATTAACATGGATCCAAATGATGTGATCATATCTTGTGTTAACCACACTTAGGACTATCTAGAAACACGTGAAAATTATTTTTAGAATAACCCCACTTGTCATGGACATACTATTGATGTAGGGTGAGTAGCCCAAAGTTCCATGTCACCATAAAATATATTGAGATAAGGGAGGGTGTAAAAACCATACTTATTCATGATCTTTTATTTTTGGATTAACACTTTAAATCCTCTCAAGAGCATATATATAGATGGAATTTGATAGTACTATGCAACCTTGTCAGTTTGAGAATCTAGGACATTACACTTAGGTTTTTGTGTCATTTTGTCTTTTATTTCATGGTTTTTGAGTCTAAAAATATCTATTTTATTTGTTATGACACTTAAAATAAGTTTTATTTATATGCCATTCCTTTGTTTGAGGAGGCATTACACCATCCATTTGACACCATACCTTTGCTTTAGTTTCTTGACACAAAGATTAGTCTTTTGACAAATATTTTTGTGTGTGAAACTTGATTGGAAGGGGTAATGTTACATTTCCCAATCTATTTCAATTTTTCTTCCTTAGAGTCTTGAAACAAACCATTGATCGTAACTTTTAGAATATAGTAATGCCATTATGCTGCTCGAATCATTTCAAGACTTGGTTTCCTTGTGTCTAAGTTTCTAATTTGAAACCAATCTACGTGTGCCTTGAAGATCTATGCCTAGTGTCGTTATGACATTAATTTTGTGTATCTTGTTTGTTTAACAGATCCTAGTTTTCATTATTATTTATGCCTAGATTTGGGAGAAACAACCTATCTCTTCTCTATGCCTTTTTGTTTCATGCCTTATACCAATTGACCAAATTCATGTTTGATTCTATATGCCTAGTATATACAAAAGTGTTTTAGATTTTTTAGGTTGAATCTCCCACCTTGTTTTTAATTCTAGATTCTATGGTTGTTTGGCCAAAAGACCTAGAAAATGTCATTTTTTAGCTGAGGATTTGACCCCATGTTTGGATAAAAGACCTATAAAATTTTATTTATTTAGATTAGACTTATTTGGAACACTTTAGACTTAGAGTTTGGCATTTTATTTTTTATTCATCCACTTGACTGTTTTTGTAAGACATTTAAAATTAGACATATGATGTTAGATTGTTTTATATTAAGTTTTAGCACAAACCATTTTGGAGATACAACTTACCTAGGCCAAGTTAGACCAAGTTCAAACCATGTGTCCATTGGATGATATTTTTAAGAGTTTTTATAAATCTAAGCCTTTTATGGAGAATTTATCATTGATGTGGATATGTCTCACTACACTTATGGTAGAGTCACGTACAATCTAATTTATGATATAATGGCCACACAACTTGACTTTTTTTGAGACCCCTATGGTGAAGAAGTAGTTTGTGAGATATATCCTTATCCTCCTTATAATCATAAATTTAGGGAACAAAGCCAAGATCCTCAAGAGAAGTATTTAGTGACATATTATTCAAGTTAGTTGATGTATAATGTTCACCATCTCACTGATCATGACATCCAATACCCCACATATACCATTAAATCTCCTTCAGATTGTGTAAGTAACCAAGCTCCACAACATCTAAAGATCACTATCCTAAGACCTCTTCCTTTGACTTGTGTAAGAAACTAAGATTCACAATGCCCTACCATTTCTTTACAAAAACCTCATCCTTTAGATTGTGTGAGAAACCAATCTCTACAATTCCCTATCATTACCATTCCAAGCCATTCCAAGTATATTAACTCATTATTCTAATAAATTTATCTAATCACAACTTGATGAGTCATAGTTACTATCCTAGGCCATAAACTAGCCTTTGTCAAGCCTATCATTATCCAAACACCAACCATTATTCATCCATTTCCAACCATTTTGTACTTTAGAAAACCCATGCCAATCATCTAGCCACAAAAAATCCAATCATTACCTCTCTAATTGAACTAATTAGTCAAAGACAAAGATGTGTTCAAAACTAGTAGTTTACAACTGATTGTAAACCAAGGCCAAGAGAACCAACCAATATGCGATGTTTTTGATTAACCAATAATTTGTGATGAGTCAACTTATGATGAATCACCTTTTGATGATATACCTATTATCAAGTTATCTCACTCTGATCAACCAATCTTTACTAAGTCACTTTTTAATGATTATAAATGCCTTTGGGAAAATCATTACCTCTACCATATGTCTATTTTTCAAGAGCCTTCATTTGACAAGACAATCTCTAAGGAGTTGTATCTTGACCTTTTTCCCCTCATTAAGGAGTCTCAATTTGATAAACCAATCTCTATGGATCCCACTATGCCATCATAAGCTGCTAATTATTCAATACCAAACATTCAACAAGACATCATTGTAGTAACATCCACACCATATGAAGAATCAACATTAAAGTTAGGTTTTATTCTTGAACTAACATCAGAGTTAACATTAGAAGTAGAATCAACATTAGTCTCAACATCAGATTTAGAGTCCCTTGAGTCCAACTCAGCTTTATAATCAAAATACGTTCATGGTTGTTACAATATTGTTTACACATGCCTCACAGATCAATTTAAATATATTTGTGATCCTTTTATGGTTTTTGAGGATGATTAATTCAAATTCAACACAATTTTTCCTAGTATATTCTATGAGGATTGTGCCACCTCTTCCCATTCCATTACTATTCCACATGCTATTACCACCAACAAACCTATCCATTGTATTGATGTTCCACCTCCCATAAGTGTTGATTGGGACAGACGGAATAATACCTTATCAAACTACATCCATGGTGACATATCAGTTGAATAATATTAGGGGGACCAAGACCACATTCATTCAAAATAAGAACAATTTCCTAGTGAAACCTTTCTAGAGGTACTAAGGGATAATCAAAGTTCAAACTCAACATCTTTCAATGAAACCTTTTTAAAGGTGATAGAATAAAATCAAAGTCAAAATTCAACATTTCTTAGTGAAACCTTCTAAGAGGAACTATGAGACAGTCAAGACAACTTCATTGGTGAAAACCTCATTGAGGAGCCAATAGCTAAGCACAAAAGTTATACATTGTTTGATGAAGAAATTATCAAAGATCAAATTAGTATAGCTTCCAATCTATAACATAATCATATGGTAGTTACTCTCAATCCCAAACAACAACAAAATCTAGTGGTCCTATCAAGATAATATTTAGAAGTCTTTGGCCCTACCACATCCAAAGTTATGCAATCCATTATCATCCACTTTTACATTTCCAAATCAAACCTATCATCCACTATTTATTTGTATTTACCACTCATGGCCATACTTTCCTTTATAGAGGCTAGAAAGATACCTTGTCTTGACGTTTGAAGGAAATAGAATCAATGACCAATGAATACCATAACAACATTTTTAAAAGCCAAATCTACATTAGGTTATATGTCATCATTTCCTAATTATAACTTATTATGAGTAAATTAGGAATAATACCTTTACCATGCATTGCTACATCACCTTACCATTATTATTCTCATTTTCATGGACATTTGCCTCAATTTTAGAACTTATTGTGACCTATTTAGTTTTCCACACCTTTTGTGTGGGTGAAATTACTATGATTTGAAGTCTTAATGGGATTATGTAGTCTGTGCTTGATTCATGTTGAGGTCCACTCAGTCCCACTTTCCATAGACTCTCACCATTTTATGAGTAACCTAATCCAATGATCTCACCATTTTATGAGTGGTATCTTATTAGTCTCTAACAAGTTAAGATATCTCAAAATTCCAAAAACAAGTGTCCTATCTAAGTCTAGTTAGTCATCCTTGACCTGCCCTCTTAGGTCAAATCCATTATCAGGATGCTTTATTTTAATTTTACTTTCAAGATTTTTGTGTGTTTATTTGATTAGTTTTTTTTTGTTTATTTATTTTCTTGGTTGTTTTTTTTATTTCAATATTGTGCCTTGACTCAGTCTATATGTGTTCATTGGGTAATTCCTTGGACATTATTCTTGATTCCATTCATATTAATACTTCAACATTATCATCATGATTTTTATCATTGGTGCATTATTTTAAATTATTTATTAGATTGGGAGTCAATCCTTATGCATATTTTGATAAAATTATCATGGTGTTGTATCATGAGGCATACCATCATGTGCTATAGCAAAAATTAGATCAAGAAGTCTTACAAGTAATGGAGCCATAAAAGGTTCTCCTTGGTAACCCTTGAAAATCCTCTCACCCACCTTGATAAAATCAGCCATTTGACCATTCTAGTTGTATCAATGCTAATAAGGATGAGCATCTCCACATTAGAAAGTACAAAAAAATATTTCACATTGATAAAATCTTATTCTTCTTTTCATCTCTTTCATCACTTTGCACATCCTCATAAGCCTGGTTGTTTGTGGCGTCTTCAATCATTAGACCATCACATCTATGTTTGTGACCACTCATCTTTAATCTTTGTAACATGTTATATACTTGAGTTATGCTTACCAATCTACCCTACTGGGGAATAGCTAAAAATAATTCTTAATCCAAGTCATATTAATGATTATAACCACTTTTTGTCAAATCATTATTTCAACTCATCCACCCTAATTGAGGCATATACCTATGCCACTGATTATAACCAATTTTGGGTAAATAAATGTCTCTACCTTTGTCACTGATTATAACCACCTTTGGACAAATAAGTAATTTTTAAATCAATTCATGCAAGTATTTTCTTGATTGGATTAATCTCACCCATAGGTCGATTTCATTCTTCTTCTTGCTTATTTTTTAGAAATTATCTATCAATCATATGTGTTGGCCATTCCATCGAGGGGGCATTATTATAGGATTCCTAAACATTATTTGGATCTTCTTTTTCAATCATCATTTTTTTTTGGCCTATTTCATTATTTGAGAAGACATTACTATGACTATAGATTTCAACATCTTCCCAAACAGGGGAAAATTATAGACACCTACAACTGGCCACAACTGACTTTCGATCAGACTTCAAACTAATTCCTACCAACCATTAAAAACTAAGATTAATAATAATTAAACATCTGAAATTTACTTGTGCATCATTTTTCAAATCTCAAAATCACATTGACACATCCCTAATTGGGGTATCCTATCATATACAATAATAACCTCTCATGAATTCATCCCTAATCATTCTATGACATCACAATAGTCAATTTGGCCTATAGACATATTAAGTGGGGAACATGAACAAATATCAAATATTGATAGAGCTAAATGGATAATCATAATTATTTAACAAGCTAAACCAAATTAAATGCCTAGTTGAATTATTCATGTGCAATTAATTAATAACTAAAATAAGAAATTCAAAAATTCAAAATATCTTAGCTTTAATCATTGCCTTTATGAGTTGTCAAGATCTTTAAAAATATCCTAAAATATCTATTTTGGAGACCCATACCTATTCATTCAAAAATCAATATTACTTGACAACTATTAACTCTACTAGAGTTATATTCGACTCACTTAGGTTAGGTTTGAACTCATTCTATGTTTAATCTCCACCTTGATTCACCTTAGGTTAGGGTTATATCTATTTGCTATAAAATATAATTCCTTGCCTATTGAGTTTTAAGCTATTTTGGTGCAAAGTTATCAAGAAAAAATGACTTCAAAGCTTTGATAAGAGTAGTATTATAATGTAAAAATGCTAACAAGTAGTGTTATAATTCTAAAATCTTGAGCCAAGAAACATCAAGCCACATCAAATCCAATGGTAATAAGGAGAGAAGGAGCCAACAAGATTCATTTTCCAAAGGCTCTTTGAAGCACAAGCTGAACAAACCACTCAACAATACATTTAGAGCTCCCAAGGAAGGTAAAGGATTCATTATCTTTTGCATTTTAGTTGTGATTTCATTTGTATTTTGTTAACTAAGCTCACCCCTAAGATCTAGGCTTGGAGTGTAATTGTTCATATGTTTATTGAATTTTTTGTTACTTGAACTAACATGTTAATAAAGTCCCTTCTTGGATTTCTATGATCACATGTACCCATGTAAATACAGACTAGGCGTACACATATACCACTTCTAATTTTTAGTAATTCAACTACATCAATGATAACTTCAAGAATATCTATAGCGATAGTGTTAGATATTGTTGTAACTCAAGTTACAACAATAGTTCCATCCAATTCAAATTATACATTTATTATTACATAGTTTTATTCTTCCAACAATGCCACATCGACACCCTCTAATTATGCATATGTATTTGCATGTTTGGCTAGGTTAAAACATTAGTTCCTAATTTACTTTACATTTATATATTGTATTTTAGTTGAATAACTCTATTTATGAGAATTTACCATTTTACATGCAAGTTGGCATCTAGTACTATTTTTAGACATGTAATATAGCAAGATATAAGAATATAATGTATATTAGGGGTAGAACAATGAAATGTAATAGTAGTATTAACAATAATGTCATAGATGAATAATATCACATGAATATAATAGAAGAGTGAGATAGATTATAATAGTATAAATAGATAGACATATGACATTATAAGGCATCCAAGCAAAATATATCAATCAAGAGCCAAATTTTTTGACAAGGAGGTATCCCTCTTGAAGTGATAAACAATTCAGAGTGATTCCTTCTATAAAAGGAATATAACACAATATATATTCAATATTTGTATTTATTTTGTGTATTATAGCATATATGTTCTTAACATTTAGTATCAAATCTCTTTTTAGGGTTATTTCCATGAATTGTTTTAGAGTGGAAGTTGTTGCAAACAAAGAGGTATTATTGTGAGTGTTTTCATTATAGACATATTTTGGAGATTCATGGAGCAATTATAAGTTCTCTATTACATATTTAGGGTTTTAAAAAACTAGATATGCATCTTGTTCTCTTATCCTAGTTGGAATTTGAAGCCAAAACTTGTCATTTACAAGTGCATATTTCCATTTTTCAGCAACAGACATGACAATTCTTCTTTTAACATCTCTCAGACTATAATGAATCACATCAAACTATTTCTGGGTTTTGTGTGCCTCGGTTTTAAATTTCTATAATAGTTTTCATTTTTGAATTTTTGTAATTATATCAAAAGTTATCATAGTTATATTAATTTATAATGTTAAAAAAATGATTATTCTTCTGCATACATCTCTCAAATGAGAAATAATTTCACTAATTATTTTGTAGGTTTTGTGCCCCTCCATATATATATATTATGGATGTTTTGCTCACTGTTACCCAAAAATATCAAGTAATTTTATTACTTTCAAAAGTGGATGCTACTTTGAATAAAATAAATAATGATATGTATAATTTTTTTGAGAGATTAAAGCTTCACATCCCTATAATAACATAGTATGATGAGGAAATTAATGCATGGATAGATTGATAGCATAACTATAGTGAATTGTATGAGAATTTATTTCCCATGGTTGAATAATATGAATCATAAATCACTGCATTGATGGACTTGGAAGCTACTTGTAAAGAATGGCATGAATAGCTCTTTCATATGGATGAGGGTGATTTATTTCATCTTTTATTCACCAAGTCTTCCCTACATATGGTAAAAAATTATTTTCTTATACCTTCAAATGATTTTTACAATTTAGTGCATTCTTTGGTGGGGTTACCCACTTCAACAAAAATGTGTGTAAAGAACAATGCTAAGAGGGATGACATATATCTTCCATTGGCTCACCAAGAAGATTATTTTGAGAATCCTTATTCTTGGTCTGAGATGATGATCACTAGGCTTCAAATTTTAGTGATAGACTATAACCTTTAGACTACAATATTTCTAGTTATATATTTCCATCTATTAATCTCTATGCACTTCAACCTCATGTTATAGTACTTCATTTTACATTGTTGATGTACCTACTCATCTCCAATCATAATAGGAAGAAATTAAAGAAAAAAATGATGTGTGGACATGCCTCCATTGGGTTTTTTACATGTTTTTGATATGTAATTCTTCACATGTTTTAAGAAGAAAACATGTCAAGGGAGATGTAATGTAATTTACATAGGTAAGAGAATATAATGCATATTAGGGGTAGAATAGTGAAATGTAATAGTAGTATGAATAGTAAGGAATATTAGTGAATAGTAATGCCATATAAGAATAATACCATATGTATATAATGGAAGAATGGGATAGATTATAATAGTATAAATAGAGGGTCATAGGCCATTGTAAGACATCTAAGCAAAATATATCAATTAAGATCTAAATGCTTTGATAAAGAGGTAGCCCCCTCAAAGTGGCAAGATATTTGGAGTGGTTCCTTCCATCAAAAGAATAAAATATAATATATATTCAGTATTTATAGTTATTTTATGTATTTTAATATAGAGGTTCTTAATAGGACAAGATCCCATAGTTGTTCAAGAGATATTTTTTTGATTACGAAACTATAGATATAGAATTTTAGGCCAACCATATATTATATTTGTTAATGAAAGAACGCAAACAATTGACTTCAATAATAGGGGCTATACAACTACCTATTCAGGGTACTTAGGCTCAAAAGTACACACTATTACAAACACAGATTAGGCCCACATATATACTATTATATATAAATATTTCACCCTAGGAGAGGTTGTTCATGAATATCCATATTTAGATAATGTGAGATTACTTCTAGGCCTGTGGGTTACCTATAGTAGAGGTGAACCTCTATGTTAAAGGGCTAGCTCCCTTGATCTATCTTTTAGGATCACACTATAATAGGATAATCATTATTAGGGTGAAAAGGGAATAAGGAAAAAAAAATGTAACCTATAATAATGGATCTAATACACCAAATATTAGTCATTAAGAAAGGAGACTACCAAAACTAACCTTAACTCATTATCCTTCTAGCATAAGTATTTCTCATAGAGGGAAATTGATATGCACATCTAGAGGTGGGTGGAAAAAAGGTCTGATAATAGAGGCTATTATCCCCCCTTAAAATTCAAGACACACTCAATAGACACATACACTTTATGATACCTATTAGAAGAGAGACCACTTACATAAAACATGCAAGAGCAGAATGGAAGCAAGGAGAAGACATTCATCACTTAAAATATAAGTACACTATTTATCACACTTAGAAAGGATATTAAAAAGATCGAATAAACTTTAGAATCTTATTAAAAATTTAAAAAGGTGCTAAACTAGAAGGGATTCACCATACTAGGTGTGTACTAGATACAAATGCTAAAATGGTTTTCATAAATAGAGCATAGGATAGGAGAGAGAAGAATAGAAGTGGAAGGGTCACCAATCCAAGTGACAAGATATGAAAATTAGTTAAAATTTTATAAATTGAGGTGGAAAAAATACCATGAAGTGGTATCAAATCAGTGTCCATCTAAAATATGACACCTTCCCTCAATTTGGTATAGAGACTCTTCATGTCTTATTCAAAATTACCCTTTGGTGATGAGTCTAATTGACTATCCAAAACTACCATATGGGTCCTTGACACATTTTAACTATCATGATAACATGGAAACAAGATTTTGAAAACCTTAATATGCCCCTCAATTTATATCCTCTCCTTCACCACTTCTCATTCGCTATCAAGCAACTACTCATTACCCTTATATGCCTCAAATCCTACACTTGGCACTTAGGTGGCCTATACCTCTTCAAAGAAAATCATTTTAGGGGTGGTAAAAAACTCAATTATACCCTCTTTATCCTTTGGTCTATCATATACTTCAATGAAAAATTCAAACCATAATTATCATATCACACTTAAGCAGTCACTTTATTTCCTCACTACTTGGTTCAAGACTGCCTATAATAAATGATGTAATGAAGGGATTTTAATGCACCAGTAAGGTGATAAATGAGTGTAAGGAGTTATAATAAGTCTTTAAAAAAATTTCACAATATATTTCACCTATCCATTCCTTTCTACCCTTGAAATATACCTCAAAACTTATAGAAAACCTAGATGTAAGTCTATTCATACAAGTGATAGTGCATTTCAAATGGATGACATGGACCCTGGGACAGTGCTAGATAGGTATAAATTACTTTCTTGGCTAACTGAACCTTTTTGGATGCATATTCTTTCATTTTTTCTCCATCAAGTCTAAATAACGGTTTTAGGAGGGTTCTTAGTGGTTTAGCTTGTTAACTATGGTTCATATAGGTTAGATGTTAAAACTCCAAAAAAAATCCATTGATAACTAGTTAAGGACCCCCTTAAACTATTCTCAACTCCTTGGGGAACCATGTATAGTGTCCATATAGATGTGAACAAAAGAAAGTGGCATTTGGGAGTCTTTTAAGCATTCTAAGTAGGCCTACAAGGAAAATAGGCTTGAATGACCAATTTTGTGTAACTCCTTAAAAATAAATGGTTTTAATCCATATTTTACTCTCCCTTGAAATTCATCAAGTGGTTTATAATATTCATGTAGTCATCTAAAATAAGGTAGAGGCCATGAGGGTTTAGGCCTAGTTTTAGGCCTAAAAGACCATAGACTGTACATTTGGGATTATGACCACTTATGAGAGTTTATAGTGACCATAGGTACTTATTTACACTTTTTCACCTTTAGTGAAACCATGTATGTCACCCAATAATCCCTTAAGACTCTTAATTTTATCTTATCACTATTCATGTGTACTGTTTGTGGGTTGTGTCTTAAATGGGAGTGCCTTTGGTCTAAGACAAAATAGAGTGAACCTACCCTATTTATCTAACATAAAGGTTAATATAGAGGCTTAGAATAGATCATGAGGATCCTCCATACAAAATTTCAAATTTTAATCATGCCTTAAGAGTTATCAAACATCAATTTCTCTCATGACTAACTTTTAGGTCTGATGACTATGCACATAATTTTGGTTTCCAGTAGGTTGAGGTTCAAAAACCAATGTGTTTAGCCTTTGATCTATTTCCCCTATCCCTAAAGGTCACATGGTAGTGATATCATCACTTTGAGGATAAATTCAACATAGTCATCCACCTTTCATCACTATTTACCAACTATATTGCATGTTTCATAGCTTAGGATAGTATCTAACTATGTTAACTTGTAGGTGCTTATTAGGTGAAACCAATAGTTCCCTGTAGGTGTTGATCTATGTCAAATAATTATGTTTTAAACTTCTTGTTTTATATGAGATCAATATAGATCATTTCACACTTGTACATATTCAATACTACCTTGAGACTATGCTCTCGTCTCCTACTATTAATGCATTATGTGTCATTGTAAGCTATAGGTTTCTTTGAGTTCAAAAGCACTATGTTTCACTGAATATCTAAAATGAAAACTTGCCTAACTTAGGAGTCACTCAACCATCATTATTATTGACCTATAAATCATATTTTATTTCAATAAATTACTCCTATTCCTAAGCTACTAGTATGAAATAACTAGACCTACTCAGACTTCAAGAATATTCACCAATAAAGGTTTCATTATGAGGCAGGATCCCTTCCTCAGAGAAATTAAGGTAAACTCTCCCTTAAAGCATATTTTCTAACTCTAATTGACTTTAGGATATGTTTGAGAGTGTTCTTGGATATGATAGTGAACCCTAAATGACTTTAGAGATCCATTTAAGTCTTTAGACTTCTCACATCGTATCTCTTAGGTTTTAGATAGCCTTACAACTATTCATACAAACTTACAGGTGAATGTAGATGAATATCATATTAAAGAGCTCTGATCAATATTTGATCATGTCTTGAGAAACCTATCTCAATCAACATTGAAGTCCATCAATGAAATTATTCCATGGTTTGAGATGTTGAACACATTTACATGACCTTGGATATGAAGCCACTAATAAAGAATAGACCACTACAACTGACAAACATTACTCTAAAGACCATTATATTTATACTTAAAATACTAGGAGACTGATCCTAATTGAATATTAATATCCACACATGCCAAATGTGTTTGAAAAAAACATGAATATAATGAAAATACTCTGCCAAAACACACACGCCACTTGGAAACATCGTATCATGTAAATAAATGAGAAAACCTAAAGGTGTTGGGAATGCACAGTCAACTTAGAGGCATCAAAAATATTAAATATGGTTCATGATGCATATAGAACCAAACTATAAACTATTTCCATGAAATGAGAGATCATTAGGAGTGATAATATCCACCAAGTGCACCAAGACCAACTCTCCTCCTATGAACTAGTTTGACATTGACATTTCCTATAAACTATTGGATTGGTTGAGTTATTTGACTTGCACAAGGGATTGATGAGAGAGATGGACTATTTTTTTTTCATTTTCAAAGTTTCAAAACCAACTTGAGATTATAGATGAGTTATGGGGATATGAAGGGACACTCTTGAAGTGACACACATTCTAAGATTATCATGAATCTGTACAACTAATTGAAAATGACATGTTTTATAGTTAAACTCTTTTGTATGTTAAACCTAGAAGTTTCCAATTAAAAAACTACTCTATGACATTTCATAACATGAGACATGTTAAATTACACTTTGACACATTTGTCCTTAGTGAGGAAACCATAAAATTTTATTAAATGACCCAAAAGATGGCTTAGGATGACATACAAATAATTTAATAAGTATGATCAAGGTAAAACATCTTATGTGACTTTACTATTGACCACGGTGGGTCACTTTCCAACCTAAGGTTTCCTATATAAGTTTTAACTTACATAGGGGGTGGACTTATTTAACTAAGGGGTTAAATTGTTCAAGATGTACCACTTCTAATTTTTGCTACTTCAAATACATTTATGGTAACTTTAGGCATATCTCTAGTGATAGTTCCAATTCTAGTTATAACTCAAGTTACAAGGATAGTTCCACCCACTTTAGCTTCTAAAACTATTATTCCATAGTTTTATTCTTCCAATAGTGCCACATCAACACCCTCTAATTATACATAAGTATTTGCATGTTTGGCTAGGTAATAACATTAGTTTCTAATTTACTTTGTGTATACAATGGTAAATGTAGTTGACCTATTAATTGATCCAATCTCGAAGATGATAAATCATACTTACACTTCTAATTGTTGATACATTAGATATTTGAGGTCATGAACAAGATGGATTTTCTAGACCTATGTAAGAATTATGTGTGTGTTTAAGATTACCTAAGGTAAATTTGTGTTTTATCAATGGTTAATTCTTTGTTACCTTGGTTAGTTTAGTTATTTTTATTATTGAGTTTTACTCATCCATTTGCATATATTATTTGAAAAGTAGTTATTTTTAGGTTTCTCATTTTGTGCATATGACAAATAGGTTTTTCACACACAACAAGCTATTTGTGTTATATATTGCACTACATTGTTTGTAGGTGTAAGAGAGAAATATATAAATATTTAATTATTTTATTTAAGGAACTTTATTATGAGTTTATCAAGAATTATTTTTAGATATTTTCATTGTAGTCTTATCCTCCAAGTTGATCTTATGGATCATTTACATTCTTATATGCTTCTTTCATGATATCAAAGCATTTTGGAAGCCTACGGTTACAGGTTTTCTTGCATGCATTTCTTCTTAAAATATAATATTTTCTTTAGTTTATGTACATTTCCAGCTTGATTATAATATTTTATGAATTCCACATACATTCTGGTAATATTTTATGTCATATATATACAAGAAAGTTTGAAATTGAAAAAATAAAATAAAATTGTAAAGCAAAAATTCTATTTTTTTTACCTGTTTTGGAACTATTGTAGTAAGCCGTAGGTCCATTTTTACTAAATTAAATTTGTGGGATCATTTTAGAATAAGTATGGTATCAAATAAAACCTGTTCATACCATTTTTTAGTAGGTCATGCACCTCTTGGGTGCCCTTTAAAAACATGTCTTTAGATAGTATTTTTTGGTGAAAAGTTTGTCATTAATTTCTAATTACAAGCTGTATATGTCCATATCTAAGGATTTTTTTCAATTGAAGGGTAAAATACTAGTTGATGGTCCATTCTAAACATATAGTCTTGAGTTAGGCTATATGGCCCTTGTGAAAGCTTTATTTATGTAGTCCCATAGCACCCAATAAGTTTTTTTTGGGAAATTAATAACATTTTTTGTTTTTTGGGCCCTTATAACACCTTTGAGGAGTTCAAGGATTTTACCTTTATTTATTGGTTAACTTGCACATATCTTCTTCCACATGTGTGATTGTATTTTTGTCTTTTTTAATCATTTTTTCTCTTAGAAAGTGGTTAAAAATCAGTTTTTGACTTATATTTTTCAAATTTGCAAGTGGCATAGTAGAAAATAAGATTTTATTAGGAATTTGATGTTGTGAGAGGTCTTGGGGTAAAATCCTATCACCTATTTTTTAACATAAAGTCATTTTTGTGGTTCAAAAACCAAAATTGTACCTTTTGTAAAAGTTTTTGTGGTAAAATACTTATTTATTAGCCACATTATAAACTTGTAAAAAATATTTTTTTGTGTTATTTTACCAGGAGGTGACATTTATATTATAACGGGTTTTTTTTTTGAACTTTTTTTGTGAAGAAAATTGTATAACGAATTTCAAGGTTGTTCCTATCAATATCATCTTCTTCTTTGGGAATGGAGTCCTGACTGTTCAATCCCCTAAACTCTACAAATTGCCATGCTTAGAAGATGAAAATGCAACAAATCCTTAAATATAAGGGTTTGTGGAGCATTTTTTATGAAATTACACCTACCTCTACAAATGATAAATATGCATATGGTTGCAAGTAAGATGAGGCTCTTGGATTGATTGGCCTTAATGTGTTAGATAATCTCTAATTTTACATTGTAGATGCCAAAATTCCAAAAGAGACATGAGATAAATTTAAAAACCTATCTGGAAAAATAAATGCATTCAAAATGTTGTAATTAGATGTAGAATTAAGTTCTCTATCTCCCTCAGATTTCCCTTCAATAGATGAATCTTGGAAAAATTCAAATTTATTAGGTCACCATTGAAAGCTAGTGACAAAGACAAAAATGATGAGTGCATCTTCATGATTTTTTCAAAAGTAAAAGGACCATATAGTGTATTTTCCTCTACCTTCTATACCATGATGGATACATTAGGAGGTGAATTAAAATGGCCTTCTTTTGAATTTTTTTGTGAAAGACTAAATAGAGATCAAACAAAACTAATATCCCTAGATGCTCTATTTCGTTCTAGTCATGCATTAGTGGCTAATACTCAAAAAGAAAACCTTCACCTAAATCCAAGCAGAGGCCAACATATTTTAATAAACTTATAGGCACCACTACACAACCTCCTCAATCTTTTTAAAAAAGGGTTCTTTAAGTAAAATAATATTTTTTTTGGTCCTTGTAACTTTTGTAGTGGTCCTAACCATGATGAAAGGAGATGTTTTAACAAGATGGAAGCATTAGAGATAACATTGAAATAAAATAAATTTTTAATGCATTTTCCATCTTCTACTCCTTCTACAAGGAAAGGGAAATCACTTTCATCTAGAACCATATCTTCATCTCATGATCAATGAATTTTTGACTTAGGTGCCTCTCATCATCTCACACATTCTCAGTATCTCTTGTATTCTCTTATAGATTGTAGTACATCACATATTATCATGGGAAAATCTTCACATATTGAATTTTTGGGATCATGCATTGTTAACAAACAAGATGGTTGTTTTAATGATGTATTACTTTTACCCCAAATCTCTTCTACAATTCTTTCTATGTATCAAATATGTCTTTTTGGTACTAGTAAAACTATAGATTTTACTCCACATGATGTTGTAATAATGGAATGTAATGATTCTAGTGTAATAGTTGATATTTTTATAGTAGATGATTCTACAAGACTCTACACTTTTGATAAGTTTGAGTCTTCTTCTAAGACTTTTGGTTTTTCACTTGTAGCACATGGTGATAGTCTTAGAAAGTTGTGGCATGAAAGGCTAGGGAATTTAGTTTATGGATATATGAATAAAAAGAGTAAAACAAATCTTGTAAATGGCCTTATAAAGTCTCATGTATCGATGAAATATGTCCTAGATGTCTAGTTGGTAAACAAAACTAGGATCCATTTCCAGTTGGTAAGGCCACGTGCACATGCACCCTTAGATTTGGTTCATAGTAATTTGATGCGTTTTCCAACTCATTCTCTTTTAGGGGGCAAATATGCACTCACATTCATTGATAATTTCACTTGTAAAACTTGGATATATTTTCTCAAGTTGAAGAGTCAAGTATTTGAGACCTTCAAGGCTTTCAAAGCCTTTTTTGAAAAATAATCATATCTCCATCTTAATAAGATACACATAGATAATGGGATGGAATATGATAGTAATGGTTTTTTTTAATATTTATGTAAGGAGCATGGAATCTATCATTAGTTCATTGTACCATACACTTCCCAACAAAATGGTGTAATAGAGAAGAATAATTTAACATTGAAAGAGATGGAAAATTATATAATTCATTATAGAAATTTAGATCCACAATATTGGGAAGAAGTAATAAACATTCCTCACAAAACTATGCAAAATATGACACCTAATAAAGCTTGGTTAGGGATCAAGATTGATATTTTATATTTTTCATGTCTTTCATAGTCAGGCATGGGCATTTATTATTGATGAAAAATGTAAAGCATTGGAGAAGAAAATTCGACCATTTATTTTTGTTGGCTATTGTTAATATGTAAAATATTACTACCTTTTTTATCCTATATGACATGATGTGTTGTTTCGATTGGATGTAGTGTTTATGAGCTACCCATTCCATAGAAGTCTACATCTTATAATTATTCTCTTCCTCCTTATTCTATAGATGATAGTGAGTAATTTCTTTCTAGTGTTGATCATGATGAAGATGATTTTATTTTGCATCTATTCAACTATCATAACCATCTTATTCACCATCTATGCCCAAGTGGGCATTGAGCATCTATAGATAGATGGTTCCTTGGTTGGTGATCCATATATTTCTCATCACACTCACTCACAAAAATCTATTATTTCTCTTATGGGAAAATACATTAATGATGATATAATGTTATTTTTTGAGTCCATTGGTAAACCTAAGTGGGAAGCTACAATGTCTGATGAGTATTCTTCATTGATGAAGAATAATACTTGGGATCTTGTTCCTCTTCCTAAGGAAAGAAAATTTGTAAAATGTAAATGGGTCTTTAAGACCAAATATGCTACAGATGGATCAATTGATAAGTACAAAGATAGACTAGTATCTAAGGGTTTTTCACAAGTGGAAGGATTTTATTACTCTAAAACCTTTTACCCTATAACTAAGATAGATTTTATTTAGATTGTACTTTCTCTTGATGCTTCACATCATTGGTCAATTCTTTAGATGGATGTGAAGAGTGATTTATTACATGGTGATCTCGAAGAGGTAATATATATAGAGCATACTCCAAGATTTGTGAAAGGCACATCATTAGTTTGTAGACTTCTTTATTCTTTGTATGGTATCAAACAATCTCCTTGAGCTTGGTATGAGAAGATGGACTCTTTTATTTTAAGTTTTGGTTTCTATCATTGTAAGTTAGATTATAATGTGTATATCCTAAATAAAGTTGAGGATATTTTGATATTGTTTTTGTATGATGATGACCTTTTCCTCACTGATAGTTCAGACTCCTTGATTTAAGACATCAAGGATAAGTTGGTAGATAGGTTTGACATGATAGATATAAGACTTTTACATTATTTTCTTATCCTTCAAGTTAATCAGTCTTCTAAAGGTATCTCTATTAGAAAAAAAAAGTATGTGATAGATCTTATTCACAAGTTTGGCATGTCTAATTGTAAGCCTATCTCCACTCCATATTAGTTAGGTGTTGTGTTATCTGCCACTGGCTTGACTCCTCTTGTTAGTTTGGCATTATATCGACAACTTATAGGTAGTATTTTATACTTGAATAATATATGTCCTGACATTACATTTGTTTTGAACCTTATTTCTCATTTTTTGTATGAGTCTCATGAGAGTCATTGGTAATAATCTAAGTGTATTTTGTGCTACATTTGGGGTACCACACACTTTGGTATACATTACACACCATAGGGTTCTACACAACTTGTTGGATATACTAACTCTAATTGGGTTGGTGATGTTGACACTCGTAAATCTACTTGAGTAATTGTATTCACACTTGGTTTTGGTATAGTTTCTTTGTCATGAAAAAAATTAGATGATTATTGAATTATCCCCCACTAAGGTAGAGTATCGATGTGTTGTAAAAGCTAATCTAGAGATCCTTTGGATTCAAAAATTACTTGGAGAGTTTGGCTTCACATAACAAGGTCCTACTATTATTTGGTGTGATATGAAAAGTGTGATTACTATTTCACACAATCCTATTGAGTTTCAATGAACCAATCACATTGATATTCACATGCACTACAATTGACATCTTATTCATGATGGATTTATTTCCTTGGGGTTTGTGCCCACAACTATGTAGATTATAGATATATTCACTAAGCCCTTGGATTTTCATCATTATTTGTAGTTACAAGTGATGCTCAGGGTGAAGGAATTTGTACTTAGAGGGGATTTCCCATGAATTCCTTCATTCCTTTATTTTTTCATGTATTTGATTGGTTTGCAAATGGTTACCTTATCGAGCCTAGTATTCAAGAACCTTATTTGTTTGTCAATATCCATATGTTTTGTTTATGGAAGGGTGTTAGAGTTATATGTGTTTTTAAGCTTACCTAGGGTAAATTTATGTTTTATCAAGGGTTAATCCTTTGTTACCTTGATTAGTTTAGTTTTTTTTATTGTTGAGTTTTACTCAACCATTTGCACATATTATTTGATAATATATTCTTTTTAGTTTTCTCATTTTGTGCATATGAAAAATAGATTGTTCACACACAACAAACTATTTGCATTATATATTGCACTACATAGTTTGTAGGTGTAAGAGAATAATATACAAATCTTTCATTATTTTATTTTAGGATCTTTGTTGTGAGTTTATTAAGAAGTATTTTTAGGTATTTGCACTGTAGTCTTATCCTCTAAGTTGATCCTGTGGATCATTTGCATTATTATATGCTTCTTTCAACCTAACTAATGAATATTTTACCACAATAACATCACTATAGAGGGTTACAAATCCTCTAGTCAAGCAACACTATCCAATAAGCTTAGATAGGTCATATGTTTTCATATTCAATAAGTAAATGACAAGTAAATTAAATTATAATCTAGTGTTCACCAAAGCTTGTGGCACAAAGTGGGGGTAATAAACATAAAAATTAAACATGCATATAAGGTATATACTCAAGTCAATGTATAGGAAATCCTAATGCATGAAAGAGAAGTAAAAATGCTAAACTATTTAATCTTACAAAGGAGGAATAAAGTTAGGAATATTTACCTTTGAATATGAAGCTATTGAGCTTAAATCTCTCCCTTAGCCAAGGTGATTCAAAATAGGAGGTTGTGGTATGTAAGGATAATAGGGATAAGTCAACTCTAGGCTACACAACTTCTCTATGCATCTAAGAGACTTCTCCACAAGATAAGATCTGTATATCCAAATAAATTATTAAAACCCTAAGAAATGTTCCTAAAGTAGAATGGTGGATAATTAGATGTGAAATATAATATTCTTCTTCTTTTCTTCCTAATAATTGACAAAAATTAATGTGTATATATAGTTGAATCTAATCGTGAACCTTTCTAAAAGTTTAGTTGACAAAGTCAACCCAACTCTACTTTATATCATTATTTGATAAAATCAAGTTAGGTTCCAATCTAGGTTGACTAAGGATGACCTAGACCTGTAATGTGTTTTTAACAATTTAAATATAAGGTCAACCTAAATTGATGATATATGCTAAATGTCAAAATGGGGTTTTAGGCTTAGGAAGGGGCTAGGTAAGGTAGTGAATTGCTTGAAGGAGTGTGTAAGAGAGGTGTCAAAGGTTAGGGAAGTATAATAAGAGAAATGTTTATAGATATAAATTAGTGGTATAGGGGACAAAAATCCTTCAAATCACCAATGGTCTTTCCACCACTTTCACCATGCACCCTTTAAGGTGTGCACTTAGAGAGATTGAGACTCGATGGGTTCCTACAAGAGAGAAATTATCAATAATTGATAAGGTTTGAAAATATTATGTGTATACATATGCCCCAATGAAGCTCATCACATGTCGTGAAGGTGTAATAGGGGATGGTACTTCAAGAAAAGAACATAGCAAAAAATAATGTTGAAGTTGAATAAATTGTAGTAAATAAGATAAATGAAAGGACATAATTGAAAAATCCACACCTTTACTTACCTTAGTGTGGTAGATAATAAATGAAGTGAAATAAATGTGAAGGTGTCTAATGTAGAGAACATTAGGAGAACCACTACCAATTAACAAATGGATTGATTTTTTTGCAAAAAATACATGTAATATGTGAAAAGATTATCTACAATATTAGGATTCTAAAACATCTTGTGGTTTAGAAAAAGAGTTAGTAGAAATAAATATATGATTGAAAAATAGCATTTGGTTGTAAATATTTGATAGGTAAATAAATTTGTATAGTAAATATAAATAGGGTGAAAAATAATTCATTTTTTATTTCTACTCTTCTAAGGAAAATAGAGCTCTAAGAGACCCATTTTGAGTCAAGAGAGAGATCATGGTGAAGAGATGACATCTATGATGTGGAGGATCTATAGTGGTCATAACGAGTGTAACATAGGTAAGAAATCATTAATTTAAAAAAATTGAGCAATTTTTATTTAAAATTAAGATAAATATAGAGAACTTACTAGTATGCAAAATCTAAACATCAAAACTGACCTTAAGAAATTTTAATGTAAACTAGGGGTAGAATGGGGTACTGGATAGGAAAATATTAGACCAATAAATGCCTAAGATATTTATGGTAAAAGGTCAAAAGTACATTATAGATAAATAATAGAGTCAACTTGGTTGACTCAATTTTTAAGGTGAGAGGGAAATAGGGGGTCGACTACATAGTAGTGGGCTAACATAGTATTGTTAAAGGACGTAGACTGTGTAACAATAGGATGACTTAGTATGAAATGGGAATATGGATGACATAGTACCCTCTAGTTGATGTAGTTGGTAATATGTGGCTGATATATTTTGTTAAAGTGGGTTAAATGTGTACTATAGGGTTGATGTAATATGCTAAAGATGGGAAAGGGTTAATTTAGTATCAAATAGGTCAATATAATCTGAAATAAAAAGGTTGACTATGTACCAAAGGGAATATGGTGTATAATAGGAATATAATAGGGATTATTTAGTAGTAAATGGGTGGGTTGTGTAGGAAAATGAGAAAACTATAAAATTAAATCAAACAAGTTGATGAAGTAGTGTTTTAGTATTTTTTATGCTTTTTCAATGTGAACTAATTAGCTACTAAAAATAAAGTATAAGCAAGGTTTTTAAGATTACTTGGAGATCGGTATGGTTTGTTGTGCACCATTGACTAAACTTTATGGGAAATCCTTTTTGGTTTGAGAGGAATGACCTGTAAATCACACTAACTCACAACAAATGGATTAATAGTAAGATGAGTGGGCTGCTTGGTTACAAACTAGTCTCGAGAGGTGGCACACTTTCTCAGATGGATGTTAGCCTATTGTTTTCAATTAAGAAAGATAATAAAGATAAAAAATAAATATTACAAGATATAAATTATGTAAATGATAATTTGATAAGGATAAATGATTATGGATTATTTAATATAACATATAAAATATACAAGATAATAGATGCAGGTATAAACAACACCAAAATACATTTTAATAAAGATTAGATAAATGTAGACTATCTATGATTCAAAGATAAGATAAATTAATTATTCAAGGACAAGATGTATAAATGCTTTGCTAATTTTTAATAATGGATATCAATAGATTAGGAGAGAATTTAGAAAATAGAATGCAAATTATGCAGGCTTTTAAGATTGAAAATGTTATGAAAATAGATTGCAAAAAGGTTTTTGAAAGTTTAGTAGGGATCGATGTCTAACCTATAGGATTGATGTTGATTCAAATGGATCGATTTTGATTCTATGTAAAATGCTAAACTTTAAAAATAGACTATAATAACTTATATTATTGATAAAATAATTAAAACTGAATGTAAAATAGACACAAATAGACATAAAAGACTGTAGAATAGAAATGTAAATAAATTGAAATGCAATACTAACCTTTATGGATAAAAATCAAACTTGAAAAGATGAGATAATGAACATTCAAAATCCTTTGATAAGATCTCTAGTAGAGGTTCCACAAGATAGTAGGGTGCTAATAAAGTCCATACACTAGTTGTAATGAAATTTTAGTAGAGTTTCAAAGTCCAAAAACATAGTCGCCATCCTTTTTTAAGCCATGGAGGTCTGTTTTGTATATATGGATCGATGTTAATCTAGGATAATCGATGTCAATCATGAAGGATCAATGTCAATCATGGAGGATTGATGTTGATTAGCTTAATTTGGTCAAAAGTTGGCTTTGGTTATTTTGAATCACATGCCAAACTAAGTGAATGTAATACTAAGTTGTTTGCATAGGTTCTTGATGAGGTTAAGTTGTTAGGAGGGTTGTTGGGAGGTTGGATAGGGTTTTTTAGGATTTTTGGTTATTTAATAGATTTTGGCTAGTTAGGGATGGTAAATAGTAATAAATATAGTTTACTACCATAGGTAAATAGGGGGCATATACATAAAATAAACATTTAAGTATAAGTTGACATTTTAACTTATACTTTAAGTTATATTTTATGTATATAATTTCAGGATGTTTGAGAGTGGTTTTGGACCTCTAGGAGTTAAGATGAAAAATATAGATTTTTGGAGGTTTCTACCACATTTTAAACTTAGCCTATTTCAAGACCTTAGGATTTCAAACTCAGCTTATTTTAGGGTTTTAGGCAATGGTGTAGATTTCTAGCATCTACATTTAATTATTAAAGTGATAGACTAAAAAATGGCAGAATAGGGCAAAGATGTTAAATTTTTGCATCTACAAGTAGTTAATTTTTAAATGTTTGAGAATGTATTTTAATTATTTATGACAACAAGATCTAAAACATCCTTTGTTATTTAATATTTTTTAGAGACACCTAATATTTTAGGGCCTAGTGGATGCATTATGGTTACCATATATGTTGGAGTGATAAGCTAACATGGATAAAACTCTAATGGTCACCTTAGGCATTAGTGACATCATGGAGATGAGATAGATCCCTTTAAATCTTGATCTCATTGTCATGTTCCTAGGAGCATGGGAAAAGTTGACCAACACTTTTTGATGGGAAGTAGAGGGGGAACCATTGAGGTGGTGATTACTCTAGAGGTCATCCATGCATTACTTTGAATTGTGATAGGTGGGACACTATTGATTAATGAACATTAGAGTTAGAGGATAAGAGATGAGCCTTAGCTTAGTGGGCTATAGGATCAGATATGATCTAACCTATATTATGGGTGAAATTATTGGATGTATATTTGGTGTCCATTCTAAACATCCATAAGTAAGTGATAGGAATTGTGGTAGAATGAGTGTTGTGTCACAAGTTGGATGACAAGGTACCATTATATGTGATAACCTTATGTTAGTCCATTTTGGATCAAGGAGCACTCTATGATTTTGTTTCTATCATTTAGGTTTAGATCAAGCATGATATATATGGGATGTTGTCAAAAGGGTAAAAGATGATGGGACCAGTGATTTTACTTAGCATATGGATATATGAGAGGTTTCCTATGTATTAGTCAATTAGGTTTCCCCATGTAATTAATGGTAAATTACCTTAGGTATTTTTATGGAGATAAGACCATGTAGTATGGGCCATGCCCCATGTTTTAATACTATAGAATATCACTCTAGGGTAGATATTATGCCAACCCTATGCTCACATAGCTACCATATATCTTAGTTTGTCTACCATTGAGATGGGGTTGGCATGCATGCAGATCACAGGCCATTACACTTCATGGGTGGAGCCTTATCTAGTGGCTTACATACCTAGATAGCTAGGACTACCCCATATGATGGATCCTTTAGTAGTGTTTACTTAATGGGCATGACATGTTAGAGATTTGAGAGAGAGAGGAGGTGGATGGGTACCTATGGATATACCAGTGATTAGGCCTTGATGTGATAGACCATAGGTTGGTTGAGTACAAAAGTAAGATGCAATGAAGCTAGGAAGAGGAGATGATATGGATGTGGATACAAGAGCACAATAGGCACCATGTAAAGGTAACAATGGGCATCCCAAACTCATAAAATATGGAGGCACTATGGATGTGAGGATGTGCATGAGTTATATATTATATAGGGGTATACAGTAACAACTCCCAAACATAATTTATCCATAGAGAGACCAATAAGGAGAGGAATGATATGGGATTAGATGGTGACTTTTGGATTTATATTGGTATAGAGGCAAATGATAGAGGAGGTGCTCAATAGGTGAATAGATGGGGAAACAATGATTAGTGATACAAACACTAGTGATAAACATGCTAAATTTTGATTTGAGTTTTTGATATAAAACACTAGTTGCATTATGATTATGATAGATAGATGATTTGAGATATATTTTTATGTAATCTAACGTCTATCTAGTTTTTGGTTTTATAGATATAATAACAAAAGAGTTTAGATGAGAAGCCCTAGTTATGGATACACACCATGAAATTTTGGATGGAGTGCTAGCACCATATGACCCTAATACATTAGATGATCCTAAGGTTCCACGTTACCCAACCTAGGTAGGCTAGTTTAGACTGGTGGGAGAGGCCACAAGATAACTAAAAACATGTGGGGATGGGTCACAACCACCAATAGGGGTTAGATTTGGAGAATCATAGGCCTAAAAAGCCCTAACATAAGAGAGAGCCATGCACATGGTGACTATCATCCAACTCAGATAGGTACAAGCCTAGGTCGATAATCTATAGAGATAGGTTATTGTTTTAAGATCCCAAACTATTGATGAGAATTTCATTTAACTCATTATATCTAATAAAAATTATCTATAAGTGTTGCCTTTGGTTATAAATTGTATTATATTTAATAGTTAAGGTCTTATCTAAGTAGGAAATGAATTCAATTTGTCCTTTATTTGTATATAATTTATTGTTCATTATTTACCTTATTATTATGTCTAACATGAATGAAATAACATAGTTTTGAGTATATAAACACATCCTAATGGTGGGGTAATTTTGAAAATATAGCAAACAATTTTGGTAACTCTTTTTGGCTACAATTATTGAGGATTTGGTGAGTGAGCTCCAAATATCTGACATTCAGAAGATGCTCTGATAGTTCTTCAAAGATGCTCTGAGGGTGCTCCAAAGATAGACAATTTGCTTTGAAGACATCTAGGCATGATCTTAAGACATGTATAGGTGCTCTAAAGACTTGTATATGATGTTATGAACACACCTAGACATACTCTGAAGACATCCAATTAGATCCTACTAATCGAGATAGTGTTTAAAAAATATTTATTATCTATAAATAAGCTTTTCTATATTTAAATATCTTATTTTAGACATTACCATTCATGGTAACAACCTAAAATAGTTTGGATATATTTGTACTTATATTTTGTAAAATCATATAAGTATCTTCGGATCTTTGTTAGTTATTTTCTATCTATAGTTAGTTGAGGTAGTTTTAGTGCCTTCATAGAAGCATTAGATCTGATTCCTAGATTGTTTAATTTTAAATAAATATATTTGGGTGTTAGATCACTAATATTTTATACTCAATGAATATATGTTGAGATGTGCTTAAATACACATCTCCTTCTCATTCGAAGGAGGGAGAAAGAGTTGGAAAAATTAACAATTGGTGAATTAGAAATCAGAAGAAGCATTTTATATATGTATATGTTTCTTTAAATAAAATAGAGTTCAACATTTATTTATATTATTTAGTAAATTATTTCTTGTTATGAGGAAGGACCAAGGTCCCACTTCTCTCCAAGGATCAGGACAAATCGGTACTTTTTAGTTTATAGTTTATAAGTATTTATTTAATTTAAGTATATTCTAATTACTACAAATTAATTCCTTTTAAATGCAAGAGTAATTTGCTTTCAAGCAAAGAGTGATTATTTTTAAATGTGAGTGTGATTTCATTTTCAAAATCAAGTGTGAATTTCCTTTAATGCAAGTGTGTTTCATTTACATGCAAGAGTTATTTCAATTCAATACAAGTAGTTTTTCTTTATGGAAGAGTGCATCATTTCAATCACAGTAAGTTTGTTAATTCATCTCATATTTAAAATTTGTCAAAAGCTATTTATGTGACAATAGAAAACATTCTTAGATTTTATAATATCACATTGTCCTACCCAGTTGGGGAAGTTGATTGAAGACATTATATGTTTTATGCTAGATGTTTAAGTTCTATATGTTGATGGTGTGAATGTCAATATGAGATCTTCAATCAATAAATAGTTTATATTTACTTTTCTGTAAACTAGAGATAGATTTTTATTTACTATTTTTTAGGATTTAGAAAGCACCACGTAATTAAAAGCCCAAAAATAGTGAATTTTATAACTCTAATATAAAATGGTCTCATTACATATAGCCATTAAACACTGGCCCTGGTTAAAAATGACACCAATCCATTGATTGGTTAAATGAGAGGTATAAAGATAGCCTATAATTTTTGAAACTATTGCCAAAGAAGTCATAAATAAGTGTTAGTTATATCCTACTTATATTTATATAGGGAAATTCAAAAACATTCATAAATCTCAAAAACACACAAAAAAATTAGGAATCGTTAGATTTATGAACTGCCCAAGGGATTCTCAAGAATAGTTTATCTCTAAGGGATCCCAAATAAATCAAGAAGAAGAGAGGGTCCAATCCTTGATAGAAAGATTAGGAAGTGAAAGAATGGCACTTGAAATGAATTTTTGTGATTCCTCTCATAAAAAAGGTTCATCTTCACAAAAAAATATTATAAGAAGAATTCTATTCAGAACATCCTCTCCTATAGGGAGAATTGATCCTTAAAATCCTCTTTATAGAATAGTTGGATTTGATCCACAAGATCTTCAAGAAAAAGATATAATCAAATATTATCTTTCTAAGATAGACCATAGATTGATCCCCCATTAGTGAATTTATATTGGATTGATAAATAAAGTTGGGAATAAAACATGGAAGACAAACATGCACATGTGGAAAACCTTGATCAACAACCCTAACATGATAGACCTTTCTCTTATCTAGTTAGCTTAGGTCCTGATGATGGAACTTCCATGAAAAATATTTCACCATCCATTTTATTTACTTTCAGAGGTAAATCCTCATAGGATCCATATCAGTTCCTCTTTTAGTTTTAGGTTCTCTACCAAACATATGATTATGTCATAGACAATCAAAAGTTGAAATTATTCCCATCTACACTCAAGGATGAAACCATGAGATGGTTCATGGGCCTTAAGGTAAATTTAATAACCACTTGGGATGAAATGAAAAATACATTTATGGATAAATATTAAGATTATTACAAAGTTATATAATGGAAATAAGACTTTTTCAAGATCAAACAAAATGAAGATGAAACCTTAGAAGATTACTTTGATAGATTTATATTTATCCATAAAAGGAGTGGTTGCAATGTAGAAACCCCTATTTCCCTTCTATTCTAGTACTGTATATTTTTTTTGTTTTTTTTTGTATTATAATTTTTTTGTGTTTTTGGCATGAAATAAAGAATGCAAAATTTGAAAGCTAATTTCGTATACAATTTAAATAAATAAATATTGAAGTAGTAAAGCTTATAACTAGCTAATCTAAGACCTTATCATTCATTTCAAATGATTACAATAAAGAATATCTATTATGCAACAAAATTAATATAAAATATTGTCTTAAAAGAACCTGAACTTTCTACAAATCTAAAATTAACCCTAGATCTGGAATGGCTCAGGTTGCTGTGTCAAAAAAACATAGTCACCGACATCAGTTATTCTGCCATCATCGATCGATATACTACCGATGTCGGTCTCTGTTGGTCAATCTACTCAGCTAATGTTGGTATAAAGTCAGTCGATGTCAGTCTCTAGGATGCTGATGTTAGTCTCTGCACTCCTTGCGGCATTTTTGGCATGTTGTAGAATGGTATGAATTTCGTACAGGAGCAGAAAAATAGTATGGCCTGTATGCTGGACCCCTGATCTGAAGAAATAAGGTGCTAATATGAAAAATCTATATCTAGATAATTTCTCAAACAAAACCTAATGAAATAAATACCTATGAACCTCTGTAATAACTTCTGTGTGAAATTATCTCTCAAATTGGCAATAGATCAGCTGATATCTCACAACCTCTGAATTGCACACACTAAAGAGTGTACATTCTCCAATGCAAATGGAATACTAGAAACCCTTGGCTCTGTCTTCTTAGAAAAAATACTTAGCAAAATTTGTTTTCAATAATCAATAATCATAATCATATGGCCTCCCTCCAATGAGAAACCCTTATATCCTCTAAAAAGGTGTGCTTGCCCTAATTAGGGTTTCATAACTAAGAATTAGGGTTTCATAATTAAAATATGCTAAATAATTAATATTTAATTAAATCAATCAAATGTTAATATCTCCCTCAATACATGTCTGAAAGAGCCCGAATGAAAGCCAACTAGTAAAATTTTGCTAGTCAAAGCCAAGCCAAGCTCCATCATGACCCTCTATCCATCTTATCAGCTTATAAAGGTCACATAATAGGCTAATCATCATAAAACAAGATCACGCTAAAAAGGGGACATTACAATCTGCCCTCCCTGAAATTGCTTGTCCCCAAGCAATCTCAACAACAAAGTTAACATCACTCCACCTAATCCCAAGGAAAAGGTTGTGTAATGTCCCTTATGTCACCAATCAACCTCTATGAAGAAATCATCAGAATCAACAGTACAAAAATTAGCAACTGAGACACTGCACTCAACACCCAAATAACTGACATCACTAATAATGAAGAGACATCACATGTTAGATAGCAACAACACAAACCAAATATGCTTGCCATCAACTCCTGCTCTAAGTCATGCACCAAAAAATTGTCAACCCCAGCTCCTATCACCATGCCATGTCTATCATAACTCTCATCCCATGGCATCAAATCATCCCAAGTACCAAGATAAGGATCCCAACATCCAATCCATGAACAAAAATCAACTGGTAACTCAAGTAAACTCCTCACCTGAGTAATGTGAACAATACCAACTGACTTCATGCACCTGTCTCCTATACCCACTACAATTTCTCAATCTAGAGTGTGAATGCTAGAGATACTCATATCATCATCAACATGTGACCTAACTATAAAAGAAAGTTGAGTCCCTACCACATGTGCTAACTCCTGAACTGAACTCACCTCAAGACAAAGCTCATCCACATGTCTCTCCTATATTGGTGCCAATGTGTACTCAGCAGCCCACTCTACCATGTCGTGTCATATGAGCCTCTCCATCTGATGAAAAAACATATTTTTGATGTTGCTACCCCGTATGGCCTTAAGAATATGTGTCTTCCCATCAACATCAAAATGGACCTCCATGTCCTTGAAATGAAGAGTGACTTCCTCAAGGGAATGAAGCCACTTCATGCCCAAGACCAAATCTATATCCCCCATGTTCACCCAATAATAATCATCCTTGAACTCATAATTGTTCAAGTGTAATGGGAAGTCTCTAATCATTCGCTCACACCTAAGAGTGTAACTATCAACTACCTTGACTCTAATGCTTTCAAAATCCTCGATAGTGAGTCCACGCTTCTCCACAAATCTAGCTTCAATAAAATTATGTATGGCCCCTGTGTCAAGAAGGGTGATGACCCTCTGTCCTACCAAAACTCCATGGAGTTTGAATGAACCATCCGATTGAATGCTGGATAGGCATGCCTCCTATATCTAAAGCTCTGAATTTGCCTCTGCCTTAGGCTCTGAAGCCTCTACCTCTGACTCCTCAGAACTCTCTTGCTGTTCAAAATCTTTTGATTTCGAATCCTCATAAAAAGCCCTCATCACATGATTTGCCTTGCCCTTAGGCCTTAAAGGATAATCATGATTGGCATCATAAGGACCTTTACAGTAGAAGCAAAGCTTCTTCTTGCATAGATCATTAAGAGCCTCTTGATCCAAAGGTGGTGCTGCAAGATTGGCCTTTGAATCATTCTTAACACCTAATTTATCTTTGTTGAAATCTGATCCCTCTCTATCTCCATTGAAGCCCTTACTGTCCCTGGAGGAAGAAGTACCTCTAGAGTTAAATTTACTGGATGGGGCTGTCATCTCCATACTACACACCTTATTCATAGCTACCTACAATGAAGGAGGATAAAGGCTTTGATCCAACCTCTCAATGGTTCGGATAGGCCCTCTATGAAGAGAACTACCAATCTACGCTCTGAAATGTTTGGCACCATGACTGCCAATCTCTAAAAATCACCAATGAAGGACTCCAAGTTGCTTGTTTGTTTCAACTATGCCAGATCTCAAAAGTAAACCTTGGGATCTTTCTTGTCAAACTGCTCAACCAACCTATCCAAGAAGTCCTGGTACTCTGTCACCTGGTTATGCTGAAGTGTTACCATACCATGGTACCACCAATCATGTGCTACTCCCTCCAAGTGCAAAGTGGTGTATTTGATGGCCTCTATCTTTATCATTAGCCTCAATGCCAAGAATGTGTCAAGCTTATCAACCCAAGCTTGAGCTATCATCTTGCCATTCCCACCAAAAGTGGTCAAAGAAAGCTTGCCAATAGCCTTCTTCAGCTCACTAAGCTGACGTCTAGGCCTCCTGTCCTGTCTAATTAATCTTTAGTGCTCTCTCCTCTGATTAAAAAAATGATCAAAATACATCCTCTCCCAAACATGAGGAGCTAATAATTCCCACTCATCATTTTCAGCCATGAGTGTATCTACAAATAGGGGGTCTCCTGCCACCTCCTCTATTAGGGCTTCTTCTGGTTCATCTTGAACAAATGTAGGACATGTAGGCCTATCAGCTATTCCAGAATGGGTCAGCTGTGGTCTCTAATTAATAGTAACACTCCTATTATCTCCTTGTTCCCCATTATGTCTAACAGGTGGGTTCATCCTCTCTACCATAGTAGTAAGTGCCTGTAGTGCCTGCATCATCTGTTGCTGGCCTATAACCATAACACAAAAGAATTCTCTAGTGTCCTAATCATCATTTTGTCTATGGCCCCTAGGTGGGCTTCCCTCTCACCTGTCACTCATGATAACCAGCTCTTGCTCCAAACCCTAGTTGCTTATAAGCAAGGCTCTCCTGCGTGTGTTGTACCGGTGTGGTCCCAACTCTAGTGGTTTCATATGATTGCTAAACCCTTAGGATGGCAGGATTTAGCTCTGATACCACTGTAGAAACCCCTGTTTCCCCTCTATTCTAGTACTGTATATATTTTTTGTTTTTTTGTGTATTCTAATTTTTTTTGTGTTTTTGGCATGAAATAAAGAATGCAAAATTTGCAAGCTAATTTCATATACAATTCAAATAAATAAATATTGAAACAGTAAAGCTTATAACTGGCTAATCTAAGACCTTATCATTCATTTCAAATGATTATAATAAAGAATATCTATCATGCAACAAAATTAATATAAAATATTGTCTTAAAAGAACCTGATCTTTTTGCAAATCTGAAATTAACCCTAGATCTAGAATGGCTCAGGTTGCTGTGTCAAAAAAACACAATCACCGATGTCGGTTATTATACCATTATTAGTCAATATACTACTGATGTCAGTCTCTCTCAGTCAGTCTACTCAGCTGATGTTGGTATAAAGTCAGTCGATGTTAGTCTTTGGGATGTTGATGTTGGTCTCTGCCCTGCGATGCTATTCAGCCTGTTGCAAAATGGTACGGATTCCATACAGGAGTAGAAAAATAGTACGGCCTATATGCTAGACTCCTGATTTGAAGAAATAGGGTGCTAATACAAAAAATCTTTATCTAGATAATTTCTCAAACAAAACCTAATGTATAAATACCTGTGAACCTTTGTAATAACTTCTATGTGAAGTTATCTCTCAAATTGGCAATAGATCAACTGATATCTCACAACCTCTGAATTACACACACTAAAGAGTGTACATTCTCCAATGCAAATGGAATACTGGAAACCCTTGGCTCCATCTTCTCAAAAAAAATACTTAGCAAAATTTGTTTTTAACAATCAATAATCATAATCATATGGCCTCCCTCCAATGAGAAACCCTTATATCCTCTAAAAAGGTGTGCTTGCCCTAATTAGGGTTTCATAACTAAGAATTAGGGTTTCATAATTAAAATATGCTAAATAATTAATATTTAATTAAATCAATCAAATATTAATATCTCCCTCAATACATGTCTAAAAGAGCCTGAACGAAAGCCAACTGGTAAAATTTTGCTAGTCGAAGCCAAGCCAAGCTCCATCATGACCCTCTATCCATCCTATCAGCTTACGAAGGTCACATAATAGGCTAATCATCATAAAACAAGATCACGCTAAAAATGGGACATTACAGCCAACTCACTGAGAAGGTTGTAAAAATAATATTTATTAAAGGGTTAGATGATGATTCACATGATGATTTAAAGCTAGTGGGAAAGGGTGACATTAACAAGTTAACCTTTCATCAAATTTTAGCATTATGTACTAACTACTCCAGGACAAGACCTAGTACAAGGAAATCAAGGTTAGGAAAATAACCTAAAGCTGGCCAATTAATGGAAGAATTTGAAAATTTCAAGATAGACATTATAGTATAATTGACATCTACCTTAGATGGTCTTCAAGAAAAACCTAATGCTACCAATAATGAATAATTGTCAATCTATTATCCTAGATGCAGACTCAAACATGTGGTAAAAGATTGCCCTTTAGACAAAATAGAGGTATGTGGTATTTGTGATATAGAATATGACACTAAGAATTTATAAAACCTTCCTAATATACAAAATTAAGTTAAAAAAGTAGCACATACCATCGAGGAATTAAAATTCATTAAAAGATAAGAAAACCAGTACTCCTAGCCTTAAAATCAGTTTGGTCCAAGATTTCCTCCCAATCAAGAATGACACCATAAGCTAGACAAGTTACATGACCAATATGGGGAACACCACAACTAAAACCATGGGGTACTTAATAATTTATGACTACATGTGGGTAATGCCTGAAAATCAACCTTGGGCACAATAATAAAAATAAAAACCACATTCGGTATAATAACCACCACCTCAATGGTCAAATCAATAATATTAGACACAAAGAATATTCTATCCATAGAAAGCCTTGATTCCTCCATAACCTCAACCACCACCAATTGATAAATAGGTTAACCAGCCATAGTTACTTTCCCAACTAGTGGCAAATCCAAAAAATAGGCAAAATGTACTTGTCTATGGAGCTTATCAAGAAAGTAATGCTGTAAGTGGCTCAACTAAATGTAATAAGATTCAAATCAGATCAAAAAAGGTAGTACGAGACTCGCCCATTAAATATTAAAAGACTTAAGGAAGAGAAACCTAGGGAAGATTCTAAATTATTGCACAAATTAAAAGACATGAAGATATAAATTCTAATATTAATAGGCATTAAATATATTCTTTAGATAAATTAAATCATTAAAGGATTGTGCATCATATCACCAAGAATGAAGAAGCAATATCCAAAGATAATTTAGGTAACTAGAAAAATTACCTATTTACTAGTAAGAAACATACTTGTTCTTAAATATGGAGATCTTAGCATTCCTTTGAATATTATTAAAATTGGGAAAAATTATATTCCAAATTTTCTTGTATATCTAGGTGTTTTCAAAAATACAATGAATGCCAACATAGTAGAGTCTTTATCTCTTGTAGGGCTTCAACCTACCACAAAAATATTGCAAATGGTAGATGAATCCATTACTACCCCTAAAGGAATTATAGATAATATACCAATCAACACATAATATTTTTAATACCATGTTGATTTCATGATCCTTCAACCTAAACCAAAAAGGTCATGGTATCTAATCATTCTTGGTAGACTTTGGTTAGCTACAATTGCAGCAAGAATTGATTGTAGATATGGAAACATGACCTTTTATAATAAAATTAACTCTAAATAGACATCTATATATCTACCTACTAGACCTCTAATGGGTATTTATAAATAAATATGGGTGGATCAACCTAAACAAAACTAGACTAGTGTGTCCTTAGCTATGGTCACTATGAAAGAACACACCCAAGAACTTAAACAACAAATAATAGAAGATTTAGACCAAGAGAGCCTAGCTCTAAAGTTTGATAGTTTTAATTTGAAGTCCAAATTTTTTTATTTGAAGTCTAATAATTTTTATTCAAATACCAATAGTCTTTCTCTAAAATTTGAAAACTTAGCTTTGAAGACTAGTAGCTTAGATCTGAAGACTAGCAACCTAGTTCTAAAGACTAGTAGCTTAGTTCTGAAGACTGATAGCTATGCTCTGAAGATGAAAAATAATGAATGGGAAGAATCCACCTCCATTATTTTAAATAAATAAAATATAATAAGACCACCAAACATGTTATCTGGTCCATAAGACATTCAACAAGCCATAGTTATTTGGGCTCAAAATTGGTAGAATTCATTTTTACATGATTTTCATTATCTATTGACCAATGCGCTTTCCATAAGTTACTATCACACTTCACATGTTACTACCAAACACATGTCCATTAAATTATTTTATGAATGAATACAAATAATTGAATTCTATTATTTTAGGTAGTAAACAAATTGTAATTCAACTAGGGAAATTATTAACTATCAATAGTTGGTTAAGTGACTAGCAGGAGAGAAAAGTATTTGATGTATTGGCATAAAACATAAAATATTTTGCTTGGGATTATAGTGACATGAAATGAATACATCCCGATGTCTGTACACATCACATCTACATTTAAAATGTTAGACCAATTAGACAACCATAATGGATGATTAACATAACCTTCAAGAAAATTATTAAGAAGGAAATAGTAAAGCTATTAGAAGTTAGTTTTATCTATCTTATATCTAATATATAATGGGTTTCAACTCTATTAATTGTGATTAAAAATAATTTAAAATGGATATTTTGTGTAGACAATAGAGACTTGAACAAACCCACCACAAGAGACTATTTTCCCTTACCTTTGATTGATCAAGTTTTAGTTAATTTGATAGAAAAATAATATTTTTATTTATTAGATGGGTTTAGTGGATACAACCAAATAAAAATAGCACCTGAAGATCAAGAAAAAATAATATTTACTTTCCCTTGGGGAGCATATGCTTATACAATCCTTCTTTTTGGATTATGCAATGCACATGCTACCTTTCAAAGAGCAATGTTAGAAATATTTTCTGAACTTATAAATGACTATGTAGAAGTGTACATGAATGATTTCACCATCCATGGTACTACATTTGATAAAGCATTGAATAATTTGGATAAATTACTTTCTATATTTGAAGATCACCAAGTATCTTTAAGTCATGATAAATACATCATAATGGCTGATGAAACGATAGTATTATGACATCATATCTCTTCTCAAGGTATAAAAGTAGATCCAAAAAAGATAGAGGTAATTTCCAACCTCCCCATTTTACAAACACAAATTAAGGTTAAAATTTTTCTTGGTCATGTAGGATATTATATAAGATTCATTGAAGACTTTATCAAGATAGCTTTCCCTATGTTTTATTTTTTAGCAAAGGATAGTGAATTTGTATGGAATGAAAAATGTTAAGAATATTTTGAAACATTAAAGAACAAACTCATGATTGATCTAGTCTTGAAAGGACTTAATTGGAAAAAACCTTTTCATATCTATATTGATGCTTCCAATATTTTATTAGGAGTAGTATTAGGTCAAAGAGATGAGGGTGGAAAGATGTATGTCATTTATTATATCAACAATAATCCTACTCCAACATAAAATAACTAAACTACGAAAAAAAAGAATGTATTGTTGTTATCTATGCTATAAATAAGTTTAGGAATTACATTACTAGTTATTAGGTATTCATATATAAATATCATTCAAAAATTAAATACTTAATGAATAAGTTAGTAGTAGGTAAGAGAATAAATATATGGCTCCTGCTATTAAAATAATTTGAAATTACTATCATAGACAAACTAGGGAAGTATAATTTCATTGCTAACTTTTTTTCTAGATTGATCACTATAGGTGAAGATGAACATGTAGAGGAATATTTTCTAAATGAACAACTATTTTCCATATCTACATACTCCTTATGGTTTGTAGACATGGAAAATTACTTGGCAATAGGAAAGTTTCCTCATTCTTTCACCTCTAAAGAAAAAAATGTTTGGTTAAAGATAGTTCTCATTTCAAACGATTTAAATGCATGTTTAAAACTAGATTTGATCATATACTTCACAAGTGTGTCAGAGAAGATGAAGTGTATGACATCATCAGAGCATGTCATAGTGAACCAAGAAGAGAAAATTATTCATCAAAAAAGACCATTCATAATATCTTTAGTATTGATTACTACTGGCCATCTCTTTACAAGACTGTCAAAAGGTTTGTATGGTAATGTGATCCTTGACAAAGGATGGGTAAGCCTACTATGTCTTCTTAAATTCCTATTCATCCTCAAACAAGTTTAAAACCATTTGAAAAATGAGGTTTGGAATTTATTAGAATAATCAGTCCACCATCTCAAGGAAAATTATATTTATTATTGTGTATTGATTATGTTACTAAGTGGGATAAAGTGCAGGCACTCAACTTTTCTAGGGAAGAAATGGTTGCATATTTCCTATACCATAAGATCATGCTAAGATTTGGTGATCCTAGATCTATTACTTTAGATCAAGGACCCCAATTCATGTCTAACATGATCAAGGAATATATAGAGCTATACCAAATAAATCATAGAAAATCATCACCATATCATACCCAAGCCAATGGGCAAGTGGAAGTCACCAATCAAGAGTTGAAAAACATCCTAACTAAAATAGTGAACAACAACAAAAAAGATTGGATAGAATAAGTACTGAAGTAGTGTGGACATATAATACAATATGGAATATAACCACAAGATTTTATCCATATGAACTTGTGTATGGAAAGAAACCTTTATTACCTATAGAATTTAAATTGCAATCATTAAATATAGTATTTGATATGGGAATTTATCTTGATAAATAATATAAATAAATAATAATGAAACTAAATAGGTTGGATTAACTAAGAAAAGATGCATTCACTCAAACCAACATGATCTAGAAGTAGAGAAAGTAGTGGCATGAGACTCACATCAGAGAAAGATAGTTTCAAGATGAAGATTAAGCACTTCTTGTTGAAAATATTGTCATTGATGTGAAAGGTATAGCATTGGTGATAAAGGCCCCATTTCATTTAACGGTGTTTTTAATATTCATATCTTGGCTAATGTGTGTTAATATTTATTTAATATTAATGAATATATTTTTGGTTGCATATAAGTCAAAAGAGGGCCCATGAAGAAGTCAAAGAGTCATGGGGTAAATACAAAAGAGGAATGGGATGCATTTTCCCATGAAGAGTCATCTTGAGGAATTTCAAGAGTCACCAAGTGAAGGCAAACGAGGGTATGCTGCATTTTTCCATGAAGAGTCACCTTAAGGAATTTGAAAGGTCACCAAGATAAAGAAAAAAGAGGAAAGGATGCATTTGCTTATGAAGGGTCACCATGTGACTTCTTAAATGCAAGGATATGAAGGGTCATGCATGTTTGGCACCATTTTCTATGAGGATTAAAGGGACACAAAGGGTGAATGCCAAAGGTCATTTTAAAATCTATAAATAAAGGCTTGAGAATCCATTTTTAATATGTAAGAGAGTGCATGGTTTTGTAATTTTTTATATAAGAAAAGAGGAGAGACAAGTAGGAGATATTGTAGAGTTATATCATTTATTGAGTAAGCAACATTGAGAGATAGTTATGTTTTATACACAAGAGGAGTTGGTGATCTTATGGGTTGGTGCTTGAAAATTTTGTAATTTGAGTTGGTTCTCATTCATATACTTGAGATTATTCTCCATGGTTTTTCCCACTTTGTATTTCCATGTAAAAATCTGCTCTGCTCTGCTCTCTCTCTCTCTCTCATGTAGTTCATGTTACTTTTTTAGTTTTATTGCATATCTTGAATGTCTAATTAAGTGGTTAAAGAAAATAAATCAGATTAAGTAAAAGATATATAATATACTAATTCAACCGCTCCCCCCCCTCTTAGTATATTTCATGCTTAACACTTCTATTTGATTCTAAATTCTATAATTTCAAGGGTAAGCTTATGACAAGATGGTTGGGACTATACCTAATTAAAACCATTTTTAGTAATGGCTTTGTCTAGATTCAATTAATTGATGGTGACCAAATAACAATTTTGGTCAATGGTCATAGGGTTAAGGTGTAAAAATTACCTCTCAATAAGGAGGAGTTTATTGAACAAAACCAAGACCAATTTGACCTTATGGAAGAACCAGGTTCTTCCACTAAGGCTAAATGATCTTCACAATATACATCCAATAAAGGAGGAGTATTGAAAAGCAAAAAATGATGGTTCTCCTCCCTTAAAAATTAAAAAATAAAATAAATAAATAAATAAAATAAAAAATAAAAAAAAATAATAAAAAATACTAAAAAAGTGAAAACTAGCAAATGCCACTTTTTAGAAGAAAAATTTCTGCAATAAAATATAAATTGTTATCAACTAACCTATGTTCTTAGACTTGTTTATCGCTATAAGACACATGGAAAATTGTAAGAGATAGACATGGATTTGTATAGAAAAGGTATAGTTTTATTTATTTTCCCAAAGAATTAGGATTTTTCTTTTTCATGTCATGCATGTGTAATCATTAGGTAATCAACACTTTTCAAATGGACAATTTTGGTGATGTCACGTGGGTCTGATGAGTAAAAAACATCAATATTTGATGTGATGTTGTTTTAAAAAAACCTTTTCCAATATATTTAATGAGATGACATTTTAATGGGCCTTTTCAAAAATTGATTTGATATGATGCACAATTTATTGCGAATATTGTCTCAAGTGCTACCAATATGGCCTTTACACCACATCATTAATAATGACTAGATAAAGAACCTTTCCATTATATCTCACATGCTCCAACATGATCACCATAACTACCTATCATAATTCTTGTCATAATTTCATAATATGCCTTGATTTGATATTCATTATTGTATTATCACCACTATCCATTATTACATCATATCCCTAATCTCTTGCCTTCACCTATTTCCTATACACATCCAAGCTCTATTATATCAGTGTAATTAGGTTTTCAATAAAATAGTGTTAGATCCAAATATGGGTGGAAGGAAAAAGAAGAAGAAGAGTGAACTAGAATCCTTAGACATGTTTTCAATAAAATAGTGTTAGATCCAAATATGGGTGGAAGGAAGAAGAAGAGTGAAACAAAATCCTTAGACTATTGCTATAGGATGAGGTATCCAAAGGTATCTTTGAGTCAATAGGGTGCTTAAACTTATTAGAAATGTTTTAGGCCTTTCATGAAGATATTGTGCAAAAAATTATTTGATAATTTTGATGAAGACCATTTTTTTATGCAAGGTAAAAATATTCCAGCGAATCCCTTTATGATCAACACACTCTATGAGATTCATGATGAGGGTATAGTTGTTATTGATAAGATAATTTTTTCTAAACTAATTCACATATTCATTAAATGAAATGAACCCTAACCTAGATTGACCAAGTCCTGATAAGGAGTGGCTAGGGGAATTATGAGAGATAGCCTTCCACAACCTTGGCAGAATGTTGTATTATAGATTATGAAATATCATACTTGTGATGGGAAATTTGTAGTAGTCGATGGAGATGTTATGTGACTTATTATTCACCTAAGGAAAGGAGCTACCAAAGAAGAATGTAAGAAAAATATTCCCTTTTTCCTTCATAATGTACTAATCAATGTTACTTAAAAATTAAAAAGAGGTATTGGGTGTGTCTGACACCATGGGTTGGTTACCCTCATCTGTCAACATTATTTTCTAAGTAAACCTAGGGGTGAAAAGGCTTGAGCTTCCTTCCTTCAAAAATTCTCACAAGTTTCTATAAATATAACACCAAGCCCTACCTCTCCTCATCCTACCATATTATATATTGAAAAAGGCCCATATTCAATGCCCTCAACTCCAAAGATGTTGTGTTGAAGATAGAAGAGACAAATGGGAATTTCGTCAAATATCCCTAATCCTCTATCTAAGCTCTAACATAGTCATCAATTTATTCTATAGGAAAAACAAGAATGTGTACTAGCCATTGAGACTTTGGGAAGCTTAAGCTCTCCCATTGACATTACAAATGTTAAATAAATTGATGAAGAACCCCATAAACAAGAAATTTTATATAAAGAAGAAACCCTTGTAGAACAAATTGTGACTAGAGAAGCATAGCAACCTTTACTCTATACCACTAATAAGGGTAAAGTTCCCTTGATAGAATAAGGTTCATCTTCCCCTCAACCTGATAATGAAGAAGAAGAATTTCAACATGTCATGGCTTTGTCTTGACATGAAGAAATAATTTGACAATAACAAGCAAAATTAGATTTTCTTCGTTCAACCTTACAAGGTAATAACCACATTATTTCTAATTTGGAACAAAGATGTGAAGAATCTATCGCTAGAGATAGAGGATAAGAGATAATTCTTATAAAAATACAAAATGAATAGACTAGATTACACAATCTGATGTTTTCATAAACTCAAGAGTTAATTATTTTATGGAATTCTCTTGCTATTAAAGCCACCAAAATTGTTGATTTGTAAAATGATAATGTTGATAAAAATAATCATATTAATAATCTGAGACAAATAATTTTTGATAGAAATTATTTGATTATTCAACACACTGATAGAATAAGAGATCTAACCACTTAGACAACTGAGTTACAAGCCTCTATACAAGTAATGAATATAAATACAAGAGAAATAGTAGTCCAGACTGAAAGATCTACAAGATTTGTTCTATCATTCCCCATTCCAATCCATGAAAGGATCTCAATTTGGAACAAAACCCAAAATAAAATTTAGAAGTTGAAGGAATAAAATGCTAAGCTTAAAGAGGAGTCTCAAAAGTAATTGGCAGAATCTCAGCAACAATTGTAACAAGTTCAGGCCTCCATCCAACACATTTATGAAATTTTTGATAAATTGTTAGCATGTAGGAAACCTTCCTCTATTTATGTTATTTTTCTCCATAAACAATTATACAAGTGGCAGCTACATCTTATTTCTCTTGTCTTTCCACACATTATTGAATATGAGCACATGTTTATGGACATTTTTCTTAAAAGAATTGAAGAAAGGCAAGATGCAATTTGTGAGTTTTATACTTTTAACATGTTTTTATGTTATCAATCTATTTTTATAATAAATATATTTATTTTGGAGACATATTTATGTGCCTTTCTCTCTACTCTAAGAAACCAAACAACATGACAGCAAGACAACAATAAATTTTTGAAATTTCAAAACACCATTAGGCTATGTATGAGACCCCAATTCCCAGAGGCAAGGAAACTTCTTGCTACTTTTCAAAAAATGTACCACATGTTTATGAATAATAAATACCATGAGTTATTGAGATCCAATATTGTAGCTTTTAGAACTTTTTTGAACCAACATTCTACCAATGCCATCAATGCTGGTATTATCAGGTGGGAGACTTTACCTATTGATTTGAAGTATAGGGAAGTTTTAAGCCCCATCACTATCATATGGAGTCTTAGGAGAGCCCGAGAAATTGATCAGATTATCATTTGGCTCTTAGATGAATGCAATTTAGATATATGGATTGGAATGAGGTTCAAGCTTTCAATAATTATTTATCTTATATCTCCATGGTAGAGTTGGCATACTCAGGCAAAAGTTGAGTTTTAGGCTTGGTTGTACATAGTTGTAAGGGATTTTGTATTCTTTCCAAGAGGACACTAAGATTGGGGTCACCATTTTAATATATATGATCTTAGTTAGAGGCTAGAATCAAGAATTTTGGATTGAAGACTAGTTATCCCACTTGTTTACAAGAGGAATTGTAAAAGATAAAAGTGTGGGGGAGAAATGATGAGAATTTAATATAGTTCATCATATCTAATACAAACTATCCATAAGTGTTTCCATTGGTTATATATTACATTGAATTTAATATTTAAGGTCTTATCTAAGTAGTAAATGAATGTAATTTGTCATTTATTTATATATAATATATTGTTGATTCTTTACCTTGTTATTATGTCTAACCTGGATGAAATAGCAAAGTTTTGAGTATAGAAACACATACCAATGATGGGGTAGTTTTGATAATATAGAAAATAGTTTTGGAAACTCTTTTTGATTATAATTTTGAGTATTTAGAAAGAGATATCTAAAGATCTGACACTTCAAGGACACTCTAAAAGTGCTCTAAAGATGTTTTGAGTGAATTTTAAAGACATATATAGGTTGTGTATACACATATACAGGTTGATTATTGACACTTTGTATCTTGTAGGTACTCATCAAGTCTCAATCTCTTTGAGCACATGCCTTGGTGCTTCATAATATTTCTATCCCATTTTCCCCTTGTCATCTACACACTTATATCCTAAAACTATTTATCCTAAGATTATTCTCCTCACACTTACCCATTCTAATAAGTTTCCATGCTTTATCCTCCTTGTTCTTGCCTCGACCCTCTTTCAACCAGTTAACTATACTAGGTTGACTTGGTTGACCGTGTATAATTTTTATCTTTTGATTACTATACAGGGTTAATTGGGTTGACCCTATACTATTTAGGGGTATTTTTCATTAAGAGCTTTATTATCCATCTGGTCGATCTAGCTCATGACCTAGTGATTTATCCCCTAAAAACATATGGGGTCGACTAGGTCGATCCTATATAGCCAACATATTTGAAAGGATTTATGAAAAGATCTACATATATATAAAAGTTCATTTCCAACCATTTTCAAGAAGAGAAAAAAAGAATAATAAGTGAAAATGAGCATCTGCTTATTGACCATTCTATTTGAGTAATAAAGTTTAGGGTTTCATACTTTCTTTAAAGATATAGATCTTATCTTATGGAGAAGTTTTTTGGATGCATAGATAGGTTGTGTAGCCTAGAGATGATTTTTATTTGTTATCCTTACATACCACAACAATCTCTTATGAAACTCCTTGACCAAGGGAGATATTGAGGCTCAACAGGTTCATCTTCAAAGGTAAGTATTCCTCACTTTATTTCTCCTTTGTAAGAGTAGATAGTTAATGTAGTTGTGATTATTTCTTCCATGCATTAGTATTATGTATACATTGACATGATTATATGTATTTTATGTATGTTTAGTTTAGTTTTATTATTTTTAAACCCTATTTTGTGCCACAAGCTTTGTTGTGCACTAGATTAGATTTACTTTCATGTTTATTATAATAGAGTGAACATTAAACCTAGGAATATTTTAGGGTTGTTGCATGATTGTGTTAGATTATATGCTTTGGAACCCTTCCTAACATGGTTTATTATGACAAGCAATCCCCTAATCAGGTCTAGTGGATACTCATATTGGTCATGCCCCCGATTAACAAATGTATCTGTAATCGAAAGCGTAGTTATGTTTTATCTTCTTAGATTTAGGATTGATTTATAGATATAATGCATTTTTTATTGCATACACTCTAGTGAAGTTGATGTGAGCTAACCCTTGTAGGATTTTTTCATCTTATTTCATTTATTTCATTCTTTCATCATTATTTTTATCATATATTTGTCATACTGGATCGACTCTATCGACCCAGTATCTAACTTCTGTGTATAGGTTTTCAAGTACAAGCTACTAGATTGACCTTGTTGATCCAGTATAGGTTTTTAGATTTTCAAACATCTAGTTCAGACTACTAGGTCAACTCAGTTGACCCTATACATTTTTAGACATTTAGCAGTAAGTTTTTGTAAAGCTTGATTGACTCAATCAACCTAGTTAGCAAAATTTGCAAGCATATATCAAGGTTTTTGAACATCAATATTCATTCTCCACATATTTGATCCACCAAGGTTCCTTTCCATCTCTCTATCTATTTATTTATATTCTTTCCTTTTACAGTTTTTAGTCTTTAAAACTACCCCTGTATAGTTAATTGGATCGACCCTGCCGACCCAATTCTATGTTCTATGTGCTATCTGGATAACTAGGTCAACTTTATCAACCCTATTCATGTTTAGACCTTACTTTTATAGTATAGGTTCAACCCTATCAAACTGATTCTATATTTTGTGCATATAATATTAAGCATATCAACATTGTAACTTGTTTTAAAGTTGGAATTAACCTTATATTCTAGTAATTAGTTCACACTTTCTTTTCTTGTTGCTTGCATGCTTAGAAAAGATCACATAGCTTGATTAGGTGGTTTTCAATTAATCATTTAGTTCATTATTTTAAATTTTATGCACACATGGACAAAACATAAAATCTAAACAAGCATTATAACATTTATCTACCCAAGGCCAACCTACTTAGATTTCATCACCAAGGGGGAAGCCAATTTGATATTCTAGTCAAGTATAAAGCATGGTGAATGGTATATTTTGGCTAAGTACCTAGCACCCTTATTACTATGATGTATTAAGTGAAGGGGTAGGCCCTAATATCAAGCCTATATCACTATAGTCTCTTCCAGCCCAAACTACCTAAAACCATCCTTAGATTGACATTTTAGTTCATTGCTTACAACCAACTTACCATCATATTTAAAATCATATCTTAATAATCTAACTAAAATTTAGGTTGACTAATTAGTTAGCTATTCAGTTTCTAATTTGATTGATTACTCTTTGGTAAATTGTATTTTGTATTGTAAAAACTTGCATTAGCCAACATTGGTGCAACGTTTTGTGATGTGTGCTTTAATTAGATTGGGCATCGTTAATCCAATTGACTATATATTTCCTTATATCTATTTTTTTCAAACTAATTACAAAATTTATCTTATTTTAGTTCACAAATCTATTATAGGCTTCTTAAATTTCCCTTTCTATTGTACTTGGTTAACCTAGTCGACCTTGTACCTTTTTTATCCTCTGTTCACTATACTAGATCAACCCACTTCATAAATTACAAATAAATTGAAAATGAAACTGCTCAAGACTTTTTTAAAAGGTGGAAAACTTTGTCAAACAAGTGTGAGCATAAGATGGATAATGATAATATTTTCCATCTCTTTACCAATGCCCTTTTTCCTAAACTTCATTATCGAGTTTTCACTCTCTCTCCACATACATTGGAGGAGGCTATTGACCAAGATAAATGACAATATTTCCTTATGTGTCAATTCAAGCCACCCCAACCTTCTGTGGGTCCTCATCTCTTAAGAAAAAAATCATAATGTTACCAATGATGGTGTTATATATTCTTATGACACCATTCAAAATGTTCAAGCTATCATTCTTACCGCTTCATCAAAACTAACTCCCCCTTCTCAACAATATACCAATCCTCACTTATCTTCACCAAAAAATATTAATGTCCAGAAACCTCTATCCTTAGTTGAATTTCTTAAGTATCTACCTAGGCCTCTTTTACGATATTTCAACCCTACTCTCCTATGAAATCCCAGTATAATCCTGACAAGTTTTGTTGGTTTTATGCTAGATGGTGTCATTCTCATGAGACTTGTAGACAAATTCATAATTTAGCTATGGAATTTCTTCTTGGTCCTAATTTTGATCATGATTCCATCATTCAAAATCATCAACAAGATTATGAAATTGATTTTAAGGATTATAAATCACATGATAAAACTCAATCCTTAAACCAAGAGAATGCTCATTTGTCTATATACAAAGACCCTCTTGCTAATCATCAACCTATTCAAGATAATCATGATAAAGCCACCCCTTCCACCAATAATGTATAAAGTCTTGTTGAGCCTAATTTCAAAGATAATGTGATTAACATGACTAATATATGAAGGGTAGTTTCTTTTATCGATTCCCAACCTATCTACACTCCTTCATTTAGAACATATCATGTTATCCAGGATTCTTATCCAACTCATTTAAATGAGTTGGGTCAAGATGATGTTATTACTTTTGATGATCCAATTTCTGATTCTCCTTTAGATAACACTTCCTTTTCTATTTCTACCACTCTTCCATCATATTCTAACACTAATGATAATAAAATTTATACTATCATTTCTTCTACCACTTCTCAAAATTAACTCGAATCAAATACTTCATCATCACAACATAATTTACAACCTTGTTCTAAACCTTCTTCTTCTTATCAACATAAATTCCAATGTAATTCAACTCTTCCTTCTGAAGACATACTTCATAATTATGAACCTATATCTAACGACCTTTTTATAGGCTATGATGAGTGGGATCCCATTGTGAAACTCACTAATCTCCCATCCCAAATTTTTTTCCTTGAGATTATGAATACTTCTCCATGTCATAGAAACTATCTTATACAACTATTATTTGAGATGAATGTCCTTCAACCTCCCCTAGAAATATGGGAGGTATCCTTATTTGGATCCAAGGATAGTATATTATAATAATGTGAAGATATGTTTATCAATGTTGATAAAACTATAGACACTTCTCTTTCCTTAAAATTTCCCATAGCTTCTATGATTCCCAATGAGATTCTACTTCATGTGGATGATCCTCCCTTATTATTAATGTTAAAATAGGTGATATCCAAGTTAAGCATGCATTGATTGATGAGGTTTCTAACACATGCATTACCTCTCTTAACTTCATTAAGACCCTTGAATATTCAAAATGCAATCTCAAGTCTACATACAACACCTACCAAGGATATGATAGAAGGTAACTTGGTTGTGTGTGGCTTCCCATTACTATCCCCCCTGTCACCATTTGTGTGAAGGTGATGATATTTAACTTTCCCCTTTATTATAACATCTTGCTTGGTAGGCCATGGACTCATTGTATGAGAGTTATTACTTTTTCCACCTACCAATGCATTAAAGTCCCTCATAATGGATCCATTTATAGGATTCAGGGTGATACTAACCCTTGTAATTTTGAACAATTCCAAGACCATGGTGTCTTCAAGATTACTACTCTTGAACCTTTGCCTAACATTCTAATCCATGAGTTATAGCATCTTAATTTTATTATTAAATCAACCTGAGGTTATAATGGACATCTCAAACTCATTAGGAACATTTCCCCTAACCTCTTAGATTTTGATGATGATGACCCTAATGAGATTAACCTAAAAATTAAAACATTTGATCTCTCACCTCATCTTGTAGCTTCCTAATTCTTTATAGCCTCTTTGCAATGATATTTCCATAATCTTGACCAAGACTCAGAATTCTATTCACTACACTTCCTCAAATGAAAATATTATCCCTACTTGTGTCATTGATCTTTATATCCCAGATTATGATGATGGTTATTCTCTATATGATCCATTCTTAGGTAGTCTTGTCCAGGCATGTGATGCCAAGATTATCCATTATCATTATTCTTTACTTGAGTCCTTTCACATATCTTCCTATCTTCATTCATTTATAATTCCTAAGTTTAGTATTTTTCATCTTTATTCTAGGGTAGAGATGGTGCCAACACCTCTAGTTTTTAAGAATCCTCATAGGATTATGCTCATGGATCATGCTATGACTGGGCCTTACCATTTTGCTAGGTTCTCTGATCACCATAGTTGTTTTACTTTTGATATTAGTGTAACCCTTCTTAGACCTCATATATATATCTTTCTCCTCCCTTAACAGAGCCCTCATCAGAGCCCATTCTTTCTCTTATTATAGTTGAGCCCATTCTTGATCCTACTATAGTTAAGTCTACTCCCGCTCCTATTATTACTAAGCTTTCCCCTAATTCTCATCCTATTGCCCCTTTTATTGAGACTAGTTTCATTCTTCTTCCATCACCACCTTATCTTGGTGATGGTTTGCTTCCCTTGCCTAAGATGGCACTATTTCCCATCAAATGGGCTGATGAGTCCTCTCTAGATTCTTCCACTCCTATTATACCTCTTTTTATGAGTACTTCTCCTAAGACCACTCACAAGCATATCTATTGCTTCCATAGGATAAATATTCATTCTTTTATCCATTGCCACAAGTTGCAATAATATATTAACACTTTACATCTTTCTTCACCTACCTCATACAAATCCACATCTTTCTCAAAGTTTCTACCTAAATATATACATAAGTATGGTGAGGTGTATTATCTGTGGCACCAATGTGGCACCCATCACACTAATTATTATCACATCCTTCAACAACACCTTCAGGATCACCTTATATATATTATTGAACCTTCTTATATTCCTCCCATAGGTCATTCCCATAAGAAGGATTCTCCTTCTTCCCCCATAGTTCCACCTATAGTGGTTCCATCCCCTCTTGTGGTTCTTTCATCACCTTCTATGCCTCGACCCATGATTCCTTCACCTGTGGACCTTCCCTCACCTATGGATCCCTATTTACTCTTGAGTCCCTCACCCGTGGATCCTTCTCCACCTATCATTCCTACATCTCTTATAGAGCCCATTACAATGAATTATTTTGAGCATCCCTTGTCTAATTTTCCTTAGCATGATCCCTCAATCATTCCTACTTTTTTAGTTGAGGCTATTAAAAGAGAAGTATTTTCCCAATTTTCATTGAAGATTGACAAGACATTAGCAGTAATTCATATCCATATTCATAGAGATTTATTTGATGTCTTGGATAATGTGTGTGGTCATATTTATCAATACTTATGAGCACATGCATAGTTCCTTTACATTTACATTCTGATTGGATGTGTTCTCTAATTTTATTTTATCTATCTATTATATCATTTGGCATTATGTAAAATTCATATTTTTCTTACATAGTGATTCTTTACCTTTTGTAATATATCTTGCTTATATTGTCATTTATTTTTTTCATATGATTGTTTTTATTTATCATTACTTCCTCTTTATTTCTTGAGTTTTTATCAAAACTCTCTTCTTGTTTCTTCATGATTTTTTTTCTCTCTTATCTCTATTTTTCATAGATCATTCTCATTGTGACTTGGTTATACAAATATTGTTCCTCTTGGTTCTTGTATCCTTTTACCATGCGATTAGTTAGTAAACAATGTAACTCATTATATTTTACTTATATTAGTCCACTTTGGATCTCCTTTTTCCTTTCTTATTTTTTCATAAATTAAGCATATACACGATTGAGACTTGAGATGACATGCTAGTTCATTGTTAAGGCTAAGTGTCCTAGTCAGTCTTTGTCTTTAGTTACTTAGCTTCCTTTAGCCTTAGTCTAAAGTTCATTCATGTGTATCACTTAATCTCTCATGATTGGTCACTCCAAATCTGTATAGAGGAGGAATCTTAAAAATCCATAAAGATTTAAAATCCAAATCATTTAAATAAAAGATAATGATATTAAAAGGCAAAAATATTCTTAAAAGTCAAATCATACTAAAAGACATGATTCAAAGCACATATCCTTATTCTAATTGGAGTTCAAACTCCAAATTTGGCCTCACAATAGAGCTAAGGTCCTTTGGGGTGTGATAGGCTAGTAGATTAGAAAAGGAGAATAATAAAATATTTTAGTGATACCTACTTTATCACATAAGTACCTAATCTTTGTAGTAGACTAATGGCTCTGTAAGGGGTCTGGAATAATGGGGAACATGTCATGGGAAGGTAGGTCCATTTTACTTTTCCTTATACCATTCTACCTTCATGAGTTGATCTTAGTAGCACACTTATTTACCTACAAAGCTTTATGTCTATAACAAACAAGTTTCCTTTGTACATTGATAGTCACTAGTCACTTAGTGTCTTCTCATGTCCTTAGTATGCCTCTTGTCTCCTAAGGTCTTCTCATAAGATTCCTAAGTCTTAATTTTTATACTCCCTTTTTCATTCCCTATATCCCTCATATTTCCTCTTGAGAAATATTGTTTTGTCTACTAATCACTCCCCTTGGGTTTTCATTTGTGAGTTGCATTATAAGACCACAGATAGGACCCAACCATCCTTACAAATTACCACTTTCTCCCTTCCTATTACCCACATCCTTTGTTATCTAATTTTTCTTGATTTTTACACCCTAGTGGTGTTATCTTTGTGATCTATAGTATAATACTATGGATAGGACCTACCATTCCTCACAAAATTTTAAAATAATACAAGTCACAAACAAAATTACATGTGTCAAATATAAGATAAGATCTAATTGATTATGAAGGTACACATCATTGACATGATTCCCAACTTGATTTATTGTGTTTTATGCTTAATTCATTTCTCTTTTTCTTTTATCTTCTTATTTTCCAAGTGCATGTAAGAATACAACCATATATTGAATTTTTCATTCTTCCTAGCTTGAATTAGTGTGATAAATTTAAGACCAATCTTTTGCCAATTTTTTTTTTCTCTTATACTTCCCAACATGATTTAGTACAATTGATTAACTTAAATAATTTGTTTTTATACCATTTTTGCCCTTTTACATACCTTCTATTTTATGATTTTACTTGTTTTAATTTGGTGTAAAAATCTTCACTTTGGTTTAAGAACAAATTCATTTTTACCATCTTATTTTTCCACCCCTTGGTTCTTTATATACTTAATCATTTTATTATTATTACACATTTCCCAACTTGAAATAGTGTGTAGTACATTTTTAATTTATTATATTTTACCAAGTCTTTTTTGCCCATTTATTTTTAACCATGCATGTGTTCTACATAATTTTGGAAAATAAACTACATCTCATATGTTTCCTATAACATATACAACAAAAGGTAAATAAATGTGATAGAAATAAATATATCCAAAGTATCCATAGCCACAACCATAATAAAAACATACACCATCAACATCAATATGCTAAAATGATATATATCACACACACACACACACACACACACACACACACAAACACACACACACACACACACACACACACACACACACACACACACACACACACACACACACACACACACAAACACACACATATATATCATATTTTTTATACTGTAAGTAAAACCATATACAATGCTCTATCTCTATGGATGGGCTCCATCCTATCTATCTCATGGCATATCCACATTGCTTGCTGACGTCTTGATCTCAATCCTCCAAATATTATGTTGTAAAGAGGCCATATAGGGTCTTAGTCCCTCCATTTATCCCTATAATTTCACTATTTTCACTTGTGCCTATGCCAACTCAGTTTGGGTCACTATATATGCTTGCATCAACTGGGTTTGCATCATCATATGTGCCTGTGTCATTTACATAACTATAGCTAAATGTGCATATCTCTCCTCTACCAGGGCATATCATACTCATATCTCACCTACACCTATCTCTACTAGTGTCTACATCCTCTTTTTATATGGTTATATTCACCTCGCTACCTCCCCTACTAATCTAAACTAGCTCACCTGAGCTGGGGTAGTGGTACACTGTGATCCTCTAATGTAGTTTGGTCATATGACTATAGAGTCTCATCTAGGACATCATAGAGTGCTCCCATCACAAGGGACCTCCATCTCTCCTCCTCATCCATAACTATGCCTATAAAATCACACCCAAATAGATATTAGATCACTATTATATCTCATAATATCTATCTATCTCTAGTCTCTATTTCAAAATAGAAATTGAAGTAATAATTTAATAATCTTTATTACCTATTTATATCTCATTCATGACCACCTAACATAGTCTCTCCATCTACATGTCCTCATATCACATCCTTTATAGGTCACCTGCTTAGCTCAAGTTTTGCTATCATGGCTTGTGTCCATCTCATCCTACACTTGAGTGGCCTCTTTATCATCTAGCTCTCCTCTAGCTCACTTACTAGGTCATCAAGGATGGCAATAATCTCTACTCTCTCCTGCTATTACTACCTCTATCAATATCATGTCCTTAGTGGTCATCACTCATCTTAATTTAGAGCTAGTGGTGGTATCTCTGGTGCCATTACCTATGCATTTCTCTCCTCCTACTCTACTCCCTATCATGTTCATTAATTCCATGGCTACTCATGATGTGGTTTGAGTGTTATCCTCATCACTAGTGGCCCTAGTCCCTTCCTTCCCCATGGGTCTCTAACATGTTGAGCCCACTACTTAGGCATCAATATCAATGACACTAGATTATTTAAGCCCATCTATCCTAGCACCCATGACACTAGATGTGGCTCTCTCCACTAGGTATGGTGTCTAATAAACTCTATCCTCAATGTAGCTAGTACAACTATGTACTATCTCAACCATGTAGTCATTATGTGTCCATATGATTTCCATACTATGTCTACATGTCTCAACATATATAAAATTAGCATGTGAGGCAAGGTCCACACTACCTGGTCCTCTCTCCATCTCCACACTCAAGGTAACCTATCATAGATCACATGGGGTAACCCAATCGATTGATACATGAGAAACCTCTCATAGATCTAAGCCATCAATAATATGATCAGTCCTATCTATTTATACCCTTTGACCATCACCTCATATAGATAATTTATGAGCTGGGCCCAAATGATAGAGCTAAGATTATATATCACTCCCTCCTCTAGGATCATCCTGCTTAAGGCTACCATGAATAATGTTACCTTACCATCTAACTTGTGACATAGAACCCATTGTGTCACAAGTCTTATCATAGATTTCTAGATATCTATAATATAATATGTATATAAATTAAACATATTAACTCACCTATCAACTAATATCATCTCTAAGCATGTAGCCCACATGCCTAAGGCTATCCTCTCCACTAAGTTGTTTGGTATGCCTGTAGTCATCAAAATACCTACTATCGATAGCCCTAAGATGGCATGTACATCCTCGAGAGTGATAGCTACCTCTACCACTTCCCTACCTACCTCCCATTTGAGAGTGTTAGTCAATCATTCTGAACATCCAAGGAACATGACTAACATATTTAAACTTAGAGGAATCCTACACATGTCAGTTATCCCTCCTAAGCCTATAGCTACTAGCCTAGCTCTACCACCTATGGTCAGATGCTCTAGTAGATCTGGTAGCTAAGACACATCTACCAATCTCCATAACTTGGTCATCCTTGTAACCAAGAAACAACAAAAGATGTATTATATCCTTCATGTCATGTATAGTTAAAATACATTCCTTTTATAATTTTTAATAAAAAAATCCTAAATTTCTTTAATTCATTCATCCTTACCTATATTTAGCCTATTTAGTCCTTTTTTTACCTTAGTTATTTTGGGCCATTTTATCCTTCTTTTGGCCTTTTACATACATTTACATACACTTCTGGTTCTTTGGTCAAACTAGTTTGACCAAAATTCCCCTATTTTTGGCATAGTTGACTTAAAAATCTAAGTCAACCCTCTTATTTTCCCCTCCTTAGTACTACATTTTCATTCTAAACTTTTTAGATCAGTTAACAAACTATATTAGGTCAATAGTCTATAAAATGTATAGGGTCGGCACACACCTACTAGGTCAGTAGTGTGGATTTTGCCTATTTTTAGCCTACTAGGTTGACTAGGTCAACCTAGTTGTTTTTAGTTTCCAACCCCTTGTATTTTCATAAAAAACTACCTTTTTGCAATTTTCTTCCTAATTATTTCAAACCTATTTACCTAATTGGTTTTTCCCACCCATAGAATCTAATTTTGTTTCATTTTGACATCTAGCAATGGTAAAAATTACATTTTTCTAAAAATACACTAAATTCAACAAAATACTTAAAAATTGGCTTAAGATTCAGAGTTTCATACCTGTAGTGCACCTGTTGCCACTCTTAGAGCTCCTCATCTAGCCTATCATATCCTCACCATCCTAGCTAATTTGTTCTTCAGAGATTATTTTTCTCTCCTTCGCAATTCAAAATAACAAATGACTTTTCTTTCCCCTATTTAAAAACACTTTTCAAAATTTAGATTCTTCAATTATTTTCCTACATATTCCTTCTTTTGCCTATATCTTTGTTTCTACTCATCCATTTCAAAAACCTTAAAATGCATTGGATTCATGATGAAGTAGAGAATCATTTCCACTATTATGTGTCTATCTTCCAAAAATTTCAAAATTTGGCTATTTTTTACACTAACTTCTATATGTTCCCCTAGTGTTCTTCACATTAGACACCTTCATTCCCCTTGCAGTCTACTTTTTTATCTACAACACTAAGGTAAGTAAAGGTATGTGTTTTTCAATTCTATCCTTTCCTTTATCTTATTTTATACTTACTACATTTACTTAGTATCGACATTATGTGTTATCATGTTCTATTTCCTGAAGCACCATCTCGTATTGCACTTATGTGACACATGATGAGATTCAAGTTGGACACACACACACACACACACACACACACACACACACACACACACACACACACACACACACACACACACACACACACACACACACACACACACACACACACACACACACACACACATATAATATTTTCAAACTTTTATTGATTATTGACACTTTGTATCTTGTAAGAGCCCATTGATTCTCAATCTCTTTGAGTACATGCCTTATGGGTTCATTAGGAAAGGGGTGGGTAGACCATTGGTGCTTTATAATATTATTGTATTTTTTGTCACTTTCCATCTACATACTTGTCTCCTAAAACCATTTACCCTAAGGTTATTCTCCTTAAACTTACTCATTCCAGTATTTTCCATGATTTATTCTTCTTGTTATTTCCTTGACCTCCTTTCAACCAATTGATTGTACTAGGTTGACTGGGTTGACCCTGTATAGTTTTTAGCTTTTGATTACTATACAAGGTTAACTAGGTTGACCCTATACTATTTAGGGGTATTTTTTATTAGGAGCTTTGTTATCCCTTTGGCCAACCTAGCTTAGGACCTAGGTCAATCTTGTATATTCAACATATTCAAAAGGATTTAGGGCAAGATCCACCTATATATACAAGTTCATTTCCATTGATTTTTAAAAAAAGAAGTGAAGAAGAATAAGTGCAAATGAACATATACTTATTGACCATTCTATTTGAGGAATAAAGCTTAGGGTTCTATACTTTCTTTGGAGATACAAATCTTTTCTTGTGGATAGGTCTTTTGTATACATAGATAGTTTGTGTATCCTAGAGCTGATTTGTATTTATTATCCTTACATACCACAACAATCTCTTATAAAGCACCTTGGCCAAGGGAGAGATTGAGGCTTGGTGGGTTCATCTTCAAAGTTAAGTGTTTCTAACTTTATTTCTCCTTTGTAAGAGTAGATGGATAATGTAGTTATGCTTCTTTATTCCATGTATTAAGATTCTATATATATTGACATGAATATATATATCTTTTATGCATGTTTAGTTTAGTTTTTTAATTTTTAACCCCCAATTTATGTTACAAGCTTTGGTGTGCACTAGATTAGATTTACACTCTTGTTTATTAGAATAGAGTGAACATTAAACCTATGACTATTTTAGGGTTGTTACATGATTATGTTAGATTGTAGGCTTTTAAACCCTTCCTAGCATGGTGTATTGTGAAAAGTGATCCCTTAATTGGGTCTAGCAGATCCCCATATTGGTCATGCCTCTACTTCACAAATGTATCCCCAGTTGGAAGTGTAGGTAATCTCTATCTTATTTGAGATAAGATTGATTTATAGATATGATAGATTTATGATTGCATACAAGTTACTTTGAAGATGTATAGGCATGCTCTAAAGACCTATATAGAGTGATTTGAAGACCTATACAGGATGTTCTAAAGACACCCAGGCATGTTTCAAAGACATCCAGCTGGATCCTAATGATTGTGATACTAATTATAAAAATACCTATTATCTATAAATAGACTTTCTATATTTAGATATCTTATTTTATACATTACCATTCATGGTAATGGCCTAAAATATATTGGATATATTTGTACTTCTATATTGTAAAACTAGATAAGTATCTTTGGATTTATGTTAGTTATTTTCTATCTATAATTAGTTGATTTAGTTCCAATACCTTCCTAGGAGCATGGTATTTGATTCCTAGATTGTCTATATTTTGAATAAATAGATTTGGGTGTTTATATTGCCAAAATTTTGTACTCTTTGAATAGATGTTGAGATGTTATTAAATACACATCTACTTCTCATTCTAGGGAGGGAGCAAGAGTTGGAAAGGTTAGCAGTTGGTGAATTAGAAATCAAAAGAAACATTTCATATTTGTATGTGTTTCTTTGAATAAAATAGAGTTCAACATTTATTTTTAATACTGAGTAAAGAAGTTCCTATTCTGAGGAAGGAGCAAAGGCCCACTTCTCTCCAAGGATTAAGATAAATTGGTACTTTTTAGTTTATAGTTTAGAACTATTTATTTAATTTAGGTATTATCCATTTACTTCAAAGTAATTCCTTTTAAATACAAGAGTATTTTCTTTTCAATTAAAGAGTGATTCCTTTTAACCACAAGTGTGATTTCCTTTTCAAAAGTAAGTGTGAATTTAATTTTCAAATTCAAGTGTGAATTTCCTTTAATGCAAGTGTGTTTTGTTTACATGAAAGAGTCATTTCAATTCAATACAAGCAACTTTACTTTATGCAAGAGTGTGTCTTTTCAATTAGATTAAGTTTGTTAATTCATCTCATATTTAGAATTTGTTAGAAATTGTTTAAGTGACAATAGATAACATTCTCGAATTATGGAATACCATACTATCTTACCCGGTTGGGCAAGTTGAGTGAGGATATTATATTTCTTATGATAGATGTTTAAGTTCTAGATGTTGATGGTGTGAATGCCAACAGGTATCTTCAACTAACAAATAGTTTATATTTACTTTTCTACAAACTAGATCTAGATTTTTATTTACTATTTTTTTAGGATTTGAAAATCACAACAAAAGTAAAACTTGGAAAATAGTGAACTGTATAACTCCAATATCAAATGGTCTCATTGCATATAACCATCAGACACTGGCCCTAGTTGAAAATGATAGAAATCCATTAATTGGTTAAATGATATGTATAACAATAGCTTATCAATTGCTTCTTGATAATGTATTATTTAGAGGGGACAATCATAGACATCTATAGGCAATGTAGAGAAAACTAAGAGTCTATTAACCATCAAAATACAAAGGATACCTACTCACAATAAGCACAAAGTTGTATAGGTAAATAGGTGAGATACTAAGATCAACTCATGCTAGTTATATTAACAAGAAAAGTAAAATTAACCTACCTTCCCATAACATGTTCCTTGTTCTTCAAGACCTCTTACAAAGTTGTTGGTCTACTATAAATATTGGGTACTTATATGAGAAAGTAAGTAGTAATTAAGAGATTTTTTAATTCTCCTTGCCCAATCTACTAGCTTACCATACCATAATGGACCTTGAATCTATCATGAGGCTAGTTATGGAATTTTATATTTGATTAGAAAAAGGATATATACTATGAATCATGTGTTTTAGTGTGATTTGACTTTTAAAATTGTATGTTGCCTTTTGTATCATTGCCTTTTGTTTAAATGATTTAGATTTAAATTTTATGGATTTTATGATTCCTCCTTCATATGGATTTTGAATAACCAACACGAGTGATATAATTGATACACATGAATGAGATTTAGAATTTGGTTAAAAGAAGCTAAGTATCTAAATATATGACTAACTAAACACTTAGGATCACCTATGAACCATTATGTAATTTCAAGTGTCAATCATATATATACATAGTATGTGAAAGGAAATAAAGGAATAAAGGGATATCCAAAGTAGATAGGTAAAATAAGAGTACAATGAGATTTATTATTTTATAAATGATCACATGGTAAATAAATATTACTAAGGGGATGAAAGTTGGTATAACCAAGTCACAATAATAATTATCAGATTTTTTAAGATAAGATAGCAAACAATCATTGGAAAATAAAAGTAAATCCATGAAAGAAATAAAATCATAGACATAAGTGTGAAATAATGGAGAAAATGAAAATAATATATAACAAAAAGAGAATGAAAGTAAATGAAACCATATGTAATACATAACACACAATATAAATATCCATGTGAAATAGATAGGTGAAACTAAATTTGACATAAAGTCAAATGATATAAGATATATAAAGGTGGATAGCAAGTCCAATACAAAATCATAATGAATAATAAAGTGAAACAACACCATGTTGTTTTAGAAAATAATGATAAATACCATATTTAGGGATATACTTAGGTAACAACTTGGGAGGATTTATAACCACATATTTTGGCTAAGAAATGGTGAGATGAATGTGTCAATATATTGTCAAATCCTTTGGAAATGGGTGGAAGAATGATTATCTATCTCGTGAAAGTAATAAATATGCTTGTTAGTATATTTTAGGGGCCTACCAATGAAAGAGGTAGAAAGATAAGATAGGGAAGGATGATATAACTAGAATTATTTGGTCCAATGATCCAAAACCTTGGGAATATCATAATAAGCTTGATTGGCACATTGGGAAAGTATGGGATCAAGCTACAATAAGGAAGGAGGCCATCACCAAAGGAAGGTGGGGTTGAATAAAAAACTAGACTAAGCTCATCTAAAGGTAAAGTAGTATTAGAAATAGAATGAGATGTAGCTAAAGATAGAGTAAGAGTAGTAATTAGACTAGGCTCAACTGAAGGTGAGGCTGGATGCAAAGAAGGCTTAAGAGTAGTGGCTAACATCTCTAGGGGAAGCAAACTAGAATTATCTTGGTATCTAGTAAAATGGTAAGGATCAGTCATGACATGATCCATTAGCATGCTTCTAAGAGGATCCTCTAAAATTGGAGGTGTACCATGTGATCTCTCCATCTCTACCATATGAAATATAGGAATAATACTAGAATTAGACACTATAAAGGAAGGAATGTGATAATATGAATGAAAAGATTGAAATAAGGAAGTATGATATTGAATAATCTTGACATCTCTAGCTTGGTCAATCCCACCTAAAAATGGGTCATCTAAAGTATAACTATCATCATAATTAGGTGTATGCAAATTGATGGCACATGTAGGTTTGACCTTATCATCAAAAGTCACATGATGAATAGAATGTCTAGTCTTGGTTAAGACCACAAGTATATCATCACTAGGAGGTTGACATGATCAAGGTTGTAGAGAGGGAGGAAGTTGAATGATGATATGAGGGGATAGATCAAAAGTTTTTATCTTGAGGCTTATCTCATCCAGATCATCATCATCAAAATTTAGAAGGTTAGATGGTATGTTCCCAATTAGTTTAGGGTGACCATTATAACCTTGGTTAGAATTGATAGGATAATTGAGGAGTTGAGATTCCCTAAATGAGATACTAGGAAAATGTTCAAGGATAGGAATTATAAAGACACCATGCTCTTAAAATTTTTCAAAATTATAAGGGTGTGTGCCTCCTTGAATCTTATAAATAACACCATTATTGGGGAATTTGATGCATTAGCATGCAGATGAAGTGACAACCCTCACATGATGAGTCCAAAGTCTACCAAGCAAGATGTTATAAGAGAGGAGAAAGTTAAATATCATAACTTTCATATAGATGGTGATAGGAGGGATGGTAATGGGAAGAAACACACAACCTAAAGGAGGAATTTGCCTTCTATTGTAGCCTTAACATGTGATACACATGGACTTGATATTGTATTCATAATATCTAAGAGATTTAATAAAATTGAGGGAGGCAATGCAAGTACCTAAACCCTCATCAATCAAATCATGCTTGACTTGGATATCATCTATTTGGATGATAATGAATAGAGGTGGATCATCCATATAAATCAAAATCTCATTGGGAATCATGAAAGCAATAGGAAAATTAAGGGAAAGAGCAGTGTCCACTATTTCATCAACATGTGTGGACATCTCTTTGCATTGTTGAAGGATGTTATCTTCAGATCTAGACAAGGTAGATTTGCATCCTACTATATGAGGATGAGGGATGTTCATTTCAAATAGTAATTTAAATGGATGATTTTGATGATGGGGGAGAAGTTTGCATTAATTCAAGGAAAGGTATTTGATATGGGAGATGAAAAAGTTTCACAATGGGGTCCCATTCATCCTAACCCATGGGGGGATTGCTAGATATAGGCATATAATTTTATAAGAGTGCCTATGAAGGAGGGTTGGAAGTGTAATATTTTGATTGTCTATAGGTGATGGGATGGTTGATTAAGGTATTTAGTATGAATGGGTTGAAAAAATACTATTGTAAGTTTGGGGAATATTTTATAGACTTGTAGACATTAGAGGAAGAGTAGAAATAGTGTGAGAAGTATGATCAATTTGAGGTGTTAAAGGTGTGTTGGGACCAACATACCCCCCATTTTTATTTAAAATTTGGGGATCCTTGAGAAGTCTTTATTCCCAAGTTTTGAAGCATCTGAACATTGAAGTCTTTTATAGAATTTGAAGATCATCCACTCTATTAAGGAACATGTTTGTGTGATTTAATCCTTTTATTTTAGACTAATCCTGTTAACAAGATTACATTAATCATTTTGTAGCTTCCATGGAAGATTTAGGGTTCTATGTTCAAACACTTTGGGTGGCCCTTGAATTAAATTCAAATATTGGAGGGAGCCAAGTTGGCAAGAACCAATTAAAAATAAGTTATAAACAAGGGGTTTGCATGGGTTTAAGTCATGTTTTCATAACATAACCCAAACTCTTCATTGTTTCTTTCCATTTTATTTCCTAAGTTCCTTAGGTCTAATTTAACATGGTTCCATGATGTCCCTTTTTACATTACCTAACTTAGCCTAGGTCATTAATACTAAGGCCCCAATAATTATATTGACCTTAGCATTAATACCTTATGCTAAGTTCTTTTATTTATGTCCTTAGGTCTAATAATTATCTCCCTCACTCTTTATAGGATCCTATGATTGATGCTTACTCATTGGATTTGATTGGACAGAGCATCCTAGCCAAAAGGCTTTGGCTTAACATCATGCACCATGATAGATCAAAAACAATCATTTGCTCAATGGATTTGATCCAAGGGTGTGAGGTGTAGGAGTAAAAGTCAAAAAGAGCATAAGGCCCTGAGCACTAGATGCATGGTGACTTAATGATAAAAAAGAAGTAAGAAATGGGCCCAACAAATAAAGGTATCCAATTAATGACCAAACCCCCCCATGCAGATCAATGGATATCAGTATCTCATTAGATTTGATCCAATAGCATGAGGCACAGGTGGAATTTTCAAAGGCATCCTAGGATCCCAAGAATGATGTGTGTCACATTTTCATTTGGACCATGACTAGCCAAGAAATCAACAATAAACATTCACTCACTAGATTTGATCCAATGACATAAAAGGATTGACAACTTTTCAAAGCTCCATGAGATCAACACGTGGTTAGTGCTCAACCAAGGTGACAAATGACAAGAGATATGTAGCATAAGAAAAATATGTGAGGATGCTAAGTGTCATAACCATAAACTAGGAGATCAATGGACCAATAATAGGTGAGGACTTGGATTTAGGTCGACAGATCATACTTGCTCACTAGATTTGATCCAATGACATGAAATAAAAGGAAGCTTTTAAAATCCAATAGCTAGTATCTGAATGACACTTATGAACATTATCATGAAAAGCCCAGAATGATGCCACATAGACTCCATGTAAGCATAAAAGGTCAAAATCAAAGATCTTCTGAACTTGAAAATGTAAGGGTATAAAGCAAAAGAGTCTCCATCAAATCCAAAACATGTATTAATTTAAAGTCTAAATATCTCCTACCATTAAAGCTATAAACTGTAAACCCTCTTTAAAAAAGACCTAATTGGTTCAATTACTTATAGTTCAATTAAGATATCATAATTGTGCTCTTGAGAACAAGTGCTATAGTGAGAATCCTTGGCAATCTAGTGTCAGTAATTTAGTAACATCAAAAATGGTGGCTGATAGGCAATAATTAAATATGGAAGTTGAGATTTATCTGATCTCTAACAATGAAGGAAGGATTTTCAAGGATACAAAGCTAGACTTGGTAGCCCTAAACATCCATGGAGTGAGGAATTGGTCCAAATTGTTCTTCTTGATAGATGAGTTACAACCTATATCCTAGGAGGAAAAAAGGAACACCATAATGCATCAAAGGTACAATGACTGGTTACAATTCAAATGGCTAGTCTCCACCATACTATGACAAAACTAGAGGTAATACACTACATTAATGTCTTTGCACCCATATTTATTGATTTTAGGATAGATGGGGAATGGATCATTCAGGAGGGTAGTTATAAAAGGGTGTCATACATCTCTCTTATGGCCTTTGAAACCTATTACAGGCTCCCTTTACCCCATCTCAACCTTCTTGACATGAGGAACTAGGCTAACACCCAAGACCATGATTCAATCCTCACACCTTAGTTAATCTAAGGACCCCATGTATTTAGAACCCTATATGGCATGATTCCCATTTTCCAATTAAAATAATTCATTAGAATAGCCATGACCCTATTGAATCAAGCCTTTGGTGCCCCTTCCACCACATATGTAAATGAAGTCTAGGCGTCCTATGTCCACTTCATGATAGAAGATAAATTGAACCCTCTAGTAAGAGACCTAATTAGCTTATTCTTGGTTAAGAAATTCATAGCCATCAAAAGATGGACCTCTAAATAAATCTATATGATGTCCTATCTATTGGATTCCCTTATGGCCTCTGTATCCTTCCCTAGCATTACGAATTGGTCCCTTAATGGTAGAACCACAATTTCTCACCATTATTCTAAATTGTACATATTCAAGTACAAGTACCACATGAAATTAATTTATGATTATGTTTTTCCAACCATATATGAATCCATCATAGGAATTCCTATGCCAAGATTGCATCCCCTTATCAAGAGATACATATAAACCATGGGGGATGTATGGTATTATCTAGACTACACTATCATTATAATAGAGGGAATCCTAACCAAACCCTATAGGCTACCATTCCATGTCCCCAAAAATATTGTTGAGCAAGAAATTACCTCCCAAATCATCTAGGGTGTAGACACGATATGCAAAGAGAAGAGGAAAGGCCAGATCCACCCCCTCCCATTAGATATTGGGAAGATTATAATCAAAGATTGGAAGTAATTAGAAATCATGGTAACATAAGAATTATTTTGATTTCCAATTAGATGAACTTAAAATGTGGGACCCTAGGGGTAGGGTGGTTAACCAAATTAAGGAGAGAAATGTCCCTAAGATTGAATATGAACATAAGCTAGGTGTCGGTGATGATAACCATATTAGAGAAAAGAATTTTGAAGAAGTGCTCTCCAAAATCAAAAGCTAAAATATCAAGTTGAAATGTATATTGATCAAGGACAATAAACCTATAGGGGAGATATGATAGTTGCATCCCTTGTAATATCATTTATTCTTAGGACCATCTAGGACCACTCATGAGGAGCCATTTGATCAAGAGAAACCATCTGAACCTCAACCCCATTAGCAAGAGCTTTAGGCTAAACAACCTCAGGATGAATAGCTTCAAGATGGAGAGGATAAAGACAAGGAGAATGTTGGAGAACCAAGATTAGAACATAGACCTAGGGAAGGTCCCTCACCTATAAAACTCCCATAAAGGCCACTTTCTCTCATGGAATTTGTTGACATGAAAGCTCTTGAGTTAGAAGAGATATTTGAGGGTGTTCTCATTGATATAATAGTAGCATATGGCTTAGATAGAGAAGGGGATCCCTCTGAATAAGTAGGAAAGGAGATAGTTCCTTTGGAAAAGGAGAAAAGGAAAGTAAAAATGGCCTTGGTTCCTATGACTCCAAGAAATAATCCTAGGTTAACCTTTTCTCACCCTACCAGTGAAGTCAACCTTTTCAGTGATGAGAATCCAATCCATGGACCACTCATCCTTGAATCATTCATCTATGGGAGGATGTAGAAGATCCCATCACTCTCTCCTTCATAGGCATTGACATAGGTTGGCCTAGCTGAGCATGATAACATCAAACCCTAAATCATGAACATAGTAAAAAAGCAAGAAAATAGAAGACTACAAGTTCATCATATTCAAGGAGGACATTAAATTGACACCCTAGGAGCCTATGGTAGTGCAAGTGTGGAGATGCTTGAGCCTTGGAAGTATAAGAAACTAGAGGTCAAAATGTAATTTAACCAAGACACAACAGGATTGAAAAATATCACCACAAGGACAACTATGGTTGGTTAAGAAGAATTCACCTTTCAAAAGGTGTAACCATTCATAGGGATAACCCCTATTGAAGGGAAATATATTAGAGAGGATCCCATCCATGAAGATGTGGAAAGTTTAATTGAAGCTCAATCTCAATAAGCTAGGGCCGGTGTCTAGGGATTAGTGCAAAGAATTAAGAACCTAAAGTAGGAAAAATAGAAATTTCAAACTCAAATAATTATCTGTGTTAGATTCCATGATTAAGATGCTTGAGAAGTCATTCCATGACATGTTCATAGCACTAAAGTCTATGAAATTAAGACAAGATGCATTGGAAAACTAAGCCACCTTAGCCAAGGATTTTGTTATTCAATGAAAAACTTCTGAAGATAAGATTTCCAAACTTCTCAATATCTAGGATAAGAAGAAAATACCAAATTTTAAAGCCATTAGTGTTAGGACCCGAAAGCACAATTGATTACCATGTACAAGAAACTAAACATAAAATTTAACCAAAATGCACAAGTAACTAGAATTCAGAAATAACACAGAATATGAGAGACAATACCCAATTGTATTAATACTCTTCCAAAAGGAAATACAACAAAGAAGATGCCACAGTCTTCTTCCTTACACACCTCTAGGGCTCCCACACCTCTAGGGTATAAATAGTAAATCTCTTCAAGAGCTCACTCTCTCTCTTACAATCCTAACACACAACTCAAACATAGAGTTAGTGTTCACCTCCAACCAGTCAGTATCACTACTACCAGTACCACCAGTCAGTATCACTACTGCTAGTACACAAGTGCTCCATGCACTCCACAAGTGCTCCATGAACTCTAAGTACACAACGCACTCCAAGTAGATCTCCCCTGATCTTGCTACCTATTGTGTTGCTGTCACCTTTGATCCTGCTACCCTGCAGATCACCTTTGACCTTACACACACACACACACTTGCAAATCAATGATCTTACTTACCATGTATATCTCTCTACACCCTGAAGAACCCTTGTCCTTGCCTCACCAAGTCCTTATGATTCTCCAAACTAGTACCCCGGTGGATCTTCTCCCTAATCTAGCACACCTGCAGACCAACATGATCATACACACTCGGCACCCTTGTGGAACTAGGAGGAGCTACCCTTGCTCTCTTCACTCTCAGAAGGAGCTAACCAAGCTCAATTCAAACTAAAACAAATTACAATATAGCCCATGAGTCTCTTAAATAGATCTCATGCAAACAATAATTAGACATCCAATTACAATAATTAGATCCACGGCTCTAAGGCTAAAATTAGCCTTTAACATGCAAACAACCAATTTGTTAACAAATTATCCATGAAACTCATAGTTCTAAACCACACAGGTGACCAACATTGGTCCCTGTCTACTTAGAGATGACTGACGTCGACCGAATACTACCGATGTCAGTTTCCTTCCTGTCTACCCCTGACCGATGTCAGTTGGCCTGACTGATGCCGGTGACTGTGACACTCAACACCCTCCTCCCCTATTTGCATCAGTGAAGCTTTTAGCTCCATAACCTAACAATCTCCCACTTGGAGATAAATATCTGCACTATACCTGTACCTATACACCGTCTAATTTATTTCCTGGCTTGTATCCCTCTTCAAGATCAATCTTGAAGACCAACCACTACACAACCTATGGTGCACCTCCTGTCATTTAAGTAACCTACCACATCCAAACCTACAAACCCATGTAGTGAAGTCCTAACCCTACATAGCATGTATACCTACTGCTAGTCCCTCTCAAATACCTGAAACCCACTTCCCCAAATTGGCTCCTAACTCTCTGACAGCTCCCACTGCTGGGGAAAACTCAGGTCTATACTAGACCTCATGTGATTTCAGACACTGAACTATCCAGCCCTTGGTGTGCTCTGGTTTTGCATCTTGCATATTGAAACTCACCAACACCTGATTCACATTAGCTCCCACTAGAGACAAAATCAACCTGTGATCTTCCATGTCTCTCATGCCAAAGAATTTCACTGCTCCCAAATCCTTCATGGCAAACCACTGAACTAACCTTACCTTTAGCTCAGTAAAACCCTATATGTCTGAACCTACAACAAGCTCATCCTCCACATACAGTAATAAGATAATGTCGTGACCATCATCCACCCTAGTAAGACAAACACAATGGTTACACTGACATTGACTAAAGCCCTGCTTTGTCATCCACCTATCAAACCTGTACCACTATCCTGTAGCTTGCTCAAGACCATATGACCTGGCCTTCTATCTCACGTGTCCATTCTCTCTATTCTTTAACCAAGGAATCCATTTGTCTCTCAGTGCTTTTATCCTAGCTAAAAACTCTACCAAATCTCCCGTTTGGTTCTTCTCCAAAGAAATCATGCCATGCTCCCACTGTTTCTTGGATCCTTCCTACTCTGCAGTGAGCAACAAGTATAAAGAAGAGGAATAATGAATTTGAGGCTTACTTACCCTTTCAATCCTCTACATGGGCATTTGAGACTCCTTGATAGCTTATTTTCCACCCAAAATCTATTCTAGTGACCAACCTCAGTCACCACACAGTCTGCATCCGACTGATGTCAATTTCATGCAACTGTCTAGGTCACCGACATTGGTTATCCTACCGTCGTCGGTCTCCACCTACCCGACACCACTAAATTTGCCTTCTACACATGACCAACATCAGTGCCTATCTGTTTGATGCTAATTTACCATAACTGATGCTGATACCTATGTTTTCCTATGAGTGATGACTTTTTACTCGCGAGCTCTCTTTGGATCAAAACCCTATCCAAACTGTCCTAATCAGAGTTACTCAGCCTTCTCCACTAATCTCTGTCTATCATCTCCTCCATGAACACCAAGGCTTTCCAGGTCTTAAGTCTGTCAAACACATCTGACTTCCTCTTAAGAACATGCATCTCCTTCTTGCTCATGTGACCAAGCCTACAAAGTCACATCCTTGAAATAGAAGAATAATTAGTAATACAATTAAGTAGATAAAGAGTACCTACTTTCTTACCACATGCTAATTCAAGTGCATCCACTATGAGAGTTCTTATGCATCTCTCATCACCCACCTTTCCTAAAGTAATTAGCTACATCTTCAAGACTAAGACCTGCATGACCTCCTTCAACACCCATGTGTTGGCCAACTACAATTTCAGCAACACTTCCCCTTTGCTAATACTTTGACAAGGCTCACCAACCCCTCTATTTGTTGCTGCATGGAAAGAGGCAACAAAATCTATAAACCAAGATTCTAATTTATCCAAGGAACATCCCAGAGCATCCTATGCAACAACCCCTGCAACATCTACTTCTTCAGTTCCTTCATGCTGATCTTCTACCAACCAATAATATTTCTTTACTTGCTCTTTCTTTCCATAACACCGTAATTGACCATTCGTGCTTTTCAATTCCTCCATTCTTAGCTTACTTTCTTCTGCCATTGCTATACTCCCACTCAATTAGAAACCCCTGAGAGTGACTTGTAATCAAACACAAACCTACTCCCTACAACCTTAGCTCTGATACCAACTATTAGGACCCAAAAGCATAATTGATTACCATGTACAAGCAACTAAACACAAAATTTAACTAGAATGCACAAGTAATTAGAATTCAAAAATAACACAGAATATGAGAGACAATACCCAATTGTATTAATACTCTTCCAAAAGGAAATACAACAAAGAAGATGCCATAGTCTTCTTCCTTACACACCTCTAGGGCTCCCACACCTCTAGGGTATAAATAGTAAATCTCTTCAAGAGCTCACTCTCTCTCTTACGGTCCCAACACACAACTCAAACATAGATTTGGTGTTCACCTCCAACCAGTCAATATCACTACTGCCAGTACCACCAGTCAGTATCACTACTACCAGTACACAAGTGCTCCATGCACTCCAAGTACACAACATACTCCAAGTAGATCTCCCCTGATCTTGCTACCTATTGTGTTGCTGTCACCTTTGATCCTGCTACCCTACAGATCACCTTTGACCTTGCACACACACACACCTACAAATCAATGATCTTACTTACCATGTAGATCTCTCTACACCCTGAAGAACCCTTGTCCTTGCCTCACCAAGTCCTTATGATTCTCCAAACCAGTACCCTGGTGGATCTTCTCCCTGATCTAGTACACCTATAGACCAACCTGATCATACACACTCAGCACCCTTGTGGAACTAGGAGGAGCTACCCTTGCTCTTTTCACTCTTAGAAGGAGCTAACCAAGCTCAACTCAAACTAAAACAAATTACAATACAGCCCATGAGTCTCTTAAATAGATCTCATGCAAACAATAATTAGACATCCAATTACAATAATTAGATTTGTAGCTTCAAGGCTAAAATTAGCCTTTAACATGTAAACAACCGGTTCATTAACAAACTATTTGTGAAACTCATAGTTTTGAACCACATAGGCGATCGACGTCGGTCCCTGTCTACTTGGAGATGACCAACGTTAGCTGAATACTGCCGATGTCGATTGCCTTCCTGTCTACCCCTGACCGATGTCGGTTGGCCTGACCGATGCCGGTGACTGTGACACTCAGCACCCTCCTCCCCTATTTGCATCAGTGAAGCTTTTAGCTCCACAACCTAACAATTAGCATGGGACACCTAAGTGCCATTTTGGGAATTGTTGTAGACAAGGTCAAAGCCTTGAGGACTTGGAATACCAAAATGAAGTAACTTATTGAGAAGGAGAAAGAGCTCATGGTTATAATTGAGAATCTCTTGGGAACTATGCTTAAGGATCTTACATAACCCACCACCTAGGGGATTATAAGTGATGAGGAATTCTAGCATAGAGCCACTTTGGTGACTCAAGTAATCAAGGGTAAATCCAAGGATAATTAAGGCAAGATAATAACAAAATATTAGACATGACATTCAATGCAAGGGAGAGGATCAATGAAGATAGAAGCATGAAGGAATTTTTGGCTATGAATGACAAAGATTTTGATGAGGTAGATGATCAAGAAGAGGAGCATATCACAAGTCCTGCCATAGACCTAGGCCTAGTGGATGAACAACATGAATGATCTATGAGCATCCTTTAATGTCAAGGGGCCCCACCTATAACATCCTAATTATGGTTTACCTAAGAGGTAAAATATTCTTTTGTAAAGGCACATGCTATTTTGCTAGTGTCATTGCCTCTAGGTCAACATGATTGTAAAATACCTGTGTACTATAGTTTATTACAAAGACAACTATCTTTATCTTTGTACACCTATATTTTTTAGACTGAATCGCATATTGCCTAACTCTTCTATAAAGGCATGTATTACCATTTATAAAAGAGAGAGACTTCAATCTATTTTTACCACGTTTAAGAAATTAATACAAAAGATCAAGGAATTTTTCAAGAAATATATGGGTTAATGTGTTTGAATTTTTAAGTTTCTTAATTGTTTGTCTAAGTTTGAATATGAATAGTTTCTATAAATACCAAGTTAGATCATTAATTATAGGGTTGATAACCTATGTAATCCTAGGTTAGTTTAATGATATTGAGTTTACTTCATTTTATTTTCTCTACAACAAAGATGTGTTGTAGCTATCTAGATGTCGTGTAAAAATTTAAAAGTAAATCCAATTCTTACTTGTATTGTGATCCTATCTTTAGAATTAGGCTTGGTTTGTAGTGAAACATGAGCTTAGGCTACTTTACACTATATGTTGGTGAAGATCATGCTCATTAATTCTAGAAACTTTGTCAATATGTTCACAATCACGGATCAACAATCACCATTTATTTATTACTCTACCCTTTCCTTTTGCTCTTTCTTTAAAAATTTCACTTTAGTTTAAAACATGTTCATAACCATTTAGTTTAGTCAATATTTCAGATTTGGACCAATTTATCAAAATTAGCATCAAGATTCATAAAAGAAGGCACCAAGATGGCTCCCAAACATTAAAATTTATAAATATTATGGAACAGTCTATGTTTCTTTTTTGCTATTTCACCATAGGCATCCTAATTGCCAAATACCTACAACTCATACCCTGAATCCTTTGGATCCTAAAATGAGAAGTGTTCTTTAAACATTAAGATCACCTATGGCACATTTAGAAGCCATGACAAGAGAAGCTCTGCCAGTACTAGAAGGAGGGTTGTTGATGCTAATTAGCCTAGTATTTGTGATGTCTTTACACCTTCAGGTAGATCTCTGATACCAAGTGTAAAGATTGGAGGTCTTGGAGGTTTATGACATATATTTGTGCTTTGTTAAGGCAAATGTCATAGTTTTATGATAAATAATTACTAGTTTTGGTAAATATAGATTTGGATTTTATGAATCTATAGTATTTAAAATTAGAACAATTTATTCTAATCAAAGATCAATTGATCCCTTGAAAATTATTGTCCATATCAAGCTAAAACTTGCAAAGATTAGTTATCTTTGCATAACATGATACATCCTCAAGCTACCTTTGTGGAAATTTAATTCCTTTTGTCACTTTTTACATAAATATTTACAAAATTAGCTTAGGATGCATGTTTTGTCCTTGATTCTTGTAAAAAATTAACTTGATGTACCATGTTTTAAACAAGATTTCACATCTTCAAGATAGAATTACCTAGGATTCACTCTAGATCACACTAAAAAATGAGAGCCTTTACTAGAGCTACAAAGTCATTAGAGAACTAGGTGTGATAAAGGTAGATGAAGAATTTCCAAGTCTTTACCCACTTCTCCTATTTAAGGGACCTTTGCATTCAGACCACATCCAAGTATGGCTTGGTTAGGAAGTTCACCCATTAATGTACAAGGGGTAGTCCATGATTTACCATGTAATCCTAAGAAATATTTGCTCATATTTAATCTGTTGGTGTTATAACTGTGGAAGAACATGTTAAGTTTTTTAAAGCTGATTTGAGGTCATTAAATGTCATACATGAAGATGTATTGTGTAGACTATTTACCTTTACTTTCAAAGATGTAGTGTATGAATGGTTCCTCAATTTGCCTAATGACTATATTACCACCTGGAATGATTTCAACACCATTTTCATTGATCAATGTGGGAAGATTATCAGTCCTTGCATTATTTATCATCAATTTGCAACCATCAAAAGAGATGCTAGTGAACTTATAAGGTCTTTCAATGCTAGATTCTAAAAAAATCATATCAGGACTATGGAACCTTACAAACCTAATGATGTTCTAGCCCTAGAGATTTACAAAGACACAGTATATCTAATGACTTCTATATTTCTAAAGAGATCCATCCCGATGATAGCTTCATTAACCCAAGCCTATTCTGAGGTAGTGGTTATCAGTGGTCAAATGCAACCATAAGGCCACATGGTGTACTCCATCCATAATGTTAACCAACAAATGCCTACTCTTAACCTTTTTCTAAATAATAACCAAAATAACCTAGATTTTAATAAAATCCCAAACTTGAACATTCTGCCTTCTGGTTATGCTACTCCTAATCAAAATATAGGATTCTTCAATCACCAAGATACCAATGGATATTATACTAATGATCAAAAGGCCTTAATACCCACTCCTAGTTCAAAAAATAGTTAGGCCCATAATTATGAGACCCCTAAGAGTGATAATGAGTCTATATTAAAGATGATTCAAAACTTAGCACCGATTTTCTCCAATTGCAAAAATAAGTTGGTAACACTAGTGAAAGTTCTAGAAGGAACTTTACATTCCAAAATTTCAATAGACCAAGAAATAGGTTTCACAATGATAAATTATACAATAGCAACAAGAATAATGATCCCTATACTAGTAATAAAACCATGGACATCAATCTCATAGACAATGCTTTGCTTGATTACTATAGAGTGCATGCTACTATTATACATGGTGAGATTGATTGCATTGAGTTATATAAAGCCTTTGAAGCTTTTTAGGAAAAAAAAGATACATTTGAAGTAGTCCCTAATAAGGACAACAATGTAAATACACCTATCCCTAAGTCTTCTGACTAGATCCACATAGTAGAAACCTTTGATTTCCCCTTTCAAGAGGAAAATGAACCAGATGAGATCATTGAGAAAATCCATGCATTTATATAGTTATTGAAAATGACTTACCCATTGAGGAACATAGATTAGAAGCAACCTTTGACCACGTCAACTCTTCCTAATAACTATGGGACCCTTCCTAACATTACTTCAAGGAATGACCTTGAGCCACCTAATGGAAGTTCCTCCAAGCCTATTACTGATTCACTGAGCAAGACTGGATACAATATTGTTGAAGACATGAAGAAGATCAAGGCCAACATCACCTTGCATGAGTTAACCTAGATCATAGAGCAAAGAGATTTATTGTTGAAGTCCTTTAAATTCAGTAAAACTCTTAAGACTAATCATGCTAATGTAACAGTACATAAGGCCAAAGTTGAATCGCCCCTTTTTTTCTCACAGTTAGGATGTTTGGTAAAAACTTGCACAATTTCTTGTTAGACTTAGGTGCCTCTACAAATATCATGCCTACTAGTATATGTAAACAACTTGGCCTAACCCCAATCAAGTTTGATAGGATTGTCACCTAGTTAGACAAGTCAAGGGTAAAGGTAATCAGAAAACTTCTAAATGCTCACATACAAATAGCTTCTGAACCTAGAATTCCACAATTCATTGACATTTAGGTAGTTGATATGCTAGATGCCTATGGGATCTTGTTGAGTAAGGAATGGACCAAGGACTTAAATCAATATATCTCCACTAACTATTGCCACTTATGGCTACCTTAGAAAGGAGTCCCAAATTAAATTAGAGTTGAGAGGGAACCAAGAATGAAACATATGATAACATAGTATTATGTTTTAAATGAAAGGGTCAACATAATCGACTAAAACATAGTGGTTTTCACCCTAGAATATGATAGGATAAATGATCTAAAAGGACATATAAACTCCTCTTGGGTTATGAAAATTGCATTTTGATGGTTCTAGATGCATTGTCTTAACCGATCCTACTAGAAAAAGGTACCATGCCTCTTATATACTCCAATTTCCCTACACCAATAATCTTTCTGATTATGAAGCTCTCATCCTTGGTTTGCAATTTGACATCAAGAATAAAGCTAAGGAACTAGTAGTTTTTGGTGAATTTGAACTAGTGGTCAACCAACTCAGGCGTAGGTACCAATGTAAACTCTCATACCTCAAGAAATATAACTTTAAAGTCTAAGACCTGATTGAATCTTTTGGTGCTTTCAACATCACATCCATTCCTAGGGAGATAAACTAAGCTATAGATGAGTTGGCATCCACTACAGTAAATCTCAAGCCTAATCTAGACTCTCCTAATTTTAGTATTGAATTAGTCCCATGTTCATCAGTGCCTGATAATGTTAATCATTTCCAAGTATTTAATGATGACCAATAGATATTGGATTTTTTGACCAATTTTGGGGTATTTGAAACCCACATCATTGATGAAGTTGATGAAAATGCAATTGGAGGGAACAAGTTTGATAGCAAGTTCATTCAGTTGAATGACAAGAAAATCCCTAAAGTTATGATTTCTCTATAAAGACTGTTTGATCAAGATGAACTAGTTGATGTGTCCAAAATCCCCAAGGTGAGTGGAAAAGATTACAATACTATGGATCTTGGACTCCAAGACCAACCCCAATTAGTGAATGTTTGAAAGGCTTATATAAACTTTAAAAATAATAAATCCAAAGAACTCCTTACCAAGTATAAGGATGTTATATCATGGTCCTATGATGACCTAAATATCTTTGATCCAAGGGTCATTACCCATACCATACCCCTAAAAGAAAGTTGTAAACCTTTCAGACAAAAATAAAAACTAATAAACCCCATGATGGAACCTATGATCTTCAAATAGTTCAAAAGATTACTGGATGCTAGGATGGTCTTTCTTATCAGACATTCAACTTGGGTGGCCAATTTGGTGCCAGTCAGGAAGAAGAATGGTGAGATTAGGCTCTGTATTAACTTCAAGATTTTAAATAGAGCATCAAAAAAGGATAATTATCCCCTCCATTCTCTTGATTAGGTAATTCAAACTATTTTAGGTTTAGTTATGATGTCCTTCCTTGATGGATTTTTAGGCTATAACCAAGTATTGGTTGATAAAGAAGACAAGATGAAGATAACCTTCACAATAAAGTGGGGAACCTTTGCTACAAAAGGATGTCCTTTGGACTAATCAACATAGGAGATACCTTCCCAAGAGCCATATACCAAGCCTTCCAAGGTCTAATTGGTAAGTTCATAATAATTTTATGGATGACCTAATCGTTTTCTCTAAAAATAGGGAAGATCACTGCATGCACCTACAATAAGTTTTTGAAAGATGTAAAAGGTATGGCATTTCCTTGAACCCTAAGAAAAGTATATTTTTTGTAACTAAAGGAAAAATGTTATGGCATGTAATAACCAAATATGGAATCTCCATAAACCATAAAAGAGTGGAGGCCATATCCAAAATTAATCTCCCAAATAGTAGGAAGGAACTAAAGTCATTCTTTGGCAAAATAAATTTTGTAAGGAAGTTTATTTTGGGTTTTGCAAAAATTTTCAAGCCATTGAAAGACATGCTCAAGAAGGATTCCAACGTAATATGGAATGAAGAATCCAAGAAGGCATTTAGTGACATCAAAGAGGCCATTGGCCAAGCCTCGATTCTTATAAGTCTATATTTATCAAAATATTTCTACCTTTACTCTTTTGCATCTTACCATACTATTTTTGTTGTAGTAACTCAAAAAGTTGAAGGGTGTGACCACCCAATAGCATTCACGAGTACTAATTTTAAGAATGATAAACTAAACTATTCCATGATTGATAAGTAGGCATATGTACTAGTAAAGGTAGTAAAGAATTTTAGGCACTACATCCTCAAAAATAAGGTGTATGTTATCCTACCTAACCCTACCACTAAGCTTATGTTGAGTCATAATGAGTTGGGAGAATGTAGAGGTAAGTGGATGTCAATTTTTTAGGAATCTGACTTATAAATTATGGTAGAAAAGCTAGTAAGGTGCTAAGGTTTGATTTAGATGATTAATAATACTAGCCTCAGGATAAGTATCATGCAAGTAAGCCAGCATAGTTTTCAAAATAATGAATGTTATGATTCAATCATACACTTGATAATCAATGGTACTTGTCCTAAAATTATATCAAGGGATAAAAAGAGATCCTTGAGACTCAATAAATTTCACTACCTAATCAAGGATGGAATCTTTTACAAAAGGAATTTTGAAGGAATCTACCTAAGATATGTTTCACAAGAAGAATCCACATGAATTATGGCCACCTTTCATGAAAAGATGGGTAGTGGAAATCCCTCTAGAATAATGATAACTCAAAAAATCCTAAGGAATAGTTATTATTGGCCTATTATCTTTAAGGATGCTCACAAGCATTTGAGAGAATGCCACACATGTCAAATATTTAGCACCAAAGAGCCAAAGGTAGTTATGACTCTACAACTAGTCATGATTGACAAACCACTTAAAAAATGGGGTCTAAATTTTTTTGGATGATCAAACCCAACTCATTTGAAGGTCACACATACATCTTGACTACCATATATTATTACACTAGATGGAATAAGGCAATGACCACCAAGCAATGTAGAATGGAATAAGTGACTAGTTTCCTGGAGGACAATATATGTACTAGATTGGGGACCCTAGTTTCTCTAGTATGTGACAATGGGTCTGTATTCATCTTAATTGAGATGACTAGATGGGATTATGACAATGTTATTACACTTAAATTTTCCTCCAATAACTATCCCTAAGGTAATGGTGTTTTTGAATCTACAAATAAAAACCTAATGAAGGCAATCAAGAAGTCTATAGAAGACAAACCTATAACTTGGGATACACTACTCAAATTTTCACTTTGGGAAGATAGAATAAGGATCAAGTAATCCTTGAAGGCTTCACCTTTTTTTATGGTGTATGGGTAGGAACCCATTTTTCCCATCACTCTAAAGTTGCCTACATATAAATTTATGCAATTATACATGGAAAAAAGCCAAGAACATGCCAATTTTAGGCTATTAGACATCATTAAGATGGAAGATGATAGAGAAAAGGCTTTTGATAACTTTAGTAGACACTAGGTCATGGTGAAAAGAAGGTTTGACAAAAGGTATAAAGTTAAAGTGTTCAGGTAGGGAGACTTAGTCCTCCTTTGGGACAAAGCATCTGAACCCAAAGGTAAGCATGGAAAATTCACATCCCTATGGATTGGCCCATACCAAATTGTAGAGACACTAGGGAAAAACACATTCAAGCTCAAAGATTTACAAGGGGTAGAGTTTATATTGACTACTAATGGGTAATACAACAAGCACTACTTCTCTGCTACCCATCTTGGGATCTTCATGGAGTAAGATGTAAGGTGATTAGATTAGAGTAGGTATGTTATTAGTTTTCTTTGATCATATTTATTTCTTTTCCTTGGTTTGTATATATGTTTATTCATATTTGTTTGGTTTCCTTATTTTGCTTTCTTCCTTCTATTGTGTGTTGCTTGCATGTGGTTTTCTTTGATTTCAGGATGTCTTTAGAGACATCCTTGAGCCTAGAAGTTATGAAACATGCTCAAGATGTGAACCAATTCTAAAATAATGTATGAACCCCATACAAAGGCAACCATGGTCCTGAAACCTGACATTATGATATAGCTTAGAGAAACTAAGTATATACAAGTAGAGAGAAAATAATTCCATGTGACCCAAGTCACAACCATAGACCCACATTGGTTTTAAGAATATTTTCACTCAAGTATTAGAGACTTAAATTATCAATAGCATGCCATTAGATAACACCTAATCAACATCCTTACCTAATACAAGAGTTGGAGCCCTAAGTGATCCTCCTAAAATCAAATATTTGACTAGACCCTAAACTTGGCTATCTTGGTTCCCAACCTTAATGGAAGCATAAATATCTAAAAATACAAAAAAAATAATAAGAATATAAAGCAAAAAATGAATATTTAATATAAAGATGATTCAGGCAACCTCCATTAGGGTTATGGATGCCTGGCTGACAATGGAGTAAGGCCATGAGTAAAGCCAAAGGTATCTCTATCAGAGCTATAGATGCCTACCTGGTAGTAGAGCAATGCCTAAGCCCTATCTAAGAAAAACCATGATTCATAATGAATGTTAAATTTACCCTAGGTTAGTATAACAGATTGAAGGTAAGAAGTTAAGGACTATTTATTGAATCCTATGGCAAATAGTAAGTGGAATCAAAGCACACACACAACTTATGTATGTCCTGATATATGACCTCAAATCTGCAAGTGTAAGGTTTATTTCAACCCTAATTGGATGTAGATGGTAGTTTATTTGATCAAGTGGAATGATGATCTCAATGTTTATCTAAGCTCAGAGTCTGAAAGTTCTAAGATATTGTTATGCTTCCCCCCAAAATTTTCCATATTTTGGGACCAACATACCCCCCTTTTTTATTTAAAAATTGGGGACCCTTGAGAAGTCTTTATGCCTATGTTTTGATGCATCTGAACATTGAAGTCTTTAATAAAATTTGAAGATCATCCACTCTATTAAGGAACATAATTTTGTGATTTAGTCCTCTTATTTCAGACTAATCTTGCTAACAAGGTTATGTGAGTCATTTTGTAGCTTCCATGGAAGATTTAGGGTTATGTGTTTAGACACCTTGAGCAGCCCTTGATTCAAATTCAAATATTGACTGGAGCTAAGTTGGTGAGAAATAATTAAAAATAAGCTATAAATAAGGGGTTTACATGGGTTTAAGTCATGTTTTCATAACATAACTCAAACTCTTCTTTATTTCTTTCCCCTTTCTTTCCTACGTTTCTTGGGTCTAATTTAACATGGTTCCATGATGTCCCTTTTTACATTACCTAACTTAGAATAGGTCATTGATACTAATGACCAGATAATTATCTCAACCTTAGCATGAATACCTTATGCTAAGTGCTTTTATTTATGTCCTTAGGTCTAAGAGTTATCTACCTCACTCTTTACATGATCCTATGATTGACACTTGCTCATTGGATTTGATCAGATAGAGCATCCTAGATGAAAAGATTTGGATTAAATAATGTACACCATGATATATCAATAAAAATCAATCACTTAATATATTTGATCAAATGGCATGAGGCATAGGAGGAAAAGTCAAAAGAAACATAAGTCCCTGATCATTGAATGTGTGCTGACTTAATGATAAAAAAGAAGTAAGAAAGGGTCTCACATAATAAAGGCATCCAATTAATGATTGAACCCCCCTACATGGATCGATGTCTAGCATCAGCTTGCTAGATTTGATCCAATAGTACAAGGCCTAGGTAGACTTTTTAAAGGCATCCTAGCTCCCAATAATGATCCATGTCACATTTTCATTTAAACTATTACTAGCTAAGAAATCAATGACAATTAATCACTTGATATATTTGATATAATGGCACAAAAGGTCTGATTAATTTATAAATATCCATAATATCAACACATGGCTAGTGCTTAACCAAGGTGATAATTTAAAAGAGATACGTAGCATGAGAAAAATCTATGAGGATGCCAAGTGTCATGACCATAAATTAGGAGATCAATGGATCAATAAAAGGTGAGGACTGGGAATTAAATCGATGGACCACACTTTTTCACTAGATTTGATCCAATAGTGCAAAATAAAAAGAAGCTTTTAAAATCTAATGGATAAAATACAAATGACACTTATGAAAATTTCCAAAAAAGCCTAGAATGATGCCACATGGACTCCACATAAGCATAAAAGGTCAAAATCAAAGATCTTCTAAACTCAAAAATTCAAGGGTATAAAGCAAAAGGGTCTCCATCAAATCCAAAACATGTATGAATTTAAAGTTTGAATATCTCCTACCGTTAAAGTTTGAACCCTAAACCTCTATAAAAAATACCTAAATTGGTTCAATAGGTTATAGTTCAATCAAGATAGCATAATTGTGCTCTCAAGAACAAGTGCTACAGTAAGAACCCTTAGAAATCTAGTGTGGGAAATTTAGTAACATCAAAAATAGTAGCTGGTAGACATTAATTAGAGATGCAATCCAAGCTTTATCTAACCTCTAACAATGAAGGAAGGATTTTCAAGGACATAGAGTTGAACTTGGTGGCCTTAAACATCCATGGAGTGAGAAATTAGTCTAAATTTTTCTTCTTGATAGATGAGTTAAGACCTACCTCCTAGGAGGAAAAGAGGAATGCCATAATAAATCAAAGGTACAATGACCTACTTGTAATTCAAATGGCTGGTATCCACCATACTATGATGAAACTAGAGGTAATGCATTGCATTGATGTCCTTGCACCCATATTTATTATTATAGGATAGATGGATAATGGATCATTCAAGAGGGTAGTTACAAAAGGGTGGCATACATCTATTCTATGACCTTTGAAACATATTACAAGCTCCCTTTACCCCATCTCGACCTCCTTGACATGAGGAACTAGGCTAACACTAAAGACCTTGATTTAGTCCTTGCACATAGGTTAATCTATCGACCCCATGTTTTTAAAAACCTATATGGCATGATTCCCATTATCCAATTCAAAGAAGGCATTATAATAGCCATTACCCTAATGAATTGAGCCTTTTTTTCCCTTTTACCACATATGTAAACAAAGTCTGGTTGTCCTATATCCACTTCATGATAGAAGAGAAATTGACCCCTCTAAGAGGAGACCTAATTAGCTTTTTATTGTCTAATAAATTCATATCCATCAAAATATGGATCTCTAATAAATTATATATGGTGCCTTATTTATAGGATTCCTTTCTAGTCTTTGCATCCTTCCCTTGCATTAAGAACTAGTCCCCTAATGGTAGAACTAAAATTTCTCACCATTATTCCAAATTTTACATATTCATGTATAGGAACCGCATGTTATTCATTTGTGATTATGTTTTCCCAACAATATATGAAGCCATCATTAGAATTACTATGCCAATATTGTATCCCCTTATCAAGAGATAGATAGAAACCATGGGGATGTATAGTATTATCCAGAATGCACTATCATTAAGATAGAAGGAATCCTAACCTAACCCTATAGGCTACCAATCCATGTCCCCAATAAGCTTGTTAAGTAAGAAATTGCCTCCCAAATCATCTAAGGTGTAGACAAGGTATGTAAAGAGAAAAGGAAAGGACAAATCCACCCCCTCCCATTAGATATTAGGAAGAGTGTAATCAAAGATTAGAATTAGTTAGAAGTCATGGTAACACATAAGAATTCTTTTGATTTCCAATTAGATGACCTTTAAATTTGGGACCCTAGGGGTAGGGTGGTTAACCACATTAAGGAGAGAAAGATCCCTAAGATTGAATATGAACATAAGCTAGGTGTCGATGATGACATCTATATTATAACAAAGAATTTTGAAGAAGTGCTTTCTAGAATCAAAAGCTACACTATCAATTTGGAATGTAGATTGACCAAGGACAACAAGCCTATAGGGGATATATGGTAGTTGCATCTCATATAATATCATTTTTTGTTAGGACCATCTGGGACCACTCATGAGGAGCCATATGATCAAAGGTAGCCATCTAAACCTAAACCCAACCAATAGGAGCCTCAAGTTGAACAACCTCAACATGGAAAGGATAAAGGAAAGGAGAAGGTTGGAGAACCAAGATTAGAACATAGATCTGGGGAAGGTCCCTCACCTACAGAACTCCCACAAAGGCCACCTTCTCCCATGGAATTTGCTGACATGATAGATATTGAGCTAGAAGAGATATTGGAGGCTACTCTTGTTGATATAATAGTATCATATGGCTCAGATAGAGAAGGGTATCCATTTTAAGAAGCAAGAAAGGAGTTGATTACATTGGAAATGGAGAAAAGGAAAGTAGAGCTAGCCTTGGTTCCTATGAATCTAAAAATAAACCTAGGTTAAACTTTACTCACCCTACCAATGAATTCAACCTCTTCAATGATGAGAATCCAATCCATGGACCACTCATCCTTGATTGGTTCATCTATGGGAAGTTATAAAAGATCTCATCCCTCTCTCCTTCATATGCCTTGACATAAGTTGGCATGACTGAGCATGATAACATCAAACCCTAGATCATCGACATAGTAAAAAATAAAGAAGAGAAAAGAATACAAGTTCACCATATTTAGGGAGGATAGAAAATTGACACCCCAAGAGCCTTTGATAGTGCAAGTGTGGAGATGTTTAGGTCTCCAAAGTTTAATAAACTAGAGGTTAAAATCTAATTTAACCCATACACTGTAGGATTAGAAAAGATCACCATAAGAATAACCATGGTTGGTCAAGAATAATTCACCTTTTAAAAGGTTTAACCATTCACAAGGCTAACCCCTATTGGAGGGAAATAGCCTGGAGAGGCTCCCATCTATGAATAAGATGTGGAAATTTTAATTGAAGCTCAATCTCAATAGGCTAGGGCTAGTGTTCATGGATTAATGCAAAGAATTAAGAATGTAAAAAAGGAGAAAGAGAATTTGCAAACTCAAGTAATTCTCTCAATGTTAGATTCCAAGATTAAGATTCTGGAGGAGTCATTCCATGACATGTTTAGAGCACTAAAGTCTATGAAATTAAGGCAAGATGCATTGGAAAATTAGTCCACCTTAGCCAAGGAGCTAGTTACTCAATGGAAAACTTTTGAAGATAAGATTCCCAAACTTCTTAATATCTAGGTTAAGAAGAAAATACCAAATTTTAAATCCATCAACATGGGGCACCTAACTTCCATTTTGGGAATTATTGTAGACAAGGTCCAACCCTTGAGTGCTTGGCATACCATAATGGAAGAAATCATTGAGGAGGAGAAAGAGCTCATGGGTAGAATTAAGAAGCTCCTAGGAACTATGCTTGAGGATTTTACACAACCCACCACCCTGAGGATTATTAGTGATGAGGAATTCTATCACAAAGCCACTATGGTGACTCAAAAAATCAAGGGTAAAAGCTAAGGACAATCAAGGGAAGATAATAGTAGAATATTAGACATGATATTCAATGCATGGGATATGATAAATGAAGCTAGAAGCTTTAAGGAAGCTTTGGCTAGGAATGACAAAGATTTTGATGAGTTGGTTGATCAAGAAAAGGAGCGTATTATAAGGCCTATCGTAGACCTAGGCCTAGTAGAAGAACAAAATGAATGAGATATGAGCAATTTTCAATGGAAATGGGCCCTACCTCTAACATCCTAATTATGGTTTAACTAAGAGGTAGCATATTATTTTGTAAAGGTACACACTATTTTGTTAGCGTGATTGCCTTTAGGTTAGCATGATTGTAAAAGACATATGTATTATAGTTTGTTACAAAGACAACTATCTTTATCTTTATACACCTATATTTTTTAGACTAACCGGTATAATACCTAACTATTCTATTAAGGCATGTATTACCATTTATAAAAGAGAGAGACTTCAAGCTATTTTGTACCACTTTTAATTAATTAATACAAAAGATCAAGGAATTCTATAGGAATTATTTGGGTTGATGTGTTTGAATTGCTAATTTTCTCAATTGTTTGTTTGAGTTTGAATATGAATAGTTTCTAGAAATACTAAGTTAGATCATTAATTACAAGGTTTCTAACTTGTGTAATTCTAGGTTAGTTGAATGAGATTGAGTTTAATTCATTTTATTTGCTCTGCAATAAAGATGTACATTAGTTATCTAGTTGTGGTATAAAACTTTAAAAGTAAATCAATTCTTACTTGTATTATCATCCTATCTTTAGAATTAGGCCTAATTTGTAGTGAAACATGAGCTTAGGATACTTTACACTATATGTTGGTTAAGATCATGCTTGGTAATTCTTGAAACTTTGTCAATATGTTCACAATTAAGGATCAACAATCACCATTTCTTTCTTGCTCTACCCTTTCCTTTTGCTCTTTCTTTAAACAATTCACTTTAGTTTAAAACATTGTTCATAACCATTTAGTTTTGTCAATAGTTTAGATTTGGACTGATTTGCAAAAATTAGCATAAAGATTCATAAAAGAAGACACCAAGATGGCTCCCAACTATAAAACTTTATAAATATTATGAAATAGTCTATGTTGCTTTACTGCTATTTCACCACAGGCATCCTAATTCCTAAATACCAGTAACTCATTCCTTAAATCCTTTGAATTCTAAAATGATAAGTGTTATTTAAACACTAAGATCATCTATGGTACATTTAGAAGCATAAACAATGTGATTATTGGAATGTTATGAGGTCATCTTTCCCCAAATATATGAGATGAGATGGGGAAGTGTCTTGAATGATGCAAAATGTTTGAGAGTTTTGGTGTGTGGATATGAGATTAGAGTCAAAATAAATAACTAATATTTACATGTTAGTCATATTTATCACATTTTCTTCATTATTATTGAGGTATATGAGACTTTCAATATTATTTATAGAAGCAGTAGGCTTGTCATTTTTATCTTCATGGTTGGGAAGAGGATCTTTGTATATAGCAAGATGAACATTAGCTTGATTTTTATTTCACAAGATTTAAAATATATATGATATGCTTGTTGACACTTGTGAATGAGTGATTCATGATTAGATTTTAGGCTAATAAGAAAATTTGTATCTAGATTACACAATTATCTATAAGTCTCATGAGCATGGCCCTAACTTACATGAAACCAACAAATTTGTCTAGATGATACCATGATTTCATTGTATGAGTGGGATGAATATATCATGGTCATGACCTTGGGATATGATTTGTAATCTTGGATAAGTATAATGGTTTGTGGACATTAATGTTTTTTTAAATAATATATAGGATTAGGAGTGTTATTTGGAAGGGTAGCATGCTCCATAGTGTTGTTGGGAGTGATTGCTTGAATGTTATGAATAGTGTCATAGGTATCAGTAATGTCATCATCGGTAGCATGAAATTTTTATTTTTAATGATCATACAAGTGCCCATTAGAGGTTGAAATTTTTGAAATTGGCACATGAGAATATCTTGTCACTTAGTTTGGTCAAAGGCTTCTTCCAAAGTTCTTGGAGAGAGAGGCCTAACCTGATATTGTAACTTGGGTAGAGAGAATTAATGAATAAGTTATCATCTTCCATATTATGATCACATATTTTAGAAAAATGTTTGATAAAATCTTGTGTTGTTTCAGTCTCAAGTTTTTTATAATTTATAAACTAAGCTAAGTTATTATCAGAAAGATCATTATTTTGAAATTCTTATACCAGTGAGTTATCCAAGTCTTCCAATATAGTGATATAATGGGTTGTTAGTTTATTGTAATAATATAAATAATATTTTAAGAGCATTTTAACTAATATTTTGGTAGCAATAAATGTATTAAGTTTGACGCAATATTTATAGAGATTACCAAATGTGGGATTGGTAGACTTGTTATAAGTGATGGTAGGTGTGATGCCTCCTATGTTGATATTAGTAATTTGAGGTATAAGAGGTTCATTTTGGATATATTTGATCATTTTATTAATAAGGGGTGGTTGAGGAATAATTTTACCATGGGAATCATGAGGGGAATTTAGGATTTTATGCTCCCCATGAAACATGTTATGGTTGATTTTGAAGGTTAATGAGATGGTTTTGCATCTACATAATTTGATTTGCATTATTGGTTTGAAAAGGATGAATTGATTTAGTGTTTTTAATAAAATTTTATTATTTTAGGTAGTATTTTGACTAGTGTGCACATCATGTGATGTATTGGTATTGGTATTAGTGGTTTGCATTGCAATATGAGTAGTAGTATGCAATGCAATAGTGGAATGAGAAGAATTGGTACAAAAAGAAACACTAGTAGTATGATTAGAATTTAAAGAAAATTAAACATTAGAATCATGATTAACATTTGAATAAAATTAAGAAGTAGTAGAATGATTAGAATTTGAAGAAAAAGAAGCACTAGTAGCATGATTAGCATTGGAAAAAAAGATGCACTAGTGGCATGACTAAGGAGAAGGGTCTTTGTAAAAGGGCCACTAGAAGTTGAACCTACCATGTTAGTGGAGATACTTGGCATGGAGGTTAAATAATTCATATAATAATATGTCATTGTGTATGAAGGAGACAAAATAGAAGGAGAAGGTTGAGAAGCAAAGTGTTTCCCCTAAATCTGTGATAGAAGGTAGGGGAGGGTAAAAGAGGGTCTTCTACTTGAGGACCTATCAGAAGATTATAAATGGTTGAAGGGTCCTTTCATATATGTTGAGGAAATTAATTAATGAAGAATATAATTTTAGGTGTGTACTCTAATTCATGTTCTTCTTCTATGGAAAAAAAGATTAAGAATGGCAGATGATTGAGGAGGATTCCCATAATTGGTAGTGCAAGTGGTAATGTGAACATTGCTTTCATCCAAAGTGGAAACCACAAGTTATTTCTTAGGAAACCTATTAGGTTTGGTAAGAATCATCATGTTTGTCAGATTTAAATTTATATCATCCTCCAAAAGGAAATTCATGATGAGAAAAATAAGTTAAAAATTTAATGAAAAGAAAAATTAGGAAATAGGATATAGAATCGAATAGGTTGATAGTGTTCTAAAAAATAAGAAATAAAAAGAAGAAGAAGAGAACACAATCATATGGGTCAAATATGTACTTATAGATAAGAAACTAAATAGGAAATAAGAGGACACAGTCGAATAGGTCAACTATTTATTGCTAGAAAGGAAACTATATAGGAAGATAAGGATACATAAGTAGAATGAGTGACTGTGTACTGAATGTAAACAATATGAAGTTTGTAACAAATTGTGTCAATAGGGATGCTAGTGTTCTAAAAATAGAGAAATATTTTTCAAGATAATATCTAGGAAATTAAAATGAAGGACACAAGCAATTAGAGAAATGTGATTGATCCAATCGGAACACACATCACAAACCTTGTACTAACATTGGATAATACAAGTTTTGAAATACAAAGTACAATGATAAAAAATCAAGTAATAAATTGAAATTAAATACTAAGTGGTTATTTATAAGTGTTGTTAAGTTATAATAAAGTTTAAAATTAGTGTGATGGGGAGTTGGATGTAAGAAGGAACCAGAGATAAATCTAAAGATGGTTTCAAGAAGTTTTGGTTGAAAGAGATCTATATTGGTGATGATATTGGCTTGGTATTGGGGCCTACCATCTCACTTCATAATCCCATAGTGATAAAGGTGTTTAGTTATTTGCCATATCATCAAACACATGTTTATACTTGGTTAGAAAACTAAGTCGACTTCCACCTTGGTGATGAAATCTAAGTAGGTAGGCTTTAGGAAGATAAATGTTTAATTTATTTTAAGTGATTTAGAAGTGTGTGTAAAAGATAAAAATAGTGTGACAAAATTAGTAAATTGAAAAACCACCTAATTAATCTATGTTTGTTACTCTAAACATGCAAGCAATTAAAATGAAAAGTGAACTAGTTACTATAAAAAAGAGGTTAATTCTTTTGACTGTAAAGAGTATAGAGTCAGTTCAGGTGACACTGTATGCAAATAATGTAGAATAGAGTTGATTGGGCTGTTATTGTTCTATGGATGCAAGATCTAGAAGAACATAGTCAAATAGGTTGACTATGTATTCTAGATAGAAATTAGGCTATAAAACTATGTTGAGAGAGTCAACCCAATTGGTTGTATGGATGTAGTTTTATAGACTTCATTTACTTGTGAAAAATAGTACTGGAAATGAAAGATTAAAATGATAGAGAAGGTAAAAATGAACCTTGGTGTGTTTGAAGATGCTTATATTATAATTTTTTTCTAATATGATGCTCAAGTGATGATTTAAATATTCTACTAATAGAGTTGACTGGATTGACTAAGTTTGTAAAACTTATGTGCTAAAAATAAGTTATGAATAGAGTTGACTGGATCAATTATGTTTGTAGACCTATACACTGAAAAAGGAAAACTATGAATAGAGTCGACTGGTTTAAGTATGCATGCAATATTATAACTAAAGAATAATACTATATTGAGATAATCAATCTAGTCACCTATATTTTGGGAAGACCTGCATATACGTTACAAATTCATTTTGGGATGACTATTTGTTAAACATGTACACAAACTATTAGAAATATACTGATAGGTTTGATATAGTACTATAAAAATAGAAATATATAATATGATGAAAAAAATGAATGCATGAAAAAAAATCTAAAAGGGTTTAATTCATGTTGGGTTCACTAGAATGCATATAAATGGAATGTAGTTAACCCATTAATCAATCCTAGCTCAAAGAAGATAAATCCTACTTATACTTTAAATTGTTGATACATTAGATATTCAGGGTCATGACCAAGATAGATCCACTAGACCTAAACAAGGGATCTCTTACCATAATAACTTCACAAGAGAGGGTTATAAAGGCTCTAATAAAAAAACACAATGAAATAACCCTAGTTAGGTCTTATATTTTCATATTCACCAAGTAAATGACAAGTAAAGTAAAATATAATCTAGTGCTCACCAAATCTTATGGCACAAAGTGGGGATAATAAACATAAAAAGTAAACATGCATAAAAGATCTATAATTAATTTAATGTATAGGAAATCCTAATGCATGGGAGAGAAGTATAAATTCTAATATATCTAATCTTACAAAAGAAGAACAAAGTTAGTAATACTTACCTTTGAAGATGAATCCACTGAGCCTTAATAGCTCCCTTAGCCAAGGTTATTTGCAAGAGGTTTTTATGGTATGTAAGGATACCAAGGATAAGTTAGTTCTAAGATACATAACTTATCTATGCATCTAAAATACTTCTCCCTAAGACAAGATCCATATCTCCAAAGAAAGTATTTAAACTCTAAGCAATGTCCCTCAAGTATAATGGTGGATAAGTAGATGCACAATATAATATTCTTCTTCTATTCCTAATAAATAATGGAAATGTAAGTGTATATATAGTTAAATATAACCCTAAGCCTTTTTGAAAGTTTAGCTCATAGGGTCAGCCCAATTTGAAACTATATCATTATTTAATAAAACTAGGCTAGGTCTCGATTTAGGTTGGCCAAGGCCAACCTAGTCCTGTAACATGATTTTAAAAATTAAATATAGGGTTGGCCT